>OZ001246.1:8642582-9884776 GCA_963924025.1 Ischnus inquisitorius
CGGTGAAGAAAGGATCTTTGCGATTCTTGTCATGCCGGGGGATGCATCTGGGAATCATTTCCCTTGAAAGCACGTATATCCGGGCTCTCTGTTCCCTGCTTCGTACGGTTTTTTTTTCATCATTCTCGCTTCATTCGGGGTATACAAACCGGGGAGTCCACTGTATTTCGATTTACCAAGCCTCTTTGGCACTTTCGAAAGACTCGCTTCTTCGGCCCCCTGCGGTCTTGCATAGTAACAACAGTGAGAAAAGCTGGTATTCCATAGGCTACTGCGGGAGCGGCTTCTCATTCCTCCGTTCCCTTGCTTACTCTTCAGGGTACCGTAACGGAGTCTCGTCACACAGTTGTCTGTGCATACGGAATGAACCGGGACCACACTTGGACCTTCCCCGATCTGTGCAAGATAACACCTCGGTGGCTCGGAAGGCCGTCGGCTCATGAAAGCTTAACTTCTTGCGCTAGGCAAGCGCGCAAACCCGACCGGGCGAACGCTGCTGTTGGTATACTTATCGGGCGCCTTGGCACAAGGTGGACGAAACCTTCGCGAGAGTAGATAGGATAGGAGGAAAACGAGTCAGGAAAAGAGGTTGGAGATAGAGGAAGTAAGAGACTAGAAAGAGGAGATCACCGACGGGTATAGGAACCTCCCGCGAAGCTATCAAACATTTCAAGGACATGCTAATGAGCTTTGGTGTATACCGGCATAGACCTCGGGTCGCGATATACCCTGCGGAGTATGT
Organism: Ischnus inquisitorius; assembly: GCA_963924025.1. Classification (NCBI taxonomy): domain Eukaryota; kingdom Metazoa; phylum Arthropoda; class Insecta; order Hymenoptera; family Ichneumonidae; genus Ischnus; species Ischnus inquisitorius. Next base: position 8,643,325 of record OZ001246.1, read on the forward strand.
GGTCCTAAATAATGAAGGTCCACGGTGAAGCTGAGAATTATAAAACAGGAGCCATGCAAGAGATGCGGAAGGTAAGGTTACAAGTGCAAATAGGCGCATTGGTGACTCTCTCGACTGCATGGGGAGGTCGAAGTGTCTGCGGATATAGGTAAGGAAGGGCGAAGATACCTTGGTGGGGTTGAAGGGGTCGGATCAAGAGGGTTCCAGGTACATCGGCGCAAGAGGGAAGGAGATGGAGGTAAAAGTGGTTCTGGCAAGGCCGGGGGGGAGGGAGAAGATATAGAAGATCGCTGAAGCGTCTACGCAGTAGAGTATTCCACTAGACGGGTAAACGACTCTGAAACGTTGAAGCTGTACGGATACAACCAGGCAATTGAACTTCTTCCGTTTATTGCTTCTAATTAAACGACCGAGATATTTCTGCTACGTTTCATTAGCGTAGCCGAACGGGCACCACGCTTGGCTAATGTATCGCTCGTCTCTCGCTCTTACGTTCTCAATCTTCCTTTCTCTATTCGTGAGGATCGTTGGTTTTTTTTTCTTTCTTTCAAATTATTATTCTGTTGATTAGCTTCTCTGTGCGCAGTGACGTTCATGCGAGAATAGAAAAAAACTTTAGGCATTTTGCCTTAACGAAGTTCAAGGGGCGCGATAGCGTCGCGACGCTAAATACCCGAAAATCGATTTTTTTCAGTTTGGAAAAAGTTTTTGGGAAATTATTTATACTCAAACTTTATTTCCATGATAAACTTGATGAGATTATCCTTGCTTGTACTACTTTCATCCGGAAAGTACGATATTGTAGGAAAATATGTTTTGATCCGCGGGTTCGTAAGACCGATGCGAAATGTAATTCGTTGAATGCGAGAAGACTGTCGAGTTGAAAATGTTTCGCGATGGTCGATCAAAAACGTTTCGTGAATCTTCCAATTTCGCCCACACGTGCAAGCGCGTCCGTGAAGACGTCGTAACGAAGACGTCTCGCGACGGGGTAATCCGAAGGGGAACGAAGCGAACGGGGATAGAATGAAGCGCGAGAGATACAGCGAAACTGACTTCGAGATCTTTGCCGGGAGCGTCGAGTGCCTCCACCAGTGCGCCAATTCTAATTTTGCTCTGGCTCGCTTAATATCTCGTCGTTGCGGAGAAGCCGGCAATAAATCTCTGGATTCATTATCATAAATTGGCTCGACGCGGCTACGTCGGGATCTCGTGATGTTGACGCGCTGTATGCCCGGGTTATCCGCGCGAAACCGTGAGAGGCTCACACGCGAGGAAGATTATACGTATATTCGCGAAAGAAGGACGGAGGAGTGGCTGAATGGCCGCGGTGCCGAGAGAACGACAGATCAAAGAGTACACAGCGAGAGAAGTTCGATTCGCTCGTTTACGCGCGTCCTGTTACGTCGTCTCGTCGTGTCCCAGCCGCCTCGTAAAAACGTCGCGGGACACACTGCGCCACCGAGTTTTCCTCTTTCTCTCACCGTAGTTCGCGCCGCATACGTTCGATCGTGCAAACCCCCCCGACCGACGTCGATTTTTCTTTTTCTCCTCTATCGCTGCGAGCTTCGATTTACCGTGCGTGGAATGTACTCGACGCTCTCTATGTTAACTGGACAGCTTTGAAATAACTGTCCGTCTTGCGTTACATTTCCAATGACTCTTGAATCCCTCTTCAAATTAATGCCAAAGTAAAAAGAACAAATAGAATACATGGTCGTTTTCACGTCGATTGGATGTACTTCTGTTGGATCTCCTCCCATTTTAGCGTTGCCACATAGTTAAGACAAAGGGATCGGTAGCCAAATTTCCAATGTTCTTCAACCGAAGGAATGCTCTATCGCTCGGATGGACGATCGTCGTTAAGAGTGAACCTCATCGCCACATTGCTGTCACATCTCTCGTATCGCTACTCGTTAAGAACAACGTCCCAGGGGCGGGATTCTCTTCTATTTTAATCCGTTTCTACATTGTTGCTTGTCGAGACGCGCGAAGATTGAAAGCCCGCGTACGTGCGCCACGCGCCGACCGCTTCCGACGTTTACCGCCAACACCCCTCGCCGTCTTTACAATGTTATGCATTCTACTCCATTACCCATGATCTACAGGCGGCTTCCCGATTCCTATTAACATAACTTGCCGCGCTCTCCGAAATTTCATCACTTGTTGTTTGGCTTTTGTCAGACGTTTAGTTCGAGTGGAGAAAAATTGTGTGTATTCAGATTCTGTAAATCGCGACACTGACCGAAAAAAGGATCAGCTTACGAGAGAATCAAATTCTAAAAAAAAGTATGTTTACTGTTTCGTCGATTCGATGTTGCTCGGATCTATTTATCAGGCATTTTGAGCGCAACGATTAAGAATCGAATTTTTTTTCGGCGATCAACAATTTTCCAATCCTCTTCACTCAGAAACTAGTTCTTCGCTCCAGCAACTAAAAATACGTCGATCTATGTAGCATCGATTATTTTGAACGAATAACTAGAATTTCGTTTTTCTTCAGCACTTCAACTTCATTGGAAAGAAAACTCCATAGGGCTCCCTTATTAGAGTCCGTTTTTTAAAATACGCGTCATCGATCCATGCTCCGTCGCCAATAAATATGTCCAGGTCCTCGGCCGATAATGCGAAATTTAGTGGGCACAAAACACATTCGCGCATGTAAGAATGAGAATTTGTGCTTTATGGCCAGTCGAGCACCTTGCCGAACCGGAAGTAATACGCGCGCAAGCGACGGAGAAAGCGCAGGTGACTCGGTCGCGCTTAATTTACACTCTTGTCCGGACTCGAACGAATCCTGTTGGCCGCTAATATGCGAGTGATTAATTAATGTTACAACGAGGCCAGCGTTACAACGGCTCGATTCGCATCGGGCTCTAATGGAAATAACTAAGTATTGTTCACGGATATGCCTACCGTACGGGAAACAATCCATCATGGGCCCGGATAATTAGTACACCATGGTTGCATGTATAATCACTCGGAATAATAATTAGGCGGGACGGGAGCCTAGCGGCCTTCTCCCAGTTTCTCGCCGTTCACCACGAGATAGGTGCGAAACTCACTCGACTGACTCCCAGTTACGTTCAACCCTCCCCCCCTCCATACGCTTCATCGTACGGAAGCCATAAGCTGTCCGGAGTGCCATAAACGATCGCTTTGCGCACACACGTTACTCCTGTAAATTATTTCTCCACACTGACGCATCTTCAATCTATGCATTAATACCGAGGGCGAAGTACAAGGGGAGGTTCAACGGATGCGCCTCCAACACATGAAGACTCGAAAAAACCAACACGATAAACAATCGGTTCGTACGCACAGTCGAGAGAAAAACCAACGAGGGCAAGCAGAACAGAATTGCTAAGTTTTTTTCGCTCAGGGCAATGCCCGATGATTGGCGTCGCATTCAACCTGTTCTTGGTAGTTTAAACGCAACGTAATCTGTTTGGAAACGTTTCTAATGCTAGACCATGAAAGAAACTTACATGTAGAAAATCGTAAGCAAAATCATTGAACAAATTATCCATTCGGACAACTCTAAAAATTAAGTGAACTATTAGTTCTTGCGGATGATTTTTTTGTCGTGAAAAATCACGTTGAAGATTGTCGTTAAAGGGGGTGTGACGTTACATTATCAGCCAATGGAAGAAAGATTCAGAAAATTACGAAAATTTTCTAGTGAAATTGAAATCTTTGAAAAATCGATCATAAACAAATTGCTAACAAAAATTGTTTAACTCATCATCTAGTAACGTAATTTTTAACCAAACTTTGTTTCTGATATCATCATTATGTACCATCAATGATCTTTGAGCTTTTATAAGGTTAATTTTTTGAAGATTTTAATTTTTTTGAAAAGTTTCAAAGTTTGCTCTGAATATTATTTTTGGCTTCGACCGTAACGATACACCGTCCTTGAATAGAAATTTTTTCTGCTTCCAGTTCTTTTTTGAAAAAAAAATCTTTTTGGTCGTTACTATATGAGAAGTGATAAGAAATAAAGCATTGATAACATTTTTTTTTTATCGATTAAATATCGGAGATTAGGTCTCTGAGCGTGATATCCGCATTGGAAAGAAACGAGGGCCGCCGGAAAAATAGTTGGGAAATGTCACTACAAACGTAAGGTGGTAGGTAAGTGTACGTATAGTCCACGTCTCGGCGTTCCGGCGGCAGAGCAACGAAACTTAGCGAAAAATCAATCCCTCCGACGGCCCCGCCACTCGCGCTCCTCTGGCCCGGGTGCAATTCATTTGCATGGGAATTGCACCCTACGGAGATGCGCGGCTGCACCCCGGTATCGATTTTAAGTGGACCGCCTGCTGCTGCTGCCTGCTTCTGCTTCTGTCCCGTCAGTCGCCTGTCTCTCGCGTCTTCTCCTGGACAGAAGCTACTCAGTGTCACGCGCAAGCGCTCTTTCATTCGCTCACTCGGGCTCCTTCGAGGACGAGCGAATCGAACGCTGGCCTCTTTCACTGTCTGCACTGTCCTACAACCGATTCCTTCGTTCCGAAATAAAGCAGGAGACATCAAGTTCCGTTGAGCATTATTGTTTAACATTCGACGCCCCTTCTATGTTATTTAACTTAAACAAAAAAAGGGTATCAAAGATTCATTAAACATATGATAGATTAAGAAATCGGATTTTTTCTTAATGTGGAAAAAGAATTTCCTATGCACTGGGCATTGATTTATTTTTAATAAAAAAAAAACCTCGACATTTCTGGACATGAAAGATCCTGTAGGTTGTGCGGCAAACGCGAGGTAGAATATGCGACAGGCTACGAAATAAGTAATCTCGGACCGAGGGATGTGAGAATTCGTGTGGTTCGAGTTAGTCCTATTTCGTTATGCACGCGCGCACGGGGACTCGGCTGGCTTTCTTGTCGGCGATATATACATGTACGTATATACAATATGTGTATAATCTCGTTCGAGAAGAAGATGTTAGACAGTCTATAGGTGTGCATCCCTCGTGGACAGTACGTAAAGACAATAAGCTGAAAAGTTAGCAAGACGCGGCCAGAGGAGCCGAGCCGTTACCCGTTATGAAGCTCGGAGGTGAAGTCAAGATTGTAATTAGCCGACGCTAAGTTTCGAGGTTTCAACGGTATTTGCCGCGCTACAGGAAAGAAAGGAGGATGCGAGAGTAAGGGATGAAAGAGCAGACGGAGAAAGACCGTTTTTGTACCCTTCAGCTTTACCTCCTCCAATCCCTCGGTACCTTTGAGAACGCACCTGTATATACGGAAACGCGAGAATACCTCGCTGCAACATCCGAGAGCGCAACGCAGAAGCGGCACGATTTCGCGTTACACTGTTGGGATAAAGCGGGAGAAACCGTGGGAATTCACAGCACGTATTAAAATTTCGTATCGCGTATACCCGAAAGCATGGCGCGCATCTTCCCTCTCTAACGACCGAGAGTGTACGAAACATTTCGCTTATTCTGACTTAACGTTGGGAGAGAACAGGGGGGGTAGGGCGTCAGCGTCGACTTGGTATCTTCAGCCCACGCCGCTATTCTTCTTCTCCTCTTTTTACCACCCTCTATTTAATCCCGTTCTGTGAAACGCTCGCTATACCTCTGAGCTACGCTGCGCACGTTGCGGACGAGCGTGTATTAGGATATCTAGCACTCGGGGCAGTATCAGAATTCCGAATGCGTCTCGTCTAGTGGATTCAAAGTTTTCGGCGCAATTAACGTATTTCAGGTGCAAGGATGTTGGTTAATTCGAGCAGCGGGAGCGGAGCGAGATGTTGGTTAGCGAAGGTCTCGAACGCAGTAGGGCGAAACATCGAATTTTGAGAAAAGAAACGAAAAAACCAGCGAAGAAATTCAGTCATGAATGAAAATTGTGGTATGATTTTAGATAGAAGGAAAAAAGGTAAACATAGTTGAGATTTTGACTCTGCGAGTAAAATAGAACTAATATTGATGCAAATGCACGGAATGCACGGAGCTATAGGACGGAATAACAAGAGTGAATGTGAAAAGATAGCTAGATTATTTTCAGATGGTAAAATAATGTTGATTTTTTTGTTTGCTGGTGAAGATGCGAGATTCAGTAACAATACTCCCGAGAATATTTCCAGTTGTCCCGGATATCCTGGAGTTTGAATAAAAAATATTTATACTGAAAATGTCTTGGATCAAAAATTGCATTATGTTGTCAGCTGTATTTAAGAGAATGAAAAAAAAAAAGTTAAAGTGGTAAATGCATTTAATCTGAGAATAAAAAAAAAGAACATACATCGTTCTGAATCTCGAATCGTGTAGCAGACGACTGAAGAATAATGCGCAATGAGTGAAGAATCGCCCGGCAAGCGAAGAAGAGACGATCAAGGGAAGTGAAAGCGTGTGTATGTGTGCTTCGGACGAGAGCTTGGCGGGAGGAAGGAGGGGGGAGTTGGGGGTCGCAAGAGCTAGGTACTGTACGCGGAAGGAGTACGAAGAGAGGCGAAGGTGGCAGAAGCAGCACAGTTCGCCCTCTGTCTCTGTTAATGCATCGCCTCCGGAATGGCCGATTAATTCCAACTACGGGAAGGAAGCGACTATAACTCGTCTCCGAGGAAGCATTCTTAATCCGCGCACTCTTTATTCCCAGGATCCTACCTACTGCCACCCTCTTTCACCTCCGCCTCTTCTTTCTCGTCCTCTGTCGTCCAAACCCCCGCCCTCTTCTTTTCCTACCCTTCGGCGTCTGCGTGTGTCCTTCTTTTTTCTGTCCCTTTGCTATGTTTCCCTCACGCTGGACTGTGTATCCGACTTTTCTCTTTGTTTCTAGATCGCACCATCCTGTATATATTCCTCCACGTCCCCGTCCCATCCCGAAAGAAATCTCTTCCTCCCTTTTCCCTCTACATTGATGCTGCGCTACACCCGCTAGTGGTGTGTAGGGAACTCCGCACGTTCTTCGGGTTTTCCACCGAGAAGAAGACTGAGGAGAGAGAGATGGTAACAGTACGCCAGGACTCCGGGTCTCCTGGCTGCCTCTGCCAGTGGCAATACACTTTGTTTCTTTGCCGAAGAAGAGGAAGGCTGCTATTTATGGCAGCCGTGCAGTTCTTATTAGGATTCCGCGGAGACGGTTTATCGGGGTTGAGTTTCATCCCTATCGCACTCTTCCATTGCCTTTCCTCCCCCGCTCGTTTTCTACCGCTGTGGTACTTCCATACTGTGTTATACCTTCTCGCGCACAGCTTTCATTCGGCTTTCTTTCTTCAGCATCCGCCGCGCCTTCTCTCCGCGTCGTTCCTCTTCCACGATTTCACTTGTAACGAGGGGTTGAAAGAGTCCACAAGACTCCACCCCGCTTGCAATTCCTTACAACCACACGGCCGGGATAGACGAGTGAGATTCGTTTGTCATGGTAATTATTCGTAATTCGACCGTGCGAAAGCGAGCGGCGAAGAGCGTTGATACAGAGCGCAAAGAAAAAGAGTTCACTGCTCAATTACTAGTGCGAACAGATTCGTTCGTCACCCCTCTGGAGCCTCCTCCTTCATCGCAACTCTCATCCTTCGAAGCGAAACACAGTCCAAATACGGCATTGAATTTTCATAGCAAACCTTTCACTCTTTTCACCACTTCTCTTTCATTCTTGACGCCTTCTACTTCACTCGGGGAATTAACGAGGCCCCATTCGCGTAGTCGCCGCCACGATTCTTTTAGCTTTATTTTTATTTCGTCACCTCCGTCCATTCTTCAGACACTTCAAACTGCATGAATTTAAATAATAATTTAATATACAAACGATAATTCGTGCTGTATTTTTGTTTTATTATATTTGACACCAGCATCTCGCCGGACGAGTTCCGCGAAGATTGCTGTTTGGTTTTCTTTTCCGTTTCTTGGCGTTCGGTCGTCGCTATGGTCGGTCGGATGGACGATCGATGTGGAACGGGAATTTGGAGAATTTAGGTAGACAACGAGGGAGCAATCGAAGGCGAATCGCTCGCCGAAGAAGGAACGTATAAAGGGGTGTGTGGGGCGCGTCGTTGGATAGGTAGCGTGCACGGGGGGGCTGCAACGTGCCGCGCAGCGCTGGCCGCTGGTGAATACGTTACGAAGGAATAGGCGACGGTGGAGAGTGGCCCTTCGCTAAAACACGTACGACCATTACGGTCGCCGTCCGAGAAAATAGGAGCTTCTATCCACGGGATTGTTATCTACACGTGTTGTTTATTGATTGTCTCGCTGTGTCTGGAGATTGCCGAGCTTGCTTGGTGGCTCTCGCCGCACAAAAGCTTTACTCTCTCTCTCTCCCTCTGTCTCTATTTCGACTCGGCGTACGTTTCACGTTCGTATACGTTGCGGCTCCGCCAGCTGAAGCACGGCTGGCGGTAATTGCTACTCGGCAAAGAGCCATCCGTGAAATGGACCCGCGATTCACATGGGCGAACCTTGAATTCGGAAATCCCTTGCAACATCTCGCCTTCGGTTACACGGACAGGATATGTTCGTGATATATATCGGATACCGCGGGGGTTGGTCGCAACTTTACGGCGAATGCAGATCTTGTCCGGGACGTCTACGAGCTTCTTTTAAGAGGGGGCCTTCGAAATTACGTCTGGTTGTAACGATCCATCAAACGATGGCTGGCATGTCGATTGGCCACAAAACATTTGTTCTCGATCGATTTGATTATTTCAAGGGGCGGTCCGGATCGTCTTGACAATTTTAGAAATCAATGATAACACAAACCCCAATATTGATATGCTTAGTGACCCAATTTCAATAGTGTACTTATGTAATTTTCCCTTTGTACAATCGTTCGCTCCACTGCCAAATTTTTCGGTTCAGATAATTATCACGGTGATTCGATCTTTTGCCACTAAATGTTCTTCCTAGCTCCATTGAAGAAGAAAACTATAAGCACACCAGCTGGTACTTTTACCCTACTTTTGGTTTATAATCGAAAAGTAAGAAAAAAAAAATAGATAAAGGATTGACGGGCAACAATTCATACGTAACGGTTTACGAAGTAGATAGGGGTACGTGGGCATATATACGACCTTCGGAATAGTACACGGGAGTTCGAGATCCAATTTTCTCCGGTGATCCGCGTGAATACGACTGGCGCGTATCGAAACATGCCCTCGAAGAGAGAGGTTTCCCTCATCCTACGAGCCAAGATGCAGCAACAGTCGGTGGATAGTAGGAAACATCGGTAGTTTCAACAGTAGAAGAAACGCGTTTTCGCCAATTCCTCGGAGAAATCTTCGGCGCGTTACATCATCCGCGAGTAAGAGAAGGCCGCGTCCGCGCAAATTCGTTTCGCATTGTGCCATCGTGGTGTTTCGACGGAACGAAGCGAAAAATGTTCGATATACATTCTCCCGTCGTCCCCGGTTGATCTTTTCCGTGAGTTCTGCGGGAACGATAGAACGATATCGTTACTTTCTCAGGTATTACTATGCCGTCCGTATCTACTCTCCCCTCGACTTTTTTTTTTCGATGAGCGTCAACTTGTCCTGGGGGAGCGATATATGGCGTCAGAGATCATAAAATTCGGCACATCGAGATTCGGTTTCCAGAAACTTTTCGTTCGTAGCTCGAAGGAACTTTCGCGAAAACGTGCGAAATTATTGTATCGTCGATAAGTCGCACTGATTGGTGAAATGTGTCGCATTTTATTAGAACGAACGTAGAGCATATATTGCATTAACGTATCGTCGAGTAAAAGGGAAGACTTCATCGGCGGTGCGCTGGATATTCCCTTGTGGAATAATTCGACGAGATGGGTAATTGGATGTTACCGAGAGTAGGAGGAAGAGGTGGAATCACGCATCGTCACTTTAATCGTTCGAGCGTCGTCTTGGGCCGATATATCAGGTCGACGACGACGACGACGACAACGCCGACGTCGGGAAGGACGCTTCGTAGAAGCGACGACTTAGGCGGCTACGCAGCAAACGAAGGGGGGTGGCGATGTCCCGTCCCGTGTGTAATACCTATACGTACGTACGCCGTTAACGGGCTGCCATTTTCGATAAGCGCGTTGCAACGACGACACTGATCGGGCGCGACGTGTAGGCAAGCTGCTCGTAAAGTGTTTAGTTGAGGGGAAGCAGGTGGATGACTCGGGTACGGATGAGGGACGAAGGGTGCGGAGAGGTAGGCGAGCACGTACCAGGGAGGTGGTATACGCTTCGACGGTGAAGCGAGCAAGTGAGACCAAGAGCCGAGATGAGAGGGAGAAACGGAGGGAAGAGTGAGCGAGGAAGTGAGCAACAGCGGTGCCATAGCTAGTAGGGTGCCGGATGAGTTAAACTACACGAGGTCTGACGGTAATAATTGAGTGCCGCTCTGTCTAGTTAGCGCCCCCGTTCTGTCCCCGCTTCATCCCCCACCCCGCTTCGCTACGACACTCGTCACGTTATCGACTAAATGACAGCGATGCGTGACTAATCCATCTTAGCAAGAAGGCGAGCACGGGCGTGATTATCGATTGGTTATAGGCCTTTCGTTTGATCAAGTTCGTCGGAAAACATCACTAACACTTGTCGGGTATAATTTTTTTTACACGCGATTACAATAGAAGAATTTCACGGAAAATGAGCGATTCCAATTAAGCTGGTAAATATTTGGTAAATGAAGCTCTTTCGAGTTAGATCTTAACACATTACTGATAGCCAATGAAAAGTGTTTGCTATACGAGTCGATCTATCACTTGGAACTATTTAAAAAGTTCGACGTTGAGAGCGTGTTGGGTAGTTAGGGAATTTAATTCGACCGGAATGTTGGTTCGGACCCCGAAATAGTTCGGAATTTTTATTGAACCCACGAAGGTAATTTTTTGTGAATTAAATACTATTTTGGCAATCCGGTGAATCGACCTACTCTATACAATAAACGATGGCTAGCGAACTAAATTTCACAATTCTCTTTTTGTCGCGCTGTTCTGCGCTTTACTTTGCGGCTTTCCGATTTTTGCACTTATCCCGTGTATTGTTACTCGGCAAGAAACGAATCGAACTTCTGGGTTGGGGGAAGGAACAATTCTATCTGCATCTAAAACGCTCGGGGCGCAGCTATGAAACAGAGAAACCGTAAGGCAGATAAACCGAGAGGAAGACGAAAAGCAAAGGGAACTGGGAGGGAGGAGAGGACGGAGGCGAAGAGATCCGGCCCGATGGCCCGGCTCTCGAGTGAATAATTGAATTACGCGAACGAGGAAACCCGCGCGCGACTACCGAGTAGTAAAGCTTGAACGGTTGACTTGCCAGGGTGTGTAGGGCTACAGGCCAAAAAGTGAGAGAACGATAGAGAGAGCGAGAGAGTTCACTGTGGAGGTCGGTGTGTGGGAGAGAAGGACCCGCGGTTCAAAGTTGAAATTTCACGCGCCATTGTTCGATCCACCGTCGAGCGCGCGGGACGAAGGAATAGCGAGTTAGGGGCATTTAGGAAAGCGTGAGCCCGCGCCATGCTCGAGGTAGGCAAGTAAGACACGGGGGTGGTGAATTACGGTTGGAGATACGCCTGGAGCGAGCAGTAAGAGACCGCGGCATCCTTCCACCCATTCCGTTGAGGAGACTCTCTCTCTCTCTCTCTATCGCTGAGACTTTAATTCCCTTTACATCCGAGCGTTCCGGTGACGCGGGGGCAAAGAAATCTCGAGTCAGAAGTTAGACCCTCCGAAATGCTCTTCGTTGACTTCGAATCGAGGGTCTTTTCGAGGCCGGCAATCAATATACAAAATAAGTAGTTAGCATTTGAGGCTCATTGCTCGAATTGCAAAAGGACAATAGATCCGATGCATCCTGAAAAAAGGGAAACAAGCGGCTCACTTCGAAGACGAGTACCATCGAAATGCGATAACGAGATCACTCACGTTTCAAGATTGTCGAGAAAAGGCATGTAACGACGCTCGACGAGAAAATAAACTCAAATCAGTTTGAAAGAAAAATCCGGCCGGAGAAGCTGGCAAATCGTAGAATCGAGTAAGAAGCGAGAGCAAAGTACCGAACACGAAGAAGAAAGCCAAAGGCGGGAGCACTGTCAGAAGAAGCGACGCAAGAAGAAGAACAAGAGAAACAGAAGAGGTTGGTAAGGGGGTGCGTTATACAGTATATATATATAGAAAGAGAGGCGAAGAGACGAGAAGAAGAGACCCGCATTCTCGGAGATTATCGTGCTCGCCATCAGCGTATCACGGCGTCACAGGACAAGATTTATATGTAGAGTTTATTGTCGCTGAGTCCGCCCTACTGCGTTTTATGGATGTTTTTCGAAGGAGCGCTGCCGCCCGGTTGATCTATCGCGTGCGGCACCCCCGCACCGAACTCTCCCACCAGATCTCTCCCTCGCTCCCTCTCTCGCCCTTTTATTTCTTCCTTCCCTCTCGCACTTACCGACATTTTGCTTCCCAAGTGAACAGAATCACCCTTCTCCACGCCACCCTGTACGACCTCACGTCCCACTTCGGCTCTATACCGTACCTCCTGTCGCTTTAGTACGTCCCGAGGAGGGTGGTCGGGTGGGCGAGCTCTCTCGCGTAGTTGGGAGAAATCCTCGCGCGAGCGAATGAGACGGCAAAGAAAGTTAAAGAGAAAGAAAGATAGTCGAGAGGATCCCTAATGAACGCCCAAGCCAAACGACGAGTGGAAGCGAGACTAGCTTTCCTCATCCCGCTCGATTTCTCCTTCTCTCTTTTTTCCTCAACGGATTCTGTGTCCTCTGTCGCGGGTCCTGGTTGGGGAGAAAAAAAAAAGAGACGGAATGGAAGGGGCAGACAGCTCGTACCTCGTTCCACACATTAACGCGAGATTTATACCGCGGAATCCTGGACGATATCGTATTTACATTTTTGTCGCATCACTATAAAGCACCTGAAAACCGTAGGCAGGCAGAGGCAACGGCACTGGCAGTGGCAGCACAGCCTCGCAACGCAAACGGTATTTCATGATCGGTTCGCCCGGGGGGCTTTATATGGCGAGGCTGGCGAACCAGAGAGCACCGGCAGGACGAACAGGACAAGCACGTGGTGCGTTCGGTCCTTGTATACAGTACCGTACAAGCTATATACATATCTGTACATATAGACGTATATGCGAAAGCGCCGAACAGTTTGGACGATCGTAAACCGAGGCATCGCCGGCATGACGACCGTTTCGACGATATTTTGCGGGACAGTACCGCTTCTATGTATAAATACTACCTAACAGTATTGCGCAGACATCTGTGAATACGATCGATCGGGAATGAAGCGAAACTGATACGGTTGTCCGAACGGATTTATATGTGTTTACTTGTACGTGAACATTGAAAAATGATATAACAGTTTGAATTAAGGGTTCGATTTTTCGCGATCGGAAAAATCGGTTTGCCGCTATTCATCGTTGCGATATTACGAGGAACACAACATAAATTGAGTGAAAGTAATGAATTTCGTTTCACACATGTTGTATATGTGTTTATCAACTATCTTGTTTTCGTACTTCGTCCTTTTTCGCTCGGTCTTTGGAGCGTAACTCGGTAGAATCGAGTGTCGGGGATGGCAAAGAGTCGCGCACGCATCTTCGGGATGTGCGAATGTGATAGTCGGTACAGTACGGTTAACGGTAAGCGGAGAGAAGGGCGATCGTGGCGAGAACTCGGGTGTGGGTTCACATAAACACGTGAACGGAGGAGAGATACATGGCAGCAGTATGTTACACGTGTTACCGGCCGCCACGTACGGGTTACGTCCGGCAGTCAATCGCTCTAATACTCGAGCGGTCGCTCGCCAGCTAGGCAGCGTGGTAGCGTTACCCACCTCCTCCTCCTCCACCTCCTCGTTCTCTCCTCACTCACACCCTTCTGTCTCGCGGATGCTGACGGCGGCCTCGGTTGTGTGCACAGTGCGGTACGATGGTCCGGCAATTCTCTCTCTATCGCCATCGCCTGGCCTCCTCTCGCTCACGTCCTCGCGCTCGTGCCCTCCCAGGCTTCCCTGCTCATTCTCGAACTCTCCGGCTCTCTTCGTTCACCCTCTCATTCACCCTCCGTGAGCTGTGTGCGCGCCGGCTCTCGCAACAACCCCACTACGTGCCTACCCCGTCTCGCTCACTGCAGAGACTACATCACCAAGTGATTACCTCCACCTCGTCCCGCCACGGCAGCGCGCACTCTCCACTTACTCTCGTATAGCATCGTACAACCTAACCTACTGCAGCAACACACCCGGCAGTATCAGCGGGCAACGCGGCACCCGGCCTTGTGCACTCACGGTCCCCGCTGGTGCCGTTTCTGTTCTTGTGATACACTGCTTTCGCACATCAGCCCTGTGCATACACCACCTTCTGCCGACCCCCTTACCCCCCCCCCCCCCTCACCCTTTGCCACTCACGTGCCGTTTCCCTGCCGTTGTGACGCTCCCAATCCTCCCTGTCGACGATCATTACACGCGCGCTTCATCGACGCCTCCTCGAATTGTGTTATACACACACGGATTATATTCTGTGTCAATCGACAGACACCCTTTGGCCCTCCGCATTTTGCTACGTGAATCACACGTCAAACGCTCGTTCATCTAATTGGATTTTCAATTTCTCTTTTCATTTGATATTTTTGTATTCGCGTATTTATTGTTAGTCAGCCGCGAAACCGGAGGCAGAAAGGGATTTCAGCCCCTCAGTTTTGTGCAATTTCCTCTGCGACTGGCAGAAGAAATTCTAATTCGAAACATTTATCCTGAGTCAATGTAATTGTCGCAAATTTTTAGCAATTTAGCTCAAGTTTAGTACACAAGCCGAGTCAGTACCACGGTCGTTTGGTATCGCATTCTGCCAAATCGATAATGGAATTCGGAAGTTATGAACATTTTAATATTTCAATTTAATCAAAAATCAAGTTAGGCACGTCGCCGCTTGCGCCCATTTAAATCAAAGTGAAGGCATTTTTTGCATCTGAACATTTTTCAACGCAATTACCGATAATTTATAACGTCCAAAATGACGATTTAAAATAGAACTCAAAAAGGGTTTTTTTGAACATATATCCTCGACCTCGAAAGCTCCTAATGTGGCGATGTATAACGCAAAACCGTCGCATTAAATGTGTGCGAAAATTTGCACAGCACTTAACGGCGAAGGTACATGCGATAGTTTAATATCGCGAAACGATGTATGTGAGAGATTTATAAAATAAGGCGTGACATTACCTCCGATGCTCCGCAGTCGACGCCTCTCGTCTAATTGCGACTACGGGTTCTCGGGGACACAAACAGCCGGCAGTATAGCGGCAGTTAAAATAGCTACAAGAGCTACGAAACACCGGAGAGTAATCCATGCAAGACAGAAGCGCTCGGCAGCCTTATTATGCCTGTTTAACAAAGCTGAGCTGATTATATCAATAAATTAAGGAGAAGAGTCGCGCCGTGCACACGGAAGAGCGAGAAACAGACGGCCAGGGGCGAACGGGGGGAGAGGGTAGTGGAGGAGGAGAGGGACTCAAGAGATCTTGCTGCAAACCATACACAATTCCAGTGTGCACCCTCTCTCGCAGGGAGTCCGACAGTCGGGCTGGCCCGCGTGCCCATACGGTTTGGTGTATAGTATACTAACCTAACGAACACAGTGCCCGTACCCGCCGGTCGTAGAACAGAGGGAGACGACGAGCCGCTTTACCGAGGCGTACATCACGGACGTCCAGGTCGCTCCGCCCTGAGTTATGCTCGACAATTATACCTATCTACCCCGCGGTGGGCGTTATTATCATATTATACCACGTAACTCCTCCAGCGGCACGTGTGTGTATTTCATCACACACATATACATGCATGAATACCATTCGGCCAGACAGCAAGCGCAACATTAAGGCCGCTGTCTCAACATTGTCTTCGCTTGACTTCCTTAGTTCAACATTGAATTGGATCGGAACGTCGTGGAAAAAGTTATTTAAATCTTTTTTCCAACGAATCTCGTTACACAAAATTGGAAATTACAAAAACAAAATCGCCGGTAAGAATAACAAAGCAATTGCTATTACAATTAATGAAATGATAATTATCGTTTTAAATTAATACCAATATTCATAGAAATGAACACCATGAGTAAGGTGTGTTGTTGGAATACAAACTAATTATTATATTCAATTAGTCATTTTCATTCTTTTCGTAAAAACGGATTTTCAGCAAAATTCTTTATCTGTAATTCGATTTTTTTTTTCTCATCGTTTATCATTGTTATACGATTGATTGCTTCATACTTTTAAACGTTTGGTTTTTCACACGTTTTTTTAGAGCTGGATATTTTTGAAGAATAATGTATTTTTTTGTTTTTATGTTTCAGGTACCGTGCGTTCTGACAACAAACAAATATTTTATGAGTAAGTAGAACGCGATCGCGCCTCTTCGCAATGCATAGTTAAAAACTATCGAAACTTTTACCCGACGTCGCTTTAAAAAAAAATATCTCATTCGCTCGCGATACTATAGCATTGCATGCAAACCAGCGATACGGAATCTCTGGCTGATTTGAATATTTCGATAACGCAGTAAAGAGTTAGAGAGGTCACTTCCGATCGATCGATGACGCGATTTGGAAGCCAGTCGTTGGTGTTGAGCGAGCTCCAATCCCGCGCGGCAATCGCGGCGAACGTAGCCAGCAGCAGAGGCAACGGCAAAGCTACAACCGTTCTCTCGCGTTGCAACGAAACGCCGCGGTGGTTCAGTGGCGATACTCCGGCTCTGCGGCATCGAGTCACTGAAAAATCCCTGAATTATGATAATGGCATCGACATAATGCGATCCAATGAGGCAATCAAGGGGCGGCGGGCGGTTGACGATATCGATGGTCGCGATGGGCTGCTCTGCCGTTCCCGCTGCGTGTCTGTCCGCATCTATATTGTATAACCGGCTATGGCGCTTGCGTATTCCCGTGTTGGTGGATCCATCCGCGTGTATGCTTGTCCGTGCGCGCGCTCGGATTCGCGTGTGTTTGGCAAAACAGAGTTAACCAGTCGGGGGACATTCGTGGGGGGGCTCCGCGGTGTTAGTGTCCGGCTTTCTCACTCGGTGCCACCAGAGTTACGCATCCATGGCCCTCGTATTAGTGTTACTGCCGTTAGGTCCAAACGGCGAGCTCGAGTGAGTAGCGAGCGAATGGCGAGGCGGTGCAGAGAGGGCCCAGCCTGAAACGAGCTAGCCTCCGACCGCTACGATCTATGTGCCGGACGATCCGTAGTGCGTGTAGTAGGGTATAATTGCCGGTGGTGCACCAGCAGCCGTTGCTCTAGGACGCCCGTTTCCATCAATCAGCGACGTTAAATGCTGGGCCTCGCTTGCTCTGGGAAGTGGAGTGAGCCCGAGAGCCCGTACCGTGCAGACCGAACAGCCGATCGTACAATTGGATGAACCCCACGCGCTTCTCACGCGACTTGTCCGCATATATTATGAGATCACTCAGGGATTTCGCAGATCGTTTGTTCATCCCTCACCTTAATGGCACACTAAACTGCCCCCCGCGTTCTGTACGATGTGTACGGCCGGTGCTGCTTCTCTCGTTGACTATTCAATCGCTTTTTTGATACGCAAATCATTCGATTTAAAAGGAGAATTAAGGAAAATGTTGCTTAAGGAGAAATTTCAGTTCTAAATACTCTTCGTTCTAGAAATGTATGTTATTTTATTATCACATATCCTGTTACTATTTTTCACTCGTTATTGGGAAAAAACTACCGGAATTTCAAAAAGTCATCATTGTGTTCCACTTAGCGCTCCCTAAAAACGCGCTAATACAGTAACTGGAATATCAGACTCTGTCCTATACCAGGGTATCTATGAGAGAATTCAATTTCTGAATATTTCAGTAGACAAAGATGCTACCGTTGTAGTCTCACCGTGTGCTCACGGTAGTTTGATCGCTATAGCAGCGCGGCGTCGTAGCCGTGCAGCTCTGCAACCGCCTAGCGTTTGCGTACCGTCCCTCCGTCCCCCTTCCGTTCCTGCACGAATAATGCAGAACAGCTCACGGCTCGGCTCTCGCTACAGTATATAGAGATGGGATGGGACGCCGGGCACATGGAGAATAGTTATGGGACCACGAGGATGTTAATGACCATAAACAAGCAATCACTGTAATCCGCCATGAGTCACTCCAGCTGTCCGCCTGGCTACATAGATACGAACTGCCATATGCCCCAGCCTAACCGGCAGCCTCACTGGCTATGGCTAACTTGCTGCTGGCTGGCCACGCGCGGATATACCTACTGGGATTCTGTAGTTCAGCTATACTACCACGAATCCATATGCTCGACGTACCGTCAGAACTTGAACCTTACTGATGCACTACACGTTACACGAGAGAATTCTATTGTTAGCTCACAGAAAGAAATGAATCGAGACATTTGGACTAAAATCAGTCCGGTAAAAGGGTCTACTTCGGGTATTCTGACAAATCTACCAAGTATATTTGTGACGTTCCTACGGGTATCGTACTTAAAGTCGGATTTATATCGAGCTTCAATTCAAGTTCGAACTGAAACCTTGTTGTAAACATTTAGTCCGAGATCAAGGTGTCGTAATCCATATGGCGATATTTCTCAGACCGTGGAGGAGAAACTGAAATTGTTTTTAATATAGTGTATAGCAGAAATGATCAGATCGGCTGAATTCGACTGCATTTGCGGGTGTGTCTTCACCATACTTTTCTAGTAGTCATTACCTAAAATGACCTTTATCTATTAAACGTATTATACGCAAACTATAAGTTCTCAGAGATCTTATTGGTATGATAACCTGATCGATGATCAAAAATTGCAATTGCCGCGATATTGATTTGCTTTCTTTTTTGACTGATATTTTCAAACTTTGATTGGCGAAGAGATTTTTCCTCGACACTAGATATGGAATATGTGAAAATATTCAAGACGCAAAAAGATCGCGCGTTGAGGTGAAAGCTTCGCGGCCAATTTCGAAAATCGCGAATTTACGTCCGAACACCCAAATCCCACGCCTTATTCTGGGAAGAAGGTCGGGAACGAGAGGCACAGCAGAGTTGTGGGAGTACGAGGATGTGAATGAGGAGAGAGGAGAGCAAGCGTGAACGGAGACGAAACGATGCAAAGATGGCCCAATAGGAGAAAGACGATGTACGGGGGGGCAGGGGGCGCGCGGGACTGTGTAAAGGCAGGAGGGGAGGGCAGAGTATCGCTATCCATGCCGAGAGTCTTACGATCGAGGCTTACGAGGATCGTAAATAAGTTGACGATACGGCCTTCGCTCGCTCGTTCGAGATACGCCGTGAGAGTAGTGGCAAAAGCGATCCAATGAACGCGAGAGAGTGAGAGCGAACGATCGATCAATGAGATGTGGAAGGAAGCACCGGGGGTGAAGAGAAGAAGAAGAAGAAGAAGAAGAGAAGCTCCGCTACAGAGACTGAGACTGAGAAATACGGATAAGACATAACCGTGCCGAAACGTTTTACGAGTATCGATCTCCGACACAACTTGAATCTCTCTTTTCCCTTTCTCGATTGCTATACATTCGGTACGATATTATACACACTATATATACTACGTATATACGACCAGACGATACCAGTACACGTTCGATAAAAGGATCTGGGTAAAAAATTAGTCGCTCGAGTAATAATAAAAGTAAGTTAAGTACGTACGCGAATAGCTGCTTCGAAATCGTCAGTGTGGCGGCGGCGGTCGTCTAAAGAAAACCAACTTCGGATCGTTGGTGCAATTTTTCGTGCTTATTATTCTTTTATAGTGTCGGTTTTTTAATATATTTTATTTGTTACTCGTCAAAGAATATCCACAGATCGAGAAGAAAATTACCACAAATAAACGCTTGCCTGATAGCCTCGGCGACGACGATGACGCGAAATAAAAGCGTAGAAGGGCGAAGTAGCGCTAAGCGGGGCAAAACGGGCATCTGTAAGAAATATTTGAAGAATCATTCTCTCCGAATCTCACTTTTGGCTAAGACTGTAACGATGCGCTTGATGAAGATATCTGAAAGCTTCAGAAATGTCTATGTAAAATGCTATTCTCGCATTGAGTCGAGAGGAATTATTTTCTTTTATAAGGCGATACGAGTTACCATCACTAAAAAAAGAAATTATTTTGTCACAAGGTTGAATGGACGATACTTGTGTCTTTCAAATTTCAGCGAAACGTACTCTATTTTTTGTCGGCATTGGGGATTTAATTAAAAACCGCCATTCGCATTGTCTCTCTTATCGCGCGATTGTTCTTCATCGCAGGATTGCTTAAGGGGCTATTATAACAGAAAGGAGAAAGTAATACGACGATTTCTTAAAATTATTTCTAAAAGAACGAGAAATTCAGTTGAGCCCGTCTCTCTGATGATTTTTTATAAAACTGTTCCATTTTGCCCCGTTCTTCGGTACGGCAGGCAAGCCGAGCACATTGAGAACAGAGTAAGCGAGCAAGAGGCACGCACGGCCGAGTAGCGCGCGGAAAGTTGGCGATGACGGCGGATGTTATTGGCAGGGAGGCCATTCGTCGCGATGATGGATGCTTGACAGGCGCTCCTCGCTAGCCTGGCTCTTTCGCTCGCGCTCGCCTTCTCGCGAGGCAGTTATAATAAGTAATGGGCTCACTTCCGCCGCCATCGCTGCCTGAAATGCCCTGCCTCGGTCGCTCACTCCTCAACTCTCTCTCTATATACGTCTGTTGCCCCTCTTGCCCTCATTCGCTCTTATCTTCCTCTTTCTTGGGCCCTTAAATGCAGCACTCTTGATTGCCTCTCTCGTCACTGCCCTTTCCACGCTCATTGTACTTACTGTGGCTACTAACTTCATTCTTTCGTCCGTCGATCCACGCCCCTCAGCGATCACTGTCATCGGATCGTTCGGCAATCGTGAACACTTCTCTGACTCCTTGCCTCGCATTTCGTCTCGGTTTCGCTATCGATCTTTCATTCCTCGCCCCCGCAGCAACCAATCATCATTCCCACACCGTAGATTCCAGAATTCTTTTGACGCACGAGCCTTTTGGTAATCGTTCGAACGCGAAAGAATCATTTTGCGTGCAAGTGCTCAATGACTACTCATTCCAATGTTTTGTGACTCTGAGTAAGCGAACGAGGCCACGCGGCTTTCTCACCCTTTTCACTTTTAACCCACCCGCCGGTAGACAGCGACTCTTCGGTCTCCTCGTTTCCCTTCATATCCTTTCCACTCTACAACGATTTTACTCGAGTCGGTGGAGCGGGAGTCGAGGCCACTCTCTCTCTCCCTCCTGGCTGCCTTCGTAATAACTACAAATCTGTCACACATTAATTCTCGGTCCGGCATAAATTCGGGCGTACACGTTGCTCTCGGCCCAGAGAGAAGGAAAAAGTTATCGCGCCCGAGTCCCGACGAGAGTCGAGTCGAGGTAACCGGCGGGGGGGGGGATGGGGTTGGTCCTCCCCGTTCCCTTCTTCCTTAAGCAGCCGGGACAGCCACAGTCGAGGACAGACGGAGAGAAAGAAAGAGGCGAACATATAACAGCCACAGCGAATGAGGGAGCTACGCGAACGGTCTGCCCCTCGCTTAGATCGGGGAGAGAACGAAAAAGGAGTGAATAAGGTGGAATAAAGTCGAAAGGGGTTGTAAGCGAGAAGGCGAAAGGAAAATCGAGGGGGCCAATTTCTGTCGTTCTCGCCTAATCAGGAACCCTTCGTACACCCGATTCTTTCGAATATTCCGGGTTTTGGTATGGATTACCGTATGCCGAAAGTTGAATTTTAATTCTTGAGAGGGTGGGCCGTATTTCTCGCAAATTGTTCGTTAATCGACCCATTACAATGTTTTCTGTTTCGATATTAAACCTAATTCGCCGTATAGACCTCATTTGACCTCCCGTTTTCCGCACACGCTGATTACGGAAAATTAATGTCGTTAAGAGCCATACCCTGTTTGCGCGACGATGGGTCGGATAGCGTAGATTTCACGTGAATATCACGACAACTCGATTATAAATCCTCGGTCGAGTGGAAAAGGGAGGAGCTTGATGAGGGTTTCGGTGCCTTAAACACATTGAAATCGGTCCAATGCATGAAATATAATGGGATCGCGTATGGCCGGTGAAAATTTATGAATGGCAATTTGTGAATCGATTATCCACATGTAAGAATTCGCGAACACCCCGAAGCGTTTCGCTGGAGCGCTCACATTTCAGCGAACAGGGGCAACGCCAGGAGGAGCCACATCCCCGTCGATCGAACGATGCACAGCAGTTATTTGCAAGTGTTGTGAATTTATATGCCCAGGGTGTTACAGCTTAGGGTGTAGTGTTACCCTTCACTCGATGTTCCATTGTTTATCGGGGCGATATACCGCCGCGTCGACCACTCCACTTTGCCAATCCATAGATCGGCTCGACTATATTCATTGGGCAGAGCTTCTACCACCAGCGTTGGGGCCTCATGGCGGAAGCTTTATGTCCACAAAAAAAATCGAAATTTTCGTGACACAATTCCAAAGGGCTGTTCAAGTGTTTTTTATAGATAAAATAAATCACATGACCTACGCCATGCGATGGTTTGTCGACAATAGGGTTGCGATTATGGAAAAGAAATATTCGGGTCTAAATATTAAGATTGCGAGGATGGTGTTGTTTATTTAATTGGAAAAATATGAAAGATGATATTTAAAAACTGGAATTTTTTTACACATTATTATACGTCGATCCGGGAATTTTTTAAATCGTTGAGATGATTTTTTACTGATAAGAAAAAAACTAAATACGTTTTTAAACTTGAAATGGTCGAGGTCTCTCCTGAGGGGAAAAAGCAGTAGTTGAAGTCGTGTTTTGCAAATTTACAGCGTTGACACTTGTCATTAATTTTTTTTTACGTCACACTGATTCTTGCAGTTATTTTTACACCAGCCTATGTGGAGGGCTAAGTTTGCAGGCACGCAGATATATACATTTAAATCTTTGAAGTTACAAAAAATCGATAGTAAGGTTACGTAAAGAATGTTTTCCACCGATGCGAAATCATGAATGGAGAATCGTACGAGAGAGTAGCCGAGGTGAGAGTTGAGAAAAGGAACGAAGGGATGAGGGCGTTCTGCGGCAGTGGCAAGGTGCGGAAGGTTCGAGCGAGGGAGAAGAGAAGGAAGGGATACAGAGAAAGATAAAGCCGGGAGTTCGCTCTCCGACCGCCGTGACAAATAACTCTCCTTCAGCGGGGGTCTGCATCATTTAATTTTCCTTAGTCCGCGTACCACAGAAATCGATGATCTTCTCACCGTAGAGTATCTTACCGAAGACGAATGAGATGACTTAGACGGGGGCGCCACCGCGTTTCACCACCTCCGCAGGCACGATCGATCAGCCGATCTCAATTATTCCCGGGCGAATTAACGCCTCTCGATCAGCACGATTGGTCGCTGTCAATTAATCCACGTATACGGAGCCAATGCATTTTCCAAGAGCTACCTAGATACTAGATACTTTAACAAGAGCGGCAAGGATGCAAAGTTCCAACAGCGTGGAATTGCAATAACGTTTAAGAATGCTTCTTGAAATCGTTTTTATCGCTATCACTTATAAAACGTAACTTGAATTAACGTTTTGCCTTCAAAAGTGATGGAAAATCAGAATTTTTGTCACGAAAGGAACCGATTCGGCTTCATTTCTCCATTTTTATTCCAGGCAAGAACACGAAGCAAGCACTATGTAGCGCATGTAAAGCAAAAAAAAATCGATCTCTGCCTGAAGTATAACAATTTACATCGAAACTTCTAATTCTAGAATAGAGCATGCACTTGGAACCCTTTGAAACAGATTTGACGGAGACGATAGCTCACGCTTACAAGAATTGTTGCATGGCAAAGGGTGAGCCGAGGGTGCGATACGGTAAATCCCATTGCTGGTCGCTGTTCTGGGATATTATCCAGCACACCAGATCTCCGGCGTGTTCGGGTTGTAGCGTGCAGACTACAGAACGGTGTAGTTTAATCTACTATAACGGCACTGGAGGCAGGTAGACGGTAGTAATCGTACTCACTAACCTGAGTTCTTTGGCGAACTGCCCTTAAGTAACTGCCTTGCTCGACATTACTTTCCGTCGATATAGCAAGTAGCCTGGCAATACCGAACAAATAGGTTCGTCGAAACATGTGAGTCGAAGACCTCTAAACAATCGATCCATCTATCGATGTCGATCGAACGATCGAGCATGTGCCTTTGCCGATTTTTCCGATATTCGGATTGGAACTCCACAATAATTTGCCGTTATCGCCGTCCAAGCCGAAGGTGGCAGCTCGCCCAGCGTGGTACCAACGCCAACGACGATGACCGCGAAGGACGGACACTGAGCCGACGATGTGGATGGGATTGGCGACGCCGATGGTCGTGCCAGTGATGTTGGTAGCTGTTCCACTGCCTCTGAGCCTGACGCTGCTGGTTGGCGAGCGAGGAATGTTAATTAAAGCCGTTAGCTCCTCGATTTGGCGCTACGACTAATTAGTCGGGCACAATGCGAGGAGTAGCGGGTGAACAGTGGGGGGGAGCAAGCGGAGAGAAGAGCAGAAGGAAACCGGAGCCATGGCCACGGCATCAGACGGAGATCACTTCACTCCGGACTGGTTCGCCCCGCCCGATTTCATTCAAAGCAGCGAGGCGAACGTCAAACGTTGGCTCGCACGCTTTCTCGCTTCTCCCCGGTGTTCCCATCCCTTGGCAGCGTCGAAAGAAGAATGCCAATTTGTCGAAAGCTCTTGCGAATACGGTCGCACCTCGCATTGTGGAAAAGGCGTCAAGGGAAGACCGAGGAAACGGGAAAGAGGGTAGTTGGTCGATGACGTTTCTCGTTGTCCCATTGGCCGTTCTTTTTGGTGATAGGGGAACGTGGAAATTCGAGGATACAGAAATTGTTGTCGTTAGCTTAGCAAATTGTGGGAATGTGACGCGTTAGCGCACATCAAGTTTTTATCCCAACTACAATTGTTGGAATCTGCTTAGTATCTTTTCACATAAACCTTGCGTGCATCATTCAGCGCGCGAGCCGTTCGTGTATCGGCTTGGATTCACGCGTGGCGATCGATCACTCGTTAGATGGCAGCGCGAGTGTCGCTTGCCCATGTGCAGCAACAGTTTCGTTGCACCGGTGAATATGAGGATCGAATGTCGATAAGGTCGCGATTCTCTTTCGTTCATAGTATCTTCGATGTGTTTCAATTTAAATCCTCGCTCGATTTTTCGATGACCACAAATCGGATGACCTTGAATCGTCTTAAGAAAACCTCGCTTTTTAAGGTATCTGTATAGGATTTGGGTGTGTTTTTAGAGTGTGTAACATCCACAATTCCCACTGTATTACTATAGAATTTAAATTCATAATTTTTTAATGATTTACCGTTTCAATTTTTTTTTAATCTAACCATAAAAGGTAGTTTTCAGAAACGTAGTGTAATGATAAAGACGTCGGTTTGTCAGATACATCTTGCGACGTGTTAAAGAGACAAAAGCATGCGTGTCGGATGTTTAGGGATGTTGATATAAAATCGTAACAATGATATCTTCGAAAGGGGTATCAACGCAATTGACAAGTCCACAACTTTCGAACTTCTAACTAGAATGCCCGGTAAGAGCTGGCGAAACGTAAGGAAACGAAAAGGAAAGTAGCGTACCATAGCGGTCGGAGTTGGCCGTAAGATAAGCCCGTGGTTCTGTTAGCTTCATTTCTCGATGGCTCTGCGAGTTATATTGGTGGGGTAAAGCTATGGCGGTGGTAGTGGCGACTCAACGGGGGACCTCATCTAAAGTTACAAATCGCAATTCTTCCATGGCCGTGATTCCGATTCTGTAAAGTTATGTTATGGCGCAAAGTAAGCGCGGAATTTATCAAGAAAGTTGGTATAACTCCGGGGCTACGACTATTGATGCAATGAAACGATTGGCTCCGCCTCATTTACTACCCCAGCAGCAGCAGCAGCAGCACTGGCCTTTTACCCCCTTCCTCTATCCATTGCTTCCGAACAAATCCCCTGCCACCACCTTTTATCCGAGTCGCGCAGCGAGGCCACCGATCCGCAAGATCTTTAAGGTATTCTCCGACATTATTGCCTTCTCTTGCGAAAACAGTCGTTCTCGAATTCTGGCCGGTATTACAAACGTATACGTACGTACGTCGATCCGGGAACGATAGGTGCGCTCGCGTTCTATCGGATAAGACGATCGCCGAACGCCAACGTAAAAGCAGATCAAGACTCTCGGCGACGAGAGACAAACAAACGAAAAGATTTCATTCCACGAACGGCAAATGACATTCGGATGGAATATTTTATACGCTATACTTTCGGCAGAGAGACCCCGGATCGAACGGAACATTTATGAATGCGACGTCAACTTTTCCAAGTTTTCACATGTCATCAATAGACACATACAAACTGAAAATGCACGTAACGGATCGTACGAAAATCGTGAAATATTATTGTTTGCTTTTCTTCAGCTCGCGAAAGTTGAAAGCCATTTGTAAAGAGCTTGAATCTCGTTGAAAAAAAACATCGTGTTTATTCTTATCTTGACGAACTGTCTTCTTTCCTTCAAGCCCATTAACTATAATACTTCCGATTTACGATTTTTAACAACGGGTTTGTTTCACAAAAAAATCGACGAATGTTCAGAATGATAATTCCATTCAAGATCTATCATCTTTTTCTCAATTCCGGAAGTAAGAAAAATCTTAATGCTGCAATTCAAAGGCTCAGATACTTGAGACGATTCATTTTATTAATCCCCAAAGTTAAACTTTCCGAAATTGTATGGAAATACCATTACGTCCGAGATCAATTTCCGGGACCAATGGAACTCCGAGTGTGGTCCAGCCCCGAAGCGAGTGTCGGGCATTCGTTGCTTCTCGCCGTTTTATATCTCGGCTCGCTGGAATACTGGAAGCAGGAATCTCCACCGAACCACAGGCCAGACTGGGTGTGCGACGTACGAATAAAAGCGGAAGGGTTGTGCGACCCGCAGCGCCAGTAGCAGCGTCGCGCAGAGCGAAATCGTTGGTTTATCTGAAAATATTATGATAGTGTCGTCGTCGGCCGTTACAAGCTGACCCGGTGGACGCGACGATGCGGTGGCCGAGCGCGGTAGTCCCCGCTTTTGATACGTCCCAAGCGTCGCGTAGAGAGTCGCACTACAGCAGTATACCCGAAGATATATGAACGGGATTGCAATCATGTCCGTGTTACCCAGAGTGTCCTGTTGGGATAATATAAATATTGTACAGTTTTCGTTCCGTGCTTTCGCTACTGCTGGTACACTGCTTCTGACGATCCTACTGGCTGCTTGGTCGAAAGCATACCTTTTGTGCGCCGGCTCACGGCTACTTCGGTGCAACTCATCCTCTGCTCCGCTACCGGTCAGCGTCGGTGATTCTCGAAAGCCAAGCAAGACATTGTAGCAAATCTCTGCTGGAATATTAGCCGATGTTCCGAGGGTTATCGTTTCGTCTATTTACGAGTCCGAAGCTCTCGCTTTGCTCGACCACTCATCCAATCGTTGAAAAAACGAAGAAACAAACAAAGTCGAAAGGAAAAGCCGGCAACGTATAGATCCGTAAACTGATAGAGCGGGAGAAGTGTATGACACTGTGCTGGATATTGGTGGTACTACTTTTGCCGCGGCTATACTCGGGGACGTCCGATGGAGATAGTAAGCTAGTATATCATTGAGAAAGAGAGGAAAAGCAGAAAAGGATACGGTTGAGGGGAGGTAGAGGAGACGCGGCGCGAGAGGGTGAGTGAGTATATCACTGACCAGAGCCGCACAGGATAAGATTGCGACGAAACCAGCATGTTCGCGGTCCCTGGTGTCCTCTAGATTCTGGGCTTCCCAGCGAAGCTCCCAGGGTTGTTGCCTCCATAGTAGCACCACCCGTTGCCCGGCTCCAAAATATTGGGATGCCGTTGGCGAGTTATATTTCGTTCGGTATCGTAGCTCTTGCTTTTCACACGCGGCAGTAATCACGGGGGGTTCGAGTTGCTCAACACGGTAATTCAGCGTTCGGCCTGGATGCAAGAAGTATCAAGAAGAATAAAGAAGCAAAGACAAACGAAAAAAAAACATAAGATCGAATGAAAGGATCGAAGAGAGAGAGAGGAAGGAGAAAGCTGCTATAAGCTTGCTAAGGAAGTACCGTGACATAGGGTCAAACAAACTTTTCTAATACCGTGTCGCCCATCCGGGATTACGCCGGAGATTGAAACGTATATCTACGTACCCATGTATTTGCTCGGAGCCAACACATAATGTGTACCATGAAATCTGCACCGTGGACGATACCTCCGATATTTCGTTTTCTTTCTAAGCTTCTCGTTCGCGCTTGCGTCATTGTTTAGTATAGAAGAACGTATCGCCGGTTGAAACCCGAAAACAAGATCCCGAATACCGGCGATGGCGCACCCGTGCGACGTTCCAAATACGAATTCTCATTCCAGAGCCCTTCCCATTATAACGTTCCTCGGCCAGTCGTACGATATCCACACCGCCGATTACAGTAAAATTTCATTCGTCGAGGGGAGGGGGTGTTGTACGTGGGGTTAACCCTGACCCGACGGAGAGAAGCCCACACACAGTACAGTTGGAAGCTTCTCGTCCTCGGGCTCCGGACGAGCATAACCGCAGGCTGTCTAGTCGGAGTGAGGAACTGCGACGCCGCATAGTTGTTGCACGAGTCTGGTGCTGTTGTGGACGAGAGGGTGAGACGTGAGTAGGATAGCGCTGCCGCGGGATGGTGGGGTAGTGTAGCTAGCCGACCCTCGAAAAGCCCTATCCACTGGAACGGGAGAGCCCACAAGCGCCCGGTACCACCCCAGTACCCCATCGTCCTACACAACGAGACCACGTTACAAGGGGCCAGTATTTATGCACATTGTTGACTGGCACGTGGATTTATGCACGTCCGTTATATTATGCGTCCTGGCGGCGGTCCCCGTGTAAAGCCGGTATGCCTGGTACCATCTCGCGAACCTGCACGCAACAAATACGACCAGGATCCCCACCGCTACTTCCAACGACTCGCCGACAGATGACGAACGCCATATCTTTCTGTCGCAACGTTTTTGCTAAGCTTTGAAAACCTCAAAACTAAAATACTGACATCGAAGTTGACTTAAGAATTAGAATCGACACTATCGTTCCAATCGATATTCATGCGAATGTCGAATTAAGAATGATTTTATCATCGAATGACGAAATTATCCGCGCGCAAAAGTTTGTTTTCACTCCGAAATTCTTAATGAAAAAGGTCCTTTCATCCAAATGACCAGATCCCCATGTCGAACATATTTCAATGGTGAGAGACAGTGATCGATCAGTCGATGAAAAAGTTTCGTTGCGAATCCGCTGGGACTTCAACTGTCGGACTCTGGTCCTCTATCCCTCTACTTCTCGTTCCCTATAGTCCAGTTTATCACCGATGAACTAACTCTATACCTCGAGGTTTACAGCAGCATTATAATTAATGGTCAGCAATGTAGGACGTCGAGTTCTCCAGCGGAGCGTCAGTCAGAGTGTGACGGACGTTGCGAAATGGCGTTTGTTTGTTTGCGAGTACTTCTTAGGCGGCATAATAGACGTACAAAGCTCCGTCCTTACTCGCCGGCCGGTACCTCCGCTAGTTCCTGTTAGATCTACTGGTAAATGTTGGGTACGTCTGCAGGCTACTGCTGTGGACCGAGTTGACGTGACCGCCCTCCCCCTAGGGCAGGGTGTCCGCATTGTGTCCGCGCTCACGAGAATCCCGAGCCATAAGCGTCACACCACCGAAGCGAGCTAGCAAGTAAGCACCAAGGAGGGCAGACATCAACGTACAACCACCAAAACCCATCGTCATCTTACATAGCCCGTAGTCGTCGTTGTCGTTGCAAGAGGACGCTAAGCCGGCATGCGCTGGACGAGGCAGCAGCAGTAGAACCAGCAAGGAAATCTTCTTGCAGTCGAGAGACGACAGGCAACCCCCCCAGGCCAAACTCTCGTGCCACTTCCAAATGTCCGTCCGATGCGGCAGTCCTCTCCTATTGCTGTCCACTACTACTGATCCTCCGGCTTGCAAGTTTTCGCCGGACAATCAACCTCGCAGAGTGCTGTGAGGTTCCGGATCACGACTCCGTACAGACTCGACTTCACCTATCCAAATGGATTTAGAAACCTCCGAATTAAAGTGACTGAATCGAAGCTCCACGATGGCACCGCGTCTCTATTTGTAGATTGATTCCTAAGTCTTCGATTCATTGGGGAATCTTATTTATCGCCCAATCAATTAAAGCTAACAAAATATGGCACTGGTACGTGGTAAATTTTTTTTTGTATTCGCGTCTTCGTAGAGTTTATATGGAGAAACTATATACGAGCGAAGTTTTGCCGAGTGATATCGACTTGCCACTGTAATGTATAGACTGCCGTTGGCCAAGCCCGATAGAGCGCATATCGAGCCGAGGACCAGAAGGTTTCTCGTCCAGCGCAATTAGTCCCCGGGGTCTTCGGGAACGGGTCTCCAAGGTAGCTGAAAGTGACTCGAAGAGCGAAGGTTCGCTCAACTATCCGGTTCACGGCATACGCAAAGTACGCAGACTGGACACAGACTAGAGTCCTTGAGTAACAACAGCAGTGGGATCGGAGCCTCAGTGCGGTTAGGTGGATGCCGTTAGGTATAGGAGACGGGAGGCTGGCGGCGGCACTCGGCGGTCCTGTTCGCCGGAGTTTTAGTGTCTCAGGGAGTAATAACATCTCGGGGTGCAGATTATGCGGTGTCCGGCCATCGTGCTCGCGTGCGACTAGAACGGCCGGGGCGGCTAGCAGGAGGAGAACGTTGGAGCAAGAGGATACCAGGAGGAAGCTTGGAACGGGCGGCCGAGTGCCCAGTTGGGTCCTCCGATGATGCAAGGTCCCCCAGTGCCACCCTCGTCCGGACATATATTAGCATTCTAACCAACCATTATTATATGGCTGGCGGTGAGCCGCCACTACTACCGCCACGTTCACCCGAGCTGTACTCCCTCTATCTACACTCGCACTGTGTTGCGTACTTGGACCAAGTTTACCAACAATTCACCGGGGCTCGCTCGCCCGCTCACGCTCTATAATGGCCACGGCTGCTTAATTTATCGCGGTCATAATTAATAGCTTTGTAATTTTCATACGCGATCCCCTACCACCCCCCCTCCCCTCCCCCCCTGTTCCCTGAAACCCCTCAACTCCTACTCGAGTTACACGGCGAACCAGCGAGCCCGCAAATTAATGTGGATACGTTTCGAACGATCACACTCACCCCTTTTACCTCTCCGCGGACAGCAAACCGCGGAGGTGTCTGTCCCTTCGAATCCCAGATTCGGCTTTTTGGCGCTGTTAACACGCGCGATCGTATCGTTACACGCTC
Source organism: Ischnus inquisitorius (assembly GCA_963924025.1). NCBI lineage: Eukaryota > Metazoa > Arthropoda > Insecta > Hymenoptera > Ichneumonidae > Ischnus > Ischnus inquisitorius. The sequence continues at coordinate 8,674,665 of OZ001246.1, forward strand.
TCACCGTCGCTGCGCACTTCGATTGAAACCAAGAAAGTGAAATCAGCGAAAAATAATTTCATATCGGCGGAAATTCAATTGTATAAATACTGTTCATCGATATTTGACACGGGAAAATTCGCCGCGCAAATTACTTCTGATATTAACTATTTTACTGCCAGTGTAGCGTATTGGCTGCAATGGTAAAGCTGCTACTTCTTAAAATGTATTCGACAATTTTTTTTATTCTGGAATTATCTTGCGCATACCAATGAAGCCAAATTCTTATTTTTTTTACTCCAACTTCATGACATTTTCTTTAACCTTCAATTAGCAATTATATCCGACCCATCAAAAACCGACACACACCAGCCCTCGGGCTGTTCTGCATGTTGGGATGAGATTTACTGCGCGGATAAAATTTTGTGCAGCAATAGATAGCGTACTCGGCTGTTGATTGCCGAGTGAAATTCGATCCGGTGTTTCTATCTGCACGACTGACCGGTGATAATACTCACAAGATTTACAAATCCCCAATCTTATGTCCTGTACTCCTTTCCTCACGGGTATTTGACGGGTTAACCGCGACGTTATTTTTTTCATCGAGCGAGTAATATATAGAGTCTGCGAAGAAAGGTTATACCCCCCCGAACGAGACCGTCTCACTATCCCGTGAGCATATATTTTCATACCAAAACGAGAAACGTGGTACGCTTTTAAGAAGAACACTTTATTAGAATCCTTTTCGCGCAGTGTCTCGAGACTCGACACACGCGCGCGCACACACTCGCCTCGAGGATCGAATAAATTCGCAACGAAGAAGTGGGCATATATATCCGCGAGATATTCTCCTTTCTTTATCTTTATCATTTCTTCTTCGTTCGCCAGCTCTCGACGAGAGTTCGCCGAACGACGAAGATGATTCTGATGTTTCCTCTGTTGGGAGCCTCACATGCGGGCTCCCACGTTAGCTTCGCTCGTCGTCGTCCAAGGTCGTCCACGTTTGCCCGAGCTTGAGCCCGCGATAAGTAATCGCGAAGAGCCCTCGCTTCCTCACTCTCCTTTGCTCACTCGCTCACAGCATCCACGCCGAGCGGTTATATGGAATTTATTATTAAATATTTCCACGGGTCCGGTAAGTAGCTTCTTCTTTACGACGGTTAAATATAAAATAAGTAGACGGGTGCAGCAACGGCAGAAGCAGTATGAGGAAAACGCGGCGGAGGGGCGCGGGGGAGGGGGAACAAGAGGAGGATGAGGACCACGAGGAGCAAGCAAGGTGCTCACCGCACGATACGCGCCGCCTGACTTGTGGCTCCATTAGCGCCCCCGCTCTTTCTCTCTCGCTCACTGTAACGTATAGCATAATAAGAGTTTATGTGTCAGGTTGATGCGCCAGAAGGCTGCCAGCAGACGAACTCTCTGAGCGGCATAGGAACTGTTATATTTTCATTAGGCCACCGACCCATTCAGCCACCCGCGCCTTCGAACTCCCCTCGGCGCCCCACTGAACCTACTTCGCCCATCAGCCGTTAGTGCCCCCTTCCCTCCTCCCACCCCTTTCCCCGTCCTTTAACGAAGGGCGCCTTCGATGAATCCCTCAGAATAGTGCGCAAGTCGTGAAATGTCGAGCTACGAGCGTTTTGCTACCAGTTGCTACTGCCTCCACTACCACTGTTGATGTTCCTCGGCGTAACGTTCGGCCCCTCACTCTCACTCCGGCGCGCTCGTAAAAGTGCCGCCGAGCGAAAAGTCGATGCCTTCGCCTGTTTTCCGTAAACCCCCGCCTCGCCTATCCATTCCTCAAGCTCTATCGTTTCGCTTGCCTTCGTGCTACTCTTACAAGCGTAACTTTCCCCCCCATTTCGAAAGACAATTTTCGTAATAAACCCGACTACCCTTCGCGTCTAACGCTCCCGAACGACGACTATCGCGATGGATCTTGTAATCGTGTAACATTAACTAGAATAAAGAGCGGGCGCTCAGGAATAACGATTACGGCCATTCATTAAATCCTGGCTTCGAGGTCTCGAGCATTCATTTTTAGTTTCTTTTTCTCTTCCCCCGTTTGTAGATTGTTCACATTTTTTCGGAAATCTCCAGTCAAAATTTGTACGTGTCGGAAAAAAGTGATGTAACGGAATATATTTTATGATTCCAATTGAAAGTGATAAGGCGCAATATTGTCAGGAAATCCGTTAGAAGCGTCAGATGTCCGAGATTGACTCGAGAATTGGAAAGATTCGGGGAAAGCTCCCCGTGGATTAACATTACGCGAGGGGAGCCGACTTTGTGGCGAGCTAAAACTCTTATAGTCAAAACTCTTGCTCGAGCTGTCTATGCTAGTGGTATTGGTAATGGCGTTGTACCCTTGTCACGGGATCTCTGGCATGGCGAAACTCCGCCGCTGCCCGATACTTCTTCCCCCCGCTTCTACTTATCGAAGACTTCACTGAGGTTCTCGATTCTCGTGAAGAGCTCGAAGGATCTATCGGCGAGCGGCTTCGCTGTAACGTTATCAATAACGATCCATCATTTTCGACCGAGGCCTCGTCCGACGCGGGACGGTTCCTCGATGTTGTCTGTCTCTAACTTATCCAACTTATCCATCTACGTCTCGACTCTTCACATCTTCCTCGCATCGCTATCTCTTCGTGTTTGCAGGATACTCGTCTCTGTCAATCTTCAATCTGCACGATCCTTGCGCGCATCAGCCCACGGACTACGGGTATTTCGTTCTTTTCTATACACTGTGTAAACATTTTTATGAAAAATTCAATGTACCGATACCGGAAGTTTCTATGCATAAACTGGTACATTGAATTTCATTTGTAATTGTGATGGACAGTTCACGTAGAATACATTAGTTCCTGCGTCCAATACTGTAATAGTTTATTCCAATTACACCGTACGAATATACATTTATTTTTTAACGCCACGTTCTTCTACTTCTCTATTTCTCATAGACAAAAGTGTAAATGAATCATCAATTAGCGGCCGTTGTCGTTTCGGACACGTGCGAATGGACAAGCTTCGAGTTATAGTCGAAACAATATAGCAGCATCGCCACTAGGCAGCAGCGAACCACATCTGCGTACGTAGGCATTATGCAATCTTGGGAAAACTTACCACTTAGAGGAGGCAGAGAGTTAATGCAACGTTGCGAGAGCGGCGCGCCAGCGAGACCGGTTGGGGGATGTAGAGTTGACGCGATACACGTGTACACATGCATGGATATAGTTTTATAATACACTAACGCTGTTTATCGTGGTGATGGTGACGTTGTATACGTCACTAATATACAAACATACACACGTTCCTGCCGGTCAGGTCATATCGGTGATGGTAGTGCCGATGCTGCCTTCGCCGTTCCAGCGTTGGAAGTAGTCGCGGTCGCGGTTGCTAGGGAAGCCAGTAGTGTTTGTGATAGCTTCGATGGTGGTAGTAACGTCCCATAGTCTAAACTCACCGGTCTAGCATCTAGCCGAGACTCCGCAACCCTTCTGGCTCTCCTGCATCAACGGATCACGGAGAAGTGTGCGCCCCATCGTACACGGAACCACCCTGAGTACATGTACCTGTCGGCAATTCAGAAGCACAAGGGCGCCTCCGATATCATTGGATATGTAAAACATAGCGGGATATACGCCCCTCCGCTTCTTCGAGTTCGACGTACACACACACACACACACACACACACACACACACACACTGCACACCGAGCGTAGCGGCAATCCAGCTCGGTAGTAGCGTTCTCCAGCTTCCCTTTCCCAACCATCCCTTATCCTGCCATCACGGTGGTTCTCGACGACTGCCTCTACTCTACGTCCACCCCCTCGCCTCCTCCCACTATAGACACCATAGTTGCGGCTAGTTGGCCGTCACCTCTGCGTCGACGCTCCCTTGTCTCTTCGACTGATTCAATTTTCCCGCATCGTGGCTGTTTAATTAGTGGCCCCCCGAGTGGACCGTACGGGGACTGGAGAGACCAAGAGGAGAAGATAGCTTTTCTGCAAACGAAGAGAAGCAGGTGAATGTATAGAGAGGTCGAGGCCAGCCGACTAGGATAGTGAATGTCCAGTCGGCCGGTCACCTAGTTCAACGCGACGCTGTCGAGCAAACCGACCCGGCGTTCTCTCATCCTCCATCTGGCTCCTTCATCCCCGCACCCCCTTTTCCGTTCGACTCTTCCTACGCTGCGTATCCGTCCGACGAGGGTTACCATCCCCGTCTCCGACAAGCTGCTGGGCACCGTCCTCCCCATCCACGAGCGTTAAGACACTAACGGAATAACGGAGCGCGGCGACTACGCTCGAGATTGTTGTTGATGCCAAAGTAACGCGGAGGTGGCGGTCGCGGCAAGCCGGGAGGAACCAGACCCCGTGCGAAATGTCCGTGGGGGCTGGGAGATGGGTCAACTCCTAGCCGGACGTGTCTCGCAAACCGAGTGTCCGACACGGGGGCCCTTCGCATCCAAAACTCGATGCTTCGCTTCGCTTGTGCAACATCGCACTACGGGGCACTTTCAACCTCCCACATGCACTTCTCTCTCTACTTAGTACACTACTCGATCGAAGTTACGCTCGGTTAGATTCACTTGTACGACTTGGTAACGGTCTTCGAACAATAGTTGAACATTGTATTCTACAAGAATACCGTAGTACTTTGCATACATTCGCGACAACGAGAACGCCGGTAATAATAGCACGTTACTTCACTTGGTCCTGTGATAGTGGTTTCGCGCACGCGAAAACGAATTTTCACACATTGTAAACTTGATTTTTGCACGATACTCATTAATTCAGTTGAATGTTAGTTATGATAGAAGTATTTTGTGAAATAGTCGTTTGAATGTCGCGAAAATAGGACGCTATTTTCTGCGATTCATTTTTTCGGCTCCCGGAAACTGCAGACTAGGCGTGAAAAAAAATGTTTGAAAGGAGTAAAATGAGAAAATTGTATCAACAAAAAAGAGTGAAATAACAATTAATTATTTAATAATTAATTGTTATTTGCTATTTAATAACAGGTGAATAATTAATTTTTATTACACTTATTTTTTGTTAACACAATGCTTTTATTGAGCTTCTTCTTCGGTCGAGATTTTGATCATTTTTTAAAAAAATTCGTGTCCGTTCTGAGAAGTTGAATTGGCGAGCGCGCGTGAAACCGAAGAGCCGACAGCTGTGGGAGAGAAAAGCGTTCGCAGAGCGTCGATGAGCTTTTCGAAAATCCGAGTCTTGTGTGCCTTTCGCATGGCGCGCGAGGCTTTCATGGAAAAACCGTCGTGCCCGCCGCGGCTGGCTGACTCGACGAGAGCTCGCCGAGTCCGCGACGATTGATTTACTGACGTCGCGTCTCGGTGATATTTACAGATGACTTCAGGGGACAAGGCCTTCGCGGACAGTTATTGCCACTCTCGGACCCCGACGAGTCTCGGGTATAACTGCCACGCGCTGTCTCCTTTTCACTCACGCGAGCGTCTCGAACACGCTCCGAGTCTCGGTGTCTCGCTTCGAGAATCTCTTTTAATTCGCGATATTTCGTCTCCGTCTCACAGTGGGTCGGGAAGAAGGAACACGTTCGCGCCCGCACTTTCACGACGTGAAACTCGCGACGTTTATGACGTTGCCCTGTAATAATTCTGTCGTTGTCGCGAAATCGTAAAACGACAGTGGCTGACAAACTGGCCGAAGCGGAGCATCCATACTCGCATGCGGCCGTTGCAGTTCGCGAACGATACGGCCCCCGGGTTGTTGCCTTTTGACGCCGAATCTCTCTGATGTGGAAACTCCGAGACAGAGATATCGCGGCGCGCAAGAACGATACCAGTCCCGTTACGCGATCGTAATGTCGAGGACGACCGGTGGGACACAACGATTTACACGAATTTCTTATTAACCGCTACGTCTCTTATACGCTAATTATTTTTATATTTAATCGCGAATTCATCGTTACCGGAATTACGGGCGACAGTGTATGGAAAATAAAGACGAAAGGAACGAATTGCGAAGGATCGAAGGATACGTAGAGAAATTCGTTCCTTGCTCGCGGAGAAGAAGAACGGAAGAATAGCGAAAGAATGAGAAACACGAGTAAGAGAATCGTGAAATGAGGAAGAAGAGAGAGGAAAGGAGAAGGAATAAGAAATAGGGAAGCGGGAAGCGAGAGGGTACATAAGGGCCTCGATCGTGGCGGTCGTCGGCAGGCAAGCGAGCAGCGCATAGGGGCAATAAAGTGTGCACCGACGAGAAAGCTCACGTGTTCACGTTTAGCATTTATCGAAACCGAGAGCGCGCGAGATCGTAACTCGAAAGTGCAGGCCTGCCTGCCTGGCTGCGTGTCATGCAGATAGGTTTAAAAGCTGAACGTGCCGCATTTACGAATGCGCCTGCTCCTCCGCGTCGTCGCTCTCACGCGTCCGCGAGAGAGCCGAGACTGCGCGAAGCCGCACGCGGCAAGATAGGCGACCGGCCGCCGAGATCGGCTGCTTGAATACTTTGCGCGTTTCTCTTCTGCCCTATGTTGATACCCTCGTTTCTCTATTCACCTATCCTCCTTCCCGTCCTCTTTGGATAGTTATTCGAGCTACAAACGATCTCGAGTGAACACGCGCGACTCAAATTAAAGCATCGCAGAACCGAAACACACGAAAACAAGAATGCCATGCAATTTGGTCCGCTACCCATCATTATTGCGTTGGCATACTTAAGGCAAGCTTTCCGGAGTCGGTATTGCAAATATAACATTTTTTTATACACATTCGAGGTATACACGGTACAGTAACGGCGTACACAGAACGTAAATGTTACATTGTGGTCATATAATTAACAGCAATACAATTCGCAAAAGCGAAAGCGAAAAGCGCGATTTCGAGCCATTTTTTCTTTTGTATGCTACAAAGTTATCAACAAACTCGTAAAAAATTGTTGAAGGAATCATTCGGTACCCTAACTATTTGTTTATTAAACTATGAGCTTTAGTGAGATGTTAATTAGACTATTTTTCCTAACTGCATAGTAATAATTATCATGTTCCGGACAGAATTCGAATATGCGAGTCAAATTGATAAAAAACACGTGTCATCATAAAAATGGTGACGTCGAAGGTAACTTATACATTCAAGTTTGAAAGCAAACCGTTTCAATGAAAACCGTGCACATTTCTCATAATTATTGCTGTTGTTAATAGTGCTATCTGGTGAAGCTATGAAATTACTTTGTAGCACTGAAATGTGTATCAGAACATTGGAGTCGTCTTCTTCCGGTACATTCTCAGTGACAGTTGCGTCACAAATCATTGCAAGGGAGAGCTCTGTTTCGTGAAAACAAAACGCTGTTAGCTGGAATACAAAGGTTCATGGTACAATTTAACAGGAAGCGTCGAATCGCGATACAAAAAGAACGAAACCGATCCCAAGAGGCCCACAGAAGATAGAGTTCGCGGAGTGTCTCGGATAATATGAGAGCAAGAGAAAGAGGAATTCCGAGTTGGCAGCAGATTGCTGTGCGGGCGTGACAAGTGAGGTGTGCGTCGCGGCATACGATATATGTGTCGGACGAGATCTGGTCGAGGAGCAAAGAGGGAGGGGTGGGGGGGGGGGGGGGGGGGGGGGAAGAACGAAAGATGTCGAGAGAGAAGTGGAGGAGTGAGCGCCAGCACACATATCCGACAACAAAAAGGGATCAATCCGCTATAGCGGGAGGAAACATAAATCGTGCGGGGCCGCGACAGTTTTGGAGGGCGACGGCAAGCAACGCGAACGACTGAGCCTCTCTCGTACGAAGAGTAGCGGGCGCGAGAGCGGTGTGATACAAACAAGATCCACTCGGCGACACGAGGCGGTAAATATACCGCGAGAGCCGGGTGAGTCGAGTGGGAGAGACCGAGAAGCCGAAACAGATGAAAAGAGAGACGAGACGCTACGACGATGAGATGAAGCAAAAGCGAAGTAAGACTGGGAAAGAGCGAGAGACGAGAGTGGGGCAGAGAGTCGAAAAAAAGAAAAAGGAACACACGATGAGGGAAGGACCGCGCAGCAGTTTACGCACGCAAGTGAGGAGAAGACGACTGAAAAGGACGAAAAAACGGGCAGGCTTATTTTGATTTTTTTTCATCGTTATTTCTTTCTCCGTTTCTCAATGCTTCGACGCGAGGAACCCGAGAGTCTCGTGACTGAATCTTGTAGTTCTCGGGCCCTTCCAGATTCCGAGAGCGAAAGAGACGAAATCGGAGCGCAACGTTTCAGGACTCACCTCTATCTCAACGCTAGGAGTTTCTCTCGTGTGTTCATTCGTCCCGTTTCTCAAGCCCGCACCTTTTTCTTCGCACTCGGGTCTCTCCCTCTCCCTTACCAACGTGTTTTATGTTGCTACAAGACTCGGTGACAAGTGACCACCTCGAAATGTCGTATTTCGGGCTGTCACCTGTCCGGGCTTCCTCACGGACACACGAGACTTGACCGGTACGAATGAACAAGCGAACGAGTTGTCGCGCGCCACGACGGACAGCAGAATTTACCAGCGTTGACTGGCAAACGTGTGCTCTTAACGCCCCAAGAGCGAAAATAGTATTCCCTCCCGCCGCGTCAAACGGCGTTTGCGCGAGCTCTTACGTGCGGCGGTAGAGCCGCAACGCACGGGAACAAACGCACGAGGGAAAAGACCCGTTGCGAAGAGTGATAAAGCGTTGGAGAATGAGAAGAGCCGCGAGAGCCACCGGAGCACTTTCTGTAGCGACAAAAAACTTGGGGATGCAAAGAGGAGAATCTGCCCTCTCCCCTCCCTCCCGCGTCAGTCTCCTTTCCTTCGTCTCTCTGCGAGCTTCGAGTTAGTATCAGAAGGTAACGACAGGATCGGCCACTAAGTGTGTCATGAGTCGCTTGATGATGATGACGATCGCGCGTCCGCAGTTGCGACCTCATCGTCCAACGTCCCGCGATGATAACTTTAGACCGCGTCTAATTGCAACCGCGCGACTATACTTCGAACCCACCAGCGGAGGCTTCTCGTTTCGCGGATCCGCCGAGCAAACTCGCGTCTCGGCATCGTCGCCTCCCGCTGCCACGGCGAATCTCTCGCGTCCGAATATAATTGAGATATGCGGAATTCGAGACCTCCGCAGACACGAGATTGACACGACACGAGCCCGCGATGCGGCCAACTGATGCTCGGTGTGATTATTAATTTCTTCTTTCATATTTCAATGGTTACCTTTTGACCCTGCAATAACTACGAAACGTGAAAATCATTAAGTCGAATCTGTAAATGGTATCGTGCGTCGAGGCTAAGATCAATTAATAAATCTAAGGGGCTCACCTGGTCAGACGCTCAAAGCATAAAACATTCATGAAAATGTACTTGTTAAAAAATCGTTGTTACAAAGTTTTATTAAAAATTTGGTATTTCAATGAGCGTCATTTGTGGAACTCTCGGTGAATATTTTTTTGGAAAAATATTTAACTTCCCCGGTGTTACAGTCGATGTCCAAAAGTACTTCTCGAAAAGGTTTTTTGCTGTGAGCAATGCTATTTTGAACCACGTCATCTAAAATAATAAAAAAATCGACTAGATGTCAATAGTATATTAGTTTGCCCGGTGATTAATAGACAGATGTCCGGGAATAAAAAAAAAATTATTTCATAACCGATCCGATGGCCTTGAATGTTTCCGAGAACATTTCTAAGATAATATACTGTACAAATATATCGGTTTTGAAAAAGTGGTTGCTTCGAACTTTATGATTAGGATCAACCCCTTAATCGTTCCAAGAAAGTGGCAGGCATTCAATAGAGATCTCAAAGCCAGTAGCAATGGAGTGCATCGGAATGCATCCAAAATAAATAATCAAAAAATATTACTCTAAAGTATGGCCCTTTCGGTAAAATATTTGTATCTTGCATATATCTCGATATATATAAATTTCACGGCAATTAGATCTAATTCTGTAATTTTCGCGTTCTTCGAATGCAATCACATTTATGAGTGTAAATTAAACGCACAACAAACTTTTTTTAAATTGTGAACGTGAAATACCAGCGACATTATGAGAGCAATCGTGATTGTCAGTCATTCCTATGAATTAATCATTATGCCAACTGTTTAGTAACGCAAGGACGCAACTCCGGTGTTACAAAATATGGAATACGCCCTTTAGCTATTTAAGAATCGACATTAAAATGTATAAGTAATGCAAATTTCGTAACGCACCTGACGTTGAATCGCCGTCGGTATATCTCCAAGTTACAGATACAAATCGTCACGTGAACGTACGTTATAATGCCGACAAATCTTACAGTGCTATCGCGTTTCTAATTAAGATCCATCATCAAAGTGTCACCTTGAAGACAGAGAAGTAATGTGGATCGCAATTCATAGGAAACACACATATGTATTATGTATGCATTTATATACAGGCTGATTCAGAATAAATCTCGATTGTGTTTCTCGACAAAAACGTCGATGTACATCGAGTAAAAAAAACCATTCCATTCTGGTTCTTTTAAATTATTATCTTCATTGTTATTAAGAAAATTAATGTTTTCAGTCAAAGACAATTAATAATCTGGATAATCAATTTTGTTTCTATGGTAATTATTGGCATTTTTTCCATACATTAGTTTTTAATTATATTCATTTTTTTTCTGGTGATTGAACCAAAAAATGGAAGAAATTCGATATTTATTGTGGATCATCCTGTATGAGCACATACATGTATAGTGGTCGCAGAGCCGCCTTCAGGAAACGACGTGATGCCCCTTAGCTGGCGACTTAATCGCTTCGAATATGATTCAAAGAATATACGAAACGCGAGGCGAAAGACTATGAGGGATTCCCTCGTCGCCAAGAGCAGCTTCAACACTTTCTCGGGATCGCGTTGATAGGCCGTTGCTCGCATACGCTTGCGGTCGATGTACACACATAGGTACAAGGTACTTCGCGGCTGTTCTCGCCCTCGCGCGATTGCACTGAATCGAGAGCGGAGGCGCGAGGGCGCGCGGTAAACGCTCGTGAAAAAAGAAAAGAAACGCGAGCCGCCTCGGGGTCAGTGCCTTGGTTGCTGTCCATCAACCGGTCACCCCGGCTCATCAACTCCCGCGAATAAACGCCAGCCATGCGCTGTCTCGTCGGACTCTCGCTTCACGATTGGGAACGGATTCTCTTTAAGTAGAGTTCACAACGCACACACGAGAGGTGCACACCGCGATCCCGCCACGACAAACGCGCGCACGTAGTCCGAATCGTAACATATACGCTCCCTTGTCCGAATCTTGTCACCGATACCTTTTGTACACGGGTTAATAAACAAGGTCTTCCCGTTTGTTTTAAACCCTCGTACATACCGAGATACGAGGCTGTTTCCAGGCCTCTCGAGATCATGTCCCGGTCCCAGCAGATCCTAATGGAGACACGTTCGCACAAGCCACTTCTCTGGGTGTTGGTAAAGCCGATTTATCTACGACCATGTTACACACTCGGCTCAGCTTCGCCTCCCTTCGTCGTTCCTACACTCCGCAGTTCCACGGCTTTTCGCGCAGACTTTTTCATCTTATTTTGTTCACACACACGCGGCCGCACAAACCGCGCACAGTCGAGTCTTCACACTTTTGTGGTATCCGCGATGTCGACTTGCCGACTAGAAATCGCGTCTTACAAGAGTATATTTCACTTTTCTGTGTAGTTACCAGAAGCTCGCGGAATGCGAATGGAAAGGGCTCGACGCTCGGAAAACCTTCTCAGATTTTCCTCGTGTTTTCATTGGCGCGAAAAGCTGTCGCTGATGCTGAGAGTGTGCCAACAGCGTGTCACAGAGCTTTGATGCGCCGAAGTCTGGATGCAATGTATCGGATTTTTATGTAACTATATTACGTCGCTTTAGGGCTCGCTCAAAAGCTGATTCTCGATTGACATCGCAACAGTGTCATTCTTTGTTATTATTCGAATGGTCATCCGCGAGAAAAATAGTTCGAATATCGTTGCAGCCAATACCGCCGTTTTACGTTTTTTTCTTTCTATACTTTTTTCAATCTAAATTTTCATATAAAAATATTCCATGAACATATATAATAAAATGAAATATATTTAAACTTAGGTCATTTCTTTTCCGTTGAATTGATAATCACTAAACCATTTCGCTGGATAAAAACCATTGCTTATTGAAAAACCGAGAAGCGAATATTTAAGTCAGGTAACGGATATGGCAAAACGCTCCATCTCCACCACTGCGACTGAAATTTGGTTATAAATGTAAAGCTACCGTAGCACAGAAACAATCCACTTTCATACATAACTTTGTATTCTGTGCAGACCCGATAGCTGCTTCTGACTGAAGTCAACCTGTAAATCCGTAATCGGGTAAAACAATTAAAATCGATTTTATTTTTTGCTCGATTGGAATTTCTCTACGAGCGAGACGTCTAGTTTCGGTCGCATCGAAAAGCCAATCGCCGGAAGAATAAAATAAACAATGGGTCTTCGATTATTCTCCTCCGGCGTTCGTACTCGTGCGCGACAGTAACACGGGACAAAGATAACAAATGGAAATACGCGAGGGAGTAAGAAAATCGTGTTTGATTCATGCGCCACGTTAAACCGGTCAGTAATCTACGAAGGAGAGGAATAATTCGTTCGGGAGAACGACTGCCGCCGACGATTAATCGACGAATGGTTATTGAGGTCGATCGAGCGGCGGCGAACGACGATCGTCGAGGACATGCACCTCATAAAGTACGTCCTCCTCCGCCGTTAAGAATTGCTTTATGGAGTATATCGTATATTGTACGAGTGTGAAACCTTCGCGAGAGACACTGGCCGAAGTATTGCAAAATAAAATAAAGTCGGTCGGCCCGGCGTGTCGACTTCATAAATCAATTAATCAAAAAAGAAAATACATATATAATGTCGTCTCGATGGCTCGCGATCTGCGACGATAGCGCGCGAGCTATTCCAATGTTCGGAATCAATCAACTATCGATCAAGCGAACGGTCGTAGAAGACGCGAGTCGCCGATGTCGCGATAATCGATATATAAATAAATAATCATAGACTGGCGATACAGATAATTCATTTGAGAAATTCATTTGCTAAAAGCTATCTCCCCGACGTTTGAATTATCTGTATTTTGTCTATGCGAATCATCAAAGCATCGAGAAAAATGGATATTACTATCCGGATATTTTCCGCAAGGCTTATTACATTCGATATCTGAATTGCAAGATTTTATTACCGATAATTACGCGATGTCGAATAATAACAATTTTTCTCAGTGAAAGAACGGAAGAAAAAGCTGAAACAAAAAGCGAACGCAAGGTATATCGCGTAAGATTACAAACTCGTAAACCATTTGAGGTCTTTTCGCTCGGGGGATAGAGAACGTGACTCGAGCTAGATGCGCAGAACTCGGATCGACAGTACATTCGCGTGTGTCGACCGAATAAAATCGTACATCACTCAAGGTACCACGCCTACGGCCGTGCGGGTGGACGTTGCCGAAGACGTTCGCCGGGATAGCCGAAGTAGATACGAGATCGTAGTGGTGATGGTAATAGTGGTAGTAGTGGAAGCAGTAAAGTATTTGTTAGAGTGAAGCTTTTGAGTTCATGTTATCTCGGTCTTCGTCATTCTTTCTCGTTTGTTCGCTGCTTCGGGAGGATTCGAAACGCTCGGACAGATACGAGAAGGAAAACGCGAGGCGAACAGAGACGAGGACGAGAAGGACGCGAAGCGGAGTGAAGGCAGACGGGGAGGATAAGAGCGCGAGTGTAGTAAAGGGTGTGGGAGAGAAAGGGGGAGAGCAGGGAGTAGTAGACGGACGTAGAACCGGAGAAGCGTGGAATCGGAGCGCTTCGCCGCCAGGAGGCAATGAAGCCCGTCACTGGGATGATGGACGTCTCCGCATAAACCTGACGAGTGACTCGTGGCGCCTTCAGGAACGACTCTGAGGAGCCCCCTACATCACTTTTATTACGGCCGTCCTCATTTTCATATCTCATAAAACCTCCGGGGCTCTCCGGGGCCGCACATCCGCCAGCACGAGCATAATCCTCTTACCTTCCCCTTCTCTCTTACCCTCCTCCTTCTTCCAACGAGCAGCAAAAGACTCGAACCTTTCTTTTACTCACGTTCTCCACACATTCAGCGAAGAAATTATCAATCGCTTTGCCATCAACTTCCTTTTCGCTTCGCCGTAACGTCTTGTCACGTTGTCCTATAGTTTTCGTACGCATTTCAAGGCTTCTGTCGATGTTTATGCGTCTCTTTGTTATTTTTGAAGATAAGGCTTCGTAGGTGTTGCAAAGGGAAATCCTTCTGATCCTTTCGTGAATAATTTGTAGCCTCACTTAGCGGATCCTGCGACAACGAAAATTCTGAGATATGCGACCATCGCGGTTCGCGCTCCCCTTGTTATCTCAGCCTGAAAGGGAATGAGGTTGCAATTGGATATCGACGTTCCTGACCTTTTCGGATCATCATCGACACCTCGGATCATCGTCGCGGGTACGAGCGTGGGAATGGCCTCCAGCTATGATCGATCAATACCCGAATGACTTACTCAAATAACGTGCAAATTAACATTGGGTACTAAATTATCAACGTGCATCATCGAAGAAAAAAATAAACCCACCGACAATGTTTCTACCGAAGCTAATTCGAATGTCTTCATCGCTGTCGTTACAACTTAAAAAAAAAATTTCTTATCCAGTCGAAAAAGATCGCAATTCGGGTCGTTGTCACAACAACTTTATTCTTGGCTTCAGATTTTTCTATTTATCTGTCGAGATGATAGATCCGGCGGTGTATGCAATTTTTAAGATTTTTAATTAGCGTATCTGTATTTACAGCAGGTCTTAAAAATATATTTCCGATTATGGTCAAATGGATCACAATGACCTTCAATGCAACGTGCTACCTCAAGCAACTGACAAATGAATGTTGAATTAAAAGATCGAACAGTTAGTTAAACATGTAGTAAGTTGGTAGAGGCACTTTTTGAAATCTCGACTGCTCGCCGCGCAAACGACCGCGTTCTACCGCGAACACGTGACTACGTGTTTAAAATTGTCTTATATTTGTTTTGAACTATTTTAACGACACTAGCTAGGCCATGCAAAGAATTATGTGTAATACCATTTACTTTTTTTAATACATTTTTTTAGGCCTCTTTTTTCAGTTGAGAGTTTTTTAATACACAACAAAAATTCTTAACAATAACTGGTGCGGCTATTA
The DNA here is from genome assembly GCA_963924025.1 of Ischnus inquisitorius. Lineage (NCBI taxonomy): Eukaryota > Metazoa > Arthropoda > Insecta > Hymenoptera > Ichneumonidae > Ischnus > Ischnus inquisitorius. Next base: position 8,689,868 of record OZ001246.1, read on the forward strand.
GTTTTCCGAACTCGTCAACTTTTTCCACGATAGAGTAGAGTGAAACGTGAAAAAGTTTGGAAATATTAATTTTCCCATTACATTCGACATTCCACATATTGCCTTTGTTGACCAAACTTGACAGTATTTCAGATCGATTGTGTCCTACAGATATTCGAATTTATCGATGTGGAAGCATTTCGAATACAATTCGAAGATACGAGCGATATTTGGAAGCCTTTGACGATGTTTCGTATATATTAACGTTAATATCTAAAATCTTGAGACGTCTGTTTGAACTGTTCGTACATCGAAGCATCGTTGCCAGAAGCTTTAGTCTCGATACAGCTGTTCCACTGGTATAGTTTCGTTTGTTCGTCAGTGGCATCTTGACTCTTTCGGCCGGGTTCTCGACGGCGACTTCGGGAGAGCAGCGCGGGGAGGAACGGCGCACAGTGGCACTGCGCTCGGCTCTCCTCTCCTCTCCTCGGCAGTGACTGCAACCGGTGCGCTGCCGGCGACAGTGAATGACTGCGCTGCACGTGACACGAGACTGACAGGTTTATGCGAGCGCGCGTGTGGGAACATAAAAGGGAACACGTAGCTAGCTCGCTCGCTACTGCCGCTGCTGCTGCCTGCTCGTGATGTACGTCTGTTTGTGTAAGTGACACGAAGCGAGTGAGTGACGCGTCTCCCTGCCTCTTGCTTCTCGTGCTTCTGGTGCTGCCGGGACCTCGTTCTCGCTAGTTCACTTCCCCTCTTCTTCCCATCGCGCCGTCTCTCTGCCTCCCTTCTTCTCTTTTCCTCTACTCGCTACTGCGAGCTCCTTTGGCCTCCCTCTCCCTTACGGTGGAGCTTTCTCGCTTCTGTCCCGACGCTGGTACCGCTCTTGCTTCTCACCCGCACAAGCTACTCGTACTCTTGATCGGAGTCTGGCTTTCGTTCTCGCTCCGGCGTACGGCAGCTTTCTGCGCGGTTCCTTCAGCACCCTCAGCGGCCCTCTTTTCCATCCCTCTTCGTGGTTCGCGCCACCCCCGTGCGGACTACACGGTCTTTGTTGGCTGTCGCTGACGTCACGGTCTGCACTTGACGCGTCGCGTATGACACGCTTCCCGGCGCGTACCGCACCACACCCGGGCTGGTCCCGTCGCTACGGTAAAGAGCAGCGTAAACAGCCAGAGCGATCCATCGCAGTAGCTGCGTGGTACGGCCATACTTATGCTCGAGGGATGAATGTTAGAAGGGTGCTTTTGTATTGATGTATCGACATGTTTGCCTCACACTGTCGTGAATATCTATGTGTTTGTTAACTACATTTGGCTAATTTGGCCGACGCGCTGCCATGATATTATTATTCTCCCGAGTTAAGGTGCAAACGAATTTGAAATTTTTTGTCAAAAATGAATAATACCCACAGTTATGTTATTTCACACGACAAGGATGAAAAAATTTAGTAGTAACTTTTGTACAATTTTATAAAGGTTTTTCGTATTATTGCATTCGATTTTTAATCGATTCCGTGCATTACAACAAAATATTTTTTTTTAATTACAAACGTGGGATCGGATTCCAATAAATGTTTCTGCCACAGAGAAAACGTTTAAATGTTCCACCATCATAGTAGTGAATAAGAGTGCAGTTGTTTCCTTTTGCTTCATATACGACCGTCCTTTCCACGTGACTCTTCGATAGCAAATCAACTTCGCTTGTCGGACCATCTCAAGTGGCACGTTCGCTTCGAATTCAGATCTCTACACTTTCGGTCGGTAGTTAAAAATATCAATAACGAGAAAGTCAATGACGTCAAATTAATTCACTTAGATAACTTTTTTTCACCGTTGATGAAAAGACAATAATTGAACAGTCCGATAAGGTCTTTAACCCTTATTTATTAAAACTAATGGCACCAGCTGGAATGTTGAATAATGTGAAGGAACTCGGACAGTGAAGTTCGCCAGCGCGCTCTCGAGGCTCTCCCACCTCCCTCTCTCTCTCTCGGTTCTCAATGACAAATTTAATCGAAGGTAACGAGACAGCCGAGGGGTGATCGTCACTCTGGTAGCGGGTGGAACGCGGCCTCGTAGGATTCTTCACGGTCGAGATTCAGAACCGAGATTCTGGCATCTCGACACGTTTCGTCCGCGGCGAAGTACCACGTCTCTCCTGCGACTCCCTCCAGTCATTCTTCGGTACTCGCTTCTTCTCGTTCTACGTCACCGGGGCCCCACCGTTCATCCTCGGAGCCACGACCGCTGCGGAACAAACGATGAAGACGGGCTACAACGACGAGCGAACGAAGAGGAATAGCGTGCGGTGACAACTCGTTTCCGACTGCGATTCTCGTTCGGATTTACACCTTTTTTTCACCATCAGCGGCTCTCGTGGCGCGCAGGTGATAGGAGAGAGAGTAGATGAAGTGGGTGTGGTGATGATTTTGCTCGATCCACATTATTGTTCGACTCGCTTCGAGATACAGTGGTTGGAGCCGAAAAAATAAGAAACCATCGGTTTTTCTCGAATTCAAGGATAACACGTAACTCAACTCGTTCCATTAACTTTGAACGACCTGTTACACATTCTATTGAATCATCAAAGGTTCAGTTGTCTTACATTCCCTTCCATAAATTCCGAATGCTTGGGAACAAATAGCCACGTAACGATGAAGCGTACTTCACCGAAGCTTCGGAGACTTAACGCGTCCAGTAGCGATGGAAAATTCAATACCGCGGACGCCCCTAGCGTAGCGGAAGGGGGTGGGAGCGAAGGGGAAGAAGTACAGAAGAGGAAGTATCGTATAGAGAAGCCGAGGGTACGCGTACCGAGGCAAAATTTACGCAGAAAGCTCGCGCTAGCGCGCCGAGAGACCGACTTCTTTTACTCTCTCCCGTCTAATTCAAAACTATAAATCGAGGGCGTCTGTTGTATGTATGACGGCGTCGGCGGCGGGTTGGCGTGAACCTGCGAGAGAGCTCCGCGCCGAAGAACGAAACGAACGAAACGAAGGAACGAAAACCGAAGGAGACGCCGTCGGTGCGAGAGAAAGAGAATATATGAGGGAGAGAAAGCGCGCGGATAAAAAAAGAGAGGAAGTGAGACAAGCGGCAGAGCCGGAGTAACGTAACAGATGCTGCACAATAAACACCTCCCGTCACTTCGCTCCATAAATCGCGCGGCGGGCTCCTAGAAGAAACATTCAACCTCCATCTACTCTTCGCCCTCTTCACCCTGTACCCCACAGTCATCTCGCCGCTCGCACCGGTTTCCCTCACTCGCGCCTCATTTTCTCGCTTTCTCTTTCTCTATCCGCGCGATCTCCTACCTCCGCCTTGTTTACCCCCATCCACGGCGATGCCAGAGCAGAAGGTAGAGCATTCATCCATAGATCGCACGATATATCTATAGTTCCGGTACATCGTTGCCCAGAACTACGGTACGGCGATAACGAAGAGAATTAACACTTGATAAAGCGTAAGAATCTTCTCGTCCTCGTTGAAGAAATAAATACAAATAATCGCTCATCCATTTCTGCACTTTTGCTAAGCAACGCTGCAGCAAGTTTTTCTCGACTCGAGATCCGCGCAGTCGGGCAGTTTGACTAAATTTCATATCGATAACTTCCCTCTTTTCCTCTCTTTCTCTCACTGTCTCAACCCCTCCGATACCGTGAGAGCTGCAGCAGCTTTCACGATACATTTCATCCGCTCGCTTATTATTATTTTTATTTATAATACCAGATCTCAATGTAGAACGAACGAGTCGGATTGGTAAAAGAGCAAAGGAACGCAGACACAGTGGAAGAAAGATCAGAAAGCAGACGAATGATGATCGAAACACGGGGGGGTTGGAGAGGCAGAAATGAGGAGGAGGAGGTTGTCGGCCGCAAAGATTTACAAGACCGGAGGGCCTCGAGGGTTACGACTCGTTATTATATGCTTTAATTACAGCCCCGCCGGTAATGAACTATGTTTAACCGTAACGTGGTAGGCTTGGCAATAAATTAACGGCGTGGAAAATACTAAATCACAACTTTGCCGATGCTGCCGAGTAGATAATCGCGCCCCCCCTCCCCCCCAAAACAACTGTATACGGCGCGCGCGTATCCTCTCTACGAAGCCCCACTTCGCTTTCCGCTCCTCTTCTACCCCCTTCGAGCAACCCCTCTTCACCAACCCGTTCCTCTCCTCTCGCACGACCTCCCCCGTTGCAATCAGAGCACTATACAAGCCACACAAATCTCTGTGCACAACGCAAACAAGCGAACTTTGTCCGATGTGCGGCAGCATCGAAATTCAACCGGAACCGGAAAATCGATATGAACAGGCAACGAACGAGAAAGCGGTAGCTTTTCGTTTCTGTTAACTTTTTCACGTCGAATCAATGTTCACTAATGGACTTTGTGTTTCACATCCGCGCAATCGTTCCCTGTAAAGCAGCATTCTTAAAATGCAAAGCGTCGCATGTGACGATACGCATAAGCAGTCATTGGGATCTACCGTTTTGTTCGGCCCAGGGAAAGCTGTGCTGTATTGTCTCACAGTAAACGAAGTAAGAGCGTGCTGTCGCTCTCTTGATTGAAAGGGAATTTATTACATACGAACAGAGTGAAAACTATTTTTCAAGGCCAATGGCATGGCTAACCGAATATGTTAGGCGGTAAAAAAATTATAATGCTATTCAATCAGGCATTCAACCAATCTATTTCGTTATATTACTCAATTTAGGTTAACAGCTCTATTTGCAGCCATTCCTTGCCTAGAGGAAGGCATTACGGGCGTGTTATGAACTCAATATGCTCTGCATTCAATAAATATGGCCCATGCTACCCTATGGTCCCGCGGAACGTGGCTCGTTAGGACAATAACTCCAAATTTTTCGCCGATCAAACGAAAATCACGTTAAATTACACGTCACACGACACATATTACATTTGTCTCCGTGGAATATATTTTTTTTGCATTAAAAATGATTAAATCGTTGACGTAAAACTGTCATTAGCGATAAAGCTCGTAATTTGCGTCACGGAGGTAACCCGCCCGATATTTCGCGTTTCTCTTCACGTACGACGATCATCAGCGCAAAATAACTTCGTGTGGTGCAACTAGGTCAACAACGTGCCATATAGATGCTCGCCTGACGGGAACCCTCTGAGCGAAGGGTTGAGAAATATGTTAAACTCCGAACGTCATGTAACCTCAGTACCCTGAAGCACACCGCAGGGTGACATGTGCCATTTCCGCGCAAACCGTTAACCTAACGATTCGTTATGTTCCTAATCAGAGAAAGCTTTTTCTAAGTTTCTTCTAAAGCTCGAGTATTTAAGAAGCTTTTTTCAAAAATTCTAGAATGATATAATATCGCAAGTCCAGACTAATGAGAATAAATAATAACTACAGTCAACAAAAAAATGGAATAAAATGAAAAATTAACGGCAACCGAGAAAAAATCGCTAGACTGTCGACGCTTCCGTAAATTTCGATTTCTTTCTTAACCCGCAAAGTCGAAAGTCTATGACTACTGATTGATCGATCAAGCAGCACGATTCGGCGACAATTTATGCGGTATGCGGAAGGCATCGCTTACATAGTTATAAGTACAGATTGTTTCAACGAGTGAGCTCCGAACGAGTATCTATGCAGTCCCGCAATAGCTGCAGATAAACCCTTGCGAGAGAAGAGGAGGGGTGGAGGGGGGGTGGCTACCAAGCGCGCGATGCGAACGAGCGTCTAAATTTATCGGTCACTAATTAAAGGCTATGTTACGAACGGAAGGAGGGCACCACGGAGGTATATAGTTTACCATGGTATACCCCAACCGCTATATGTACCATGCCGCATGCACTATACTATACAGGATTCCGTGCAGCGAGATTCGAATTGAACCGTCTACGTATATCACACAGCGATAAAAGTTCCATAGCCCCGGCACCGTCTCTCGTTTTGCTAGATAATATAGTGAGAGCCGATATTACGTACCGCGAGACTGGGAGGAAAGGGGTTTGGGAAAGGGGGTGCCCGGGGGAAGGGTGAGGGTGAGATCGAACGGGTGCGAGAGAGACTACCGCACTCTGATTGTACATCACGGTTACTCATATACTCGTACACGTATCCACCTGGTATACCACGATGAGCACTCTTTTTTTTTCTCTCCTCTTCATCGTCCATGCTCGAACGAATACCGGAAGCGTAACGCAGTGTTCGTTCATCGTACGGATCTTGTATTTTTCGTTTTTGACAAACCTCTCTCGATTAATCGGGATATTTCATCGGGTGTATCGGTGTTTCATCGATATTTCTGCGTTGTGAAAAATCGAACTGGTCCGTTTAATGATAATGTGAGATGAGAGATATAGAAAGGAAAGAGAGGAAAAATAAAAAATTGAATTCGACGACTGTTATTCACAGGTTGCGGCGTGCTCGTTCGCCATTCCCGTGATTCCTTCTTCGATCGTGCGCGACACACCGCGACGATGCTTCCGTGTTCCTTTTTTTTTAATTAACCGACCGCTCATTATACCTTTTGTCCCCGTCAAAGTGAGCGAGTGCCCGGACGGCAGAGAGTGAATGCAGCATTGACCAAAGTGCATAACTGGCCACGGGGCAATGCATTCACAGCCTCGGCTCCAACTTCGTACCATTCTTTCTTATTCTCCCGATAGTATTTATATTTATAGCTTTTGATGGACTCCTTTCCCCTTGCGTCTGCATACCTCTTGTAAGAAAAAAAAAACAAAAAAAATTCCAAAGGCACCTGCAGCGAGATTCGGTGGTATCTCACAGCTTGCCACGTGGCCCCATCGCGTGGCTTGCCCGCGCTTTCGGTATATCGGTAACAACAATTTCTTAGCATCGAAGGCCACTCCATTGCGAACCGAGTCGGAGGAAAGAAATGGGGTAGACGGCAAAGTCGCGTGATATCCGCCGATTATTTTCTATTATTTACCTCATTATTTTGGTTCGTCATCGTACGGTCGGAGAAAAGAGGAGACGCCAGAGCGGATGGGCAATGGGAAAGAACGACATGACGGAGAAGGTGGAGGAGAGAGGAGGGGGGAGGGGGGTTAGGGCCAAGCGTGGCCGAGCGCGCGGCCGTATTGATCTTATCCCCGACATGAGAAATGCCCGCCGGTTTAATAAACTCCCGGGACTTATGAAGCACGTCAGGGTGATTCACGGTCGCCTCATTGAGTCGTATTTATACAACCGCGGCTGATAGATTTATGGAGGACAGCACAGCGTGCTGTCCCCCGTTCTGCCCCTCCCTCTCTCTTCATCCTGTTACACCGCGGGCCCCTCCTTTTCCACCTTCCACCATCCCTCCAGCAAACTTCTTCATCCCTCCTTTTTCCTCCCGCCGTTCTTCTCGTCTTCATACGTTCGTAGCCGACGGGCTGGTTACATCTCTCGCCCTCCTTCTCTCTCTCTCTCTCTTCTTCATCTCCTCATCCGCCATTATTTTCCTTTCATTTTCTATTTACCTCTTATGACCCGTATACTCGCTCGCTCCCTCAACGTTTTCATCTCAAATACACACAAACACATACACACGCACTCGCCCTCGCACACTTTTGCGAAATGCGCACACGCTGCACCGTGTACTTGTACTTTAGTGCATGTACTCGCAGGACATATAGGCTTAAAGATGGAAGACTTCCATATCTCGTGGCGTATCCACCTCTCGTGCAACTCCCTACCTCCATCTTCCTCTTCCCTCCTTTCACCCCACCTTTCTTCCATCACGTCTTTTCTCTTCTGACAACTCCTCCTTTCGAACTCCGCCCGTCTTCTTTATAGAAAGGGTAGTTTATGTGCCGCGCGTCGGGCAGGACATATGTGCATGCCGAGGAATGAATCGAAAATAAAATGTATATGACGACGCTTCGCGTCCGAGAATCGTCCCGCTGGCCGTACACTTTTCGCTTACTATCGCGGAATAAATGAGACAAATGTATGCGGTACTCGAGGCGAATGCTCCTATTAGTGGCCGTAGAAGAATCGTGTCTGAAATAACTCGAAGTATTTATGAAACGATGAGAATTTCGTTACAAAAATCGGTTTCCTTGAGAAATCTAGTTCATTATGAGTCAAACGTAGTTTTGTGTTTTTTTTTGCATTAGTAGTATTCAACAATAGCCACATTGTGTGCACTTGGGCGACGACTATCCTATACAACATTCGCCATCAGATACTTTCGATGAATCGTCACTGATAAATATTTTTTTCGGTCGATAATCATTGAGAGACATTTGAGGAGCATTATGTTCTGTTTTCCATGTTCTCACTAATCACTACTAAATCTGAGACAAGAAGTCCCAAGAAATATTCTGCACTTCAAAACGGTTGGTCGAGTGTCGAAAAGAACTGTGATTATGCATAACATCATAAATCTGGTACTGATAGGAGCATTACACGAAAGTTGAAAAACAGCGAGGAAAAAGAAAACAACGTGGTAGAGAATATTCAGAAAGATAGCGGTAGGCGACGAGGGGAGAACGGAGCAAATCACGATCGGACGGTCGAGCGAAGAGTGACAAACAGAAGGAAGAATAAAGTAAGCTCCGTTCCTCTTTTTGGTAAACGGCGGATGAAGGGGGAGGGGTGAAGAGGACGTTTCGACGAGAATAGCGGATTGACCGCATGGATATGTCAGAGGGAATCGTCCATGGCGTTCATGCGGGATCACCAGGCTCGTGGTACGACAAGAACGCCAGGCAGCAACAAACGGAGCAACATCAGCAGCAACTCACCTCGAGAGGTTCAGAACCGCAGTAGATCCATGAGAGAAGAGGATATAGAAGGATAGAGAGGCGAAGGGGAGGGGAGAAGCCAGCAGCCTTATAAAGTAGCCGGGCTACGATTTAATCCGAAATTTATTTCCTCCATTAGTAAGGGCTTGTCTCGGGGACCGAGCGTGAGTGAGAGGCTGACGGGGACGGTCCTCTCTCGTGGGAGCTACGGAATGCAAGCCGCCACCGCCGTCACCGTTGCAGCAGCCGACTCTGCAGCTTGGTTACATCGGTGCACAGAGGAGGCGAGGGAGGAGGAAGGTGGAAGAGGAGAACGACGACTATCCCGCACACCACTACATTATGACTCCTATATCGCCATCTTTATTATATCCGAGAGCGCCCGGTATCTGCGCTCGCGCGGTCGCGTTTGACAAGCGCGTCGCGTCTGCTTTTTCTCCACGAACGTCCTTACTACTCTTCTACTCCGCGCCCACCTCCTTTCGTCCCCGTAGGACATATAGACCCCCTCGTTCCACGTTTCGTCTTTCTCTTTCTGCACACTCCAACTTTTGTCGTATTCTTGTGTTTTTATTTATTTTTTTTTATTTCCCGGTCTTCGTTCGTTTTCTTTTTCGTTTTTTTTTCTACCAAGTTTTTTGAAATCCCGTGTTCCAGTGTAACACCACTGCACTTTCGAAATAGCCGGCCGCGAGTTGCGTTGTAAGGCCGAATGAACGAGCCTGTTTGTAAATTAATACCGAGACATCGTGTCAAGCAGAATTGTCGTTGTTTACGTCTTACGCACGATTGTCGCGATTTATTTTGGGATTAATTCGTATGGGCGGATGAACCGAAACGCTGAGATTCGACTGAATGAAGGAGGAATTAATGATTAAAATACACCAAAAATTATGAAATTCGAAAAACGAAATATAAAATAAAATAACATAACATTGCGGCGGATTCCTCCGGATCATTCGAGAAAACCTTGCGCATTAGAATGATCCCGAAAAATGCAACCCACATTCGATTAGGACGTTGCTGATTTTCAAAAAATTATTTTCTTCTCAGCCACAAATACAAAGATTTCTTATGAATTAAAACCACCTCCAAGTTCAACCCTTTTCGCCCGCTAATCAGAGGAGGAAATAAGGGGCATTAATTTATGTCGAAATGCGACATATTCACTGAACTGATTAAGCACATGGAAAGAACGAAGTTCCCACAAAAAAAGAGTTCCTGGCTCGAATATCTCTAAATCGTGATGGCGCACTGTCTGTCGAAAAATAATGAATGGGTCTATTAGTCAAGAAAAATAGCGCTCAATGCAACGCGGCAGGAGACTATCCACAGGTTCCCTCAAGACATAAGACACGGATTAGATTCGTACACGCGACTAGATCGAGCTGCGGCAGTAAAAAAACGCGGCACACGCATGGACGCTTCGGTAAAAACAGTGCCCAGAAGAGGAGAAGGAAGAGAACATCACGCACTGTGGTCCGTCGTGTAAGGATGAGGGATGAGAGCGCATTACGTAGGCGGCGGACGAAGGCGCTGCGTAAGATACGCATCGCATCGCCCCGCTCCCGGACAAATTGCTTCTTCTCTCCACCCTTCTTTCTCTCGCTCCTTCCCCCTCGCCGCTTTAACGTTTCGTCTTCTTCCTCGTTGTCGGTGTTTCCGTTCCGTCGTCCGGGCCCCGTTCGCCGAGAGGTACACGGGAAGTTTACGTGGCACGCCAGACTCGAGGGTGAAGGGGGGGTTTGATGTCTCAGTCACTCGAGAAGGACTTCCTAGGAGCGCGAACATGCATTCTGGCGCCTTCACACCTTCCTCCTATTCCAACCTGACGTGTTCTACTCAGCGCCCAATCTCTTCGGCAGTTGGGAAATGCCAAAAGGCGACAAAAAAAAATGTTGCAAATCGGACTCGCATACCGCTTTGAACCGACGTTGAAAACAAAACGCGGCAGCAATGTGCAAATTTTATTTGCATCATTTATTTATATCCCAATTTAAACATAAAATTTATATAAAAATTTCGAGTTTAATTTCTTTTTAATGAGGAAGTAAAAAGTTCACAAATTTTGTCTTCATCGACGGCGATGCGGAAGTTGTGTCATCGTAAGAATAATTCATCGTTTCGCGCGGAAGGGCTTGGCGAATGATAAAATTCAATAGTTCCGTTGACACTCCTGCGAGTATGGTACCGCGTCAAGAGGGAGGACGGAGGTCTTCATCTCGGTGACGCCTCGCGACAATTAAGTAATATCTATTTTTTCGCTTTACAAAAACAAGATGTATCCTCGATACCGCCTTGACGCCCCGATAATAACTGTCATTGAAACTGGGATAGACTCGGGAAGAATATCCGACAGAGGTGTAGCCCCATCGAGATCAATGACCCCCGCAGGAAAAATAATCTTCCTATGAAGTCGAGGAAGCGAGGAGAGAACTACGGAGCGGGCCGCATTCGCGCGGAGTGCATTATTATCTGTGAACTGGACGTGTGCACGGGCTGCACAGACACGAGAACGATCGAAGTACCACGAGGGGTCCTGACCTTACCCATTGTGGTTTGCTGCATAGATATCAACTTGTAACACTGTATAATAAAATCTACCGAGCAATATATTTCTAAGCTCGAGAGCCCATTGTGATCATTACTCGATCGCTCGCGGGTTCCCTGTGGGTACCAATGTGCAATAAGCGCTTCCTTGACAGATCCTTATTCGATTGTCGCGGCTTTATCGCTCGCGATGTCTCTCGCCCTGTCCCGAGCGTTTAATCAAGATGAGTGTCTGACGCGCGTAGAAGTAAGAAAGTCGGAACGTTGCCCGCTCGAAGAAAGAAACTAATAATTCGTCGTGAGAAACGATCGGCGAGGCTGGATAATGGGTCCCCACGTAGCTTTATTAACGCTTCTATCACTCGATGAGAAAAAAAAGGAAAACGAATATACGTATGCGCGCTCGTTGTCTCCATATATCGACGACGACTTGTCCCTGCAGCCGCTCGTATGGCGTCCTTCAAATCTTAATGACGCACTTTGGCAGAGGTCCGTGATGTCCACTTGGATAAAATTCATTCGCGTTTGTGTGCGTATGTGCGTGTCGTATGGATTCATGTGTCCCTCTTCTTCTCGTTATGCCACATTGATTGCTACAGACGACTCTCGTTTGCTTACCTGAAAGGCCCAACAGATGGCACGGGTTGTAACGAAGTGACCAACGATGAAATGTGCGCCACGAAATCGCTCGCAAGGCCCGAGAGTGTCCGTGGGAGCTCTCGGATCGTATTGATGGCTCGCAATCTTCGTAAAGCATCGAAACGCGCTTGCTATTCGCTGATCTGTGGATCGATCGAATCGGTGGATCGGCCTGTGCACTTTAACTATTAATCGCAATTTCTCATCTTCTGAGTGCAATTATTTTATTCAATTTTGAAAAATGATCCCAATATACCAATCCCACAAGGATCAAGGCCAGTTGTTCTAAAATGCGATTCGAAAACTTTTAAGAGCTGAAACTGCTATTTGCACAAGTAAAGTGTGTGGCATGCGAATAAATGTGATTAGGGCTCATCCGTTGGGTCCCCGTATAGCACAAGTAAAGGAGGAAGATCCCAGTGTAGCTTTGGTCTTCGCGGACGACGCGGTAACGGGTCACCGACCGGTGACCCGGCACTGTCCTCCCTCCTTCTCGATCTTCCAACCGTACGGGTTCTCTGCGTGCCTTCGGTGACACTCTTTCCGCGGCTGTCACCGGTCCGAGCACTCGCCACTCTTCGTTGACAGTGAATGTCTCCGAGCCCGCCGTTTCTACTCCTACACACATTTTAAAGCTATACTAAGATTTAATTCGCTTTTCATCTGCGTTCCGTTTTCACGGCAGGTTCGCGAACTTCGTTCGCGAATTCGAGCCCTTGAAGAAAGCCAACTACTGTCTTCGTCGTCTTTTGTCGTGGAAAAATGTAACGATTCGCAACATAACAGTTGAATTATGCTTGTAAATCAGCGTTGCCAAACAGTGTGTAAAAATATTCAATAAGTGGTATTAGGAAAGACAAATGATAACATAGATTTTTTCTTAGCCGATGCAATTGCAAATTTGCGAATTAGTCTTACTGTAAAAAAAAACACATCTAGCTTTGCGGGACCTTAAAGCATGCAAATGTAAGCATAGTCTACGAGTATACCCGCAGTTGGACAACAACTTTTATCATTGATGTTAAATTAAACTCGTCTCGTATATTCGCGTGTCGCACAATAAACTCATATCTCGGAAAAGCGGAGACTGGAGTAGGATAGCCTGCAATATAATGCCGGATCCCATATACTGTAAACAAGAACGCACTCGCGCTGCCTTATACGCATACACGAATCGACAGATATTGTTTATAAGCGCGATAACACCGCGGTAGTAAAAAGGATAGTTGTAACAGCCGGGCTTTCTTATAACGCGCATCTCTTTTCGTTGTGGTGAATGTGCGAAGCGGATAGACCGATATGTATGTGTGAATAGTAGCCTGGGATAGACTAGCACGGTTACCACAATCATTCGACAACTCGATACCCACGAGTACACACAGGTACAAGTGCCAGGCTAGTTTATACCAACGACTTGACAGTCCCCGCAACTTCGACTGCGGGGTACACTAATACGTCGCCGCTTGTGAATCCTTCACTTGAGAGCCACGTTAGTTTCCAGCAGCGTGCATAACACCGCAAGTGCGATATGTGTTGTGTTCACACAAATACAGCATTATAGCGTGGACTATGAACGCATACAGGTACAAGACTCACTTGCCATAAATCAGATTCCCGTGAGATAGCCGGGGCTAGCTGCTTCTCTCCGTTGAGTTTTATCGGGCGTACCGGCGCCGCGTGCTAATTAAACTGACGTGAAATAATCGCGGCCGTTTCACGATTGATCGTTGATCGGCCACGTCCCGGAGACTCTCTTTTCCCCTCCAAACAGTTTCTATCTCTCTTCTTTTTCTTTCCAGTCGTTCGGTCTCGTTACGAGCTTCTGTCCTCCTCGTCTGAACACTTGTACTCTCCTCGCCCCCTTCCCCCTTGTCTCCCCCCTGCCCCTGCCCCTGCCCCTTTGCCACACCACCGGCCCGTTTCCTCTGTCACGATTTCCCTCTATCCCGTTTGCTCTTCTATCCGAACGGGGATCGCCAGGGACCGTCGTGACTCCGCGATGACCAAGTCCTCGGGGTTTTTCGAATCGCAATTGCGATAGTTAAGAATCGAGCTGTATAATTAACTAGTGTATTCAGGGAGATGGCCAAACGATTCGCGTATCTCATTTTGGACGCGACGATTCTTTTCCATTCGCGATTTATCGCGTATCGGGACGAAATTCCGTAATCAGAACTTCCGAGGAAATAATCTGTTGTGCATTTTTCGATGAAACGATTTAAGATCGTTGAGTCCAGTTTTATTTTATTCTTTTTCAAAACATTAAAAAGTATTTTGAATCTCTAGAAAAGTTCTCCATACTATTGTGAAGTTTTTTGGTATTTTCCAAAAAATCGTACATTTGCTTACTCAAGAAATCGCAACAAATGCCCAGTTTAGATCGTTTCAAGAAAAAAATAAGATATTTGAAGGAGAAATCCGAAACAAGCAAATGCTTTGCACAGAATATGGACGATCCCGTATTCACCAAAAAATCATTATCGATTACTGATTGAATTGATAGATTTTCGTGCAACGATCGCAAGAGAATGATTCCCACGACGGGTCTGAGGAAACGTTCGTGGGAGTGCAGATGACGATGCCCCGTGAGTGTAAGTTTCGGTATTTCAAGGGTGTGGACGACTATTTCCCCCCTCCCGCCCTGTTAAATTCGGTTCGGGGTGGCCTAAAACCGGACCGCGATGCCAGCGAGAGAGGACTACCGCGCCACTGAATTTATGTGATCCTCGACGGTCTCTCTTCGAAGGGAAGGTGGGCACGCACGGGCTCTCTCGCGCGCGCTCTCGCACACACACGAGCACGAATACACGCGAACATTATCTCGTCTGAGAAAGTAAAGCTTCTTCTGCTCTATTGGAAGCTTCGCCGCTCATGGACGGCATACATACATCTATTTGATATATACGGGCAATGGGTGCCGCCACTCTCGCGTCTCTATACTCGAATACAACGATACCGCATGGTATATGGGATCTCCGCGACGTGGATAATTACATAGAGCCCTGGTAGGATGGATGCGTGTCGGGCGGGACCGCGTTATCTCACGTCCGTCCGCGTTATAGCCCGCCTACGAGGAGATCCACAGACTCTCTCGACTTTATTCTCTATTGTCCATGCTTCGCGGAGTTCTGCCTATCGCAGTTAAGCCGAAAGTAACCATAGATCTTAGCGAGACGACCGACATACGGAACGAAGAGGAAGTACGACTTGATAACAATATTATTATTTTTTTCTTTTTCTTCCCCACCTCCCCCATCGTCGCACGTGTACATTCTCGCGTATGAAAAATGTACGGGCCTTTATTTCTCGTTTAACGATAAATCACACGAAAGACACAACGTGGCTTTGCCCGGGGAGTCGAGTCGCGCACGTACGGAGATTAGTTTTGATGTTTTACTGTATTATTATTAATTAATGCGCCTATTAATCAGCATTATATTAACAATAATCAATGAAAAATGCAGTGTCTTGTTTCAATGGGAATAAATAGATCTCCTCTCGCTTCGATTGGCACTACACGCTACAGATGAAAATCAGTTTCGATAATCTGTGTATAAAACACGTGATTGAAATTAATGGATGCACCATGCTGGCGCATTATTACATGTGCGAGCTCTCGCGAGTGCCGCGGCCCGACCTAGCGCAGCGTAACGCCATATTACAGTGTACACTATATTATAATCCGGGGATGCAGTTGCTCTCGAGCTCACGGGGATATCGCGCTATTAGCCGCAATAGACGAACGATAAAGTCGCCCCGATAGCTCCCGATACGCGTTATAAATGCGTATCACTTTTGCGTTATAACGTCGACGACCGGGCAGCCGGTCGTAATAATTAATACGCATCATTAATCCCTGTGCAAATAGGTCAATCTAGTCGACGTACTTGGCTTCGCGATTCGCTCTACCTATGATAGTATTCTGTACTATCTCAATATTTATTACATATTATGTATCCGCGTATGTATCGGACGTTATCTCGGGCAACACTTTTGTCCCGCTGTTGGTTCCATGCCTCAGATCGCGACTGTAAAAAGGATGTTTTTCTTTTCTTACCTTCTTCTTAGCGCATGTTCGAGCGCACTCGATTGCACTTTGTTCATTTGCTGTCCGCGTAATGTAGTATTATTCACTGGCATGCATCTCCGTGCTGCGTAACGGTAGAATCGAAAAGCCGATACGGTTCAGCAATTACGATGTTCCGTTTAGGCAAGCGAAGACACATCCCTGCCGTCCGGGGAAAAGATTCGACATCTCACTCATAATGCTCCGACAAATTTTCGAATTTTCGAAGCCTGAGAATCCGATACAGTTGCATGTCGAATTTTTTCCTAGGAAATTAAATATGCACGCACAAAACGAAATTTTTGTATGATTCGCGTATTATCATGGCTATGTAGCATTTTAATCATTTGATATTATGTAACATATATTCGCGGAGATATATTGAAAAAAACAAAACCAACTTCTAATGAGCGCGTAAAAACTTGCCCGAATTCCTCAACACAAATTAATTAAACCCAAGATCTTAGTTCGACGAGAACAAGGTATAAGAAGGTAGAAGAACATTACTGCGAAATTCGTAAAGATCCGAGTCTATTCAGTTTCATCCGCTGGCTGATATTCTCCAACCCTACTCGTTTTCGCTTTTATAAATAAAATGAGAAAGCTTGTATGACGAGTCACCGTGTTTAAGAGTGAAGTGAAGATAACGTGAAATAAAAAAAATCGTCGAAGTGGTAATGGGTTGAAGCGCGGGGCGAGAGATCGGCGAAGTTCGCGTCGTGCACGAAGATTCAGCATTGCGCGGACCGTACCGAATACGGTTCAATATACTATAATCTGCGGTATATTAGAAGCTGTCCGTTGAACCTTTCATTACACGGTACGGCGCGGGCATACGATATAATATACCGTAGTGTATTGCGAATAGATGTGGAAGAGCTACCTGCTTCCACGGCTTCTGCCTGTACGAAGAGCGGCGCAAGGTGTGCCCCGCTCGCTACCACGGAAGGTTGTGAAGTAGTTACGGATCTCTGTGGCGGAGCGGTCGCGCGGTCCATCATGCGCGGACGGATTTCCAATCTGCTTCGCGCGGTGAGCGGTGGGCGCGAGCGAGCAAACGGCCGAAGAGGGACGGAATAGTTAGATTGAAGATACACGCGGAAGGGAGAGAGTAAGAGGGATTTACGAATCACAAGAGGCGAAGAGGAGCAGCAATTAATGGAGAGATTAAAAAGATGAGGGAAGGGAGGCTGTACACTCCTCGCTATAACGCGAGAGCCGGTGAGGAGCCTAGATAGAATGGAAGTCCCCGCGTGGAAGCGGCGAAGTCGGCGAGAGCCCGTGCCTGACCAAGTGAGACGAGATCCCCATACCATCCGGCGAGAAGCTCTCGCAACTGTGATATATACCGCGAATGGAACGAACGAAGTTCCACGAGGGAGATAGCGAGCTGACGAGCGAGCGAACCTCGGCGCGGAATACGTACGTAACTATGGTACCACACCGTAACACGTGAGGCAAAAGGTAAGGGCGAGGAAAGATGCTGCGCGGTAATTAATGGCGGAGCAAGTTCGTCACAAATCACGACGGCCGTCCTATAACTCACCGGGCACTGACGTGTATTTAAATAGAGCCGATAACCCGGCGCGAGCGCGAACGTCCTTACGCTTCGCATGCTCGTCGAATCACCGCACGAAGAGTACGTCCTCGCTGAGCGCGCGTCTTCGCGGCTCATTTCACCTACCAAAAAATCATTCGTGCGCGTCTTCAGGAAGGGCAGCGGATCTAAGAATATAGCGAGATTTATTTATTATTATTATTATTTCATTTTTTTAATATATCGTACAATATTTATAAAATACGATGTCATGCAAAAAAAAATTATTCTTTCGGTTTTCTGTTACGTTTGGGAATTTTGTTGCAAAGCAAATGTGAAAGAGATGAGTCGGATGATGGAGGGCTCGTCTTCGAAGGATTCGAAAAGTAAAGGCATATCGAATGCGAGGTCGACCGATGGCGAATCGAGAATCACGCCGCGTGAGATATGCTCAAAGATGGCACGATGATTATGCGGACCGTTTACGCGATAAAGGCTCGCAGCCACCGCGCACGCGGGATGCTAAAGGCACGGCGAGACGAAAGGGGGATGCAGGACGGGGAGGAAATAGTGGCCGCGCGTCAAGATCTACAGCACCGTAATATTCTATGAGCAATATTTACCGGTGTCGAGATAAGTGCGAATGTTTGCGCTTCGTGTAGGCTTCGCCCGCGATTGCGCTCGGTAGGAAGAGAAAGAAAGAAAAACGAAAAAACGCGACGGAAAGTCGAGAGATGAGAAAAAGGAGGAGCGTTTTCGCCATCTTCTTCTCGATTACTCGCCACGTTCGCACGACGACGGTTAAAAGTGCATTGCCTCGAGCTCTCGTCGGTCCGCGACGACGATCGATTTTTCGATTTTGCATTTTTGACGCCATTCGCAAAATCGATTTTCATCGCTATCCACCGAGCTTTCTGGGTCTATTCGCGTCTCAACAACGACGAAACGATGGTAACAGCGAGTCGCACAATATCGGACAAGTATCCGGAGTATAATACAGACAATGCGGATGAATTTTCGATTGAGAAAATGAAAAGATCCTTGAGTGTGCCACGGTATTGACCGGGAGAAATGACGAAGAGGAAGCGGCGGTTGCGGAGGAGAGAAAGGACGTTCCTCTTATTCTGCCGCGCCCTATCGAAAAGCTAGTATTTATAGCTCCATTAAGGCCGAGACTAAATCATCGGAGATGCGGTGCAACTTTGTGTTGTATATCCAAGCGAAGGGAGGCAGGCGGAAAGGGGTGTACGCTGCCCCATGCAATACCTTGCCGGTGGCCGCGCGGACCTCTTGTCTAATATTTCGTTCCTACGGCGAGTGGTCCGCTAACTCTCCCTCTCGCAGCTCTCCCCCCCTTCTCGCCGTCCCGACTTCCGCCGAAGCCGCTGTATTTCAAGTAGTATCGATATCGCCCGAGCGCCGAGCGGAACGGAGAATGAAAATTTTCACCCCGCTCGCGAACCACCCGTCGCGCAAACTGGTATGAGATGAGTGAGTGCAAAGTATTCTCCAGATATTATGACCGGCGATTTACAATAATCTCAATAATTCAATGGAAAAACAAAAATATAAAATTTCATTAAAAAACCATCCGCGCGAAGATTAAAGGCAGCGATTTTTTCTTTCGCGTTTCCTTTCTCGATTAATGGCTCTTTGCGAAGTTTTGGCTGGCCAAGAGAACGATAGTTTTTTCTCAGACAATCATAAAAAATGATGGAAATAAGATTTCCTTCATGAGAAAGCAACTCAATCAATAATGGCTTTTTCGTAAACGACGTAAAAAACAAAGTGAGAGAGCAATGTGCAATTCTTATTCGCATCAATTTTTATCGCTCAATTCGATTCTAAATATGACCAAAAAAAATCAGCCCTAACTTAGTCCCTCCGATAGCGGCATTGAGCGAAGAAACAAACATAATTAACAACAAAACACGAAGAGCTTACTCGTATTATAGGATGCTGGAATTTATCGATACGCAATAAACATTAGGCCACATTAGGCATGTAAGCCCGTTGGTAGAAATAAAATAAACTTGAAAAAAGAAGAAAAAAAACAAGAACACGCGAAGAGAAAAAGAGTTAGTGAGCATAGAAAGTAGAAGTCGTAGAATGTTGGAATGGGAGGGGGGGATGAGGATTCGTCCCGGTGACATGCCTGTGGCAGGATATCGCGGTCCATCAGGTTGTTTAGTGTTGGCGATGGCGTCGAGCAGGGCGGCCCCGTCAACGGCATACATTACGGCCTACATTTACTCCGGGGTACACCGACTAAACTCACTCGACTCGCCTGCTCCGCGACGCGACTCGCCCCGAACCCCCTGTTTCTTCCCAATGCGTATAGATATGGGGCATTCCATGCCAATTCTACCGAGCCCGGTCATGACAATTTTTCTTTTCATCGAATTCATTCCCATACCTTATTTCTAATGCGATGTTCCATTAAAGACATATCAAACATTCCTTTTCTTTATACATTTTTTTATTCTCGTATGGTCCAAACTATTCAATATCTGTCGATATTTTAGAAAAATTTTGAGCAACGGAAAAGCAAGGTTTTCCCGAGTAAATTATACGAGCGGATCGTTGATTGTTACGCGAAGAAAGAAACACGTGTGCAATCATGAGCTACAATACGGTCGTGCCGCGAAGCGGTGGATTCTCTCCCATGTATGCGTCAACAATTCTTCGGTTCTTCGTGTCGCGGTGTCGTCGAGGCGGCACGATCGAGGCAGCACGTCAGCATTCATTAGCCGGGGTCTTATCTTCGAGCCTCTTCTCCGCTCTGCTCTATACGATCCAGTCGCTCGTTTTCACCTTCTATCTCCTTTTTCTTTCTTTTTTCTCTCGTTTCTCGCATCGCACAGTGTTTTCTTCGACTCTCGGCCGTTCGACCTGTCCCCGTCTCTTTCGTTGGTTCTCCGTTTCATTGTTTATTACTTTTCCTACTATCTTCTTCGTGTTATTTCTCCTACGCACCGAGCTCTCTAATACGCGCGACAAGATCGTCGCTCGTTCTCTGCCATTGGGAGTTCATCTCTAGAGTAGAAATCACTCTCTCCGGATGATTTATAATTACTTCAACGTATTCCACCCTCAGTTCTCGCTCGTTATTCCTTCGTTTACCGTTGATAATCACTGGTCCATTTATAAAAGCTATTAAGCCGTCGAGGCTCGATGATTGCTATGCAGTTTCGCGAAGCAACGGCTATGACTTCGGACACCATCAGTCGGCACTTACTAACGCGTCTGTAAATTGTTCGAAACCTACCTGTATGTATATCCGTTTTATCCATTTATGCGTATGTGTACAAGAAACAATATATACATTTTTTTTTGCACACCGGGTCCTCGACGATATTGGGAGGAATCTCTTCTCTCTTCGGCATTCGCGTTGTCCTGTCGCGGGCGGTCTCTTCGATCGCAGAATCCCCAACAAGCACGCATGGAGCGGTGAGGAGCGCCCTGCGATCGTAACATAAAATTCTCATTTTATTCAAAAGCGTCGACTCGTCCACGGGTATTTATCGTCGGGCATTCCCGGCCG
Source organism: Ischnus inquisitorius (assembly GCA_963924025.1). NCBI lineage: Eukaryota > Metazoa > Arthropoda > Insecta > Hymenoptera > Ichneumonidae > Ischnus > Ischnus inquisitorius. The sequence continues at coordinate 8,710,926 of OZ001246.1, forward strand.
GACGTAAGTATGTCGGTTGCCCCGCTCTCGCCCCGTTAATAATGTCCTTAATCCCGACGCGCGCCCGGACTTCTCGCGACAGCCATGCAAGAGAACGCACTTTTTTTTTCCATTCGCATACCGTGGCGCTGTGGACGCTTGTGCTCCTGCTCAGCGAGGATTCGCGGTTAACACGTCGAAACGTCCGGTCAAGTATACACACTCGATCTACCCGCGTATATATATAGGGTTTTTTTCTTTTTTTTTTCGTTGATTCTCGCAATCTCCATACAAGACATTATATTATCGGTTCTCGGCTCTCGGGGGTTTCGTATTTATCCTGAAAACTCTCTTTATCTACTCCAGTTTATTATTTGGTCAAGGATTATCAACGGATCATCAGATTGCGTACGACGCTTCGAACAAATATATTTGCGTAATGTACCGCGGTTATAAACTGCTTCGCTTGTCTCGCATTGTACGAAATTTTAATACGGCCGAGATTAAATTCGAGGCTGAATATAATAAAATTATTGGCAACCTACGTGAGGCACCTTCATTCAAGCTTCTCGAACTTCCATACAATTTTTATCTTTTTCCCACGCAGTCGCTGCCTCTCGCGAATTACTTCGTTAAGTTTGTATTGCGCCGAGAAAGTTAAACGAATTAATTGAAATGGACATCGCATTCTCCGACGGAAAAAGAGTACTTAATTCAATCGCTGATTGAACTTTGCGTTAATTTAAATTAATTTTCTTAATTTTCAGAATATAAAAATCTCTCGTAACTATCGTTAAATATTTTTCTGACCTTTGATTTATCCATCGCAAGTAAGAATGCTATTCATGCTTTTCGTTCAACAAAATATATCAGATCCAACGTGCGTTCGGGAGCTTCAATTAAATGTCAATTAATCCAAGCATTTTTTTTCATGAACTAATCAAATGAAATACAAATTCGGGGGGATCACAGATTCGTAAAATTCGGAAAATGTCGAGAGGTGCAAATTGCACTCACTCGTCGTTTACGAAAGTGAGAGAAAAAAAGTGCTCGCGTGATTCGGCTTTTGAAGCAAAGCTTCGGGGGGGAAGGGGAATGCGGACGGACAAAACGAAGATATTATCTCGCAGTGTGGAACCATCACACTGCCGGTGGCGCCGAGTGTTTCCGTTGCGTTGCCACGTAGATTGAATTTATACAAATTAATTAGAAGCCGGTAAAACGAAACCGGACCATCTAATTACTCGAGTCGCGACTCGAGGGCTCTCATCGGTGCTTCACAAAGGGAGACAGAACCCGTGAGCTGGCCAGGGTGTCCGTGTCCCTTATCCTCCTTTCGTTCTTCGCTCACTCGTTTCCAATTCGCTTCCGCCCTTTATCCGTCTCTCTTTTCTCTTTTTCCGTTTACCTGAGCAACTACCTGAGTATATATCTAACCTGCGTCATCGCACCCTCACCGTGCTGTGAGTTCCAGTGTGGAAAGTTGCTCCTTTTCCGACCGCCACATCTGCTCTATCGTTGATTCTTTCTCCGCTCTCCTTTCCGCCGAAGTAACATTGCTGTGTCTCTTCTCTAGATGCCGTATCGTCATTGCCAGACTGCACGGTCGCGTACAGCAGCGTCTAGCTCCCATCGAGAAAGAGAGGACGAGAACACGGGTGAACGACAGAGATACAGACGGATAGAGAAGGTAAGAGAACAGCTCAAAGGCGGTCGCGTGTGGGGAAAGGGAAGAGGGACTTTCAGGCCACCACCGAGACAACCTGGGCTAAACAGCCATCTAAATGCATCCGAGGTGGCGCTCACTGCCATTACGGCTGATGGACGCTTATTGACGCACGCCCTGCCAGCCATGCCAGAGCACCAGAGCCATAGCCAGTGCCAGAGCCACCTCTCTTCCTCTGCTCGCCCCCTCCCCCCTCTATGGCTCTCCCGGCAACCCTCCTTAGACGATCCAGGACCACCTTCACTCCCTCGGCTTTACCTCAGCATTCTACCACCCTGCGTCAATTCCTATACTCCCCTCGAACCCAAGCCTTCACCCCGTTGGTGTACCACTGAGAAACAACGTCGACGAGCGCAAAGCGAATGGAGAAAATGTCCAGGTCTCGTGCTACCGTTCGACTTGCTAAGGTGGTCATAGCGATTCCTACAACAGATTCACTCGGTTAAAGCAAATCCTTTTTTGATCAACTAAACAAATCTGGCAGAATCAATCGTTGGTTCGATAAAAGTACGCCGAAAAGTTGATTAGGCTCGATTTTAATTTAGGTTTCGCGCGCTATTTTGTGGACGAGGGGGAGGGATGGTGTTTAACGGTTTAGGGTAAAAAAGCCTTTATTGTTTTATTGTATTTAAAAAAAAATTTCGTTGTTTTTTTTAATATTATTTTTTAAAATGACACTGCTCCAAAACACCACAGAACACACAATTTGTTACAGTAAATACCGTAAACCCAATGTGGGTTGCTGTTTGAGATACAGCTGTCGTTGTTAGCTCGCAAAAGTCTCTTTGAATCGTGGGGTTGATTACCAAGGATTGCCGCTCAGCTTCGCCGGCAACGAGATCTCGCGTTACCGTGGCCCGATGCTTTTCCGCGATGAAACGCGAGGGGCAGAGGCCGCGAGAGCTTCCCTTCCGCTCTTTCTTTCTCGCACTAGTAGTCCTTCTCTCCGTCTCTCCCGCTCTTATCATCCACCTATCCTCTCTCGCTTTCTCCCCACTGATACTCTATCCCCGACTCTTCTGCGCTGCCTTCACCACGCCAGGATTATCACGTTATTTATGCGGCAATAATAACGAGTTAGTGTATGCGCGGGATGTGCTTTATATCCTTGCGAGCCATTAGGGTTAATATAGCGTAGGGTCTCCCATCACCCTCACTCTCCTAACATCTATTCCGTCTTTCTCTCGTTCTCTCGCGTCTCGTATCGCACTTTCCCTCGGCTTCTCCATCCTCCGCTTGCTTGCGACTCTCTCTCACCCTCCTCCTCCTCCTCCTCCTCATCCCCGAAGCCCCCCAGCTTTCGCGACGTTTACGAAGCAACGGCGCTACTCGACTCCTCGGCGCACCGAGACAAACCGTTGACGACGGCCGGTTAACTCGATGCGGCGTTAACCGTTTCTCTCAGCAACATCGGCTTTAGTATCTTTCGCGCTTCGCGGTATATACGAGTGGAGCTAGAATGGGAAAAGAGCGTCGCGCGGCTAAAGGGCAATAGGGAGGGTTCGGGAAGGACGGGAAAAGGAGAGCCGAAGATACAACGAGGTCCGCGTCGTTACTTACGACTAGGTCGTATCTCACCTGTCGCACCTGCTAAGTGCCGACTGTACGTCATACGTCCAGTTTGCCTTGCCACAAGCGGGGATAATCTTTGCTCGCTCACTCGCGGCAATGCCGACCGCTATGACTGCTATACGATCTCGCCTTGAGCTTTTCTTTGACACACGCACGTAAACATACACGATATAACTATTCCGCATGGCGCGCAACGACGCGACACGAAGGGGACGGGATACAAACGAAAAAACGAAAATGTCGTGAAATACTGCTACGAAGTAAATTATAGCTTCACAGATCAGTACTGTCGAAAATAAGGTGTTCACTGCAATTAGAAGCGATTTTATGGTAATCATAAAAATGTTGGGTCATGAAATTAAATACTGAAAGTTTGTTCGCTGAATTAGCAAGATAACAGTTCAATCTATGAGATACCTTTCTGCGTTTCGAGTTTTACAATTTTGCGTTTTCTATCATTTCGGTTCGCACTGAAGAGAACGCTGCTCCGATCGTGCCAATTATTACGATGCACCATTTGCAAATCTTGCATTGCGACAAATTGATAAATGATAATTTAAGTAAATAGGGGGGTTTACCCCCAAAGTAGTTCAGACATTTGTTGGAAACGGTCGCCCCCCCAGTTCCCCAAAGAACCCCAATTCTCATACGATCAATATTAACGGAAGCGTACAGAAAATTTGCCTTCAATTACAACGCCCGAAAATGATAGACGCTTGAAAATTTCTTACGAATGCCAGACTCGAGAAGTCACTGCGACCTCTCGTCCTTGCGATCTCCTGACGCCAACCCTTTCACAGGGTCTCGCCCTTTTTCTTCTTCGTTGACTTTTTAGAAAAAAACCCTTATTCAAGATCAGAGTGAACCGAAAGAGTTGGTACTATTACCGTTGCGAGATACAGTCAGACCGAAGATGAGACAGAACGAAAGTGGATATGCCGAAGCTTCATTCGGTATACATCGTTTCGCGAGCCACTTCTCTCTCTTTCTCCCGATGGAAGAGGCCGAGGTACGAAGTTACGGAACGGAAAAAGGAGAGACAGCGTTAGGGAATAATAATAATAAAAAAAAAAGAAGAGAAAAAAGAAGCGAACAACAGACGAATCACAAAGGAACAAAGACCGATAAAGAGAAGGAAAGAGAGACGGATAGAATTGTGGTACACGCCCGAGTATGTGTGTTCCATGCACGTTGGTATACGCGTCACCGACGGAGGTGAAACTCCGTAAGTACGTACCCTGTGCGAGCAAACGGGGACGACCGAGAAGCCCGAGTGAAAGAGTGAAAAGAGAGAAACGGGGAAACGTGCGGGAAAGGAAGAAAGCTCTGTAATCTTTCCGTCTCTGTTTCCACGCGGGGATACAGTATAGAGGCAACGAGAGAACGACGCGCGTCCTCGAGAGCTCTCTCCGGCTATACGAAGCCCGCGGCCTCTGCTGTTGTTCGATTCGGGCCGCGCGGCCGCCGAGAATACGAACGGCCGAATTATGAAAATGACTCTGTGTGACGCGGCAACCCACCCTCGCTAGAAGAGATAGCTTCGAGCAATAAACATACCCCCGCGTCTCTTCTCGCGCGAGCACCCCCTCAACTGCCTTTCCCGGTCTTTCACTCCCTGCCCTCCGCTCCCCCTTCCTTCATTCTCCTGCGCTCGTCTCTCGCCACCCTCTCCCCTCCCCCCCGGCCCGCCCCCTTTCCTCCCTGCCCCTATTTCCTTCTCTTCTTCGCCATCGCCCAGGATAAGGGCTGGGAAAGTCGCGACGCGCCCGCGACCATGCGGGAATACCGACGGGGTGGAATAGATCCTGTCGCGCACTCTTTTCGGTTGTCTCCCTTTTTTACCTATATTTTTCTCTCTTTTTTTTTCGTTTTTCTTCTTCTGTCGTTCACATTCCGTCCTGCCCTCCGCGTCTTTCTGTTTCTTATGGTATTGTACATGCTGTATTTTCCGTTCTTACTTATTCCACGGAATTGTGTGCAATCGATTTATGTTAACGCATGGATTCGTATATAAGAATGACACAAGTTATATGTGCGATCTTGATTTATGTGTCTTTCTATTAAGGGGAACGTCCAATTATCGCGGGTGGCAAAAGCGTGTTTTATCGACCTTCGTCACACGAATAAACGGTGTCGAAAATCGTTAGAAGAAAGTGGATTATTTACATTTAAAATTTTTTAAATTTTCTCGTTTTTTTCATTTCAAAAATTTAACTCCTACAATTTTCATATTAATACCAGGAGCTGGTTCTTAATAATGATTGTTCAAAAATGGTCTTTTCCAATTAACCAAATCAACCAATTGTACAAAAACGATTTCAAAGTATTCGCTATATTTGAAGAATTTTAGTATTTTTATTTTTAATAGTTGCCGAGTAGCAGCATTTTTTTTGTTTCCGCAGCAAAAAAATTTCGAGAATTAAGCGTTCGATTACCAGAATAGCATGGCTTGCGAATAATCGCAAAAGATCACTACGAATCCTTTTACCTTCGAAAAAAAATCACAGGTGGTTTTTTTTGCCTACAATCATTAAATCCACCCCCATGAACCAAAATGTTATTCAGTCTTCCTACTCAATATCTCAACCTGATTTCCTTGTAGAGAAGAAAATTATATCGATCCCTGGTACATCACCGTTTTCCTCTGTCCGCTCTTGGCCGCACCAAAGACACCCACGCACTCGATCTGCTGATCACACTCGCATGACCCGCCCACGCATCGCCGAGACTGCTCTAGACCGAGAGAACACGAGCGTGTCCCTGCCGTGTATTTAACGTTTAACGTATCTACGTACAACTGGACACCGGCGATGGGGCTCGTTCGATCTAACCAATACCAATGCTGTACACAGTAGATTCCGATCTCGTGCGCCGGCAAACGCCTTTCTCGCGACATTCCGCACTGCACCGTAGCTCCGTTCTGACTCAGACTCAGGATTTTTCTTTTCTACTCATAATGCGGCAAATCCAACTCTGACTGGACACAAATCCACCGACGCGATGGCTGAATATGCACGAAACCTTTTAGGGAAAAACGAAGAAAAGCGAAACGATTGTGGGATAAAATTTCTCAATTTTTTGATCTTGGTATTCACGTTTAAATCATAATGTATCCGGATGCGACCTAATCGATCCGATTGCAACAAATTAATTGAACCGATCGGTCCAAACTCGCCGGTGATCGAGCTGCTGGACGATAAACCGACCATTTGAATAGAATTGTTTCGCGTGTTTCGTTCTCAAAAAGATATCGTCGCAAGAGGTATGTGGGTTTTTTTCGTGGGTGGTCAAAAGCATTGGCTCGAGAAAAACACATTACCGTCCGAGTCATCGACCCGGACCGTCGATCACGAGGGCCGCAACTGGCACGGGAAGAACACGAGAGTTCGGTATTCCTTAGCGGCAAAGTATCGCGGTAATAAATGTTGAATCTCAGCGCCAGAGCGATGAAATCGTTTATCTGAAATTATTACATTCCCGGTACTATTAATTCTCTTAATTTTTCTCTATTTTTATTTTCGTCAAATAATATATTTGAAAGGGAATTTATATGGAGCAGTAATAAAGTATACTCGACCCATTGACCCGAGGAAAGCGTTTCACGATAAATATCGTTAAGTACCATTTCGTTTTTTCGGTGCTTTCGACGATAAATTTTCTATTCGCACTCGCGCGAGCTCTCTTGGCTTTATCCGCGGATGGAGAGAAAGACGTTGGTGGCAACATAAACGAGATCCGAAGACCCGCAGTCGGTTGCGCAAGGCGGTTGGGGTCGAACACGACGGGTTTGTCCCATACTAACTGCCAATGCCGAAAAGCCGTGTGTATGATGGATTCCTCGATGTGGAAATGACCACAGTACGGAAACGATCAATTTCGGGGATAGCTCAGAGAGTGCAGGGAAGAGAGAGGATGTGGAAATAGAGAGTGAAAAAAAAACGCACGGGAATCGTCCGGAAGCTTGAGTGGCTCCTGTGGATACCGGGACGCGAGTTTCGGTTAAGTAGATACTCACGTTCCGCGTCAGACTCCCGCGGTGCAGAGCCACGGGTGTGGGTGGAGCATATTAAAATATAAAGGCCTTCGAACAACTCCAGATAATTAGTAACCATAGTAACGCCGAAGGTACACGCTGACCCATATACTTGACCATACATTTTTATACACCACTTTACAAACGGAATGACAAAAAATAATTATATTAAAATATAAAAAAATGATCAATATTATTGTTAATATTTCTAAACTATCAAAAATAAGTCATAATAAATGAAATTATATGATGTAATTGTATAGAATTTTAAATAATCAGAATTGTTTATTGCTATTATTATTTTGGTAATAGCGAAAAAAATTAATTACACAATAATTCGTGCTTCCGACGCATGCCAAATCCATGAATTGAAAACACGTTGAAAGACGGATAAATCGTCGAGTGTTACAGATACATGTTATATGCGGACGGAATGAAAAAAAAAAACGTGTGAGCCGGATGGCGGACCGATAGAAGCGAAACAGTTCGTAATCGTTCGATCCAGTACACGCACGCCTGTCGACGAATTGTGATAGACGAATTTGCGTGTACGTATAGACGCCCCGCGAGCGAATGATATATATCTGTGTTTGTAGAAACGACACGGCTATATACGCGGGCGCAGTGGGTGGCTGCACATCGATGTGCACCTGACGCGATCGTGACGTATTTCCTGCGGATTACAGGCGCGCGGGCACTCCCGACCAGCGGTGCATGCTAGTGAGCAAGAGCGACGGCCGCCGAGGGCCATTCGTCAACCCTTTGGGTCACGTCGGTCCGTCAGTCAGTCGTGTCACGCGTCAATCGCTATTGACTGCCTTCGATGCGAAGCATCCCCTCTCCCCGCGCGCCGCACATCCCCTCGCAATTGCTGGCGATTCACCAGATCTGTCCGTCTCTTTTTGTCGACCACTGGCGTTAGCCCGCCCCGCCTGACGGATGCATAATCATGCTGCGGTATCTTTGATGCAGAGACCAGCAGTCATCGATCGCGCGTTTGCTGACGCTGCGCTACTTGACGAATTTCCACTGCAGAAACAGAATTTGAACAAAAGTCAGGCAATTTTTTTTGTTGAAAGATGCAAACATACTTTTCGGTATCGTAATTAGGATGGAGCAATTTAAAGGTGATCGATGCACCATTGTGTCATCATAAGAACCATCACCTTTGCTGGAAATTCAATTAGATAAATCCACGGTAACTTTTTCATGGGTTTCGTTGAATTTTTCTTGTCAATTTCGACGGAGCATCTAGTTGGTCAACTTTTTGTCCGCGTAAGAAGACAGAGATTCGAAAGGATTGCACAATTTTTTACTAATAACCGACATTTTGATTGATGCGTTTACGATTTTTTTTATTCGTGTTTGGATTCATCGGAGACAACAGCCACGGTGCCAGTTCGCGAGAATGTTCTCATATCGTCGCAACTTATTCCCCCGTCGAATTTTTCGAATTTCCTACCGATAGTATCGACAAACATTCATTGTGCGAACTTTATCGCCGATCATCAATCTCCTACTGTGAACCAACAACTGTCGTCTCAACCAGAATTACGCCACACAAATGAACAGACACTCCCTCGTATTGACGATACCAAAAGTTATTCAATCGCGAAGAACAACGCGACCGCGATATACACAACGCTTTTGGATAATAATTAGCCGATATCGAATGTATCGATAAAGGGAGAAAGGTGAAAATACGTGGGTCGGTGAGGGTAAAGCATTTGAGTAGAATCGGTTTTGATTCGGGTGGAAGTCGATTGTAGAGAAATTTCCGGTCCAACGGAACCCCGACGGCATATACGAGCACAGAGAGGGAGAGAGGAACGAAGAGAAAGAGAGAGAGAGAGGGCAGAGAGACGAAGAGGGAGAGGCTCTCGAGCACCGTTGTTATAATTACAATCGATACGTCGAGCCATCGAATCGTACGTAGCCGTCGCTACAAATGAACGATCATGCTGCGGTGAACTGGCATCTGTTCCCAACGTGCCTCGTTCACTATCCGACTCTTGAAAAGCCCCTGCTCTGATCTGATCGCTCCCACCTCCCTTTCCCCCTTAACCCACACTCCGCGGACTCTCTGGATCCGGTGTTCGCAGCATCATTCACTGGATCTGGCCAACGCGCGGGCGCACACCCTCGTAAATCTTTTTCAGTTCAACCTTGATGGACAGGCTTCATACGCTAATTGCTGATTCTATTTTTTTTTTTTTTTTTTTTTTTTTTTCCGAAACGACGACAGACTGGCCAACGGGTTCAACAGGTGTCGCCCGGTCTCGCGGCAAACTTTTATTTGTGCGCGAGAGCGAAAGCGGGTCGGCTCGGGGAGTGCGGAACATCGAGGGCGGGGGGGAGCACGGGGGGAGCGGGAGAGAACACGGAGTGGTGCGGAAAAAGATAGTAAGAGCGCGCGAGACGAGGATAAAAGAGTCCAAAAGAGAGGGGAAGGGTTGCAGAATAGCCGAGAGAGGAAACACGCGAAGTTCGCGAGCGGCGAGCGAGTGGAAGTCTATTAGTTTGCCCCGGAAAAACGCGACCCCACCATCCCTGGCCTCATCCTCGCTCCGTCTCTATCTCGCTGTACACACAGATCCCGATCCCGGCCCGTTGTTTGGTATCGCTGATTTTTTTTCTGCACTCCCGGTTTTATCTTTCTTTTTGGTTTTTTATTATTTCGCCCACTCATCCGGACACGCCGACTGGCGTAATCGCCAACGCCGAAACGTTCAATCGCGGCTGCTCACTTTCCGTCTCGTTCTTTCTTTCGTTTTTTGTTCTTTTTTCTTTTTTTTTTCATTGTGTTGCAAAACACACGTTTGCGTTTATAAAGCCATTCAACGCCCCGCGAGTGATGCCTACAACGAATTAGACACCGTACGATTACGATCGCTTGTAATGTCATCGAACCGACATCATTGCACAGTCATTATTGTGAATAGTGTATACAGGCTAATTCATAATAATCACGAAACCGATTTTTTTGTTGCTCTTCTCATGAAAAAAAGTCGAAAACGAAATTGGGAATTTTTTTTCGAATTAATGATAACCAAAACCAGTAATAATAATAAATTACATGGTCAAATTTTTCTGTTGATGTTGTTAGTTTTCAAAAACGCCCAATTTCGTTTGAATTATTTTCAATACTACTGGAATGCTATTATTCAAAAATGAATAAATTATTGATGGACGTGACTTTTATTCTGAGCATTAATTCGCGCGAGCTTTAACGAATCGCCGTTTTTTTTTGCTCCGGATAAATCGAGCTCACTGTCGCGTTGCGAATTCGATATTCATTCTGAATCAGTCTGTACACTATCACCGCGAGAATCGAAACGTGATTGATCGATAATGACAAGGGAACGAAGGGGGAGGACGTCTGTGAGAAAGAAAAAATTAGAGATCCCCGCGGCCCTCGAGGACTCGTCGCCTTGTGTATTTTTCTTTGTTGAGCTTATTCAGACTCATCGGTGCATGGACAACTTCGCTCTGGCAACGACATTGTCGGCATCAAGGACGAGAAACTAATCGTAACGTCTTACTCTTTATTCTTTCGGGCAGCGCTTCCTTTTCATCTCTGTCACTGTGTATCAAGCATCGGATCGTGCCGAGTCATCGTGTCTCGTCACGGATGCGAGGAAGGGACCGAAAGGTAAAGAGCGAAACGCGAGAGCCTTCGTGACTGCATCTTATCGCGTTTAATTATTCCGATGTGTATAACTAGTTACAAACGTATGTGCGAGCGCGCGGTGGTATACACGCTTCGACCGGGCACAACAATCGTTAGAGCGATTTATCGTTCGATCCTTGGAACGGCACGAAGACAAGTTAATTGATATTCATCGTTAAAATGACGACCGTGTGACGAGATGCGATAATACACGCTCCGATAGGCTGGCATTGACGCAATTGTGATGTATAAATCTCGGCGAACTCGTTGGTTTCTCGGCAATAGGAAAAGTCCTGTTTACATAATTAATCAATTGTTTTATAGCGTGTTACAATAACGATCAACGTGTCAACATAACAGACCCGGTTTTTTTTCCGTCACAGTCGTTAATGTCGCTTGCCAATTATCACTCATAACTATCTGGCCGCGATTGATACTACTTCTGTATTATGTCGACGGCAAAAGACGATTCAATTTTCATAGATTGGACTTGATTTTACGTTAGCGGCAGATTCAGCATGCTTACAGGTCTTTTGAAAAATCAGGAATTGAAAATTCTATGCTAAAGTTTTTCGCGAATAATAATAATAATAATAAATCAATATTGTTTTATTTTCGATACGTGACTGTTTTGCAGTGTTCTTAATTAATGTTATCTAGAAAAGCAGGGAAAGGTTTTTAAACACTGACAGGGTCTGTATTGAAAGCACCATAGTCGTGAAATGACTAAATCGATGGAGCGGATTGTTGTATAGTCGATTCGATTGATGAACAAGAGGTCACGCACCAACGATGCCGCTTCGTAACCGCTTGACGATGCCCTCTCGCCGACAGAATGACGAGACGTATTCCGGCGTATTGTTTTGTCCTCACTGCGAGAGTCTTCGAAAAGATATCCTGTCTACACTCCTCATCGGCTCGTGTGCAATCCTCCCGCAGCGTTCGACCGTTCGTCGCCTATGTGGTGTCTCGTTTAAGATGGGTTTATCGTTACATTCTCAACTGAGAGTCGGACTCAGAGAAAATTTCGAAAAATCCCCGATAGCATGAAGATCTAATGAAAATTGACCTTGCCGAAGATCATTCATTTTGGATAACAATTATGCAGAAAAGTTGGTAACAAATCAGTTTAAATAACCAAATGTCAGCGTATTTTCCGATAACTAGACTTTTTTTTGCAAAAATGTATCCGTTAATTTACCTAAAGACATACAATTTTTTAAAGAATTTTTTTCAATTTTTTTGTTTCAAGATTTTCATTCGATTAGGAATAATTTTAAATTCGCTCGGAATCTCAGGTTCAGCGGGATCCGTAACGATATTCTACTCAATAGATCTCTCGCATCGCGATTGACGGACGTAGATTTATCGCGTTTTATTGATTTCTTCCCCCCTGCTTGTTATTCCACACGAACTCATTATCTCTCACTATTTTCTCGTATGCGTGTGTGATCAATTTTTTGTTTCCATCGACGTCAACGTCAAGCGACGCATAATTCAAAAGCAATTTCGTATTTCGTGTTTTTACGAGTTTATCATCGTCGTTATCGTTCACGCGCGAGCGTGAAACGATCGAATTCGCGTGTAACACCTTCCATCGGTATAATACGAAATTTACAACGCGCCCGACGCGGCTCGAAACGCCCGAAGCCGACGGGGCTCGAATTATAATCGTCATCTGCGAATATTTTTTTCATTTTCATTGCACTCGCTCGGCCTGTCTCCTCGGGCTGCCTGTTTCGTTTAATTTCTGAAGTGAAACGCACGACAGCGCGAAAGAGAAGCGAAAAGAGCAAAGCTCCCCGAAAAGGGTGTACCAACGAATTTACGATAGACCGTGGGACATCAGCATTGCGAACGTGTACTGGATATGTTGGTGGTCGAATGGCTTCGCGCGGTCCATATCTGCATCTGCATTAATACCAACAACAGCGACGCGCGTTCGCGCTACTCGTTTATTTATCGCACGGAAATTTCGCTGATTAGTATCGTGCGGACTGCACTAATGCCTCGTGTCGTAATTCATCGATTTAAACGGGGAGCTCTCTCCCTCTCTCCCTCGCGCTCGACGTGCGCAACGCGTCGCTCCATTGAACCTACCTCCGCTTGGCATTCGCCCGTTTCGGTATACACACCAATGATATCCGAGTGATAAAAAAAAAGAAAAAAAAAAAAAAAGCCACACACAAACGTGTGAAATATTATCCATAAAAAGTGACTTCGTTTAATCAACCGCTTGAGTCGAGGTAATTTCATTGCGAAACATACAAATTATTTTCAAATGCAATAAAACCGACGATGTTGTTTTATCCGATTACATATTCAACGCCGAAATAACACAATCATAGGGTCGGAGAGTGAATCGCGGGCCATTGAAAGAAAAACCGTTGTTCCATAAAAAAAAAAATTATGCGAATGACATTCGCAAATTGCTTTCCATTTTTTTTCCGGATCCTTCATAAAGCTTCTTCGCGAAAATGTTACTTCACCAATTTTGGCTCCCTCATGAATTTATCCAAATATTTTATAGACTTGCAGATGAAGGGTAGTAGCTCAGATAAACATTATGACAAGTATTTTAACCCTTCATCATCTTCTGTTTTTCAAGTATGTAAAGCCGTATCTTTTGCGATCAAATTCTTCGACATGTATAAACCAACGTGACTAGCGTCTTACCCGAGTAGCATTGAGCCAAAGCGCCGAGAAGCGTCCTGCTCGCATAAACTCACGGCGATACACTTGGCGCTCGTTCCGAGACACGGTAGAACTCTGCGTTGGGAACCGCGAGATAAAGTTAACTCCGTTTCTGTTGGGTTAGGCTTGGTGGAGTAAGTGCAGTGCCGGTAAAACGAAAGCGAAGCCAGCAGAAGCGGCACACTGGCGGAGAGCGAGAGAGAGGGAAGGAGGATAGGAACGTCATATAGAGGTAGCTATAGTCTGGTGTTACTGGTGCCGGTAGCGCTATACGCCGTTGGGCCAGCACCCCGGTCTCTCGTAGCACGAAGCTGTCGAGAAGAGACAGTGTCGGTCGGTCGGTGGTGGTAGTAGTAGAACAGTAAAGTGTCGTTGGGCGGCGGCGTGCCGGATCGTACTACTGCCACTGCTGCCGGTGCTTCTGTTAGCGGGCACGCTGTAGGGGTTGCGTTGTGCAGGGTTGAATACTATACTTGCTTGGCCCGGAGTATAACTGTAGCGGGAGTATAAGGGAGAAACGAGAGGAGAGGACCGGGTCGTCGAGCCACCAGCGAGCCGAGAGATTGGATCCCGGAAATGAGACAAACTGATGGAACCTCGAGCTGCTACGAAGGGGGATGGAAATACGTGTACGCGGAGAGGGTGAGCGTGCTCAGCTCCTCTCGTCTCTGCTCGATAGCCAACGTTATCTCACGATGTATCTGTCCTTAGCCTTTCCTCTTCTCTCCTTTCCTCTTTATCCTTCTCCGTTCCTCTCCTGTCTTGTCTCGGTAACTTCTTCCCCTCCGCACCGCACGGCACCCCCCGGGCCACCGTTCGTTCAGTCTACATTCTCCTTGTCTACGGTATACGTTGAATCGCTCGGGCTATCAGCCCCCCCCCCCCGCCCTTTCCTTCTTTCTCCTCCTTTTCCACTCAATACCGCCAACTATCTGTCTCATCCGGAAACTTTTCTCTCGAAATTATGACGTCGATCCTGAAGCTCCCGCCCGATGACTCCGAACGTATCCCAATGGATACGGGAGAGAACGTCGCTACTACTTACTATACGGGATACAGTATAACGGTAGTGTAGTTGGAGTACAATTCTTCTGTTCCACCAAGTTCTTTTTCTTTCTCGTGATATCGTTGCCTTTTTTTCCGTCTTTTTTTCCACTACTCCTATTTGTACTCTACCTCCTTTTCCTCCGGTTCTCGGGGTATTGCATAAGTTGGTTCTGTTCGTTGATGCTTGGTCGTCGTCGGCGAAGTCCAATGTAAGAAGAGCCCCGATGTACGTCGTGGTATACGCGCACTAGGATTTCATTAAGGACTCGGATATACATTGTGTACATAGGGTTTCCAACTGTCGTGAAATATTCGTCGGAAACTCGAAAGGGTTTTACCTAAGTCCGCGGTGCTGTTACTACTTGCAAGTGGCAAGTGCTACAGGCCGACGGTGGGTGAGCACCGGCGGAGGAGGAACGAGCAAAGTTGCATCCCCCTCCCCGCCTCCTGTATCTATGCGAGCCGCTTCCTTAATAGGTGTGACCATATCCCGAGGCTTTCGGAACTTATAGGCTCAGCTTCCAGCGAATTTGGAAAGGTTCCAATGCGGAAAATCATTATTTCACGAGTCGGCAAGGAGGGCCGAGGGGAGAGGGCGTTCGGGCCAGAGAGGTAAAAAGGGCCGAGACCGGCGAGCAGCGTTGGCGCTTTAACGCGAGCGACCCCCCTTAAATATTGCTACGAAATGTGACAGTAAAGTACACGAGTGTCTGGATAAATATAGTCTCAAAAAGCTTTCTGTATTGTGCGAACCTTGATATTGCAGCTGAACCCTGCCCAAAGAATACGGTAAGACCGAAGAATTGATAGTATGTGGAAGAAGTAATGAAAGAAAAAAAAGAATAAAAAAAAATGTAAGCATCTTCGCGAAGAAGAATGAGTCTCCCCAGGTCCCCCGTCAGAATGCAAGAGACGAACGGCTTGGTCAGTGCCAGCTAGCGCGGCGAACTCGTGTTTTCTCGACTCTTATAAAGGCGTGCACACTCTCGAAGCGAAAGCATGAAAAGGGAGAAGCGACGAGCGGGACGGAATGGATGCGGGGGAGGGATGGGGGAGGTTCGTGGGGCCAAAGGTTCACGATGCGCGAGTTGAGCGACGAGGCGAGGGCCAGAAAATATATGATGGATCCGGACTCGTCGGCTTTCCGTCCCGTGGCGACGATCCGTCAACCCTTTGAAAGTTGACGGCGCAACAGCGGAGGCGGCATTGGCACGGAAGCCGAGCACCGACTATACAATGATGCATACACGCGGTCAGAGGACACAAAGCATCTTCTTCTTGTATCCTCCGAGGAACGTGAGAGCCTTACGCAAAGGAAAAAGAAGCCGTGTTTCCCCGCTGCGGTAAACACGGCAACAGCTTCTTCTTCGTGTGTGCATCACACATCTGAGCCACAGGAAAGGATAATTCCTATGAAACGCTATTGCCGCACGGAAATCAAAACTGTACTCGCGTGAATCTTCGCCTGGTCAATTTTGCATATTTTACAACTTCCAAAACGTTAACTTTCATCCAATCGAGAAAAAAGAGATGAATGACCTTCTCGACATTCGAGTGTCAACTGGCGAAATTATAACGGGAGGAAAAAAAGGCATTCCGTAAAAGTTACGAGTGTTGGAATAAAAAAAATCTTGTAGTAGACACATGGGAGTGCGCCGACGAGAGTACGAGAAGAGAGATCACTCGGAGCGTAACCGGGGAAAGCCATGCAGTTGCCATCAATCGAGCAGTGAACAAGCTGCAGGTGCTCCGTTTCGATCTCTCGCTGCTCGTAGCGGTTGTGTATTACGCTTGCATTTAGTACGCATTCGAGAATTCCACCCCACGGTTCTTCCTTCTCATCAAATCCATCACCGGGCGCCGGACGAGCGCTGAGGGCACCTCTTGGCGCTCAGATTCGCGCAGGCAGTCCATCCCCCCGGGGGCGGATAAATACTTATTTAACGCGCTTATGCATGCAGCAGCCGCGGTAGCGATACGACCCGTAAATCTGTCCGAGAAAGCACAATGCTGCTAATTATATACATTCCCGTGACTCGAGAGAGAGAGGGAGAAAGATAGATGGAGAGAGAGCAGGAATAGGGAAGGGAGAGATGGGAGAGCGTGGATGAGGGGAGTACAGCGGTCCAGAAGCAAGAGCAGTTGAGGGACAGAGGGGGGAGCTCTGGTACTCCATCGGTCCCGGGACCACTGCTCGACGAGCATCTAGTCGGTAGAGCCATGTACCCCCTTTTCAACCGCCCCTTGCCGACTCTCCTCTTTCCGCCCCCGCTGGCTCAAAAGACTCGCAGATTTATGACCAAAGAGAGGAGGGAAAATGTCGACCTAAGCTCATACGTACGCGAGCTTGGCAGTTTGTATGCCTCCATCCTCCCCCCCTCTCACCCCAATTCGAGCTCGCGCAACTATACAGTATGCCCATCTCGCGGAAGCGAGACGGACTGACAACGCAAGGTGGCATAGAGAGGACAGAACGATCTCTGCTTCCTGAGCGAAGGGAAACTCCAAACGGTGGGGTGAGGGGGCAGGGAGATGAAGAAAGTATAGGTGAGCGTGAAGAAGCGACTACAGTGTAGTCAGCGCAGAAGTGTAGGCTAACTGTAGAGTGTTGTAAGAGTGAGGAAGAGAGCGAAAGAAACAGAGGGAGCGCGAGGGTGCAAACTCAGGGGTATATCGGAAGGGGTCGTGATATTCCTGTGCACGTAGGGCGAGAACGCGAGTGAAGCTCGTTCGTTCCAAGGGTGGGGATTTTGCCAGCCAGCAGCAGCGGCAGCACTACCACTAGGATCCGCACAACGACCACGGGAGAGTAGAAGCAGAAGCACCAGTTCCAGCGGCAACGTAGGAAAGAGAACGAAGCTATAAATTCCATCCCTCTCCGTCCACGCTCCTCTCGTCGTGCTATATCGCTGATTTATAAATATGACTGTAGCGAGGTATAATAATACGTACGTATCCACCGAGCCGCGACGGGGGGGCTCCCCCCTCGGCCCCTTCTTCGTTGCCTCGCGCTCTGCTCCCGCCCTTTACTTCCATACTGCTTTTCCTTCTCTCCCTTTCTCGCTTCTTCTTCGTCCTTCCCGAATGGTCTCACAGCCACGGTTACTACACCTCGGTTCTTGCTCGCTTCTATTCTGTATGATCTTCTCGTCTTTCTCTCTGTCCATTCTATACCTCGCTACTGGGCTACCGAAGCTACGTACTGGTATATTTCGTACACGCTTCGTAGCTTCGAGCTTGCTCGCTTCACCGTTCGTAACTTTGCATAGTCTCTTCTACGTACCTGCTGGACGTGAGGCGCTCCCTCGTTCCTGCGACGATCTTCTTTTAGCTGAGAGGGCAAGGTATCAAAGCGAATCAATCTCTTACTATGGGGACCAATCAGTATTTACGAATGTGTTTCTAGATCACGAAATGGATTAATGAGTGAGGAAAACAAGTGACATTATAAACGTTGAAGCGTGGACGCATAAAGTTCCTTTTCTCAGTGTCGTGTTGGTAATAATTTTTTATGGGCATTCTTGCGCATTAAAATAAACATGAACATCGTAGAATCTAATCGTCAAATTGAGAAGTAACTCGACTCATGGATCGCCTTGATTTCGTGCGAGTGTGTGCGTTTGTGTATGTGTGCGGTGAGGATGTTTGTAACGTTTCATCGTCATGGCCGTAGACGCTGTAGAAGAGAGGCGAATGTAGAACGGAAACAAAAACCAGACTTGAAGCCAGCATCGTGCACTTGTTCCCACCCTCTCCGAAAACCCCCTTGCTACCCGAATGGGTATAACGTCACTTGCAAGAGTATAATCAGGATTTGTAGCGAGCAAGCGAGAGCATTCTAGATCTCAGTCGTAGTCGTCGTTGGGGCCAGCCCCCGCGGCAGGGTAGTTCGGCACAACGGGAGGGAGTGGACGACTCGCCGGAAGTGGAAGTGTACCCTCCCCCCCTCCCTCCCGACCGTATAACGCTCGCGCCTTACTGCGAACGCGACCGGGTGAGACGCCAGGCGTTATTAAGGCGCGACAAGAACTCTGGCGTGATGAGCGCGACGCCACACCAAAAGATACTCTTACCATGTCCCCGCCTCGGCCAACTCGTCCCGGACCCGTTGCAACCTCGCACGAACTACTACTCCGATCCCCTCTCCGCCTTGCTGTGATTTATACGACAGCAACATCCCAACAGCAGCATCCTAAAGTCTGAAGTCGAGCCGCCGAAGGATGTCGACTTGACTATCTACCCCGCTTTCGTTACCTCTCGTCTCATCAGTTTTCTCCCTTTCTCGCGATACCTACATACTCATACTCACTCGAGATCGAGAGAAAAGGTGAAAGTTATTTGCGCGGAGTGCCTGACACTATCCATTTCATTATTACTTTCGACTTCAATCCTGCTGTGCTTGATTTTGATAACAATGTTCACTTATCTTCTGTTCTATCTTCGCTGTTATCGCACGTTTATTAATTGTCGGGTATCGAACTCCATTGCGACATCGTCAAATATCGACTCAATGAGTCGAATTGATATCATTCTCGTATATTTTACTCACAGTTTCTAGTTCCTTATGAGATTAGCGTTTGCGGATTGATATTTAATGATTTGGACATCAATCATACGCCAGAAGTTTTATCAAATTACATGATTCTTTTTCATCTGCAAAATATGTTTTTCGTAAGAAACGTGCAGGAAAGAAATGATTCGAAGAAGATAATAATGAAAATAGCCGATAACGGAATATCTACCCTACTCGTGTCAATAGCGAGCCCGCACAGCTCTGTTCCATTGTTTCACCCGGTGACCAACCCTCCTCTGATTAATGTTATCGACGAACTTCTCGCAACATTATTGCAAATTAGATTGTCGTCCCGCACGGTCTTGTCTGCTTTACGAAGTTTGGATCAAGAATTTCAGTGATACCAGAGAGTGCCGTTGGTCGAGCACAGCAGCGAGACAGTACCGGCGTGACCGGAAGATACCAGGCTGATTTATGCGACAGCGAGATCCACCGAACTCCGGGGGTTGGAACGTAATGGTATCACACCGCTGATCCACCCCTGCTGGTAGTAGTGGCCGATGGTGGTTCACGCGCCGAGGGACCGTCGTCGTCGTCGTCGTCGGTCTGCCGTGGACCATCAGGGGTCACACGGGGCGATCATTGGGAGACAGCCCCGGAGCCCCACGTCGTAATACCTATCTAGCCACTACTATAATCTAGAGATTTTCATCATGAATCACTAATAATACCTCGAAACGTCATCATAAATAAAATCATTCCGGACAATATAATTATACGAATTTCCGTCGATAAGCCCTTTACAAAGCGCCATAAAAAAAATTCTTTCTCGCAAACGAAATTCAACTGCATGCATACTGTGATGCTGGTTGCTAGAAAATAAATTATTGTTTTCTCAATCACAGCGATTTTTTTATGAAAAAATTTCCGAATAAAAATAACCTGTACGAAAATTCGTTTATATTCGAAACAATCAATTCGACAAATTCAATGTGTGAATTAATTGCGTCTCGAAGAATTCGCGATGGATTCGGGGATAATCCGAATATTCCGGAACAGATGGCCAAATTAGTAGCAATGTTAAAAAGAATGTGTGATTCACTGCCGGATAATCCAAATATTCGGGGAGGATGTGGCCGAATTTCTCGACGAAGCGTTCTTAGAGACGGATAAGATCTAAGAACAATTCACGGACGGAAACTGATGTAATTGGCCGAACGATTAAACTCCTCGGATCAGAAGATGCAAGGATTAGTCGCACGACTCTGAATTATCGTCCATCAAAGTGCTCTTAAAATCAGTACAGACATTGCAATATCGCAACCGCCATCCAAAAAGCATTTCTCGACAGCATTTGACCGAAACTTAAAGTCGATATCCATCTATCGTGTTTGCCGATCGCGAAGCGCGCAGTATAATCCTCCGCGTTGCTTCGTTATAGTTCGATTAACGAAAATCAAATTCACACCGACATTACGGGGAGCGTTACAATACGAAAACTGGGTGTGCTCCCGCGAAGCGTGTGAAAAATCACAGTTCATTTGCCGACACGATAGATGACTCGTTGGGAGTCGTACGTCAACCGTATGACATTATTTATTGGCAGCAGCTGACATTCAGACGTAGGTATACGTATGTACGTCTACGTAACACGACTAGCCATAGTAATAGCGTAGCGTGGCGAAGCAGGCGGTAGGAACACCCCCAGCCCCCCCGCGCCCCCTTCTTCTCGCCCCTCCAGCATCCATCGCGTCCATCCGCACGTCTCTACATCAGTGCTGTCACGCTGGTTCTGTCTTTTTTGTTCCTTGCTCTTTCGCTCCTTCGTGGCTGTGCCCCCTTATGGCTCACTCGCTCTTTCGGTAGCTCACGGCTCTTTCGAGTTACAGTGTGCGCCCGGTATACCGTATATCCACTACGTTTCTCTCCGGAGCACACTATGACCCTCTCCCTTTTTCTCGCACAAGTAGCAAGGAACCGCGGCAACGCGCACAGACACACGCACAGTTTACAAATACAGAAGCGAGTAGCGTGTGGCTCGCTGCTCGCACTGGCACTCCTCTCTCCTGCTGTCACCAATAAGTCAAAGTTATCCCCGGCAGAGAAAAATGCCAGGCGTTTCCCAGAGCAGAGAAAGGCCGGCTTTCTCGGCGTGATTTGTGGCGACCGCTCGCTCAACTCGCCTCGGCAATGAGTCGGTCAGTCGTAAATATCGAACGGGAGACGTTCCGACGGACAAACGGACGCTTCCAGGCACCAAACAGCAGACGAATGTACGAACAAGAGACGGGGCCAGACGGAACGTCGAATGGACAGGGTTGAATCTACCCTCGACGAATCGTTCTTACGTGTTTCGCTTACTTACCACGTAGAAAACTCTTCTGACGAAACGACTCTTCGCCTCATTCTTCGCTTGGCACTAGATTTTTTTTACTTCGTTGCTTACCGGATACACCTAAGACGCTTCGTTCGCCGTGTCATTTTTATTATTACTTTTTATCTCTCGAGTCGCGGGGGCTATAAATAAGATAGCGAAGGCACGAAAATCATTGGCACAAACAACTCCGACTGTCAGTCATAAGTTACGAATGAAATGTTTCTAAATGATGGAAATACAGAATAATATGTAACTATAAATAAGCGTTGCGCAAGTTTCGTGGGTAAAAGTTTTTTTTTCATTTAAAATCCCGTGAACGGTATATCGAGGCTCATCAATGCGGTAATGGGGGACGGTCAGTCGTAAATATTTCTCGCAATGAAAAGAGACAGTGGTGAAGTGAGCGAGAGCATCGGAAACGATAGAGGAGGACAAGGGGACTTGACGCGCACAGACCCAAAGGCCGCGTACCTTGACGAATCGCCTTTGGGTCGATTATGGCTAACCGAATATTACGACCACGTCTACGTCTCGCCTTACTGCTAATTGTTAGAGGGTATCACGAAGATGAGGAAGAAGAGGAACTCAATGGCAGCGGGAGGCGACCATCAGATTCGGGACCGCTTTCGAGTCATAAATAAAGTAAACGAACGCTCTCGGATATCTCCGAGTTAAAAGAGAAACGCCGATTTGTGGCTGATTTACGTTCGAAACTTTGGGAATTCGACGAATATATATAGTCTTTTTTTATTTTCTAACAAATAATACTGTTCCAACATTGATCTCCGATTCCGAGACTCGAACTGCGATTCATCGACTCTTTCATTTTTTGGCGTCCGATGCATCGCCCGATCGATGCTACACAGAAAACAAAAAAACGGGATATTTGGTTTGGACATCGTTTATTGCATTGATAAGGCGCCTTATCGCAGCAGATTGGTTTAACGTTCATATTGATCGTGACTTATGATGTGATAGGTTCAAAGTCAGTCAATCGTCAATTATCGGTTGCCGATCGTCGGCAACCCTCAAAAAACCCACTTTCCTGCAATGGCATCAATTTTATCCTGACGAACAATTGGACGATCCAGTTTTCGAAGCCTGATGCAAATTTGCCCGTAAATGCAACTTAACATAATAATTTCGTAATGACTTCTTCGGATTTGACGTCTTATTGTCGCACTCTCGCTAACAAACTGGAATACTTTGTAGCATAGTAATATTTACCGCAATATTGGAGTAGTTTTCTTTTTGTATCAATGACACGCCGTTCCGACTCTATTCGCCTAATGTTTTCCGCAAGCATCCTCCGCAGGCGGTTCACTTTCGTCCCGCGCGCAATTTTGATTCATACCTTATTATATCTCATAAATTGTAACGCGGCCCCGGCTTAGGACACGATTCGCTGAATTATTATCTCCGTACATTGCGGATATAATCGTGGCCGATCGACGGTGGTATGTACACGCGTCGGTATACCGAACTCGCATGTGTGTATCGATAACATCGGAGCGTATGTCCGCCGTAAGCTCGACGTGGCACGTCGCGGAATATATCGCGCATCAATCCACTGTGGAAGCGAGGCGAAGCGCTCCGCGATCGCGTTGTGCTGCTCGCTCTCGCGCACGCAATGCTCGTTGATATACGTCTTCGTCGAGGTATTCCGTGCGTCTCGATAATGAAGTCTCGGTCGAGAACCGTGGCCGGTCGGTACGAGAAAGACAGAATGTGAGAAAGAGGAGAGAATTGCCGATCAAATTCACGATCCTCGGACGCGTTCGCCCATTCAAGCCGCGGACTCGCAAAAGAGCGAGAAAGATGAAAAACTATTGCGCGCGGTCGCTGTGAAAGAGTACGACGCCCGGCGGAGTGGGGCGAGCTCCACCCCTCCCTAAATCACTCATTCTTTAATAATAGACAGATCCCATTATAATGCACAAGATTTATATCCGCAGCACCCCCCTTTCTTTTTAACGATAAATTTCGTCTGCCTTTCTTTTTTCCTCTGACTCTCCCCCTCCCCCCCCGCCTCTTACACTCCCCCACAGCCCACCCCCTCCCGCTACAGCCTGCTCTCGTCGCGCTCGAGCCGTGAATTCCCGACCTCCGCGCCTCCGGATTAACCGGACTGCACAACTCGCTAACGACTCGTCTAATAATGAAACGCACGAGGGCAAAGAGTCCGTGCGGTACAGGTATCTCGTGTGCAAGTCTCGCGGCGCCAATGGTAACAATTCATCAAACTCACGGTGTTATAGATCGAGTTAATTTATATTGCCGGACTTTCTGGACGATCGTACGCCGGCATCGGTAGCATTTCTAATCTAAACGACCGCTGACTCATTCGCGGCTTGTCCCGACTAATTGCGCATTCGAGTGTTGAGAGTTAACATGCGAATGATATCTCATACGGGCTCATGCGACTCCATATTTTCTCCCTCTGTAATGACGCACGAAACGTGCTGCATAACGTTCTGTGATATTGTCGATGGTTTTTTTTTTTTTTTTTATTAACAGATGTGAAAGTTACGGAACTGCACAGAAAAAGATTGAAGGCCGGGATAATTAACCCGTTGAATTCAAGGATTGTTTCCTGATAGTATATTTTTTCACCCGCTCATCTCTTTTCTGCATCAAAATATTTGCCCGTTTTTTTTTCATATTTTCATACTCGAATAGAAAAAAACAAGTATGAAAACGGGCTATTATCAGGAAATAATTTTCTTATGGTATTTTTTTACATTGGGCGAACAATAATATATATTCAATTAATTAACAGTCGTCATCCGTTTGAAGGGACACAGGGGCAGGTGCGGCAAAATGAGCCAACACGGGAAATAAGACAGCATCGGATTGTGGAGGCAAAACGGACCAACATTAAAATACCTGAAATTTTTAAAAAGTCCGATTTTCGAGTTTCATGGCCATTATTCATGCTGGAGATCACTGCTTACCGAAGATAAAGATCGGTAAAGATGTTTAATGAAATTCCACGGAACATTTATTGCCTGAACTGAAATAAAAAACGAATGTCGAAAAAAATGTAAATGCAGGCAATTCAAACTATAATTTGATATTCAACGTTGAAAAATACTTAAATTGCTTTTAATCTAGACAAGAATGCTTTTTCCCGCGAGAGTACTTTATATATCGCTTAAATTATTTTTAATCCGAGTTTTTTAAATTTTTTTGGGGTTTTTTTCTTATGCAAGTGAACCGCAATACATGTTAACCGAAATTATTCTCTCATCTTAAGACTCTAAATGGCTGTGACAAACCAATTCTTTCGAAACAAATGCAGTAAAAAAATATTGTGCATCTCGACGAAGCTCGCTCAATTGCTAAATCGGCTCGTTTTGCCCCACCTTCGAATATACGAAGCATCGCTGTCGACATAGCCGATAAATCCTTGATTAATACTTGATTACTGTAACGGCGAAAGTGGCGAATATCGAAATATAGATATGAAGAATTTGATGAACACAAAAATTTGCGTCGGGGCGCAGCGTGAGCGCATTCGCGATGGAAAAAGAATGTATATACATTTTTTCGCGCGTGATACTTCTGGCCATGAAGAGCCGTTTCGTTAAGTTTACGCTTGCCGCTACGGCGACGTCGACGAAGTATAGCGTGAGCACGCTCAGGCGAACCGGACCTATAAATATTGTCGAAATGCGTCAAATAAATCTGAAGCTTTCCCAGGTAAAGGACAAAAAGGAGAGCGGTGAGTGATGGCCCGATGGCCGCCGCAAGGGTGACCCCTATTTATTGCCGAATTAAACCGCGTCACCATTAATTTGCATACCGTTGTTGGGCCAGCACTAACGTGTGGAACGCGTTCTCCGATACATTCACGCACTACGGGCGCACGCACGCGAAACATCCGCGCGCGCTCTCGCACGAAACAAACACCGGTACGCTCGATCTCGCTCGAGCGCGCGAGTGTTTCTCGCCGTCAACGCGCGAGTGCCACACGGCGGTACGGAATGAGGCAGCCCATGGGTTCGCGTACTTTGAGCGCGCACACTAGGACCGCATTTTATGTTTCCCAACGAGCGTCGACTTACGATTTCGACCGAGATTTATTCGGCTCTCGGGAGGGACTTTCGACTCGCGAGGACGGTAAAGAGATCGTTGATCTCGATGAAGTTCATCCAGAGCATGCGAATGTATCTCTATTCCCTTAATCGACACGCACACTTCTATCCGAACTCGTCGACTTCTCGTATTGTTTCTGCCGACCGCACGGCCGTTACGAAAATTCTTTAAGCTTTCGACTTTGATGTTGCCTTATCGGTTCAATGTCTGAGAACTCGTGGCATGCAAATGATCGATAATCTTCCCAATGTTGCATGGTCCACGGGCGAAATATTCTGCATTTTTTGGTCATTCCGGATCTTCGTGGATTCGGTCAACGGAGCGATTAGAAAGCGCCTTTCGTCAAAATGTGATTACCATCAAATACATAACAATAACGATTATTATGACTTGATTTTCCGATGAATTATTCAGTTTTCTAAAAGTAAATCTTGCTCAAATTCTCCGAAGGGATTTTTCGAACAAAAATCATTTTTATTGCACGGATTTCAAAAATAGAGAGGCGACAATTTGGATATCATCCTGATAACGATGTCACGCTATAAATCGTATTGTGACTATCCTGAACGGATTAATATGCCGGAGCAAGGCTAACGATTTGTTTCTTCATTCTTGAGCGCAGAAAGATTGAGTTCAAAAGAAGAGAGAGCCGTTAAGCAGACAGCGGGTTTCCAATTTTTCTCGTCTACGCTTTGTTCTCCTCGTTCTGGACTCGACGCCGCTGAGTATAGATTTTATCTGAAATCTTTTGTTGCTGGACAACGGTCTTTTTCTCTCTTTTTCGTTCTCTCGGGTCGCTGTTTGCTCCGGTGTCGGACGTTATACGTAATTTTATCTCTTCGCGCACGAACCTGATGACTCTCTTTGAGAGACGACAAGCATCTTAGTATTATCAATCGCTTATCACGGCGTTAACTAGAGTCAAGACCCGACTGTTGTCCTCCCCCCCCCCCCCCCCCCCCGCCCCCCTCTCCCGCCTCCCGGTACGGTCTTAGCTATGAATTCTTAGACCATAACACGGGGAAATCAATTCTTCCGTCGTATTAATCAAAGAATCCATTGTTACTCGGAGGCAAGATGGAATGATAAGTTGCATTCATTGTGGAATGAGCATATTCCCAAGCTATACTCTCGTTACGCAGTATATTTCATTCTGCGCGCGGATATAATTCACCGACCGTAATCCGGTTCATCTTACCTGTCGTGGCATTCCGTGACGCGACGTAACTCACGCGTTTACAGCAATGCAGAAAACTCGTAATTGGAAAATTTTCTTGCTGAACCTTCGTTCGATGTATTGCTTAATTTGCACGGGGAGATAATCATTGTACGAGCTGAGAATGAGTCGCCACTGCACTTGGGAAAAAAAGTAAAATCGCAAGTGCAACGGCTTCTCGTCTATAGTGAAGAACATGCTAAATTATATTTTTTTCCAATATTTAAAATATTTATCCATTTTCAATACGAGTGTCGCATGACCTCATAATCGGAGCAATTGTTCAACTGCCCTACCACATTCCATTGCATCTCTAAAAATAAACGCTCGTTTTATTCTCGCAGAAATACTTGAGTACTTGAAATGACTTTATTTTATACGTGTTTATTTTAATAAAAACTCCAAACAATTTAAAACGTAACTACGTATGTTGGAAACTTCTTTATTATCTTCATTTTCTTTCGTTCCCACTCGTCCGTTAAATACACATGATCGTATCCGAGTATATCGTCACACCGTGCAGTTCTTCCTTTGTGTGAAACTCGACTAACCCACCACTGCAAATTGCATCGCCGCAATGCATGGTGTGCACAGACCGATAGGACAAAATGAATTTTTTTTTTCGAAATAATACTTCAGACGCCCATAATTCACCTCGCATAATCGGTCCACCGTACCTGTCCAGAAACCCCCCTACTGTGCGTAATTCAAAGCCTCTCGCACTCTTTCAACATCCAACCTCCCCATCCGATGCCGTATCGCGGCAGATACGCTTCAAAGTATACAAACCTACAATGACAACCCCAAAAATTTTCGTGACGATGAGGAGAGGGGTCAGGGTGGAGAAGAGGCGAGAAGCGTTAACGGGCATTCTAGTATAAACGGGCGTTACTGGCCGTAAAGAAGAGAGTCCCGAGGATCGGAAAGTCGGTTCTGCCCGGCGTACGTAAATCACTTCTGTTCGTCGTGAGCGAGCGCACGAGGCGCAAGAACGCGTTATCTCTCGCTCGCGTACACAAGCCCCGGAGGCGCAAAGGAGGAGGAGAGGGGGGAGGGGGCACGAGGGGAGGTGCTACAGAGGGTGTGTTGCGAGTATGAAACGGTTCGCTACGAGGAGGCAGCTAGAAGCAGAAGCAGAAGCACCAGCAGAGCACGTCGTCCGGGCTCCATCGAGCGACGACGATCCGCGCCATAAATTAGCAATTATTTAATTTTCGTAGGGCCACGGTCCTTAGACGGCTCTAAATCAGTCTCCGTGCAAAAAGCATAGATAACTATGACGCATGGCGACCGGGGAAAGAGACAGGGGGTGCATGCTCGTAGCAATGGGTGACCCATGGCAAGGACGAGTGGCGGGGTAAGGGCTCCCAGCGACGGTATAGCCCCCGAAGTGTCGGAAATAGAGGGGCGGAGGGGAAACTCAGAGAAGGTGAGGCGCGGCGAGGAGAAACTGTCGTCGGGGAACGGGTCGCAACAATCGTACGCTATACTTTTGTCGAAACGTAAGAAGCGACTCTATAAATTTTATGCCCAGAACCGAAAAAAATTGCAATTCATTCGTGAGAAAAGAAAATTGTCTTCTGGCGGAAGATTTAGAGAAAAAAGGGGATTACTTTAGAACTTGTAATGGTTGTTAACCGGTTGAGAAAAAACGCGTTATTTGACAAAAGCTATTTAGAGATAAACGATTCATAAGGGGAGATCGGCACAAGTCGGAACGAAGCTGTAAAAAATCGGAGGTTTTTTCTTTTCACCCAGTAAGTATGGCACTTTAAGAAAGCAGGGTACACCTTTACATCCACATTCACAGGTGCGATTCGAAAACAATTTCGAAAATTTTGTTTTTGGACAGAATTTCAATCGTTCGATGCGAAAATCTTTGAGTCCACTGCGCTGTGCTAATCCGAACTCTTTGACATTATAATTGCGCAAAATTCATTTTCTTAGGGCCTGTAATATGACTGTTATTTCTTTTTCAGATTTCCATCCCATTGGAAGTTATCCGAAATTCGGGCGAAATCTCTCTTCGCACCTGGACCGTGACAATATCTCTCGGCAAAGTGCAGACTATGGTAAGTCATTGACTAGAGTGCCATATTCACAGCGTGAAATCGCCAATGTTTTTTTTTACACCGTAGTTCCGGTTTGACCCATGTCGCGTTTGTCCTCGGTCTCGCGGTCCACTGTTTCAGGCTAACGACAGATTCCCGTAACTTGCCCCTCATTAGACAACCCCGCGCAGGTAACATTTTCAAGATTCCAAAGTACCCGAAAAACGGACAGAAAAACACAAAGAAAACTTCATTTCCGACCCGCCAGACTCCGAAAACTCTCTTCGTGCGATCGCCATTACTATACAAAGCCGCTTAATCTTATTCAGCCATATTTCCATTTAATTCTCAAAGAGTCCTACTTGCATATGCCGGATAGCAGCGGTATTAAATAATACGCGCGCCGCGAAACATGGTCCACACACCAAACTTCATTATACCAAAGAATAAGTATACACTCGTACGAAAACTTCATTGATACCGTTCTTTGCCGCAAAGTGTTATACTACCGCGTTGATTGGTATGCATACGAGAGCCCATCGCGAGCGTATTAACTACGTCAAACATGCACGTATACATGGAACAACCACCAATAATACGTAAGTGATGCAGGTACGTGTAAGAGGAGAGAACGAGTTACGCGTTACGCTCTCGACCGTAGGTCCGCGCGTGTATGCAAATGTAGAGGACGCGCGGACACGGACAGGGGACGAGAGGGAGAGTCGAGTCGAGAGCCACGGTTTTGCGCTGGCAGCCACAGAGCTAGAGGAGCTCAGCTCAGTGAACGAACGAGCGAGCACACGGAGAGCGAGCCCGGGCACAATGGCAACTAGTTTTAATTACAAAGTAAGGTGAAGCGATCAATCATAATGATGTACGTGAGGCAGGCGCGGCCGCTCGGGTACGGGGGGAGGGAGGGGGGGGGGGGGGGGGCGGAAAGCGGGGTAGGGGGTACCGACGGCGGCCGCGGCGGCGGCGGCGGCAGGGACCGAAGGGGAGGCGGGGCCCTCGCGTACACTTTGCGTATAATTTACTGGCACTGGATATACCTGAAGTTATGCTATACCGAAGCACTGGTACCCCCCTCGTTGCCTTCTCCCCGGCCTCGCTGCCTCGACTACTCTCTATCCGTCTTTCTTGTTCTCTTTCCATCCTCTCACCGCCGTTCCACCTCGTCCCTCGGCTGCCGCTACGTTTCGTGCTTGCGCGAGCAATAGAACGAAGCTAGAGAATCCTTCGTATCTGTAATATGTACATCACGCTGGTAGTTTCTCCGCTTCCCTCTTTGTAGCATAGCTCATTCCATCCTTGGCTCGCTCTGTCCTTATATGCTACTCTGTCCGACTGTGATATGTCCTTCTCTCGTGCACCTTCGACTGATGTGATATGCCCTTCTCGTGCCGCCGTCCCTTTCATCCCTCCGATGCTCCAGCACCGACGTCTCATACTCCGTTACTGTCTCGCTGCCTTCAGCGGCTACGATAGCTACGCTCGCCGGGGCAGGAAAGACGAGGAAAGACGCACGGATCACCACCCCCCCTTTCGAACGTCGTTCTCGCGATTCTACGCTGGTTTCTCTGGCCTCTCTGTCCTTTCGTACTTCGCGGACGCGATGCATGCGAGCGAACGAGAAAGAGAGAGAGAGCGTCCACGCCCGCACCCACGAGACTCTCCGTGCCCCTGCCGTCGTAACTCTCCCGCCAAAATATCTGATGCGCGCGGGTTGTGATATTTACGATCGGCGCGCCCCGAGACGATAGGGCGCGCGGGCGCGCAGGGCTTGCTCCCTCGAACGTTTGCTTTTGCACGCCGGGCGTGTTGATGCACTCGAGGAGGCTGATCGCACACGTCTATTCACCCCTCTGCCGCACGGACATTCATCTTTTGTCTTTTTTTTATCTTTTTTTTTACTCCATAAACGTTGCATTGAAGATAGCTTCTCGCATGAATAAATCTGTGAGTTGAAATTGTGACTATCTGCGAGTATCGAATTTATTATCGATTTTGCGTTTAGTCGAAAGCAACGTCGATCTATCGAGTAAAAAAGTTGCAGAATTTTGGCGAGTCTATATCGTCAAAAATACATATTGAAAGCCGTACGATTTCGAAATTGTGATTTTGATACAACGTAGGCAACTTTTTTTTTTTTCTAGTAATTTTGAAAAGTTTATAGGGACAGTATTCACGAATAAATTTGGCAAGATAGAGATATTATATTATATTATGAAAATACTAAATGATAGCCTTCATAATAAAGAGTAAATAATAATAACATGATATAATAATAATAATATTTATGAGAATATAATTTGTATAGAATCTGAAATCTCTTCAATTTTTTTGCTGATAATTACCATTGCTGGGAAGCTAAAATGATAAAGAAATAATTACCATGGCTTCGAAACAGTTAATCGAACTCGCAAACCTACTATAAAAGAACACTACCGTACTTGACCTGTCGATCAATCCGACAATCGTTTATTCCGTCATTGTGCTTAAGGAACTCATTCAATCGCCATAGTAAAACATCCAGAAAAATAAGATTATAAAAATCGTTTGATGACCGAGAAAGTAAAGAAACGGCGGTGGAGAAAAAGTGAATATGATGCATTTCAC
Source organism: Ischnus inquisitorius (assembly GCA_963924025.1). Taxonomy (NCBI): domain Eukaryota; kingdom Metazoa; phylum Arthropoda; class Insecta; order Hymenoptera; family Ichneumonidae; genus Ischnus; species Ischnus inquisitorius. The sequence goes on from OZ001246.1 coordinate 8,742,518, forward strand.
GGGAGCGCGGGGTCTCGTGCGCACACCTCGGTACGTCATGAATATCGCGAGAGAGGCCTGGTATTTTGAGCCGGCGTGACGAGCGTTGATGGACCTTTGCGCATAGCCTCTCCTTGTGTGGTTCCCGCAGCAAGAACTCACCGGCCAGTCCCTTTTTAACGCCCGTCTCCGTTCTCTCCCTTCTCTCCGTCCCTCGTCCACCACCGCGTGCCCCCGTACACTATCGAATCTTTTCTCTCCTCTCTTTATCCCCTTTCTTCGTTTTTATTTTTAATTTTTTTTCGTACACGGCTAACCCTTGTCTCGCTTCTTACTCCCTTTTTCCCCCCTTCTCGTCCTAACCACCTACGAGATCTGCACGCGTGTCTTTCACGTAGCGCATTCTGGCGCAACTGTTCGACGATACGACGGTAGCCCATCACGAGCCCAGCTCGCGTGACGAGCCGGTGTCCATCAGAGAGATCTTGCTGCCGCCAACCGGCTCGGACGCCGCCAAAACAAAACGTAATTATTTCACATGATTAGCCGACGCGCGAAAGCGACTTGCCGGCTGATGCTCTCGCGCCCTGTCGCTCCGTTATAGCCTTCTTCTTCCTCTTCTTCTTCTGCCTTTTCATTCTTTCAAACTTCTTCTTCATCGTTACCTCTTCGCTGCAACCACACGCGTCTTTCATATTCGTCTTTGAGACTTCTGCATTTTTTTTTGTTTCATTTTCGTTTTATCCTTCCATCGTTGTTCTCTACACCGCGTGTCATATATGTGTACTTACATTACAAAGCTCTTGGCGCAGTAGCTCGTGTACTCTCGTACGACAGAGCTCCCGCGCGCATCATTAATGTAAATCACTGCCAGCCAGTAGTTTCGCGCGGCTAACGATCCTCGCCGACGTATGAAACTCGAAGAAACCCGACGTGACTGCCCGCCGAGCGAATCTTTTTCGCTGTGATGTGGAACGCCGCGGTGCCTTCGTACACTCCGGCGAAACTTTTCGAACTGAGCTATAAATTTATTCGATATAAATTTTCGATGACTCTGTCTCTCGGTGTCTCTCTCTCCCTCTTTCTCTCGTGTCATGTCGTCGAGTCGTTTGCTCGCTTCCATTCGAGATTCGAACGATATGATAAAAGTTTGTATAATAGTACGCCTGCTCTGGGGATCCTGCTCTGAATTATAAGCCCATATGTCGAGAATTCAAGTTAATAAAAAAAAAAGGGAAAAAAATAATGTTGCAAACGTTGTAATTGCGACTCGTAAATTTCTCATCGTATTTGGCTTTCGCTTAACCAAATACTGTTTCTTCAATAAAAAGTAATTGTAATCAATATTCCGGCAAGCGTCTACGAAATTGTAATGGGAAAGAACTATAAAATTATGATAATAATAACAACTATTATTATATATTATTCTTTAACCCTCTGTTAAGATTTTTGAAATTTTGTTTTTTCATGCGAATTCTATCGACGACGAATCAATAAGTCGCTGGATCTTCTTAATGCGGGACAATTAATTCGCCGAAGGAGATTAGTGGTTGCGCGAGAGGAGATGTGTGCGCTTACAAGGGAAAAGCGAAAGAAACGCGTGTTATAATACCGCCTAGCGTCGCCAAGGAAGGGTATATGTACGAGCATTAAGCGAGTCCCGAGAGTCAAGAGTACGCGCGGTACAGAGAGATAGGACCAGAAGCCCCGGCCTCACGATCGTTAAACTCCACGCCGGCGAACCACCTCACGTGTCTAATAGATTTAGCCGCGTTATTATTTCGTTGAGCATGCAGCACGCGAGCCGAACTCGCCGATAACTCCGACTCTGCGCCAGCGAAAGCAGCACACCTCAAGAGACTCCTTCGCTCTCGCCACGCTCGCAGGATCGAACCGAACGGCCTTACAGCGAATTGGATTGCGAGAATTTTCCAATCTCCTTTTTCTCTCGCTCTTGCTTTAGAATCTTATGCTCGTATTACCCTCTCGAATACGTACGCTTCCTCAACCCCTTTTTTTCCTTCTCTCATTTCTCTGTGCAGGGACGGTACTTCAATCTTGCGACCTCTTCTCTTTGGTACTTCTCTCCGTCTTCGTACCTTTTTATTTTCTTTTTTTCATCTCTGGCAATTCGCGACTAAAGATCCACCGAATCTTGCCGGTATCGATCAAGTCTTTTCAATATGCTGTGAAGAACGACCGCGGCGAGGTCTGACGAGTAACGAACTTGAAAATACTATCCGTATCGCAGGGCAAACGAAGCTTCGTGCCCTTTTCCTTATTCTATTGCACCTTCCCTCCGCTCTTCGGCTTCCTCTCGCACACTCGCGCCGGCACGTGTATACGTACGAAGGGTATGATTCGGATGAGACGCAATTTATTCGACGTGGAAAATCAGAAATATTCGTGAAAGAGACAAGCCCTTCTTCAGCTCGTGTTAATAAGCTATATTGTGGAGCAGTCTTTTGAATAAGGACTTATCAGGGCAAACATTTGAGTAATTGAAGGTAATGAGGTAACGAGACTCAGCACTATGCAGTCTTGAATATAGTCAAGCGAATTTTATTATTTATTTATAAAAAAATGCTTATTCTTTCGAAAATTCAGCGATGGATAGAATTCTTAATATGACAATTAAGATATATGTACCCTTTTTTTTCTTCACATAGCAATTATGCGAGGAAGGAGAAGCGAGGCTCGTGAAGGAAGCCGTTTCTCATACGCTAATTAATCTCTCTCATTAGCGAAAAAATCACTCGCGAATCGCCAGCGGAAAACGAGCGCGCGGGCCCATCGAGCGTGAACGATAGAAGAAACGTGCGAGAAATGGAGAAAAAAAGTTCACCCCGGGTTACAATAAAAATCCGCGACTTATCGAGAGTCTCCGGAGCATCAAGCGATGACCCTAGAAATCGGTTTGTCGTGGCAGCGAGTAAGCAGCGGCAGCAGCAGAAGGCCTTCTATATCCCGCGCAGGGTCGAGGCCTCGCGAAGCGATTAATTAAATTCTCGGGTAATCAAATATGTCACTCAGCCGTCCACTTTTAATTAAAGTTCGGAAATTATCAATTTGCTTTATCATCCCGTCGAGCGTCAGCCAGTTGACTGGCCCTCTATGGATTATGCTATACGAATTTCTGTGCTCGGGCAAACGTACTTCCGGCTTCAGAGGTCTTCGAGACGTTATCGGTCGATGTAGCGTTGAAACATTGAATGCAGTTTAGAAGCACTTTTTCTTTCTTTTTTTTGTAAATTAATATTTCCTATAATAACATGAGAAGCTCGAGGTATTCCTTTTGATAGCTTTGAAATACTGTTGTTTGCTAATCTTTCATTCAGAGCAAACGCCTTCTTTTAGATTATAACGAATGTGTTCGAAGGGGTCAAACAATTTTCGTACCGTCTCAATGCGAACGTTTCTTGTCCATCAACAACGCAACGAATCGCATGCGAGTATCGCCACGTTCGAGTGTGAACGGAGATTTCGTTTCAGCGCTATTTCCCTAAAACGTGAAAAATCCGTCGAATACTCACCCCCCGTTGAATTTTGCGATGAGTCGAATTTATCCGCGAAAGAGCTTTCCGAATAACCTGGCTCGTCCAGCCCCGATGGATATCGGCTACTCCGACTCGATCTTCTCAATCTTTCCCGTTCCCGTTCTTCGTATCTTCCCTTCGTGTTTCACTCTATGTCCATCTCTCGCGGATGTTTCCATCGTTTCCACACTCCTGCGGGGGCAGTAGGCACGTAGCTCTGGGTATATTATATAGGAGAGGGTGAAACAGTAGATCCGGTCACCTAGGCGAGCCACGACTCCCCGGAGGCAGATCTACTCTTGCTCTCTCCCGTCTCGCCCCTCGCCCCTTCCGTGCCCCCTCTATTTCATCGTCTCCTCGCCTCTATGCTCTTCGTCTTGCCATAGCGCCAGTTCGACTCCTATCGTACAAACACCCTCACTCTTAGTGCCAATACTAATAATCCATTCCTCTCCAACGCCTTTATCCCTCGACATATATTTTCCTCTCGCCAGATTTCGAGCGTGACGTAGGTAACGGTCACGTATCGGCATCACCTTGTGGAACTCGTAAATTGGTACACTCCGTTGCCACCTAGAAAGCCGACCGGCGAACGGATCGGCCTGCTTTGGACCGTCCATACCCCATCCTGCCTTTCCTCCCTGCTTCTATCTCTTCCTCTCAGCTCGGCGTGCTTCTTCACCGGTAAAATCCTGGCCGATCTGGGCTTCGTCCATCCATATATATCCCGCAGCCTCTCCACGTCCGATCCGACCCATCCGTGTGATCAGTCCGAGCGAAAACCTTCCAGCTTCTCTCGCCCACGCGATGGGTTACGACTCGAAGAATCTTCGGTAACGAATTTCCCGTGACTCTCGGTAGGATACACGAAAATATGCCCGGATCTCATTCGCTCTTTCATTTTCGACCGCGGCTCCGTCTTGTCGACGAAAGCAGATGTAAGCTGTGGATCTGGAGGCAGAATAAAATGGTCAGTCGGATTATACCAATGAATGCCTTTCGGCACTAAATTCTACAGAAAACAGTTGATGCAACAGAACATTTTTCGGTACCAATCGCACAGCTGATTTTAGAGAACCGAAAAAAAAAATCGTGAAGTTTAGGCCTTTACCGATTTATTTCATTCGAGCACCTCGTCGCAGCCTTTCCGGAGACGGCAAATATTAGATATTCCGCTACATTTTTGTACTCATTCTCGACAGTGGTAGCCTCCAAAGATTTTTTTTTAATTTCAAAACTGTTTAGACTTTAGAACCCAATAAAAAAAAGGTTCGTCCCGTTTTTCATAGCCCTGAAAAGGCATGTGAAATAAAAGATGGTATCGTGAAATGAAATACATCCAAGGATTCCTGTACTTTCGTCGGGACGCATTGTCTTTGAGAAGCAACGAGAGACGCGCGTTTTTCGCCCATAATACGTTGTTGGTTACAGGATTATTTTTTCTATACAATTCAGTATAACTTGCGTCATTAAGATATTGCATGCACGCCTAGATCTATTGGCGCGTCCGGTGCTCGAAACGTTTATGAAAGCGCTGGAAAAGATACGCCGATGAATCCCTCGACGCGGCAAAGTCTCGTCTCGCCAACGACTTTTCGTACCTACGGGACTCTATACATTGTCTTTCTCTTTTCTCTTCGAGACTTCTCGTCTCGATTATATCTCCAGCATCCCGTAGCGTATCCGAGGTACGCTGTGGGCATACGCGAAGCTGTTGGCGTCGTCGTCGTCGTCGTCGTCGTTGAGGGCGAACGGACTGAGACGAAAACGACGAGATGGCGAAAGAGAAGAGGGATCCGAAGGTGGAGGATGGGTAACGTACCTTATGAGTTCCCAACTGTGCGGCACCTCTTCTATTCCTCGCAATGATTTCGTCGCAATCACCCTCGTACCGCGTCCCGCTGCAACCCCTCAGCGATCCACCGACGCCCCGGTAATATCGGGCGAACCGGGGCTTCAGCTTGCGCGACAAAACTACGAGTCGCGTACGGGCGGTCGTTGGAGAGTATAGAAGAGCCGGAGAGCTCCAACAGACGACAGACCGACCGACACTTTTGTCAATACAGAAAGAAGGACAGAGGGGTAGAACCGAAGAATGGGAACGAGCAAGGGAAAGACACAGATCGAGAGAGAGAGAGAGAAAGAGTGAGAGACGTGGAGAAATAAGCAGCGAGTGTCAGCGTTGGAGAAACACTGAAGGGAGAGATAGAAATAAAAAGAGAGAAAGCAAAATCGACGCGCCGGGACGCCGCCGTCGGGAGCGCCGCGCTATAAAGACCACTCGTGTCATTTCGCAATGACGAAACTTTGTCCTGAATTCTCTATTTCTCTCAGCGCTCCGGTCCGTTCTAGAAACGAAGAAACGGTGAGCTCGAGGTTTCTTCCTTCTCGCTTCCGTCCACGGGAATGGAGCGCACGGGAAAGAGGAGAGAAAAGCGCAGCAACGACGACGACGTCGACGACGACGAGACAGCAGAGGGAGTTTGTTAGTTGGAGCAGCTTGGTATAGCTCCTCCGCTACGACGACGGAGCTCTCGAAATTCCCTCCCTTGGCGTACTATCATTTCTGCCCAGAAACCCAGGCCCGTTCTGTCCCCTGTTCGCCACTACTGTTTCACCCATCCATGTTCCTTATTCCTTTCTTCCCCATCCCTTACTCCTTTCATTCTTTTTATTATTTGTTCTTCCTGTAGCTTTTACTTTGGTATTCTTTTCTTCTTTATTATCTCTCTTCTTCGTCTGTATATTACGTCGTTGGTTTATCTTCGGCAATCGAGCCTCGGAGCGTAACGATGATAAACTTTTACTCATAGGACTCGCAATATGTTCCGAATGATGGTGTGCCTTATGTATAGAACGTTGGATTGAGCGCAATTGTCGTCGTAGATGGAACGAAACCTGTGATTAATGTTCAAATGAATTTCGTCGTTCAATTCTTTCGTCGTCTCCGAACAATGGGGATAATAATTTTTTCAATGAAGCTACAAATATCTTTTTTGGAATTCTCAGAATATGAACTGTACGTGAAATTGGACTAGGGTGAAGGGCTTATTGAACGGGCAAAGTTGTATTTACTGAAGAGGTCGCTTGCCTGGCAATTTATTGTTCTGGATTTTTTTTTGTCGAATTTCGATTATCCCAGAACCACTGTAAACCTCACCGCGACCCTGTTTGCATTTCATTTTATCGAGACAAATGAATAAATAACCATCCGTCTAGGCTTGGATTTGCGGTCTTTTTCCATTGAATGAACATTCCGATACCAAACACCTCTAGAAAACTGTAACGATATACACTATTAATTTTCATACGGCAAGCATACATATTCTTTTCTGTGATGCAAGTTCTTCTTTTGAGATTCTCCACTATACAACGTTAAAAAAAATCGATTGGATCATATGCCGCTTTTTCCCGATCAGAATTATTCCGATCATTGTTAAGATCACGTTCGGATCGATCGTGGCGCGGTGTATCGAGTTATTTATTCCAGTTTGCGCTGCATATTACAACAACAGGCGTCGAGGTTGGCCATCCTCGTTCGTTGAATTGCCCTACGACGACTGAGATTTCTCGTCAGTTCTCGGAAAGACGGATCTATCGTGATACCAACAAGCAGCACATGGCACATTGGTCCCCGCCGTACCAGTCCTCCAATCTCCGGCTTCGGTAATGCACCTTTCAACGCCAGGCCACTTTATTCCACGGTTTCCATAGCCCAACGACGATTAGTTCCACGACGATTGATAATAATTCTTCCTCGTCGTTTTCCTTTTTTTTTTCCTCGGTCACGATCTCCATCTGTCCCCGTCGCTATCGCTTTGTCTACCACCCTGATTCTCTCGTTCCCGAAAGGAAGCCCAGTATTGGAAGAGCAGCTCGATCTTCCCAGTCGGGAATATGCGTTTGATGCTTGTCCTCAACATTCTTCTCTCGATCCTGAGAATTATTTTACCGCGACTTACGCCGCGCCAAACTTCTGCTAGAAGTTTCGTGTATTTTTACACCATCCCCGACGATAAGCGCAAAAAAAATCAGAGACATTTCAATGAAGATGTCACCAAATTATCAACTGAGACAGATAAATTGGAACAATTTCGATCCAATCTTTCCGTTGTAATGCGAGTGGAAATCCAGAAAAAAAATCTTATCATATCTTTGAAATTGAAGCCTCGATGTAATCTCAAATTGTGAATTCGTCTCATCTCGAATAATCAGAAGGAATGTTAGAATCACGGATTGTCGGATATCACTTCTGAAGGGCATTGCGGATGAGGCAGAGAAGCGACGAGTCCAAAGAGCGACAACTATGTATCGCGGTATCGCATTAGTTCGGACTGTCGCTATGAAGCCATTTCAAGAGAAGCATAATAATGCCAAGGAACTCGGACACTTCCGGCACTGGAAAAAAAAGAACAAGAAACAATTCCTCTGGTGGGTACGCCCACGTGTGAGGTCAAAATGAAGATGCCTGTTCGCTCGCATGCTCGTGCGAACAGCCAGTGAGGTAACTGCTTGCTACTGTCGAGAGCCTCCCGAGCGGCGGTGACGTACGCACAACGCGGGTGAAAGAGAAACGCAAAGAAAAGGAGAGGAAAGACAGAGAGAGAGAAGGAGAGAAGACTGAAGAACTCCGAAGCGACTAAGAAGTTACCCATTGCGACGTCGTTGTCGTCCGCGTGTCCCGTTCTTCTTCGCGCTGCTGGCGCGTCGACGTGCCAGCTGCCTGTCCACGTAACGCATACTGATCATAACGCACGCAAGCGTGCACGCGTACGTGCGTGCCTCGGCCGAAGAGCCGACCAGCAAACTGCTGGGCCACCCGGCTTGAGCCACCGCGTTGATTCTCGGTCTTCCCCACCGACTCCAATTTCGACTCAAATTTCCTTACTACTCGAAACGAGTCCTCGGTACAAAATCATACGCAAAAATCGAGGTAATGATGGTCGGTCAAATGTCACGTATAACCGAAGAAACTCTCGATAGTAGTTCCCGATGCTCGCGCGCGATGCGCAGCCTTTGAGCAAAAAAGCGGTTCGGATCGGCGAGAGGCGGTGCATTCGTCCCTTATCGTCCCTTGAATCCTTGACTCTTGAGCTACTCCTTCTCTTCGCATTCTCCGCCATGATTGGGGTCTGTACCGGTGACCGGACGCGAGCTCCCCGTGTTCCCGGCATCGCGGCGCAGCCGAAAAGGCGTCCCCGCATACGCGGGTCCCTCTCGCATGGATACATTATGCGAAACCGCGGTGTCCGACGAGTCCCCGCGAGAGAAGTATGGCTATGCGCAAACCGAGCCGGAGACCCGTTTGAGTACGCGGGAGTTTCGTACATCGACAGGAGCAGCGAGGAACGACTCGGAACGAAACGCGAGAAGAGGACAGCCGAGAGAAATGCCGCGCGCAAAGAAGGCGACGAAAGATAGGGAAGCGATCGGTATAGTGTACCTGCCAGAGAATAAAGAAAAAACAAAAAGAAGCACATAAAAACATCGGAAAAGAAAAGCAAAGAAGACGAGGAAGAAGAAGAAGAACCCTCGGTGCACTATCTTTGCCTTTCGTCTGGAGGTTGAACCAAGTTCGCGGATGCTGAGGAAGAAGACGAGGCCGGTATCGTGGCGAAGGAGACGAGGAATTCGTGGGAGAACGCGAGCGAGAGAGATATGGATGGAGGATACGAGGAAAAAAGAGAACGGAGAAGGAGCAATCGAACGAGAAGGAACGAAGAGACGAAGGGATATGTGGAAGGGACGGGGCGCGCGGTCGCATTTGATATGGACCGAAGATAGCTGGTAACGTACGCGCGCGCGGATTCCCCTGTCTCGCAAGTTATACGTAGTACCTGAATACTTAGCCGAGCTAAGAGACTCCGGTACGAATACCCCGCATCGGTACACGCCATTGCTACACATAGGAATAATCTCATAGGCCTCGCGTATACACATTTGAAGACTTAAAATCCTCGCGGGACGGCGAAGCTGCGTTACCGATATGCGCAAGCTCGGCTTTATACTCTCGGTAAATTCCAAACAGTATAGACACACGCCTCTTTCGCGAGCGGTATGGCCCCGGCCCGATGGCTTTCCGTTCCTTCAGCGTGCAAGACTCGCATCTTTTTGCGCTTGGACCGCGGAAAGGTTGGAGGGGAGTACGTCTAATGCCGCGGAAGAAGAAACGCAGATATGCCGAGACCGACGTTGCGAGCAAGACGACGATATTGAGAAGGTAGGAAAGAAATTGCGAGGAAGGCAACGCGAAGGCGAGGAGCGTAGAGGTGGAAAACGAAGATGAAGAAGAAGAAGAAGACGAAGAGAGGGATCCCCAGCGCGGGATATTATTTATATGGGCGTAGCATAGAGTTATACCGAAGGGGGTACGTAGGCCTCGGCGATGGAAGTAGCAGAAAGGTGCTGAAGCGCGGAGGAAGGATACGACGAAGGATGGCGCACGCAGGGCGCGGTGGCATCAACGGCAAGCGATATTCCAAGCGGGCGGTGCGCTTGCCCGCTGCTCCGCGTCGTGGCCGGTACCGGTGCGCGCTCGGTGCCGTGTGCAACCATCAGGTTGCAGCAGCTCGCTCCTCCGTGCTCGCACTATCCCTCTTTCTCTCTACGCTCCCGGTCACGACTCCCGGGCTCCCGTATTTGAATACAATGCATTATATTGTCCGCGTCATATCATATATCTCCCCGTTAAATAAACGCCGTCTCAATATTTAGACTTTGGAGACGGCTAGCAGCGAGCACCAACAGCACCCAGCGGTAGTAACCAGCGGAGGCCGTGAGTAGAGATGCCGAGAACATTCGCGTTCGTTCGCCAGAAAGATACGACAGCCCGAGGATGGGTGGAAAGGGGGATAAGGAGTGGAAAAAAAAACGAGGAAAACGCAAAGCCAGAAGAGAGAAGTTCGGCGCGCAGGGACAATCTATGGATTCTGGTTAACGAATGGCGCGCAGTAAGAGCTTCGGATATTGAAGTCGGATTAGTAAAAGCCAAAGGTGAACATTGTAGTCAGAATCCATCGTTGGAAAATTCTTAGTCTTCAGAGGTATAACGATAACAGATGAACGTATAAGAGCCACGATTTGTCTTCCTCTTCAAAAAAATCTATACGAATATGAAACTAATACTATGCAAAGCACAACTTCAGTCGCTGAAGCAGACGATCTACTTGACGGATTACATGCTCAAACGGCTTACCCCTTCAACAATGTTAATCGCCGCGAAAGTATCTTCGATGCTGGAAACTCACGATAGACACTGACATTTTCGTAACCTTTCGATCGTCTACGATGAAGTGGATAAATTTTACTGCCATCGGTTACACGATGAAATTGTTTGGATTTGATAAACGATGCAGACACAGGATTGATGTATAAATAACGAAATATGATGAAAGTTCGATTCGCAGATTGCGTATTCATTATGTTTTAGCACGGTTTCAAGTAGATTTAATTTTGCGAATGACAAAACAAAATAGTAACGAAAAGTCGAGTTGTGGGGCCAATTTCAAGTCTTTAAAAGATTCTTCCTAAACGTGATTTTTTCATCTCTCAAAGCATTTTGAGCACGTTGATAGAAAAATATCGATTCTTTTGGTTCGGTAGTATTGAGAACCGGCAATACCGATCATAGTTACAGATAAATGGCAATCGTTACTGCTAGGATGGTTCAAATTCTAATTCCTGACAGTCTTAACTAAAACATATGCGTAAGTAGAGCATTAAAGGTGCTCTCACGATCATATTGGACAATGCCTGAGCTCGTAGCCCCGAAAGGTTTCGATTCGACCTCTAAACCTAACCGATCGAGTCTCACCACCTTCGTATCCGGCCATCAACGATAGGATCAAGAATCTCTCAGAGTTTCGAAGCAGCGGTATAAGCGAGCTCGTAAAAGCGCCGATATAACGTTAACTCTCGGGATCGAGGATGATCTATAGTTATTGAATTCCCTTCGCGAGAGTATCGACGAGGGAGGAACCGACGCGAGTCAAGAGGCTCGTAGGGAGGCGTTGATGTATACATATAACGTCAGTCTCGCTGATCGTTTCGCGCTATGCGAAACCTAGAGGCGAGATCCTGGAGGAATAAGATGCCTATAGATTGTTGCGGGAAAAAAAGCACAACCGAGAACACGTTGCACGATGAGTAAATACGAATGAGAAGAATTTCTCCAGCGAAACGATGATTTATATCTGTTATCCGGGCGCGTTGATGTATGCGTGCAATTCTTCGTTAAGTCGTTTCCGGTAATTCCGCGGGAAAGGAGAATAGAGAGGCATGTGTGCCGCAGACTACGAATTACGCCAATATCTGATTGCATGAACCTGGGAGTTTCACGGAGGCGAACGATGCTGGGATATGGAACTAACCCGGCCGAGAGCCAAGCGAGCTGAGATCTTATCGTGGAAATGAAAAGAAGGGGAGCGGGAGGGGGTGAGCAAGTGACGTGAACAATCATCGGGTGGTCATCGAGCGAGCCGAGTCTGACCCCATCAGGTATCCAATAGCACCGAGGGAATTGCGCGGATCGTTGACCGGACAGCCAGGCGGCGAGAGCTTTCCTTAGCTTTCGATGTGATAACCCTGTAGACTAGTTGAGGGTTAGCCTGCGGGTACCGGACTCAAAGCAAACCTCTCCCCCCTTAAGATACACACAGGACGCTCAACTTAGGGCACCAGGATAGTTTCGAAGAGAGTCCTCCTAAGCTCCGGGACACACCATCAGCCAGCGAGGCATCAGCACGACGGCCGAGCTCTCATTTTCTGCTACGCTGACTATAATTGGTCCAATCATCTCTCATTGAGCCGCGTGGACGCGCAGCCTTGTCCGCCTGCCTCGTTCCTCCGCGTCTCTATATCCTGCTACGGAAGGTACACGACGGTATCCCCTGCAGAAGGTATATGTCGGATGAGTTATTTACCTGCCCGGCCGCCAATTGACGATCTCACTATCACGGAAAAATAATACCTCACGTAATCGCTTATGGCAAAGTATACCATTATTCGCATGAGCGCGATTAATGATAATGAAAATGAGGGTTCGCCGATGGAACTGCCTTTTTCAAGGTTAAAACTATAAAATTGTAATCTCAACGTCATCATAGACAACTATTGTGAGTATCCGTTGGAAAATGTTTGAAAATGCCGACTATGAAGGTTTCAATGAATAAGCCTAATCCATTAAATGCAGGCTACCTTTTCATGTAGAGAAACTTTCCATTTTTTTGTAAGAGTGTAGAACACACAAAGCTTGACGAACAGAAAGAAATTAAAGGATTCCGATATAACTATTGATTTTCGACGATTCTTGAACGCCGTCCATTGACCATACGTTTCATCGTATCGTCTGAATGCCCGTTGATATAATGCCTTGTGGCGCGGTAGTCGTCCGCGAGATTTCCCGTAATGCGATACATCGGGAGAGCAAAGAGAGACGGCCGGTACGACGATCGACATTGAATGGTCACTGGTACGCTAGGTATTATACGGACGGTCACACACTCGAGCGTTGTGCGCCGCATCCGTTTTGCCCTTGTGCTGCTGGTGTGGCGCAGAGTGTATCGCCCGGGGTTTATGATCTCATCGGTGGATTGATTTATGTCGGCAATTATAGCATAGCCACGAGACGAAGCGAGCGAAACCGAGAGAGAGTGACGCACAGCTCCGTGTCCAGAATGAGTTATAGGTGTTAATCTCGGGAAAACCAATGAGACGGGCGAGGGAGGCGATCGCGCAAGGGGGAGAGACAGGCGGGCAAAGCGCAAAATATTGCTTAACATATCAACGCGTTCTCATCCAACGTCACGATCGCCACCGCCGCTGAAGATATTTCGGCTTCTCGCTTCTTGTGAAACAACGTCCGAAAGCGTTTAGCCACAAAATGAAAAAAAAAGTACAATGAAAACGGAATAATAATTTTTTACTCAGGAAATTATTTTCTTCTTTCGTCAGATTAATATTTCCATCTCTGCCGATTTTTAGTAAGAGTCTTGTTTAATCCGTTTTATTGTTTATGGGATATTTGAATTCGTTTTTATTCGAATTCGTTTGTACAGACAATTCCTAATTGGGTTATTTTAATAAACTTGCAACTGTCCAGACATAAGGTCTTGCTTTGTTCAAATTTTTCACGGTGACCGGTAAAATGTCCGCAAAAAATTCAAGGCCACTTCCAGTCCCTCCAAGACCACTGGACACCATGTTTTCACTTCGAAAGTCTAAATCTCAACGTCTCAGCATTGCTTGGAACAGGAACCGGGTTTTGCCCCTGACGAAGAGAAAATTCCATCGATGTTTTCCTTGTCCATCTCCGATCACGTTATTGGAAGACATTCGAATCTTCCGACGAACGATTCGTCATCTTCGGCACGACTTGTCTGCTCCCCGCATGCTTCGTATAATTCGAAGACAAAACTCTTAATTAAATTCGTTATTGCATCGCAGCATCAATACCAATTGCATCGCGACGTTATGGTCGCGAAATGTCTTCGTGGCAATTTGCGAATTTAATTACAGGCGAAATCTCGGTGCGCGTTATAGCTAGGAATAGATGCGAAAGCGGTACGGTAATCTTCGCCGAGGATATCGCCGGTGCGCTCGCGTCGACGAGGGGGCGGTCGGAGCGGGCAAGAGAGACCGAGGAAAATCTCATCGCGTGCGTGAGAATGGCAGTGCGCGCTCGGTGGTATCAGCAGAAACGCTCGTCCTCCCGTAATGCTGGCCGTGCAAGAAACGAAAGTCGTGGAAGCCGACTCTGCCTCCGTGGAAGTTATTACACTGTCCGCGTAAAACATAATTAGACGACGCTTGAGCTCTGCCGGGATGACGGCACGGCGCGGACTTCTCTCGCCTCGTCGTGCGCGCTGTCCGCATGGAAGACACAAGTTCATCCCGAGAGATTCTCAGTCTCGCAAAAAAAATCGTTTCGCAACTTGTTCTTCGTCCACGTCCTCTCATTATTCGAGACGAATAAAGGGGGGGCGCGACGGCAAAAGCGATTCGAACGAGAAAAAGAGAACGGAGAGAGAGAAGATTGAATGTAATTTTTGTTAAGTTCGATATAAATCATTCGGAATACTTCGCCGGTGGGTTGGCTTCTCCCGTTGCGAGGGGGAAAGAGCGCCTTGGTGCTTCAATTTTATGTGACGAGCGGTAATATAGTAGCGGACGAAGAGCAACGAACGAAACTCAATTGCGCTAACTTCTACCGGCGAGTCAGCGTAGACTGCGCTTCGATAATTCACGAATAATATCGTCTTTGTTCCGTTTCGTTCCCTCCCCCCCCTTTTTATCCCTCATGATTCTGCCGGTACACTGGGATGCCAGTGTAGCAGCGTGTACACGGGTATTCCGGCTGCTCCTGGAACCGACGATCCCTGCGACAATAAGAGTTCCTTCCAGCAATATACATCGGGCGCGAAGGACGTTATACCTAGCGCCGGGTTCGGGACCCGTGCCACGTGAGCACACACAAATAACTGCGCGAAAGTACTCGCTTCCGAACTGGCTGCGCTCCAATAGATGCCTCCTCTCCCTCTCTTCCCGACGAAGACGCCCGCGAATATTCTCCTCGACGCTCCCGTGGGCTCTCGCGAGTTCCGGAACGTTTGGTTACGCTTCGCGTGTGGATTCTTGGCGGCGTTCTTGTATCCCCTACGCTGGCTACAGCGCGGATACTGGAAAAATCTTTAATTAGGTAATCGTTCGTGCCTCGTCGGTATTTATTTATTTTCTTGTATGCAACCATGGGGATTCTTAATGATCCCGACAATCCGGCTTTCTTTGCACTTGGAAAAAAAGAGTTCTCCGAAAGTATGTTAGAATCAATTCATGAGACAATATATCTCAAAATATGCAACCAATTATTTCTTGATAATAGGACTGAATTCAATAATAATAATAATAATAATAATAATATCAACGCAAAAAATAATTCTATCAACGTAAAATTTATGTGTATGAGGATAAGCGACGATTTCGTGGATCCGAAGAATTTTTCGCCACAGCATCCCTCAGTACTTTTAGAATCGGTCGATTAATCGATGACCGATTTCCGGTTAGTTATTATCAAACACACATGTGTTATTATGTTATATCCAGAAATCAGGGTGGAAGCAAGTCGCCCGAGCTCACCATTCGCGACGTCCGTCGCAACGAACTTTGAATTTATATCGCTAAGACGATATAAACGTCGTAAATCAACGTTATAATATGCACGAGGCAGGTCCCGGCGGTCGTGGAGGCTGAGCGGCGGCGTGTCGAGCCGATACGGTGTGCTGCCGCCGCTCCTGCCCCCCCGGGGGCTGCTGCTGCTGTTGCTGCTGCCGCGACTCCGGCACACAGAAGTGCGACAGGTCCTACGCTATATAGTACACGTATCGGTGCAGTGTATTCCCTTCCCTCCGTGCTGCCCCCGTTGTGCGCGGACACGCGGAAAGAGTCAAAACAGGGACGTTAAATCACGTTGCGTCTCGCGCAGAGGGTGAATTTTGCTACAAGACGTGAGTACGGGGCATTCGGAAACGCGTAACTGTTCGATGATTTCGTGACTCGAATTTATACGCACTCGGCTATTTCCTGTCTTGAGATTGGAACGGACAAGTCATTTTCGGCACCAAGTTCCACATTCCTAGGAACTTGTTTGCAGATTCATGTGACGATGAGAGTGTCGCGAAATACAATTATTATTAGCAAAAATTGACGTTACGTTGTCTGGTGCCTTATTAGCATCTGTTAAGGCTGATGCAGCTTTAAATAGGGCTTGGTCAAGTGAAGATAGAGGTCTCTGACGAAATAACCCAAATTTTGAATGCGACAAATCTTGTACCACCCTGATCAGGTCTTTATCACTTGTAGATACCGCGCGCATTGAAAGGACTTACCCGATTCATCTATTTAAGGACCCTGCAATTCTAACAGATGAAAACATTAACTGGATCAGTGAAATTATAAATACAATTTGATTCGCGAAATGCTCGAAGACCTTGCAATCGAAAGCTTAATCGGGATTGCTTTAAAAAATATTTTGCTCCGAGACATTTTCAATATTTACTTTAGAATTTGGGATCGGCGACTCAATTTTCGTCTACATGAAGTAACTCAAATGATCGTTGTCGAAAACCTATTTTTTCATTTTATTTTTCTTTCCCTCCGTTATTATCTTTATATACGACACGCTTTTGAATGAATGTTTCCCTTACAAAGTTGGTTAATTATCGAGGGCGCGTCAGACTAAATAGCTGGGACAGATCAATACCTTAACAGTGCCTTATGGACCCGATGACAACGTGACATCAATTTCTACTCGGTTATCAAATCATTATTCATATACAGCCGACTAAAGAAGTTTATCCTGAAATAACAATGTGGAACGTCGCGATTCATTGACTCACAAAGACGAAAGCGTTTCGGAAGTGGGTGCCGCGAGCAAAAAGTTCAAGTTTCACTCCTGCCGCGCCGACCGCTGGAGTATCGCATGGTGTCGCACAAGCACGTCGACAATCATAAAAAGAAAGTCTTGAATTCGAATGCTCGCAATCATAATATTCAATGAAAATAAGAAGAAAAATGAATAAAAAAAAAACAAGAGAAAATCGCAAAGAGAGACAAAATCTCGTTTCGCGATCAAAAGCTTCGGAGCGGTGGAAGAGTAGTCGAGCGAGCCAAGTAGGGTACATATCTAGAAGCGAAGCAAAGAGGTCTCGGGTATTCGTGAAGTGTCGGCGACGACAGAGGTGAGACCGCGTCGAACGGATAAAGGGGTCGAGTCAAACGAGACGACGAGGAAAGAAGTAATCTCGCGGCGGGACGAGACGGGGGTATTTACATTGCTAATGTATCGCTGCGGCCTAACTTCTAATTAAACAAATTCGCACAGCTCAGCGACCGCCGCCGACGACGACAACGACAACGATGCCGAGGGCGCGAGCGCGCGCAAGCGATTCAACGTGGAATTGCTCCGGTGTCGAGGGTGTTCCCCGACGATATTGGTAGTGGTACCGGCCCGACTTCTAGATACGGCCGATAGCGTTGAAGTTTCTTTTGCTGGAAAGCGTGTCCTGTTTCCTCTGTGTAATGCCGATTGCTTCTCGTTGTGTTGGTAACTCTGAATGTGACGATCCTGGCGACAGTAAAGGTGGCGAAGATGGTAGTGGTGGCGAAGGTTGGACGGAGGAAGATGCGGTTCCGTGCCGAAGCCGAAGAAGAGGAAGAGGAAAAAAGGAATGGGAGACTTTCACGACTTGGCCGGCGAAGGGACGCGGGGGAATCCCCCCCCGTTCGCGGAGGGGTCGCTCGTTAGCGCTCTTAACGCGACTTACCGCCTGGAGCGCGAGCCTCCGGCTCCCTGATTCATCGGCAAGAGAGGGAATGAATATTTATAAGAAACTGCAAAATAGTAGCCGAGACGCGGCGGCTCGCGGCTTCGGTTTCTGTTTATCGGGCTACGCAAGCGAAGCGCAACATCTATCTCTCACTTTCGCTCGCATACACCACCGATTCGCTATCCATTACCGCGTCGCATCAGCTTCGTCAATGTAACGTTCGTTTCTTTACGCTTTATTTTCAGCAAATGTGATCTTGGCGTCCAGATATTAATTTTTTTTTATTCAACCTTAAAATATCCAGCTTCTAAAATTAGAGGCGCGATACGAAAATATCGTTTTTTTTTTACACATAAAATGAAATAATTAAATCGTCACCGCGTGCGAGTTGGACACACAGTGGTTCGGTCTGTTTGCTCGGAATGACCGACGAAGATTGAAAATTATTCATCGCGGGAGTTCATGTCTATTACGTCGCGGGAATATTCATAAGGGAATTTAATCGACGAGAGTTTCGAGCGAATGAGATTTTCAATCGTTCGAATCCCGCCACGGTTCGGATATCCGCAAGCGGCGAAAATGTATAGAGCTCGGTTGGGCGAGGTCCGATCTGCAATCTCGTATTTAATCGTCCGACGAGAACGGCGAACGCGGCACGGTGTGGGCCCGATGGTACGAAAAGTACGACGAAGTACGAACGAGCGCTGACGGGCGGCGGTGAGAATAGACATTCCCCGAGTTCGGCGTTCCGTCGCGATTCGCGCAAAATTCGTGGAAAACGTTCGACGCTCGATGCGATTCCAGTTGCGAAAACCGCGCTCTCGTTTGTGTATAAGAACACTTCGGTTGATGGTTCGACAGCGTACTCGCCGCGACAGAGGAATTTTAATGTACCGTCTTGCGGTTTCAAAAATTCGTTCGTTGTATTTTCGTTACGATCGTCTGGTTTTACGATACCGAGTTAATGCGTCTTCGGCAGCTTGAGAATTAGCAATGGTAAAATATCAGCCTCAGTAAAAAAATGTAGACATGTAAAATATTTTTTTTTTTAATGTAAAAAATCAAGTTGTTTTAAATTTTATTCAAAATGTGTGCTGAAAAATAAAAAATAAATCGCAAAAAACTATTTCGGGTAAAATTTAAAGAACGCTCACACGGTTTTACTTTTTTTTTTAATGGAAAAGAGTGAAAAAAAATGTCTCCGTTCTGCGCAACGAATGGTTAACAATAGTCGAACTTTCGAACGTCTCCCGTAGCGCCTGAGTTCCGTATCGACATAAAGATCCCGTTCTCGATTGTACCGTTCCGGACACCATCGAAAACTTCTCTTGTCGAAAAGTTTTCCATTTTTCGTGATGCAGTCACTTACGTTGTGTATTCCGACGAGAAGAATGTCCGACAGAAGAGTGAGTACCGAAGTCGCACGGGCGTTTCCTGCAAGCGTCGTTGCCTGTTTCGGACTATCTCGAGGAACACTTCCGGTACCCAAATCTGGTCACGATTGCGCGATGATAAGAGTCTTCACAGTGTGCACTAACGTCCTACACCTGTCCGAGGGCTGTGGGTAGAGAACGAGACGAGCGAGTTCCTTCGATAAGAGAATCGCCTAGGCAGGTTGTCTCGCGGACAGTGGGCTCTTTTGTGCGTTATATTACGCGTGCCGTGTGCACAGAATTATAGAAATATGCAATTTGATCCTGAAGGACAAGCCGAAACCGCAAAAAAAATATCAGGTAGATAATTTCAAACAATTGATAAAAATAAAATAAATGAATAAAAAATCATTCGAAATATTATAAACATACTAGAATACTTTGTTAAAAATCAATGTATAATTATGGAAACTAAATAAATTGAAAAAGTCAATTAAAAAAATAGCTAATGGTAAATCTGTCATAGACGATTCCGAACAATAACCGAAGCCGAAATCTTCAATGTGGTTTATTGTTTGGTTTCGCGCCGCGAAAAAACACCGCTAAGCGCTGTGTCTCTCGACTTATCACCGTATCACTCGTATCCATATATTACACGGACTGCGCTCGAGACATTGCCGAGAGTTCGGGTAAACAGTAGCTTCACTTTGCGGCCCGTCAGGCAGGTTTCGAATGCGAACGTCACACGCGGTACACATGAAAACTACAAAGCCCACGAGAATCCGCCGACGCCCCGGTCCGTTAATATTTACCTGAGATTTTCCATTCGCCGCGTAATGCGCCAAGATAATTTCACAGATTACTTTGTACAGCGCCGAATGATCTACGATCGGATCTTCTTTTAACTCCCGACTGAATCGAGGTGCCCAATGCGTGTTTGATTACAAGCTCGGAGTTATCTGTTTGACTGGCGTAACGCGCAAAACGCTCAAACCACAGGCGCAAAATTACATGAAACTATCTGTAAAAAAAAAAAAAAGAACGGATATAAAAACTTTAACACTTGGGTTCTGCGTCGTGTCAATCCCGGGTCTGGTTATCGCCTGCGGACGATAGTCGAGAGTTCCGCCGGTATCTAAATACAGCGAGAGTCCTCATAATTTATCAAACGCCTCCGCAGTATTTATACAAGGTGCGAGAGAAGAAAATTGAATGCAAGAGCGTATGTGAGGTAATAAAAAAAAAAAAAAATAAGGAAAGAAAAGGAAGTAGAAAAAAAGTCAGCGAATTTCGTGGTGAAATCTTTAATTTGTAGACGGTGCGGGGAAGGCAGAAGATGCGTTATAACCGAAGATATAAGAGCATTGTAAAGTTTTGAATAATGGGGTTGGCCGCGCGATAGAATGACGTGTTTATAAGCGTCTCGCGCTCGAGAGCGCGCGCCTCTTCACCGTCGTGTATCCCGAGCGTGTGGGTGCAGCGCGCGGCGCTCCGGCACAGCGCGAGCGGCACTTTGTGGGCTCGTAAAACAGCGCGCGGCCCTGTAAATCTGGGCCCGAGTGTGGCAGCCTTGACAGATTCTCTCGCCCCCTTTGCGCTCCCCGCTGTCCCTTTCCCGGTCGACCACCGTCTCACCCGCACCCCTTTTCACTCCTCCTCTTCTTCTTCCTCGCATTCTCTTTATCGGCACCTTGCGCTTACCTGAGTACCTTCATCCGCCGCGTACGCCCGAATCTCCTCGCATTGCGGAACGTCCCTCGCGGCTACGTACTCGCTCCGTGACACGTGTAATGAGACCCCGGTTCCGAGACTCTTGGTACTCGTTTCTCTCATTGAAACACCTCGGTTCTATGCGTTTCAATAATTGATGGTATCGATAAAAAAAAAATGGTAGGCAGAGGACACCAAATTCCGTTTTCTTTGATTATGTTTCAAATAACTCGTACGATATAGTCAAAATGTAATGGAATAAACATATTTTCATATGGCGAAAATGGCTTCAATGGGAACAATTGGCTGGAAAAATTGGCCTTTCACCGCTGGGCGATTTATCGTGACGATTGCAAAGTGGGAAAGGCAACCACAGACGCACTCGAAGGTTCAGCTCGGAAATATTGCTAAATTATCAACAAACATTCAATCCCATGTTCAAAGTCCGAAATGCGTGTACCGAAAGTTCCACTTCCGGCATATCGCCGCATGTATACACAATCGCGTTACACCGTCTTGAACCAAAAAAACTCTCGAGGTATACTCGGCGTCGAGACGCGCGTCTCTCGATAAGACTGGAGCATAAATCAATTTGTTTTTTTCCACGATTGTCGAACGATCTCGACCAGTCATTTTTACATAAATCCATAAGCGTTGTAGGTGCGGGTAACGGAAAGTAAAATAATCTATGCGATTCTAATCGCAGTGAGCGCGGCGAGTGCAATTAGTAGACCGGATTGATAAAATGTTATTCGGTTTTGATATCGAAGTAAGCGATAGGTGTAAGGAACAGAGGCCTACATTGATAATCGTAGCGATTCGAAGCGTTACGCGCGCAGTCGCGTTTGGATTTACTCGACGAAACGGCGTCTAAGTAGAATCTCATGTGTTTCGCTGATAGTTTAAGTAGAGAAAGATAAACCAACGCGGAGGGGTACATATGGCATTATCCGGCAAT
Source organism: Ischnus inquisitorius (assembly GCA_963924025.1). Taxonomy (NCBI): domain Eukaryota; kingdom Metazoa; phylum Arthropoda; class Insecta; order Hymenoptera; family Ichneumonidae; genus Ischnus; species Ischnus inquisitorius. The sequence continues at coordinate 8,764,395 of OZ001246.1, forward strand.
GTTATATGCATGTATGTATGTACGGTATGTTATGCGCAACACAGTCGCGAAAAGGGCCCGGCGAAGACGCGAGCGCGTTACCGGTATCCCGGTTTACCAGTGAGCAAGTGTGTATTCGCGATTGGTAGAAATAAAGCAAGGAAGACTGGAAACACGAGAGGGTCCGGAGCGAAGCGGTATACAGCAGGGGCGGCTGCGATGCATGCGTCGATGCGCCATAACTTATTCTTCATCCTTCCTAGCCCATATTTCTTAATCCGCATCTCCTCTTCGTTCTCCACCTTTCTTTATTCCCTTCGTCTATCTATCTTGCCTTCCTTCTTCTCCCTCTATCGGCTCGCTCCTCGAAGGACCTAATTCAATGGAAACACACGGAATAAGTAATGAAGAGGGAGAAGCGTACCTGAATAAAGGATTCCAGAGTGTAGTACGTGCGCCGCTACGTCTCGCGAAACGATGTCGTCCCATAAACATTGGCATTTTATTTCCAACGTGGATCCCTCTCTCGCCCTTTCTTTTTATTCGTCTTTCGCCTCTTTACTCTCCTCTTTCTTCTTCTCGCCGGTCCAGAACCGCGCGAACGCAATCTCTCATTGTCGGATGAAGCACGACGGGTCCATAACGGCCATTCCCTCAGTCTCGTTCCGCGCCTCCTTCCCGTTCGAGCTCATTCGAATTGATTGCCATTTTGTTTGTTCTTCCCACCCCGCAGAACCGCGCCAAGTTTGAGCGACAATCACGCGAAACGACGAACTCCGAAACGTCCTCCGCGGAGGATACCATTCGTGACCATTTTTTGCTTCCTCATGGAGAAATTTTTCTACTCGGCGTTTCTCTTTCATGCAATTTTGTTTTGTCCCCTCGGCTGTGAGGGAACAATCGGACCAATGCCGATCAAAAACGGTACATCTATGCTATTGATGTTATTTCTTTCGATTATCTCCCGACCATATCACGGAAATAAAAAATATGCATCGAAGACAACGTCGACGTTGCCCGTATGAATTCTTCGAAATGCACGTATAATAATATCGAGGGTGAAGTAGTCATTCGTAGACTTGTGAAACAAATCGTGCACACGACGAGACGACGACAAACAACGAGAGTCTCCGTGCAACGAGACCGTGGAGTTTGTAAAACGAGACGATAGGTCATTGGGGTTACATGGGCTCGCATACTGAGACTCGGTTTTCTGTTCTTCTTGATCTTCCTCTGTCTCTCTCTCTGGGTGCACGACCGCCCCTAGGTATGAGGCAGTAGTACAGAGTAGTTACAGACAATTGGAGACAACGCTCGGTAGAAAAGACGGGATGGGAGAGAGAGAGGCCCGCTGGCGTCTCCTTACGAATTGCGAACAGATACGTTTCATGTCGCTAATACATTATAACCCCGGTTATTGGTCTCAATAATTGATACAACCAAATGCAATACCGTGTAAACCCCAAACTATAATGATATTTAACTTGTACTATTTTGCAACGGTAGCGAACTCTCGGCTCGATAAACGATTTCTATATCGCCATTATACGAGATCGAAGGCAGACACGGCAGTGGATAAAAGACGATTTCAATGTTCCGATAAATATTACAGTGACATGAAGTAAAGAACCGTTTTTCAGGGTGGCATTGTCGAAAATAAGGTGTGCACTGCAATTATAAGCAAATCGTATGGTCATCATAGAATTGTTGTGCTAACGAATTGAATAGAGAAAATTAATTTTATTTTTTCAGATTCCGTTTTAAATTCTGAAATTTTTCAATGTCGCCATTTTGCAATGACAATTATCGCTATGCAGTCAGGAAAAATAGCTCAATCGACAAGCCATTTGCAAATGTTACATTATAACACATTCATAAATGCTCTTTCGGATTGGCTATTTACGAATTGCTGTGGGGCACCGTAAAGCTTGCACTTATATGAGTCGTTCCCTCTAACCAATTAAAAATGTTTTTTCAAATAAGTTTTTTCATCGTTTTCTCAAACGAGATTAATATATGAATCCGATTAATTGAATGCGACGCGCAATTTGTAATTAAATGATATCTTCACTCATAAATTAGGTAGAACTGTTGAACTATTTAAGGTGATGTGGAACTGGTATCAGTGCAAGGGAGATAGCGCCATCGGCGCTCCTCGGCGGAGCGAGAGAGACACACCGAGAATATGTTTCACATCATCTTAAATCGTGAGAAAGTTTGTAGTCTTCGACAGTTTAGTGGTGGCGTGTTAGGTCGTTAAGTAGTTTATGTAAATAGAGATTTAAGTTCGACCCGCGCAAGATTTCAGAATTTTTTTTGAACGCTGAAGTCTGAGGAAGGGCCGCGATAAAATGCCCGGATGCAATGAGCGGAAGATAGCGAATGAAATTTCACCTTTCTTTTCATTCCGCGCGGAAATGGAGGCTTCACAGTGGCACCCGACGACCCGCGGTAACGTCAGATTCTCGAGGAAACATTTGCAATGAGGAATCTCCCTCCTCGCGCGTTGCCCTCGGCGAGCCAGAGGAAAGCGATCGACGCCAACACAAATATTTGACGAGTTACTGCCGGATGTTCCGGAGTTATTTATTTACAACGCACGGGGATTGACGGCTGCCTGTTTCTACTTCAATATCGCCGAAGACGTTTTTCGCTTCTCTCGCCAACTCCCGATTCAACACCGGCCTCGACGCGATTGATACAGTAATAAATGAAAGAGAAGGATGGAAAAAAAACGTTATTCCGGAGTAACGTTCTCTCGCGCACTTGCCGACGCGCGAAGAGGCGCCCCTTTTTTTTCCGGAGCCACGCTTCCCACATCGCTCCGACTCAACGCTGCTTACGTTAACGTGCTTTACGGCTGTTATGCTAACCCCGGCAACGAATGCCCGCTGACGATGAAGATCCCTGACAGCGTCGGGCGAAACACTTTCGTTTGTCATTATCGCGCGAAGCTTTGATCGAAACTTAGTTTTTTACGCGCTATCGAGTCACACGTAGATCAAATTCTCTTCGTTAATTTAACGGGCTTATTCGCAGTAGATTGAATACCATTAAACTTTTCCATTCGTTTCCGTCGATGCCGATCTAACGTCGGAACCCGAGAAAACATTGAAAGTGCACGTCGAGCCTCGCGTATATTTATAATATTTTATTAACACGCGCATCGCTGTATCCCTGTAACGAAGACTCATCGTCACACTCTATTTGCGGATAATCATCGGGCATCTCTCTATTTCGTTTAATCTTTTCTCTTTCCAGGGAACGTCGGAGAAAGATCGAAGAAGGAACGGGGGACGAGCGGGGGAAGGTTTGGCGATATCGTTGTCGGATACCGGATTCAATGGTGTGCGCTAATCTCGGGTTATATATACTTCGGTAACGCTCCGCCGTACACACGGCAAGCGTAGTACGTATTTATGTGTACGTTCTTGGTGGCAGCAGCGATTTCTCGATACTTTACACGGTCCGACAACGGGGCGTATACGGGTTACGAGATTAAACTGGAATTGAGGAGAAGAAAATATTCTTCGATGGAAGATCTTCATTTATCGGCGAGATGCACGCTCGCGAAGATATTCAGCGGCGAGACCGAAGGGACGACGAAGATCTTCGCGGGATCAACGACGACGACGACTGCGCTCGGGCTGAACACCCACCAACCAGATCAACCTCGCACACCGGGACCATTGCATTACAGCGTATACGTACGTACACCGGCAACGATCTTCGTATGTAATACGCGGGTATTATATCCAGCTGGATCTCCCACGCGTTTATCCCGACCGGCCGATATCTTCATCATCCGCTCTCTGTCTCTTTCGCATTTTCTTTATCCCCGCACAGTCAGAAGCGGCAGGATTTAAATATCGTATTACTCAATTACTTTGGAACATACAATGTTCAACCGAGCAAAGTCATCGGACGGCGAGCGTAAACATTTTTTTTTATCCTCCACTTTGATATCGCGATAAAATCGGAACGGAGTGAAAACTCGCGATTGCCAACGATTCTTGAACGACAGTAAAAAAATACAAACTACATGAGTATTCATGATAATAATAAAATGCAAAATTATAATTATGTTACTATATACGTTTTTCTTGTTTAGCAACATCATTATGTACTTCTTTTAATTTTTGTTTGCATGTAAATTACGATTCGGATTTTTTCAGGTGACTCTTTTACGAGCTTCTTGTAATTCATGTTGAATTTTCTTGTTGTAGCCGAGTTTCGTTGCAAAGCATTTTGTGTCACGAATAATTAATTTGCGCGGCGGCAACATTGTTCGGGTCCGTTTCGACTATCCGCGATCCGCGACGAGCATGAGAAGCTCGGAGTATATTTCTCGGAAGTCCTTAGTGCGTCCTTACCGAACTCGATCGATACGGTACACCAATGTTCGAGCGTCTCGGTGTTCCCGAACGGCGCGGACCGTGCGCTCGTTCTTTCGTTCGTTCGGCGGATTAAGCTTCGATGTCATCGACGATCCCGCGTTCGTTCGAGGTCGCCCCCGTGCCTCCCCCTTTGCCGGGCATGAAGTGAGTAAGGAACGGTCGCACGCCGGTCACAGCAGAAGCAGAAGCGGCAGAAGCAGCAGCAGCAGCCGGTTATCGGTAGCCACGACCGCCACAAATCTTGGCCTATCTGTGGATCTCCTGGTTTTTGGTGACTCTCTAATGCCTCCAAGAGTCTCGGAAACGTTTTCTCGCTCGCACCACACTGATTTCGAGATGCCTGCACAGCGAAGAGTCGCTCGGAGTCCTTCGCGTTGGCTCGTCGCAAAGGTATACGCCACATAGACACGTAATATATATCTATACGAAAGAGGAAGGTGGTTAGATCGTTGAGAGACGGAACGGAGAGGGAAGATGCCCAGGTCGTTTCCAGCCGTTCATAGCCGTAGCCAACGGTCCCAAAGATATAGACACAGCGAGTTTGTATGTCTGCGGGAGACAGAAAGAGCAGAAGAGGCGAGCCACCGTCACTGGTATAGATAGTAACTAGGGATCCCATAGCTCTTGCCTTGTGCACATAAAGAACAGAAACGCTCGGACGTTTCCAAGACGGACTGCGCTTACGCGGACGCGGATTGTACGAGCTGGCCAGAGCCGGGTGGACGAGAACGAGAAGCAGCACAGAGGAGAAGAGCAATGTCGGCCGAAGGAATTGCACGGAGTGGGAGGGACCACTCTAGAAAAGACGAAGAGACAGCCAGCAGAGCACAGCGAAAGAGGGAACTGTGCAAAAGGGGAAAGAGCGAAACGACAAGTCCGAGTCCACCTTCGCTTGGTCGCTGAACGAAGAGAAAGATAGAACCGTGGAGGGGGGCGGGGGACACGGGGGGGAGAAGAGAGATTTGTGTTCAGCGGGTTCATCGAGGGTCCGTGATCGCCGAAGAATTACGGATTTCGATGGGGCACCGTTCGGTGTCGTCAACGCCAGGCTCTCAGCTCGATTCAACACGCGCGCGTGTGCATGTTCGCACCAATTCTTCGCTTGTCGGTGTGACCCCTAAACACGCCACACCTCGCGTCTCCGTGATTCTTTTTGCAAATTCTGTACGAGCTATTTTTCGCATAAATATCTTCGAAAGTTCGGGCGATGGAAATAGACGAAACAAGCGTCAATGGACAATTGTTGATACTATTGTTAATTATTGGCGAATATGCTAACGGAACTTGTCGTAATCAATCTGTGAGATGATAATATGTTTAATATGGAATGATATTTTTACATTAATTTCCATACAGCTCAGAAGATTCAGCTCAGAACGAGCAGGTTGGAAAGTATCGATAAGCGTGGTTTATTCTTCGTATTATTTTTTATTATTTTCCGCCGAATATTTGCGATCGAAAAGACTTTATGTTTGATAAAGATTTTTCTACGAGCCGTTTGAATCAATCGACGATGGTATCGATTTTCTAAAGTTTCGATACTCGTTCCTTATCCCCGTTGAATTCGATTGACTCCCAATGCCGGTTTCGCGGCGAGGCCGGGGATGAGTGCGGGTTAAGGTATAGGTATGTACATGGTAGAGGAGGTGACCGTCAGTGATGTTTATACGCATACTTACAATCAATAAATAAATTAATTTAATGCTCGCGCCGCCACGAAATTTATCTACCCACGCCTATTCTCATCCATTGAACCATATGCTCATGATTATATTCCCTCGTACCTCTACCATCTCATTCCTCCCCCTTCGCGGTCTGACATTCGGCTCGGTGTTCACCTTGCATATCCCCGAGATGTCAAGAGAAATAACGATACTCCATCTGGCTAAGAAAAAAGTTTATCGTTTACCCGCGGCAACCAACACCGGCAGTTGTAGGCTGACGCCGAAGGAAACTGACTCGGGCACTCATGGAATCTTCTTCTTCTTCGCTCCCTTCTTCCTTTCCCGACTCTTTCACAATTTCTCGTTCGAGCCGGTGCAATGTGAGGATATCAACGAGTTTAAATATCGGAATTAGCGGCAAGCCTCGAGGACGGAAAGAAGATAGTGACCGTCTCTCTCTCTCTCTCTATCTATCTCTCTTTCTTCTTTTTTTCTTCCTCGTTGCGAGGGGGTTAGTTCAAGGGCCGTTTGAGAATCGGTAGCGCCTTCTTCTCCCTCTTTCCACGTCTCTCGTCCGTATTTTATTTTGTTCTCTCCGCTCCATAAGATCGCATTCTTTACGACCCATTAGACGAATTCATTACCGGCCCCGGGCAATAGGTAGGTGAGGTTCCGTCGAGATCCTGTCTTCCCCTCTTTCGTTCTCCCTCATAGTATAGTCGTTCCACAGCATCCCGCTTTCTCACGAGCTCCTTAGCTTTTCTCGTTTCTCCATCCTTCCTTCGCTTACCCGCTTAACCAGCAACCCGCCTAACTTATTTTCCATCGCTTTCTCTCTCTCTCTCTCTCACTCGCGCCCTCCTGCCCATTCTACTTTGTACCCCCCTCGTTCCTTACCCTCGCCATTTCCTTCTTTTACCATCTCCGAATCCTTTTCCACTACGAAACCGGCGGCTATATCTCGCAATGTATCTCTTCGGAAATAGGGAATACAGCCGAATCAATGACCGTTGAATTCATTATTGCAATTGACGATCTTACAAAAGCTTGCGGTAAAATAAATTAGAAACAATCAATTGTTGTCGAACAATGTAAACTTTTATGAAGAATGATCGTTATTTCGACGAATTCGTTGTTGAATTCAATCGAGTTATTACATCAATTAAGATAAGTTGATCAGCGATTCGAAATCGTGGGACGGCCGCCCACGTTTTTATTTTGTAATTTTTTTTCAACCATAATTATGAGATAGGATACGACCGTCTATTGTAGATCCCGTTTGCAAGGCTCGAGCTTATCAAAATCATTAACGTGATGCTTCGGTGCTCGAGTCGGGTTACAGATATAGTAGAGATACGCGAGAAGGCCGATACGAGTTCGCTATCTCATCGTCCGAGGTCTTACAATCTAAGCCTATCGCGAATGACCGCTTCTCTTTCGGTTACCCCGTGGATCGCCCTCTCTTCGCGTTATTCATGTTTATATTTCCCTTTTTTCGGCACCCAACGTAGAGTCGGCCTCGGACATTACATTAATCTATCGCGAGTGCTATTTTCTTTAAGGAGAACCCAGACGCGAAGTGGAATTCGAAGAGAAGACTTCACGAGGCAATAAAAATCATTAAAAAATCAAGCATACAGAAAGTACGAAAAGAAATTCATATTAATAATTTCAAAAAGTCGCCAATAAATTCAGTTAAAAAAAAATGTAATGTATCATCCAGTAATTCAACCTATTTTTTTAGGTAAAATTAATGTGTTAATTTTATCGAGCGCACCTAAATTTTTTGAGGATTTATTTCCTAATTTTCGAAAAAGTTCTGAATGCGCTGCATCGTGTTTCTCTGTAGTTCTATCCGAAATTAGTAATTTCTTATCCATGGAAAAAAAAAACAGACTTTCGAAGGTGCTGTTGAACCCGGGACGATGTTTCCAGTCTATACTTCATTCCGAACGACAGTCAATATGGTGTACGGAAGACTGAAGAAGAGAAGAACTCAACATTTCTCTTAATAGCCCATGACTGTCCCCGTTGCCTCCCTTCATCAGTGAACAGTCACTTTGACTATCGTTGAGCCTAGTGTAAAATAAAATAACTTAGACCACTACAGCGGCTTGTAGACCTCGGGAAAGAATTTACGAGTACGTTTTTCCCGCGGTTCCGTGCGCGCTTGTCCGTGTCTGTGTGTTAGCTGCTCGGATTGCCTCGTTTACGATGTGAGAGTAAAAATAAAGGGCGAGAGAGTCTGAAGAAAATGAGAAGAGCGAGCGTGAGTACGATCGACGTGAGAGAAGCGAAGACTGCGTCAGATACGGAAAATGAGAAACACCGAAGATTGAGCCAAGAGTGGCGAGGACGGAAGGGCGAGAGACGAGGAGACGACGAACGAGCGAGGGCAGCGCGAGACAGAGATGAAAAGCGGCCGTGGAACTTTTGCCGATGCTGTTGCTTCTCGACTCGCTGTATCAATTCATTAGCGCATTAAGGTTAAAATAAAAGTATCCGCGTATCTGCGGCATGCGGTGTATCTCTCGAGGAGAGGACGAGCATAGGATCCGACCGGTTTTCTGCTCCTCGAATCGCCTCTTCGCTTTATACTCTCTTCTGTTTCTTCGTCTTCGTGTTCTTCCCTCGCTTGCGTCTCCTACTCCGCTTACGTGCCCTTTGGCCCCCGGTCGGCATCGTCGAGCGGGCACTACCGTTTCTTCCGATCCTTCTTTATACTTCTTGCCAGCAGGTTGTTTTATAATGTATTTAGTGGCTTTCGCCCGACGGCGAGCCGAACATACCGACTTTTATATTAAGCGTATCGATGTCCCTTGGATTACTATTAGCAAAATGCGCGGTGAATAGGCAATTGAAATACTTTTTTTAAATCAATTAAAATACAATGTTGACAAATTTTCGTTTTTTTTTAAATAGACTTTTTCAAATAGCAAGCTAATAAACAGGAAATCTTGTCGCATTATTCTATTAGAAACTGCTAATTTTTTTTTGATAACAGCCACATTGGAATGAACAATCGAACGCATCGGGTTTTTGATAAGATATTTCTTATCGACTAGAAAAAAAATGCGCGTTCGAAAGCTTAATTTCTCCTATTCAACAGATCGAACTAATGAATGACCTTGAATGTTTATCTCGGCTCATTCGTTTTGCTTTGACGCACGTGAGATAAACCGGGAACGATCACGATACGACTTCCTCGATTGCTCATTATCGTCTTCTACCCGACTACATTTTGTTCGATGCGAATGAAAAAAAAAGAAACAAATGTTTATTATTCCACGATGAGTATCGAGCGGACCAAAGTATGACAATCAACGATCCGCTTCGTGAGCATTTAAAGCGTTGCCTCGCGATCATCGATAACGAACAGTGCCGGTGGAGGATAATTTCGCTCTACATGAGTGCACAATCAGAGGAGAAGGAAAAAAAAAAAAAGGAAAAAAAGACAAAAAGCGTCGAAAGACCACGGGTATGTAAGCAAGGATCGTCCGCCGCTGATTTCCTGAGAATCGAGAAATCCTTCGTCTCCTGTGGTGGATATAAGTGCCCGCTATTGGTGCCGAAGGCCCGGAGGCTGTGGCAGTCGACCTGCTGGCCAGATCGGCGCGCGATAACACTTTCCACGAGTTCTCTCAAACGGATCGAGGGTGGAGGCCCTATTAGCCGCAGCACGTTCGTCCCTTCTCGATCTCATTCTTTGCTCCGTATGCTCTACATACTCTTTCCCGGCATTCTACGTTCGCGCTATTGCCCCTTACCGCTGAGTGGACCCGCAGCACGTGGTCACATTGCTATAATCCGTAACCGTGGAAAACACTTCGGTATAACTAGCCGCGATTCGCGTTCAGATGCATAGTTAAAGGTTGCAGCTCGATGCCGTTTATCCATAGTGGAAACAGTAGACGCGCCGAAAGTAAAAACCGTATCGTTCGCATAACTAAAACAGAAACGTGACTGCTATAAAAAAAAAATTAGAAGAAAAAAAATTAAAGCAGGGGCAGAGGGTGAAAATTTTTTAAAGGAATTTCGGAGATTTTGCAGCAGCGTCGGCGCGATCGAGCCGCGAACTTTGGTCACAATTTCGTTGTTGCAACGAGTACAATTAAAATGATTTTCAATCGCAATAGCGTACTATTCGAAGAGAGATGAAAGGGGAAACTAGAGAATTCAATGTGTTATCAGACGTTTTTTTAGCGACGTATCGACGTAGAGCGTCCGATACGTTGCACACGCGTCCCGGGGTAAATATTTGAACGGAGTTTCAAGGGTAAGCCGACAGATAGGCCACCGCGGCGAACAGTGCATCGAGCGCGGATTATGGATAACGAAAAATCTGCGGAGACTTGCACGACTGGATCGACTCGAGTCGAAACGCGCTTTTCGTATTAACACTTATAGATAGAAATGAATTAAATCGGCGATTTCCGAAAATTGCAAATGGATCGATTTCTTAATGTAAAAAATCTAAATTACGAAATAAATCAAACGTTTATTTGATTAAAAGTCAAATAATGAATTCGTTTTAATTAAAAATAAAAATATTAATTTTTTTTAATTGAAAATATATGGATTTATTTGAGTTTGAATTTGAATGGGTTTATTCGTTATCCAAGGATTTTGGATGCAGGCCGATGACGTCATTGCTAAAAAGAATGTTCAGACATACCTGGCATGTACAACGCTGATATGTGCACTCCGCGATGGACATGTGATTGATGCGACCAGATGAGCGATTAAGCCAGGCCGGTAATCTCGCATTAATCTGACCCCGATAACGTCGCGAGAATGAGCCTCTCCGATAACCTTGATAAGCTCCTCGGTTTAATGCCGCTTCGTAGCGCTTTCCAATTCGACATCGACGCGAGCGTTAAACAATGAAAATATATTCTTCTTCCGCGGCGAATTCGCCGATTTTTCGACCATTCAACAAGATTGAATCCAGCGCTCGTAAATGAGTTTGCGCTGCGGAACGTATTCATTGAAAAGATGAGGGTTTCGAAACGAAGATCCAAACCAGTAAAAAAAAACGCGAGTGTAGGAGTTGCATCGTCGTATTGCTGATCTCGTCGCGTGGTTTCTCCAGGTTTCGTATTTTCCTCGTCACTGCTCTCCGAAAAACGTGGGTTGGTATTCGGCGCTATAAATTCGAGATTTCTTTTTATTTCTAAAGGAAAGAAAAGGCGCAGTATTCGCAAAGTGGCCGGAACGGTGCGATGGCCAACGACTCGCGCTGACTGCGATCCTTGTCCTTTTAATTTTTTTTTCGCATTCAACACTTTTTTTTCTATACCCAAAGAAATCGGCGATGAGGCCAGAGGCCGAAAAACCCGAGACGTGGGTTTTGAGAATGGAGCAGGATTTTTTTTCTTCGGAGAATAACGATATCACGAACAACTCATATTCAGCGTAGTTTATAACATATATATTTATTTGAGCTTTAATTGCATTTTAAAATACAACCGAAATAATTAAATAATGACAAATCTGGTAAAATGGTTTCAAGAGTTTCGCGTATACATGATGCATATCTTTGTGGTTGCTTTCCTGCATGTGTGTATGTTTACATATTTCCTTCTTCTTCTCTCTCTTTTATTTATTTATTTTTCTCGTATAATTCCGCGAAATCGCGAGTATACATTTATGTATATCCGTTTTACTTTTTGTTCGTGTGCGTGTGTGTGTATTCGTGTAGAGCGCGCGCGGGCGTTTCACTGTGTTCGTGTAGATTCATCTATTCAGTCGAGCGTATCGGGCGACACTCACCCATCAGTGTAGCTTCCACATAGATTTCGTGTTCGTTCATCACACTCTCTGCAGTCGTATATAATTACAATAATAATATTAATATTATTATTATGTTGATAAATACTTTTAAAGTCCGCGATGGAAGAATTAGAGTTTACAAGAAATACGTATACAAGTGTGTTTTGTGTTTTTTTTCATTTTATGTTTGTTTTTTGTTTTTTTCTTTTTTTTTTCTCTTTCTTCTTTCCCTTTTTCCTTTTAATATTCCTCTATCGTTCCCCGCGTCACCGGGGGGAGGCTGTACTCTGCCGGTACCCCATCAGTCGACCATGATCATCTCTCTATTTCACATAGAATTATCAATTCTCTATCTCATTTATACTCTCGAATAGTCGCTCGTTCACCGTACAATTGTTCGATCGAAAATCATGCACTCGCGCCCATTCTCCACGCAAATATCACTGTACCAACCTTATCCACAACATGGGTTTTTCTTTTTTTTAGTTATTTTTTTATTATTTTATAATAATAGTAATAATCATTTTTTCTTCCAATCAATATACATAATTATTTCGCGACATTTCGAATGATAATGACAATATTTTACACGACAATGACGCGTGGACTCGGCCGGATTCGGCGCGATAATAAATATATTTGAAAAAAAAAGAAAAAAAAAATTAAAATTTATAATGGTCTATCTCTCGCTCGATGGCTTCGTGCCTTGTGTAAGTGTGTGTGTGTGTATTTGTGCCGCTGCGGATGAGCGTATGCCCCCGTCATCGCTGCTGCACCGCGGCGCATCGAGCAACGATGGACGCGAGTGCGCACGATTTTCGTTTTTTCGTCGTATGTCCTCGTTTCGACTTGATCGCGACTCCTCCGCTACCGCGTTGCTAGAAACGCAACAACGAACTTGGTGGGATATTGCACTCGGGCGTGATGCACTCGTCCGTCTTTTAGTCTCGTAAGTCCATCCTTCGTACTTTTGTTTTCGTAATTTGAAATTTTTCTCGTTATTCGGAGTCCCAAACGTGGCCGACCGAGCGTTTGCGCACGTGGACACGCGATTGCACCGCCTTTCACAATCTCATCATTAATAATTAACCCGTTCGCGTAAGTATCAACAAAGAGATTCCTATACAAGGTCGATTGACGCCCATCTAGCCTAGCTTACATTCTGCGCCTATAATGAGACCTACTCCTTAAAATCTAAAGGTATACATACTGACGGTCGACCTTACATGACAGATGTGTGTGTGTGTGTTTGTGTATCTGAGTGTGTAATTGAGTGTGTGGCATTTAAGCTTCTTTAATCGAATTAACTTGGAGGTCCGTGTTTTTTTTTGTATCTTATTTATCTTGTCTCTTTCATCGTAACTTCATCGTCTATTCGTCATTTTTCATTCTCCGTTACTTTTCGATCTGTTTCATTCGACTTCCCGCCGACGTAAACCCCTTAAGTATTTATTATAACATCACAAACTTGGCCGTGTGCCGAGCCACGTGACTCAGCAGTGCCGGCGAGATATGGTGGCATCACAATTAATTAACGCTCTTTCCGATTCGTCGCATACGCACACCCATACTTATGCACACGTAAGCGCGCACGCACACTTTTAGACACACACACAGACACACAGACACGAGTCTTCTGTATCTCACTCATTCAAGTCGACCTCGTCCCAACTTTCGAATTCGCTACGAAATGCTACGTAAAGAAGAGTCGCGATGCTCGTGATGCACAAGGTAGGCGCTGCAAAATTCGCGGTAAAAAAAGAAAAGTACCTGTCGTAAACCTCGACCGCAACCTCGGAAAAGTATTGAGAATGGGATGAAAAAAAAACAAAAAAGAAATGTGTCTTCCACGGAAGAACGGAGTCGATACGCATTCAGTGCGAGGAACTTGGACACGTGCTCACTTATTTGGCTACACTTCGTGACGGAAGTTATCTCCATTAAGTTACTAATATCAGCTCTCGATTGTCGTTGAGCCGGATTCTTGGTCAAAATTGCCGTTATACCTACATAGTATTTAATCTGTTCAACTCCGTCGTTCCCGTATTTTGCTTCGACTTCGAACGAATCTTCGTTTCGCGGCCGTACGCACAGGATGAAACGGTAATGCAATTTTTATAATGTTGTTTTTTTGCAACAATGATTCAACAATTATTTCTTTCTCAGACATATGCTTACTCGACGATTAGGAAAAAAAAAGGAAAAATAACTCATCGGAGTTTCATCGTTCGAAACTTCAACTGGGAGTGAAGGGATTAAATTATTTCGTATCGATACCAAGTTCCTCGAGAAATAGTAGAGACGCGGTCCCTAACTGGTTGAGGAAAGAGCGCGAGAGCGAGCGAACGAAAGTGGAGCCTCAGGATAGTGCGGATAGTTAGCTTTTTTTCTACCCTCATTCATTTAAACGTTAACTCATTGCTAGACGAACCTTAGGGATCTCACGCTTAGTTGCGCGACCGGGCCGAAAGGACTGATAAGATGCGTGGCGACTCACATTCACGCGCGAGCACGGAAACAGCCCCCCCGTCCGTAAAAAAAAAAAAGGAAAAAAAAAACAATGAACAAGATCATTCATCTGGGATTTAACCTTACTATTTCGTGAAAAAGGACCGAATGAAATGACCGAAGCGTGAAAAGCTCACGATTCGTCATCACGCTTCTACAGACCAACAACCAACCCTCTGCAACTCCGGAACGAGTTAAGCAACTCCCGTTCGCGGCTTCGATAATCCGGAATTATTACTAATAATTGTAATAATAATAGCAATAATAATAATAAAAAATAATAATATAACTATCGACGACGTCGTCGCTTGTTTTGTTGTTTTCACAGTCGCGTCACAGTATAGATACACTTATGTACAGATGGCACCGCTACTTACGGGGCTCGGACTATACGTACTTGCTAGACAATTGTTTGGCCAGCTCCGTATACTTGAGAAACTTTGAGTGAGGACTCTCCTCGAGTGGAGAGGCCGCAGGTTGGGATGGGCTGCCGTTGGCCTGAGGTACCGGCGGGGACTTGTTGCGTTGCGAGTTCGGCGGTGAGGTCGAGCTACGACTTGGGCCACCGCTGGACGGTGGTTGGTTCGCCGCAGCAGCGGACGCCGCCGCGGCGGCTGCCGCTGATCTGCTGATGGTCATAGGATCCGGAATGACGCCGTCTTTGACGAAATGCATCTTTGACAAGTGGTGCCTGTAAGCCCCCTTGGATATGAATGGCGTATCGCAGAAGGCGCACTTCATTATCGAATCCGCGGTGACGACGGCATCGTTGCAGGCCCAACTGAACGCGAGTATGGCACCGGGCGTTGGTCCGGGCCCCGGACCCGACGTTCCCGAGCCGCTACTGCTTCCTGCGCCGATCGTTGGACCTCCGGCGGACGCGGATCTCGAGCCGCTGCCGGAACTTCCCGAACCACCGCGATTCTCCGTTTTGTCGCAAAGCTTTTGCAGTGCGGCGAGCGGATAACTGCTGGTCTTGCGACCCTGCGAATCGGTATTTCCGCTTGTGCCGCCTCCGCCGCCCGACAGACTGTCGAACATCGAGGACAAAGCGCCGAGACTACTGGAGGCTTTCGTGTCCGGTGTCCCTCGCGGTGTTACCGAGCGATCGCTGCTCGCTGGGCTGCTCGTGCTGTTTCGGCACGGACTTCGCGCTATTTGTTCGACCTGACTGCCGGGCCTCGGTGTCGGTGGATTCAGATGGGGCGAAAGAACCTCGCTCCGTTCTTCTGGATTCTCGTGAAGACTGCTTCGTCGATGATTAGTAGCACCATAATTAATCGGCTCCTCGTCGTCCCTCGATTCGTCGACAACTTCTTTTTTAACAACGACGTCTCTGGGCGATGGCTGTGGCTGCACCGGTTCGTCTTCGCTCAAGGCTGGGGCCTCTGATTCTTCGTCGCGCGGTTCTTTCTTAACGACTACGGACTCCTCATCGCCGGATTCCGTTTCCGCGCTTGGATGGTGACGACTCGCCGGAACGGGAATAGGTTTGTCCGGCGTTGCTCTGTGTCGATGCGAGTGCGAAGCTGAGAGCCTCTCGTGACTCATCGACAAGTCCATTCGTCTTTCCGGCGTCATCGCGTCGGTCCTATTGCTTCCGCGTTCCGATATCGAGCTCGACTCGCTACCGCTTCTTTCCCGCCTCGCCGAGTTGTAATGCTGTTGATGCTGCTGATAGGACCTCAAAAGATTCATCGTTTGCGCATCGACCAACGGCTTTGTATAATCGACACTCTCGTCGATACCTAATCGTTTGAGTATACTCGAGCCCATCGGCGCGCCCGGCTGTGAATGATGAAGACCCGGCGCGCCGTGACGCACGCGAGAATCAAAACTCTTTTCGATAAGTTTCTCGATCGCGTTTAGAACCGACGGCGACGAGGTACCGCCACTCGTCTCGTTGGCACTGGGTGTGGGAGTCTCCTTCCCGGGTGTCGTCGCGTCGCTCGCCGACGACGGAGATCGATGATGCCGCGAGGAAACCGATGACGCGTCCTCGTTGACACTCTTTCGACCGCTCTCGCTCGACGGCAATACTTGTGGCATGTGATTCGACATGAGCGCGTTCTTGAGAAAATTTCTTTGATTAACACCGACCGTTCCGGCGCCTATGCACTGACGAATATGTTCGACGAATATCGTCGTTTCGATCTTCTCGCCGCACTTTTCGCATGTTATCCTACCCGCGTGTTTGCCCAAACTATGAGACAATCCTGTGCCGGCGTCGCCGTTCTTGAACTCGTTCTGCGCGCGCTCGAGTTCGAGTAACTTTCGTACGGGCAGTGATTTTTTCCTCTTCTCGCGCGTCTGTCGACGACGTCCACCGCTCTCGGTGATCGAACGCATAATGTGCTCCTTGTAGTGCGAATTCTTGACCATGTGATTGCTCAGTTCTTTGAGCGAGCTGAATGCCTGATCGCAAACTTTGCACGTTAATACCGCACTGACGTGACTACTCGTGGCGCCGCAGCCGCCTCCTCCCGTGTTTCCACCGTGTTGACCACCGCCACTTCCGGGTGGTAAACCTCCCCCGGTGCCACCACTGCCGCTGCTACCTGTGCCACCGCCTCCGCCCCCGGATCCGGCGCCTCCGGCACTACCGCCGGAACCCCCTTTGCTCTCGTCCGATGACTTCCACGAGATAATCTGTTCTTGGGATATGATGTTCGTGTAGTGCTGCGTCTGTTGCATGTGCGAAGTCATTTCGGCTAGAGATCGGAAGCTTTGTCCGCACCACATACACTTCAGAATCTGCCGCGTTTGTTCGGCCCCCTTTCCCAACCATACATCTTGACCGCGTACTAATTTTCTCGGCAGTGGCATTGTCTCCTTGATCAGAAGATTCAGCTCCGACGGACTCTGCTTGCTGCTCGGCGTAGCATTATTGTTGTTGCTGCCGCCCGCCGAACTCTGCGACTGATGTTGATGCTGAGGCTGCGGCATTGACGGCATAGATTGCTGCGAATGAAGTCCCGAAGACGGCGGTGGCACTGGCATGTTGACACCGCAATGTTTCGCTTCCTTCATATGCGTCGTCATTGCCGCGAGTGTCGGAAAGCTTTGCTTGCACCAGACGCACTTCAGGACATCTTTCGCTTGATCGGCACCTTTATTCAACCAATGAGATTGCCAGGCGCTGTGCCGACTTCCCGACGTGCCTGTGGGATTGCTGCCGGTCGAGCTGCCACCGGATCCTCCGGACGACGATCTGTACATTTCCTCGCCACCGAGCTTACTGAGTTCGCTCATTTTTTCGAGGGCTTTCGTAGCTTCGCTCGGCTGATAGGGCTTGTCGAGGGCAGCCGGCGGCTTCATCTTTCCGTTCCACAGCTGATGAGGATCCACGACGCCGGATGTACTCTTGGGCGAAAGTTGTTGCTGACTAGTGGCCGCGGCAACCGCTGCCGCAAAGTATGGAAAGTGCGACGCAACGACCGGCGAGGTCCACGGCGAGACGACCGGTCGGTTGAAAGACGTTGGCGTTGACGGCGAATCCTGATGAGCCGCGGGTATCGAAGTCGCGAGCCTCGACGACTTTCGCGGCGGAGGAGGCGGCGAATCCTCGGCACCGGGTCTCTTTCTGCTCGACACGGACAAATCGAGAGGTCCATTGTTCGTTTCCGTCGAGGACGACGGGGTAGGCGGTTTGCTCAGATTTAATATGTGCTCATCCTCCTCCTCTTCGACCGGTGATGCTTTTCTCGTACTAAAGTCCAGAACAGCAGGAAGCGGAGTAGCCGCTGGTGATACTTCTCCACCGCTGGCGGGCGAAACGAGTATTCCCGGGGTTGCGGCCGGCGGCGAACACGAGGAGGATACCAGTGGCGATACCGAGCCACGCGACAACGGCGAGTGACCGAGTAAAAGGCGTTGATGGGTCTGCTGTATGTAGGCCGCCATCACGGCCGCCGAATGAGGTGGCAAAAGTGGATGAGGTCCGAGAGGTAGAGGCACGATGCTGTTTGGACTGACCGGACTCGCGCTACTCCGATTAAGAACAGGCGGCGGGGGACTTCCGGCCGCTGGACCAGACGATTCCCGTGAGTCACGTGACGGACACCTAGGACTCATTGGCTCCCTGAAACAGAAGAGCATACCAATATTTTTCTATACTATTCTCGAGTGAGTTATCATATTTTTTTATTCAATCAACAAAGGTGCTTTGGTTGACATTGAAACATCGTTAATGTTCAATTAAACAGAATCTGTATAATTCTTGTCGGACAGTGAGGGCGAAAATTGCTATCATTCGAACGATAAGGGGCATGCGGCGAGACGAGGGGACTCAGCTCGACCCTGGATATTGCCGTTCATCACCAGTGTTGATGAGCGTCGACGCTCGCATAATCGATCCATCAGTAGGAGTGTGCGAAACTAGTAACATTAATATTTCATAAAGCGATTGTCACTGAGACATTCTCGTTGCGAACACCTGACTGAGTGTTAGCCTTTGAATATTAACTGATCTTCGCGGGTTCGTAAATAGAAGCGTAAATCACATTTCAACGTGCGTCAAGTGCTGAGAATCATTGTTAACGCAACTCGCTGAGCCACCGTGTTAATTACTTAATATTGTATGTCTGCTGTATCCGCGTATGCGGGCAATGTTATACCACGTCTCAAACGTCTTTTTCTCATACTCTTCGCTAAGATCGTTTATTAGAAACGAACAAGTGTAATTACACGGTTATTGAGCCAAGGACTCGATAACGTTGGAAACACAAAGCAAACTATTAGCAAAACTCGAGGATGCGTTATCGTACGACTTACAATTACAAATTTGACACGCCGAGTACACTGCTTATCTACGTCTATGCATAATTACATGGATACATAATCCATAAGAGTGTCACAACGATCCATGGAAGTTTCAATATTTCGTCCAAAATGCAAGTCGCGAGAAAAATACAATTAAAAAAAATATGTAGAAAAAAATTTCGAAAATCTGATATATCTTTAGAATTTTCCCGAGCTTCATGAAAGTAAAATCTTTATTTTCTTTAGAATGCTAACTGTCTTAAAACAGTTCCGTATGCACATCCGCGTCGCGATTTCGAGGCTCGTGTCTTGACCATTGTTTTACACCGATACTTTTTGTCGCGAAAATTGTAATAATTTACGAAAATCATATTGTCCTTTCCACAGTAGTGCGAAAGCACTAAAACGCACGAAATAGTAGACACGAAAGTCTGATAAATATGAGAAGCTTTAGCTAACCTGAGCCGATACAAAGAATTTACACTATTAATTTAGAAAAACCCGTTCGATGATTCTCGAGCTCCGTTGAATATAGTAAAATGACGAGAGCTGTCTCGCCGATGTAGATTTATTAGAATGATGCGAAATACTTATTGACGAATAAAATCAGATATGCAAAGAATCGTAAACTATCTATACCTTGTTAACAGTTAATCGACATGAGAGTCGATCGGACGGATCAATGGCGAGTCAACTTCTCGACGTACAGTGTAGCGTGGAATAAAGCACGTGGAGTCTCAGTCGTGGAGCGCACTGACGTTGAATGGTATGAGAGCGCGGACGAGGGAACGTGCGTGCGCCTCTCGCGTCGTAGAATACACGCGCGAAAATCAGGAAGCTCGGAAGGCACACCGACAAGGAAGCAAGTTCCAAGTCTGTCGACGGTCGACTCGTAACTGAGTCTCCCCCTGACTGAATGCCGAATGCGTGCAGCGAGATGAAAGGGGACCACCGCTACGCATGCAGGGGAAGTTTTTGGGGATGCCGGGTAGGGAGGAGCGAGGGTGTAGAAGGATAGAGAGGGAGCGAAGGCGTGCGAGGACGAGGAAGAAACACACCGCGACGAGCCTATCTCTATTAGTCGAGAGTGTGATGCCGGCAGCGGTCGGGCGAGCGGCGGAGAGCAACCGAATTGCTGCACACGACAAAACGGCACGCTTTGATATCGCGTTTATTGTCGGTGCGCCCCACTCCCCGATGCGGATATACTTCTATGGCTCGTGTAGCGCTGCCGCTTGCAATCAACCGCGTGCCACTGATACCCTACCTAATCATTATCCCCTTGTGATCTTCCACACTACGAATCTGAACTACGCATTTCTGTGCTACCACGCGAGATCAGAGTCAACCGCGTTTATATCGTATTTTAATCGTTACTTCGCTCCCGATGTGTGCCGAAGAATGCCGTTAACTCAAACACACCCACGGAGCGCGCGCGTCTTCGCGCACACCGAGAGAAAAACCACACCGGGAAGAGATTTGTTGACCGTCAAACAACGCGAGCTCTATCCGCGCTGATAGCCCCGTTCTTTTTTTCTTTCTGTGTACACACTCGCCGAAAGACGGCGGCGCGTTCAAACGATACTAAATACGCTGCGTCTCCAGACGTTTCGAGTTTTATTTAGAGACGTAGATGTTTCAAGCATGAAGGCACACGGTCGGGCGAACAGAAATGTTCATTTTTTTCCGAACGCACATATTGTCAAAGAGACGGATGGAACGAAAAAATGTAATTCGCCATTCATTTCATCTGGCGCGTTCGGATCATCAGAGATCGATGGGTTTACGAGTGAATAATCGAAAGTATTTCCGTTTCTCACCTATCAGGTGGTCCGGTGTCTCTGAGGGTTGCGGGATTTAACCTCGACGTCGCAGACGGTGGAGGAGTCGGTTGCGGCGACGCATCCTCGTCGTCGTCATCGTCGCTGCCGTCGACTTCTTCGTCGTCTTTGGCTACCGGCGGGCAGCCTCTCTCACTGGGACTGATCGGCCCATCCTCGTCGACGCATTCGCCCTCCTCGGCTTGGAGCTCCGTGCCAGGACCCGCGCCTTCGACACCGTCCTCCCCTGGAATTTTCATAAAAAAACAACGAATTTACATTTAACGAAAAGCTGGCGAAACGTCGTACGAGGAATGATCAGTTTTAATCATTCTGGAACATCGATGTTAGTCAGACTATAATAAGGAAGTTTACAATAGAAGTTGTATCGACAGTGTCCTCTGCTATAAGCGATTCCTACTCGGGGCACCGTCGACGGAGCAGGAAATTCGAGGTTTCTCGACGGCGAACCGCGCTCACTCTCTCTCGTTCTCTCACAATCAGAGATGACGGAATAAACAGCTGCTAGCGGGAGGGGTGGGCCGCGAAGGTTTGATACAAGCATCGGTGTATACGCGCCAGAAGGAGCAGCGGCGAAGGACGATATAAATGTGCAGATGGTTTAGAGCAACAATGGCGCTATCGGTTCATTTATCAGTATTTCGTGACGTCGTCGACCCTGCGTGCTTGTACACATCGACGACGGCATCTACACGCGGCGGCGCGGGGCCTCTGGTGGCACACGACGACCAGGCATCGGATGCACCGTCGTAGACGCGCCGGAGTAGAACGACTTGCGCCCGGGGTCGGCTCGCATTGTTGCTACGAAGCGAACTCTTCCGTCATCGGCATTATGGATTTTAATCAAATCGTTTTCATTTCACGATCATGACAACGGTGAAAGCCCGAAGTCATGCGGCCGCGACAGTATCGAATTCGAGCTGAACAACACGTCTGCGGGCATTCAGATACGGCACAAGTGACTGTCGATTTTTTTTCCCCGATTATCGGATTGTCCGGGTTGAGAGGCTGAATAATTCATAATTAATACGTTTACGGTCGAACGTCAAACATTGTTTTATCGGGCAATCATACCTGTAACTTTTTTCCATCTCCCGCATGGTGAAGACTCACGAAAAACTACGGAAAGTTCTACTTTCCAACAAATTCATGCATAATTTATTGCCTTTTCCGATCTCCTTTTTTCGAAAGCGCCACAGCATTCATTATCATACGAGGTTAAATGCGAATTAATTAATCAATTCAGTATCAATTATCGGAATTCAGTGACGGGAGTGATTGAATTTAACAACATCGCAGACGAGTAATTCGGTATGTACGCGGCGTTGTATAGTGGCGAGCTGTCGAAGTTCGTACTTCAATTGGAACTTCATTTTATGCATCAAGTTCGGACTCGCGTTTGGATTCGATTCGGTGCTGACGTTTGAGCTTGAGTTCGAACTTGATGCAGAAAATGAAGGTGGATTGATGCTTGGAACTATAAATTCGAGCCTCAGCATGGGTCCTCGGTAAGGCTGATTTACGAGTGGCCATCGATATCGACAACGCTCACGACGGAGGTGAGACACTGGGACAGGTGGTGAATGCAAATAAGATCCCTACTGAGCGCGGGGGCCCGAGGGCGATCGTCAACGAGCGAGCGACCAAGTTTTCTCGAGATCACATGTGCGGAATCGAAGGAGGCGCATGGCTATGGGAAGGATGAAGAAGAAGAAGAAGAAAACAAAAGGAAAGGAATGCGAAGTGAGCAACAGCGACGAAAAGAAAAATTCGAATAGTAGCAGCAAAGTTAGTTGTTGTGGAAGGGAATCCTTGACAACGAAGACAACAAACACACGTAGCGAAGATCTTGGTTGTTGGCGAAGGCATGCAGAAGCCATGAGAAGTCCGCCGAGTCGCCAAGTCCGCCATCTTGCTACTGTGGTGCGTCCTCCTACGGTCGGAAAGGGAGTGTCGATCTTTCGTGCAACGCATAGGAGCCCAGTTGGTACCAGAAAGTGGTCACCGAGAGATATATTTTTTTGTTCCCGCAGCTTCTTTTGGCTAGAGGATTGTGAGACTAAGACAACGATAGGGGAGCTCGGCAAGGGGCAGCACCCACCCAAGGTGGAGACACCGATGAACCGTCCTACCTACATTGCCAACTGACCAACCAAACGATCGTTTGTTCGCGTTCTCAAGGGCTCACGGGGGAGCAATAGCCAGAGCAAGAGCAAAAGTAGAAAGAGGGGAAAAGCGCAAGGTTCAGGAGCGCTACCACGACGAAGCAGAAGGCAGAGAAAGGAGATCGCACATTGATCCGTTCGAGCATCGGCAACTAATTACGCAGATTTATGTCCCCATTGTCCATTGTCTCTGAGCGCGCGAGGAGCAAGACCGGGACCAGAAGAGAAGGCGACGAGGAGCAGGGTGGACACCGTAGCAGAGGACTCAAGCACGGAGCGATGTGGAGAAGCTGAGGACGACAACGACAAGGCCCTTCTCGACGAACGAGGGAAAGAACGAAAGAAATAAGGCTGTATAGAGGTACATACGGATAGCCACGTGGTGGAGAAAGAGGAGAGGGAAAGACGATGGCAGATAGGTGCGAGGGAGGACGACGAGGGAGAGCGCGATACGGGAAAGTGCTGGTGGCGAACATCCCGAGTCCTCTGGCGCACAAGGGAGAGAAATAAAAATAAAAAGAAATTATAAAAAAAGAAAACTAACAGCGCGAAAGAGCGAGAGGAATCGATGGAAGAATCGAACGAAGAGTGGATTGGAGAAACCGGTGAGGATCGGTGGCAGCATAGGATGGTGTCTGGCTGGCTGGTGGCCTCGGTAGCGGGAGCCCAAGAGAATGCGAGAACGCGAGACCAGGGCGGACCACCGGGGAACGGAGCCCCGCCCGCTTTGGATATGCAGTACCTCTTTTATATCTCGCTCTTCTCACTCCCATCCATACATGAGTACGCGGTGGCCACATAGTACAGATCCGAAGTTTAATCTCTCGATGTCCTCTCCCGTTCGCGATCGGTGCTTCACTAGATTATTATACGTTTTTCGTTCCCGATTCCTTCTCCACTGTACTTGCTCATCAGCCCTGTCGGCACCTTTCTGTCCCAATGTCTTACAAGACTTAAAGTCCAGAATCAGAACGAAAATTCTTAAAGATCATGTTATACGCATGCAGTCGACTGAAGTATCGATGAGTGATTCAAGATTATCATCCAAAGCTCAACTCAGTGTATCGACGAAATAACGACTGGGTACCGGGTAACGCCAGCGAGCCATTCGATACACTGTTTATCTTTTTAACGATTCACCGAGCTGGTTTACTTCGCCGCGTCTCTTCATGTTACAACTTTCATCGCAACAAGAACCGCTGACCAGTTATTTAACGACTACAAACGTACAGACATCAATTATTGCCTTTACTGGCCCGCATCATGTGTTTATAAACGTTCAATCGCTAGTACACACGATAACGATGCTATATCATATCCCGTGATCTATAAATGACGTGAAACGCGTTTGATGTTGGATCGAGGAAAAAAATCGAGTGACAAGAAACCGATTATGAAGATATTGTGGTTTTTTATCACTGCATCGACGAACGATGAGTCAACACTGTGGAAAGAATATTAAGACTCCATAATTTATTCGATATTCTGTATAAACGTGTAACTCGGTAGCATCGAGCAGTCTCATCGGAGCGCAAACGATTTTACGAGGATCGTTTCGCGCTCGGAGCCAAGGTCAACGAGAGAATCGAACGTTGCTGGTTCGAGAGACGGGGTAGGCAGCAGCAGGTAGGGTCTCGGGTCTCCTATATAGTCTTCTACTCGCAAGGGGCGCAGCATCATCGGCTACGGCGGACGATACGATGCAAAATACTCGCACGACCCGCGCGAGCGACGTCGCGGGTCTATTGGCAGGCCACTAACAAGGCACACACGGCCTCTGACTCGCTTCTCGGCGAGGGAGAAACGATGCCCCGCGCTAAAGATACGCGCTCCAGGTACGCGCCGCGAACAAGAAAGAAGGAGCGTGGTGTACCCGACTGAAAGAGATCGGAGAGGGGTGAAGCGGGGAGGGGGTTTCCCCGGCAAGAATCTCCTCTCTCTGACACTCGAAGAGATTTTGCCGCGCGATATCCACTCCCCCTGCTCTCGCTGTCCTCGAACTCACTTGGCTGTTGCTCCGCTCTGGCTAAGAAGAAGAGAACGACGAACACGATATATTAGTAGGGATACACTCGTGTAGGGGGTACCACGAGAGCTTTGCGCATCCTCCTTTGGTGTATGGACCAAAAGTGAGATAGAACGAAAATGAGAGAATAAGGCAATGGAATAAGAAAAAAGGGAAAAAAAGGGGGGACTAAACTTTGCTTACCCAGCCTAGTCTCTCGAATAACCGTGCGGCAATGCACAACAATAATTAGTCTTATCGGCAAGCCTCTTCGTTCTGCTTTATAACGAAGAAGACCGTAACGATCTCGACATAGCTAATTTTTGTTACTTTTATTCGTTTTCCTTCCCTTCGTTCTACCGTAACTGGGGCTAGGGGTACCTTTCCGCCCTCGCTACTTCTTTTTCTTCTGCTTCTTCTCCCTCTTCTTCTTTCTTACTTCGCTCTACTCGACTTATGCTATTCATCTTCTTGGTTTCTTTACATAAGACGAACATGCACACACGGGGCACGGATGCAGATAAGACATGGTTATAAAAGTACGATCTTGTAGGTCGGTCCGTACCTGATCAACGTTTATAGCCCGGGTTTAGCTCAAAGTTACATAATGCCTGTTTTTATTACATCGAGTATAGGATGGATGAGCTCTCTCAACAATTCGTATTAATATTTATTGCCAAAGATGCAGGTCTCGACAAAATGAGGAAAATATTTTTTCGACTGTAATAACGAAATATCAAAATCTAATGGCCGAATCTTGAACGGTGAAACGATCAGGCTTCTATAATTTTGGAACGACAATCCACAAACTTTTTTTTCACCTATTTCGCGAAAAGTTACGATTTTCAGTTATTCCAAACCACATAGAAGCTGCGTTTTTCATTGTTGGAGCCTCGAAATTTTTTCAAAGGCGGTACCAGACGATGAATATCGTTAAGAAATAGTAACACGACGGCCACAACGTGGGAGACTGTGGCAATTTTCTGGGTGAAAATTGAAGTATGAAAAAAAAATCTTCTAGACCACCCTCTGTTATATTTTCGTGTTGAACAATTCGATAGCAGTTTCACAGCGATATCATAACGCGACATCGATGCTTTCCAAAAACGATTTATTTTTCGTTACCGGCGCAAGCGAAGTTTCTCATAAGCAGCTTCCACCTTCGGCATCTCGCAACAGCCAATCACGGAACAATCTTCGCGGTAGTCTCACAAATTGGAGCGTCATAAAAGGCATAATAGTACAAGACAGAAGAAAAAAGAAGCAATTATAGAGCCTAAAAAATTTGATGGTTAATCGAAAAATGTGTGGCAGGTATTAGGTCGACAAGAGAGTAAAGGAGAAAAAGAAAACAAGCTGGTCTCTAATATCTTTTTTCTTCCTGGAAGGTCCTTCGAAGTATGAGCCGTTGGGAGTTATCGTCCCGGCAATAAGAGAGTACATAATAACAAGCCGGAGGTTTAGAGAAGAAGAACCGCAGAAGGATAACGGCGGGAAGAAACAAAACGAGAAAGCGGAAGATGAAGGAGGACGAGAGATGAGATGAATTTCTGATGCGAGCAGAGTGAACGGTGTCGGGGAGTCGAGGAGTGAGTATGCCAGTCGAGGAGACGAGATAGATTCTGTCTCGGTCTATCGCGAAAGCGAAGCGCCACAAAGAGGCAGAGCGAGAGAGAGGGTGAGCACGAGTGAGTTAGAAAGCTCGGAAGAGATAGGAAGACAGAGAGAGGTACGAGGGTGGCGCGGGATGAGGTAGTAGACGAGAAGAAGAGACGGACGGATGGACGGGCGGTCGAGACAGACAGCCGCTGCAGCAGCACTGAGCACGGACGGACGTACGGTACGGACGTACCGCAGTAGAAGCAGCAGCTAGCAGAAGCGGAGGAGAAGGACGAGAAAGGCGGAGGGAAGAGGCTTCGCATTGTGATTCTCTCGCGGTCTGCCAGAGAGTGACTGACGGGTGAATCCGTTCATCTCTTCAACCGCGGAGCTGTTTCAGCCTCTCGTCTCTTGCAGGACACGCGGACGTGGTCGCGGATGTAGACGCGGAGGAGAAAACCGACGGGCGAAACGGTTGGGGAGTGAGTAACATCAAAAGAACGCGTGTTCCAACGATGTTGATTAAGTTATATCGACTTGTTCATTCATTTACTCGTCTCATCAAGAATGAGAATTACTGGGATATTTCCATCTGCAGAGGCAAAGTACTGAATCCAAGAAGTAATAGACATCAATCGGAGAATTCTATTGAATAACATTAAACGGGGTCGTATGGAATCTTGCGATCGATGCCTTGGAAGAGAAAATCAAAATGAGTTGCGAGTTTAGCTCATTGACTCAAATTTTTATCGATTACGAGGCTAGAACTCTTGCACAAAGTGATACTAGAAATTTGTGAACGAGATGAAGTAAAATTGATATCATTGAATTATTATTGTCAAACGTTCTCCTTTTCCCTCCATTACCTTATGTCGTTCTCTCCGGAAGGAATCCTCCCGGATGGTCACTTTCGCGACTCACTTAGCAAGCTTCAGTCGGACGCGAACATAGGACGAATAAAGAACGAAACGGCAGTAGCAGCAGCAGCAGCAGCAGCGGGAGCCTTGAGAAGCCGAAGACCGAGTGGCGAGCTTCTCCCTACCGTTCGTCGTTCTCTTTCGGGTGTGTACAAGCCCCAGCCACTACCTGACTGATTGACTGATGAGGCGACTGTTATCCTAAGTCAACACTCACTCCATCAGCCACCAGAATCTGCTTTCTCTCTATCTTCTCCTTTATTTTCTTCGCTCTTTCGTCTCTCCTTAGCGTGGCCTCTCTTTTCATTCGTTGTTTTTCTACCGCCGTATGTTTCTTCGTTACAATTTCCGAACGTTGATATTCAAAGGTGTTTCGTCAATTTTTACATCGTCTATTATATCCACATTGTTTGATGCTACAGCCGAATTCGTTTCATTGCTTGCAATAATTTTGACGTCAAATTGATTTAAAAAGAGACGAGGTTTGCATCTGAATTTTGCTTCAAGGTTTTCATCGCCGCGCCTTAGATAAGACAATCGTGTCCCGACTTCATCGCAGGCATTCGCGTGCCGCTTCGGAACGATTCTCAATCTCGCGCTATCGACAGAGCCGAGGACAACTCGGCCCTGGGTAGAGCCCACCCAAAATCCACGTCTGCCGATTGCTTTTTCCTCGTGTCTTGGCCGTATTCGCGAGACACGAGCAAAATCTGCGATTGCTGTTCCGTGACACGATTGCAAGTCCGGAAGCCCATCGTGTTCTCGAGATAAGAGATATTTCCGTGTTTATCTTTTTTTTGCTTCGCATTTTTTTTTTCTTTCTCCTTCTTTCATAGGCACGCGCCGAGAAGGGATCCGAGAAAATTGCTCGAATACGTCGAGATTCGGAGCGCGGTGAATCTCAACGGAATCTTTCGCATGCAACATCCCAATTCGTAAAAGCGAATGTCGCTCCGAATGCCCGTTACAATAGCTTTTTCGTTCCTGCAAAGGCCTTCTGTCGTTACGGACTCGAACACGACGATCCGCTTGGAGCTGATAAAATCTTTCGCAAATTGTATCTAAGCTATTTAATTTCGATAAAATGTGCGAAGCCGCGAAGGTCTCTAAACTGTAATAGCCGTGACTGACGAACCATGCAGGATCAATATTCGGCGTGAAAATTGCAGGACATCAGAAGGCGAAAAACGAGAAGAAAAAAAGTCAGAATCAAGTATGTCGTTTGGTTCTACTAGCACAATTAAGTGACACGCGAGGGACGTCCGCGTCTCCGGGAGTCGGGGGCGAACCACACCGGGAGATCACCTTCGGCGAAAAGTGTAGCCGTGGGACGATGCACCTGGCACGAGGGATAGAAGTATTGGACCGGGCCGGGTCTGCGTCGAGACAGTAGATGGGAGAAGAGGCTGATGGACCGACAGACGCGCGTTGGCACGACGCTGAGTGATGGACGGTAGCTCGGCACAGAGACAAAGAGAGAACAAGGCGGCGCGGAGGGATTGAAAGAATGAAGTGCGGTATTCGGATGAACAGGAAATAAATATATAGACGAAGAACAAGAGAATTTCAGACGGAAATACGTCGTTTTTTCTGCAGCGCCTTGAAGCTCAGAATGAAAAGAAAAAATCTGCTGCAAGCTAATTTTTTTTTTTTGCTCGACTGAAAAGGAGATGTTTCAAAGGAGCGTAATTAACACAGTATCTTTATGTTGATCAGTCGAGTTAAACTGGAAGGCACACATTCCTCTATGCCGTATCTCCATCGAGTATATCGATACGCAGACAAATAATCGTGATAAATTTACCGAACACTCTGAGTATGTGATGAAATAATTCTTCTACCGAGCGCGGTTGACTGAACGAACGTCACGAATGAGAGAAGGCCAGGAGAGTTTTGCTAATCGGTCAATTGGCAGCATCAGGAGCGTTGCACTTGTGTATATTAATATACCTGCTGGACCAGCTTCGTACCAAGAGAGAGAGAGAGAGGGAGAAAGAGACGCGAGCGATAATACGAGGAGAAGTAAAACCGAGTCCGGCGACGGGATGATGGATGAAAGCGCACGTCCCGTTCGTCTGGTCCATCCAAACGGACTGTAGGTCGGCGCGTAACAGGCGACAGTGATGATCGATGCATGCTCCTTAGGAAGGCGAAATCTGCCAACTCGTTTCGTCGTCGTAGCGCGCTACTAGCCTCCGGGCGACCGATAAGTCCGTGGACATCATCTTGCCGCGCGGCAGAATCTTTTGCGTCGTTGTTCGTACCTTGCGCAAAGCTCGGAAGTCGCGTCAGCTACCCGAGAGGAGCGCAACGAATATGACGAAGGAATGCTATTAATGCGCGACACCGAAATGGACATACTCGCGATAACATTTTGATACCAGCCTGCGATCGAAATTTTCGAGTTTGTTCATTTTTTGCCACCTTATAAACTTGAGAAAAAGTTGCTTTCTTTGTGATGAAGCTAAAATTAATCTCCAGCCTTTCTCATAGTGAGAAAGTGAGCTGCGCGAAAGGTAGAAAATACTAAAGAAGCACTGTAAAAGCTTTTTCTGTAAATTCGCCGAAAGTAACATTGCAATGTGTCGATTAAACTTCGCTGACAAATAATAATTGAAGCAATTTTTCGCAAAGTATGTCGGTAAGATACGGAGAATACGACAAGTGAAGATGGAAAAAAAATCAATAACGATACAGTGATAGGATCGTTTCCGATAGCTTGGCAACTAATTCGACTTCCGCGTTAATTAAAAAAAAATGCATAGAAGAAAAGTAATGGAACGGTACAATGAAAAATGTTATAAAGATAGACGAACACAACCGCGGTTTACGGTTCGACGTCTCTGTGCGAGCATAAGAGCCTCTTTTCTCAAACGTTCTCGATCGATGACCCTGTGAGCGGGTGAGCATTCCGCGAGGCACGGAGAGCCCAGCGATATGATAGACTTTCAACAGTAATTGAAGCGGTCTTTTTATCACGAAAGGGCTCGGCGGTTGCACTCACGTACTCCTTTTCCCCTCGTCTCCTACACCATAGACGGTTTGGACGTATTATCGAGTGAACCGACTGTAGATTCCGTCTGTAGTTCTACGCGCTCGGTATATCATATATAAAGGCTTTTTTTCTCCCCATTCGCTACATGTTTCGTACACACGGGGACGTTTATTAATCGCATTCGGTCGGCGATTCGATAATCTTTCTTCTTCTTTTCTTTTTCGTCCGAAACGAAAACAAAAATGAATGAATCCAAGTAAAATAGAATGATTGTTCTGTAATTAGAGAGATGACGAAGATTGATCGGTATTATAGTTACGCCGACTATTAGTGTATTTGCTAGTGGGGATTCGATAGTTTACGTCGCTCAGCCGGTGCCGGATGTCACGACGTCTCAACCGGACGGCGAAGAAGCCGTGGAAACGCTCTAGCTGCTCTCAGTCACTCTCGGCTCTATCCTCGACGTCTCTTTCTCTCACAGTTTCTGTCTGTCTTTCACTGCTCTCTCGCGAGAAGTGGGTAGGTGGGTAGAAGAGGTGACAGGAGAACGCCTTCATCACGATGTCCGTCACTCTCTCGTTCTCTTTCACTCGTCTCTTCGCTCTCTCTCTCATGGGTATCCTCTCTTCCTCCGCGCGATTCGACGTACACGCTCGCGTGTACCGAAGCGAGAGAGCGAACGATGCCTCTCCTTCACCGGCTGTCCTCCTTGCACTTTCCGTCACGCTGTCTTTCCACGTGTCAGTCGCGCTACCGACTGTCGGAGTCGGTGCCGTGACAACAATAATTGTCAGCGAAGTAACGTCTCTTCGTCGTCGCGAACGAACGAGCGAGACGGAAGAAAGATAGGTATATAGATAGACAAAGAGGGGAGGTGAGAGTTAGAAGTTTGCGAACCGATGTTTCTCAGCTAGAAGAGAAAGAGGGAGAGAGAGAGAGATAGATGAGAAAGAGCGGGAGTGAGAGATCTATTTATAGTACGGCAACAAATACGAAGCAGCTGGTGCCGATCCGCGGCAGGTTATCGTTGAGTTTACACGAACCACCGACACTCCGTGTCGAAGCCCACGGAACCCCGCGCGAAAGAGAAGGCCAAAGGAGAACGAAAGATGAGGAGTGAGAAGGAGAAAAAGATGTTGCAGAAACTCGATTCTTCCTCGCAAGGTAGCTTTCATACGATCGGACGTTCATTTCTACAAGTGTCGAACCTGCCTCCAAACTTGTTTCGATGTTATGCGTTTCGACGATGGGGCGCCCCATCGTTCGCGCATACGCACACGTACGCCGGGCGAGCGAGCAACGACAGTTTATTTTGATAAATTGACGAGTCGTACACGGGAAAAAAGAAAACCGTGAAATTTCGTCCGCTCGCCGTCGTTTATTGCATTCGGGCTCCTTATGGCGTTTTCTATATCTTCGAATCGCGTTGTAACAACTGCGTACGCAGAAAGTAAATGTTGGGTCGTGGTCATTCAAATAATGGTCCGTCCGATGGTTCGTATGAAACTGTAATTACAGTGCGCGGTGGTAATATAAAAAAATTGTATACGCAAACGAATCACTTAGATCGACCTGCTTCCCGAAATATATTGAAACATGTGTATTGAACTCGTAAAAAAAAGATTGGTTTCTTTATGGCTCACATTGATCGTTTTCGTATAAGATGTGGTTCGACAGATTTGAATTAATTTTTAATATTCAATTTGACAGCATATTTTTATAATTAGAGTATGCATTGATTCTCATTTATGTAAACACCTTATTTTCAGCACCGCTACCATTGAAAATTCTAATTTAGTAAATGACAATTGTTGGTCTGCCGATTGATGGGTTCGTATAAAACAATTTATTTTTACTCATGACGCGGGAGTGGAAATGCACACGGACACTGCGACGAAATCAATACAAATTTCCGTATGGACGACAAATCAATATTTTGTCTAAAATCTTTAATAATAAAAATTCCAAGTGAGTTCAAGGAAATGTTTTTGATGCACCGAAAGAATTTTGTGAATTTAGCGACTCGCAAACTGTATAAAAGCGACGATTTAGCGAAGAACTATGTCAAGAGTAAAAGAGCAATGGATTTCTATCAAACACTTTATTTTTATGTCCAACATGCACGTCTGAATATAACCATGTTTATACGAGAGCACTGTAATAGAATCAGATCTACACGAAGGTGCGACTCTCATCCGGCCGCGAGAAACGTCAATCACGAGTAGTTATTAAAATTGTCGAAATCTATATTTCTGGCGGTATTACAAGAGTGTCTACGAATGACGCACGTACGAGAGAGGGATTTCGAAATCCGAGTGTCACCGAGACGTATGTTCGTTAATCTAGTGTCGACGTCAGGTTCGAGCGGAGTGTCGAGCGAGTTCGTATAGGCGAATCACGAACTGCGTCTCCAGCAGAGCAGGCGACCAGAGTGCGACAGACCGAACGAACGGACCACTCGAAAGTCGAAAAAAACCATCGTTGACCGAGTCCGGAATCGAGCGTCGCCATCGGCCATGTGCATTTCGCTTTCTTTATTATGACCGCCCGCTGCCCCTACAACGAAATTGCCGCTTGACGGTAGGTACTTGAATGAAGCTTTCAGCCTCAAGCTACGGACGGAAGGAAGATGAAAGAAGACATTTCGGCAGGCCGATTGGACTCTCGGAGACGTTAATGGACGCAACACGTCGATTGTTTCGTTACCAGTTGGATTGTGAGAAAATCGAACGTGGAAACAAAACGTAAGACCCGACCGCGTCGTGTCTCAATAACGCGACGCGAATCTCGTCGAACTCGGCACTTTTCGTTTGGATAACTACAACGATATAGCGATGAGTGGCGACTGGCTTGTCTTCAAACTTGTGCTCATCGGCGTCGCGACGCCGAATGCGCGAGCGAGTCGAACACATCGTACCGACGAAAATAGGATACGCTGTCGGCGAGGGAGCGAGAGCGCCGGAGCGAATGAACGAGTGAGGACCGACGCACCGATCCGTTCTAATAAATATTGTGTCAACATAAATAAACCGGCCACTGCGAGCTGCTACTTGCGGGATACGTCCGGACCGAGTGGCAGGAAGGGGACGAAGTGGCCCGTCGTTCGAATGACGGACGGGTGATGTACAGAAAGACAGGTGCCGCGTTCGGTTTAGTTCTTCCTTTCCTTTCCTCTCACGCCTCACGAACTGCATATATACTCTCCACTTGACTCAAGCAAGCTCCGTCTTATGCTTTCAATCGACTTTTCTATTTCTACGCATCTGAATTATGTACGATTAACGGGACGTTAAAAATGGTCGGTTAATCCGATTGGAAATACATTTTTTTTTTACAAAATAAAAATGTATTATTAAAGCGTATTAGGATTGAGATAATGAAAATAGGTGCGGTAACCAGAAAAGAAAAGATTGTTCCTGCGGATGCAGGATGAAAAAAAAATGGTATCGTTGCATTTTTGGCGAAAAATTGATTTTTCTCGTGAAGATCCTGCGCGTAGACACATGCTGAGTTGAGACACGATACTCGTGTACACTGTCAGACCTGATATGACGTTCCGCGGGATTGTAACTCGATTTTGACGAATTTATGCAAACCCGAATATCGTCATTTATACGCTTTCTTATATCGTCGCTTACTACTCAGTAGTTGGGTATTGATACGAATTTTTAAATCTAACTTCTTTTTCTTTATGAAAATTCGAATGTTGCGTTACAGTTCTGTCTGTATATCATTTGCCTTTGGTTTTTTTGCCCATCGGTTGTGTTTCCGCGAAGCATCCTTTAGATTTTCTTCTTCGCTTCATCACGCCCAGCGGTGGGCGAACTCTCGAGTGGAACTTGGAAGGGCGATGAGACTCAAGAGAATGTCGTTCCGACCCGGAAGCGTGCCCACAGCCGCCATGCAGTAGCGGTGACGGGCAATTACGAGGCTTGATTAATATCACTGCCAATTTGATAAATATCGTAACGGGCGTACCCGATCTAACCCGGTAGCTGGCGATGGCAGTGAAGCTTCTGGCAAATCATCCCTCGCCTCGTTGCATCGAGATAATTACTTAAAATACTCATCCGTCGAAGCATTCGCCTGATGGGCAAACTCTCTAAACATTATTAATCGACGTTACAACGTGTCTCTCGGATATGCACCGTGCATTTTTTCTCCATTCAATATATTCGACCCTTAAACAAAATATTTTTTAATGGAGATAAGAGAAAACGATGTTTCGATAAGAACTAGCGATAGATCATGAACACGTTATCCGTGCGTTTGCAATTGACGAACTCTCGTCAATTGCAATAGATCAGATCGTAATGGATCAATTTCGAAGCTGCGAAATTCAAGAGTCGAGTCAACGTGTGGGTCGTTGAATTGTGGCGAAGAGCGAAGCGCTGGAGATGGCCAAAAGGGAAGAATGATCCAAGCAGTCGTGGCTCAGCGGTGGGGGATATAAGAGGTGAACGGAGTCGACCGAGAGTTAGAAAGAGGAGATGAGCGAAGATAGGGGGGAGAGGTGGGGGGGAGGGGGAGGGAGCTGGTAGTCAGTCAGTCAGTCCCGTCAGTCCGCAGTTGCTAGAAGCGGAGGAGGCAGCGAGAGAAAGGTTCCAGCGTGAGCGAGATAGAGAAAAGCAGAGAGTCGTAAGGGGAGGCTGAGACCGACGTTGGAACAGATTTATGCGACACACATGCGGCAAGGCGTATAACTCACTCGCTCGCCCATAATATCCTCCCCTTGGAGTCGCCCGTTCTATCTTCCATCTCACTTGAGCCCTCACCATTGCCATCTCGCTCGTCCATGGTCTCCCGGGCTCTCCCCGCGACCTCCTGCGAGTAAGAGTCTGGCAACAGCGAGTCGCTGGGATGAGAGACAGAGCCACCAATACCGCGTCGCCGATGCGACGGCGGTCCTGCTACGGTGTACGGTATAGTATATACCCCGCGATATTTATTACGTATCGGGATTATGTTCCAGCATAAGCAGCAGCGCTCACACTGCATGATGGTTCCCTGCCATAGGAGTCAGCCCAGTGTTCCCACTGGACCCCGATCCACGCGGCGAAGCCAGTTGCGACGATAATCGCGATGTACAACTATATAGATTTATAGACGCGTGACGAGATTCATCAATATCGCGACGCTCGCACATCAGGATGGAATAACCTATGCAGAAGGCCAATTTACTGCGCAGACGTTATTTTCAATCCGCGTTAATTAATGCCAAGTTAATAACCATTACGGCGTGGCAGATATTGTCGATTAACATTATCTATTCGCGTATGAAAAAAGTCATAAATTGATTATAATTTTTTCTCACTCCGCTCGCACGGAACCTTTGCGCTCTACGTAAAGTTCAAGTATTCATTATCATTCGCGGATTCAGTGTTTTTCGCTCGCTAATCTCGCTGATGGTGCTAATCGCGAGTGATAATCGAGACATCCAAACGAGGTTCAAATTGAAGTTTGCAATCACTTCCATCATCGTTATAAACTGAATGGCCTGTGGTCTAGACATTAGTTGCAGCTTACTATCAGCCCTCACAGGGAGCGAGGGGGTGGCGATTGTCTCGTACGAGCTTACACTCGTCAAGGTAAAATAAAAGGGTGACTCGCTTACGAGCGGGCGCGCAAACGAGGGTCTCCCTTCCCGTAGCTGCGTTCAGAGTTCATAGAAAATACAGAAACTCGACCGGTCATGGTGCAGAGAGAGAAAGAGAGTCGAGTACGTGAAGGCGTAAAGAGGTGATCGTCGATTGGCGCACAAGCGAATCACATCGCTTATGACTGCGCGAAGTGCGGGTAAAGGAGTCGATACAGTGGCGAATATATCTGTAGTTGTGAAAGCGAGAACAGGAATTTCATCAACAGCAAGCGCACACCGACGTAACGGTGAGGGAGCGAAAGCTCTTCCCCTACCGCGCCACCGGGCCAGCGAACGGGTATAGGTGGACGTACGTGGCGTGCTTAGTTAGCCAGCATCGTACCACCTTTGTTTACCCACCTCACCCTCGTCCGCGAGCAGAGAAGAATAGCACGATAGACGGCGAGAACGAGCGAGCGAGCTTCGCGCGACCGCCGGCGTCACGGGCGTTCTCCGTCTAACCCTCATATCCAAGTGAACACATATGCGTGCACATTGTTATAGTATTGGGGAGCACGGGAACAGAATAGCGCGGGAGAGGGATAGAGAATACACGTAGACGGAACGGGGCATACACCGAGCCGAAGCCAGTAGTCGTACAGCATTATATCGTGAGCACAGAAGTAATTTATAGTTGCAATAATTTATTGGGTACCATGGGGTTTATACTTGCCTGACGCGTAGCCATCCGTCACCGTCAGTGACGTCACCTCCCTCCACATAATGACTACCTACGCCTCTGTGCCGCTCTTATGCTTCAACAACCCCCCCTCTTCCTCTGCCCGCCTCGTCTCTTTTCTCTGACTCTGTTCCATCATTCGTTCACTTTTTCACCGCGCTATCATTATGCCTATTTGATTCGTTCGGATTCTATTCAGTTCCGCTATTTTATCGGGTTGAACGATCGTGTGAGAGTCGAAGATTGGGCACGATTACGATTGCAAAAGAAAATATCGTCTATCGATCGCGTAACACCGAAGGTACGAAGATATTCGTGGGGGGTACATGTATATGCTCTTCGACTGAGTGTAGAAATGACGAAAGGGGTTGTGCGGGATGGTGGAAACTTGGCGTTCGTCGGACGGACAACGTCGAGTAAGATGGGAGACGGGCGCTGCCGTCCGATACGTCGACTACCCTTCCGTCTCTCACGGTACTGCTCCTGCGGCTTCCACGACCGCTAGGTTCTCCACATTGCCCGGCAAAATCTCCCACCCCTTAGAATCCACAGCGACGATCAACTACTAGCCCCTAGCCTCGCCCCCCCCCCCCCCCCCCCCCCACGACCCTCCGGCTCACACTCGTTCTCCGTCGCGACTCGACTCCCTCTTGGTCTGCATCACCTTTTCCCTTACTCCTCCGACGAGCAGTCACGACGACGACGGGAACGACGACGAACGGAGACGACGGAGGCTCGCCTGATGGCCGGGGTAGAAATGACGAGCAGCAGCAGCAGCAGCAGCAGTACCGAGGCTAGATATGCCCGTCACGTCTCGCTCCTCTGGCTCACTCGACCAGCTTCTACGACCGCCAACCTAGCCGAGACGCGGAGCAAGAGAGAGAAGGTGAAACATTGCTGCGCGAAGCTTCCGGGGGCGGTGTGAAGGTGAAAGAGAAGGACCGACTCCGTCGCTCGAGGGTGGACGCCGCGTCTTGATGAGAGAGACGCCGCGCACGCGGGGGCCAAGGATGCGAGTGGAATTGACGTTGACGAGCGTTTGTCACTGTCCACGGCAAATAATATCCAACGGGGCAAACTCCGTGAGCTATAGTTTCCCCCGCTCGCTCTCCTCGACCGTCCCTTCACATTGAACGCTCCTACCGTTACCACCACCGATACACGACAACTAATACCATCGCGAAGATCTACCCTCTGCTCGTACGTATTCTACGACGGCGAGTGCGACATACGCCGCGTTATCATCCCTTTCTCGGGGACGTGAAAATTTACATTTTTTTAAATTCACAATTATCGGGATGCCGTAATTCGAGGTCGATGATTCTTTCATCCAGACCGCCCGCATTCTCGCGGTTATGCATAATCAAGAGAGAACGAAGTTCAACTTTACACTTCTGCTGCGTAATTGTTTCATTCGTTTGTTTTTTGCCCTTCCAGCGAGTGAATATGCTTCAGGTCCACAGCAGTTATCACCGAGACGAAGCTTAACTCTATTGCGAATTCGTTATTAGTTATCAAATCTACAGTGCTTTCTGCGAGCGCACGACATCGCGTAAAATATGGCCTTCTGAAAATGAATTCGTTGCACCGAAAAAGTTGATGTTACTCAATGGATGAATAGATAAGTCTCTGAAATACCTTATTTCTTTTGGGGAAAGAATATTTTTAATCTACGATTGTAACTCGATTCTTTTGACGATTGATAAAAAAAGATTATCTCCAAATTGGACGTTACGAGTCGATCAAATTGGCTACTTGTCAGTGGATCGGACGTTCACATACTGGAATAAAAATGCAAAGCCACCCTTCTTTCTGTCATTCGTGTCCCGAGGCTCATCAAGCCAGGCCATTCCATTCTCCATCCCGGATTGC
The DNA here is from genome assembly GCA_963924025.1 of Ischnus inquisitorius. Lineage (NCBI taxonomy): Eukaryota > Metazoa > Arthropoda > Insecta > Hymenoptera > Ichneumonidae > Ischnus > Ischnus inquisitorius. The sequence continues at coordinate 8,803,187 of OZ001246.1, forward strand.
ATCCCACGACCATCGTCGGCCACGACGACGACGACGGCGACGACGACGACGCACCGTATGACAGAGGATCTGAAAGGTCGATTAAATGGAAATCGGTAATCCGTGAGTGGAAGAGTAGTACGTGGGTCGATGGCACTCTTTCATGTAGTACCAACCGAACCTGCTGCTTCTACAGCTTCTGCAACGCGATAATTGGGGAAGGAGAAGAGATTGAATACTATCTCTGTCTCGCATGGGTGCCTCACAACGTCCCCACGGGTAGGGGAAGGAAATTATTCGACCTGTCACGAGGCGGGCAGGTTTGGCGAGCGTGCTTCGTTTACCTCGGCTGGCATGGGGTGGTCGAACGTCGAAGGAGGGCGCCGGAAAAGGGTGCGCGCACGACGGCGAAACTCGAGGGAAAACGAGACGGTGGGGGAGCAGGGGAAAGCGCGTTATAGCACCGCAGAGCTTCGAGGGGTGAACGGGCGAGCTAGAGCGGAGGTCTTGGCGACAGCCGTCAATCGATTGTCAACCGGGTCAGCCGACTAACCTCACCTAAAGCAAGCATGTCTCGCACACTCCCTCCTCTCGACCCCTTTCCTTCGGAGCATCGACGACCTCTTGGTCACGACTGTGCCTTCTCTGTCCTACGGTTTTAGCCTCACCTTCGTTTCGCTCAGGCTTAAACTGTGCTTCTTGCACGTATTGCATGTCACCGAAAGCCGTATTGACATTTGAATGTCTATAATAAACCGACCATCTGACAGTTGATGACTCCCGCAATAATTATTGAACATCGACGGGAGAAATTGACGACGTCGCCGTTGGTGATTTCGCCTGCGAGAGAGAACGGGAGAACGAAAGGGAAGGTCGGCAGTGAAGGCTGTTAAGGATACAAGAGACTCGATTAGGGCGGCCTAATGCGTATGTGCGAGAAGGATCTCCGTTGAAATTGAGGAACAAGTCGGCGGCATTAGGGTCACCATCAGGGAGAATCATCATCCTCTGTTCCTAATCCGGCAGCAGTGCCTTATTGTAGACTGTGCCATTTATTGCGTCTTCTCATTTCAAACCTTTCCCTTTTTTTTTCGCTTTCGTTCATTTTATTTCCACGATAATACGCTAACCGCTCCCACGGTGGCATGATGCGATATTAAAGAGCGAAATGCCGTGATTTTCGTCGAATTTCGTCTGAGCGGACCATAAAAATTCAAGGCTATCATTATAGTCCACGATCGTCGGAGCCTCGTAACTCTCTCATGGCCGAAAAGGGACGTTTCATCGGTTATCATTTTCTCATAGTGGGCCGAGTTACGGAAGAAGGAACTGACTAGGACCGAATCAACGACAGTAGTTCAACACACAAGCTTATGATTTTGAAAATCCAAACCACGAATACGAATTAATTGGGGTGGGATGCGGCCGTTATGGATTTCCGAATTTATCAATTTCGCGATCCATCGACGAAGAGCCAAAAGAGGAACTCAACGGATAATTGGCGAGGAAAGAACGGGAGACAAAATGAGTACCCCGGACGAACTTGGCGAATTCAATTGAATCGTCTCGTATGTCGCTGTCGCGCCAAGTTTGGTTTGTGAAGCTGCTCATCGTCCTTTCGGAAGAGATAAGCGGGAACCGGTGCGATCGAGACGCAAATAGCTGACCTCGGTTTAATCGAAAACGAGGTCTATCATCAAACACGAATGAAAAGGGGTTAGCAGCTAATTCGGTAGAGATGATCTGTCATACACACATATAGGGCGTTGCATTATTTACAGCTTAAAAACTCACTCATGTCCGCACCAACGTGCTGCGTTCAGGATTTGCGTTCTTACTGACCATATACAAATTGTATAATATGTAGGCTGGATGCTGACCGTTTTAGCGACAATAGCAGAACTCAATTGCTGGCTATGGCGTCTGGTACGCGCAATAGTTTGACGATAAAAAGTTCCAAATTCAACTAGACGCATTCGAAATCTTGTATTAAAATTAAGCAAAAGTCACAGCAACTGTCTAATGTGCTAATACAGATTCCAAAATTATTTTAGGAATTTCGCATGCATTTATGACGAGAAAAATGAAAATCGACTAATCGAAGTTCAACTGCCTTCAACGTCAGAAGACGAATGGTGAATTCGGTACAATCAAGCGCCTCGGTAGGATTAGATTGGAACAGTCTGGATGAAGAGTTTCTGGGAAAGGCTGAAGATGAAGAAGGAAAGCAAGAAGGTACTCTTGCTCGCATGAATTTTCGTGCTTGGGTCGCTCGAGAAAATCGCTATTCTCGTACCGAATTGTGGAAGGCAGAACGAGCGGAACGCGAGGAGCTGAAGGGGCAAAAGAGGTGGGGTGGTCTAATGAGTCCCGGACGCAGGGTGACGAGCCGTCTCCTGGAGTGACGGGTCGAAGCGAACGACTCCTCTCTTGCCCCTCTTCTTCCTTAACGCTGTCCCGTAGCACCCCTTTCGCGGCTTTCTCACCCCACCACTACAACGGGGCAAGGACGCGCATGGACCCAGACGACTCACCCGAAGCTTTGGATTCGCTAGGGACGGAAAAGCGTCCGAAGAAACGGACTCGTATCGGTACTGGTAGTGTACAAGTATACAGGTAGGTACGTACACTGCATATCTATATCTGTATGTGTACTGTTGAATTGAGAGGAATTCGGAAAAGGGGAAGTAGCGTGCACGAGGACGTACACGAGGAAGACGAGAGGAAAGGGGAAATACTCATGGTGGTTATATAGTGATATTCCGAGGATATCCCCGCCACGCCAACCCTCCTTCGCCGCCACCCTCTTCGCCGCGGCGTCCTGCCTGCCGATATCAAGACTGCCGTCCGACAGATCAATGCTGTGAGCGGCGACGACGTCTGGGCGTCCACCGTCGACGTCTACTCGGACGGACGCGTGGACATCGTCGAGCGGCCCGGACTATGCGCCGATGCTACGCTCTCGTACCCACTCACCCCTCTTCCAACTTTCCTCGCTCCGTTACTCCTTCCACATTAAGCTGGCACAATCCTCGCTGCGTCGCTTGGAACTCTTCCATAAACAGGAATATTTCGACATTTCGAATCCCACGCATTTCGCACAAATGCTGGAGAATATTGGATTGCATATGAGATCCCTCGAACGCAAAATTACAAATGTCGATGTAAAATCTTTGATCGAAATGAAACTCTCGGTATGCTCAGTATTGTTTCGAATGTTTTCAATTATCTTTCGAAAATATATCGAATAGAGCGATGGAAAACAATGATAACGATTATCGATATAGAGAATGAGCATAATAAACGAGTTAAACAAAAAAACCAAGCTCGCAAACGTATTCAAGGAAAAAAGAAGAGGGGATTCTGGAAGGCATTAGAAAGAACGTCCTAAAAGTGGCAGATTGACAGGTTGGGTTAATATCCGTTCACTTTCAAAACCTTAAGATACCAGAAGCGTTAGACATCCCCCCGGGTGAATGGACAGGCGTTCAAGACGTACGGTCGGACGCACGAACGAAGGTACGAACGAGTAGGAGCCACCCGCGTCTCCTCATTGCATATTCAGCGACCGGAGGCAGGATTTTGTCTTGAACTCCGACTGGAACGCGCGCGCATGGGGGCAAACGTTCCTGTACGTCGCAACCGCGTCTGAAACGAAGCTCGCTTCCGTTGTTGCTGGACTGTTGGCATTCGGTCGTCACTCGGCACCGCCTAGCGTTTTTCCTTACTTCCCTTGCTCCATCGCGGATCTCTTTGCCACGGACGCAACCCTCCCCAGTAAGACGGGGCGAACAGTCGCCTTGTCTCCTCACCGACTTTTACGAGTGGCAACGGAAACTTCTGGCCTCTCGTCGTGAGGCTCGCCCGGGATAACGTCTCTCGTCTGGTTTATTGGTTTCCACGTGGACTGCTCGAACACGCGAATCCGTAGTAGTTCCGTCGACTTATGCTGCACGTGCAAAGCAAAGACGAAAGGGGAATCATCGTGTCGGATGGGGATACTCTTGGTGCGCGAATACTCTTCCCCATGGGCAAGCTATAGCGGTGATATTCTACACGGGACACGAGTCGTCTGCCAGTAGTGAACTGGCGTGTGATACCGTGACGTCGAGTTATTCGCGCTCGAAAATCCTCTGTGAGAAGCCGAGAATTCATCCGCAACCTTCTCGTCTTTCTCACTGCCGTTTGCATTCGTTCGCTTGCTCTGTCTCCCGTGTACCCTCGAGAAGGCAACGTACATAGAGCCACCGCGGCGAGCATTCCTCACGTTTTCTCCGCTCCGTTGTCCACTGACGTGTGCTTAAAACGATAGTCGACCCTGATAAAACTAACCTTCTCTGCATTACCGCACTGAACTCTCCAGCTCTTCGCGAACCGGCACTAGTCCATTCCGTGGATACGCTGTGATTGCGGCGTTTCACGAGAGCGTTTTGACTCCGCTACAGATATTAGGTAGGTAGATTAAACTCTCACATGTGTAATACCGCGGCTTGGATTCGACGAGGCAAAAATATGATTACACATAGGAGCACGAATGAAAATTGAAATTTACGGAAACTCGGGAGAGTTCTGTTGACTTCAAACCCACAACCTGAAGCACTTGTGGAAACCCTCAAGCCTGATCTTCTGGGAATCTTTTGTATGAAATGTTGATGGCGAAAAAACCGGGGCAATTAGTTTCTTCTAATCGTAACACTTTTATATGCATATCGTCCACCAATCGAAAAATCGGCATGTTTTGGCTGGAAAATTATAAAGCAGATATGATAGAAGCAAGCCGATGAACATTCGACGAGGATCGAAAGGGTCGCGACGAAACTCAGGAAGAGGGTCGAATAGGACTCGGGCGGTTGCGGGAGGGTACTTTTGCCGCTGCTGGACGTTGTGCAGTGTGACGAAGAGACGGAGAGAGCAGGCTCGTTCGTTGAAGAGCGATAGACGAAGACGAGCGGGTGTGGAAGGGGTGAAAGAGAGCGAGGGAGAGAGGTGAGCTGTTTCATCTGTCACCTGCAGACGCCGCCTTCCTTTCCGTCATCGTCCCTCTCACCCAGTCTCCAGCTCTACGTGCCCACCTCCCTCTGAAAACCCCTCGACCATCGCGGGCACCCGTCACTCCCTCCTTTAATAATAACAACAATAGAGAGCCGGGACCAGTGCTGAGCGAACGGTCGGTCTCTCGTCGTCGCAACGGCGGTATGTGCCGGGGCTGTGAGAGCACGCTGAGAGGAGAAGAGGAGACGACGGAGAAGGAGGCGCAGGGTATACGGGTCACAAGACGGCCGTGTCACGTCCGCTTGCCAGCCTCAACCCACTCCCGACAGGTTCACCCGCGTGTCAGTCTCCCTTCTCACTCTTCTCCTACAGCGTCTCTGTGTCCTCCGCGCAACCCCCCCCGTTTCCACATCCTTCTCCTCCGGCTTCAACTCCGTCTCCATCTCACTGAGCGAGCTACGCTTTGGCTCTCGTTTTACTCCAGAAGCCTCACTCGCAACGGTGGTTGCTCGTACCGTGCGGAGCGTATACGTGAGGACCGTCCGCCGGCTGACTCGTCCGCTACCCCCCCGTCCTCATCTCCTCGACCGACCCTTATTACATGTCGTCCGGGTCAACTTCATCAGAGGAGATGTCGCGCTACATCTACAACGGCCGACATTAACATACCCGTGGCTAACATACCCCGCGTATTATAGTAGTACACAGTGGGTTGGGACTGTAGACGAAAGGGGGTTGTTCTCCCGTAGTTGTGTGAGCTCCCTGGACATCCAACTATGCTAATGCTTCCGGGTGGCTGTTCGTTCCTTCGTCTGGCTATGGTTCCTTGCGACACGATCCTCCGAATGCGGCACATTCGTCAATCGGTCGCGAATGAACTTTTATCCGTTGGCGTTTAATCGGCACGAGAGACCAATGGCTCGCTCGCCATTCGCTTATCATCGATACCGATAAAGCACAGGCCCAAAACGACGATAATAATTTCGATAATTATTATACAAATCGAAAATTGAATTTTCAAAGAATCCACATAGGCCGATGAAGCTGTTTGAAATAATGACTCGTTGCGGCAGTGGCCGGCTCGTTGGAGAGGAAAATATCGTGTGATCACAGATGCATACGAGCGGTACATTTCGCCACTGTCCGACCCGATACCCGGTTTAAACCTACTTTTTCGCCCAGAGCGTGCCCGGATTTTAATGTATGTTTGAATTTTTATACATAGCCGCGGTAACGGCAATTTCGCCGCTGCCACCGGTCATCGACAATGCAAAGTGAATTATTTTTTCGCCGTGATTCTCATAATTTTAACGAAGCCCCCACGGCGCGTTTCGCCGCTCGCTATAACTGTACCCATTGTCGTTTGCACACATACACATTCGTACGTATCGACACACACGTATGTACATAACCATGGAAAATGCTCGAGCGTAATTAGATTTGATTTCATAACTTTGCCGCGACCCCGGCACCCGGACAAACCGAACGAGAGACGCATTAACCACCCGGAGCGGACGGTTATGTTTGCATTTTAATACACAGGAACCGAACGTTCGGTTCGACGCACGGAGAATCCTCGTGCTATATATTTCGATACGGGAATATACTGTAGTTATGCATATACGCTGTGTCGAACGAGCGGGGAGGGGAACTGATGTGCGGAGCATGTAGTTTTACCGTGTAGCTAATAATCAGCAGCAGTAACGAGTATGTCGCCTCGTCAATTATCGCCCTCTCGATAATGAACGGGACGTACGTATGTAATACAACGACGACGAAATATTGCCGTGTGACGAATCGTCATTGACAAAATCATTTTCTCGTTCGCCAACTTCGATGTATTAATAATGATTTTTTTTTCGGGCAATATTAATGTGGCGTTTAAAAAAATCCCAAATTTAAGGTCAAATGAATTATTGGCTAACGTTCCGAATGGTCTTCGCGAAATCTACGTATATACGAATGATCACGTATACGAAATTACTCACTCGACCGGGAGGAATCCCCAAAGACGAAATAATCACATTCATTGATGCTTACCTGAAACACAGAGGAGAAAATACATTTTAGAAAAAAGAAAATTCTCTCACGCGCAACGAAATCGAACGGAATAATTCAAATTTATTGTAATTTAAGCAGTGTAACGATCTGGCAAAAAATGTCGAGTGTCGGGATAATATATTATTGCGTTGAATTTGTGAAGATGCATGCGAGCGTGCGATTGGGAGTCTTGCAGTTTATAAGTACATATGCAGATAATTCGTGACTATCTACAATCGGATTAACCCCCGTAGTATCGTTCGCGGGGGCAATAAAGATGTAAGAGTAGAATAAATACGAGAAGGAAGTTAATGAGAATTACACCTCGTTAATGGGCACAGGTGCTAGAGCGGAATGAGCACAGAAGTACGCAGTTGAGCGAGAAGAATAAGGAATAAGAGAGTAAGAAAAGCCCAGACGCGGCCATTATAGGTCCGCGAGGTTTAGTCGGATCGTTTATTAATTCTTATCGGGGGGTTATTCGTAGTCCCTGCGCTCGAAGATCTCGAGTAAACAAGTAAGGAAGCTCCATGTTGTGCGCGCGTAAATAAACAGGCGTTCATGCGAAATGGGGAAGGGGGTGTTCGGGGCTCTCGAGAACTGTTCGAGAACTCGAACTCCAACGCTCGAGAGCCTCGACTAACGAGGGAAGAACGCCGGTCTCAGCGAGTTCATTAGCAATAACCGGGCGAGGCCCCCGTGAACGATAATTAACTCGGCCATCCGCCTCGGCAGTGGTTCGTCGGCGCAAAATGCAAAATGACGAATGTTTTGCCGTACAAACGTTACCATTATCCTCTTCGTGTGGACTGTTTTAACCCACGTGGAAGCGTCGCTGATACTGAAATTTACTACGGGCTCGAAAGTGGAGAAAAAAGAGACGAACAGACGAGGCGATAGAGATAGAGGTATACATAATTTGATAAAAGCTGTCCCGCGCCAGCCACCCACTCGGACCGCATCGAATCGACGACGGTTAATGATGTTGCGTTATTTTCCTCACTCGCATGCCCGCACAACCTGCCCTGTCCCTGTGCCCCGTCGCACACTCGGAGCCTCATTTTTACACCCGAAACGTAATCCAATCGAGCACAATGATTGAATTATTAATTGAATGACGGTAGAGTCCGGACGCACTTGGCTGGGGTCACACGCATTTACCTATCGTGAATTCGCCCCCACAGCCCCCGTTCCCGGACTCGCGATATTTTCGTATTCCACTTTACGTACGATGACGAAACATTTTTTGTTTCTAACCATTTTTAATACACGATTTACCATTTATCGATATATTTATTGAAAAATATAATTTGTTTGATTCGTCAGCAGTGGGAAAAATAACCAATTGAAATTGCAAGGATCTTGCGGTACAAGCAAATTAAATCAAATTCGTCCGTGGGAATGATCATTCTTTAATCTCATGATATTTCTTAGTGTTGAGATGCATTCTGAATCTAAATGAGAGGTTGGACATACAAGATTTGGATCCACATCACTTCCGTTTTATTATACTGATTATGATATATTATATTATAATTATTAACAGAATTATTTATGTATTTTCCTACTTAATGATTTCGACATGCTTATCAGAAGATAATGTTTCTTTCTAGCCTCGTTGTGGACAATCGAAAGTGACTGAATTTGGTCCGATCGAATCTCTCCGATTTCCTTAAACAGGCCGAAAAAAAGGGAACGAGGAGCTAAGACTGCAGAGTTGAATCGACGTGGGACGGGAAAAGAATGATGAAAGCGAAAAATCATGCGAAGAGAAAGATTGTTGATATCTCTCCCGAGCTGAGAGAACTTTGTCTCGCTCGTGGCTCTTGTCCACCTTGAATGTATCCTCGTCTCTCGTTTTCCTTCTTCATCGGCGACGAGAGTGTCTCATCGGACCTCGGAAATTTGATCGACACGGACCAAACGAGTCGACCGAACTCGCCGCAGCGTGCACACGTCTTCCTTGAGTTGACGTACGTGAAAACCGGGAACATCGGTGCACGGCTCTGCGTCTACGTGTGTACGTGTGTGTGTTATTCGTTTCTTAGTTCGCTGCTCGCCAATCGCTCGATGTCGACCAGCGAAAGAGGAAAGAAGGAACGAAGATGTAGCTCTCGAAGTGAGCAACGCTTCTTGTCTTCCAGCGAGACCTGCAGCGGATCCCGGCTTGCCGCGGCTGCTAGGACGTCGTTGTCGTCGTCGTCGTCGTCGTCGTAGTCGTGAAGAGTGCAGAAGAGAAGAGATGAGAAAGATAGTTACACTGAAGCGAGACGAGAGGAGGGCGTTGGCGGTGCGCGGCCGTACGGGCCGGAATAACTCGGAAAGTGTCAGAACGATAATCTGACGCTGGCAATGTGATGGACAGGACAGACAGTCCACTCAAGTCCTCCCCCTTCGCGGCCCCTCGTCCCGCTCTCTTTCCTCTTCTTTCTCTACTCACCGTGCCACACTGTTCAACCGAACGTTCAGACATTGGCCCCTCAAGAGGCGGCCAAACATTGGTCATTGGCATAGTTCTATCTTCTTTTGTTCCCAATGAATTTGATAGACGTTTCCATTGCGCGCTGGCCCATTCGCGTTCGCGCCGCGGCCAACGGGTGTATCGTTTTTTCCGGTTAACCCGCCGTATATCTCACTTCTTCACGCTTAACTTTGCCTTCAGCCGCGATAGATTGAGCGCGTCTCGTCTACCGATGGACAAGGAGAACGAGATTGCAATAGCGAAGGAAGATGAAAAGGGACGGGCGAAACGATGAGGCTTCGTAACTTTAATGTTTCTTCGAACCATAACAGAGACTCTTGCGTGGCATGATTGCAGCTTTTTTCATTGCATTATGCCCGGCTCATCGAGAGCCGCGAAACGTATCAAGGCTCACATTTGGATATTGCGAGTTAATGAAAGCTTCCGCAACGCATAAAACGAGACTGATAAGAATTATTGAGTACTTTTTCGCTCAAACGACGTTTATACGTCATCGAAATAATTTTGCATACTACAAGTAAATATATACAAAATATAAAATGCCATTCCACGATTTTTGTATATTTAATAATATGTTAATTAAATAATATTTCATTAACTATGAAAATTCAATCGTATTTTCGGCAGCCAACTAGAATGTAATGAATTTGCAAAAATCGGTAGAATCTTCGCCGATTTGTCTGTTTCATTCTGGGAAGTTTGATCGCTCTATTTTACGCGAATTCGTTCACACGTACGTAAGCGCGCGCGAATTTTTCTCTCGATTCAGTAGGAGACCTTCCTTATTCGCCGCGGCGTCCGCCAGAATGACCGGACATCACTCACCGACCCCCGAGAGCTTCCGACCCTACAACCCTCGATTCTTCGAATTTCGTTCTCGCTGTTAGCTGACCGAGGCATTGAACGGCTTCATACATTTGTCTGCTCCAATCCGGAATGCTCTCGGCTAAGTCTTGTAACAGGTGTTTTCCTTTATTTCGCAACCTAATCAACGACTCAATTACGATTCTGTGAAGAACTGATCTGTAAATGAAAATCAGCCGAAACATTAATTTGTGCTTCTCCATTCGTCCCTTTAAATCCCGTGCTACCCTGTGCTGAGTCAACGGGAAATCGATACGCGATTCTTGCGCAATGATTTACGAAGTGCTCGCGATATGTAACGGGCTACGACTTATCCGTGACTCATTCCCAAGTCCCGAGGATCTTTCGTCGTAACGCTGATAACGTTAATGCACGTAATGATAAACGCAGTTCCGTGAGCGTGCTATACATGCTTGAGTGTTATAACGGTAACGCTCATACAATGAGTGAGCGAATGAAAATAATTTAATTCCGCTCGTTCGTTCAAGTGACAAATTAATTAATGGCCCGCACAGTCGTTCGCGAAGGTATTAGAGGTAGGTACATTCGCGGAGGATACACCACTACCAGTGAGCGCGGTAATAGTACGATATTAGAGATGGGTAAGCCCGATTGGTCTCGCACGTCGCTGGAAAGCCCGAGTGTCCGGTGCTAGATGGACTCTCGCACACTCGCAAATAATCTCGCACCGCGAACGATGCTCGGCCGTCCAAAGAAGAAACGCTCGAGCGCCGTCCCGGGAAGATCGTAGGATCGATGGAGCCTCCGATGGAGTCCGCGAAGGCACTACCGCGAAGGAGTGACGAGTATTCGCGTTTCTTTTTGTTCGTTCGTTCGCACGAGCTACAGATCTATGTACGACCGTGACACGTCGGACAGACTCGTCGGACGCTGGCGAACGTTCGCCAACGCGAGTCCGTGCACCGTGGCATCCAACGCGGCCTTGCACTCCGCGCCGTTAGCGCGTCGTTCTCCTCGTCGTGATTCCTTCGCTGTGGCCGGTCTAACGTTCAGTCATTCCGTTACTCACACGGGATACGACAATTATTTCGCTGGTACAACCAATCCTTGATCACCGGCATCGATTGGTTAACCCAAGGAACTCAATCGGGCGAAGAATAATACAAATTTAATCGGATGATAAAAAATCGTTTCGTTTTCAGGCGCATGAAGATTTATTATCACAATTAGCAAGGGAGAATCCGAAGAAAGAAATAAAACTAGAAAGACATTGGCAAAAAAAGAGCGAAAAACAACTTTTGTGTTAAATACTCCGAGCGATAAAGTAATTAAATTACACGACTGAATGAACGATAATTTGATGACTATAATCCTTAAACTCGCGATTTAATTGCGAACAATATACAAGTATTGTGTTTAATTCGCATGCCAAAACAATTACTCGTATTCGATCGATAATATGCATATTTTTCCTCATCTTTCTATCGGATCTATTTAAAAAATACAGGTACTCAAATTTTTATGACTATTATCTTCCGAGTATTTCAACTCTAGCTAATTCCAATTACATTAATACTTTGAGTATCATAAAAGACTGTATGGATTCAGATTCTTGGCGTAATCACATCAACGCATGGCATCCTGCAACTTCCGGCCCTTTGACAATCTAAATAACTTGCTCTGCATAAAGCGGAATAGGAACTATGAAACCCAAGCGAATGTACCTATTCGTCGCTGTTGTTTCGGGATGCGAAAAAAAAAGCGAAGTAGGGAACAACAGCGAAGTGCGTTTCGTGGGAGAAAAATCCGCTACCCCAACGACTCCGCCATCCTCTCTGCAGTGCACAGACAGCAACTAATATCTCGTTCTTTTGTTGAGTTTTACAGCAATTCACTGCCTCGGCGGAGCGTCGAGCCGCCTCGCAACGAATTTCGGGCTGATTATTTGGGGCGGCGAAGGACGGTGAAGGCAACGGCGGAGTGACGCGTCGGTACGGTGGATTAAAATGCTCGCTTTTGCGACTCGAAACGGTGTAGAAAATCCACTACTGTGGAAAATGCGAACGAGCGAAAGGGGTTGCTCGCGCGGGAGGCCAGGCAAAATCGCGGCCGACACCGCGGCAAGAGACGCGTCACCCCGAGGGTTCCGTTAGAGATCCTCGTGCAACTCCTTCCGCATTCCCCCTTTCACAATCCCTTTCCTCTATCCGCCCTCTCCGCCTCAACGCCCATCGTGTAACGAATATTCCGTCGTGCTTTCGCGTCCGACTATCACAATGCGTGCGTGTGTGAGTTTTGATTGTTTTGTTTGGAGAGTTGATACTCTCCAAACAACGCGTTGATACGCGTTGTTCCTGGGACTAATCCGCGAGCACGAAGGATCCTCGTGTCCTTTCCGACCTAGGGCAACGTCAGATCCACTGGCAAGGTTCGCAGTCGATTTTTTTGTGCTCTTCGCACGAACGCGTTAAAAAGACATTAGACGTGGGATCATTAAGGTCAAAGAAATTAATTTACGACAAAGTACCCGGATTCTAACAATGTTTACGAAGTTACGATTTTTTTAAATCGCTAATAGTAACTTTACATTCGGACATAATGTAACTGATCGAAAGTTTTTTCGTCGATGCCAAACCCGAACGGTCCTTCATCTAAATTAGAAATGTGAAAAAATAAGTTACGATTATTCACAAATAATTCGAGGCAAATACAGTCATAGCGGGAGTAGGCTCCCTATCGAAGTGGATGTTTTTAGCAAAGAGCGAAGAGGGTCCAGAGAGGGAGGGGGAGGGGTAGACGAGGCGAGAGGATTGTTGCTCTCGACGAGGTAATAACGATAAAAATTCATGTCCTCGCTTTACAGCCCGCCATAAAAACGCGAAAAGCTGAGAATGCGTCGTAGTCGGCCGTGCAGCAGGACCCGGAGTGCGCGTTACATTTAACCAACAACGCGAAAACGAAACGCCGTTCGGTCCGCGTGGGAATCTTGGCGAAATTGGCAATTCAGATCAAATCTCACGCGGTAAAAGCCTCAGCCGTGTTCCGATTAAGCCGATCGTTATTACGAGAAAAATTACCCAATCAGACGTATTCGCATTCGCGTCGCGCGCATGCTTGTCCGCTCGCCTCGTCGCATTCTCACCGCAATCGCGCGAATTCATTTAATTACAAATTTTCATTAATTCCTTCTCCCCTCCCTTCAATCCACTCGAGAAGTTGCGGTTTCACCCGTGTTTGTTTTGGATTGCTTGCCGCAAGAAGATCCCGGCGTTCGACAATATCTCTCGGGGGAGGGGGGGGGGAAAGGCCAAAGGATTCATTCTTGCCGCTGGTTAGGAAGTGCGTTACGAGCTCGCGGAGGCATAAAATTTCAAAGCCAAACGAACGGGTAAGAGAACGGGGCATGAAACAAGAAGCAGAAAGCGGCGCTCCGGGGCCGTTGGGCATTGCGCGCGCCAGGGTGAAAGATGGAAAGGACGGCGACGAGAGTCGGCTGTTGGCAAGTTTTACGGCGGCATTAAGCTCCTCTTAAATGACGCACGCAAAGTGCTCGTCGGGATGCTAACCACAGTGTTGCCCCGTTGCTGTTGCTTCTGCTTCTACTGTTGGTCCATCCCTACCTGCCTATCCGTGTAATGTCCTACCTTCCTGAGAGCAGCCTGGCGCTCGCGTCTCACTCTGCCGTGCACGTCTCACTGCTTTTTGAGCTCGTGTCCTCTTTCCCGCTTCTGTCTCGTATACATATATTTTTTCTTTTATCAACATCGCCCGCGATACACTCGTTTTCATGCGCTACCCAAAAGTAATACTTCGCGTTTTCGTCCGACATTAAAAAAGAACCGCTACCAAAAAAAATAAGAATGTGATAAGATATTCACTTTTACGACATGCGATATAAAAAATTAATATGTACAAATAAACTATAATATTTATCTCTCGTCACGCCCGAGCGACGGGCTGCCCGCTCGCTTTGACGCTCGGTTCAATCGAACTTCGGTGGATTTTCTCAGTCTCGACGGTGCTCGAAACCGAGCGCCGATAACTCCGCACGCACCGCGATACGGTAATAGCTTTATCCTAAAAACACGTAGAGCGTGTTTCCTCGCTTACGCATTGAGGAGGCAATCGACGAGCTCGCGGCTTGTACCCTCCTATCATCTCGATTCGATTTACTCTATCTTTATCTTTCTCGTTCTCTCGTTCGTCGAGAAAAAGAGAAATCGCCGCACAAAAGATGGTGGAAGTTTTCGCGTGCCGGACGCGAGAGCGATTATCCCAGAACAAAGAGTAAAGTGAGTTGCGAAAGACTGCAAAGAAACGCGAGTGTATAACAGAAGGAAAAAAAAGGAATGCGAATCGGAGAATATCTGTTTGCAGTGAGGGGAAAGAGATCGCGGACAGAGACAAGTTTCGCGTGGGAGTATATGTGTGTGTGTGTGTGTGTGTGTGTGTATGTGCAACGGATATGGATTCCTAAAGGAAGGGTATGCGCGGAGGGATAAACATGGAAGAACGGATGGGAAGAAAAAGGGATTTGTTGGATATCGTGGCAACCGTTGGTCCAAGTCGGGGAATGCACAAACACAACACGCGCATACGTGGAGAGTATTAGATTGTAGACGTATCGCGGAGTATCCGGAATACAGACATTGTCGGAGGCTTCTCTCTAGACGGCGAAACGAGCGGGCAGACAAAGACGATACGAGAAAATGAGGGTGAGACGAAGAGAGACGAAGAATCGTGGGTAGGTGGGTGGGGAGGCGAGAAGGAAAATCATGAGGGGTAACGACAGTAACGCGGAAGCGAGCGAAGAAGAGAGAAAGGTAAGTCCGCCCCCGGCGAGTTGGAGGCTCGGTCGTGGACGGTGACCGCCGCCAGCGGATCGCAACCCGAGCGGATTTTTTCGTATTGACAGATATTTAAATGAATATTCCTCGGGCCGTTAGGGATCCCCTTTGAAATCAAAGCTGCAGAAGGCAAAGCCCAGGTTGGAAGAGACGATTGAGAGGAATCAAAAAAAAGAAAAAGAAGCGAAAAAATGAGTAAAGAGCGACCGAAGCGAAGGAAGGAGAGGAAAAAGTGAGTATAGGGCTGCGAGAAGTAATGAAAAGAGACGAAGTCGGTTGGGGAGACGCGGAGAGGCAAAAAAACGGAGAGGCCGGGTTCATTTAGACGGAATCGCATGGAACGCGGGCATGAAATCCCGCCGATATCCCATGTGGCACCGCAACCAGCTCCGGGGCTAATAGTACCGGTACGAATACAGATTTCACCCGTCATGTCATCTCGGAGGCACACTCGGGTTTGACCAGCCCGCGCAGCATCAAGTCCGACGAGGGCTGAGGTGAAATGTAGAGGTTCAGGTAGTCAGAGAGAGAGGGAGAGAGAGAGAGTGGGTGGATGGTCCGTTCCGGGGTGTTTCCCCGCTCGTCTCTCGACGACCTTGTTGTCACAGAGTCTCCACATCGCGGTATCTCGTTCCCATACATATGCAACATGCACGGTACCCTATGCAAGTACTGAGAAAATCGGCATATAACGCGGCCAGGGTTTGCACTACTGTGCGTAAACGTGTATATTGCGTTCCAGCACGACGCCCACGCCTTACACGCATTACTATTCATGCGTGTACAGTACGACGAGCGAGGCTGAGTCAGACGCACACATATCGATAGAGTAGTGGCTGACCCTCGCGACTCATTCCTGTCTTTCCTGAATTTCGACAGTTTCATGCGCATTTCAGATCGATTCGAATTAATTTATAGAAATCGCGAGCTACGGTGTCCTTGACAATCCATTGAGTTTGGACGGCGCCACAAAATACTCCGAAATTCGTGGAAACAAATTGATTAAAATATTTCGAACGCATTCCTCGATCACAAAAGAAAGATTACAATTTTTTCAATGAAACCTTTGAAGAAAAAAATTATTTAATAAATATTTAATGGTGTAATTTTTTTGTGAAAAGACGTATTTTTTTTCGAATAAACACTTTTTTTTAAGTTAGAATATGTAAAATTGGAATATGAACTTGCAACCGAGCGATAATGCTTTTCATCGAGACGATCAATTCATTCAATCGCACCGCAATTAATCCAAGTTTTATTAATAAACGATTGCTCGAATCAGCGCCCGTCGCGCGATCCGTCTAAGGTTATTCGTCAGTCGTTAAAAACGATCGTAACGATGCAGTAAAACACCCACGGTCGACGATCGAGTGCGCCATAAATGTGTAAATAATTTCTTTTTTTTTCCTCCCGTTCGACGGGCAATAGTTTGTAAAATTTTATCCGTTCGGTCTATTGATGGGTTTATCTAATGCACAACGTTTAATAATCTCTAACTTGACCCGACTCCGGTGTTATTCCCACAGACGCAGCAGCGGCGAGAGTCGGTGCGCTGTTGCACTTGTGTACAAATGCAAGAGTTTCGACTCAGCGACGAGAGAGGCTCATATAACACAATCCGAGAATTGTAGCTTATACCTCACGATTCGACTATAAATAGTGGCTCTCTCGCGCGCGCACTTGCAAACATATACTCACCGTCGGCTCGGAACCCCGGTAAGTCGCGTATATAGTTTCCATGACGGCTGCACCTGCTGCGTGACACGACCTGAGCGAACGCAGCACAGAAACTCGTCGTCGTCGTCGTCGCAGCGCCCGGGCATACGGAACCTTTTTTCATTTATTTTTTTTGCTTATCGTTAGTTACGAGTGGCGGCGGAACCACGAAGTTTAACGTCACTCGATTTATACAGCCGAGTAGAGGGGACAGCGAATGATCAAATGAAAGAAAAAGAATTACATACGCGAGAGGTAAAATGTAAGCCTGGCCAGACGAGTCACGAATCGCGATGAGATGTGTCACCCATTTTATATCAAACGACCATCCGCGAAACGATGTGCAACACACTTCGTTCGGGCTACGATTTTATTTAGCGAATGAAAAAAAAATGCCGATAGAAAATGTGAAATGAATACGATTTATATCGCTATCTCGAGCTTTATATTGCATCGATAACCCGGTATCATTATGGCAATAGTGACTCGAGCATGGGATTGTTTCATATGCAACACAAGGTTGTTGCGACACATTCGATCAATGCGCACGGAGTGATGAGGCTTGCGAAATCTGTGAAATGTAACGCGACGCCGGATTTAGGAGTGCAAGAAACGATCCTTCGTCGCTGTTCGCCACGAGGCAATTTATTCCGTCCGTGTCCATTAATGCCTTCGCGCGCCGAATGCACCAACGGCGGAATGAGTATACAACCTGTTGGATTTAAGTGAATTTCGCAGATAACATTAAGCGTGTCTGTGATTTATTTGCACGCTATTCAAATCGTAAGTTACGTAGTATGAGAATTTTCTTCGTTCTTTTCCATACACACTTTTGTCGTTTTGTCATAAACGCGAAGCATTTCGCTGTACAGGTTGATGACTATAGACTCGTGAATTTAACATCGTGCGAACGCGACAAAGGCGCCCGTGTTGCCGTTGCGGCAGCCGATCGACAAGTCGGCAAGAGAAGTAAGGAAGGTAGGTGTGCGGAGAGACGCATGCGGAGGCGGCAGCGTTGTTTCTCGGATGTTGAGACTCGCACGGGTGGGGAAGAACGGCCACAAAGGAGCGACGGGCGAACGGTGGCGGCAGCGGAGTAGAGTGATTGATTTAGAATTACCGGCTCGCGCTTACACCGGCGTTACATGAGTAACGACTGCCACTGGTGAGCTCGCGGGTCGGCAGGAAACGGCATAAGGCAAAAATACGCGTTGTTGAGGAATTACCGGAGCGCTACGCCAGTGAGCAAGTGTACGCCGGTCAAGGAATATCGCGAGAACGAGCGAACAAACAATCAACGGAACAAGTCGGTGGAATGTCAGCGGAACGCGCGTCGCGCATAGGCTGACTAGTTCTTTTGTTCCTTTGGTCACGCGTAATCTCGTCTCACGCTTAGTCGTTTTCCGACCACGCGCGCAAATCCCCTCGCGTCTAAAAGCTCGATCGATCTATCCCGAAAATCTCTGGACGCGAAAGATTTCAAGAGTTGTGTGTTCTCTTTAGGATGTCATCGTAGAATCTTTTTTTTCTTGGGATATCGGATTGACGTTCTAATAACCGAGACAAGTTTTGCATTTTTTTCTGCCCACAGACTATAAAAAAAGGAAATCATTTTTTTATTCAAAAGTAAATGTCTTCAAAGTATTGAACGAAGAATTGTCAAAAAGTATTAAAGAAAAATGAATCGCGAATTATTGAAATCACTTTCTTTCCTGTTACAGACAGCTTTTTTTCTACTATAAACATATTGATATTAGATAGATAGAATATATTTTTGTCGCTTCCTTGGAAAAGTGTACGAAATAATAATCGATACTTCGTCCGAACAATCGAATCTCGCCGGCTGAGCTGATAGAACGGAAGGATATATTGACGCGAGTCGAAGAAAGTGGTGGTTGAACGTTGAGAAAGTTCGTCGAGAGCTTATGTAGAGAGAGAGTAAATGAGAGTCGATTCCACAAGAACAAGCTGCGCGACTGATTAGTCGATTCTTACGAGCCCTGTGGCCATGCACCAGCTGGCCGCGTTAAATCACTTTGAAAGAGCCCCACGCGGCTTGACCAACGGATACAACGGGCCCAAAGCGAAACTGCAGCAACGAGCATTAACAAAGAGCGCAATCGCTGCAACGACCAGTAACCACCATCGCTAAACCCCTAGCTACGGCTTTGCTCGTTGTGCGAACAACGCGAGCCAACTTTTTATTCTGATTCCCTTTCTCTATCGGTCTCCGGAGAGCATTCTCCGAACCCTGTGTGAGATTAGATCGATTCTACCGATTGAGTTTCTCCGCTATAGTCTCGCTACGATTTGTGTTATACTTTGGAGATTCGGAGGAGCGTCGTGGAATGGAAATATTAAGTTTTTCTGTTGGAAGTAATCACAGTCAAAAATACGCAGGTTTCAAGATTTTGTTGCCGATACACAGAAAAAAAAATTTGCTCCAATTTTCATAAAAATTCGTAATTTCAACTGCGACTTGGATAACATAAACATGACACGATTTTGGCCTCCCTCCCTTTCTTGAAGACGTGGTCACAGAAAAACACGTAACATACGAGAACGAAAGAGGAAAAGAAAATCGTACTGCTGCAGCGAGTTCGCTATCCGCGCGACGAATCGAAAGAAACAGTGTCGATATTGCAAGCGGAAGCCGCAGCTGTTGCGTTTCGTGCGCGGCATGAAAAATTACGGAACTGAATGTCAATTCGAAAAGTGCTCGATTCATTTCGCTCGAAAACCCATTTCCACAATGTGACTCATCCGTTCGGAGCCTTTGCATTTTTTTCCGGCGCATAACATTCGAGATTTTCCGATCTATGTCCGGATATGCACATTTCCGGCGGCGATTTCTTGTGCCATACGATTAAGCGGTTTCAAAATTCTTGTTTTTTCTGTGTATAAAGCGCGACGAGAAAAATTTGACCGCGAATATTTTCCGAATATAAATTCAGATCCAGATTATAATTTATTACTTATTAATTTTCATATTGAGAAAAAAGACATCATTTAAATAATCTCCTAGCTGTAACTGACGTAAAATCTGAATTTTTGTTTCATTTCCCGACTAAAAAGAACAAATTCGGCGAATTCTGCACGAAAGATTCGTGCGCTATAAGGATACAGTCGACGTACAGATAATATCGTTTCAAAGTCAAACGCACGGGGCTCCTTTTCGGTCAAGAGCTAAAAATAATCATGAATTCGATCGATGCATCGTACCACGAAAGAAGAAGCATATCCCGCATTGCTGCTTGCGAATGCAAGAACTATGAGAAAAAGTGGTGAAAAAAAAGAGGAGAAAGGGAAGAAAATTACGGCAGAAGCAGCACGAAAGCGATCCGGCAGTTCTAGCATCGGAGGCCGAGCGCAAAAGCGACGTCTCGTCAATCACACGTCGCTCGTGATGCTTTCTTAGTTTTGTCGGAATCGATCCGAGCGGTCTGGCCGCGCGCGATACAGTCAAGTGCCCCCGGTGCGAAGGCTGCATACACGCCCCTGGACATGCACGGAACTGCATGCGGAGAACTGTTGGCCGGTGAATGACACGCGAGACGTAAATGTCGCGAGGTTCGCGAGGAACGTCACTCTGTCCCTCGAGCCCCGCGCGCCCCTCGCCCGATCGTATGTACTTTTGCAGTCCTCATGTGTATTCCAGGAAAATATGAGCAGCGTTATACCGCCGTGTGTTCTATAGCATTCCCCGCTGAACTGAGTAGTAGTTTCCGAAAGTACATTGTGCCAGTCGGTTCGAATCATAGGAAAACGCGACGGTGTCCCGACGTGTCCACTGATAAAACATCAGTTGTCCGGCAACCTGGCCGTAAACTGCAGTACATACTCGTCGGAAACGCGTAAACATGCTCGTGCCCGCGGTACCCGAACTTTGGCATGCATCAACGACGACGTGTGTCGGTCAAAGCGAAAAAAAAAAATTGCAATTCGTGCGATACTCTAAACTCCAATTCACGGGTGGCGACAGATCCATTTGTGAGGCGTGAAACGTCCAGACAATAACGGGCAATGGTTTAATTGTGATATTTACCGGTTACGTTTTCGCCGCGTTGCTGCGGCCAACGAAACGACGGCCTCGGCTGCTGCTTGCTGCGCATATCGTCTTCCGCTCTCGTTGCGGCTCCTCGGGCCGCTTCTTCGATTTTTCAAACGATTGGAGACCACTACTTACCTGGAAAACATCAAAACGACAAAAAGATTGTTAGAGTATACGAATTTCATGTTTTTTCTTTTAAATATGATAGTTCGTTCACCGAACGAATCGATGAATCTTTTTGTTGCCAATTAGTTAATAACTTTTGAACATTATAATTATCCAGAACCATTTTTCTCAAGACATATTCTCGATTTTTATTCCAATAGTCGTCGAATATCGTCCATATTTCCCATGCGAAAAAATCATCCAGACCCGGGGCTCATCATCGGATGGATAAATTCAATGAATTATTCCATTTATCCATCCGTCATCTCTCTCTTTCTCAAAACGTTTTCGTCCGCCAGTAAGCACCGTCACCGTTCTCCACTATCGTCGGGCGTTCAGAGGGGGGCGGGAGAATTCTCTCGTTCGTAGATAAAGCGGGAGAGAGAAGAAGAGAAACTGCGGAAGAGAGAATACGCGTACGCGGACCATCGTAACCAGTCATATATCTTTCGGGCGTACGCCCTCGAAAGCGGCCCGCCTTTGTTTCAGATATTTATGAGGCGTTTTAATTCGCGCGCTGCGTCACCCCCCCGTTGGGGTGCCGAAGAGGCGACGGTAGCGGCAGAGAGGCACGGAGGAAATAATAGGCATAAGGGTGCCCCGATAAAACGCAACCCCCCTACCAGACGCGGGCCATAAGCGCAAACAAACTCGCGCTCGTATATCTCGTCTCAATGGCTCTCGCCAGGGGCTGCCTATATATCTATGTATACGGTACAGTATGTCTACGCTGTACACGTTGGCGGAAACGTGGCGTGTCACTCTTGAGCCACCCAGGTATCCATGCGCGACCTTAATCGGATAAATAAAAGAGTGCCGAAGAAGTCCACGAATTGTTACGTTCCGTAAACACCCCCGAATAACTGCACATAGGTAAATTAAAATTTTTACACATGACAAGACCACGCTTGAATTTTTCTTGATTCATGAATTTTCGAAAGATAATGTTTACCAAAAAATAGCCAATCACAAATTTGGCACACATGTCTAATTGACGAGATTCGATGATTACAGAAACATCAAACGTCGGACTTGCTCTTCCGAAGACTCTTCAAATATCGGTGCTTTCTTATTCGGCAAATGACTCGACCCTTTCGCAACCTTTGTTCGTCAACTCGAAAGTCCTACTTTCATTCTTATTCTTCTCGTATATATACCTACAAGATGAGTATATGTATAGTGCAGGAGCGTCGAAGTGGTTGGCGCACAAGGCCACATTTTGTACACCGCTGGTCTCTCCTGTGCGCGCGTGTACAGAACGTACAGTCTCGGCAGGGAGTTTTAACAGTAACAGTACGTCAACCTGACAGTCCCTCTACTCCCCGGAGCTTGAGCGCTTCTTCTTTTCGTCCTCCGCCCTCCCTCGCCCCGCCGTTTCGCTTCTCTCGCATGTCAGAGCGTCTCTCTTTCTTATGGCTATCACTCTCGTCCGCTTTCTCCGCTTTTCTCTCTTCTCTTTCCGTTCGTCTCTCGTTTAGCGAGTAAGCACCCTCGCAACTACTCATGGCGTCTCTGTTCCGTGCCTCCTCCTTCCTCGACCGGGACCTCTCTCGTCCTCCGGCGTTCTCTCTTTGTCTATATCGCTATATCTCTCGAACCACCGAGCCCGTCTCCTTCTCGTCCTCCCTTCTGCGGCGCTGTACCTATCCCGCTCGCACTCTCCTTAACAGCCTTCACTCTCTAAAAGCCTGGGTGTGATCTATGGCGGGACGTTGCGTCACTCGGGGAACAGATGCAGGGCTCGTATATTATCCCGGCCATATCTAGGAAAAAGACGAGGACGGAGAGGTCCGCAGAGAGACGAGAAGCGAGAAAGAGATCGTCGACGTTGGTGAACATGCGTCGGTGCGACAGTGGTGAACGCCTCGGCGTTCTCGCTCTCGCGTTTTTACGCTCTCGTATTACTGTCCTCGTCGTTGTGGGAGAAGAACCACCAAAAGCGAAAGCACCCGAAGCAAAGAGAACCGGCGAGGTCCGGTCAAAAGAATGGCGAACGACACAAATCACTCGGTTGGCCCTTTGTGCGCAAACGGGGTTCCTGAATTTTTCTCCCATAGTGAGAAAGGAAAATTTACTTCTGTTTCCCTACCGTCGTATTCCCATTTCGTACGGTACGCTCATACCGATCGCCAACACGGATGCCCTTTCGTCACACCGACGCAATCCCCGCCATGAAACGTGTCTATAGGGATGCTCGGGTTCTTTGACTTTCTCGGTGTTCAACTCCTGTTGTTCGGCCTCCAGGATCGAGGGAGAGATACACGCCGCGCCATACCGGTCGCCCAAGAGCGACCGAAAAGTTACGAAAAATAATGAGCGAGACGATAATGACTTTTATTGCGGTGGTAAATGGACGGTTCGAAGTTAACAACTCCTCTTGCTTATAGTCGTATACCATTCTTTTTCCCCCTGTACATCTCGTTCGTTCGACGATCGTCTCTATTATAAAAACTTCGCCACTATAATGGCGTATCGTATGGATAGAACATGTCGGCCACGATTCACCGGTAATCGCTCATTGGCCACTCATTTTCTTTTTTTTTTTTTCACGTACGATATCCGTCCGATCCGCACTCTCGTATGTCTAATTATATACCATCGCGCTTAATTCTGGCTTTCTCAAATTATTACCGTCGACGGTGTGGCTCAATTTCTTTCATCTCCATTATTTTCCCTTTTTCAATTTTTTTTTCATTTTTGTTTTGTCTTCATTGGAGGGGCGAACGATCGGCTTGCGCGAATACGTACAATAATTGAATGTTTGCCTTGTTATATTGCCGCAACGTTTGAATTCGATCGGCGCAACAGATCGTGTGCCGCTGTGAGAAATCCACTTTCCCTCGGCGAGTTTGCCGGATAACGGCGTCGGTACACCAGGTATAGCACAATGTAGTGCACAGCGATGGCGTTTTCTCGCTGTGGAAACACTAACCAGCTGTCTACACGACGTAAGAGACCGCGGGTGGAAGAGAGCGCCGAGCGTAGGAGAGGGAAACGTGAGCGAGAGTGCCGCGGCACCCCCCGAAACACGCGCGCCGCTCGGGTACGCCGGATAGACGCTTCCAGAATCCCATAAATCAGGTCAGGGTTGGTGACGGTGGCTCGTGAAAGCGGAGGCCAGAGCGAGACCGATAGACGGAGAGGTTACGTCGGGGGGGTTTACGACGCCGGGAGGGTTGTTAGGTAAAGGTCGACGCACAACAATCCCACGCCGATGAGCGAGCGAAACTGCGAATATACAACGTTCAACTCCGCATGTAACGAGAACGAGCGTCTCGACACGACTGAAAAACTCGGTAAATCGACATTCGCGCCGTCGACGTCCTAATGCGTCCAACCCATCAATGACATTTTGCTCGAGATTGCTCGAAAGAGAAAAGAAACCGGGTTTTTCGACTACATCGGGCAATGTAGTGATGTAAAAATGTAAAATTCAGAATAAGTACCGATACGAACAGTCAATCGCGATTATCAATAAGATTTTTTTTACCGAATGTCGTTTCTTCTGAAAGAACTACGGGTATCGCTAAAAAGAAGGCGGAAAGAGAACAAATTTGTTGAAAGTGACGAGAGGGGAGAATCCGGGCAGGAAGTAAAGGGACGACTACTGTTGGTATTAAGTATTTCGTGAGCCACGACTGTCGCGGGGGTCTTGCTCGGCGAATCGTACGCCGGGCGTTAAGGGTGGCTGACAGATCAAAGCCGAGCCGAGAGATGAAGGGAAAACACGAGTGCGAGAAAAAACTGAGAAGACGACGTGCCAAGCGGCCGAGAGCGAGAGAGCGAGAGCGTGGCGGGAAGGAGAACACAGCGAGAGAAAAGAAAACGCGAGGGGTCTACGCGGGGCAAGAAAGCGACGGAGCAAAACCTGGATGCGAGGAGTGGATGGCACTCGATTGATTCATTGGACGCGCGTGCCCGGCTTCAAATCACCAGAATAGATCCTCAGCGCGTCGGTATGCCGGGTCTTCCACGGCTAATCCATCGTGCGTCTTTATTGCCCAGGGACATTTATAAAACGGTGAGACGAGGCAGGGGCACGCCACCGCAGCGTAGAGCAGCGAAGAGCAGTCACAGATTATAAATCGCGGCAGAGATGAGTATACAGGCCGATGAACGCCGCGACGGCCGAGAGGAAATCAAGGCGCTTTCTTGGTCGGGCAGTAGCGAAAACACGCGGCGGTAGTCGAACGAGTGCGAGCTGCATCGACCAAAAGACAACCGCGTTGAGGCCGCACCGTGACGAGTTCTTTCATAGGTGCGAAGAAACGACTCTTGTCATCAAAGAGGCGAGAAGTATGCAGAGTTTGCCACATTTCAGTTATCGCGCAACATTGATGGTCATATAATTTTCTTGTAATGCAATTATACGTTGCTCGCGTTGGCTAATTACCGATGTCGCTGAAGCTCCGACCGCGTCGATAACTCGTCGATTGACCGCTACGCGTCAACTACAATTCGCAAACGGGGCCAAGCAATTTTAACCGGTTTGCTTGATGAAAACTGTCGCAATCACGTCGAATGCGTTCGTAACTAGCACAATCGTAATTATCGTAGGTGGTACAGTGGTCTCGAAAGCTTGTTTTCTAATAGCCAACGAAAACCGGACTGTAAAAAATAAAACAAGAGCATAAAAAAAATCGACAAATGAATTCTTTACCAACGACACACCAGTTAAACACGTAAAAAGAAATAAGTTAAACGATAAATAAGAAAGATGAAAACAATAGTAAAAAAAGAGGCCATCATATAACCAATACAGAACGAGGAGAAGTGTGCAACTCGTCTCGTTCTCACGGACGATAGAGCTAGCGAGAGGGTCGAAAACCGGGCAGGTGGCTATTCGGGGGTAATTACATTCGTCCGTAGCTACCAGGCAGAAGCCCTCTCACGTTCTCTTGTCCTTTCTCGTCTCGGAAACGGCATCGCTCACTCTCTCTTTCTCGCTCGCGACCGAGTGAGAAAGCGGAGAGCGTAGTTTATTTAGCCACGGGCGCACCGTATTCTGTAGTCCCGAGGTATGGGGTCGCGAAACGTGAGCGCGAGAGGCAGTAGAGACGAAAAGGGGGGCAGTGTATAGCGGAAGGCAAAGAGAGTGTAAGGGGTTGGGGGGTGGTAGTAACGCCAGATAGGTCGGTCCGTTTCGCAGGCGAAGGTGTAGCGAAGATAAGGTGCTCGTTGCGTTGAAGCGTCCCTTGGCGGCCGTCCCGGAGCGTCCCGACGCCTCTACTCGCCCCCTCTGCATCTCTACACTCCCGCTCGTCCAACGTCCCTCGTAACAACCAACGGGTTTTCCACCCCCTTTCCCATATAGCGGCTATAGGTACATAGATACATACGTACATCCACCAACTACGTTCCTCCCTCGCGACTCTACTGTATACGAGCATCCTCCACCTACCCTCTCGGTCGCTCTTTCCCTCGATTCGTTGCTCACATGTAATATCTCCCTTCTCTCGTCTTTCTCCCGTCGTTATCCCGACTTCATAGTACCCGGGAAGCTTCACTGCCCTTTCCTTTGCCAACCCACTCTCATACTTGGCTCTCTCATTCGCTATATACCTCCAAACGCCCTGCCCGCTTCGTGCAGGGACAAGCCGCTGTTTCCCTCACGGTTTCAGCCGAACTCGCAGATACACAGTAAACGACCAGAAAGCAGAGAGAGCCCTGACCCGGAATAGTCGCTTGACGCAGGGAGGAAATGAGTCAGATAGAGTACGCGGAAGGAAGATTCGATGAGGGGGTCACCCCATCCTTCCTACTCGCACTCCTGGGCCTTTCCGCCGCCTCGGTACACATCGAGCGTTTAATGCATGCCTCGGCAAGAACATCAACCTCGATAACGCGACTGTTTCGAGTAATTGGGAGGTAGAACAGCCTCACGACATGCAGGTCTCTTACATCTTGATACACATACGTCGGTGACAGAGCTCCAAGCTCATATTGTACATGTATCGAGGGATGGTGCGTTGTATGTGTGTACACGATACATTTATATTGGACAGACCAAACTCCACTCGAGCCTCGAGTGCCGGATCTACCAAGTCGTAAGGGGGAGTGGAAGGGCGCCGATAAGTAGGCTGAGAGAAGTAGTTTTTACCGATATTTACCTATGATCCTTCCTGCTGCTGTTGCTTCATGATTTTCTAAAGTTGCTTGCGCTTTTCTTACTCTACGTTACCCGAAAAGAATTCTGATCGACAAAGTAATTATGTCAAATATGGAAATTTAAAGAAATGTTGCTTATGTTATAATCGGCAGATTTATTTGTCATGTACAAATAGCAATGAAGAATTTTTTTAATTAATTTTTTCGTAGAGAGAAAAGCGGAACAGTAGTTAAATAATCGTAATAATCGATTACGTATTGAGCCGTTTCGCTGAATCACGTGTGCGCGTTTTACTCTGGCGGGCTGTCGAGCGTTATAAATGTACAAACGAGAGACTTCCAGTCTTGACTGTTCATTTCGCACTCTTGAAATTTACGTACAGCATTCGTGCACTATTCTTGTAACTCACTTAGTTGCGTTATTAGCGCAGGAACAAATGGCGTGTCGATCGGCAAGTTTACGATCGCCAGCCCGTATTTTGCAGTCTCGACGATAGCACAAAGGATCGATAAACATGCCATTCGTCGAACATTGCTAAGATTGCAAAAATACCAAAGATATCGTACGCGAGCGATACTTATCCTCGGTATAATCATAGTTCACCTCGTCGACGTTGAACCCTTTTTTTTCTTCGCTTTCAACGCTTGAACATTCTAATCAAACGTCGTTAACTCGACGTAAGCTGTCTCTCTCAATCGTGTTATTAAACGCTAAGCCCTCTAGCTGTAGGGAGAAGGAAAGCTCTATATATACGCGTGTCCTATTACAAAGATGATTATTCCAGGATCGCGTTCGGTCCGCAAGACTCAACGGAGATGAAGAAAGTATCCGACGGTGTAAGCGGCCAAGGAGAGAATGAGCGAGATAAAAGTATGCGATACGCCTTGGGTCGTCCAATTGGTAGAGTCGAGCGAAAGGGGTGAAGAGATGGAAACTGGGAGGAAGCAAAGAACGAGAAGGAACGAGGTACAACGGGCGAGAGGAAAGACGTCAAGTCTCGTCGAGAATCGAAGGCACCACGGCAGTGAGACGAAGAGAGGTGCAAGGGAATAGAATGTCTATATAGATGGAGGAAAAATAAGTGTGAGGGAGTAAAAGATGAGGATAGGAGGTGGATAAGCGCGGGTGGACAGCCAGGGTGAAGAGTCCTGGACAAGGCGAAGCGAAGAGGAAACGAAGAGGAGAGGGCGAGCGAGGTAAGTAGGTATAAAGGAGCGTGACTGGACGTGAGTTCAATACGCGGCGCGGTCCTCGAGACCACCTGTCACTGACATCGCCGCAATCCGAAACTGACCACGACAGCGAACCTCGCTGCCGCCGCCGATGCCGGTTATACCTTGGGGGGGAGGCACAAGGCTTGTACTATCCCTTGCCTTCCTTCCTTCGCTTCTCACTCTGCTTGAATGCTTGCCTGCGGACCACAACGGCGGAAACTTATACCCGCCTTCCGATTGATCCGTCTCGGCCACTCACCATACGCCAAGAGGGACGAATTACTGGGCTGCTGTTGGCGATGCCAATGCTTCTGGCCGCTAGCTTCTGGCCTTTATTCCACTCCGTTCATCTCGCTCTTGCTCTCGATTTCGACTCTTCTCACCTCTTCACCCGCCCGGACGTCGTCTCTGGATACTGGCAACCTCGGCCATCTACGACACTCCTAGCGGCTTACTCGCTTCATCCAAGCTAAGTGGTGACGAGCCGGATTGTGTGGAGACACACTCGACAGCGTTCGAGACTTTTGCATCGGGCGAAAGGGAGGGCAAAACGTACGTCATCGATATGGACGAAATGGATAATGGAGACTGGCGTTTTCATGCTCGTTCAACGGGGTCCCCGGGCATCGTCTTTTATATTTTCCAATATCGTTTCATCAACCAGAAATATAGTTCTGTTTAACGGTGAATCGATATATTGATTGGCAAACCGGAATGCTATCGACGAAGAGGATCCCGTCCGACAATAACTTGGATCGTTCGGGAGAAGAAAGAAGACGGGGGGCGGCTTTTCTCTCTGAGTTGTGAGGACAGGTCATCAGAAATACAGCAACGACGGATCATCGAGGAGATGAACAGCGGGATCTTTATACACAATGCAACCGGTTTAATAGCTTAGAAAACGGCGTGTGAGAGAGAGAAGCAAAATCGAAAGATGAAAAATAAGAAGAGCCGGCGGTACAAGCAAAGTCGGAAGGGCAACGTCATCGCCCGATCATCAATGCCCGCTCGACGAGATCGCATCGCCATCGGGCAACACAGCCGCTATATGCCATAAAAAACCATATACAGTGTAAAAAATTATCTTAGAAAATTAATAAAGAGTATGCGAGTTCTATGCATGTGCAGTTATAATAAACTTTGAATATCAATGTATGCCGCAAATTACAAAACGGTGAATCAATTTTTCGAGTACCAAGTTTTGTGATTAATTGCCTGCCAAACTCCCAATCAAATTCAAAATAAGTTCCGAAGTTTTCAATGCAATTGGCATGAATTCTAATTTCATACGCCTATTCTGTTTATTTCAGATCTCTGTATGTAAAACATGTTGACTACCATAACATTTTCTACAGTGCACGAAGAATCTGCGGAGAGTAAAGTCGAACATTCATAGAAACTGCTAGTTCTAAATCGCAATAGGTCGCTGGTTTGCTGGGCCTGGTTTCTGCTTCGTCACTCTGCCAGGATCGGCACGATGATGATCGAAGTCCGCATACGATTTTGCAATGGACCACAGTCGATACGCGTCGAGGCCATTGGGGATTAATGCAATGCGGAGAACGACCGCGATAATGGTTCCAAGCCGTGCCAACAATAATGAGGTAGCACAGCGGAACACGAGGAAGAATAAGGTATCATGCGCGCGCGGTACGAAGAGGAAGAAGTGAGAGAGAATTTCAGGATACCGCGCTTTCCAGCGTCAAGCACGGTCACTTCGGTCACTCCTTCGTTGCAAAGAAGAATGAACGGTACGGAGAAGAGACGAAGAACGTTGGAGCGTGGGTGATTGATGGCACGTCAGTCATGGCGGAGCCATCAATCTACGGTTCAGCTCGGCTGCGCCATACCTTTATTATTTATTATTCCTGCCACACTGCCGTCCTCTTTCAGTGCCTCCTGCACTCTCATTCTCTGATCTCTTTGGATCACGCGGCAAACGAGTAGCAGAACTGCCGTTGTGTCCCGCGCTTCACGCGGCGAGCGCCGCAAGACTCACAAACTAACATCGGCGAACCCGAAAAGAGGGTCCGGGGCAGTGACGAAGCACGGGAGCGCGGTTAAAACTCGCGCTCTCGCGCATTTGTTCCTGCGGTGTGCGTCCACGTATGAGTCAAGAGCGTTTTATGGAACCGAGGTTCGTTTTTTTTTTTTATAAACGCACGAAAGTGAGAAACGAGAGACGAACGGTCTCATATGATGCTCGCGCACGATCCTTGGTTTTACCTTTGGATTGTACAATAGAACGCCGGTGGTGGCATACACAACGGGCCACCAACTATTGACCCTATAATATGACTCTGCGAACCCGAAGTGAGGCAGCGAGCGGCATCACCGCTCTGCCGCCTGCTGTCTGTCCGTTGCTGCGTCACGAAACAAATACCGTCGGGCAATCATCGGATGGACAGATGAACGAGTCGGAGGATGACGAAGATGCAAGCTGATGCGGAGAGCGACCGCGACCACCGGTCGCAGAATGACTGGCCGCAGTCTGTCAATCTTCTTCGACTCTCACGCAGAATTGGGCAGTACCCCAGTAACGTGTGCTGTACCACTTTTGCCGTTTCGATGATTCCAGAGCGCAGCAATATTTTCGAACGAAAGTATGACGATTTTTCTTTGATTTCTTCGAAAGTGTTTATTGATCGTAATAGAAGAACCGGGCAACTCTTGTGTAAAAGTGACTATAATGGAAGAGAAACGAGATGGTATAAGGTGAACGACGGACAACAGGGGCGGAAAAGTCGGCGGCTTAGGCGTTTTAAGTTTCAGCATGTAGGCATTCGAGAAGACATCGGGGAACTTGATCTCCCGAGCCGGACGCAGCAGATATCTGCAGCACCTGAGCCTCTTAGACACACTTTTTTTTAATCAAGGATAAACAGGTCGAATGCCCGCACCGCTCCGGAGCGCTTCGACGGAAGAACGAAAAATCGCCATAACAAAAACGTGTTAATAACAACTAATTTTTCTTCAAGAGCGAATCTCTGCGCATTTCGGGTTAGATCCACGGATCGAGCCTTTTTTTAAAGTCAACAATCGCTTCGCCGCCTCTTCCTCTTTACCCGCGCTAAGTTATGATGACAATTTGATTATCGGTTCGTTTCTGGGACACAGATTGCTGTTGACGAATTGATGAAAACCAAATCAAATCACCATGGTTTTTCTAACAATGCAGATGAGAAATGTGTCCATTAGAAAAGTACTGAATGTGCTACGAAATATGGTCAATATGAAATTCATCCATCGGACTCTCGAGATATGTCATTTATATATAATTTTTTTACTATACAGATTCTACAGATATAAAAGAGATATATATTTTCTCTATATTTCGACATATGCTTTACGCCTACGTGGGACGGACGACGAGGAACGTAAAATTCTTTCGTATATCTACTTAACGCAGAACGACACGCCGAAAAAAGTGTTCGATCGATCATGTAGGTCTTATACAAGGTTTTCAGAAAAAGTTTGTATGACGTAACTGGACTGGATCTTGCCACATCGAGCGTAAACAAGCCAGCGGCCTAACGGTCGGCCTCAGACATTAGGAGACGTTCGAGTGTGGTTGAGATAGGTCCGGGGCGCGAGCCTCGAGGTACAGCAAAGCGCCGAGGGCGTGGGGCAGCGTGGCAAAAGCTCTGGGACCCATTCCATTCATACACCGGCGAGTTGTCTGGCTTGTGAATCGCGCGGCTACAGAGCGCGATGAAAGTATAGTCCACGGAGTGTGTGTATAGGTCGATACGATATATGTGAGCCTTGAAACGAGATACGGTTACAAAATTGCTACAGTCTCAATCGATCGGGTCAACCTCGATTTTGTCAGCTCATTGAGCACCGTGACGACCAAAAAAATAGACGCATCACTCAATTTTCCGAAAAATAAACAAAATTAATCAACGAAGCGACGGTCGCGCAGATACAATTTTTTTCCGTAGCCGAAATAGAAGTCTTTGAACGCGAAAAATTATGAAAGAAAGACCAAGTATAATAGTCCGCAATAATCGTTATCTCAGCCTAGAGCGACCTTTAACGTTCAATGGGACAAAATTATCTTAAAGATCTCACTTGGGAATCGTGTCGCAAAGGTCAGACTGAACGATGCGAGACATACCTCAAGTTGTACTGGAATAGCATGTACTATTTCTAAGAGCGGAAACTGCCAGTGTCAGAGAACAATGATGATTGAATTCAATTGACGAATGCATACGCCAGACGCCCATATTCATCACCGTGACTGCACGACAATAATCGGGGAATTAGTGTTTGACGCCACTTACCAATCGACATGCATAGTTATCCTGCAATAAACATTTTATTGCGGGGGAAGCGCGCGTACGAAACTTTGCGTAATTTGTTACTGGAAAATATAAATAAACAGTCCGATCGTTCGAACGACGAAGGATCGGCAACGTTCCCGTGAAACCTTCTAATCGGTACTCGACGTAGCAATGCTATGTCCATTAAAAATCACCTTGTATTTTAATTGATATAAAACAATGCCGTTCTTACAGTTCCTCGTTATGACTCCTGTCTTGTACGGCCGATGCTGATATTGCGTTCGAAGAACACGTTAAAAAAACCGTCCACCTCGCAATACTACTAATCGACCTGTAAAGCACCGTTGTACGGTATATCGATAACAGAATTCATCAAGCATCGCGCCACTGACTAGGACTGATCGGAATGGATCCGCTATTGTGCCAATCAATCGCGATGCGTGCGATTCAGTAGCTCCAGAAAAATGAGTCATGCGGAGCATCGAACAACGGCGCAACGATTCGACGCCGGTGTGCGCTCATGATTCTCGAGTGCAGTGCGCGCTCGTTCGGAAAGATCGAAAAATGAGATAATCGAAAACGACGTAACGCGGAAGATGTTGATTAGATCGGGATACCATTTGACTTTTTTTTTTCATCCATGTGCATGTACGTTGTTCGTGGAAAAATATAATAAATTTCAAGAAGCTCGGAGGTCAGGCGCTTCGGAAACGTCGCTGGGTTGTTGATTATTCGTAGGGAGTTTATTAGCGCACGTCTCGATCGTGGAGAGGATGGATACGGCGTTACTGGCACGATAATCACTGACCGTGAAGGAGGCAAGTTAACCAAATAAATCCAATTCATGTTGTTGCATTAGATATAGAAATAACGGCAAACTTTCTTTCCCCATCTGTTTGCGCAGATAGCACATATAAAATCGTATGGAGCGCGTACGTTAAGTGCTTAATGGAATGTTTGCTACGCGATCGAATCCCGTGAATTCACTGACCGATTCGTTGTGAGGTAAATTATTTATAGTCTTATCGTTGAGGTATGTTCTATACCTTGCGGAAGTCTATTAATTGGAAACGCGCTTATCTTCCATTACACATACTGGCCCTTAGTTTCGTTTTCTTATCGGGTTCTCTATGATCTATTAATATTATGTATTCCGTATAAGAAATACGCACAATTACTTTCAATAGACGCTTTCCGGTATTATATTGAATTTGACGATAATCGATCGAGTTTTTCAAATTTGGTATGAATTTGGAAAAAAAATCATGGCATGAAACAAAAAAAAAGAAAAAAATGTACAATAGCATTGTACAGGAAATCTTCATACGAATTTATACGGCCAACTGTTATCTGAGCACTGCTGTCGCACATTTGGAAATCACCGCAAAAAAAAATTCTCCCGGAAGAGCAAAAAAACTCGTCAACGAAATGAATCAAACGGCGAGGCTCGTGACCGTGAAGAATAAGGAAGCGGTGTGCAATCAGCTGCACCTGTTTCAACTTTCGGTCGTTGCATCAACGCGGTTTGTATGAATAAGGACACGTGGACGACGTTTCGGCCGCGTCGCTCGTCGGCGCGCTTTGAGTTCGGAAATATTGTTACGTAAAATATTGTGGCGTAAATATTGTTACGTAAAAGTAATCGGTGTACGCGATTGCAGCAAAAGTTACGGTATCGATGACTGTACAGCGTTCACCTCAGATAAGAGTGCGCGACGCGAGCGAGCCTCGCGTCCTGATCCGAACTATCGGTGATATTTCTAACGCCGTGTGTCGGGATTGTCAATTTCTCGCGGATGAAAATGAGGCAGCCAAGACGTTGGCGGTCGAACGAAATGAAAAATGTAAAGTGTAACATCGCCCGAACGGAGAGAGAGGAGAGTCGGAGGCACGGGGGTGGGGGAGAAGCGACGGCCTCGAGAAATTATCGGACGAGATGGCAGAGAGTCGCGAGCCGCTGAGAGACGCCAATCGATCGATCGTCTATGCCGCCATCAATCAACGCTATGTCAGGAATAATCGATGGACGTGACAATTCGAGTTGAGTCCGGTGGGTTGTTCGGAGCGAGTTAGCGTGTATAAAGACTAACGCGGAGAAGAGAGAATGGCATATACAATGGCAGTGTATAGCGCACGGCGGAGCAGCGCAAACATCGAACCAACCGATCAATCAAGTTTCTCTCGATCTCTGTCTATCTTTCTGTCGCTCGCGCGCAGACCGCGCCACGTCTTTGAACGGACGCGTAATAGACTCGACAACGGAGAGATGATAAACAGGCTGATACATTTTCTACTCGTACACAGCTTCCGTCCCAGAAATACTAATAACTTCGGTAATAAGTCTCGGGTATCCACGCTGGATACATTACTGTTCCCATTAATTTTGGAACGTCACCCTCAATTCCGATAAAATCGTATGTTCAAGAAAAAGGCTTTTTGACGGCGTTCCTTCGATAGTTTTGATCGTTTTCTCAGTCATCAATTTCGTCATTTTGTATAAGTTCTGTCATAATCGTCCATTAAACTATGAATTGCAACATAAGTAGATTAAAAAACTGAAAAAAATTGTAGAGCATTCGCATTATTGTTACGAGCAAAAGAAACCGGCTTTGTATGTGACAAAAGCCTCCCGTGCGTGAAGTCGCGGGAGTCAACGAAATCGTGAGAGTTCCCGCGTCGCACGAAAAGTCCGGTTGCATAGTTTCGCCAACCAGAGCGGCAAGAGTTAGCGCCGCTAGCGAACGCGCACGGTTAAGCGCATGTACTCGAACAATTCGCGCCGTGGTCGCCACTTCCAGCGCATACGTCCCACGTGCGCGCGGTAGTTAAGCTGTGATTCACCGGTTTACACACTCGGTATCCCCGTTACAGTGCCTAGCTGCTCTGCTGGTGCGCGCGTTGCCAATGCTTTTCAGCGCACGTGTAGGCGGCCTACCGCACCGCTCTTCTCGTACCGGGTAACAGAGTGTACCCGCTACGCGCAGACTACGAGCGTTCCACTGTACTCGTCGGCAGCACACACGTGCACACACGGCAACACGCGCGCGGTGTATTGCCCGAGTTGTAAATATTAGCCGAACTCTTTCAGCACGCCGATGAGACATGGTTTTCCATCCTTGCGTATGTCTCGCGATAAATACGCGGTTCGCCGAAAAAATTTCATTCATCGACCGTCGTCGATGGCAAATAGCACAGGTGGATATAGTTCCAGCGCAAAGCCGCGCAGATTTTAACTTCACAAATAGCTTGGAGATCCCGTGAGTAAAAATAAAGCGAACTTTCGGCAAATTGTTTCGTTGAAGTCCTGATTTTCTTACAAATCGACCGAGGCCAATTGGAAAAAATTGAAAATTACAAAGGATTCCAATCATTATCATGCCGTTGGTGTAATTTGGAATACCATTTTTTAAAGTTTTTGGGAAATCTGAATTGTTTTAAAAAATTTGTAAATTGATTGAACTGTCTACTATGCGATTATTCAAGGAGTTTCATGAAAAGTAATTTGTCGAATTTTCGCGAGCGAAGATGACACGGCTTTTGGCTCCACCCGGCGAGAAGTCCCAACTATCGGTCGTATCATCGCAAATTGCCACAAATGTGCCGTGATTCGTTTGTTGCATAAGACTCACCAATATTACGCGAATCTCTCGCGGAGTGAGCGGAGTCGCCGGTGACGGCGTGCCTAGCACAAGCTACGCAGAGCCCTGCACAGCTGTACATGGAACAGAGCATCACATTTGTAGCTGTAGCAGTAGGCAGTGGGTAGTTCCGTGCGCTCTTAGCCCTCCTAGGTTCTCCTTAGAATGCGGTACGTCACCGCGAGAGTGATCTATGCGAGCGGTTGCATTCATAGCTCGGTGTGCATATCGTAATACCTATACGAGATTGTACGCTACTCGCGATATATGTATGTATACGCGTATAGATATACTATACAAGCGCTATACAACGCTTTCGCGCTGACGTAATGCGCGCGATTATTACTCACTGTTATCGCCCGGCGCGTCTGAGCTGCTAACGGTCTCCGAGGCGAACGACGCTCTTGCCTGCTCGAAACCCGACTGCGAGACAATTCGCAAGTATAAGCTGGCTCATACGCACGAACGGGCAAGTTGCCATTGCTTCTGGATTTCTCATATTCGTCTCAACATTTTTACAAATATTTTGATTTCGGCTCTGTCGCACCCGCGCATTATTGAAAATTGTTAACGTGTTTGCATGCAAAAAAATGTCGTATTTTTATACAAAAAAACAAAAAAATTATAATAATACTCAGGGCATGATTTCGCCAAGAATTAACATTTTTTTGAAGAAAAGCTGTAAAATATTAAGTCACACTCGCATCGGTATTTGCAATGATTATTATTAAGTTACTTTTTCAAATGTCAGCCGACGCAGAGAGCTCAAAAAAAAAGTCGCGCGATTGACAAAGAATCATCAAGAATGTTGGTAGACCGCGCGATTCGCGAGTACACACGCGCGCGTATAGTGGCGACTAATACTGTGTAGCGATAGCGCAGAGTCACGGACAGCGCGTGAATCACACCTGCTGCTGCGCGGCGCACGATTTATCTATAAATATACGGGCGCATAGCTCTCACACTTCTCTCTCTCCCTCCCTGGGAACGACGACCGTCTACTTATATATTTGCAAGCGGGCGCGAATCCCCCGAGCAGTGGTTGATGCGATGACGGTTAAAGATATCAATGTGTTCCGCAAATGCATCAGTACTTTTCGATTCTTTTTATTTTTTGGAAATCTCGTCCGATATTAAGAATTTCCATGGGCAATTCGAGAATACTTTTTGCCCAGTGAATCGCGATGGGAATGTCGTTAACCTCGGCTTACTGTCACGGGGTCTCTGAGACCCCATTCGTTAACTAAGATACATCTCGGACTTTACGCCAATTTACCGCAAAAAATGGCGTGTTCAAGATTCAGTGCAGTAAACTCATTGATAAAAGATGGATTTAAGATAAGGTGGGTCCAATAAACAGTCGAATGTTATCCGATACACCCCAGCTATTGACTGGTCGAGTTGTTTGATCGAATTACGAGAACAGCTTACGAAACGAACGTTCGAAGATGTTGAGATATTCATGAAATACGAATTCTCAGTTTCGTTGATGCGTCTTCACTCGCGTATATACGTCGCGCAGGCACAGTAAACACGAAAGACTCCGATCGTAAAGTGGTATAGAGTATAGAGAGGAGATGAGACGACGGCAGCCGAAGAAAATGACCGGATGGCCAGCACTCGGTTGCTCCGGGTCATAACTCACCATTAATTAATTAATAAGTCCTGTCGGCTAACTCGGCTCCTCGAGTGTGTGCGCGACTTGTGCGTATCTGCATTCTGTATATATCTGCGAAAAGCCTATCTTCTCGGCGAGGAGTTTGGATTCTCTCGACGAGCGAGCAAGCCAGCGAGCCAGCGAGCAAGCAGCAGCAGCAGCCACACACCACAAGAGCACACGTAATCTCGTATTACTAATCTCGTTTCGTAGCCGGTGTGCCAAGCGACGCATGGAAATCGTGTAGAGGACTCTTATACACGGCGCATGAGCTATATCTATCCCGAAGCATGCCGTATCCTTGCGCATCAGGTGCGTTCCTCAACCATTCCCTCGCTTATACACCGACGTGGATAAAAGTGATGCCTTTCTAGATGCTGCGAGTTTCTTGTCTCGTTTATTCACCGGTTATGTATCATGTTGCCTCTATCGCCTTATGCCTCGCGGTGGCTATGCCAAGAGCGAGATACCGGTAAACCGTTCAAACTCCGCAATGAACTTTACAACCCGCCTCGGTTCACTCACTCGGCGTCACATTAAACGGCAGCGAGCATTATTAAGTGGATTTGCGATAATTCAACCTTCCAGGTAAATTGCCGGAGACTCGTTTGTACGCGCATGCATATATTTATATGCTCGGGAGCACTGACCGCCGACCGCTGACAATTTATACGACGAAATAAGATACAACGTCGATCAATTGTCGAACTTTTATTGAACGGACGAGCGAGAAACTCGCGTTCGACGCGACGTTTACGGCAAATTCAATTATCCCCGTCTATCGTCGTCGTTCCGGCGGTCATGTTTTTCGATGCTGTTTTATCGTTTTGTTTTGGCGATCATACGAATTTTCGAAAAATTTTGCAATACTTATTATGCAGTTGGAATCGAGTTTCAATTGCGCTGTATCCTCAAGTACATTATTCAATATCGTATCATTTGTTAAAGCGGAAGCGAAATAAGTCAAGTCTTACAAAAGAAAACATTTGGTTTATCGGCCGGGTACAACGATTACTGCGTAAAAAATACCATGAAGGTTTTGTTGATAAACCCATCAAAGAAAAGATAACTCTTCGCTTACCGAAAACGTAAGTATTGATATGACGCTCCGCACTACATTGGCTGTAATATTATTCGTCTAAAGCTGTTTATCCGCTAAAAATAGATTTAGGAATAATACAGTTGCAATCGTAATTTTCATGCAGACCATGAACCGCGAAAAAGCCCATGATTCATCGTTGCGTCATGTGTGTGGTGTCGCCTATACACATATTTAATTGGTGGTGTACGATTTCCTTCATAGTATTTTGTGTACGTTCGTGCTAATATGTCGTGCTGTTCGAGTCTGTCCCTCTCCGCAGAGCGATCCTCCCCCTCGCCGCCCCGCCTTCGAGTATAAAAGAACACTCGCGTTGTGCAAGGCACGCGCGACAGTCGAATTGTCAGCTATGATCGATGTGGCGCCTCGCGCGTCGAGGCCTCAATCGTCCGCGCGGAATAATAACGACGCAACACAGAGCAGCAGCAACACCAGAGAGCGACGACTCTTCGCCTGAAATTAATCGAGTGTTTCGAGCACCAGTTTGTTTGCTAGCTACCAAAGAATAAGTGCCTCTGGCAACCGGTGCGACTCCATCGAGCCTCGTCATTAATATATCCCCGTGGAAGAGGCGATATTTGGCCAATTTCTGTTTATCGATCGAGATAACGTGTTATACATCATCTTGAGATATAGGGTAATTCGGATTGACGTGGACAATCGTTGTGTCCTCTTACGAGACGAGCCATTGACCCGGCCAACCCAATTCATTGCATGGCCATTATATCTGAGGTTCGACTTTATACTTCAACGTAACCCAACGGAATTGCTTTCCATATCGAAGAGAAATGCTTTAAAAAAATTGATAGCCGCAGAAAATGAGATGGTTTCATCTCGAATATGCCGGTGAAATCCACAAACCATTTTTTTTCGACCAAGTGCAAACAAATAAGGGATCGTATGAATTTTGCTCCGAGTCCTTTAAGGCAATGAAACTATTGCCAAGTAAAATCCTGAAGTACCGATGAAGAAATATCGCTTTCGCCGATTCGAGAAAAGAAAAATATTTGTACACCGCATTTCCACCGAAACCGATA
This sequence comes from Ischnus inquisitorius, assembly GCA_963924025.1. Classification (NCBI taxonomy): domain Eukaryota; kingdom Metazoa; phylum Arthropoda; class Insecta; order Hymenoptera; family Ichneumonidae; genus Ischnus; species Ischnus inquisitorius. The sequence continues at coordinate 8,843,324 of OZ001246.1, forward strand.
TCGCCTTAATTGATAATATTCGAAAGTAAATAAATTCTATAAAATTTATGCGTTGGGTAATAATAAAGCGAGAGGCACGCGGAAACAACGGTGGATGAGAAGCGCACAGAAACAATGGATAACGCATGGCAGTGAGTTCGGATGTGATGTCGGGTGCACAATAAATTATCAGTATCATCGTCGTTTCGTACACTGTCGATAATTAAAAATTGTCAAAAGCACTTTGCGAGTCGTTTATATTAACCTGGCTAGGTTTCCCCAACGTTACCCGCGGTAGCGGACTGTAAGCCGTCCGCCCGCAGGCGCATTTTCAGCACGCCGCGATGCAAGCCCGGGGTGTAGGGAGCACAGAGAGGGAAAGAAAGAGAGAGTCTCGCGGTGAGCGTTAAGGGAAAAGAGAAATGGATAGAGGGGAAGCGACAGTGTTACCGTTGGCGCTGGTGCGAACGCGGTAAAGAGTGAAATGAAAGAGAAATTCAACTCGACTGTAATTACAATGAAAAAGAGAGCGCTTCAACCGAAGAAGGGTGAATATACGAGGAGGAGTAAAGAGGAGTGAGGTTTATGCGCAATCATTAGCCATTGCATTATTACTTGGTGGATATTAATTGATTTCGAAAATACAATTTTCTGTTTGAACGATCAAAAAGCATTTGATGCCCGTTTCAGAGGGGCGCGCGCGCGAGCGAGAAAGAGAGGCGAGTTGACCGCTACGGCCGGGTAGCCTCCGCGTGTAGCTTCGGCAGTTCCGATTTTCTCTCGTTTATTCTTCTCTCGCTCGCGCTAATTCTCTGCCGCGATCGAATAACGAAAAGAGTTCCGGCATGCGCGCTTTGTTGTGTGTATCCCCGACCTCGCGTAACGCGCTCTCGCACGCCTGTGTTGCGCTCGCATCGATACGGGCCGACTAGCGAGCGAATCTCGTTTGTGATTCAGCGGCTCGATGTCGAGCCATCGTCGGTTTCGACGATGTCTCTCTATACTTCGTTAATCCGAGCTACTCTAGGTGTTGACGCGTGCCATAAAAAACAGACACAGTATATTCAACGGTACACAGCGCTCTACATACCGATACGGTCGCTTAATAGTCCGGTTGGCTGACATGAATGCTAATGGTCGATCATTAAAAATTAAAAAAGATTCATATCCCCTCATTAATCAGCCTTCCCGATATGAAAAATTCGCATAAACATATTTGCATAATGTTGCACAATAACAATTCCGACAAATGACTGACGGATTGATTAAAAAAAATTGTTTAACGAATCCTCCGGTAACTGTTTTTATCAGAAATTAATCCGTTAACTTTTTTCCTTTTTTCCTCCTTAAGGGGAGTGGCAAACGCGTTGCAGCGCGACCGAAAAGTTAAAAAACAGTCGCAGCTCAGCGAGCGTTGGCGCAATTTTTTAAATTACCTTCATCATATCTACAACGATTAATTTATGGTGTTAGAGGCAATTTTGAAACGATAACATCGGACTTTGTATCAGCGCTGCGAGAAACGCAGGTGAAAGGCGTGATTCGCCGAGCGTGTAACACACGCGCAAAGTGTCCCGGAGTCGAGATGATTGGTGAGTTCGCGAAAGGGTTAAACCGGCGATCGGCTGTCCTTCCGTCAGTTTGTATATTAACGCGCGGCATTAGATAGGTAAATACGCCGAGTTAAAGCGTCTGTCACTTGCAAACTATCGAGCGTAAAGGATATTACTTTGTTCGGGCATTATTTCGATAAATTTATATGTATTACGGTTGCAAGCGAAACGTTATAAATCGATATCGGGGGGAAGAGGCGAGGGGGGGTGGCGTCGAGGAGGGGGGAAGGCGGCAAGAGAACGAGCGGTAGAATAATAAAATAGTGAAACACAACGACCATTGATAATTCAAAGCGCACGATAACTTTTACTGCTCATCCGTCGAGTGGCGGGTGGTCTATCGGTGCGTGAAATGGAAATCGAGCGAAATGAATTCGCGTGCATATACACGGACAGAGAAACGAGAGAGCCAGAGAGGAAAGAATGAGAGGATGGGAATGCCGAAGTCCAGGGGGTTGAGGAGAACGGGGGGAGGAGAACGAGGGAGTGGAAAGCGGGCGCAAGCCACGGAAGTGCGGGATGAAAAGAGAGAGAATTTGCGAGCGAGAGAATTCGAGGTCCGACAAAACGCCGGGGGCGCCCCCAAATTAGCGCCACACCGAACGACTAATATTTTTGTTCATGAAGCGGCGTTTATGATTCTCTCTCCTTTTTTTTTACCGTTCCATTTTTTTTTCCTTTTTTTTTTACTTTCGTTGTTTCATCCGGTATCACACGTATCGCCGGTGTCACACTCCACTCCTGTGTGCTAACTTGCATTGCGCAAAAATAGCGTACAAACTTTATTACGGCCGAAACACGGCGGGCCGCGCGACGAAATAATTAAACAACGACAATATCGTTACGCTATTTATACACTCCGTTGTGCCGCGCAGTTTCGAGAGCAAAAATATGAAAATCGTTGCGGAAATGTTAGTTAATTTTTTTCATCGTTCATTCGAGCGCATGAAATTTGCAGAATAATCGCCATTGGTGGATGATTGATGTACAATTATCGTTAACATTGTATCTTATTTTCTCAAAGCCCTCGCGTGAGCGTTCGTCAATCCTGCGAATCCGCGATCGTTAGATTCCGGCGCGCAAAGCACGTCGCGGTTATCGCGTTTCGGGGTTTTCCACAAGACGAAATTACAATCGGCCGGTATGCTCATCGCGGTGAGATCCAATCTGCCGGAATAATTATTAATATTCCGAGGGAGGGGGCTAAGGCAAGTGAGATCAAGCGCCGGGCGTGTTGGGGCAAACGGCCGCGGGTGTATAACATGCGCCAACGACTCATTCCGTATCGTGGCTCATGTAGAGTAACTACTGTTAGCGATGTGTATTTCAAGCGCTGCATAACGAAACGCCGAGTCGGAAAAGCTCGCCGTCTCGTTCTACTGACAATTTGTGATTTCGTTTGCTTTCCACGGATTCGGAATAAATAATCCACATCTCGCGAACCTTTTTTTCCTTCGCTGTAGGGTAGATGCAGAGTTAGTGACCACTGTACCGTTTTTTTCCATAATTATGCGCATGCATTATGCATGCACATGCGATTGCATGTGTGATGTGTGTGTGCAATATGCGAGTAATTAACTGTTATTTCACACGTTTTTGTTAGTACGATTTCTTCGTTACATTTCTTACGGCCGGCACTTTTTTAATCTTTGTAACATGTTTTCATTCCTTCGCATGTGACAACCGCAATTAAACCTAAGAATTACTCTATCCGCAATTCGAAAATGATATTTCATGCCTCAAAACGAGGCAGATCTAAATAAGACACTTGGTCGATGTAATCGATAGAGTTACCAATACACAGTTCTCATCGCCAAGTAACAGGGTTTTTATGAATGAAGCCTAATTAAATCTTAATGTATCATAGAGCCAAACAGTGTGGGCCGAAGGTATATCGGTGATGAGACAGGGGGGGGGGGGGGGGCGGGGGGGGGGGGGGGGGGGAGAAAGCGAACGGTCAAAGGGGCGGGGAGAAGCTGGCCCGGAGGCAGGAATATCGATCCTCATACATAATTAAATACCGGGAGCGGAGGGAAAGCATCACAAAGAGAGCTTACTTCAGCTTTGATCTGCTGACAGACGGCAGCCGTCAACGCGCTAACTTGAATAGGTGGGTGGTGGCGGATACTCCAACATCGACGACTGAAACTCAACGGGCACAAAGTTGCGCGGCGCGCGTTTCGACGCACCGGCATTTGTACACCGGACTTGTACAAATATAACCGTTGCGCGGTGCGATACGCGAGTACGGTAACTAATACGCAAGGGTTTCCGCATAGCCGTGTTTATTGGCACGTGCGTATTTGCAACGGGCACACGAGGAAACGCGAAATCAAGTCACAAACGAGCACACACGGAGTTTTCCACAAACGCGCCCGATTCTGAAGTACCAACACGAGCGCGCGTACGCCGCGGCTCGCGCTCTTTCGGCATTACCCATCTCTCGACATAATTCGCGCGTTTCGCGATGGCGTGCGCTTACGCATATTGCCAAGCCAGCCGCTAACGAACGCTGGAGGGTCCATTCCATCCCGTACGGTAGACCGTACAGCGGAATCATTGACGGGCTCGCAAAGCATCGAGACGCATCGATGGATACAACAACGGCGAAATGCATCGCTGCTCGATAATACATCCTTCGAGGCATAAGAGAATTACGCCCAGGAACACACGCGTAACTCAAGAGGCTACGGCGTTTAAGGAAAACGAAGAATAACACATATCGCCATTCTGATTTCGTGTCTCATGTTTATCGAATTATTCACATTTCGTATGGTCAACGAACCTGTCGGAATACGAAATCTCGTCTCTCTGGGTCGTTATTGAGAAAAATTGACAATTGTCACATTTCGTAATGATATTTTTGTCCTCTTTAAAAATTTTCGACGTATCTGTTACATCGTAGTTTGATTATACGAGATTAAAAAAGAAAAATCTCAAGCTCCGCGAGCATCGACCGATGTACGAGTTTCCAATAGATTGTATCGCGGCAATAATTTATAAGCACTGGTAGCGCTGGTCAATAGCGGCTAGACTGGTTTTTAAAGAATTGAGTAGTGTCGTCAAGATGACGAGTCTTGGTTTATCTTGGCATACTTAGAAAAAAATGTCAGCATGACGCTAAATTTTTCTATACATCCGTTTTGCTGACTGTAAAGAATATAATGTTTTTTCAACGTGGCATATGATTTCGTACTACTAATGATAAAAAAATGTTCGTTGTTTCAACATCAAAGAATATTAATTTTCATCAATTTCTATTATATATATTCTTTTTACAATAATTTTATGATATGTTATCCATTTTTATGTTTGGAGATAAAATTGCAAACATTTTTTACCATCGAAAAATACTTTTGGACAAGAAAAAAAAAAGAAAAACAGAAGAATAGTATATGAAATAGGAAAGCGACGAAAAAGGAATGCGTGTGCAGCATAAATCACGCGTGCCTTGCGCACGATAGCGCTTAATTAACCGGTAAATTTGATGCAACAGATCATCGATAACTAAATACGTCATTAAACTTATTGTCGTGTTCGATGCATAAACGAAAACCTCTCAAAGCAGACGGTTGGTGAGGAGTTACGATGAATATCTCGAACGAAAATCTATCGTAAGAATCTTTCTCGCCGCATGGGCGAGTCCGGGAGCAATTAAAAACAAGCTGAGCAACGTTCGATATCAGTATAATCGATAGAGCAATCGAGGGACAGTCAATCGCGCTGCAGAGCGCCACTCATGCGGCTACGTTATTACACGCGGGCCACTTCCGAGAAAATATTTTCTCTAATCGGCAATAACAGCGGTACTTCGCCTACGTCAAGCTATTTATCAATCACCCACTCGAAGTGGTACATTCCGGGTGCGTCAACGTCCTCATTTCGAATCAGCTTTCGCGAACGCAATCGAGCACGGTGCGTCTGTGTTAAAACGGCCGCAGTGCTTCGAAGTGACCGAAAGAAAGGAGCAAAAAAAAAAAGAAAAAAAAACAAAGTAATCAACGCCAAGTGCAGCAATCTTCACGCGTTCGACACTCTCGCGTTCGAGGCCTTTTATTGCCACGTGGAATTTTTTACGCTGGTTCTAATTACCCATCTAGTCGGCTATTAATTCTCGTTTCTCGGCCTTGTCAACGAAACATCGAATTTTCGGAAATTCTTCATCTATGCAAATATAATCGAAATAATATTTTTCTATAGGATAAGAAACGACACACCGTTTCCGATCGGTTGTTAATGATTAATTATATACAGATATCGAAAAATGCTGTTGACGAAGTCGACAGCGGAAGCGAACGATTGCGAAGTCGGGAGACTCGTGGCGGCGAATCACCGTGAACGAAGTGGCGGGTCGCGGGTGTTTGACATTTGTATATCAACGGTATGGGAAGCGATCTACGGTGCGAGCTGGCGGGCACATACATCCTATTCTCGACACACGTGAGACCGCGCGCACGTGTGTTGAAATTGCGCACGCACGAAACGTTGGCGAACCGAGCGGAAGAACGAGCGCGAGATGCGTTTCTACTGTTGTTGCAGCACGAATATACGCGTATATATACGTACACGAGAATCAAGGTGGGAGAGAAATTCGAGAGAACGGCGCGATCAGTAAGAGTCACGACGAGCCCCTCGATTGGACGCATAAAGAAGCCTTTTGTGCGTCCCCGGATTCGTCGTATTTCGTTACTGAATGTACCAAGATAAATTCTCGTAACCCTACAACTTCGCGCGTGTTGCTTCCCAGTCGAAATGATTTTTTTTTCGGTGTGCAAAAGACTAGTCATTGTTTATTGTTTTTTTTTAAATAATTAATCCGTCATAGAAATCTTCGGATCTTATCGAAAAACTTGCCAACGACTTGAGCTAACGATAATAGCGCATAGTGGTATCGCGAGTAGACTATCGTGGCTCATCGGCTCTGTTTTTTTTTTTTTTATATTTTTGCCGCGGTGACGAAACGTCGAATGACTCATCGAGAAATCTCGCGGAATCGAACGCCACGAGACAAGGAAGAAGCCTCACTGTCATCGTCGAGACTCGTCATAAATGTTTCCCGTCTCTCGTCGTGCGAATTTTCTCATCGCTCACTCCATACCGGCAAGATTGTCATTGGATTCGGTCCAACCGACCGACAAATGCATCGATCCTATTTCAATCCGCTCGGTCGTTACATTTCAATCTTGTTTTTTTTTTTCCTCCTCTTTTTCTCTCTCGAGTGCCACGATTTTTGTTTGGAAGGAGCCAATTAGATATCGTCAAGTTTTTTCTTTCATAGTGAAAATATTTGATATTCTCAAGTTACCGCGTTTACGAAATGAATTTCGAGAGTTCTTTGTGCGGCGCGACATTGAGAAGAAGAATGAAAAAAACACGCGCTCGAGGTTTCACTCGTCTCTCGATGTTTTCACGTACTACGCGTACTACGCGCCCGCCCAAAGCGAGCGTTCTTTAACGTTGCTTTTTTTCTCTTCAAACAGGTCGCTTCGAGACTCGATCGCGTTGTTGAATAGTTGTCGCACGCGCCCTCGGCATGAACCGGCCACCTGCTGTGTACACAGCCACTTTTGTTTACATAACCCATGCGCGCTTACACTCGGTTTTGTGCGGCGAATAGATAAGACGGTAGAAACGCGCCAACAAAAGAAAACTAAGCGAATAGTATTCTCGATAGTATTTTCATCGCGACAATTCAAAAAAATTAACACTACACTTCTGTAATTTACCGAATGAAGACTTAAAAATAACCTCCAGACTACTCAAAAAAATCGAGTTTGTCACGAGTGCCCGAATCTTCCGATTCGTTGACAACTTTTCTTCGTTCGCCAACGACATTCGGGCGCCTCAAATATTTGCGCAACAAGAAAATTTGTCTCGGAAGACTGAAATGCGTCAATGATTCCCGATCAAACACTTCGATGATCTCGAAAAAAAAAAGTTCTTCACTCGACACCTCTTTCGCGATTTTTTTCCTGGTAGCTAAAATTTTTCTCTGCGCGTGGACATATTTTTGTTTATTCACGCTCTCATAATATAACAAGCGTTTAATTCGTTAACCACCGAGATCATTCGATAACGCGAATGAAAAGGCCTTCCTTGCCCGCGAACGTTTGCGCGTTAATCATTCATAGCGAAACTAGCGCACTATTGGTCGCGCGATCGCAGGTGGGGGAACTCACTTTTTTCCTCGAGACACTTTCGGACGCGAATAAAACGGGTCTCGCGATCGAAAACACTTCGACAAAACGGTCGTTGCGGGTTGAAAAAAACAAACAACAAACAAACAAAAGTAAGGTTACTACAACGGCTGCACTCACCACGCGTAGTGGTTCCGGGGGCAGCGTAAATCCGTCAGTCGCGACGCAGCCGTCTCGTAGAATGGCTCGTGTCTTCGTTGCGGGCCGCCTTATTACAAGTCTCGGCGTCGGTGTGTCTCCGACGATTCGTTATTAATCGTGCAATCGGAGCGTAACAAACGTAATGCCCCCGTCGTAGAATCATATCATCACATCTCAGGAGAGGCCAACGGCCGTTCGAGCGACCGCGACTCGCTCGCAACGCGAAATATTCGTCATCGACGAGTACGAGAGCGTCTCGCGTATCGCAAGCCGGGTGCGAGTCTCGCCGTTGTTCGTATTTCCCCCCTTCGCGTATCTCGCAAAAAATTCACCTCGAACACGCGACGAAATATATCCCGGCGCACAAAACAAATGAATCAAAACAACAACAACGAAAGAACCAACAATCCCAGTGGACCGGCGTGTCGATTGATTCACTCGTGTTCGTTACTCTGTCGTCGATGCGTCATTTCTCGACGGTGCACGAATCATCGAAGAACTCGTAGTCCAATTTTTCGCGATTCTCCCGGATGGCTGCTGATCATCGTCGTCGGCATCATTCGTCGCTGCGCACGGTGAGGAAAAACCATTTGTGTCACGTGTTCTCTCGCGCCTCTGTTCACAACGGGGCGAGAGAGTTTCACGACGAACCGAACGTATAAGCAAAAAACCAAAACCCACGGAAAGAGGAAACAAAAATATCGGAACGATCGGATGCAAGAAATTTTTCACAATGAACAAATCACTCGTCGAGCGCGCACATTTTTTTCGTCGCTTCTCACAGCGTACAGTCACGTCCGGCGTTAACCCGAACGTTCACGCGTCACGAAGGGCACGGCGGGGGGGCGAAGTTCGCGACGAATTGCAAAGTTACGAAGTGGCGAAGCGAACGTTTTTGTTTTTTTCTGTTTCGCCGTGGAATATCGTATTCGCACCGGTGCGAAGATATATCGTGGGGGTTTTTTTTTACCTCGCCGTTAAACTCGCACGAACAGAGCGAAACATACACCCTACCGGATCGGCAGCACGTGGCGCACTGACGGCTCCGCGCTCCGCGATCCCCCACTACGCGGCGCAACGGATTTCCCCTCCGCTCGGCGGCGTCGGCGGCTCGTCCCGTTGAGCTATACCCGCGTCCCCACCACACCCGCTCGACCCCCACTACTCGGAGGGGCGCCGCGCGCTCTTCGCTCCCACCTCGAAACTCATTCCACCCACGCCCCCATCCCGCCACTACCGTCTCCTCCTGCTTTTGCTTCTACTACTACTACTACCGCTGCCTGCCGCTGCTGCTGCTGCTCCTTGAAGTTCTGCACGATTCTTCTCCCTACTCTTCTCGTCTCTTCTTCCCTCGTTCAGTCGCCCGCTCGCGCGATAGAGAACGCGAGCGAAAGAGGCATGCGGAGACGAAAGAAACTACGGAAGGAGACAAAGGATATTCGTCGATGGATATATCGAGGCTCGGAGAATCCAACGGCCGAGCGAGATGGAACATCGAAGGTAAGGCAACGAGACTTTTGCTCTATTTATCGCCGAACTCCACACCAGTGCAATTTTAACCGTGCCGATTTTGTTATGTATGTTTAAATTAATTGAAATTCCATTTGATGAATTCAATCAAAATTAATTCATTGGTATTGAAATTTAGTTCTCTTTAATCTTGGGCGAAACAAAACAAACAAAATATGAAATGACCCTACAAACACAGTAATAACAAATCAACAAATGCATACGAAATTCAATTAGACTCATATTCAATCAGTTTGAATAATTCATTCTCAATTCAACAATAAAATTTGTAAATTTCAATGGATTTATTTCCTTTTTTTTTTATTTTACGGATTTTTTAATTTACGCTACGGGGAACGGGAATTTTCGATTAAATTACGATATCGGCAAATCGACGATATTCGTGGACATTAAATTTAACCGAATGTTTAAAATGAAACTCAGTAATTGAGCGCGCTTTCGATACACTCGTGGATTCGTCGTTATTATTGACGATTGACGTTGCGAAGTTTAAGCTCGTGGATCGAAAGAATTTGAGGAATTCATATGCGCCCACTGGATCCGCGTGATTTTCTTCTATCAGTGAATTTTTCGACTTGCCGTACAGCAGCGAAGAAAACGACATGAAATACGAGACGCGCACAGGAGGGAGGAGGCCGGCGAGCGCAAGAGCGCGAAGAGAAACGAGAACGAGGAGAGGAGTAGGGGGGAGGGGGGGAGGTTGCCAGGAGTAGAGAAAAGTAGTAAAGCACGACGTAGAGCCCCACGGTTCAGTCAGTAGCCGGCGCGCACCCGCCGCGTTTCAAAAGCTATTACGAGAGCTCCGACGTAGGCTTCCATTCAGTGGCAACAACTTTTCTCCATCTCTTCTCATCGAGAGTCGAGCCTTTCGTTGAGAGAACAAAAACAAACAAACATCGCAAGAGGAAAAATCAGTCGAATAATCTCGATACCGAAACAGTACTCAAAACGAAAGATTTTCTTTTTCATTCTTTGACGATCGATAAACATTTTTCCCTCCTGAAAAGAACTCGACTAATAAAAAGAATTAACATTTAATTTCGTCGAATGGTAGAAACAAAAAAATTAACGAATCGGACAAACGGCACAACGAAGAGGGTATACCATGGGAAACGTTAGAGATCCCTTCGGCGCGTCGTAGGTATATTATACGTATAATGTGTTCGCACTTGGCAAACTCGTGGCGAGAGACGACGACGAGGGCATAGTGAGGGGCAAGGGAGGGGGGGTCTTCGAAGATAGTCGACGACGCGAGTACCGAGGGACCCGGCGTGAAGGAGGCCGACGGGATGGAATCGGCGGAGCGTAGAGTGGGGACCCCGTTGAAAGATAGAGACGGCATGAGAAACAAAGACGCGGTGAGTACGAGAGCGGGGGATGTAACTGCTCACCCCTCCTTTCCGCGCTTCTCTACTCGCCGTTCGAGAGCATTAGGAATTCGGTAATAAATCTCGTTGAAAAAACACACACTCACACATACGCATACATACACTCGCTTCTGGTTCTGCTCGATGGCATGGCCCGTACGCCGTGGAAGAGTCTCTCAAGTCGAGCTGTGATGCTGCGCTCGGTTCTTCGCGTCTGTCTCGAGTTCCCGATTCGTACATCTGGGCCTCCGGTGGCTTCTGCTATCATCGCCATGCTTCGCCCTCGCCCGCGCGAATTCTCGCTTCTCCCGCTAACGAAACTTGCGGGCATCGTCCAACCCCTGCATTATTTGCTTCCTTGCACGCTATATGACACCTCTGCGCCCTCGATCGCGTTCGGGGCGCGCGAGTTCGCGCGCGGACTTCAACTGAGTTGGCGCCACCGGAGGCAAAATATGCTCTCGTTTATCAACTATGCACCGTGCATTCATCGCGTCATCCTTTCTAATTTCCGACTTGTTTTTATCCTCAACTCTATCCTGTATTTAGGATCGAACACCGACATTATATTCTTTTATTCGTCGATTTTTTGTTGCTGAATAGAAAAGACTTCAATATTTTTTCCTCGTCCGCTCACATGGGTTCAAATATAGGCAAAAAGAATATTTTTAGAGTGAGCCTAAATTCGGCGTTTTAATATCGTTAATATATCGATCTTGCAGATTACCATACATTTGGTGACAAATTCAAGATTTGCAAGAAAAATTTGTGGATAAAACTATATTGCGTACATCATAGATATTTTTTTCTTTCGTATGGGCGACATTGAGCGTATGTCAACCATAGAAAGAAAAGCATGTCGCAAAATATAATAATTTCATATACTTTTAATATGATCTCTATATTCCCTATTTATTTTATTTACTAATAGTTCCGATTTCCTTTGATTGGAAATACGTGAAATCCATATAAAATCGACAGTCGAAACAACTGAAAAATTGTACTGCATATTTGTAACGACCTCAATTGACGCGGCTCCACTTCGTTGCTTCTGCAATATTTATAGAACTGCGGAAGTCGTTTTTTTCGATGTTCATTGCGTAAGAAGCAATTACTAAAGAATACGCTCTTTTAATCTCCCCCCGCGCCTTCCCTTCGCTTTAACGGCAACGGTTGCACGGTGAGTCGCGGCAACGATTGGAAGGATCGAAATTTATTGGCCGTTATCCTAGAATGTGCTCCTAAGCGCCCGACGGCGGGAGAGTTTTTCGATCACGCGGATCGAAATATATCGAGGGGTGAATCGGTCGAGTCGTATTTTCGGTGCGACGTTCATCTTGACTCCGAAGATCGGCATCGGCGCAAGAATTTTTTGGGACCCGATCTTGCGCGTCGTTTCTTTGAAAAAAAAAAAAAAACCGAAAAAGTGAGAAACACAGAAGAGGACTTAGCCACTTGTTCGTTGTTCGCTGTTTGACGCAATGGCGGAGAAGGTGGTCGGGCGGGGGAGACATCAGTCTAGAGTAGTTTCAGGATAAACGGCTAGATAAGCTTCTTCTCGCCCGGGGCTCTTTCAGGCCCGTGTACTTTTCTACATCATCGGCTATGGTGGCAGCGGAAAAGCGTATAGCTCAGTGTGTATGTGTGTGTGTCAGTGTATATATATATATGTAGCATAGGGGAAGTCGGCGCGAATGGCGAGCGGTTGGAGCAACGACGATGGTTACGTTCCACGGATCAGGGAGCTCGATAGCGTGCCGAAGTCGTGGCGTACGGCAATAAATCCATTTTTCGTGAAGGCTCGGCGAGGGGTGAGAGCGAGCAGGGTCTGATTAGCAGCCTGACTCGGCCGTACAGGATGACAGCCCGGTGAGTTATAATATTGCCCATCCATCTATTTATCTACTCTACTCGTATACCGCCGTCTCTGTCTTTCTCTCCTCTCCTCCGCTCTACCCCCCTTCTTTTCGCGCCACTTGGACTCCGTCTCTCTCGCTCTCTCGCCATCTCATCCGCTCGTCTTTTCTCAACGGGGCGCAAGAAGCTTTTCAACAAAGAGAAACGCGTAAAAGCACATAGATAAATATAAATTAGCTCGTTCAATTGTAGAGACGTTGGGGTGTAATACTTTGTAGCGGCTATACAACGTCGGAAATGACGTAAGGAAATGGACGACAATTTTCATCTCAATAAATTTTTTTTTTCGAGAAAAAGAACCTAATAACGTTAGATACTAATGGTATAATATTAGAAATGAATGTACTATCTAGAAATGAGAATATTTAAATTCGCGACGATAAAAATTATGTATAGAGATTAGTGATTTATGAATAATCGTGACGATTGTCGATCGTCTCGAATAATCGTGTTGCCAGGTACTGGATATTATACGGCAATGATTTGCGCGGTTGAACGATATATACCCGGGATCGTCCTAGATTAACTATATACAGTATCCTCGGATTTCTAGTTTATTTGATCGTGGGGTTTTATCCGAGGAGAAACGACCGACAGAGCGCAATAACACATCGAATGGTACTGTGGTAGCCGTTAGAAGTATAGATATGTATGTGCGATGCAAGGCGCAGGAGGGGGAGGGGAGGTAGGAAAAGAAATATAGAAGACGACGAGATAAATAAAAGAGAATAAACCGAGAAAGACTATGAGTGTGAGCAGCCACGATCGGATGAAATAAATGAAGCTCATTCAATATTACATTAAGGTGACCCCTCGCAAATCTTGGGTTGAAAGCGAGCGAGAAAGACGGCGCGGGACACCTCTCTATACATTTTGAACTGCGGGGAAAGATGCATCCCGAACTTTCGACGGGAACCAGTTCATATATCTGAAGTATGGTCGCCATAAATAAGCGAGCTGTCCGTTCGCTCTGTTCGCCGTCGGGCTGCTGGAACCCCCCCTCTTCTCTTTGCCCTTCCGCGATTCTCTTCTACGTCTCCACCTCTCCACCCTGAATTTCCTGTACCCATAATATCAGACCCGTGCGAACTCACGCCGCCAACTCAACGCCGTCTTCATGTACGCTGCGCTGTGTACGATTTTTTCCTTCTTTTTTTCTGCATTGAAAAATCAATCGTCGATCAAGATTTTTTTGATGCTGATTACAAACATTTTTTTTAATACTAAATTTTCGTGTGACCTTGGTAATAGTCCCAACATTGATATAGATATTGACCGGTTTAGCTTGGTTATTATCGATGTCTTTAACGACCTACCGAAGGGGAGTGTTTGCGGCGTTCAAATTAGAGTTGGTATTATTGGTTTGTTGTCCATGCCCTCGTAGAGTCAGAACTTTTGAAAAGAAACCTAACATATCCCGTCGATGGAATGCGCACTATTTATCGCTGAGTAATCTTAACTCGATTGTTCATTGATTCGTTCAACCGCCCGCTCAGCTCCGTTCGGTCGTGCGATTGGGGAAAGAAATTTAATGGGCCCGTTGAAAAATACTAGAGAGGAAGCACACATCAAGGTTTGAACATACTTTTATACGAATCCTCCAATGTGTCGTGGTCCTTTGTAACCCGGCCGAGAACTAATTAAAGTAAAAATAACGAAATATTATAATTAATAATCATTATTATGATAATTAACGATAATGAATCAACATTAATATCTTTATTTTAGTCTGGACATATGAAATCTATCTTTTATAAGCAAGTTGCATCATAAATTTACTGAAACTTGCCGCGCATTCAAAATTTATTGAGAATACATTTCACATGCATATGCCCTACATTTCCTGCATGTATTCTCAATAGAAAAGTTCCCATGGTTGAGTGCCGTGTAAGCATGAAATATTGTCGATCGCTTGTAAATCGACCGAACCGGAAGGGATACAAAGTACAAGATACGCGCTGCGGGAGAAACGAATGAAAGCCAAGCGAGGATCGGCTGTCGGTAGATCAAACGAGGCAATCATTGATTTATCGTCGAAAAAAAATCTGTGCAGTCGCAAGTCCGAAAGCTCGCTTTCGCGGGAAAGGCGAGGGCCGGCGTGCGACGAGGACGCGGAGGAACGCGATTAAGAGAGCCAAGTCGTTGGGCGCTCGTTTGACGTTATCGAAATTTTTTTATCGGCGAAAGACGCCCCTCGACGAGGTGCGAGAAGATGCCTATGCAAGGAATCGAGAGAACAAGTGCATGTGCAGAGGAACTCGAGAGCCACGCCTAGACTCGATCTTTCTCCTTCGTCCCGGTATCAGATGCAGACAGGACGGAAGAGACGAAAAATATGAATAATAAGCTTATACTCGCGCACCCCGTCCTACGCACGTAATAATACGAACGCACTGTGTCGCGCATAATGTTGGTATCGGGATGCACACCAACGCCTCTCGTCCTCGTGCAGTCTTCCTTGTAATCCGTTAGTAAGCCGGTGAGAGTATCGATATACTGCGTTGATATGCAAAGCGAGAAATAAGACGTAGCGATGTATGTATATACACTTAGTTGGGCACATGTTGCATAGCACAGTGGACTTTGGAGCGCGGATGAGAAAATTGTCTCGCATCTCGTTGCGAGAGCCAAAGAAGTCGATCGGTAAATCGTGCGAGGATATCGCGACAACCATTATCGATGAATCAAGAAACTTTCTTGCGTCGACTATGATCTTCAACTCCCGATTGCCCGCTACGCTGACAAAACGGGAGTTATACTATTCATGGAAATGCGCGATTCTTAGTCGAATTCAAGCTCGTTATTCGATGATGAAGGGCTAGTGTCGTTTCGAATAGAGAACAATGTGTTGGTTATTGGTAAAAAAAAGGAATTTGCAAAATAGTTCTTTGAATATGTATCAAAGATTGGGTGTCTCATCCGTGATATATTTTTATAATTATCTAAAAAGCAAATTAAAGAAAATTTCAAAAGAAAAATATTTAATTATTCACATGTTATAGTCGGAAGATTTCTATATTCTGTGACGAAGAAATCGCCCGACTGGAATACATGAATAGTCAATTGTTTTACACTTTCGTTATTAATACAATTTTCTTATTACGCTCTTTCGTCGGGGAATTTTTTTCATATTTGTAAGATTGATCCTTTTATTTGACCGCCATTCCCGCATAATCCTTTGTCGCGCGGTTGACTGTTTCATCGCTGATGAGACGGTCGATGACGTGACGTCTGGACGAAAACGTGATTCCCCGTGGCAAGTATGGTATCGAATAAAATACAGAGTGCCTCGTCACGATACTTCTATAAACGAATCGAGACAGCGCCTCTTGTGATGCGTAGCGCCTTCCTCGTCCTTAGAGCCCCCTTCACCCCGTTCCGCCTGTAGATTGCATCGATTCTTTGTTTGACGCTAAGGCGAGACTTCGAACCCGATACCACAACAGCGAGACAACATAAAAAAGTGAAGAATTAACGTCGAGAAGAAAGGTGAGAGGAATGTATTTGGAGAGAAATCAATATCGGGGTTCAATTCCAGTTGATAAGTGTCGTTGACGACTCCAGTCCTCTCTCGTCTCTCCCTCTCGCCCCCAATTGTGTCAATATTATTAAACCGGTCACAATGTACATCCGATACTCGGTCATATTGTCTCAGCCGAAGGTATTGTCATCACTTTTCACTGGCCAGCCGCGGTGTATAATAATAAATCGACCGATAGGAAATATACTTATTGCTGCGCGAGAATCTTATCCAAGCTCTAGCGCCACGGATATTTTATGCGCGTCTACTCGTCATAACTTGCTACACTATCTTCTCTAGGGGAGGGAGGACGAGGCGGGAAGGAAGGTGGCAGGGCAAAGAGAAAGAGGTCTCACTCCGCTCGATCTACTCGCTCGACTCGCCCACGCAAACTCTCGTGCGCGTGCACCAGGAGTGTCCTGCCTTATCGCGCCAAGTGAAACTTCGTAAATCGATGCGAGAATTCGATTTCACGGCCAGCTGGGCGCTCGTCCCACTGAGCAAACCGCTCAATATACTTCTTCCTATGCTCTTATACCTGTGTGTCGTAATCTACGTACGCGCTGTAAGTGTGTTCCCTCGATCTCCGGGATTCGAGATTGAGATCGCGCAAGAAGTGGTACTTGTCTCGTATCCTGTAGTCTCTGCCTTACGCCCTCGCAGACCGAGAGAAATAGAGAGAGGGACGGATCCGCTTGTGGATTTTACGCGAAAATCGAAAGTTCGACAAATCTTTTCGTTCGCAACTTTTCGAATCTATCTTTAACAGATTTATCAGCCTGGGTTCTCACTAAAATCCGTCGAATGAGACCGATTCTTTTGTAGTATTTTTTTTCTAATCGTTCTGGGTTTAAGGATTGAAGATTCGAAATAAAAATCTTGATAATAATAGTGTCTTTTCATCAAAGTTTAGCTTCATTCTTTCAAAAATTTCTCGATTTTTTTTCCAATTATTCCTATTTCTGTAAATTATTTTAAAGAAGATAATGCAAATATTAGAACGGTCACTCGCATTAAAGATTCGTCGTTGACACTCGATGGTTACCAAAGCGGGAACGATTGCTTCGAGTGCATCGATGCATCTGCAGATAGATGCGGAAATATAGGTGTACACGTGTCCCCTCGCTTCGGCGCATCCCGAAGCCCCGTGATCTTCGACAAAGAACCACCGAATGAGCGACAATTTGTATGACAATTGAAAGATAGGTCCGGCGAATTGTGCAATACTGCAACAGTCCGCAGCAACACAAAAGTAGGGATGTCGAGGGTAACCCTCGGCTTCCCCGCCGCGCGGCACACGAATACTTTCTATCTCTTTGCACTACTAATACAGCCGGACAGAGGTTAAGAAAAAGAAGATAAAAAAGAAAGAATGAAGAAGAAACATTTTCTAGAGGTAAGTCACCGGAGGGGTCACGATCCGCATGAGCCGCACTGGCAAAAGCAAAGGTCGATCCGTGCCGTTGCCATTGCGGTGCTCCTGTACTTCGTAGCTGTAAGCTGCCGCTGATGCGGCCCGAGTGCAGCTCACGACTGTAGTATATACGGCGACCGAACGTTATTAAGAGTAGGAAGCGCCCCTGTGACAAATGGCGTGGCTTCATTGTTACTCGGGGACCCCCTGGCCCCCCGACAGTCCTGTCGTAAATCTGCAACAGCGCTCGCGGCGGCCACGGTGACCGACAGGAATCTGAGCAACTCGGGCCTGTTGCACTCGCGCATTCGTCGAAAGCGGCGTCAATCGTTTGCGGGCAGAAAAAAAAGACGAAAAAAAATTCAAGGACAAGTCGTAAAAAAAAAGATGCGCGTAGACTTGTGTTACCGGCGTTTGGTGGCATCTTTCGTTCCACTCGAAAAAAAAAAAATCGTCAATAAATCCTTCAGGTACACGAATTCGTACAAACACGACTCATCGGCCTCGGCTGTTGGCTCTTTCGATTCGTCCGAAAAAAAAAAAAAAAAAAAAGACGCGCGGAAATAATCGACGCCAATGTGAAACACGTGTAAACACAGTGATATCGCGCATTTAGCCAAAGGAAATAGTTGAAATTGAGGAATCGCATCGTTTACGAAATAACAATAGTAAAGATTTTTTTTCTTCATTCAGTCGGTGCATTTGAGTGATTAACGAAGTTAATGGATGAACGGTGAAAAAAATCAATGCGATTATTTGATATCGTTCGGATAGTATAATTGGGTCGCCGTTCGAGGGAAAAGTGGCGCGCCGTCATTGAGATGAGAAAGGAGAGTGCGAAAGAGAAGAAGATCGAGATGTAAAAGGAAGCGAGAGGCAGCGAGAGAGGTCCGGGTATAGCGATCAACGGCGAGTTGTACGTCAATCTGGTTTGAGGCCCCGGCCGCGGTTCGAGGGAGCCCCAAGATGGCCGACTGGGGATCGTATACGGGGGCCCCCGGTTCGCCGGCATCAGCGACATTTAGCATAAATCACTCCCGCTCCGGCCTCCACTCGACTCCGCTCTCGCCTCGCGCGTTCCTTCGTTCGTCCGTTCGCTGTGGCGAACACCGCGCAGCTTCGGCGGAGAGTGCAGAATGCGATCGGGAACGGACCGTGCAAATACAGCGCACCGAGTTTTGTTGCAATGCCGATGAGCGCTCTGGCTCGCCCTCCTATCTTTCGTCTCGGCGCGGTACATGAACTCGGCTGTCTGCCAAGCCGCGGACGCTTCGCTCTCGCGCCAGGACCCTCGATAAGCCAATGATGATAGCAACGTCAAATATGACTTTCGCATCTTGACCTTGTCAGCTATATTCGGCCCTCCATGATTTTTCAAGCGTTTCGAGCGGTCTTTACGAGTTCTCAAAAATACAAATATCGTCTCTGATCCAGTGCGATAGTTCGTTTATAACAGTGTTCTGGGCATTTTTAAAAAATGCACAGCTGCGTTTATTAAATATTGTGAAGAAAATGGTATACTTTCCTGAATCCAAATTTTTTTAATTCGATGAAATAAAATTTTTCCTCACGATGTTATATTCGAATCTGGGATTTTTTTAGATGATCCAGAACCAATTTATTTGACGGAATTGTCTCTCGCCCTCCAAAAAATCATTTAACCGTTATAGCTAACACGGCCGAGAATAACGAGTTGATGGAGTAATAATCACTCCGAATTATCATTTGGGTCCCCAAGTAGAACAGTGCTCGCACATACACTTAGCGCTCCTCGATTTGATCGGTTTATTTATCCAATTTTCATTAACGCCATTATTGTATCACAAGAATTGGGATGAATCTCTGAAAAAAAGTAGTGGGAACATCTTCCTGTACTCATGAAAATTTAATATGACAACATTTTTAATCCTTTCGCTGGTTCAATTATTGTCGCAATTTGACTCTAATTCTTTTCATTTCAATTATTCCGAGTTTCTCCAGAAGGACTGTAATGCTTGTTTAGGACACTTTTTTAGCTTTGCTAAAGATGTTTTCCCGTAAAAAAAGAACGCTAGCAGAGCGATGAACCGAGTCTTCGTGTCCGGCGATTCTAGAAATCTTTTGCCTCTGGCCAGCCTCGGTACGGTGTACATAAACGACGAAGAGATGCATCAAACGCACGGTCGTCTAGGCTTCTTTGAGCGAGTTTCTTTTTCTTTTTTTATTTATTATCCTCTCTTTCTCTCCCCCGAAACGTCACCGTCGATATTTATGGCGAGCCTCAGGAGCCGAGGGGTTCGACGCGCTTCACAGAGACTCTCTCGGGCTGCTGTTACTGTTGCTGACTCTCGCAGCGGTAAACAGGACCGCGAGTGTAACTCTGTCAGCGTCACGCTCGTTCCTCGAATGAGAACTGAGACGCAAAGAAGGACGGCAAGTTTACGGCAGGATACGTTGGCGAGGATCAATCGTCGACAGTTGGATACGATAAAGACGGACGCGCGAAATGAAGACAGAAAAGTGAGTTCCGCTATGACGATCGCTCCTTCTTTCACGAGTCGACAAAAAAAGAACTGGACACATTTAAAGTGCTTCCCAATTTTTTTTCTTCATCAACGGTTCATGAATAAGCGTCATTCCTAAAGGACGCTCATTTATCTGCCTAATGGAAGTGCGAAGACGACGGCGATGTATTCATTTTCCGAGCTCATGCAAATATTGACCATAACTATTTTGACTCGATTTAATTGCAACAAGTGAGTAGTCGCGGTGATGGGATTGCCGGAACAAGTGTCGCTACTCGAGGCTCGACGACAGTGAGACACCCGGCAGCGAACAGGAGGAGCACAGCCACGGCTACGGCAAGCGAGCCAGTCAGCCGGTACACACATATATGTATACCACCCACGCGAGAAACCGACTTGACTACCGGTTCTGCAGCTGCGTTCACACCGTGCTCGGCGCGTTATATCTGATACACAATTACGGCACTGGCGTGGATCGCCGAGAGACACCTGGCTCTCTCGCAACCTTGCTGCGTTAAGTAGCAGGGCAGCGTCGCGAGTAACGCTACATAAGCAAACAGAACTTTGCCAAACTTCCTCATTATTCGCGCAATCGCAATTCGAATATTCGAAAATATATACCATTTTTTTTTTTTTCCATCGCAAAGAATGAATTAACTATCTGTGTTTCTTTATCGAAGAATCGTTGTTTAGATGAACATTGAGAAAATATTTTTGGGGTTTTGCGAAAATGTCCAAAGCTCGTAGAAACGATTGAATGATAATTGGTATACTTTTTCCAATCGAAATTTTCTGCAACGAGAAATTGTCCTCGGATATCAATTACCTGGCGCCACACGACGAAGCGACTTCGTCAACGTCCGCAGTAGCCGATAATTTAAAGTTTCAGACGAAACAGGTGAGATACCAATGCAGTTGACGAGTTCACCTTCGATCGAAGGAATTTAACATAAATTTCTCGTGCGTTGAGTCGATGCGTTGGATACGGAGAAAACGAGCTTCGCGACGCTTTGACGCATTTGGTACAGAGAGAGGCGAGGCGGCACTTCGAGGAGGTCCGGGAACTCGAGAGATTTATCGTTCTTCTCTTATAATAATAGGGCGCGATGGCTTTTGCCTTCGTTCCTCCTCGGACGGGTGTCGACGTGGGAGGGTTGGAATTAGAATTGTTACTCGGCGCTGTTTCTTCACTCGCATGGAAAGTGATCTTTGACATTTAATTCATAGTTATCAAAATATCTGATGCAAAATCGGCGAATGTGAAGCTTTCGTCGTTTTTTACCTCGTCTGTCCCCTGTGTTACAAACGGAAGTGCGCAATTCACGGCCACTCCGCGGCTTGGCGACTTTTTGAAGGCGTCGGTGTTTTTCAGAATCGACAACGGTTCAAAAACACTTATATCGGGTCGATTATTTATGAGCCTATGTTTCATTAACATATCGCCTCGTCCCATCATTTCATCATTATAAAACGATTGAAACAAATATTATTCGAGTAGAATTATAAAAGAAGTCCGATGAATGAATTTTGTTGTATTGACAAAAATAATGAAAGAAATTTTTTATAATTTTTCTCATTCTCGTTAATACAATAATTTATTAAAATTATGAATTCTTTTTCTAGTCCAAATTAATCACGGTCACGGCAAATTCGGAATTTGATAAAAACTCCCATTCAAAGTGCAAGTCATGAAACTCACTATCGTACGCCCACGCGCAAGTACAGAACAACACACGAGCTCGCTGGCAAACATAGGATCCCTCACCCGATTCTTATTAAGCCTATCACTAAGAAACATCAGACTATTGCGTTTGTTCGAGCGGATCGAGAGCAAAGTAACACTTTCATCGGCTACGATGCGTAAGTTTCTACTCCTCAGGAACTTTTCCACCGGTATTTGAGTCCACATGACAAAGATTCGTGTGCACTTAAGACGATTTCGAGCGAGGCGATACTCGTCGTAAAATCGCGGATGCATATAGCGTGCCATGGAGAGGCGGGGGCCGCGGGTATTTGATTTCCTCTGGTTCGGCTGGTTATACGATATCATAAAAGAAATCACGTGAGAGTAAGAGCCCGCGCGAGTATTGCGCGCCTCGTGGAACGAAAGGACGGACGATGGACGGACGGACGGACCGATCAGGTTTGGGCAGCTGTCTGCAACCACGTCACTCAGGTTCACTGTCGGGATTCGCGGCACAGGAATGAATGCCTTTCATTATGACTCTTATCTTCGGCCCGATCTCGCAACCCTTTCGCGCTCCCTCGCTCCGCTCTCCGTCTGCGTCGCTCGTACGCTCCGAAATCGGGCTCGGTACTCTTCTTCCTCTTCCTCCTCAAGTCTCTATATCTTCGTTGCACACTTATATAGCCCCCCACTTTGAGCTCTCGTCCTGCAAATCTCTTCCACCTTCGTTTCGTCCGATCATCTTCGTCGCTTCGTCACTCAGTCTCTTTCTCTTTCCCGTTCGTTCGTCGCTCGAAAAGCGCGAAGCATACGAGAGCCCGTATGTGCGTGTGTGCGTTTCGAGACGCGAGGAATATTATCGTTCAACGACCACGCGGAGGGCCCTACCTGGGAATGCGATTTATTACGGGTAGCCAAACCAGCCCAGCGCCATGACGACGAGAGTCTCAACGTGTTCGCGGCTCTCACTGCCACCAGAAGCAGCCAACACTTGCGCGCGAACGGCGAGGACGGAACGGGCGCGATAGAGTCGGCGTCGAACACCGATACACCCTCTCCGTACCCCTTCATCCAATAAAGTCGCTATCGATACCCCAAATTTCATCTCGCCGCGGTCGATCTCGCCGAATCCGCCTGACAAGCTTTTGTCGTCATTCGACAGTCGTTTCACCATTTTTTCTGTTTCGACAAATGTATTTATTTTCTATTTTTTTTAACATCGTCATTTGTGAACCTCAAATTGAACTCTTAAGGTGATGTGAAACTTGTACAAGCGCGAGAGAGATAGCGCTATCGGCGCTCTCAGCGGAGCGAGAGAAACACACCGAGAATGTGTTTCACATCACCTTAAGAGAATTTGGCTACTTTCAACTTGGTAGGGAACAGATTATTCGCCTTAAGATGGACCAATTGAATCAAATTTGAAATTGACTCGAATTTTGACGAATTTATAAAAATAAACGCGATAACGCAATTCCCAATCGACGTTTCACTCATTGAGTCGCAGACGAAAATATACGTGGAAAAATAATCTTGAAATTTTAATTGCCATGCAACCTAAATTTTTCCGTGAATAGAATTCTATCCATTCATTGGAGGGTGTCCAATCAAAGGGCGATTTACCCAAGTCTGAAAAAATACAGAAAAAAAATCGAAGTATCCAGACCGCGAGTATTGCATCTCGAAATTCATTAGTTAATTCTAAGGAACTATGGCTAGTCTTTTTCAGACTTTACTCGCTGCGCCAAATTTTCGATTTTTCGGCAACGTGTATTCCAACTATGATCGCCACTACTCGAATTACGTATATATAGCGTATCGTCGCTGTCGTTGATGATGTCGCCGGTGAAAAAGTATCCGTGAACGGGCATCGCGAGTCCTATTCGGCGAGGTACTCGCAGGACACGCGGGGATTGAAGCTGCGAAGGGGTTGGCGACCTCGATCGAATCGAGTGAATCTACCACGCTCGATCCGGGAGAGAGATTACGCTTGTACCGGTACGTGTTAACGCGAGTCTCCTGTACACCGCGTTCATCCCCTCCAGCCGCAATGGTCGAGACCTCGACGGCTCTTCGTAGATATATACCCGCATGCGACATGTATATACATGGGCGGATTTACGAGAAAAGGACTCCGCTCACGGTGCCGATGTGCGAATAACTATTCACGCTCAAGAATATACAATTGCAAGAGTATAGCTTGGAAAGACAAGTAAATCCACGCGATACGAGTTTTCCGGCGTTTATAATTACATAATGTGTTTAGTATGTATTACATGTAACTGGACATGAGATATTATAATTGGCAAGGAAATTCGATGTAGGGGAGACTCGGGTTGAATGAGCCACGGGGCAAGGCCAATCACTCGAAATTTCTCGTAGTTTCAAAATGCATCAATGATGGTTTTTTTCTGATGGGCACTGAGCTAAATTGAAATTTATCAGACCCGAAACAGAACGGATAAGACCTTGTAAATCATACTTTTTAAATAACATGAATTTAGACTCTTCAGAAAGAATTCCCTACCGGTATGCCGCTCGAGACGCCAACGGTAAATGTGACCAGTATTTTTGCAAAAAAAAAACGGTACTTGACCTCGATTAAAATCGGTCACAATTCGGTGATTTTTCGAGTAAATACCAATCAATAGCATTTGAAGACTTCGGTCCTACCAATTTGGAAACCGCTCTATATACTTCCGATTTGCGCTAAAAGAAATGGTCGGATCGGCCGAAACAACTCTCGTGTGTATATATACATATATTAAAGTGGGATGTTGTTCGGGCGTAGCTCCGAGAAGTATCGAGCCGGCATGATAGACGAGGCAAGAGTCCGCTTACTTGTATAATGGCAGACTATCGGTTGTGCGCGGCAAAATTGATAGCTCGATCGACGAAAGGGTAATTCGTGGTGTGGAGGTTGGTGTATCAGCTCTCGCCTAGTACAGACCCGTCGAGCCGACTCCGATCTCCGACACGCTCTGCCCCGGCGCTTCGGAGAGACTTCTGGCGGAATGAGAGGAGAAGGTTAATAGCGCTTAACCATACATACCTTAGCGAGAGTGAAGCAATGTGAATTGTTGCGCTGTGCTTTGCTGTGCCACGGGCAGGCGTTGCACTGAATTAGCATGTTAACGTATTCGGTGATTCTCTACGATAGGCGCGCATTACTTGCAGATGTCTAGCCGCGCGCAAACGTCGATATAATTTGCGCCATCGAATAGACAATCGGCTGGATAAAACATTGGAACAAATCGAACGATCCTCATTATCGTTTCGGAGACGAGCGACCGACTCCGCGAGCGATTTCCCACTCCCGAATCGTGATCGACAAATCGATAGTATAGAAAATAACAACATACAGAAAGAATCGTTTATAAATCATAATTCGATAAATGAAAAAAATTAATTGAAAAGATGTTATGCAAATGAATCTGTATGCAATGCAATGAAGCTAATTCATTCGAGGCTGTGAGATAATACTACAGTCGATTGTGTAACTCGTTGCGAGGGATCGCAGTAGCGGCACCGAGAGAGGCAACGAGTGCAATTGATTTTGATCCATCCGTCACGGTGAACATTGAGCGGAATTACGGCCAATTCGAGGCTCTCTCTTGCTCGCATCAAATCGAAATCGGTTGGCTTCTGTGGGTATTGCCATCGATATTATGCAGTACGATGTGTATGCGGCCTATCGATATGCGAGTTCTCGTTTCTACGCGTTCGATCCGTCCATATCGAATTAATTGACACGCCAATGTTGGACGTGATGTGCGTATATAACCTGTTCACTCTCCGTTTTGCATTCCGGTAGTCTTCAGAATACTGTTATAATCCAGTCGAGTGTCCATACCTCCGTTGAATCTTGGCAATGAAATTCAATGATCGAATCTCCGCGTGTGTTTCGAAGTCATTCGAAGTACCTCTTTGCGGATGCAGTATTTTCGGCTGCCTTCGGTAATCGTATTCGAAGACGATACGGAACGAGGCTGGGGCGAAGAGAGCGTCGCGCGTGCAAACGAGTACCGGAATATATCGCATGGACGAGCGATCCTTCATCCTCGGAGAAACTCGAGATGTCGAGATCGTCTCGAATCCTTGGTTCGGCTGTGCGGCTCTCCTCGCGCGCGATCCCCCGGGATTCGCGTGATCGTAGGTCGCGGCCCGGTTGCTCGACGCTTCCGATGCTTTAACGTCTGCATCCTTGGCGCCTCGCGACTCGTCCTCCATTGGCAAGCTTTTCCATATCGCTCTTGTAAATATTTCTCGGGAGAGCTTTAGTCTCGTCCCACTCCTATCTTCTCTTCCCCACTTCACGCTCCACGGTTTGTTCTCCTGGGGTTTTGAAAACCCGAGTAACGTCAACCTATCCGTTAGTCGATAAGTATATCTACTGGATAGTATAGCACCGTTGTATGTGGAGTGACGCGTAACAAGTATTGAGTACACTTTGTATTTTCGAGTGTATCGCACATGCTTCGGTTGGATGGCAAGCCGTAAGGGCTTTAATCATTTTCATGTTTTGCCTGCCGATATTTTTTTTAATACATGAATGTATTTCAATTATATTTTATTTGTGAAAATTCCGACAAATTATTTACGGCTATCCGACGCAAATTTGAAATATAACATTAATAATAATAATCGAAATATATAAAATATAATCAAGTGTAATTTTGCAAAAATTTTACCAGAAGGTCGTATTCAGTGCCGCACTAGACTATACCTCGAATTTCGGAGTTGATTTTATGTCGAAACGGCGCGAAGTAAATTTTTGTTATTTTGCTTATAACGTTGGAAAAGGATCCGCGACGATGCTCGACGGTGCGATGCCCGTGTATACGGGCGTTACAATATTGGTCGGAGGAGGAAAGAGCAAAGTGTGATGGTACGAGGTTGGCCTGTAGTGCCGATCGGCCGCCGGTATCGTGCTCAGTCACCGTTAAAGCCTGCGAATTCAAGTGGACGTGACTCTTCGTATAATATTACATCCTATTAGGGATGAAATAACTGCCGGATAAAACGCGACAGCCGACGATAAACGGAAGGGGCAGTTCCTCAAGATGCGTGCCACACGGCCGTCACTTCACGTCGCTCTCTCATCCTCTCTCATTCCTCTTCTCTCGGTCGCCACTCAGCCAACTTTTTTCTCTGCCGCGCACAACCGAGCGACTGGAATAGTCTATTTGCCCATACCTATATATTTGCCTATCCCGAAATGTACGAAATGCCGAATGGCCAAAGTTTATCCGTTTTCGCGCGCTCCGGCGTTGATATAAAAATATCGCACCTAACAATACATGTGAGATAAGCTGATAATGTCAGACGGGACAGAATAAAAATTTTGCGTCGCGAAAATTTGTTATGTGAGTGAAAATATTAATCTGGGTCGTACAAAGTGTACAGACACTCACATACGATATCAGATAAAAAATTACGATATTTTAAAGCAAGCCCCGACGGAAACGAACTAAATAAATTAACGAATTATGAAGTTATGATACAAGTGAAGGAAATGAATTAAGGACGTCTGTTGCTGGCCCTTATGATATAAACATTCTTCCTCGTTTTGAATAAATAAATTTCAATAAAGCAACAAATAAACAACGCTTTCTGTACTCTATGTGTTAGGGTTTCCCTCATACTGTAAATAGCAATAAAGACATCGAAATAAGGTTCTCGAATAATGGATCAGCGCGAATTAAACACGAACGTAATATGTATCATTGCGCCAAATGCAACTTGCATGTTCTCGTTGAATTGCGACGAAACGTTAATACGAGACGATCGGGTGAGAGTTACCAGCTAGGAAAAGAACGAGGCGGCGGAAGTGGGAGGAAGAAAGAAAGCTGCGGAAAGGGCGCAT
Source organism: Ischnus inquisitorius (assembly GCA_963924025.1). Lineage (NCBI taxonomy): Eukaryota > Metazoa > Arthropoda > Insecta > Hymenoptera > Ichneumonidae > Ischnus > Ischnus inquisitorius. The sequence continues at coordinate 8,871,059 of OZ001246.1, forward strand.
GCTAAAGAGAGGTCGGGGCGATGGTGGCCACGTTTTCCACGATGCCGAGATGAGGATCGTTCCGAAGGAAAATTTCGACTATAAATAGCAGTGTATTTCTAAACGAGGTACAGAGGAGAGCGCATTGGATCTAAATTATGAATTTCATCAGCGGCAGTCTGCCGTTTCATTCCGCGCGGCGCTCAGGCCCCTTCCCTCCCCGTTTCTTTTCCCACCTTCCTCAACCCCTCCGCCTTCTTTCGCGTCGCTGCTTTGGCTGTATTCGCCGCTGTTCCGTACTCGGGCTAAAGGCTACATACCAGAGTCCTACAGCTCCTGTTTCTCGCCGCGCTGACGACTACCGGCAACTACCCCTTCATCCTTTCATCCTCCATTCAACCTCTTCCTTCTTCCAACCATTCTTTCATTCTCTTTCTTTTCGCGGCTTCCTCGCACGCCGGGAACCACGCGCCGCTCAGCCTCACCGCCATCCCTCCCCCGTGCGGGTGAGGCCGCGAGAGATGAAAAGTTCTGGCGAAGACATAAAAATGCGGCGCTGCATTTCCCTTTTAAAATAACGTCTTTTGCTCCTTTTTCACTTTATTATTATCAAGTTGTTCGGAATAGCCCCTCCCAGCATTGCCGGTGGACAGTAAAGGCACAGTGAGGGCGAAGCACGAGGTAGACCCACCGGTGAGGGAGTGAACGAGGACCATCTCTCCCACTTGTTTATCTCGTTCATTCGTTGCATCCTTCGGTTTTTCATTTTTTCTTTTTCTATTCTCTTTCTTTCGCGCTTTACTTTGCCTCCGAACGAACGTACGTCCTGTAGGATACATAACGCTGGTAGCCAAAGCCACTCGTTGCAGGGAATCCCACTAGTCGTCTCATCTGCTCGCCAAGCAAAACCTTCTCCTGCCCTCGTCGTTGCCGCTTCCTCCTTTACATGCCGCGGTAGCATCTTCAACGTACTTGCAAACATCGAGCCTCCATAACTCGGTCCTTACTGACTTGGCCGGTTATGAGGATTAACGCTTCAGGTGTTTATTTTAACCGAAAAAAAACCCTGATGCAAGACCGAGAGAGTCTACGCGAGTCACGAAGGAAAATGCTTAAAACTTTGGTGCGTCGCGGTGCGGTTTTGGGATACACTTTGCAATCCCTTTGGTCTTTTGTAAACAAATTGTCGCTATACTCGTGTCTGCATTTCCTCAACGTTTTGATCTGTGATCGGTGAACGACTAGCTAAGTTTATGTCGACGATGAAAATATTCAGTGTTATTATTTCTTTCGGAATCATGATTTTTTTCTAGTGAGGAGGTTTTGCGTGATTGAGCTTAAACCTTGTACTGATTTATTCGAAAGAAATATTCTAGATGTTAAACCATTTGTTAAGCGACAACAATACATATCGAAAAGGCGAATCATTTTGGTCACAGATTCTTTGAAGAGGGATGACGAACGTAACAGGTGCTAATCACAATTAGAAACTTGAAAATCTTGAAAAATGCATAAGTAATTAATGATTTCGTATTTTCGTCGTTTCAAGGGGAGAATAGTGGGCCCGTTTATGCAGCTGATAGCATAAGTACTATTACAAATAAACATATTTTAGTATATTCGAGTACAGTAAGGTACCGAAGTTTTTCGGGCGGGCCAAGGCATCGTATCCGGCTTTCCAATAAATAACGAGATAATCTCCGGAGAAATCAAGCGAGTTATGCCCCGCGCGCCGTAAAGCTTTGACCCAAGATCTCGTGGCACGGCTCGTTCGCAGGTACCCGCAGGTGAGCCACCGCCGATCCTCTTCATCCTCGTCTTCGTCTTGGGACCTCTTGGTTTCGGTCGCTGGATGTTGGGTTACGTCGCTCGATGCCTCGCACTCGGAGACACGTTTCGATGGAGGAATGATTTACCGATGATTATCGAGCATTCCTGATTTCCGTCGAGAGTCACCGCGCCGCGGACGCACGCACACGGCCAGAAGCAACGACGTTTGTAGTCAAACCAAACAACATCGGTAGAAAATAAAGAGAAGAGAAGGAGCCAAAGAGAAAACCCCCCTCTCCCTCACCCCCTCGCATACGTATATATTGTGTAGTCGAAAGGATTTCGATGGATCGCCGTTTACGTCTTTGGACACCCGTCGGCGATTCACGACCCACAGTCGCGTGATCTATAGCTCGTAAATATCCCGTCTCTCCTCCCGCCCCGTCAAACTCCGTCTCTCGTCGACATTTTCATGCGAATGTATCCAACATACTAGTTACTATATATTCACGATGAGTCCCCGCATAACTAACCATAACCCCAGACACCCGTCGCCGAACTCACGGAGATTCAATGATTCAACCAAGAATCTCGACGAATAAATCCTCAGATTATTACAACGTTACCGAGACCCTTTTCATACTCAATGTCTACGAGCATCTAACTGATGGTTCATTTCTCTATAATGGAGCTTGGAATGAAAAAACGGAAGACGACCCAATGTTTGAAGGCTTTTAGGTGCAACTTTGGGTCAGCAACGATATATTATATAGACGCGTAGATTACGTGTTATTACATTCATATTGATATTAATATACTTGCTTAACGTAGATTATGTATATCTGAGGATACAACAATATTATATTACTTTACTCTATTGTTATTTTTATTATTTTACTTTATCATTATATTTACTATAATCCAGAAGCTTTTAGGCTGTGCTATTCCAAATATTCCATATATCTGGAATACATCTTCCAAGGTATATATGAGAGACATCGAACTATCTGCCGTCATATGTAAATATATTCTATTTACATATTCTGACATATACTGTATTTCCTCAGAAATGGAACGACGATTTCGCTGATTTCTGAAAACGGCAATCGAGGCGTTGAAGTATAACAACCGATACTTCCAATACGGTATCAATATTGTCTTCAACATAGTACGAAGGAGGCCGGACTCTGGTTTGTCGCGGCTCCTGCTTTTCGCATGATCGACTTTTTTCCGATCTAATATCTTCAACATAATACAGGTAGGCCACCGACCAACCTTGGCAACTGTCACGGCGCTCCTTACGGCTCGTCATTATTTGTCTCGGGTTACCGAACCTCGCGTCTTCGCGTTCCGGCCCGAAAGGGAACGGCAACATCGACGTTCAAACCTTTTCTTCCTTGTTCCACCTGTCTTCACCATTGTCAGAATGTACCTTGACGCGAGTAACTCTCGTTCAACCGTTTTATTCTTTTAACTTGCTTCCCGATTCCAGACAATTTTTTTGCATCGTCTCCCACCTCGACTTTCATAATTCCTTGGAAAATGAGCTTTCGTATGATTCGCGACAGGACATAATGTTCGCTCGCAACGACGGATCTCGGTCGAATCACGACGCGACCTTGCACCGAATGGCTTCGAGATGTCTCGTGTCTCTGTGGCTGCGAATGATTTCTGAATTACGCTTGCAAATCGCGCGAGGCTCGAGGCGTCGCGCGGAGCAACTTGCTTTTGGAATGCCTCGTGTTATAGTACTCTTACTGCCGACGTTCCGACTATTTATAGTATGCCAAGGCAAAAACGCGAATGACGAAGGCGACGAGGACGTCGGCAGGCGGGCGGGTGAGAAGTAAGTGGCTCCTTCACCGGGTCCCTCGGCTTCTGCTGTTACTGACGCTGGTAGCAGGAGTTATACGCGGATGGATGGGCTAACGATGGGCGAACCAGCCGGCGAACGAACGAGAAAGAGACCCGTAGATACGCAACCGAAGTGCAAATGAGCAAGACGGCAAACAGGGTGGTTAGCGGTTATATCGTTAATCTCGTCGGAGTTTAACCAAATGAAGAAACAAAAGTGCGCCAGAATCGGCTGGCTATAAAGGAAGAGGAAGGGGCTTTGGTATAAAGTTCTTTGCATATACCGGAGAACGAGACACGACAGTTCTTTCGTGAAATTGCCTCTACGAGCTTATATTTTTTTTAAATCGCTATACTCGATGCCATTCTGATTCTGACATTTTGACGATTTGCTCCATAGAAAAAAAAGCTTTTGCGTAAATTTTTTTTTTAATTCGATTCAAATCCGTACAGATTAAGTTCATGCGTTTTTAGATCTTTGGAAATTTAGAAAAAAATTCTATAAAATTCCTGATTCGACCATACAGGACCATTGAGCTAAGGATTTATACAAATATTTAATAAGGTTGAAAACTAAAGAAATGTGTGTGGTTATGTGCAATTTCGATTCTCGTCCTTTTTTTTTATCGCAGGGAATTCCAAAACCAGTTAATTGGAATTCATTATGAATATTTATCATTATTCATAGTCTTATCATCTGTATACTCGTACAGACTCTGCGACGGTGATTCACCGGACCATCAAGCGAGTGAAAAATCGAACGAACGAATCGGGAATGGGACCTGCCGATCAAACGTTTTCAGTGATGTCGTTCGGAGCATCGTTTGCTTGAAGCTGCCACGACGGCGCCGACACTTACCGCGACGAGTTCAACGACTGCAACGTCTCCATCACCCGTCGGATCTGCCGGTGGACACGGACGGCTGCTCTCGTTACTTGTATTTTTTTTTATTCCGCTTCGGGTTCAGCCGATCGCCGTGTGGTCGTGAGTCGGACGTTAAGCGGATTAAAAGAAAATTCGCTCTGCCACACGCGCATACATTATAATTACGCTTGTGAACGCGTCGATCAATATGTCATTCAGACCCGACAGTTCCATCGCATTGGATACGCAAAAGTCGTTAACGAGTGTATGACCGATCGAATCGTCGAAAAATCCGAAAATTTTAATTCGAAATGCCCTTCAAGGTGAGCGGTTACATTTGGAGATCGGACGAAGATGATAATTCCGCGAAACGCGAGGCAATAAAGGATGATGCGCTCGAGCGAGAGTTGAGTCCGTATGTGCGACCATTCCGTAAATACAATAGGCGTCAGAGACGAGACTCAATGTACGGCGCGATATAGCGCACCATCATCGTATACGCTAGACCCGACTGTCCCACGAGACTCCTGCCGCTCTCCTCGATCCCCATATAGGTAGCTCGCGTATTAAGCTATAACTATACTCAACGGAGAAACATTGAACGAGAGTACGAAGCCCCCGGAACGGTTATTAGCCGCGGGTTGTTTTTATCTTCGTCCTCAATTAGCGAATATCATTCCGTAATAAAAGCTGACGTGGGCGAACTCTTGTCCTCCGGCGCTAACTCCGCTCCCACTATTTTTCTCCGCCTCTGTCCCTTCTGCCGCGCGGAAAAAGGGTTGCGAGCTTGTAGGCTCCTCGTGAACGTATAGGAAAAGCGAAACGGGATATAAATTAAAAAAAGATCGAAATTATGGGAGAGAGTTCGGTGGTGGTTTGGGAAAGGGTCAGAGGAACACAACGGCAAACGAAAGGTGCGGAGAGATTCGATAGAGGCAGGAGTAGGAATAAATAATAAATTCTCGTTTCAAGCTGAATTTCCAGAGGTCGTATAATACGATACGACGCGTACGTGTTATAATTATTCACCGGCCGTCCCGGCTCAATGATAATTATCGGTTCTAGACATGCCTTTATCGACCTTTGCTCTCATGTTGTTGTCCGTACGTTGCATTAAGGCGATGAATAATTCGTACCCACTTTGCCTCCTCAAGAACAAGATGTATACGGAACGTTCCACGGTAACGTAGTGGCTACTCATTGATTCAGCGTTTTCATGCGCGAGAATATGATCGAACAAAAAATTGTTCGCACGGGCGAGTTTCAGTCAGGAAGGGACTATTAAAAAATGAAAGGTCGACCGAGAGCAAAACCAGCATTAACATTTCTGGAGTACTACGCGGGGGCTTGGCGGTGCGATTGCCAGGACAGCCGCGAAAAACCGGCTCGATCATTGATACCGTTGTAAGCACCACGTTCCGACACGGTAAAAAAGATCTCGTAGATCCTTGCGAATCACCGTTGGACTGAATAAAAACCCGGGCATACGAAAGAATCTATGAACTCTGTTCCTTTGAAAAAGTTAACTACATCGCTTTCCTTCGCGGTGTCGTTAAACAAGTTTAATCTATGAATTTGATTAATTCAATGCCGCGCAAAATTAACATCAGAAATGCGGCTTCATTTAAGAATTTCCACTATAATCATAGCTCCATTTGACCGTCGAAAGGCCGCATTTATTAGGGTTGGCGCATGAGTGGATCCTCAGGGTCAAATATCGCAAATATGCTTGGTATTTTTTCAAAGCGAAATCTCAATCACAATACGAATAATTGTAAAAAAAAGTCTATCGAAAGTTCCGACAATATCGTTTGCTAGCTAACTTCAATACATTAATTTCGATGTGTCCTAGCAACTCGTTTAGGTCAGTGGATCGAACCGGTTGAGCGTATTAATGAAAAAAGATTGAGATTTCACACTTGATCGCTGCATTTGGACTGCCGTCAATTAAATGACCACAATTTAATACCTATTTGAAACAACTCTGTACAAGTTTTGCCGAGCACCGTGAGCAATGTCTAACGATCCAAATTTCGCAGCATTCTTCCGTCTGCCATTTAAAGATGATTCACACACGGTCGGGATAAAATTTTCATGTGCAATTACGAGAAATAGCGAGGCTCGAGATTGCTGTGATTCCCTCACTTTGCGAAACTTCAATTGGCACGAATAATACGTGTACAGATGCTATAATTGGTACGGGCCATCACTCCTGCGCTCTGTTTCGCTCGTTGAGAGAAATATACGTTGAACGAGCAATGTTTCATTGCCGAGGGCATGACAAGTTTGTTTCAATCACGTGATGCTGAATATATAGTATACGCATACATGTGCGGAAGGGGTCATGCGAGTAGTGAACCAATTATTGTTATTAGCCACGTCATAAAATGGTAGAAAGGAGGAGAGGATCGTTAATATTCATAAACCCGTGGCCTCTCCTCGCAGCAGCGAGCCAGTTCAGGCATCGAAAGAGCTATATAACCGCAACCGAGAGCCAGCAAGGAGGCAATAGGAAACCTGCGGCAACCGCGCAACCAAAGCGCCGAGACTACAACGCCCGTTATGTATTCACGTAATTGTCGTTAATAACACCGAGTATACAGCTGTCCACCTTTCTAAGAGAAACGATACGCCCGCTATACGACCCACGAGGGAACGATCGCTTCAACTTTCGATCGTCGCCCTCCCCCCCCCTTCCTCTATCTATCTGTACAGTCGAATGGATTCCACTCGCTCACGTTTCATGGCATGTCAGAGATTCGGTCCTCCACAGTTCCACTGTCGGCATTCCACTTTCGCTTCTTTGAGCAAACGTACGGACTATGCTAATTCACCAAAGTCGCGGATACCCAGGAACGCGACGTGCTCATCTCGGTGCCGTTGTATCTCAGTTAATATGTGTTTATAACACGCGACGGCGAGTGCCTTTGACTCTCGGTCTACAGAAACACATGTAAAAACATATACAAAAAAAATCAATATCAACGATAATCTTGTGCTTTATGGCGTTGTCTAATTTATCGAGGAACGGAACTGTAAGCCTTTGATATGTGGCGATTTTTTTCAGTTCTCATAGTTGTAATTTCGGGATATTGGCATATTTGGAGAAAAAAAATCTGATTAAAGTGTCGATTAAAGTAATCGGAGACCGAGGATGAAGAATGAGACGAAGAGCTGAAGAAAGGGAAGAAAACAAACGGCGGGATGTGGGCGAGTATGCCAAGACGGAAACATGTCGATGGGAGAAGAAGAAGAAGACGACGAAGGGAAGCGCGATTGGAGAGACGAAGGAGACCAGGAGAAAGAAGAAGGTAAAGAGTGGTCTGGCGGTTGAGCAGAAGCAGGAGCATTGGCGTGCCGTGGTCAGTCAGCTCGATGTCAGGCTGCTAATTGGCAGCCGTGTCGCATAGAGGTAGCATGAGCCGGTTTCTGTAGTTGGCTCCTTGTCGCGTAATTCGTAAGCGGTTCTCGGTCCCCACTCGAGCTTCTTATTTCCACCACTTGTTACTCTTTCACTTTATTTCTTTTCCCCTGTCAGCTTCCTCCTTTTCCGTCTTCTTCTCGTCTCGCGCACGCACCGATTGCAACCAATGCGATATCTCACCAACCTACTTCGCTGATTATACGTTCTCAGTCCCCTTTCATTCGTCAAATCCCTCCGCGAACATTTTTTCGATCGAGCAATCTTTCTTAAATCCTACAATCTCATTAATTTAAAAAAGGTTAAGTTTTGAGTTTTCAATCTCAAAAGTGTTCATTTCAATTTTTTTTTATATAACACTTTTGATATTTTCGGATGCCGATGGACTATCGGTGTGTTTATCGTTTTCCGCGCCGAAGAAACGCAATAAACTCCAGTTCGATAGCTCGACGTGCTCTCGGATTGTAAACATTGACATTTCTCTCCGCTGATTCACACGCATAGAACATTCTCTCTGCGCAGTATCAAAAGAAGAAACAATGTGGGTGAAAAATCGTAAATAAGAAAAAGTTAATCCATTGCAAGAGCATCTACATAAAAATATACCATTGAATATCCGATATTAATCAAAATGAATAATCTTTATATGCACCGACGGAAATCAATCTATCGATTGCGTTATCGCGTCAAGCGTGGGTTATCGTAAAAGGTACGAGTTTCGCGTAGGAAAAGTTGTCGGGGTTGCGGGCAATGTTGAAGAATATACCCATCTACTCCTTCGCGGAAACACTGACCCGCGCTGAATTACGGGCTCGCACCGTACCAAGACTTGTCGTCGTTGCGACGCAGATCACCGGTTGGTGTGTGTGGAAGGCATGTATACATGTACTATATATATATATATATATGAAATCCTACCGCACCTACGTCGTCGTACACGACGGTAGTGAAGCGTACTGGGTGGTCTCGTACGTTTCTCGGACTCACGACTCCTACAGCCTACAAGGAGGATAGAACGTACCACCTATCATCAGGTATTGCACATTGTGAGCGAACCGTTAGCGTTCAGATAACTCGGACAATGCCGAGTTATCATTTCTCCGCGGCAATAAATTTAATCACTCGTACGCAACAATCGATGCAGTTACGCTGAATTAGTAAGTAGCAACTCGATCTATCAGTTGTACAGTGAAATCAGCGAATATAAGAATTTCCGGTGTAGTTAGTCGCATTATCTTCCAAGTACGTGGTCAAATAATCAACAACACACGTAGGACTGTCTGTTAGTCGGTGGCAAGGTGGATGACGTAGGTTCGTGTAGACTACAGAACCAGGGAGAGTTGATACGCAATTCGAAGGGGGGAGTAGAGCGGCGAGGCTGCCGCTGTTACGGCCGCTTGCGGAAGGTGATGCAGAGGTGATGCAGATGGTAGTATTGCTCCTATCTCCAACAGAGTTGACACGTGACGGATGGCCCCGCGTCGGCAACGCGGGATATTAATTTGGTAATTTATGGGCTCCGATTAGACAGCGCTATCTGTCCAACTAATGCGCGAACCGTTGGCAGGTTATCGCCGGGGGCTCCTCATGCCACGGTTCGGCTCCCTTCAACGCTACGCACTGCAATCCTCCGCTATCGACGAGACTTTAAACGCATCAACTGTGGCACGAGTTCTGATGGACTTGGCTCTGATGGCTATTCTACAAAAATGCTACGTAACAATTAAGCACATTTTATCGTCCATTTACTCAATTAAGGTAAAAGTACGAATGGCAGGACGATCAAGAGCATCGCCGAATTGCGGCGGTTATCAATTCGTCGAGAACAGATCTTTTTGTGAAACTAAGCGAAAACAAATGTCGAGCTCAGTTTCTGGGTTCCAAACAATAATTCATTGCAAGAAGGGAAATACAATTTTAATTACGGAAAGAAATCATAGAGTTAGCGAATTCTGATGTACGAACTCAACAAATTTATAGTAACTTAATAAATTCTTTGCAATTTATTAATTCAACCAGTAAAAAATGTATTTACGCCAAAAAGTACTGACGATAAGGTATTTTTTTCATTCATTCAATTATTAAATAATTAGTCATCATTGAAAGGTCGACGAGTTGAATGATGAAATGGGAAAAACTTGACGTTTCTGAGCTATTCCGGGAGGACGCATCGGTAACGTCACCGATCGTGGTCTATAATAAACCGTTAGGTGGATGTATACATGCCGTGGTGTATCGGTGGCGGTAGCGAAAGCGCTTTTACTTGTGACAGATGGGTCCGAGGACTGAGGAACACGTGCGTGAGTGGTGAACGTAAGTATCAAACGTAGGTGGATGAGGATGAATGGCTCTCGTCAAACGGAAGGGACCGCCCGCTGCTTCACGCCATAATGCTCGCGCTACCAGCTCGCGCAAGCAAAGGGCCTATACTCCACTGTACACTATAGCACACTATAGTATTGTGCGCTTCCCGGGCTTATTAATGACCATGGCGCTACTTACTTACGAGAGAACAAGCTATTTACTGCGCGGTGGAAAATATCATTCGAACGGTCGTGCTGTATAAGCATAGTTCTGGGCACAACCATTGCATTTTACATGCGACAATGATACCTTTGTCTCGACGAAAATAATTATATTCCCGTATCTGATTATGGCAAATTTAATTGACCGCGAGAATGACGCGCGTTCGACCGAGCCCATGGAAATATTAGGCGCATAAATCGATCTATCCTTTTTTTTATAATTCAAACAATAGGGACTATCGATAAAAAAAAGTTTCGTCTATTAATCATTCGACTACTACTTGTCCGCGTACTATCGAAATTGCGGAGAGCCCTGTCAGCGCAAAGCGAGAAAATCGGCGCTCACCGGCTCGCACACAGAACAGCGGGGGTATATACATTGTAGGCAGTGGCCACGTCGCGCGAGCAATTGATCACGCGAACCTGCGCCGCGGGAAAATTTACATACGGTCGCACAGCAGTCGCGGCTGCGACTCCGACCCCCCCATTTTTAATCCGTCCCTACGATTCGACTCGATAAGTGAGAGGCTCGCCGCGGTGCGATAACGTTTGAAAATAATTGAAAAAAAAACGAGGCAAAAAATGGAAAAAAAAATGAAGAGAGAGAAATAAAAGAATGGTCCGAGAGGGAGATAAATAAAAAAAAAATTCTGCGTCGAAGAGCAATGAAGAGAGAAGGGATGAGAGAGTATCGGTCGCTCTGCTCTCGTCCAAGTGGAGCACGGACAATGGCGCGGCCACAATTCAACCGGATTATGTTACTATTTCACACGTGGGCGGGCGGGGGAGGCGAGCGGGGCTGAAATAGTCGGAAGGGGTTAGTCTGATAAATCAAGCTGCCGTTCGGCCACAATAAACAATAACATTTGGACAGTCTGGCGGCTGGCTGTTCATCGCTCCGTCTACTACCGATCTTCTCGTACTTAATCCCTGCCACTGCCAACTGCACTTTCTCGCTCATCTCCCAAACTCACGGAATATCTGACGATTACATTAGCCGAATGCCTGCACACCTCTGGTTACAAACGCTTTCGAGATCTATGAGTTTTTCGATTTTACAGAGAGAGAGCACGATTCTTCGTCACTTTGAAAGAACGCGCGACTCTCCGCGGACAGGGTAAAACCCACGTGTTAATTCGTCCGCCTCGCTCTGGCGTCGAATCTTCAGATCTGTTTTTCTCGTTTCACTGCGGATGAAAATAACCAATGGGAAGCTGTCCTCGAAAGTGACGAACGATCGTCGAAAACATCGGGAGAAATCTCTGGCAACACCGATTGCCGATTCGATTTATATATAAAACACTCTTGTACGTATTCCGGTTATTCGGCATCAACCGAGGAGTCGTTTCGAACCGCAAATTTATATTAATATTCTCTTCGGTCTATCTAAAATCTTCTGTCTCTCTCTCGCCACGCACTGTCAACGGTATACGCGGACAGTGAATTATGTCGTTCGTCACTGACGAATACAAAATCTACACGACCGATGTATTTATTACAAATGTAGATACGCGCTTCGTTCGCCATCGCAGATTTATTATTCCTTGCGCAATCTCTTGTTCCATTAGATAGTTATATTTGTAGAAACATAAACATGCGTGAAATTGTGCGATCCGCGACGCGCCGAATGACGATCGCGCCTGATGATTCGTTGAGGAATGGGATCACGCGAGAAGTGCTCTACGAAAATAGATTTTCCACAGACAAGGCAAACACTGTGAGAATGAGAATCGACGGATTCTTCGAGCGCGAGCCAGAAAATTCGCGACTCACGAGTGATAGCGTTGTTTTTCATAGCGGTTGAGGATATATCGACATTTTTCGATATGATCTATGAAAAAAAATAAAAATTAACAGATCGTCTTTCAAAAATCGTAATCAAGCACTAAATTGCCACACGAGGACCGAAATTCAACGTAACTATTTTTTATTATCAAAACAATAAATATTTCATTTTACACGGAATAAAAGAGTGTTGAAATCTTTATAATTATGAAACAAATTTACGATTGCGAAAGCATTGTACTTGTCTAACGTCTCGTCTTTCTAAGCCTATCTATTGATAGTTCAGCTGTGAAACGCGTTTCCAACTAGACGATAAATTTTAATACAATTAAAATCGAGTAAATAGCTAAATAACGATATGCACACTTTATGACAATGAGACGCGAAATGGGGCAATCACCAGGCCGACAATTCCCGTTAAGTAATTGCAGGCTACTATTTTTTTAATTCTAGGCTTTGATTAAACGCGAACAAGAATGTTCCCATTTCGCGCGGAGTTACTCACGCATCGAGATACAGATATGGTCACAGAGTCCCTCCCGTCCATCGATACAGGCAGTAAATATTCGAGTGCGTGAATTTTCATTCGCGTCGGTATTATCGGTGCAATATAGGTACACGAGCACAAGCACACTACGGTAAGTCCGTACAGAATATGATACACCGTATATGTACAAGTATATGAGGGATCGGGGGGGGCCGCGGCGGTTATAAATCAAAATTCCATTTCAACGTTCTAACGAAGGATCAAATAAAACACTTTAATTGACGTTTTTACGGCGGCCGGCAGCCGAAGCCGAACTCCTGGCCACGCCGCGCCGCCTCCTCTCGGCCTGACCCTTCGTTTCGTCTCTTCGCAGCAATTCGAAAGAGCCAACGAACGAACCGGAGGTCTTCACCGGAGTTTGGTTTACATTGGCTTCTTTATTCCAGAGTTTGCGACTCCGATGTTTTTCCTTCGCGTGCGTGCGAGTTATCGGCAGTTTGTTTCAGTATATCAGCTCTCATTATCGGTCTTTAAGGGCTCTACAATAATCTCTAGGATCACGAAAAAAATTCCAAAACTCCGTGCCGATAGGAGTATGACGGAAATTTTTTAACACGCGTGTTAAAAAATTTCCGTCAAATTTTTACCCGCGGGTAAAAATGGCTTGTGTTTTATCGGAATTTAGAAGAAACAGAAATCGCACAATTTTCGATTCCGATGAGCATTAATTTGTCTCGAAAAGGGCGCCAGAGTGCGGAAGATGGCGCTAGTAAAAGTTGAGATAGGAAAGGTAGGAGAAATTTTGGGGACCCGGGAGATTGGACGGAAAGGGTCGCGTCGCGCATAATGCGGCGCCAATCACCGCGGTCCCGTCGAAACTAAAAATCCTACGGTGATTATAGCGCTGGAGCATTGTTAAGAGGACGCGCACACGAGGAAGGGACAGGGACGCACTTCTTAACCGACCCGTTGCCGAGGCTGGTTCTCTTCACTCGTTTCTTTCTCCTCGTCGGGTGATTATCAGTAATTTCATGCTTTTTCGGGAGATCTCACGTAAACATAGAGAGTTCTGCCTGTGGCAATTTAATATTTCTCTCTCCCCACCCTCCTTACCTTCCCGCTTCTCCCTCGCATCCTCTTCGACTCTTCCGTCTCTGCCGCGCCAATCAATAATAATCGAGAGGAATATGCAACTTGTGGCCGGCCAACGTGGCGCTCCGTCTCTCGCGCTCGCGAGCACCCAGTATTATAGTAATTTCGGTTTCGCAAGATATTAGAGCCTCTCTCGTTCGATTTGCCAGAACGAAAAAGCCACCGGTGATGATCATCACCCGCGGTAGTTGAGCTGTTTGATGTAACCACTAGGCGAATGGTGTTTCGCCAATTTTCATTCGATCGACGTGATTCCTGCCAATTTATTATTTTATCTTGTCTAGATATATTTTTAGCTTTTTTTTTCCCTCTCGTTTTAATATATTTTGACCGAAAATCCCCAGAAAAGAAAAAAATTTCATGTGAAAAAAGTTTGCTCTATGAGGAAGTAAACGAGAAGCAAATACACCAATGATACCGAGCGACTACGCTGTGCGTCACTAAAATACCAGTGTCTCGGAAGCAGAGCGCCTTCTCACTCGGGGACTCGGTCGTTCCGATTCCGCGAGACGCGTGAGACCGTCGTGGCGACCGCCGTTTTACGATTCGCGGCGCCAACCGGACACGTATCATGGTCCTCGAGTAGACCCGACGAATGTCCGGCGGGCCAGGCCAGCTGGTAGACGCCGCGGCGGGTTGTACGCAGTTACGGCAAAGCCGCGAAAAAGCACAGGGTTGTGAAACCGCGAATGAGGGATGAGGGACCGAAAGAAGTTGCCGAACAATGTTATAAGACATCACACCGTTTCGTCCAAGACGTACTGGAACTTCTCGCTACATGTGAACCTCAACTTCTTCACACGTACGAGCCTAGCACGTTTCCATACCGCGCAGATAACAAGTATTAATCGTAAAGTTCTCATCAAACGAACTCTAAGACCCGCATAGCGATACACTTGGAGACGCGGAGGATAGAAAATCAACGAATCGCACTCATAGCATTGGAGTTTCCTTCGAACGATCTCCTTGTTCCGCATTCTCATCTTTCGCCATCCCCCTTTGCCACCCTGGCCCTCCCCTTATCGCGCTCTTTCTCCCCTACGTTATTCCATTCTAGTCCGCAAGCAACGCCGGCACCGCACCGGCTTCGATTCTCGTTGTTTTGCGGTTTACGACGTGGTTCGGGTTACAACTGATTATTAGTCCTCCCCCTTTGTCCTCTTTCTCTCTTCCACGACGTATTTCCCTAAGTCCGTCGCTCTCGCTCTTTCGTTTTCCTCAGCACCGTCATCGTCCCAACCACTCTTGGCCACTACCCCTCCATCCGCTCCGTTATTATACGCGGACGCGAACGAACGCTCGGCCATATACGGCTATTATGCCGTAGCGCCCCCGATATATACAACACAATTCTCCCTTCACCCCCCTCCCCCTCCCTCTCCTCCACCCGTTCCATAATACCGGCCATAAAATTAAATTAGGGTTATAACACGATTTTTCACAAAGGTTCCGAGACCGCGGCTCTCGTCGCTCTACGGCACGATCTTTCTCTCATATTTTTTGTTCTCTTTACCGTCTTGGTCTTTCAACAACCTCGTGAGCTCTTCTTCTTCCTCGTCCTTGTCTTCATCTTTCCTGCTTCGGTTCTCGTTCGCTCGGTCTTGTTTCTCAATTTCTTTCCACGCTAAACTTTTTCGTCTTTCTTCTGCACCGGAAAAGCAAGTGTACCTTAACGCTCTTCGCGTGCGTAAATTCTTGTTGACATCTCTCACGTAGCTTCTCGACGTACGATCCGCGCATACCGTTCATGCACGAAATGCATTGATTTTATTACGTGCCGGAAAGAAAGATTTTTAAGGAGAGTGCTTAAGTCACAGCTAAACGTCAGATTGCGAGCAGATTTCAAATTTTTCTCAATCACAAAAAAATCTGAGAAAAAATCCAAAATAGAAGCATCTGAGAAGATTAAATCTTCAAAATCTAGATTTGGTTCGGAATTAACGAACTAAGTACGTTGAAACAATGTAGGTTACATGATTCGATTAATAATTCTTTCAACATCAATTTCTTAATAACTTTTCCGAATGGTAATTACGCAAAAATTTTACTCGCAAGCATCACCAGAGAGCTCGATTACCTTTTAGATTTTACCCCATCAGGAAGAATTTGTAATTATCTTAGAATCGTTCTTGATCAGAAGTAATGTTCCAAAATCCGAGAATGCTGACCTACCCAAAGGCTTGGGACGAGCGCGCCAAAGCCTGCGGTTTCTTGCGATTTTTTCTTTCAATTCGAATGATCCAGCAGTCGAATCGATCGCAAGAGTTGAGACATAGTCTTCTCATTTACTCGAAGATTCGAAAATATGAACGGTGCAATAACCGACGATAAAAAGTATATAGTTAAATATAGAGCCACATTGAAACAAAAAGGTGTTACGGGAACGAAAGAATATCTATTAAACCCCGCTGCAACGAAGGATTCGCGACAGTTTTATTCATAGAGATCCGAGAGGATAAGTCACTCACCGGCGTTGATCTGTCGCGACAATTTAGTCATAAACTCATACAATATTCTTGCTCTATTTCATTCCGTCCACCTATCTTTTCGATACGATAGAATACGCCGGTCCGACAATAATGCATCACCAGGTCGAGAATCTATCGTTATTTTTAGACAATGAATGGTAAAACACGTTGACTGGAACGTGACGGTCATAGAATCGATCCGGACGGTTGAATGGATCGCGACAAGCGGTGTGACGGTAAATGTACAAGTAGTGGTAAATGGGACATCACCGAGGCACCATCACATGCATCGCACTCGTTTTTTTTCCTCTCCTTTCGTCGCGCGAGTTGCGCGGCAAAGCTGTGTGCAATAATTGACAGCTGACACGGCGCAAGGACCATTTTATGATGATATTCTTATCTCTCGAATGAGCCATAGAGAAGCCGCGGGGCTCTCCGTCGTTTCGCCGTCACGTGCGCTCTCTCGTGCCGTGCTCGTTCGCGAAAATCTGGCGATCTGAATTATTAAGAAACTCTATTGACCGTATCGCTTTTCGGTTCTGCGTATTAAATTATAGGTACGGGATGCATTTTAAAAACCCGCCCGATTATATCGATTCATCTATCGTCTCTTTCTTTGCCTTGGTAACCCAGTGTGTTAATAGAATTATCCCGATCTCGTCGACGCCGCTCAGCGTATTGAGCACATGATACATTTTTTTACCGTCTCGTCATGTACGAAGTCTTGTAACGAGAGAGAGAGAGCATTGTGATTTAAAGAACAATGACAATCGACCTTTCGACTGTGCAAGGGATGTTTTGCATATTCCGCAGATACCCAATTTCGAAGCACAGATTGTCGCTAGAATACATTCATTGGGTCAACAATTGGCCTCGATGGTGTTGGGTGTCTGGGAACGAGAAGCCTCGAAACGTTCGCATCGGCACGGTGAAAAGTTGGATGGACCAGAGCGGCGAAACGGAGGAGAATGGTGCTGATAACGGGCGGAGAAGGTTACAGAGAGGGTATCGAAAGCGCGGCCCAAGGGGATACGTGAGAGCCGAGAGTCGGAAGGCCCGAGCTGCCTGACTCGAAGGGTGAGTCGGAGGAAGGAGAAGAGAGGTCTGGAGAGGAAATGGTTGCAGCCGGTGTAGGCTGCAGACACGGAGCGCGACATGCTTTATGACGTCTGTTCATCACATTGCCCCAACGTCATAAATTAGAAATCAACCCCCTTTTGATAGGCTCCCGTGTCCGTGCGACGGCCTCGGTATCGAGGTGGCGCCACCGCTTATCCGATCTCGGTTTGTCGTACGCACATATGCGTATACTCGAACGGCGAACCGAACGTTCGTGACTTTCCATCCGTTCGAAATTTTACCGTGAAATATGTAAATAAGAAATTCGTGAAGGGTTGGCGAGCCGCGACTCACATTTAAAAAAAAGGTTTTGAATTCGGAATTCACGAGAGTCATTGTTATTACTGCTTGTCCATGGAAATGAAGTATAGACAGACAAAATAACAGGATATTCAATTTATTACCGCAAGACAAATGATTAATTTGACATATCCTGCAGAGAATTTCTCTCTCAACCCCGACCCATTTTATCCAGATGAAGATTTAATTGAATTTCGACGTGTGTTTGATGTTTTGGTTTAAAATTCAATTCTTTTGCGGTAAATAATAAGAGTTACTAAATTGAAAACAATGAAATCTCGGATTTGGTACGGATCATGGAAGAGTCGAATCTTTTTCCGATGTATCTACATGTTCTATATATTTTAGCATACACTTAGTTTTTTTGGGTATATTGCAAGTTTTTCGAAATAGGCCTGTCGATCGTAAGGCTGACGATACTACCCGAAAAGTGTTCATAGTTTCGATATATCAAATATAGAATCCCTTCGAGTGGCGGTATTATATCTGCAGCCGAAGACGAAGCGAAAGGTCGATGACAAATTGGCATCGGACGAGATCGGTCAAACGAATGTCGGAAGAGCGGCGCTCGGAGAACGAGCACGAGAACTTGTCAATGTCAGCTTCGAAACGACGTGAACGACGTTGAACGTATACCCCGACATTGATGACGACCAAGTCGACGAGTAACGGCACACGCGCTCACGTACGATTGACGTTGCGTAATGAGCTGATTGATTGGCGTCGCCGGAAGCGTATGATCGTTACAAGCGCTTGGACGCGTTCGTCCGCGATGTCTCGGAGAGCGACTTCGGCATCGGGTTAACAGTAACGTCACAAGCGTCAAGACGAGGCGAACGTCGACTGCCCGTCAGCCAGACGAACCTGGGAGCACCGGGCGCGAACCACCCACGTCTGCGAACACGACGGGTTTCAATGCATCGCTTAATGGTGTACCTCAATTCGTTTTCCTTGCTCTCGCGGCTCTGGCAAATCGTGTTGCACCAATTAACTATTAACCATCAGCTCTTTCAGCGTAAATCGATAATTTCCTTGATTCATCATCTATTTCCCAGTGTATTGAAAAAAGAATTCATAAGCGCATGTTTACTCTCCGCATGTCGTTTAGATTGATTGAATGATCTATTCAATTTTTCCTTTGACCTATTCGATTTCATTTTCTTCCATTCCTTCGAGTGCGATGACGAGACGCGAAAGAAGAGATGAGGAAGAATATGCTGGAATTCTGTACTGCAGAGATTGCCATCATAAGTTGCTCCCTTCTTCTGCATCGTCGTTGTACGCGACAAAGGAAAGTATAATTCAAGTACGGTCCTACTTTGACTCGTTCCATGCGAAGTAAATTTTTCGAGAGCTGTCCATCTCGTGGGTTACCACGTACGTCGGGGGTAGAATGGAGTCGTGGAGACGACGTGAGTGTCGCGAGAGGGTTGGGAGGGTTGGAAAAGCAGGCTGCAGAGCTAGATCGGCGAGTCTCGCTGCGGAGAGGAGGTCGAACGGATGGCGACTAAGGAGGGTGGTCCGCTGGAGTGGGTGACTGAAATAAGTACGGGGTGGGAGAAGCTGTCGCTCGCCCGGGCAGGGCCGCGCGCGGCACCAGACGTCTTCTGACCCGGCCAGCTGCAGCGGCAGCGAACGGCGAGCGCGGTGGCTCAACTCTACTCAACTAAACTCCGTGTGTGCAGGCAACCGTACGACAGCCCGATGGATTGGGAAAGGCTACTCCGCGAAAGCTCGGGAGAAGAGAGTACAGCAAATATTTAGCGAAACCGTCAATTTTGTATATGAGTTTAAGAAGTAACGAAGACATTCTCTTATTCTCAAAGACCCTTCGCTTGCGAGAGACTTTTTCGAGTCATTGCGGAGACGTCGACGTCGAACGACAATTTTTTTCTATCCAACACACGAATGATTGAATCATTGGGAAGTATGCACGGATCGAGGGTATGCGGGTCCGCGAGTTCGAGACCTAAAGACATGACTCATCAAACGCGGAAATGGGCATCAGAGACAGAAGTCTCGGTGGGAAAATTATACGAAGGTGTGGAAAAGGGTAGTATCCAGAATTGCATTTCCTTTCACGGCGGGCCGAGGGGTAGGACGGGGTAGTTTCGGCCGAGTAGGGGAGTACAGGCTTGAGGAGGAAGACGGCCGAAAGAGTCGTCGGACTATGCAGTCCGCGCGAGGGGAAGAAAGAAGAGAACGACGAAAGACGCGGCGATGGGGGGTGGCGGAGGTAGGGGCAGCAGCTAGCAGGACTCGGAAAAAGGTGGCAAGCGTATCGATCCGAACGCGAAGCTTGGCTGACGGCTGACGAGGCCGTCACGCGAGACGAGTCGAGACGAGACGCCGAGCGAACGGAGAAGCCACCCCGCTTCCGTCGCTCGCGCAGGCTAGAGGCCGTTGCTTCCCTTGTCGACCAAGTGCGCGCAGCGCTGCCACCGCCGTTCGGAAGAAAGGGTATTCGACGCCGGTCACGGAGTCGCAGCGAACGCTGGACGGACGGAATGACGAGGCGGGCTACCCCAGCGTCGAAGCAGCGTCTGGGGGTGGAATGGGGGTGAGAGAGGGCTGTCAGTACATCGGAATAAAACGATAATCTACCGCGCCTCTTCGTTCTCTTTCTTCTGCTGTTGCGAATCCTCGGAAGCATGTTCCTGCATTTTTCTTGCGGCTCTCGCGACGAACACGACGACAAAAAGGAGAGGACAGATTTTTTTCTCGGACGTGCAGACGCGAATGATCGGAACAAGGGCGGACGAGAGGAAAAAATAGGCTAGGCCTCGAAGAGTTTCTTACTAGTTCCAGAGGAGTTCGAACTCTTAGCATAAGAACGGAATCTACTTCTTTCAATTACTTGTTTTCGGAATTTTTCGCATGGGTGACGGGAGATAAGACGCGGGTTGGGCCAAAATCCGTTTTGCTCGGTGAGGTGAAGACTGAGAAATCACTGTGGTATACACTCCCATTCCGCAAAGTACTGTACTCACTGCGCGAAAGCTCTTTTTTTTTTTATCCGGCCTACTCTCAATCGAAATGCGTAACTTCAACCGTTGTTATGGCTTTATATAATTCCAGCATTGCTGACGATGATAAACACGATTTATAAAAAAAAGTCTGGTTCTTTTATTTTAGCAACATTTTTTCTTCCTAGCGGCCCTAGCGGCCAGTCGGGAGTGAAAAATCAAATATTCGTAAGTTCGCAAGGATGAATAATGCATAGCAGCTTACTACCTATGACTGCCTCCACGGGCTTCGTACTTTCTCGTGCGTTTTCCTTTACTGGTTTCTGGATTTCCTCGACCCCTGTTCGAATCCTCGTTCGTCGGGAAGACGAGTTCGCGCTACCCGCGAGCGTTTCTCTCTCTCTCTCCCACGCACACTCGGTGACTCTCATTTCGCGCATTACGATCGCGGCGTGTCGTCGTGATTTGGCTATCTGGTAGAAGGCCCATTGAATTATAGTGCCGACGGGTCCGAGCACTCGACAGCGACCGATGCAATGCGCGACGATGCACGTTTACTCGGCTTGTCGCTCTAGACCGCTACCCGCGAGCATCAATACTAAACATCGAAAGTCACTTAAGCTGCTCGTTGCTTCGCCGGCCCTCCACCGCATCGATACACGCGTTCAGGCCTCGCATACGACGCCGGCGTGCCAATCAAAATTCTACGCGTGTAACGTTTTCGCGATGCAATTTTCTTCAATATCCGTTTATCGTCTAAGCATTATTAATGCACTGAGAACGGCAGCCTTAGTCGAATAGGTTCGAATAACGTGTTTACTTCGTTCGATAAAATAATTAGCGTATCGAACTGTGACTCTTGTTAAAGAACCTTAATATATTTGAGGCAGATTTTGTTAAATCTATTTAAACACGACTTGGTTCATTTTTTTTCGTGCTGCAAACCCATGAGAAGTTAGTGCCCGACAATTATCACGTTGCTAAAGACGTCGATACTGGCCAATCGAAGATATGAAGAAATCTCAAGCAGCGATGATGGTTTTTCGTCTGCGCGGAAAAAACATAGCCGCAAGCATGAACGTCGGAAACGTCTCGCGTTAACATCTGTGATATTTCAACTCGGCGACGAGAACGCCGGAGGCTCAATTTATGAAACGCCGCGGCGAAACACGCGCGGCGTCTTGAGACTTCTTCTCAGGGCGCTCGGGACTCTAACTCGACCCTTCTCGAGGAGTGCGTTGCGGACCGTGACCTGGGTCAACTGCCGGGAACTCTTGCACCACGGCGGACCTCGACGCGCGTTAACTTCCTTTCGAAGAATCTGTTCTCTGGCCTCTTCCCGGTTCTACGAAAATTTTATATCGTAATCCTCGGACCCGAACGTGGAGAAGGTGGGCCCCGTACGATTCACGAGGCTGATAACGCAACCGATGCAAATCAGGTGATTAAAGAGACGTGCTTTTATTACTACAATTATGCAGATTAGAATTTACACGAGGCATCGCGGAGATCACTCGGTCTGTTTGATAAAATGTTAAAAATGCTCATGAATTTAATGAAACCGTAAATTTAAAAAAAAGTCCGAGTCAAATATCCATCGAGAATTCTCGTTCGAGGCCACAGGAAGAGCGGCCGAGTATTTTTAGTTGCAGCGTGAGCGGTAAGGCAGAAGGAGCGATGAAAAGGAAAATGGAAAGCTGCCGTAGGATGATTCGGGACCCAGCATTGCGTAAACTACTTTCACTTCAAACAATGCTCCGGGGTTTTTCGTTTGCGCCATTGGGGCTGCTGCCCACCGTTGCTCCGTTGGCTTTCGTGGAATTTCAAGGACGAGACCTCGCACGACGAGGCCATAAATCCTTGGAGCGGCCCGAGACGAGGAAAGTAGCACCAGCAGCAACGAGTAAAAACCTCGTTCCGCGCGGCCTTGGATAATGCACGTTTTTCCGTGACGATGCCACCAATGCACCGTAGTGAAATGCGACGCGGTGGAAGAAAAAAATAACCATAAAAAAACAATTGAAGAATCTACGATAGAAGACGATGGGAAGATTACGGGAGTGTTTTGCTTCCACACGGACTGTCGGTGGTAAACGAAAGAAATCTTTCGGTTCAAATACCGATAGTTAATGGCCGGATTTTGGTAGGATTTGTCAACATATGTCGTGATTTTAATTTTTATCTATCTCACAATTTTATAGAAACTTTCGATCGGAAATGTAATTAACAATACATAAAAAAATGTATACAATTGAAATGATAAAAGCCCTCTTCAAAAAACCGCGGCTGAAATAATTTGTGGCTCCTATGTTGTTGTATTGACGGAGGAGTGTTCAATATTGTGCATCTCACGTGAAACTCACTTCTGGCCAAACTGCAACGCAAGGACTTCCTCAATATAAATCCGTCGAGGAATGTTACCTAGCCGGCGAAGATTCGAGAATCGACCGGTGTTGCGCTCCGATAATTATGGCGCGTTCGCAAATGCGAGAGGGCGAAAGGGGAACTCGTTGCATTATCCCGAAGCATTCGTGGCGCGGTATCATCTGTGTATGAAATCGATCCTCGGACTCATCGCGGAGGCCGGGATCACGAGGTTGACTAACGAGAACCCGACAGACTAAATATAGGTATGTGCCGTTCGGCTCACTTATTTCGCTGTGGCCTCCTTGTTATTGGCCCAACAACTCCGCGATGGCCAGACAGCCAACGGGGCAACTTGGTCAATTGAATAAATGAGATGGCACTGTCTGCGTATCAATCATTTTCGGGATTTCCGCGGTTCGACTCGCCGTCCCGCTCATCCGGGTCAGCCGCATCGTGACTGCAGAAGAGCTTTGTATTTTCATTTTTCTTCGTTCATTGCAGAAACCCCGGGGCGAGATGACGTTTTATTAATTGAGTTCGATCCGGCGCTCTTCGTTCGCGATTAATGAACCCGAAATAAACGATGGGGCTAAGCATATCGTCCGATACTAGCGCGACCGTAATGCGGCAGACGATCGAAAATATGTGAACAACCATCGGGAAAGAATCAATGGCTTATCTGTGCCGGATTACTCATTAATCCGATAGTTCCACTCCACAAATAATAACTATGGTGAAACAGCTCGAATACTTTTGACGTCCACTATCGCTTCTAATTATATCTAATTTCTTTCATTTGCCTATTCGCACCGCTCGATTTCCGACGGTTCTGTTTATTGTGAATATTTATGAAAAGCCCTCAATTACAACGAGGGTTAATCGACAAAAACGATTCGTTCGATTCAACCAAATACCTCGAAATTAAATGAATTTCACTGTTTTCACGACCTACCACATAGTGAGCAGAGTCGTGAACAACACAATTATCAAATGTATGTTCTTTACACTAATCGTTCCTATTTGTATTTTGGGAATTCACAAAGAAAAAACTGGCAGTTAATGAAAAATTTTAGGATTATAATTGCTGATCATAATTGCTGACTAGACCATGAGGGTGCATTGAAAAAAAATATCGGATGACGTCTCTCACGACAGTTTGAATTAATGTTGATTCTATGTGACGCTGGTGGCGATAAAGGACAAACGAATTATTTCTGCGAATCAACTATTAAATTTATCAATGTTGAATATTCGACGAGACAATTTATAACTAACCTGTACATCGGATACACGATTATTTTACCATGAAATTTCAATAAAAAGTTATACGGAACGGATAGTATCGTCCGTGAAATCGATCCTTTTTTTTATATTCAAAGCCTAAAATTCATTGATCGACGAGTATCGAAGATAAAAAAAAGTGGAATAAAATAAATGAATTGAAAAAATGCACGACTCGCCGGACGTTGAGATTTATCGCGTTACGTGTTTCTCTTCGGCCAGTCACATACACCGCCTACGTCCTTATATCCGCGTGACAAGAGGAAGCATCGAACCGAGAGAATTTATAATCGCTAATTATTTATTCCACAACGTTTGTCGCCGCGCACGCGTTTTTCTATGCATGTACATACTCCAATAGTGCGTATATTTATATATAAGCATTTTATTCACTATATATCTCAATATGTGCCTACCACCGATGCAATAAAAATTGTGTCACTAATTCACTTGCGGACTGTTAAACATATTGCGGTTTTAACTTCGTTCTAAGTCCGACGGTTTCATAGTATATCGAAACAATAAAATAAAATCCTCGAAAGGTTAACCTGAAAGTTCAAAAGGTAATATTTTCTCGATTAAATCGCATTATATTTTGCGCCGATCTATCGGATATAAATCCCTAAAAACATCACCAGTATTAAATACTAAAGTTTACAGAAATACTTTAGTTCAGCAAGTGCTTATTAATTTTATAACTAATCTGTTTGTCGTGGTGGCAATAACTTTTAACTAGAACTAAAGTAATTTTCTGTTATTTCTATGCCGGGTTGGTTGTAATTAAAAAAAGGTTTTTTCAGTTTAATGGTGATTGTAAGAATATAAAAGAATGTATCGATTGAGATCAACAACTTGTCTTCAAAGAGAAAACTACTGCAGTTTTTCACACCAACACCATAATTTGATTTAAAAAAATAACCGCGTTCTTCGCGCGCTCCCTTCCTTTTTCCACGGCCTAGTAGGACGTACCTGTTTTACTTCCTAACGCACTTCCGATAATCGCGACTTTCACTGCTGATGGCTCAATCGGATTTAATTCACGCACGCAAGAAAATTGAGAAAAAAAAAAGATTTCCGTCTGTTACCAGTTTCATCGTAGAATTCATTCTGTCGAATCCTCGTTCGAGCGAGGAAAGTTACCGAGTGTTAACTCATGAACATGATCGTTCCAGCGCGACCAGCAAAACGTAAGCAACGCGAGAGCGCAGCGATCCATCCGCGGCAACAAGCTTCGAAATTTAAAGACGTCATAAACCACGCCGTGAGCAACGATAAATTATTCTCTGTCGTTCTCGGCCGCGGATAGAAAAGTTGAGTAGGCTCTTTGATTGGACCGCGAATCTAGTTAACTCTCCGCAACAACGCAAGCAGAGAGAGAGATAGTCGATTAGCTCGACGATTGCGTCGATTAATTAACAGCGAATTCGATTAGTGCTATCACCCTCGTGGAAAAGGCAGTTATAAATTGTGAAATTCCACGGGAATATGGAGGTACACGTTGATCGGCTGCTATACACATTTCATTATAAGATGAACGTCACGAATACTCGCGGGTTTTTATTGCTTAGTGTTGCTATTGTAAATCGGGCTGTTATATTCAGCGCTATCACTGATCCTGACAATTCATCATTTCCGTAGAGTGGAAAATATCTACATGGTGTCCAGCGAAATATTTGCGCAATATTCAATTACATTTTTAGGACTATTTCGAGATAGTCAAAGTCATTTAAGATATGGAAAAATCCACAAAATTATAAGATTGTGTTTTTTAAGAGATTAACGAAGCAAATTAAAAAATTGGAATTCTTTAACTCTTTGCGTACGAAGAACTCGGCCGTTCCACGTATAACTTTAGTCTTTTGCTCATAACAATAACAGGAAATGTCGTAATAAAGTTATTTTTGAACTATTGAAGAAACAATCCTTCAAGACTACTCAACAATTATTTTTATACTGTGTCTGCTATATTTTATGCTTAAGATGACTATTCAAAAGTAATGAATTTAAAAATGGCATTTAAAATGAATGGAGAAGGAATGACTGAACAAGAAATTTGGTCAGATGTTTGTCGCCCGTACAAGAAGGATTAAAAAGTATTTTTAAAAGCCGGTATTTGGAGAAATAAAAAAATCAAAGAACGAAGAAATTTAAGGACATTCCAGGCGTTAACAGAACTTCTCGGAGCACTGAATACCACGATTAAAAAAATACCCAACTACAGTAGATTGCCGATTATCCGAATTAATTAGAACATTTTTTCGTGACACAAACTGAGACTCGCAGTTTCACACTTCGTCGCGTCAATTATCAGTGAAACATTTTATGTTTTTATTAAAGTTAATCTGCAATTTTTGTCTGAATTGCGCAGGGAGCTCGGGTTTTGGCTGCCAAATCTCTCGGTCGTTTTGAGGCAAGAAATCGCATCGAGTAAAATACAAAGACCATTGAAAAATGTTCCGCGGCCAATCAAGGGATAATTAATATAGAAAAATTGCAAGATATTTTAGCCGTCAATTCTTCTAAGAAAAATTTAGTTGCTGAGCCCCGTAACATTATTCCGGCACTTGTTATGAATTAAGACATCGATATATTGTCGAAAATATGTACGGAAATTGACTTTTGATATTTTTTAACGTTTAGTACGACTCTAAAATGGTCTGTTCGCGTTGTAAGGCGACGCACCCTCTCGTCAAGAAAGAGTCGATATTGTGTACGCCTCATGGCCTCCCACGTGGGGAAAGCAGCATGGCGCTAGTCGGATCGTTCCAACGCACGGCGCGGTTTAACGTTGCAGCCGGCTTCTCCGCGCTACTCGTGGGCAACCTTTTTTTCGGCCATATTGTAAAAAAAAATTCCCAAATTCGATCTATCCTCTGTTTTCACGCTTTTCTTTGATCACTAAATTTTTTTTATCCATATGTAATTCTCGAATACTCATTCATTATTCTGATTTAAAATCAATACAACAATCCACTCTGCATTACAATATCGAGACGCCATTTCGTGACATCTCGTCGTTTGTTTTTTGTTTTTTACTACCCAAAAAATACGAGCCGAACCAATGAAAAATTTCGAACGATTCGCGATATATTTTTATCGTCCGCCTAATCTTTGAATCTTAATAAATAATTAAATTACCGACACAAAAAGAATTTAAATAATTAAAAAAATTAAAGACTTTTGTACTCACATTTGATACGTTGTGGAGCGTGCTGTTTCCTTCGAGTCATCTGCGTTCGGCGTTAGTTGCGCGCTTTTTGTCTCGACAATTATCGAGGATCAGTTCGCCCTCTTTCGAAACTACGGAGCGAACTTGGGCTTTCTTAGAGACGAAAAAAATTGATTTATCCACTGAAGTGCCATTCGATCACGCGCGATTATTTCCGCGTATGTCTCGTCTCGACGTAATTTATCGAAACACTGAAACTCTTCGTCGACGATCTTGCGTCACCGACAATCACTCACTGCCGCGAGAGTAAATAAAAACAGAAATCAACGAAGAGCCGAAGAAAACGACTTTTCTCCCACTGCACCGCAGTTTTCGGTATCGAAATTATTCGCGAAACGAACGATCGGACCTCTTTTACCGATTCATCACTGCAACGCAATCGCGCGATTCGATCGATTTTTCACCTTCTCAAATAATCCATAATATCGATATTCTTCCCGACAATCGATCGCGCATTGCGCAAAAGAGCCTCACAAAATTATCTCTTTGCGTCACAACATTGTCATTATCTCATTGGCGTTGAGACTTTTGAATTAATTAAACGTTACTTCACGACGTGTTGAACTTTCACCCGTTAGAAATCTCACTAGTTTCATCACTGCACTGTCGTTCCCGCGATCCCCGGTTTCGCTATTCGCGCCATCCCGCGATCGAATCAATTTTCCCAAACGCGTCGCACGATTGTCGAAAAATTCGTCGACGAAGGTTGTGCGAGTGAATTTAAAAATTTTTTCTTGCTATCTTTTCTTTCGCGAAAAGTGTCGCGCGACTGTGAGAGCCGTTGATAACGAGAGCTTTGCGCTACTACCGCGTAACGAGCGCGAGACACCGCGTATCGCGCGGACAGTTGAGCTACACGAGACAACGCGCGGTATCGGAGCGGGTCGCACGCGGGGGGGGAGGAGAGGGGGGTGGGGGTTTCAGGCGTCCGCGTCAAGCGAACGTGTGGGCGTGCAAGGGTGGTTTGCGCGCGGTCCGCCGCGGTACATTGCCGTAGGAGGGGCGGAGCACAAAGGCGGGGGGAGGGGGATAGGGGGGCAGGTTGACGGGAAAAAGGGGCGGAGGAGCACGAACGTGCGTTGACGATTTCGGGCGAGGATAGAAAAATTTATTCGGAAAACGCTTTCGCGCGGTCGTGCCGAGGCGCGGCGATTGATGCTCGAAAACAAGTCGCGTCGAGGCGCGGTGCGCTCGAACGTTTCGACGGACGCAAATATTCGAGCTCGCGAGGCCCAATAAGACAATATATCGATGCGATGCAATGACATGAGCGGCGAGACGTTTTGCCGAGAATTTCGTGATATATTCGGTTCCGCGAACGCGAGTCACGTTTCCTTTTTTTTAAGCGTTTTTTTCTTTTTTTTTTTTTTAGTACGTTTTTTTCGATTCGAAAAATGTCAATGTTCACGTTGAAAAAACGGGCGAGTTCTCAACGTCGATTCGAAATCGAGCGGGCGGCGGTCCACCGCTGACTGACTGCGGACTAGCGTCGCGGTGAGATGCCGGATGGTGGGGAGGGGTTTCGCTCTTTCTCTCGACGCTTCTCACACACTCGTTCACCTCCCGCCTCCACTCCGCCGACTAGCCGCTCTACACTCCTTACCCTCTCGCACTCGACGCTCGCCCGCGATTCCCTCAGCATTCTTCGCCAAACTGTATCCGAGTTAGCGTTCACACGTCGACGCGCGCTCGCGCTTAAACGCCTCGTACTCGAGAAGTCTTTTTCTTCGTGCGCACGAGAGGACGACAGTTATTACTGCAATCATTCGACGGTTTGGATCAATTTTGCATCGGTGGGCGAGGATAAATACCGCAACCTTTCGCTGCCTTTCTGATATGAATCACGTCGAGGAAAGAATGTTCACAAACTCGGAATAACGAATTTCTTACTCCTCAAATATCCAAATTATACATTTCGTTTATGTTGAAAAAATAAGGTTAGATTTACGCCTCGGTTTTTCATAGAGCTTCGTAAAGGACGTTAGAAATGAACTAGGAAATGTGCAAATCTAATTCGTGTATTTTTTTTTTACTTCATCGAATATTAGATATAAGAAAAAAAATTCAGATATAAAAAGACGCTCATAAGAAAAAATATAAAATTAAGAAGATATGTAGAAAGTAACTCAATGTGTTCAAACGATTTTAGTTCGGTTTTCTTTGGCAGAAATATCGAAAACAAGAAAATTGATAACTTGTAAACCACTTTATCAATTTCGGCCGAATACGATGCAAAACAGAATCGGTATTAACTCGACTTGGGTAGCAAAGTTCCGTTTAATGGCTCAACATTTTCGATACCTTTTTGGATGTTTGGGAATGTTTTGGACATCTTTTATTAAAAAAAGCAATATATTATTCGGTATATCGAGATTTATAAATGAATCAATATTTTTTCTGCGTATGTCCGATATATTTTTCATCGGCACTTCTCGGGCATTATATCATATCTTCATTTTGCCTTCCTCATAATCTTCGCTCGCTCACTTTGGCGTTTATGATATTTATTTTTTATGCCCTTGTATTTCAGCAAGAAATTCCTTGGCAAGTCGTTCTGTCAATGATGAATAAATACAATTCAACAGAAGAGAATACTAATGTGACCTCGTTTAACAACTTTTTATTGAGACGTCTAGAAATTGTGTAGGTGGTACAATCGTCCGTGATAGAGTTTACGATTTATCAAAAATTCTCTCGATAATCCAACAGAGTAACTTCACTTCATTCGGGCGCCAACGATATTCGATATTCGTTGTAATCTTTTACTGTAAAAAAAATAAAAAAAAAAAGAATCCACCGATTTTAAATGTTTTTATAATACGAATGTTGCAGTGCCATTGGGAGTTTAACGACTTTTTGAATTCACCGATGATTTCGATGAAAGCGACAACATCGAGAAATATTCTGCCGCTTCGTCATAAATCGCCGATCGAAGTTCCTCGAGTGCCGTTCGATGCATCGACGTCGTTGCGCTGTACGCGAAGACGTAACGGACGAGATGGGGCCCCACAGTTCATAAGTGAAATACAGCAACGCGAATGGGGAGAGGGAAGGGGCGGCGGGATTCGATTCCGTCGGATTTTAGAATTGCGAGGAGGCGGCCTCTTGCGTTCCACACGCCCCTGCCGCGCTGGCCGAGCGCTCGCGAGAAGCGGTTCCCGAACGAACTACGGTTACGCGAAACGACACTCGTGAATCTCTCGACGTTGCGGTGCCAAAAACAACTACGGTAGCTTTTCGTGGAAACGGTGAGTCGATAATTTGTGTCTTACTAGTCAACGTAACGCTGGCGAACTCGCGGATACTGTAGATTAGGTCTTAGTATCGTTATAAAAGTCGTAACGCGCGATTTGGCGAAGACCTAACCTAAAAATTCTGGGCCATGTACGGTGCGAGCGGAATTGATTTAACGAAATTGTAAATCCGGTCTGAATCGCTTAAAACACTGGTGTCATTCAAGCACAAGGTTTTTTTAACCTGCGAAGCATGATCGTCGATCATAAACCAGAGTCAACGAATTAGGAAATTCCGTCGAATGCTCGGAAAATTGAATTTTTTTTGTGAAACCAAGCTAAGAAAAGCAGAAGATTGAGTCACTCGATTGCGTTGATTTGACCGGATGGTCGATCTCGCGAGCGAGAAAATCAAGTTTGTTGTGGTGCCTCTTTGCGATTGTGTCCGCTCGATGTCGCCACAGGTCGACACGACCACGATATGTCCCCGCCCACGGTGGGTTCTTAAGGGCGGAGCTCGGATGATCTATAGCGTCATACAACACCCCCACTACGGTATTGCAACCTTTCGTACGGGATCGCCTAGCACGCCCACAGTGCAGAAGAACGCGCGCACAAACGGCCTCTCGGTTTCCCTGACTCCGAGTCCGGCTCTTTCGGGCGGCACTTGCCGCGTTGTTTATGCTCTGTCGACGTGCCTCTACTCTCGACACTGCGGTCGCTGCCGCGATCCACGCTGGGCGCCTGTTTCGCCTTTCCGCTTCTTCTTCTTCCTCGCCTCCGCCGCTCTGCCAACGTCGAAGAAGCAACGTTTGAAATGTTAGATCACTCGAGGACTTTATCTATGCGCATCCGGTTTTTCTTTCGTCCATCACGGAATGGGACGGAGCAAAGCATTAGGTGTATTCGAAATCGTTTGGGAAAGTTGTGTAATGAAGACTTGCTTCCTGCCGAAAACTGTAAGCTTTGCTAGTTCCTTAGCTTCAGGTGCGATCAGGCTCTGACCTCGCGGCGACTTACTGAGGTTCGTCGATTTGGTAGGATGGACCGATCAAGATTCGACCTTGAAAAACGACCCGAAGATACCCGCCTATCTCTACTTGCAGCTGCGGAGCGTGTCGATACTAAATATTATCCTACCGATTTGGTTTGTTTGATCTTGATTTTGGTTGGGTTTGACTTGGTTTCTGGTTTGGGTTCAGCTTTCTCCTTATCTTCCGTTTTAGAGGTCTCTGCATATTTCGAGAGTCAATGATAAAAATGTACATGCGTGAATATGAACATTTTTGTGATTTCTTGATTCGGCTGCGTATTCTAATTAGTTTTGAGGCTTTGGTGATGAAGGAACCCCCTATTTTTTCTGTTACGTTTCGGCCCTAGTCTGGGTCCTCTGCAGAATATTTATTTCTTTGAACGTGTGTTCTTTTTCATATCGGCACGTATTTTGGTGTCTCCAGTCAATATCTTTTTGTTTGTGCGTTTGCGATTATCTTGTGAATTTATGGTTTTTCTCCTCATAAGTATCTTCTTCATTCTTTTCGTATTTGTGAACGTTTGATTTTTCGATCTCGACCGGAGAGCCCGGCCTGCGCGCTCGCACATCTTCCAATGCAATGGCAATGCATGGCAATTTATACCATTTTTATCGGCAACTGTAATAAACTCTACAGATAGAAAAGAACTGCTAGTAGAGGTTGACGCAGTAATTTTTCGAGATCACACGCAAAGCCGATTCAGACGAGACGATTAACCGATTTGCGAAAGCGTCTTGAAATAAATGTTGGTCTACCGGAAAACTTTGCGTTTTTATCGTTCGAAATTTTTGAACACGTCGAGCTTATTCAACACGGATTAATAATTCGCGTTATTCGCATACATACATTTATTCTGACAATCTGGAATGACCATATTCTTATTGATGACGACCGACAAATAAAATACTAAATTCTTGTCTAGTAGATAAAAAGGAATAAACCGGATCGCGGAAGATAAAAATGAATATTAATTATAAGAATAATTGACTTTTTCTTTTCAACCGATCGGTCTTTATTTGAGAACCCGATGGAAAAACGAGACGGACGAAAGTTCCGAAAAGTTTGTGCAAATTGCTTTCTAGTCAGGTCGCTCACGCGGAACTTTACGAGGCGAGCTTTTTCAGAGCCAGCGAGGAAAAATCATACGGGCAACCAACATAAATTTGGTCGCTTTGGCAAACACGCATTTCTATTCATACTATAACAGACGACTGTGGGTAGCGAGTGCTGGCAAACACAATCGCTACCGTTGGACACTCTTCTCGGTCGTTTGTATCACGGTGCTAGATCGTTCCTTTACTATTCACTCGTTTCCTTTGCCGGGGGCCGCACTCGTTACATGATTGCGCTGCTCGGCTCTAGTGTGCCTTTCATTCAGTAAACAAAAAAAATTGAAATAAATAATTTCTCTAAAATTAAAAATCTTTCAATTAATAACAATTATATACAAGAAATAACAATTATATATATTACAGTTTAGCGATTTCTTGGTTTCTTTCTTCTTCGTCTTTGAGTACAGAAACGTCGCTCCTGTAACGCAAACAATTAATTGTCATGGCCCTCTCTTTTGTTAATCCGATTTCTTTATCCAGTATGTAGTTATGAAATTTAAAAAAATTGCTTTTCTTTACTGGTCTTTAACAATTTTTTTTTCTAAGTTTGCGAGATCTGAGCGAAACGCATAACTCCCGTTTTTTTACCCTGGCAGACAGTCGGAAGTCAAAAACTAGAACAGGACGTGAAAAGATTTGGAAGAAAGCGTGGAGAAAGTATAATAGGAAGAGACAAAGATTTTCGTAGGACCAATGCGAAGGCCTCGAACGGTACTAAATCTTGCAAATAAATTCCAAAGCAGCGTTCCGTTACGCAACTGACACGGTGGGTCAGTGTACGAGGCATAGAGTTCGCGTCTAGCTGCTATGGATATTGAATAGCGATGCTAGAAGTAACGCTCGACCTTGGTTCCGAAACCCGGGGCCTCTTACCGCTCCTCTTTCATTTCCTTTTTCGGCTACAATTGCGTCAAGTTTTCTCTATCTCCCTTGCCTGCAGCAACGCGCCGAAGGAAACCCAAGAATTAAGTGCCCCGTCGTAAAGTGAAATACTTCCCGTTTCTATTTGCTCCTACTTTTTTCTATGCCTTTGTCGCTCCAATTCAGCACCGCTCGCTATCTTTCCGGAGATATTTACAACTTATAGAACTCAACGCTCGACGGGCTAACTCAGCTCCGACCAACAATTCCTTGCATTCAATATCGAGTCCCATCTTGAAGAAAATTTACAAGTGGACATTTTTACCGCGCTCGCATATGAACGATTTGGCTAATGCGGACTAAACCTATCGTAAAAATGGTGTAAATTCAAAAACTGCACTTTAAAATCTTTGTCAATTTAGTCAATTCAAACCGTTGTCAATTCCAGCTCTTATACATTCCTATTAATATGTTATTTGTGTAAAAACGATTCGAACAATTTTTTTTTTATGTAAAAAAAAATCTTTTTGTACTTGTTAAATGTGCCATAGTAAATTGCAAATGCATATAAATTGCGTGCAAAGCTTGTTCGGTTCAGCCACATCAAATCGAACCGAAGCAGAGTAAGCGGATAAGGTTACCTACAGCAAGCTCTGTTAACCGCCAGTTGGCGCTCCCTTCTCACGGAGACTGCAAATTGATATTCCTCGATTCGAAGGTTTGAAATCCAATCCCATCACCGAAATTTTTCTGCTCGAAGCGACCAATTAAAAAAGCCATACAAAAGTCTAACTCGACCTCCATGCGCCTTCTGAGCATTTAGATGGCAATGTATCGCAAGTTCTATATGAATTTCGGTTACTTCTTAATCAAGACATATCGAATGACGAATATGAAAAGTCCAATCACTTGCGAGGCTCATTAAGAAAGACTAAAAAAAAACTTAACTTGAACGAGCACATAAGATATGTTTTATAAGAATTATCCCGTTACCAATGGATTGGCTGATCCGAATGGGTCTGCAGGGTAGAAGAGGAAATTAAGAAAGGATGTCGAATAATAGATAAAGGAAAACTGGCTGTAGCATAAAGGCGGACAGAAGGATAGAGCGAGTATAGAGGTGAAGAAGGAGTCGACGGAGAATGAGGCGCCGGAGTGGGAGCGCGAGTTACACGTACGAATCTAATACACACACACATATACATGTGTATGTACAGATACAGAGCCGAGAGCCGCGGCAAAGTCCGTCCGTATCGATCGAGCGTCTGCGGTAGATTGACACGTGTCATGGCCGCCTCTCGGTGTTGAGAATAACCAAGAGAGGAAGGAGTGGAAGGATATCAAATGATAGAACGCAGGGGCGCGGGGAGGGATTTCGAGACACGCACACGTCGTCTGTATCTCTATCTTCTCCTCTCGCCGTTACAGTCGTTTTCTCTCGATCCGTCCCGCTGCCGTTCACGTCAGAAAAGGCAGCGGTAACGGGCGACGGCAGCCCCGGTTGAGTTTGTTGAGAAGTGCGAGAAGGAGAAGGACGAGTGGACGTTTTCTAGGGAGCGAAAGGAGGGCTGAGGATGCCGGGACGTCCGCGAGAGCGAGGGTGGGCGTCAGGGGGTTGCAGCAGCAGCAGCAGCAGCGGCGGTGGCGTTGGTGGTGGCTGAAGCAGTAGCCGTAGCGCGGGTCGTCGGGACTTTGGGGGGAGCGCCGGCTTCGGGAGAGAGAGGACATTAAGGTGCGTAATAGCCAGCGGGCCGAGCGCGCACCGCCGCGGCATCGATTAGACAGAGGCTCGCTCACCCTCTCGCTATCGTGCCTCACCACCTTTACTTCTCTCCTCTCTCTATCTGTTCTAAAGGGGGTTCGGTAGTGGTATGGTTGTATTCGTCCTCCTCATCGTTGTCGCGGGCTCCCTACAAACCTCTCTCTCTACTCGCGATCCTCGGTCCTACCACATCGCTCGCCTCACACCACTATCGTTGTCGGTAGTGGTGATATCGTACACACCCGCAGACGCGCTTACACGATACAGCCCAGAGAGGCACATGGTGTATAGAAACACACCTCTGTACGAACGGAGGAACTGTACCTCGGCTGTACGCCTCCTTTGCATCGTTCTTACCTCCGACGTTCCCTTCGTCTCGAGCTCCGTTCCGTCTTACTGCCGACTCGCGCTAGAATTTCTTATGGAAGATGTTCACGTGAGAACTGACCATGCAAGAAAGACGGTGATAGCAACAGATAGCTTACACCACCCCCTCGAACTGAATGTTCTATATAGGGTTCTCTGATAACAATCCGATATATAATCGAAGTCCTGTGTATTAGTTACCGCGTTTGTATCGAGGCATTACTTGGATTCGGATGAACTGCTTTAAATTTTCGTATATAGGAGATTCTGGTGTATTTCATTATTCCATACATCTATTCTATATTTTTTCGACAAGTCCATGAGCTGATTACCGACTTGTCTTAATCTTAACCTAATAGTAAACTTTTTGATACAAACAAATTTATCATTCATATTCGCATTATTCTTGCAGTGTGCGTTACATAATTCATTTTGTTTTATAATCCCGAAAATTGAGTCATGTTCCGGAACAAGGTGAAATTACTGTACTACAAGTAATTAACCACGAGTAGGAGGGCGCCGCATATGAGATTGGACGAATGTAGTAATTGCGCGCCGGCGTTTGCGATTCGTCGGTATAATCAAACAAGATTTCCAAAATTTTCCGAGCGTTTGAAGTCGCGGCAACCGAGGCGGAATGGAGCAGGTTGAGAGGGTTCGTGAAATGGAGCCGTTGCCGGAGGCGCACATCGCGAAAGGTGCCATCGAAGGAGTTGAATTTCGTTCCACAACTCCTAAAAGATTCTTCCCACCCACCGCTTGCTTTCGCGCTTTCACAACCAATTCCTCTTCGTTCCTTCTCTCCCCTTTAGTTTACAATATACAGTATCACTGTGTCGTAGCTCCGTCTTTTTGTTCGCGTGTCGATATTTCACGAAGAAAAAGTAAAGGGAGAAACACGGCTGCATTGTTTCGTCAACGGATAATTTTTCTTTCCATTACTCGAGCGACCAATCGGACATTGTCGACGTCAATACGATTGTCAGTTTGCTAACAAGTCGTCCGGTGCTCGATCATTTCAGTCTCATTACATGACAACGATTGCATCGATTGTCATTGCGTGACAGAGCGCTGAAATTCGACTCGATCCGACGACACCCTCGCGACGTTAATACCTTCGTAATACCTTCGTTAATTAAACCATTATCCCGCGTCATCGACAACTATGCTTTTGTGGTATTAAGAAAATAAATACGATATGAGATGAAAAAAAAAAATCGCTTGGGCGTTAGTTTCGCGCGGACAATGAATGCCGAAGGCGTGAAGGTCGATGAGAAAATCATTGCCAGTATGAGTGAAACTCTGATCACTTTCGCGGACGTTTTTGCTCATCTCTCGGGCAATCTCGGACAAGCTCATCTGTCTCATGCCGAGCAGGCGACAACTACAGATCCCGGGGTCAGAACTGCACGAATTGATTGTCGTTCGATCATGCGGCTTATTGAAGGAAAAGCTCTTCTATGAATAAGCATACCCAATACCGACACGAGATCTTCAAAGTTAGGACAGCAAAGTTAGATGTTCAATCTGGAAAAGGTGCACAAAATATGATATCATCAATATTCAATTTTCGTCCATATCGCCGGATCTATTTGGGTGTTTAAGAAAATTACATGGCTTCGATTCACGTATAAAGATCGATCGATAGGAATTGCCTCATATTCGGGTGAAATTCCGCGGGCCAATCATCCGAAGTGTCGTACACGCACGACGAGAACAAAGCCGAGAGCAGCAGGTGTTGAACTTTTTTTCGTGGCAAAGTCGCGGATTAGCGACAAACAGGGCCTCGATGGCAAGTAGAGCTATACAGAAGGAAGGGATTAATCATTGGCGATCGTCGATCAAAATCCTGGATCGGCTCTGGCTCCTCGATCACTCGTTACGTGGCGTTATTTCTGAACACGTGGACGGGGAGAGGGCCGTTGGCTGGAAGCGCAGAGGCTGTTTCGACGAGAGACACGCTGCTGCAGGATGTGGTAACGCTCGCGCGTTCGGGGTTCGGTGTTGACGTATCGCCATCCATCGACGCGTTGTTCGTGTCCCCGGCCAATTAACGACTGTGTTATTTTTTTTCTCTCCCCCTCGTCCGCTCGCGAGGTGCGCTCACCAATACCCGTAAATCCTCGATTGCCAGAATTGACCGAGCACTCTTCGTTCTACTCTTTATACCTTGGTCATTCATTCCCCGTTCCCTCTTGGACTCGTTATCTCTCTTTTTCTCACTCTTCCAAGTTAAAACGTTACAAAGTAAATACAATTATTGAGTATATCTAAAAAATTCTTCGTTGAGATTGCGCGCTCAATTTTTTCAACTTATAGTAACAAACATGAAAAATAAAGAAAAATACATCATTCAACACGCTTTTTCACGGTCAAATCTCGAATAAAATGTTTTTCACGATGTTGACTCAGCGTTAACTGATTTTTTATCTTCTTCCACTGCCTTCGTCGACTGCATAACACAGTGGCAAAGTTGACTTTTCGGTTTTAATCGAGTCGCCCTTGCGACGGCGGGGCAACGAGACACCGTGCCGTTGTATTGTGGTAATGGTGGATCCCAGCGCTCACCCTCGGCGTTCTGGCTCGTACGCTCGTGTGCTACCTGGAGTTCGCAAGGGACGAAAGGGCGAAAGGGTGAGACGGCGGTGGCGGCTGCGACAGCGGCAGTTGAGGAGCCGCCGATTCCGTCGGGGTGGGAGAGTGAACGGCGAACGGCAGAGGCAAAGGGCAAGGGGAGGAGACACGACCGGGAGGCGAAGTGTCGTCGTCCGAATAACGGCCAAGCGGCATCGACCGATCTTCCTGGCCCGCCGAGCGAGCGTTGCTTCGCTCACCCGCGGCTAGTACACTCCATTCGTGTGTGTAAAACTCGGGCGTCAATCTGTTTTCCTTTTATCTTGCGAATATTGAGTTCAATTCGGCCATTACTCGCCCTTTCCCTCGCCTTTCTACTCTCCTTCTCGCACTAATATCGTTCTAATGCCACGCGTTGGAAAACATTTCAGAAGCTTCACACTCAATCGTCGTTCCCATAAAACTTGCCCTCCTTCAGCGCAGAGTAGATTGAAAAATATAGACGTCGAAATGGAGAATTTTCACAATAATTTATTTCTTACTGACGGCGTCGATATCAATCATTTGCTGAAGAATAATATACTTGATTTTCCGGTTACAAAAAAAATGAATCAACTTTGTTTACTCATCGTAAAGTTATACAGGAAAATAAAATCGTTTTAAGGTCGAAATTGTTGAAGACTCTGGCATTTTGCATGCTCTGAATTGAAACGCAAGCGAGGTAATCTCGTTATATTTCGCATTACCCCAGAATGAAACCTGCTTCGTGCCTACAACAGAGCAATCAATGATCATCTATAGATATCAATACCCCGTTCGTAATTCTCACCCGATGCAAAACGATACCATGTATCACGGTACGAATTTATAGGTGATTCGAGTCGGCCACGTGAGAAATGGAGACTTACGATGACGACGACGACACTCACTTTTGCATAAAGTGTCATCTGACCGTGAACGGTCTGGAGAATTATGTGCGTCACCGACAGTCCGGATGTCGTTCGACAGAGCCAAAAGCAGAAGTGGCTCACGAAGCGCCGTCCACGCCGACGACGGTTACGTACCCCGAGATATTGAATGCTGACACATTCTTCAGTTCGTTAGAATTGCAAAGCAGCGCGAAATCCAATTCGACCCCGAGAGCCCGCGCTCTCGTCGATAAGGAACGAAAAGTTTCGAAAGCCGAGGATAAGAGCAAGAAAAAGATTCG
Source organism: Ischnus inquisitorius (assembly GCA_963924025.1). Taxonomy (NCBI): domain Eukaryota; kingdom Metazoa; phylum Arthropoda; class Insecta; order Hymenoptera; family Ichneumonidae; genus Ischnus; species Ischnus inquisitorius. Next base: position 8,910,779 of record OZ001246.1, read on the forward strand.
AAAATGTCAAGAATCCGATGACTCGAGCGCCAAAGAAAAGCTGCTGAACATGCCACCGGTGGTCAGTGACCTTGACGACCTAATGGATCACTTGGGCATTCCGTCGTTGGTCGGATTTCCGGAGATCGTGACGACGACGGCGAACAAATCATCCGCATCGACTTCCGGAAAATTGGCGTGTACTTTGTCGTCCACGAAGATAAGTTGCCACGAGAACTTGGTCGATGCGCCTTTGGAGAGTCTGATGAGTTCGAAAGTGTCCAACGAGAGAAAGAGAGCCGATGATCCGCAGAGAATGGAACAGGATCACGGTGTATGGTTGGAGGAAACGATACTCGCCGATCTGGATGCCAGCAGCGAGAACAAGGAGCACGGCGAGTTGGAGAGTTACGTCGAGTACGATTACCAACAGGACGACGAGTCGGACGAAGAGAGCGCGGAGGACGACATCGCCGAGCAAGATTCTTACTCCGATGACGACGATGATGACGAGGACCGTGAATATCCATTGCACGGACACACAGGTGGCAAATGGAAGCCCAGTGAGCTGCTTCAGGACACAGCCAGACTTAACGAGGATGAATTGGAGCAGGACGAGGATAATCAGGAACATCCGCCACCTTCGCACACAGGTGGCAAATGGAAGCCCGCTGACAGCGCTCAAGTCCAGGTATTGACATTATTCATTTCCTTCGTCTTCATTCAGTACAAGAGGGTAGGCTACAAAAGTGCACTCGAACGAGAAAAGAAAAAATGAGACATAAAGAGAGAAAGCTGGGAAGGGGAATTAATTGAAAACTCACTATAATTGGAACTTTAATCGGTCGCGCGATACTGCTGTGTAGATAAAGTGGTTTTTGCTGATGACTCGGTAGCCTCCGCGGTGGTAGTTCCGAAACAACAGAGAGGCACGTAGAGCGAGAGAGCGAGATTATGGGGAGATATTTTCACGAGGCCAGACGTAGCTTCCTCGGAGCTTCCTGGGCTGTCTCCCTGCTTCCACAGTCGTCGTCGACGTCGTTAATCGTGAGATTCGCGGCGGGGCTACTTCTACTCGCGTCGTGTAATTAAAGGATCGCGTGACTGTCAGCCGTTAGTGTAACTCGACTAATTGTTGTCCTTGAAGTAGTCGGGGCGTAGAGTACGCGAACCCTTGTCTCTGATCGATATGAGCAAGTTATACCGCGGGCACGGGTGTAACGTTGTACGCTCATATCGAGAGAGTAGTATTTATACATTTTGTATGGACAGTATTGACCTTTGCCAGAGAATCGACGAGCGTGAGGTTGGGGGCAAGGAGGCAGAAGCATCGCCCTTAGTATCATCGGCAACGCATCAGCAACAACCGCCGCCTGGACACACTCGGGGAAAATGGATACCCGGCGCTGCCGGTGACTTGGCCTCAGGATATTGGTGCGATCCTTGCGGCCGGAAGCTCGCCTCGAGATTGCTTTACAACAGGCACTTGCTCTCGGACTTACACGCGAGAAGGAGCATTCAGGAAATCGACGGAGACTTGCAATTGCCGCGTGGCGTGGTTCCTCTTCTGCAGAGGAAGTCCATTAGCAAACGGCAGAGATCACGTTCAGCTGTCGCATCGGTAATCCATCACTGAGCTTTGTTTGATTAACAACTTTCTTAGCGGAGTTCAATGGAGCATATCATTGGAATGATCAACAGAAATCGAAGAATCCAAGCCAGAGTGAGGACAGCGAGGCATCAAGAAAAACTCGCAGACGCGAGAAAGAGGTCATCTGGTGCGAAATGTGTCACGCCCGTGTACGCCGTCACCAAATGGGAAAACACCTGCTCTCTCATTACCACTGTCGTGTAGCGGGCGCGAATCCCTGTAGCAGTCCAGCGGCGCGTCGTTTCATCCTGGCAAATATGGCGAACGTCGTTCGCCAGTGTCCATTTCAGTGCGCAACGTGTCGTTTTTATTGCAACACCGAGGAGACATTTTTGCTGCACTGGCGTTCGAGTCTCCACGCCCGTAAATGTCACAATGTGAGTTTACTTCTTCGTGTGATTGCGTATTATTGTATCTATTACATATCTATAGTAGAGGGTGTTTTCAAGATCATTTTGATTTTTAGTGATTTTTTATCTTAACTTCAGGTTGGAGAAAACTTCAAATGCACTCCTTGCGACTACTGGTGTGAAGGAAACGAGACGATGGAGGAGCATCTCGTGAGTTCCGCTCATCGAGAAGTGGTCGCAATTGTGAACGGTTCAGTGCCGGTGGTGGTGCGGCGACAGACGTCGCTCGTTTGCCAAAATTGCAATCAACGCTTCCGATACAACGTGCAGTTGAGGTTTCACGCCAGAGAATCTGGACACGACGGTAATGTGACTTCGAGCGACGAGTACCAGAGTAAAATAGCATGCGATCTTTGTCCGCAAGTTTTTCGGTCTCTCGTCGCTCTGCAACGTCATCAATTGTCGTCGCACGCTCGTCAACGAGACTTCCCGGACTCCGGACTCGCGAGCGACGCACAATCGTCGGCTCCGTACTTTTGTTCATTCTGCGCGCTGAACTTCGCCACCGCCAGTGAAGCTGTGCTTCATCGGAGGACTTTGAGACACAAGGAAATGGTTAGAGCTCGCAAATTTTCCGTCGATGATTCCAATTGGCCAGCGCGAGAGTGTCCTCATTGCGGGGACGAACAAACCAGCCTCGTTGAACACAAGCAGCATCTGCTTGAACAGCATCCTCAACTTTGTCACAGGTAAGAAAGTACTTGCAACCCTATAATTTCCCTTTTCTCCATTATTTCATAATTTATCAACAGTGGCGTGTCTTCGATTGGTCTGAACGAATTTATCTTTCAAGATGTCCACGATGCGGGATGCTGTTCGCCCTTCCGCAGGACGTGACGAGACACACGAGAGACGTTAAATGCGCAAAAGCTTCGGAGGAGACCGTCGAGAGCGTTAAAACGAGCGACGACAGCGAATGGAGGTGCACCAACTGTCCGTTCACCACGGAATCTCAAGCAGAATTTATATTTCACGACGCTCTTCACATGGGTAGCGTCGAAGCGAATTCCGACGAGGCCGGCACCAGCAACAGGACGACGCTCAAGTATCGCTGCCCGATGTGCGAAAAGGCCTTTTCCAAAGTTTCACTGAGGAATCACATAAGAAGTCACACGGGCGAACGACCGTTTCGCTGCATCCACTGCGCCGCCTCGTTCTCCAGACGCTCGAGTCTCAATGCCCATCGCAGCGGGTGCCTGTCCTCGACTATTACTTCATCGTCCGCGGCCTGGACCACGGAAACCGATGATTCGCGAAGGCGTAACCACGCCTGTTCGGAATGCAACACCGCCTTCTACACAAAGTAAGAACAAATTCTATTCTAGTCTTCTGACCCACGTAGACACGCGGATCTTGGGGTTTATCGGAAGAAGCTTTTATATCGAAGTCGCGCAACCGGTTCGTAAATGTGCAAACGGACCTTTCCGCGATGAACACAAGACAATAAACGTTCGCGCGCCGTACGTGCCCATCGGAGTAAAAGTGCTTCTCGCCGCATGATCACAAAATAACGAAGTGTGTCTCGGTGACGCGATCGACTATGGAAAATGAGCGTCGAACCGAGGGAATGAGAATAGAAAGTGCGAAAAAGAACGATAGTCAACGGTGCGAGTCGAAGATGAGATTCGCCACTGCCTACTCATTCTCGGTTGGATGCGAAGAGGGTTACGGGTACTAAACGGAATAGTGGGATCCGAATAGTGGGACGTAGTAAGTGAGAAAGCTACAAACGAAACGTACAATGGACGAGATACGCTCGCACCTTCGCTGCCCGCCCGGCTGGCTTATGTTAACATCTCGTACGGGCTTGTAGCGGGTCATTTCAGTATTTAACGGTCCTGCATTATGACGCTTTTAACTATATGTACATATAGCTGAACTGTACTCTGCATCTGCGGTAGCTTCTCGCTGTAGATACGCAGTAGAAAGCATCTATACCGAGGAGGCTGAGTGCGAGTATAGATTCTAATACCATTGCAAGACGGTCGTTGCAAATGATGCGGTGCTTCGACCATTGAGAGAGACCTTGCTTTACTAATGGACGGTGGCGACTCGCGCTTTCTATATTCTTCATTGGTGCTTCTCTTGCGTGTGCAGTGCGAAGTTTCTCTGCTTCTCGTTAAAGCACCCCGTGTCGCCCGACATAAGTTTCAAAGGGTTGCTCCCGATGTAACGAAACTCTATACCGCCAAATCTAATATCAAAACGATCTTTACCCATCTTTTCCGCATCCTGGTCAAATGATTGATTGTCTAGATTTTGAATAGGATTTTTATAAATTCCCGTGTTGAAGTTTCGCTCAAAAGTTTCAAACAGTCAGAACCTAAACGGTTGATCCAAACGGGATTTGAAATAATAGAGATCATTTTTTCAAACTACCAGCCATTATATTTCGATGACAACTTTACCGAACATGATATTAACTGTGCTCGAATGATCGGCAGATAGTCATCGTTTCTAAGAGCCAGGTGGCCAGCTCACGAGAATGTCGCAAGAAAAAATCTCTAAAAAAAAACTACGGCAAAAAGTTGAAGACGCGCGCGTTGTTTCGAAAGATCGAGCGCAGTAGGTAATTACGAGAAACGCCGGAGACAGCTCACGCAACGACATTTCTTAGTTCTCGATTTTATCGAACGGGGATTCGAGGGACCGTCTGCATATCCAGTTCCCCAATTCCGAGAAGAAACGCACGCCGTTTCGGCAGGGCTACCATCCCTTCGGGATGCATGCGCATATTCGAGATAGTCCGTCACATATGCACGCCTACTGACCGCATGTTTAGCGTACGGTCTCTCAGACGTTTCATTTTCTTCGTCCCTTCGCTCTTTCAACCCTCTCAGAGGTACGCTCACGTTCGTCGTTCACTTCGTTTTTATCGATAAGAAAAAAATCGAATGCGTTTTTGCATCTGAATTTTCGACATCCCCATCCTTGAAACTCATATCAACGAGTTTCTAATCCGTAATTGTCGTCCTCATTCTTCCTATCTTCTTTTTCAACTATCTTCCTTCCCTCACAGTCTCGTGTCGTTGACGTATCTTTTATCACTTTTATTACCCACAGTAGCTTTCGTCTCCTGTCACGACTATGTCTGCCTCATTCGCATGTCTACTAATCGTTGGGGCCTCATTCCTCGCCTAAATATAGAACAAACGTGTCGGATGGTTGTCTCCCAGCAGGCTAAAAGACTGACGATTAAATAGCTAATGTGTGCCGCGTGTTATTCTGAATTTTCAGTTACCATCGTGTCAAGTTTATGTCAAGCTTAGCCCACCTTAACCCATTGTTTCGATGTGTAACTGTCCTTTCTCGGCGTCGCACTAAATTCACACAATCCCGAAGTTTATTAGATAAAATCCAATACTGACGTCGTCGTAGGATCGTGCAACGTTTCACCGATAGGATAAGTCCGATTTCACCGAAACGCAGTTCCGCCCTGCATTTAGCCGCAACCCTAGCGTCGATAGTTGCAGAACTCGTGTTATTCCATTCGTTTCTGTGGAGTCGGTACGAGCCAGTGGTTGTTCCACGCCGGTGTGATACGGGCACGCCACGGTAAGCTTCGGTATACGGCGTGGCACGCGGTAAGCACTGAGACCCGTGTGCAGACAGTTTAGTGGTGAACGCCCCTCGCGACCGTGCGGACGCGCGAGAGTCCAGTTGTCGCGTGAAATATTGCGATTCATAAAATAAAACAGGCCTGCGGTCGAGGACGCGCCGATATAGCCGGTGTCTCGCTCTCTGCTAACCATCCGATTCTCTATCCTCCGGGTTCGCGTGTTTCGCCGTCCTCACCCTTCTCGTTCTTCTCTTCACCCTCCTTCCCCCCCGACTCTCCTCCCGCTTCACCCCTTTCTCTCGTTCTCTCGTTTTCGTTTGTTCCTTTCTTTTTTCCTCCAACACATCTCGCTTTCTTTTCCCCCCCGTTGCCCATTGGCAAACCGCGTGGCTTTGGCAAAGCGGTCTGGAATACTCTCTACTCCCCCCATCGCCCCCCTCGCGTTTACATCGCTCTCGGCCTGCTCTCTTCGTCGATCTGCTTCTACCCGTTCGTCCGCGTGGTAGATTCGTCGGGTCCGCGTGGCTCTACACCTCTTTCGTTGAGCATCCTGGCTAACCTTCTCACTGTGCATATACTGCATAGCCCAACGCTACGAACTGTAGCCAGATACTACTAACATATACTCCCGACACGCACTATCCCGACCTCGCGGGTCCTTCAGTGTCGTGTGCTATGCGATCTCGGCGTTTATATGGCACGCTTGAAACACCGCCAAACCGCAGCCATCGCGACGAGACCGAACATTTCTGCAGGTTCTTCTTCTTTTTTTTGCTGCAAAGGCAACTTATCTCGGGTTCGTTGCGAGTTTAGCCGCTACTGCGGATATACCTCGGGCTTTGCGTGTTCAACTCGCCGCGACAATTATGCGCGAAGGGAGTCGAAATGTTTCGCTTCGTCCGGTTGGTGACATGCGTTTGTCCGTCATGCGCGGGTGAATGAAGAAGAAGATGATTGATCACCGGTTAGGGAAGAACGGAGCTTATCGGAGTCACGTTGTAAAAAAAATGCAGATTTAATGCAGTCAAATTAGCCAGAACCAACGATGGTGCTAAAAAACTGATATTAGTTGGAAGAACTAATACATTTTTTCAGCGAACAAATTGGTTAACCTACCAAACAGCTTAGTTGTACGAATTAATATTAATTCTCAGGACCAAAGTTGGTTCCGGCGAATAATCTTTTTTTCTCTGGGTAATCCGGTTTTTCTGTTATGCTATCTTTTGCGCGATCGGCGACGGACGCTTGAAATAAAACAATTTTTGCAATATTTAGAAGTTGGTTGATTCGAGCTAGCATTACACCGTTTGCTTCGGAGCGGTAATGCTCTCTTCAACGATGAACCGAGGAGTTGATGGCGAAAAGCCGTCTCTCCCACGCACTGGCGCTACAACGTAGCGAGGAAGCGCCGAACGAAGGGTGCAGTTGGTTGCAGTGGTGTTGGTGATGTAACCAACATCGCAGTATGGACCTTTATGTACCACGACTTCTCGGTTGTCTCGGCAGGCCATGAGGGAGCCTCTTCGATTTATGCCCCCCGATACCCAAGCCCTCCGGGGCAATTAAGCTCACGTTATAATATTGTTGTTTATTTCGAGACTGCATTCACGAAGCGTTAACAACTCCTCGCCCTCCGTCCCGTCCCCGCAACTCGTATCTTTCTCCGTTGGTTTTCTCATACGACGGAGTGGCGTAACGACTCCGAAAGGACGGGTCTTCGATTTCGATGACACGGTCTCTCACTCGAATGTTCTTCATTCGACTCTCGGACGCAACTCGTTCCTCTTCGGCTCCGTTGCTTCAATAATTATTATGGATTAATGGACGACGAGACTTTCTGTAGTTCCGGATCGATGGCTCTCTAGATCAATAATCATTGGTGTAACGGTTCTCAAGTCACGTAACCGATGTGCAGTGTCAACAACAGCGAAATGGCAAAGATAGACACAAATAATGACAAACATTTCTCGTTTACTTGCAAGCGCTTGGGGTCTAAAATGATGCAACGTTTGATTGTCCCTCGTTAATTTGGAAGTGTACCTTCGGAGTCACGCTAATGAAACGAGACGGCGCTCCGAGCTGAGCTTGCACGTGGCCACGGCAAACACAGAGCAGATAGACACGTAGAAGTTGACCCTCGAAAGTTTGCGGCACCAGTCTTCTCCTCGACGAAAAGTCACGCGCCCACATAAACGGTTCAATCTCTCGATCGCATCCAGTCAATAGCAAACTATCGACGATCGTCTCATTAGTCATAAGACTTCGACTCGATGCTCAAGCTCGTCGCTGAACTGAAATAAAATCATATTGAAAAATTACTGATTTGGAGCAGAATAATAAACATTAGTTAGAATTAGAAAAAAAGTCTATGGAAACTAAAAAAAATCAAGTAAATCAAAGTTGTAATTTGGACTTTTTCGATTATGAAATGTTCTTTCAAATTCTTATGCACCTTTTTGTTCAATTTTATGTCCTATTTTTCGAATTTAATATGAGCAATTTTTTGCTTTGGATTATTGTATTCATTTTTTTTGTTTTTTTTTGTCTCGAATCGAAGGACCGAAAGCCGAACTTTGTTGAAAACGCGTGTCGAGGCCGATGTCCAACCGCATTACATACAACCGTTGCGAAAATGTATGTTGATCATTCGCCACTTGCCTCGAAAAATAATAATAATGTGCGCCCGGACGAGAAAGAATGATGACTGAATTTGTGATAATGAAATTCAATGAATCACACAAGTTATATTCATATAGTATCGTATAAATAAGTGGTAAAGCGAGGAGTTCGATGCCGAGGCTCAGTACCTCGTGAGCCGAGTTGAAAATTGGCGATAAGAGCCATGAATCGCGACTACTATTGCTCCTGCTGGGGCACAGAATTTAATGGAGCCACAAACTTATTTTCTTCCTTTTCTTCTTCTTCTTCTTCATCGAGCGGTCTTGCGAATACCCGAATGAATAAGTACACGAAGAAAGAGAGAAAGAAAGAATGAAAGAACGATGAGGATGAGAGAAGAGAGGACGGCTCGAGAAAAGACAAGTACAGGTGCGAGTGCAGGTATTGGCCGGAGGACGAACGAGAACTCACCCACGGACGGACAGACGAAGAAGAAGGCTACTCTGACCGCGGGGACGCCGGTGGGATTGAGTTATGACAGCGTTTGCTCCAGGGGGCCGGCTGAACCCCGATGAGGCGGATATTTCTCTTCTCATTCTTTATTTCATCCCATCTCCTTTTTCCTTTCCCTCTACTCTCGATCTGCGTCGCGCATCAGCCCGACCAAGAACGTCGGCCATGTATCAACTTCGGCTCAGAGTTTGGTCCAGCCTCTTCGGAGCGGAGCATCGTGTTTCTTTTTTTTTTCTTCTTCTTCTTCGTCTTCTTCTTCTTTTCTCTCTTGCCGCTTGTTCTTCTTATTTCTCATATCCACAACTGAATGTGAGTGTTGATGCATGGCCAGCAGAAGCTGAGAGAAGAGCGCGGAGAGAAATCACAGCGAAGCCGCCGCTTCTTCACCGTGAACGGGTCGCGCTGAGAAGAGAGGAAAAAAAAAGGAAATAAATAAATAAAAATAAATCGTAGAGGCCCCGAGAGCCCCGGCTCGATCCTCGATGATCCCACCTTTGAGCCGAATCGACGATTCCACCCACTCGGAGCGCGATATACTATACGCAGTCGAGTCCGAATCGTCGGATTAACATTAGTTGACAATCCACTACTCTCCCATCCCCCACCTCCCCTCCCTCAACTCCCTTTCTATAGAAGCGTAAAATACTTGTTATTTTCTCCTGGCGTCTTTCACCTTCGTTGCCATTTGTGTGTTTCGGATCCTTTGCTCTTCCAATTCAGATAAATATTCTGGACGGACTCGTTCGTTAATTGCTTTGAGACCGCAGTTGACACCCCCGATGGCCTTGACCTTGGCTCGCTCGGCACGACTAGGTTCATCGTACCTGCCGCATGATTCGTAATTTCAATTCCGAACAATTTTAACGCCTTTAATTGATCTTTATTTGCTTTGAGCTCGCGAGACGGTAGAATCCGACTCGACACAAAGTTTTTCAATGATCCATAACTGCAGATTCGCGACTGACTGAATCCGCGCTCAACGTCGTTGCAACTTGACAGGATCGAAAGGCCAATCCGGGAAGATATGAAGAGCTTGAGAACGCGAGAGATCGAGGTAAAAGAAGACAAATAAAAGATCGGAGGCGTAAATAGGCGAAAAAAAAGAGGGAAGAAAGAAAAAAGGCATGTGAGATTTTAGCAGGGATCGATGCTCGATGGTAAGGTCCGAGAAGAAAGGAGCACCAGCTCCACTAGCAACAGCGAGCGTATATCGGATCGGAGTGGAGCGAGCACGACCGACAGCAGACCGAACGAAGGACCGACCGACCGGCCATAAATACCTCACTGCGTTCAGCCAATTAAAACAAATCATTTTAATGCGCAACCTTTTTAATTAATGCTTGCGCTCGCTCCCATCCCCTCCGTTGAAGCGCGCGGTGTGTTGTACAAGCGCCCGCGCGAGATTCTCCGCTCCGCTCGAGCGATGCTTCGATGCTTCACTCGTTTCCCTTCATTCCCCATATACACTCATCCCTATCCCTCCGAAAGGATAGATGTGTATTTCTATCCGACGATGAGAGACTCGATCCAAGTTGTATTAACTTACGTTACTACCCCGTTCTTATAAATAATCCCTTTCCCACCGTTCGTTTCTTTCCTCCTTGCACCGGCGACGACACCGGATATGTCTCATCTCGCTTTTTTTCATTCGTTTTTTTTTTTTCAACTTATTTTCTTTCTCGGACTCTGAAAACGTAGCACAGAAAATACAGCTACTTGAGCTATTAATGTTCGGGAACTGATCCGCGGAGGTCCGAAAGGCATCCGGAGATTTATATTCATTGACCGATTGGCTTGGCTTGATACTTTCATGGGGACAGGGGAGTAATATAGTGAACGCACGAGAGAGAGATCGCTCGGGTTCGTTGAAAAGAACCAAGAAAGGGACAAATAAGGCCGCGCGAGAGAGCTATACCCCGCCATTTGAATTATGGCCAGTTCTCTCTCGTGTTCTGAAAATCGGTGAGATATAACGCTACAGCTATTAAATTTATAGCCCTCCCGAACGAAAGAATTCTTGACGAACACGCACTTGTATATTCGGTGGAATAATTATCGTCGATCCGCGGTGCTGTGCTTTTGACGCAACGGAGCTGGAAATAATGTAATTTGCAGTACGAAGCGAAATCAATTTTGTATTTAATGCGAAGAACAACGGCGAGGGACAAAATTTATTCGCTTCTTTTCGACGTTTCGAAGAGACCTTTTGAAATTAATTTGAACTTGTGAAATCGATTGATTGGCTTCGAGGAGGATATTATCGATCGCATGATTGGTAATATTTGAGGCCGCGACGCGTCATACTTTCTAACGGTACGTTCCAGCCTCTCTCTTGTCGCGACGATCGATCACGATATTCGGTCTCGTTCGTTTCAGACACGCACTCAGGCAGCACATGCTCCGACATGCCGGCAAGAATTACAAGTGCGGTCTGCCGGGTTGTCCGACCGTCCTGCGAACCGCAAACGAACTAAGGTCACATCGCCTATTGGTGCACGAGAGCGATACCTCGGATCGGCAGTTTCGTTGCGGCGAGTGCTCGTACGCCGCGAAAACGAGTACGCAGCTGCGAAGGTGGGTCTTTTTTTTTCATCGTCGAGGCGTTAAATAATAAAGGCTCATTCGGGTTCGTAAGAGTCATAACGCCTTTTGTACGCTTTCTACCAAGGCATCGCAAGAGACACGAGTCCAGCGCGGATTACGACGACAAAGGACAACTGACTTGTCCCTACGAGAGCTGCAACTTCGCGACGAAACTTGGCTCCCATTTGACGAGACACATTCGACTTCACACTGGGACGAAACCGTATAAGTGTCGACACTGCAGCTACGCGAGCAATAATTTGGTGAGTGCTAAATTGTTCTTCGTTACCCATTGTTCAAAATCAATTGTACAATATGAATTGCATCCCCGCGAATCGTTGAGGTCCCTGATTTTTTTTTTATACATAATTTTTCCAACTTCGCTCCTCCGAATCGCTTTCTCCGCTCTTCTCGCTGAGCTGGGCGACATCGTGGCGTAAATTAAGCAAGGTACACCTTAATGTTTGGACCGCGCCGCCGCCACCGCGATAAGATAACGAGTTAATTGTGCTCACTGGATGCCCACACACGCACGTCCAGTCATACTCTCCGCTGGTCGGTATGCTAATGCCCTTTGAAGCTTTAGCTCGGGGATGCGACTCGCATACGTGAGCTCCGTGTTTCTTTGATAGCGACATAAACTCATTCCAGTGGCTCTCACTTGAAGCGAGATTATTTTTACTTGAATCCCCAAAAAAAAAAAAAGTATCTCGATTGTCATACTTTGCCACAATTGAATATGAAAAACGGGGTTAGAAACCAGGAAATGCAGTGCAAATAAACCTTAACTGGTGCATTGAAAAATGATACGAATTTGGCGAAGAAAACTCAGCGATTTTTTCTCTAACCGTGGCTAGTATGAAAAATATAGCGTCGCAATTGCCACAATTTTTTCTTCGCCGAGCATTTTAATCTTCTTCATGCTCTCGTTACTGCGCGTTGGAATGCGTATAAAATTATGCAGAACATTTCTCTTTTTTCCGCAGTTACGGACTTTCTGAGATTCAACATTTCGCAACTTTGCGCGTATACATATAATTTTTCTTCTTTTGCTTTTAATTCGTTTATCTTATTCATGCGATAGAATGAAAACTCTGGGGGTTCGTCTCTGATCGTTGAAAATTTCACGCCAGGATGTAATCAACTCGTCGACCGTCTTCATTTCCCTTATCCCGACACCGGGGAGCACTGCGCTCTCGTTCTTATTCCGCACTATACTGTGTACCGTTATAACAAAGATTGCGAACCACCGATCGAGAGTTCTTCCACCCAGTAGTGCTATATACATATTTTTATATATATAGGGCTATGCAAAGCTAAGCGGATACTAAAATGGGGCGAGGTAAAAAAATAAAACGACCAATGTCGTCAGATATTGTCGATTTTCCACGGCCAAAAATAAGACAACCTATTCATTTTTTTTATTTGTCAATAAAGCAACGTAAATGAAATTTTTTTTTTTTTTTTTTCGCAGGAAAATTTGCGAAAGCACGTACTTTCAACGAGCCTCCATCCGGGCAAGACAATCTACGAGTGTGACGCATGCATCGCGAGCGATAGCCAGAATCGTTACTGCACGAACTTTGCCAAGGAGCTTCGAGCCCATCTCCTGGAAGCGCATCCCCAGGAATTCCCGCGGCCAAGTGACGCGAGCGATCACGTAGCCAGAATCTTCGAAACTCATCGGTAACCAAATTCACTCGATGTCCATAATATTCATGAACTGACGAATTAATCCCGAAAATACATGATTTCGTCGAATGCCGCATTTGTCTACTTGATTATCCGCGACGAGACGCGTGTAAAAATGAAGAATGAAGATTTCACGCGCGAATAATTATATCTGTATTATTATCGGATTCTACTCGACTTGATGATTTTTTGAACTGACCACCCACACAAGAATCGTTCTATTTTTATTTTATCTCTCACGCGAGACAATACGGTTGGCTATGATTCGCATCCGATGCCGCGCATTGATCTTTTTTTTTTTTATGTAAAAAAGTCAACGACTCCAGTGTCCATTGGACAGTGCTTGACTTTCATTCGAATAGCCATTACCTCAGATGTATTTGATTGGAGTACGTGCTCGGGAAGCGAACACGTTCTTCTTTGTGAAGAATAAGAGCAACCGAGTCCACGGTCGCAAAGGCTTGTGCAGCAAGGATTGCGCTCTCCAGGAAGTAGTTGAGGTGATGTACGCGCACGTGGTCAGCGCACATACGTACTTTCTAAGCACGTGCGATGAAACGAAAATCCTTTATGCCACGTGCACAACGTGAGAACACTCGAGAGTGTAGGTTCGCCATTCGATAGTCGATTGAATCGATTCAAATAAGTTACTTCTCGCGTTATTGAAATACCCATAATTACGGATATGTAATAGTGAAACGAATTTCAGATATTCGGCATACCAGATATTATTTATTATATTGCTGGTAAAAAGAATTATTCAAGATTAGAAGCTCGAACGTGAGTCATCCATGAGGCAAATGAACCGGTTTTGATAATTTTTATTATCTTCTATTTTAAATCTTTGTCAACATTCCCACGTTGACGATTCAGCAGCATTTCTGCGAATGTTCAGAAAGTTCCGATATATTTTGTAAACTGCATTGTATTCAAAGTTATGGATTTATGTAATTTTAAACATCCGAAATCGGGCTTAAGGCGGCCGAAAGCGGTACGTTTACCTTATTCAGATGAATCACTTTGCGTCCGGCCTCTGTAATTCGTTGAACCTCGCGAGCGCGACGAGTCAAGCGAACGGAGTAAAGAACAAGTAATTCTTTAACCCTCGACTCTGGCGCTGCATGCCCACGCGGCGAGAAAGATTCAAGGGAGCAATACGAGAATCCGCGGAGGACGGAGGTAGGATGAGTCGTACGAGCGACGGTGAAACGTCAAGTGTGAAGGATAATTTATTGACTAATTAATGAGAATGTCCTTCATTACGGGTCGAGCACGAGTCGCGTTCGCTTCTACGGCTTTCCTGTTTTTTCTTTTTTTTTTTCTCATTTTCTTTGTCACTATCGCTCTTTCTCTCTGCGAACCATAGGACGGCTCGAACTCTCTCGTTCTCGCTTTCGCATCTTTCTCCTCTTCTCTTCGTCTCTCGTTCGTTTGGCTTCTCAACTCTGTCGAGTTTCGCTCGCGAGGCCCGGGCATTATTTGGCGCCCGAATATTTACGGCCTCGATGTTCGTGTCCCTCGAACACAGTGAGAACGAGCGAGATGTCGAGACCAATGAGGAGTACCCCCTCCGATACTGTTGCAGCGGGGCCCCTCGACGAGACCATAATGATGTGTTACGGTCTTGCAGCGATTCGGGACCAACGCGTGAGTGGAATTTCCTTGCCTTTCTAAGGACGTCCCAACAGCGCGTACGAGCATGCCCACGGTCACCCAAAGGTGCTCCTCTTCGCTTGAGCCGCCGTGACGCGCGTTCTACCGGCCCGCACGCGTTCCTCGGAGACAACGAATCGAAGGACGAGATCCCTCGTGCCGGCGAGGAAACGTCATTCGTGGCAAAGTCCGACAACGCCGGTGGTCTAGTTCCTTGTGAAAAAAAAAAATCATTATCAGGAGGCCTGAGGACATAACGCTGTCGATTAGCGATACACTGTCTTATTCGCACGAACCGCCTTTCTTATGCCGCAATCGTTGCACCGTTGTCGACCCCAATTGATATGACAAAAGACATCGATTGATGACAAATCGAATAAACAAATAAATCCATTTAACTGACTAACGGAAAATACGGCCGCAGAAAATTGGTCTCCAAAAAATCGGCCCCAGAAAATTGGCCTTAGACATTTCGCTCCCAGACATATTTTCAATATGAATCATCCCCTTGAAGTTCAATTTTGGCATCAATACAATACTCACTTTCCATCCTGGGTATGTGATAGAAAAATTAGTTTTTTACTACAGCGGGTCTATCACACATTATATTGGACGCCGAAATCCATGTATCTGTCTTTGAAAAGTTACATCATGTTTTGTAGAATATTGCATAATTTTGGAGCCAAAATTCCGGGGGCTAATTTTCGTGATGCCCATTCCCGAAAAAGCAAACATACAATCCGAAATCGCATAAATAATCAAATTTCCTTCGCATCATCTCAGTTTCAACATGATAAAAAAACTTGACCCAGCCGTATCATTCGTATTTTAATCCACACTATGTTACGCGAGGAGGACGAAAAGAAAGCGAGAACGAGGGGAATGAAGAAATTCGCCCTCGCCGCTTTTCTCCTCGTTCTCAGCGCCGAGCCCAGAAATTGAAGGTAGGTTTTACACCGGCGCGCCGCTTTCCTTGCCAATTAATTTCGGTGTATCCCGGGTCCCGAAGGAAAAGTTCTCTCGGGCGTATAGTGTAATACAGACGAGATAAAGAAATGGCACTAAAGATGGAGAGCGAGAGACGGCGTACGGTGGGGAATCTGAGAACGCGAGAAATCCGTAGACTATTGCGAAAGAGGGGAGGTGGAACGTAGAGCGTCGGCGAGGATGCGGCGCGGGCGGGAGGGTTCGCCGAGCGGAGAAAGAGGAAGAGCGCCGGGGCTGTCGTGGCGAGGGGGAAATTTCCTTAGCGGGCCAGGGGCCAAGTGGATTGATGGCCACGAGCGTTAATGCCGTTTGTATGTAGCGGCGTGCGTAAGCGCCTCGCCTTACAGTAATTAGCTCAACAAACGCGCCAGTCTGTCCCATCAATTGCTACCCTACGCTCGCTCGCGCTCTTCTTCTTTATTCGCTCCCGCGTCCTTCGACACTCTCCGTCCCGCTCGTTCTCCTCTCCCGTATCGTGAATTAAACATTCGATGCCTCCTGTCGTGTCGCGGTGCACTCGCTCGGAATGCAAATATGCATTCGCCGCGGAGAGAAATTGAGAATACACAACGAACGCGATTGTCTCGGTGTGAGCTTCTTCCGCGCGCGTGAGTGTGTTATTATTTGAAAGCATACCGCGGACCACGCGTCGGTGTGGGCCAGCCTGAGCCCGGCGTGCGGGTAACGTCCGCCGCGCGATTTTTACGAGACACCCCCGTAAGCTGGTCAGTTTCACGATGTTCAGCTCGCGCAGGGTATGCGCTCGTGGAAGTGTTGCGTCGGTTCCGCGGTTTCTATAAAAGCCAGAATCTCGCAAGTGCTAACACGACAGTATACCAGTTGTCCCCACGGGATACGCATTCGTCCCAGCTTCTTCGAGGCATTCAATGACTTTTTTCGTTTCAATTTCGAATAATGGAATTATTCATTCGACGGGATCGCTGAGTTATGTATGCTCAATTTTCCATCTTCCGGTTATAGACTGCGTGCGCGCAAACGCGGTCGTGAAAGAATGTGCGTCCCGAGATAGCGAGAAGGCCGATAGTCATCTGTGTATATATGTATATAGAGTTGGGATAAGTATTCGGATGTTTAATCCACCATGCTTGCGCGAGGCACATTTCCCTTTATTCTCATATTTACGATTGAAACAAATCAAATGTTATCAAGCATTCCGGGACGGCGATAAAGAACACAGAGGGACGCGTCGGTATTCGGGCGATTCCCCGGGGTGAACGTCATAATCAAGAAATCTTCTCTTCGCGAGGCTTCCCCGACGGTCTCTCGACTGAGCCTTGTCCTGCCGTGAGAGTACGTGCCGCGGGGGGAATACGAATCGCTCCGAGACGATTTCCACTTAGAATCCCGATACCGGATGTTGAAGATCCATGGACTTTTATGATATTGATGGCGCGGGGTCGCCGATTTCAGGAAAAAAAACGTCTTTTTTTTATTAGCAGAACATTTTTTGGTCTAATAATAGTTGGTTAAAAATTATTCGGTTTCAAATGTTGAAGATTGTACAAAAAGTACTATTTTACGCAAAAAAAATTGAGATATATATATTTTTAACTATCTGCACTTTTTTATATTAGAACTCAAAATTTTTTTAGAGAAAACATTATTAAAAATAAATAAAAAATATATTTTGGGCATTACTGCAAACTATTTCATCGTCATCCGCAAAAATGATCCGAAAACATTATGATATTCTGGCGATAGTTCAATTGGCGAGTACACTCGAATACATTGATCTTCCCCTAATAACATTGTTGGTTACTGGAAATGAAAATCTTCCGTACCATCGCGATATGTAACAGTTTGTGTTTACGTTCAACTAATTGCCTTCTTCAATCGTAGTATTTACGGCAGTTAAGGCAGTGATTAATGGGCGGAACTCGATGGACCCGGGAGAGATTCGAGATAATTCTATTCGCCTTGCCGAGTCGCGACTGTGTACTCGGTAGTGGTGTTGGTGTTACTGGTGGCAATACGAGACGATGGTGCCGCGGGATTAGGAGCAAAAGGGCGAGAGAGGAAACGTGTCTCCTCCCGTGGCCAACGAGAGAGGAATCCCCGAAACGCCGGGACTCTCGCCGTCCCCTTATAAATCCATCTTTTTTGTTGCTCGCCCGCCCGCCTGCCGCCAAGGCATCGCGAGGCGAGAGCGCCGGAACCTTCGCCCGAGAGTGATTTAGGGGCATCGTTGCGTGTATCACGCCGACTCGAGTGCACACGTCTTCTACTACTTGCGCTCTACGGCGCTTATACTGTACAAGCATCTTGTGTTTCGATTCTCTGAAACTCGACTGCTGCCGTGCGACATCCCACCCCATGCGGTAGTACACTGTCCCCCTCCCCCCCCTGTATTCTGCAAGGGACTTGTTATTTTCACTCTCTTATATGTAAATATATCGTCGAGCTTTATGCCACTTTTATCAGGTTCCGAGTTACCTGTGTAAAACGACTCGTCCGATTGCCCGGAGCGGCCTTCGAATCTTAATATAGAGATCCAACAAAACAGGGGTTCGAGGAAAAAAAAAAGATATGTCAAGTACTCTAAAATTATTGAAAAGAACAAATAAGTATAACAGCGATGGCTCACTAATTCAAGGAGTGTTGAAGACTGATTGCGTATGCTTCCAGGCCTTGCAATTGCGACTCGCATGCAGACGTCGACTGAAGCTGATCCGCGCTTTCTGAAGCGAGCAGGTTTTTTGTCGCAGATCGTTCTTCTCTGTATCGTCGCCGAGTACTCGCTCCCGCGCTTTCTTCTGTTCGCGACCAAGCGTTCGTTGAATCTCGTATTCTCTTCAGCTGGGTCAAAGCTCGTTTTTACACCGAGGAACCTGCAGAATGACCGTTCTTTCTCTCCTCGCACGAGATTCCCGCAATCCGATAGGATCGCGTGTTGCCGTTTATCGTAGTTTCCTGACTTCCAGCTCGCATACACGGATGTACCTTGCCGATCGTTAATTCAGTGTCTTCGCATCCACTCCGCGCGCTCGGTGATCCGATTAATACAGAATTTGACTGAACACCGCAATAATAGGCAGCGAATTCTCCGTTCACTCGTTCAAACCCATTACGCCTACGGTGTATTGTCCGGCCTGCGCAGCCCGAAAGAAGCCGTACGTTTATGCAAAAAGCCGTACTCCTATAACTCACGGGGGAATTCGCGGCCGCGAGATCGGGCAACAACGGAGTCTCACGAGAAGCTCTTCCCATCGAGTCCCTATTGCTCATTAAGCTCGGATTATACGGCGATACTCGCACGACACACGTGCCTCGAAGGACCCGATCTTTATTACTTGTTCCTCTTGTGTTCCTTCTGCTCCCGCTACTGGCCAGACCCAACTACGACGATGAGAATACAATGAGACGCCCGAGCGAGCACGCGGTTATCGAGTCGGAGAATAAGATTAAAAAAATACCGCGAAGGACTTCGATAAAAAATGAAAACCCCTTCGCGCACGAGCATACTTTGAACCCGATATCGACGGCGGAGAAGGATCGAAGCGAATTTCGCCTCAAAGTCGAAGATAAAAATTCCCTCAAAAGTCGACATGCCTCATTAAATTATAATTCTCTCGTCCAAAATTTTCCGGAGATCTTCGAATGTCCTTCGATGAATACTTCTGTCGACTGCGACATATTAATTATTTATTTATTCCTCTCATACTCGTTGATACCATTTTTTTCAAACTTCTCTTCGAATCAAGAATTAAATTTTTTTTTTCTATTTCGATGATACATCGACCTCATAAAAGCCACGGTTACGGGAGAATTTTTCTGGCCTTTCGTATCTTTTTAAATCCGCCAGTTCGTCAGCGCAGAAGGAAGATACGCGAAGACGAAGACCGCAGCGTTGCGCGTCTGCAAAACCGTCGGGGCCTTCAATTTTGTTTAATACCTTTTTTTTCGTCTCAACATGCGCTTTTGCACTCTAACGGTCGTTCATTCTCCGTTCCTCGGTTGCTGAGCAAAAAAAGCCCCGTACTCTCTTCCTCTCCATTAACAACGCCGCGCAGTCATTATAATGTGCACGGGGTAATAGGCCATTATGCCGGAGTGCATAAACTTTCGATATCATCGTCCTTAGGGCTCGAAGCAATTCTCCAATATACATATTACGTACACCCACACGTATCTAATATCCACGTACACGTGTAAGACCATCGAGCTAGTTACGTACATGCTATATGCGCGTCGCGCAGACAAGAATAGTCATCACTTGGTCCAAGTGTAGGAGGTATCTAACAGCAAACGCCATTCCGTGTAATGGCTATTGTAGCGGGTCAATGCAGTCCACGTGCAGTCCGACATCGGGCAGAAATGCGATATTGGGTGAAGACAATGTAAAGAACAACGCTGCTACTTTGGTCATCTTGGTTTTCCGTAAGGGCGGGATTTCATTTGTTTATTCGGTTCATTGCGCTGCGATTACTTTTCACTGACGATAATCTGGTTATCCGCCAAAGTACATGAATTATATATCATCCCGGCGCAAATTATAAAATAATATTCATAAAATTTTACCTTGAAACTCCGATTGTCCGATTAGAAAAAGCAATCTGGAAATAAATTAAAAAGCAGAAACTTTTCAAGAAGATTTTTGGTTACCGAGAGTTTTCGGGATTTTGTCAATCAACAAAATCAGAAATTCTCGAGCTGCTGCAATGCAGAACCTTTTGAGATTTTTTTTACCAAGGATTTTCGGGATTTTTTAGTTTTTCATATTGATTGCATTGAGAGGTAATTGATCTTGGATGAGATGGTCTATTACGAGGTTCCACTGTATTTGCATTTACCTCGGCAGAATTATCTCGATGGGCTATATCCCTCGGTTCTCTTTCTCCAACCCTCGGAGTATCGGTAATGATCGTTTCGTGAGTCATCAACACAGCCATCGTGCAATCGGTGCACGCGAAAGGCGGAGACTGTCGTACGTGTGTGGAGCTCGAGCGTTCGGCAAAAAGAGCATGGATCGCTGGTGACTCGTTGGGCATTATATGCAGAGCAGGGCGCGCACCATAGTGCGCGACGGAGTTGTCTCAGGATCGCACGGGGGGGAAGAAGCCAAAGACCGAAAGAGAATGGTAATGACAAGGAGAGTAACCGAAGCGAGTTAAAGACACGGGAGTCAACACCGGCGAGCGAGAGGAAGTATCGGTTAACAAAAGCGCAAGAGAGCGAGCGAGGGAGATATCGGTTTATTTTGTGCGCTTGGGAATAGCCCCTGTAGGAGGGCAGCGCGCAAGAGAGGAACGAGCGCGAGAGACGAAGAAGAGAGAGAAGAGTATTCAGTAGCCACTGGACAGTCTTCTTGCGCTCGGGAGTTCGCGATTTATATCTCGGTTCTGCCTTTCGATGACTGCAGCGTTAGCATCCATCGGTGCACCTGACTTATGCAAAGCAAACCCACGCCCCGTTTCTCGCGTGGCCCAAATAAAGGTAACTAGAAATATTTCGTTTCTCTCTCCTCGTCGTACTTACACGACCATCTTGTCCGCCAAACTTTCAACTCTCGGCCTCGGCAGCGCGAAGATGAGCGGAAGAACGAGGTGGGGCAGTTGCGGAAGAAGATGGAGGAGAAAGCTCGAGGAAAAAGAGAGAATGAGCACTCGGTTGCAGGCCGGATTTATATGCGTGGCAACAAAGCACCTGCTGTCCTAACGTGCGCTGCTTGACCATGCGAATGGTGACCACAGCGGGGAGAGGATCACAATTCGGTCTTGTTCTCCGTTCACCTCCGCGTCTCCTCCTTCTGCTTCGGAGCTTCGATATGGAACCTTGTGCACCATTGTTCCTGGTTGCTCCTATTGATCCAACTTGCTCTTTTTCTTTACTCTTCGCATCTTGTATCTGCCCTCCCGGATCTTTGCTGGTACCTTGCTTTTTCGAAAAAAAAAATCAAAAATAAATTATTCAAGCTACGGCGCGTATTGTTACTTGATTTTTGGTTATAAACGGAGAAAATGTAGCTTTACGAATTTAATCGATTACGGTGAAGCGTGAAAGAACATATACCGGGTCATTTTAAGTGTCGAATGGTGTGAAATATGCAATAGCGTCTTTGAAGGCTTCTCTTTCTTCGCCTCCCACATCCCATTCAAGTGTGAGCTTCGGTTGTGTTATTTGGTCAGTTGACATTATTTTTCACATTTGTAGGCGGAACATTGGCTAGAAAAAAGATTAAGCGACGGCAAATATTGATTAAAACTTTATCAGGTTTAAAGTATCTGAGTCGGATATTCACTTTGTAACGTCGTGAAGAATTTTCATTGAAAATGCAACGAATTTTGATTCTTTTTGTGTAGAAATAACATTTTAGTAATCATAAAATGAGAACAATGAGCGGTCATCATTTTTTGAAATTAATTACTTCATTTTCGTGTGAGGTGTCTTCCGGAAAGTTATAAATTGCGGCAGCGGTTGCGAGCTCGCAGCACCCATAAAATTGCTTCGACGGATGATACATTCTCAGTAGAATCATTAGGTAACGACTTCTTCAACCTCAATTGTTCTTTACCGATCGACGAATAATGCCCTTCGGTAGCTAAGTCACTGCTCGTCCGATCTCTTTGGGTACAAGTCTAACATTGACTTCCAACGACGTCTCGCTCTCGTTTCGCAGCAATTGGTAACGCGATTTGAAATTACTTGACAACTGTAGATAACCATTAGTGCGACTCACCGTTATCGACCGTCGTGAAGCTTCATGCAGCAGTTAGACGTTGCATTCGGGAGCGAACAGCAGTCGGTACTAGAACGGTCACTGCATGATCGACGCTTGAGGAGTCAAGGGTGAAATTGGTTTTTTCAACGGATGTTGCAGAACCGCCATACCAACAATTGCTGTTCCTTTATCCGCTTTTACAGTAGGGATAAACCCGTTGTGATTCACAGTTGATTCTGACTTTCGAAGCAGATGCTTTGGAAATAAGACTTCAGCAAAAGAATTCTTATTTATAAAATTGGAATTGGGCATTGGCAGTCTATTTACGATATTACATCAGATGCAAGCGATTTTTAACTGCACTGAAAGGAATATTGTCATCAATCACAAATCCCGGTGAATCCACATATTTTGCCCTTGTTAAGATCACTGAATATGCAACAAACCGTAGTTATACTTATTAATATCGTGAAAATTTCAACAATCTTCATCGCATGTGTAAATAAAAGTTTTCATCACCCTCAAATGACTATATTGCAATTATTATCTTCATTAAAATCAAGATAGACCTTTATCGATCGGTTGAAATTAGATTGATTTACTGAAGTACCGGTCGACAAACGAGCGCATGAGCTATGCGTTTGAACAGTCTTACCATGCAAATCAACATTTGACAAGAAATTGTTGTATATTTTATTTAAGAAATATGATAATCCAGTGTACGACCGACGAATACAACATTGGTTGACACTATAAAAGGACGATAGACCCCGGTTACATTGAATACGAGTAGTGACACACAAAGTTCCAATGGATTTAGTACAAATTGTTCACGATTATTATGAATAAATGTCGATGATAAGATAATACACAAGAACGCAGGCTTTAATAGTATTCAAGATCGTGGATTCGAAGACTATTGGAACGAGCACAACATCGTCAAGTAAGACATTGAAGCACGAATAACCTGACAACAAATAAAATACATAAATAAAAACATCCATTTGTATTCCATAAACACACGATGGGTATTATAAATTTTATAAGTTTCTTACCGCAGAAAAATATTGCATATTCAGTACGTAAAATCTTCCGGCCGTCAAATAACAGGGATTAGAGCATCGCAAGATCATCAAATTGAGAAGTTTTCGTGTTCTGATCGAAGTCAGGTACCACGTTGATTTGGTGCTGAAACAAATGATATTGTAATTTTTTATTTACTCTTTTCTATTCTCTGTCCAGAGATCTCGAAATTGTTATCGAATTTGTTCAAAGCCCTTACATGCTCTCGAAGAGCTGTGTGCTCTCGGTAATCAGACATTCCGAAGGATAGCTGGCGAAGAATATCAAAAAAATTTGCGTCACCAGAAATGATCCATATCTAACGGATTGTTCCGGATTATCCTGTTTCGTGACAGCCTGGAATCCAGTGAAGCTTATACAAATCATGTTGATACCCACTTGGAAGAAAAGCGCCGTTGCGCTTGCGGACTCGATCATTTCAACGTATCTAAATAGCAATCGAAGAAAAAAAAACTTTAAATAGTCAACTAAATTTTTTGTTCTATTGGGCTTTTTCAATACCGACTCGATAGCCAAGTTATGTCGATAGATACACTGGATGAGCCTGCGATAGGGTCCGTCATCGTGTATCGGCGAATAAACATCAACATCGAGATCCAACTTATCCACCAGATGTTCCAATCGATATCTTCGAATCGATAAAAACGTATACAGTTAACATTCGAATTTTTGTAAAACAAGCATAGATCGAATTGAATAAATCTGTAATCGGTAATTAATTACCGAACAACGGCTAACAACGAGCAAGCGTGTTGCACGTAGACGAGAAACATCGTGTCGATTCCAACGACGACGGTGATGTAAGCGATCGTAGCGATGTAAGAGTGAAACAATAAATAATAGTACCAAGTTTCCACGTCGATGAGATACTCGACGTGAAACATGAGTAGTCTCTCGACCGTCGCGTTCGATCCGGACGTCGAGTCGATCGGCAATAATCCTTTGATGATCGGCAGGAGCGGCGCGAGCATGAATGGAACCATCGAACCGTACAGCGCGCCTGAACAACGTAGACGACAAAACACAGAATTCTCGATCGATCGTTTCGTTACTTTTCGCGACGAATGTATCGATTTTATTCACCTGCGTACATGAGCGTCTTTTTTCTGCAATCGTTGGCGAATTCGCGAAGAATCGCCAACTCGTTGTTCGACATCGGGACTCTCCAATCGTCCTCCAATGTGCACTGGAGCTTTTTTATCTGCATAACGAGGGTGGCAAAAAGGAGGAAAAATGTAGCAAGCAATTCGTATTAACGCGTTTTTGTTTATTTTTCTTGTCGATCACGAACTTTGTCTGTCTGATACACGAAGTTGAAAAGTTTGATGTAGCAGAGGGCGTCAACGGTGACCGGTGGTAACGATTCCATAAATATATCCGGTTCGACCCAAGCCATTATCAGACCTCCGATCTTCAACAATACTCCGAATGTTCGACGATTTTGGTAGTTTACTTAACGAAAGTTATTTTGGGTTTTACTTACCTGCAGATAACCTTGTGTGAAAACGAGGGAACACGACAAAAAAAGGAACAATCGCCTTTCCGAAGAGGTCTGGTAGGGCCAGAGACCGACGCTGGACAGGAAGAACCTATTGGGCTTGTAATACGTATCGAGCCAGTAATCCATCGTCACGAGAGTTTGAGGGGGTGTCTTCGGCGTACTGGGAAAAAGTCAACTAGTCGTTGACGGTGGGCGCCGACGACGCCTCTACGATACGAGTTGATTAAGTATTCTCTCAGTAAAGGCATTAACGATGAGTAATCGCCCGAAAAACTCTTTGTTGCCGAGTTTGAAAGCAGCTGCGAAACGGAATATATTCCATACGTTACATTATCATGTCCTCGAAATTGCTCCGAGAATAATTGCCGAGCGAGAACCGAAGGGGTTACATAGAAACAAAATTGCGTGCGAACAAAGAGTCGTCTTTGTTTCAACGGCGAATGGTTTTGTGGCAATTTTAGACATTCTCATTGAACGGGACCGCGCAAGTTATTCCGATACCGGGGTATTTTTTTGGTCGTTAAAACTTTGCGAAATGGAAAGGCTACTGTGATGACATGGTTTCTCGACAATACGAGCCAGTCTGATCAGTTGGATGTTCTCTTGAGAAGAGAATAGATCGGTTCCTGACCCGTTTTTGGATTAGGGTCTTAGGACGTGGTAGTATTTGACTCAGCAGAGTGAATTACGTCTCTAAGTCGCATAGAACCTTCGAAAACCATTTCGGGGTGCACGCTGCATATCGTCTAGGTAAAATTTGTACATCATAAGAGCTCGCCAGCCGTCAGATTTGTATTTATAAGGGAACTGTGACGACACTTCGCAATCTTCTGCTCCATTTTTTTCAATTAATAACACGTTGTAATTTCCATTTATATTATCGGTGCTACGTTTCATTGTACTAAAATTTTGTTCCAGAAATTTTCAGTGAATTTACAAATGGTTAAAACGGATATTCACTTCAGGAATGAGCCATCCGGAGAAAAGGCAACGAAA
This sequence comes from Ischnus inquisitorius, assembly GCA_963924025.1. Lineage (NCBI taxonomy): Eukaryota > Metazoa > Arthropoda > Insecta > Hymenoptera > Ichneumonidae > Ischnus > Ischnus inquisitorius. The sequence goes on from OZ001246.1 coordinate 8,936,684, forward strand.
AAGTAATGCAAGTGTGCTGTTTTAACTCATTTGTTTCATCACGCATGGGTTTTTTTATAGCCTTGTCGCTATCAAATAAATCAGTCCTACGGAGATGAAGTATACACTGAGACGAATACAAAATATAAAGCTTTTTTTCGTAAGATATATAATTTATTTATAACATTGTTGGCGTATAGAAAGAAGGTATCTTTTATACAGTCCGATATATACTAAATTTCTATAGAAGGATCCAATTCCAAATTGACGCAGTTTTTTCAGAGGCAATAGATATAAAAACAGGCGAGGTCATTATTTGTATGCTTTTTGGAAATTATTTCATTGCTTCCAGTGTTTCACAATATCTCGTGTTAAACTTCGCGTAAGCATCACGACATCGAGCGTAGGAGCGTAAAATATGACGCTGATGTTTTCAGAACCTCAAAAAATAGTCATAATTTGCACCGTTGGTATTTTTATGATAAAAGTGCAAAAGTAAGCAATTGGCCTCGTACGCCCTGCACATTCGTACAGAAACGTTCGTTTGGCCATGACACACAATTTTACATGTTTTTACAGCATGAAAAGTTCGACAACAAGTTGATTGCCTTGATTTGTGGTATTTTTATGCCAATCAGTGCAAACCTGATGCACGTGCACGTAAAGTGGAGGCATAAAAAAATCGTTCTTACCACTCCGAAAGTTTCTACTGACATTATACAAATTTTGCCGGCCGTCAGTTTGCAAGGCACATTACAGCGCATCGTCATAAAATTCAAGAGCTTCCGAGCCCTCAGGGATATCCGGTACCATTTGCCGTTGTGTCTGCGTTAAATGAAAAGCTATTTTATTCACGGCACTCCGCTTCATCCGATTTTTGTGTTAATTGACTCACATATAATTGCGAATATTGATGCTATGATCCATCAGAATTTGCGCGGCATAGCTCTCGACGAAGAGGTGAACCATTTGAGCGCCAGCAAATGCTATGAATCTCAAAGTCTCTTGAGGATCATTGCTTCTCGTAACAATCTGAAATGATTCGCTATTCGATAAGTCAATCGATTCGAAATAGTGACAAAAAAAAAAGGTTACCATTATGGTAACTCGCTGCGGTCACCTGAAGTCCCGTTATGCTAATAATGAGCATGTTCAATCCCACGACAAAGAAGAAGCACCACGAGTAAGTTCCCTCTAGGAGTTTCGCGTACCTGACGATGATTTTTTTTCATCATTTTATTAATGAAATACGTCCCTTAGTTTTATTTTAGTCGTTACATTGAAATATCATTGATCAGACTATCTCACTCGATCGCTTCGTTGTGCCTGTCGATGCAATAAACGAGATGTTCATAATCTTCGTCCCGTTTTACCAACTCTGTCGCGGTTGTTTGGCTCTCGGCCGTTGTCGCATTTTTTCCCATTCGCTCTAATTTGCATCTGAAAGTTCGTTGACGAATATTCCCGGACATTGAAACAATTCGATCTTCGACTCACCCCAACGCGGCGAATATTCCGCATCCGTGTAGCACATAAACTATGAGCATAACGTCGTTGGCAACCGTTATGAGGATTATCATAGATACGCACACGTACGAATGCATCATAATGTAAAAATAATATTTCTGCGCATCGATGCGATAATAGTCGACGGGAAACGGAAATTCTCCGATCGCGGAACCGTTTCTCAACAACGTGTCGATGACTTTCGGTAGGACCGGTTGGGTCAAGAAGACAATGCCCGTCGTGTATATCATTACTGCGTGCGTCAACATCGACAAAGCTAATGTAATATTCGTTCGAATTTTCGACAACCCACTCACGCCCGTTCCTCGATCAACCTGCGTACACAATCGTCATTTTTCGTCCCATCTCGGCGTATTCGTGAAGAACGGTTACTTCGCGATCTCCGGACCACACTTGCCAATCGGCGCGTATGCGATCTAGCAACATCGACATCTGTGCGATTGAAACGACTCATTAGTTAGTTGGGTATCGAATGAATTGGCTCGATCACGACGACGCGTACGAGCGACTGACCATCCGGGATTTCCATATGGAATTCATCAATTTTACCGCGCAAACCGCGTCGAGAATCAGCGGCGTTATGCATTCGAGAACGATTTCCATTTCGTTGCGATATTTCACGAAGGCTATTATCTGCGGCACGATTTGGCTGGTGCAGAGGAAAAGTAATAGAGCGAGATAACCGCGACTCGCTCGTCTCGTTTGATACGGCCATTGTCCAATGGTGGTCATTAGAATTTTATTTGTACGATAATAACGGTGCTGAAAGAAGTCCATCGTGACTCGAAACTCCGCTGATGATTGATGCCAGACCTCCGTTTATTGCACGATTCTTTACCGACGACCCAGCAGAGGCTTACCTTTCCACGCTCCAACCACCGTTCGTTTTTCTCTCAACGCGATATCGTCCGTAATTATATCGACGATGCCACGACTGCTATATGGACAATTAAATTGCTCGTCAACGAGACGACGTTGAGTGACAGTCCTTCGAGACCGTACAACCCCCACCCCTCTGCTCTTTCCTACCCGGTTACGTGGAATAATACTTCGCTACCACCGCTACTTGTACTTCAAGCGTAAAAAAAATATCCTCGAGTTCTCCCAGACAACACGTCCGTATTTCAAAACTTCACGGAACAATAATGTCTCGAGCCTCTTCAACACTTTTAACGTCAACTCTTCCACAGTCGATTTTCTTGTCCGATTCTATTTTTCCACGCAACGACTATTCCACGCGAATTTGTCAATCATAATGCTGAAAACAATGTGCTGACGACTTTTTTTTGTCGCGAGTAAATTATTCATCTTGTAATTTTATTAGACATTTGGCATTACAATCGATAGCGGAAAGGGTACCAAAACATCAAGCTTATGGTGACGAGTACAATATTCAGGGCGAATCACATTCGACGTAAGTAAAATTAGAAATGCAGATCAATACACACGATACCGAAAGCGGAAAATGTTAAACCTTTCCTCCATCAAGCCCCGCAATGTATCATTATGTTTGTAACTGCCCTCCTTATTTAACGGAAGTGAGGACTGTCAAGTAGGATATTGATGTACGGACAACCTGCAAAAAATGGAAATACGTTTAATATCGCGAAAGGAAACGAAGAAAAATGTATCGACCCTTGTGCTAAACTTCCGCATACCGCACTGAAGTTCGCCAAATTGAGTATGTAGAATTTGCCGGCCGTCAACACACAGGGAATTCGACTTCTCATTGTCATGAGACAGGCCAGCTTTCGCGTTCGTATTGAGGTGAGATACCAACCAGAATTATGTCTGGAAAGTTGATTAAACAATGAAAAGTATTCGCGATACAGAATGAATGATTTGGATATTTTTCTACGCCCTAGTGCGGAAAAATGCACTTCTCTGCACCCGAGTGCGGAAAAGCTCACTTTTCTCAGTGATCGCAATCAGCGACATGACAATGCTCACACATATTCAGATACGCGGACGCTGTGATCAAACAGCATCTGAGGCGGATAGCTTTGAAAGAACAACATGCACAATTGAGTCGCCGTGAAACCGGCGTATCTCGCTGATATTTCAGGTCTGTCCAGTTGCATCACGGTCTGAAGGCATAAAATGAAGGAACACCATATTGAATCGGATTACTGCGAAAAAAGTTCGAGATATTCGCATCGTAAAGGAGTACGACTCACCTGGAACCCCGTGAAACTTATGCATATCATCATGAATCCCAATTGAAAGAAGTACGACAGAAAATTTGCACTCTCGATGAGAGCCGAGTACCTTGAATTAAAGCATTTCTTTTAATATTGTTCTCTGAATCATATTGATCCGGAGTACTTGATATCGTGTAAATAGAAAAATCTATAGTGGACGTATTCATAATTCTACCCTACTGAGCAGTACTACAGGGCAATCGGTTGGTGAATGTCAGTATCGTAAAGTGTTGATAACTAGTATTGTAAAGTGCTTAAATCATTCACGATTCAGTTACAGACTCTAAAGCGTGACTATGTTGCGCGATGCAATCGGCCATATCGTTATAACCTATGTCGTTGCTTTTTCGTGGATAAACATCGAGATCGATGTCGACACCATCCGTCAGATGTTCCAGCTGATATCTAAAAAATGTCCATGTACAAACAGTGTCTGAGATCTCCGATAAAACGTTTCTTTCTCTCGTCTATAAAGTGACTTTTCATTCCTGCAGTAAGGTCAATGACGCTGTCGTCGAGAAATCCTATATAAGAACAAAATCGTTTTCGCACATGGACAATCGCTCACCCTAGAATCGCGAAGGAACAGCAAGCATGCTGCACGTATGTTACGACCATCGTGTCAATCGCTATGATGCTAACTATGTACGCCATTGTGCCGAAGTACGAGTGTATCAGTAGAGGATAATAGTACTTCTCGGCGTCCATGAGAAAATCCACTCTAAACATCAATTGATTCGCGTATGACTCGTTGCCCGAGCTAAGGAAGTTTCGCACTATTGGCACGATTGGTACTATCATGAATGATGTCATCGAGCCGTACATCCATGCTGAAATGTCCAAGTTATGTTTTCGGATCTTCTAACCAAGTTGATGATCAAATACCAATACAATTAATACTCACCCGCATGAATGAGAGTCAGACGACGACCAAGAATAGCGTATCTGTCCATTATTTCACTCTCGTAACGTCCTTTGAATTTCTTCCAGTCGTTTTCCAATATAACGAGAAGTTTCTTCATCTGAAACGATCGATGGTTGGAAAGGGTAACGAGTCTTAGGGACTTTTCTTTGTACTCATCCTGGTACGGTTGATTATTACTTTTTTGGAATTCGCGATGAAATTTATTATTTTAGCTGCAACTACGAAGTCCACTAGAACCGGGGGTATCGATTCCATGAAGACATCTTTGTCTTCCCAAGCGGCTATCATGCCGCCGATCTAAACGAATTTATTGGAAGATCATGCGATACGGAGGAATTGGTGTATTCTCGCTACCACAGAAGGTGGAAGATGGAAAGGAACTACATCATTTTTACCTGGAAGTAACCTTGAGACATGGTGAAGAAGAGCATGTTGAATAAACACAAGTATTTATTAACGCCGGACTGATGTGGCCATAGTCCAATCGATGTCATAAATTTCTTATTGATGGAGTGATAAGGAGTTGCAACAAAGTCCATCTCTCCACCTTGCTGGCTCGTTACTAAACTGCCCGGCGCATCGAGCTAAGTCGTGGCAAAAAATCGATCTCAATCAAGTATTCTCTTGGTGACGCTCCGGTTTTATCGGAACCTCTGTTACGAGAATGACTTTAATGAAAAGGGAAAAAATACGCCCGACAGCAATGTCCTGAAAATTACAGACGACCGGAGGCCATTTGCATCGTTGATCATAGATGGAAAAATTATCTCCAAAGAAGTGCTGAATTCAAAAGAATACGACAAAAACATGAGAGATCTTACGGAACCCTCGTCATTCAGTCCACAATGTATGGAGAATGTTTAGATGGCTTGGAAGGAAAGTTATTTCCATCCACCGGCCGTTCATAGTTCTTCGTCATCCCGATAGAACCTTGGAGGCTCGTTATCATCGAATAGTGTTCTTCCAAGACCGATATTTCGAAAAGGTACTTGTTTTTGTGCAGCTTTCGTCGTCTTTTCGAATGACACTTGAGCTTGAAGTCATCATGCATGGCTATTAGAGTGAAATGTCTAAAAAGACATTGATAAAAGAAATTTTCAAAAAATCCCTGATATTCATTAATTTAAGGAATAATAGCATTTTCATAGTTACTCACTAAGAAACTGACAAAACATCTTTGGCACCATTATGGCGTCCCGCACAAGGCTGATAATTTCACTTTTCAAATACTTTTGAAGGTTTTAAACGTTAAAAAATAATTGATGTCGTGGAAAATGAATCAGCGACACGCTACGTTTGGCGTACACCGATGCACAATCTTAATGCATATTCTACCCTACCCGGTTACCTGGAATTATACTTTGCTGCAACCGCTACTTATACTTGAAGCTTAAAAAATGTCTTGAGTTCCTATTAGAACTTTTATAATGTCAATTCTTCCACAGTCTATCTGCTTATCCGATCCTATTTTTCCTCGCAACGACTATTCCACGTGAATTCATCAATCAAAGTGTTGAAAACAATGAGCCGACGATTTCTTTTTTCGCGAGGAACTCATTCAGTTTGTTATTTTATTACACATTTGGCTTAACAATCGATCGCGGAGAGTACCAAAAACATCAAGCTTATGGTGACAAGTACAATATTCAAGGGAAATCACTTTCGACGTGAATAAAATCAGAAATGCAGTCCAGTACACACAATACCCAAAGCGGACAATGTCAAATCTTTTCTCCATCAAGCCCCGCAATGTATTTTTATGTTTATAACTGCCCTCCTTATCTAGCGGAAGTGAGGACAGTCAAGTATGACATTGATGTACGGACAACCTGATCGAAAAGCAAATTCGTTTAATATCGCGAACGGAAATATGGAAAAATATATCGATCCTTGTGCCAAACTTCCGCTTACCGCACTGAAATTCGCCAAGTTGAGTATGTAGAATTTTCCGGCCGTCAATACGCAGGGAATCCTACTTCTCATTGTCATGAGGCAGGCCAGCTTTCGAGTTCTTATTGATGTAAGATACCAACCAGAATTATGCCTGAAATGTTGATTGAACGGTGGAAAGTATTTGCGGTACAGAATAAAGGATTTTTTAGCACTTTTTTACGCTCTAGGACAGAAAAGTACACTTTTTCACACTAGTGCGTAAGAGTCATAAAATCGAAACATGGGCTAGAAAGATCGGTCGCTCTCGCACTAGTTTTCGGCTACTGCTACACTGCACAATCGTCGAGAGCAACTGCTTTTTTTACACTCTTATATCGAAAATAACTATTCCGAGTAGACCGTATAAATTAGTCACATGAAAATGCTCACACATATTCAGATACGCGGACGCTGTGATCGAAGAGCATCTGAGCCGGATAGCTTTGAAAGAACAACATGCACAATTGAGTCGCCGTGAAACCTGCGTATCTCGCTGATATTTCAGGTCTGTCCATTTGCATCACGGTCTGAAGGCATAAAATAAAGGAACAACATATTGAACCGGATTGCTGCGAAAAAAGTTCGAGATATTCGCATCGTAAAGGAGTACGACTCACCTGGAACCCCGTGAAACTTATGCATATCATCATGAATCCCAATTGAAAGAAGTACGACAGAAAATTTGCATTCTCGATGAGGGCCGAGTACCTTGAATTAAATCATTTCTTTTAATATTGTTCTCCAAATCATATTGATCCGGAGTACTTGATATCGTGTAAATAGAAAAATCTATAGTGGGCGTATTCATAATTCTACCCTACTGAGCAGTAACTACAGGGCAATCTGTTGGTGAATGTCAGTATCGTAAAGTGTTGATGACTAGTATTGTAAAGTGCTTAAATCATTCACGATTCAGTTACAGACTCTAAAGCGTGAGTGTGCTGCGCGATGCAATCGGCCATATCGTTATAACTTATGTCGTCGTTTTTTCGTGGATAAACATCGAGATCGATGTCGACACCATCCGTCAGATGTTCCAGTTGATATCTACAAAATGTCCATGTACAAACAGTGTCTGAGATCTCCGATAAAACGTTTCTTTCTCTCGTCTATAAATTGAATTTTCATTCTCGCAGTAAGGTCAAAGACACTGTCGTCGAGAAATCCTATCGCGAAAACGGAATCGCTTTCGCACATGGACAATCGCTCACCCTAAAATCGCGAAGGAACTGCAAGCATGTTGCACGTATGTTATGACCATCGTGTCAATCGCTATGACGCTAACTATGTAGGCCATTGTGCCGAAGTACGAGTGTATCAGTAGAGGATAATAGTACTTTTCGGCGTCCATGAGAAAATCCACTCTGAACATCAATTGTTGCGCGTGCGTCCCGTTGCCCGAGCTGAGAACGTTTTGCATAATTGGCACGATTGGAATTATCATGAATGGTGTCATCGAGCCGTACATCCATGCTGAAATGTAGAAATTACCTTTTCGTATCCTCTAAACGGGTTAAAACACTTATGCAATTAATGCTAAACTCACCGACATGGAAGAGAGTCAAACGCCGACCAAGAATTGCGTATCTGTCCATTATTTCACTCTCGTAACGTCCTTTGAATCTCTTCCAATCGTTTTCCAGTATAACGAGAAGTTTTTTCATCTGAAAGGTTCGGTAAACGGAGACAATAATGAGTGTTGAGGACTTTTCTTCGTACTCATACTTTTGCGGTTGACGATTACTTTTTCAGAATTGACAATGAAATTTATTATTTTAGCTCCAACTACGAAGTCCACGAGAACGGGCGGTATCGATTCCAGGAAGACATCTTTGTCTTTCCAAGCGGCTATCATGCCGCCGATCTAAACGAATACATTGGAAAATCACGCGATTCGGATGAATTGGTGTATTTGGCTACTGTAGAGAAGCCTGAAGGAATATACATAATTTTTACCTGGAAGTAACCTTGAGACATGGTGAAGAAAAGCATGTTGAATAACAAAAAGTATTTGGAAAGACCGGACTGATGTGGCCATAGTCCAATCGTTATCAAAAAATTCTTATTGATAGCGTGATAAGGAGTTGCAACAAAGTCCATCTTTCTGCCTTGGTAGCTCGTTACTAAACTGTCCGGTGCATCGGGGAAAGCCGTGACAAAAAATCGATCTTAATTAAGTATTCTCTTGGTGAGGCTACTGTTTTAACGGAACCTCTGTTACGAGAACGACTTCAATAGGATGGGAAAAAAAACTCCGAACCACAATGTTCCGAAAATTACAGACGACTGCAATCCATTTGCATCGTTGATCATAGATAGAATAATTATCTACGAAGAAGTGCTGCATTCAAAAGAATATGACAAAAACGTAAAGGATCTTTCGGAAACCTAGTCACTCAGTCGGCAATCTATTGGGAATGTTTATATGACTCGAAAAGAAAATTCATTTCCATCCACCGTCTGTTCATAGTTGTTCGTTACGTTGATAGAGCTTTAAAGGCTCGTTATCATCCAAATGTGAACTTCAGAGACGGATACTTCGGAAAGGTACTTGTTTTTGTTGCGACTCTCGTCCTCTTTTAGAATGATACCGGAACTAAAAGTCAGTATGCATGTCTATTGCAGAAAAATTTCTAAAAAGATGGTGACCTCATGTTTGATAACAGACATTATCTTGAAATCTGTGCAGTTCGTTAATTAAAAGGCATACCTATAGTTGATCATTAAGAGTCTGACAAAACATCTTCGGCAACGTTATTGCATTCCGCACAACACTGATAATTTCACTTTTTAACTACTCTTGGAGATTCCGAACATGAAAAAACGATTGACGTGTCGGAAATGAATCAGCGACATGCGACGTTTGGTGTACACCGGCGCACAATCTTAATGTGTATGCATGACCCTGAATCATTTATTCACTCAAAAATACACGCAATCGGCAAACTCGGGAATACGTTAGTTTGCCTTAATGCATTTTCATCAAGAGAGTAAAGTACGAAGCCGAAGTTCGAAGGACCTTGAAAAATACAACAGTTATACGCTCCATTCAACAAACGATCTTGATGAAGACTATCAAAACTACTATTTGACTTACAACGGCAAAAGTTTCTAAGGACATGACGAAGAAGCCACCAGCGGTCTGGGCGCAGGGAACGCGACTCCTCATCATAATCATGCACAGAAGCTTTTTCGTTCTAAGCGATGATCGATACCAGTTGCTTTTCCATCTAAGAATATGCACGAAATCACCACACTTTCTCGCTAATAATTATTTTTCCGTGGATGGTCCATCCGTTATCTTACACATTTGTATAAACGCTGCGACTGTGATCCAGCAGTCGCTGAGCGTAATAATTCTGGACGAACAAATGAACAATCTGACCGAGAACCAGAACGATCTCCCTTATCAAGGATCGCAACTCGTTAAGATTCCTCAATATCTAACGGAAGAAAAATAGTGAAAATACAAATATCATAGAAGGTACTAACTTGGAGTAACATTACCTGCACTCCCGTGCAACTGATGACGAGCATATTGATGGCAATGGTGATGAGAAACGAAGTGGCATGGGCGGACTCGATGAGCTCTGCGAATCTTGTTCGGATAACTCAATGAAAGAAGCTATCGGCCGTAGCGACTACTTCGCATACACCGATTGCTTTAAATTCACAATTGTTCATCGCTATAGTTTCGACGAATAAATACCAACTCGATGGCCTCGTTGTGTCGATCGATGCAGTCGACGAAATTCGCGTACGTCATATCAGCGCTCCTTCGCGGGCGAAGGTCCAGATTGTGATCTCCGTCTTCTACGGCATTCCTCAATCTATAACTGAAAAGTCCCACTAGTCAGGGTGATAAGTTTTGCAAATTTTTTTCGCGTTGACGTAAAAAAATTCTTTTCTACTCGATGTACGCAAGTAAAGTATATATATAAGTTAATCGTAATGCATTTGTACGAAAACTTGCGAAAAATCGAAATGCAATTATGGAAAGAACAATCAAGGTACGTAATAAAGATGTAATTACGTTGCAATAATTTGAGGATTCTCACCCTAGAACGGAAAACATTCCGCAGGCATGTTCGATGGAAACGGCGAACATCGTGTCGGCCGCGACTAAACTCGTGTACAACAATAAACCTCCGATGACGGTGTGACCGAAAATCGGATAGTAATATTTCTGGATATCGACGTAGTAATAAACGTAAGCGGGCAATTGTTTCGTATCGTTACCCAACGTTCCCAACATCTGTGGCAATATTGGCATTGTCAAGTACAGTAACAGGGTCGAATAGATGTATACTGTGTGTGAATTGCATAAAAATGTCTCGTTACGAGTAGTTGAACAGCGCGAAGGCATTACTGTTTTTCAATGCTCACCTATCCACAGGAGACTTATTTTTCTTCCATATTCCGCATATCTTCGTTTGATTTCTGAGTCTATTGAGCCGCACGTCAAATCCTTGGCGTTCAACATCTTGTCGAGCAGCATCCTCATCTGCGACTCATGGTTGCGTGTTTATTAAAAAGCAATCGATGAACTAATCACTTTTTATAATACCGGCTTTCTAGTCAACTATATCAATGTTCGATGTTCTATGTTCTATGTTCTATGTTCGATATCACTATATAGAATACACTGGTTAATTTCATACTAATCACGACTCAAGGATGACAATTTTGCCTTCAGCGAATGAATGACTGTTTTGATCTGATCATACTCATATTTTTCGCTCACCTTATGGGAATTGAGCACGCAGTTGAAGAGCTTAATGAGGCTTACGCAATTCATCAGGAGCGGTGTGATACTCGTAAGAACAGCATTAAAATCGGGCCACGCGATTATTATAAACGCTGTCTGAAAATTTCGCTCGCAATTACAATTGTACCGCGCCGTTACTTCCCCGTTGAATTAAGTACGTTGACCTAATGATTTCTATTTTTTCCGTTACCTTGCAACAAAATTGGGAACCCGCAACGACGAAATAAACTAATAGGGCAACGCGTCTCGAGATTTTACTCTGATAAGGCCAAATCCCGATGGACAACATTACGAGCCTGTTGTTACCGTAATATCGCTTCAGTACGGAGTTCATTATTACCTCAGAATCTCGAACGGACTGAGCTGTAACTCATCGAACAATAGCCCGTTACCGTGCATACTATTCTACACTTCAGTGATTCTGCTCTAGGGTGTTTAAAAATTCTCTTCGATACGTCCCGAAGAATAAAAAGTATCAGCGGATCGACGTTCGCACCGGCTGGTCTTTCGGAGGGTTCAAACTCATCATTTATTCACGGCAACTTTGACAATCGAAGTGCATCGAAGTAGTGTAATTGTAGCTAGCGTTTTCCGCAGACTTTGTCGACTGGTGAGTTAGTCTTTCAAGCTTTTTTTTTCACACGTTGCCAGTAACACAGATAATCAACTTTGACGTTCTCGTCGCAGTATGATTATACAGGCGACATGTTTTGGTAGGATTTTCTGAAGTGGATCGGAGCGGGTCGATGCCTACAAGTTGAAAGAGACCTATCGTGTGGATAAAATCACAGAATGTTACCCTCTGTTGAATCGTCTATATTGCGAAATGTAATCAGTTTCCGGGCTTTGAATACCTGGTTTCATTGATTCTTGATTCGAATGATCTATATGACTTATAACGTGACTGTACGTACAGGATAACGATAGGAAATTCGAGAACTACAATGTGTTCCCATCTGGGAAGTGAGAATCCTGTTGCTAGGAGAATTCGTCTCGCGTTGTTCATCTGAATGAGGTGAGCATGGTGAAGTACGACATCGATGTTCTCACAACCTATGTAAAGAACGCACAGACAATCATGTTAAACCCAGTCATCGTCGATTGAACACATCAAAATTGTGGTGTTCAATTGTGAATTGGTATAAAACGAAGCTTGCTCTTGGCATCAAAAACGACTTTAACAATTCCAGAAAGTAGAGAGAAATTATTCTGTTTTGTAAATAAAGAAATTGAAAGAAAATCCGTAAACCCTATTGTAAGAAATGATAAAAGAAATTACATCTTTTTTATTTTTAAAAAATAAATAGTATCGAAGAATTCCATTTTTTTTAAACACGAACAGCACCTGACCGGCGATCCAATCATGGCGAATTTTGCGTATGATTTTTTTCTACCGAGACTAGACATCAAACGCATTTGTTTCTTGAAGTCGTTCATGACTTTGAAAAACATTCTTACCAGACTGAAATTCGCCAAAGACATGACGTAAAATTTTCCAGCCGTCAATTTGCACGGTTCGGCACTTCTGAGCATCATTATCATCAACAGCTTCTTCGACCTTTTACTGGCCTGATACCATTTGGCTGCATAGCTGTGGAAGAATCCGTGTACCGTATGGAAAAACAATAACCGGAAGCGCCGTTTCGTATTCATACTTAATCTTGAGCAATATCCACTCACACCCACTCGTATATTCGTTCGCTGTGATCGATCAACTTCTGTCCCGGCCAACTGATGAAGAATATGTGAACTACTTGCGCAACCGTGAAGGTCGCAAATCTGATCGCTTCTCCCGGCTCATCCAAGTTCATAACCATCTGCATTTAAATGAATCAAATAAGTCCGTCATCATTATCATTATTTCTCATAATCAAATTTATGCTGACCTGATATCCCGCGACGCTCATGCAAAAAACGCTCATTCCAAACACAAAAAAGAACACGACAACGTGACTGGATTCGATGGCATTAGCGAATCTTCAAGAAAAGTTATTCCATCAGCGCCTAGTCAATTTCGTCGCACTCACAATCGATTTGAATTATGAACAACCAGATTCTAAACGATTCAGGGTTTAGTCACCAACTCTATGGCATCTTGGTGCATTTTAACGCATCCGACAACCGCCCGATAAGTAAGTTCTTCCCGTCGTTCGTCGCTGATTTTGTCGAGTTCCTCAACGTTCGGTTCCATCAAATTCTCCAATCGATGTCTGGTATCAAGCACATTACATTCGATTACACCGTATTCGTCATATTTCTACGTTGTTCTCTTCAATGTCGAGCTTTAATTACCCCAAGGCGGCGAATATACCGCAAGCGTGTTGAACGTAGACCGCGTATGTAGTGTCCATCGCGACGATAATCGTGATAACGTAAGTCGTGACAAGATCGGCGTGTATCATCATCGGAAAATAATATTTCTCCGCGTCGACATTGCCATACTTCGTTGGTATCGGAGAAACGAAGGATCTCGATTCGTTGAGTGGCATCACAGCATCGAGAAGCTTCGGCATCGCTGGCGTGAAGACGTATAGCGCCAACGTCGAGTACATGTAGACTGCGAGGATGCCAAGAGGAATTGGTATAACATTCAATCGGGGTAACGATTGTGAATTCGTCCTAATGACGTTCTTATTTTTCTCTATTCGACCACATCAAAGTTACCCCCTCGTTGAGAGTAGGCATTAATGATGCGTAGCATATCGCACCGGCGTATATTAGCGTAAGCCGTCTTCCTTCGTTCGCGTAATTCTTCAATATTTCCAATTGAGATCCAGCGAGATTGGCTTCCCAGTCGTCGCGAATGCGATTCATCAGACCCTTAATCTAAATCGGATCAATACCGAGTACAGAGAATAGATGGCAATCGAAAGTACCTTTTTGCTGTAGTGATCTAAGACTCATTTCAATTCAGTCGACAAGAGTTTACCTTCTTCGCATTGAAAACATAGTTGGATATTTTAATGGTGTTGGCGAACTGAACGCCAAGGACTGATACGGAGTCGATAACGTAATCCAACTGTCCCCAAACTTCGATCATCAGAAAAATCTGCAAATAATCGTGGTAAATGACGGGCGACCTTTCATCCCTTGCAGAGCAATAGGAGAGGGATGATTCAAAGGTGTTTAAATTATTTGTCCATATTGCATTAGGTGACAAAAATGGCTTCAATGTCGTTCTCCAAACGGCATTTTTAAAAATATTTTCTTCATCGATGCGAAAGATCGATAACAATCAATGATCAATCAATAACCAGGTAAGATCAAAATCGACGGAATTTACCTCTGGCAAAACTAGGCTCATGATAGAAAAGTTCAATAGCGTTCGAATGATACGCTTGTGGACTGTGTTTTGATACGGCCACTGACCGACACAAATGAGAAGATATTTGTTTGTTCGATAGTAAGGACTGTCGAATATGTCCATGTCGTGGCGAGAGTCGTGACTGGACTAATAGATGTCCATACTTTTGATTCTATTGGACCATGCGGTTCTCTTGCGTTCATTAAAAAATCTCTCAGTTACGGGGCGACAAACGGCATAATTGCCTTGGAACATTATCCACACACGCTGGCGACGCGATTCCCGATGAAAAAAAGCAATCGATTACAAACACGAGAGACACCGTACTGTTTTCACGCCTGCGCTTCCTTCGCACTATGAGACACATTCGTTCGAGCATATGTCGTTTCATAATGCTCGATATTTGTTACCGACCAAGTCGGACTTCCGTGGCTGTACGCATAAAAAGGAAAAAAAGCGTACAATTACCGTCTGATATTCATCATACAAAAAATTGTGTGAAGCGAGGATCTTCATCAATTTTTCGTACTGCTTAAAACATCGATTCTTTCAAGTGGGTAAAGGGGAAAATCTCATTTTTTTGCCCTCAGAAGTCACTGGGTAAAGTAAATATTCCGCGTTATTCTGATGATACCTGAAAAATTATAACTTCATCGATCATTGATGTACGTACGATTGTGGATCTTCAAAAGATTCGTGATCCATACTACGAGATGATGACAATGGGAAATTTCACCTGTATAGACTACAGTAAGATTACGTCCGGACTTCGCGTATTGGGAAGAATCGCAATCTCGTAATCCTTGATTATATACGACCAGTCTTTTTTCAACGTTTCGTTTCGAGGAGTCAGGTACGGTAAACTAATTTTGTTTTATTATTAAATTTCTTCCTCAACTTGTGATTCATATTGCTCATCAGTTTCCTGTTAATGATGCAATTAAAGATCTTGCAACAGCTCGCCTTTTTGAAGTCGTTACCGCGGCAACGATTTCGCTTAACTGAATTTCTCCTATTTCCGTTCACCCCACTGCAAGCTCCTCTACGGCTCTACTGCAGCAACTGACGAAGATTGGAAAGTGGGGAATGGTGACTGTCGGGGAAGTACAGATTCACAATAGAAGCAATAGCAAACAGGAGTTGCGATGCAGTTTAAAAACATACTTGATGGATCCTCTGCTTATTATCAGCTAAATAAGGCCACAGACCTAACAGTGATAATAACCGGAGATTGATGATAAAGAAGTGAGTCTTTAGAATGTCCATAATAAGTATCGAGTGGCTACTGAAGCACCGAGAATGCACAGTCAAAATCTTTCATCTGATGAGATATTAATTTTTAAATATCTTGTATGGCAAATAAAAAAATAAAAAAATGTTTTCTTTTTTCCTGAAAAACAACACTTTTTTTGATGATGATTGAAATTGCTCGAAACTACACATGTATCCATAACATTGTTGTTGTGTATCACGCAAAAGCAGGCTTCAATTTGTTTGTCCCAAGATCAGTGATGATGAGAAAAACTTTCGAGTAGTGATCGATTTTTTCCAATTCACGTGAACTTGCCGAAATATGGTGAGTGTTAATCCAAATATCTTAATCCCGTCGACGTCCAAATGATGATTGCGAAGTCCATAGCAAAAAAAACTGGCATTAAAGGAAATGGATAACCGATCTAATAAATAATGAAATCCAATTCCTTTAATGTCAGCTCTTGTTATTACCTAGAATATTATAATTGTCGGACACTTGATTTGTGCACAGACCGAACGCTTGATGGATTGTCGTGCGCACACCGCACTATGATGACTCTCCGTATCGATCGGTACACGAGTGAAGGCTAGACAACGTCGATGATGATAATGATGGGTCTTCTTTGAAGTCACCTTCGTCACGTCACCGCCAGTCTCGTCACAACGACTGATCAACGACCCTGCTCAGCGTTAAAGAAACAACGAGTTCAACGAATCTCGTTTTCCAGCAATACCACAGCGTAAATGATGTCCCAGGTATCGATATCGGTTTATCGGTATTCAATTCCTCGCGACTTAAAATCGGTGTATCGAAATGCAATGGACAATGACCTTGAAATTCAACAGTATGAAATTCATTCAGGTCTGGGAGAACATTGGCTTTACGATACAATGCCGATGAGAATACATTCAACCATAAAAAAATGGATTATCCAGCAGGCAAAGAGCGCATTCGGTTTGCTGAGTCTTCCTTCAGACGGGGGGAGAAGGGTGGCTCAATAACCCGAACCCTGACATTGAATCCAGTCGATATGATTACGTGGACTTTCTGCATCTGGCGATAAAGCAAATATAGTGAGGGAGAAAGTCACATACTAAAGAGGCCATGGTAAATGTTACAATCGATACTCGCATACACACGTAGTGCTTGAATATATCTAGTCTTTGCCCTATTTTTTGCCCTTAAGAGAGTGCAGAACTACTGGCGGGAATGATATTCAGCACAGAGAAGGGATGAATCGATTTTCCGAACCCTCTTCGCAGTTCATGTATGCCCGTGACTGCAATGAAATGACAGTCTACTAGTGGACTTGGTGCTCGACGGTCGTGAAGAGTGGTTTGCAAAGCTAAGCAAGTGTTATTTTCCTCGACATTGAGTCTAGGGCATCGTTTCAATTTTGCTGCGTAAAACAGTGAAAATTATGCATGACAGAGGCGCAAAGTGGGAAAGTGACAATGTCGTGTTCATTTTTGCAATGTGGAAACTGTTATTGTATATACAGTACTTATGAGTCATTCGTGTGATAAAAGGTTCATAATTAAAGACTTTATTGAAAGTAACTTCTTTAAACACTTTATTGCCGCGGTACAACCGCGACCACGTTACCATATTGCTCGATGAATATATATTTCTCAGGGTTCTCAGGATTATCGCAGTGATGCAAAAACAGCGAAGTACGATAACGACGTTTGCATGACCTTGAATTTTTATAGAATACTCGTTATTGCCTTGACTTCAAATGATCAAGGCTATGTAACAATGCGCGAAAGAGAGAGAAGAAAGAGTCTTCGCATTACCTTGCCAAAGTTTTCCATCGTCATGTCGTACAATTTGCCGGCGGTTATTTTTTGGGGTTTAATTGACCGCAGCATGAGGATTCTCAAAAGCCTTTGAGTTCTCAAGGAAAACGTATACCACTCAGAAAAATAGCTATTAACGAAAGTCTCCGTACGATTATCGGGAATACTCGATGAAATTGAATGTCGGATAGGACTTACACGGAATCCCTGAATTTGATGCTCTCTTCGAGTAACTTTTCGCCGGGCCAACTGTTGAATAGAAGATGAAGGCACTGTGCGAGGTTGAATTGTATGAGCCTTACCGTCTCTTCGTACTGCCCGAATTTGATCAGTATCTGAATGATCGATTCGGATGTAAATTTATTGACGAATCTCGGAAACGGACTGGATTTGAATGAGACGAGCGAATAACCTTTGTTACAATTATTAACAAACCTGCACCGCTGAAAGGCTCAAAAGACCCATGCACATTCCAATCGTAAGGAGATACGCAATGGAATAACTGGATTCAATAAGCACGGCGAATCTTCGTCGACACATAGTAAAAAAATGATTAATACACCAATGTTGAGTGCCGCGTCAAGGTTTGGGTCAAAACTTTTACAAATAAACGTACTGGATCGTCTTCATGTGCTGGTCGATGCACACCACGAGTTTCTGGTAACATTTATCATCGCCCTTTGACATATCGGTATCATTCGTCAAATTTTTCAGACGATGCCTACAATACCCATTCTTTTCACTTGCTATACAGATTTTAGTTAAGAAAAAAATTCAATGATTACCCAACGATCGCAAGCATTCCGCAGGCATGTTGAACGTAACATACAAACATCGTGTCCGATGCAATAACGGTCGTCACTACTATCAAAGTGCCGCTGTAAGTGTGAAACAATATTGGGAAGAAATAATCTTCGACATCTACATAGTACTGAGTTTTATGCGGCAACTCATACGGCCGGCTCTCGTTCAGAGGCATGAACAAGTCGAACAATCTTGGCATCAATGGTATCGTTAAATACAAAATTATTGTACCGTACAGATAACCTGTTATTTTTTTGTAATCAATTCAATTATATGCACAACGAAATGACAATGATGAGTTCAATATGTAACACTTCGAATGGCAATGTTTTACCTATGTACAGTACAGTGAGTTTCCTTCCTTGTTCTGCGTACCTTGCGAGAATCATTATCTCGTCTTCCTCACGGAGATTCGACCAGTCATTTTTTATCGTTACGAGAAGTTTCATCATCTGCGACAGATTTATGTTCCATCATTGTTGCTCGATTGTTGTAACGTGCACGTGACAAAGAACAAAGCATTTTTGCTCAAGTCGTTAATATTACCGCTCACCTTATCCCTGTTAACGATACAATTGGTAGACTTAATACAGCCACACAATTGGACACCCATCGGCGTCAAGCATTCGATCATAATGTCCATATTACCCCAAATTTCCACCAATTTAATAGTCTGCGTTAGTCATATCGAAACATTAGAATCGCCATAAAAATGATCGCTGCTCATTCATTTTCTGTATGATTTTTCGTGAACGATTTTTTTCGACATCGTGACAACGAAATGGTTACCTCGACTATCATAACTGTAAGCAGAATAATTTGGAATAGGAATTGGTGTACTTTTTGTTTGACGCGTTCTTGAAATGGCCACTGGCCAATGATCGACAGCAGTCGGACATTGTGACTGTAAAAGCGAGATCTAAGAATGTCCATAATACCTGTCGCGATGACCACTGAAGTAGAAAAAGTGATTTGATAATTATTTTGTCTTCTCGTGTGACGGAATTGAGTGGCAATGATTTATTACTACCTAACAGTGACTCGCACAACGTTTTGCCAACCCGCGAATTATCACATTAAAGGGCCTTGAAATAACCCGATTGGGTTCATTAAAAATGTATACACTGAACGTCGTCCATCATCGACAAAAAAAGGAAGGATGGATGAGGGTGAAAAAATACGCGAAAGGGAGGATTCAGATCGCTTCTTCTCGGCGGAACGTTCGTGAATTCAAATTTCTCCAGAGAATTATCAATAAATAAACGTTTCCGCAATATATATTCTCTTTCTCATTATTCGTGTAAAAGACAAAAGCTGTACATTACCATACCTCACATTAGTTTTAACAATACAACGCGACCGCGGTGTCAAATTGAATTTGAATCGGTTAAAAGGCGTGATGTGTGTGTTTAACTAATGTCCGTCAAAGCCGAGACTACGTTGGCAGATTCCCAAACCAGTGAAAAACTCAATGAAAAGCAACGAATATCCGTTTTAATAAATCTCTTTGGTGCCTTTGATACTTTTGTCTACACCTCAAACCTTACACGTCTGACATCTTTGTCGTCATTCGCGTTGCGCACAAAAGGAATCCTTAATTGCCATGCTGCGGCACCGTATCACCTCGAAGATTCTCGGTTTCGATCAGTGCTCGTACAACCGTAGAACAGTAATGGACACATTTCGAAGTTGTCTCAGTAAAGTGAATCTTTTCCCTGCGATAGGTAGCATTGGAATGATTTGAAATAGCAAAGCGGTCAAAAAAACTTTTTTTACTCAACAGTTTCACTTTTCAGTTACAGTAATAATATCTCACCTAATAGTTGGTCGGCATTTAATCGTTACTTGGGAGGAAGGAGGAAATTTAATAGTTACATCGATACGTCACGACATACTAATCCCTGTAAAATTGAAGTGCATTAAATCATTGACTATCTGGGAGAATTTGGAAATGATAATAGATTATATTATCCCGATGGCGATTCAATTAATAGCTCGCTGCAAGTCAATCAGTTGGATTATCAATCGGGAAAACGTAAGCTTGTATCTTTCATATGTACTTGTCGTAAATACAATTACATTTTGGTTGCGTCCTAACGAATAAGTTCATACCAGATGACGACACTTCTCGAAACGATTGATCCCATTATTCATTGGTCAAACTTTGGAACAATTTACGTACGGGAGATTGTGAAGCGATGCGCGAAGCGAGAACACATCTCATTTCATTCAGGTTAATTTAATAAGTATCATTTATGTAAATCCGTTTCGTTTTCTCACCCTTGGAAATTTCATTGTATGATTATGTGATTTGTGCCGAATGGTTATTTGCTTCGCTATTCTCTCTATCTCTCCAAACAATTAATGTTACAAATGCTTATTTCAGTTATGCGCCAGGACAAGAGTCATCCCCGTACGTATCTACATCAGCGACATGATTGTATAGATTCCAAAAAATATTTTTACTATAAATTAGCATCAACTTACATGAACATGATAATAACAGCGGCGATGGTTATAACTGCGATCAGTACGTGCGCTGCGTACGTTCAACATGTTTCGAGAATACTCCTGATTGTTGGGTAATCAATTTATAGAAATGTATTCGAAAAAAAGTTTCATCCATATTCAATGTCAAACGAATCGAAAACCAGCGATACAGACATCAAATGAATTACTTTTCAACGCTATCGATATCAACTTGCCAAAAAACGACCGGGAACTGATTTTCTGCATGCATCGAGACTTTAAGATTGTCGAGCTTGATCTTACACGAAAATTGCATATTTTCGTTGTCGCATATTCAATTCCGATTTGTGATAAGCTTCACATAAATGTCGATATTACCTAACGAATGTTAATTAAGGTTCAAATACTCGACTAAAGTGTCCGATTTTACTTCGTACCTCATCTTCGAAGGTATTGGCTTGGTAATTCTGAGCACTTGAAAATTTGTCAAATTATTATTTAAATATTTATAAAATCTGGACAATACGAACTATGTTCAGTACCATTCACTCTCGCACAATTCATCGAGCGTTTTGGGTGTGTGGAACCCGGATAATTACAGCGGTTATACTGGATGACGAATCGATGGCAAACTACACTAAGAAAACTGATTTCGTTGCAGCTGTTCATAGTCACGTGTATCTGCATAAACACAGAGGCAATGAAGCTCAAATTGCGTTAAGACTGATTGCACAATACAACATAAACAACATCGCACAATAAATTGAAAAATTATCGCCTGGAGAATTTTCCCAATGTAATTGAGTGATTTTTATTCGTGAAAGTGAATTTAGGACTTTTAAGTTACTTTCAGAACTCAGCAAATTAGTAATGACAAAAAATAGAGATAACAATACGCACAGAAATTATTTACGTAAGATCTGAGTCAGTGTATTAAAAAAAGTCACGTTTGAGTTTCAAAAATGAATAAACAAATGGCGAAGAATATCAGCGTAATTTCTTGTCCCTCAAAACAGTATATTATCGGTATACAAAGAAGATTGTAACATGCCGTCAACATGTGCAATGAATTGGAGAAAAAATCGTATCTATCACGCATTGTCGTTTTAACATTTGTTCTCTAGGAAGCCTTTGTTATCTAGAAGGTGACTCAAGTTGATCGAGTGATTGAAAGTCACGCCCGTGTCGAATTCGCTTCGAAGGATCAGCTACTTCATCGCATGGATACTAAAACCGTGAAGTACGACATCGATGTCTGTATGACCTTGAAAAAAAGTCACAGTCCATTGATGAAAATGTGGATAAAATCGTAATATCGTTTCTGACCTTTGCGAAGCTCTCCATAGACATATCGTACAATTTTCCGGCGGTCATTTTGCAGGGCTTGAGACTTCTGAGCATGGCCAGCCTCAGAAGATGCCTTCCTTGCACTGGAAACCGGTACCATTCTGCGAAATACCTATAAAAAAAATAGCAGTGATGAAAACTGCATCAGCCGCTATGGTTGTGAATTAATTTTTTTTCCTTTTCAGCATACAAGCAGTTTCGAAAGCGATGAGTGTGATCCATGAGCATCTGACTCGGTAAACTGTTGAAGAAAAGATGCACCAGCTGACCAACAATGAATTGTCCGAGCCTAAAAACCTCATGATACTGTCCGAGTTTCGTTACGACCTGATTCAAATAAGTATTTCCGTGAATGTGGTGCGCATGGTTTACCATTATATGACACAATTGACGAAGCGTACGCACCTGAAGTCCTGTTGCACTGATCATCAGCATACTGGCTGCTATTTGAAAGAGGAAGGACAACGAATACGATGTCTCCATGAGAGTTGCAAACCTTTAACACCAAAACTCGTTGCCCATTTCGCATAAACTCTACTCCCGTCGTCATAAAGACACAATTTGGACGTAAATCGCGAATACCGACTCAATTACTCTCCCGTGATCCTTCACACAATCCGCAATGTGCGCATAAACTTTCTCGGCGTTCTGGCTTTCTACTCCAAAGTCGTCGATCGCATCGAGATCAGCACCTCTCATTGTATTCTCCAATCGGTTACTGCCCAACGACACTCACGATAAATCGAGAAGGTTCTGTGCATGTTGTTCGCAACGAAAAGTCTGTGCAACCAACTAATTGAATATGTTTTTTACCCTATAATGGCGAACATTCCACATACGTGATGAACGTGGGCGAGAAGCAACATATCCACGCCGACAATGACCGTGATAGTTAGTATCGTACCCACGTAATTGTGAGTCATTATTGATGCGTAGTGATGATCTTGGTTTACGTAATATTCGGTCTCGTACAAGAACTGATGGGGTCGCGTCTCGTTAAGCGGTAGTACAACGTCGAGTATTTGAGGCATCAATGGTATGATCAAATAAATTGTCACGGATCCGTAAACGCAGGCTTGGCCGATGAAGAATTAATTTTGAAAAAAATTAAATATGCTACACAACTTTTTCTTATCAGTATTCCGATTGTGATTATTCACCGCCATAGATCAAGCCCAGAAGACATCCCCGTTCGACGTACGACATCAACATGTTTATCTCTTCCTCATCCGTAAGACTCGCCCAGTCCTGCTTCATCAAATCCATGAGCTTCTTCATCTGCGAAGACCTCCCGATTCGTTATCAACCTGGTTCGGAAAATAGACGGGAAGAAAAATACCGGTACCTTGACACTGTTGGATATGCTATTGGACGACTTCATGAGAGCAACAACCTGGACTCCCATCGGCACCATGCATTCGACCATCATATCTATGTCACCCCACAGTTGTATAAGCTTCAAGCCCTTCGAACGCATCGAAAATAGGTCAGTTCTTCTTACCACCATTCTCGCGTCAAATGAACTTATAACCGGTTTTATATCGACCATAGAAGAGTATCACAGTGTAGACAACGATGGGGATACCTGAACCAAGGTGACCGTTCCGATAGCCAGGTACAGAAGAGTGCACTGAAGCAATCGCTGATTCGATGACTGGTACGGCCAGTGGCCAATAACTGCCATGATGCATCTATTTATCCGGTAATACCTAATGTCAAAGATATCCGTCATTCTTTGTTCAATTTCGTGACGACACTGATGAATTGTGGTCAAAGGGAAGTGTGATGTGGGAGCACCTCTAGCGTTGTCCATCCTGACATCCATTGGTCGGTCGTGCCTTATTATGTATTCCTTCAGTAAACCACCCTGCCGCATGTCTTCCAGATTCAGGATAATTATAGTGCACTCTGGTGGATCAAAAGACTTTGATGTAACGAACAATTAACGGCCGACAAAGAAGCAATCAATAGACGTTATTCGTTGGGACTCCCGGAGAAAGTCTGCCTCCAGTGTACTGCAGTACACTTTGTGACGGATAGGTAAAGACGCGAAAACCCGAGGTGTCCTTCCGATGATTTCTTTGCTCCGCAAGCGAAATTGGACATTGGTGACATAGTTGTTTCACTATTCAAAACTGTGGCTCTTTCCAAAAGCACATATGAATGCACTAACTTACAAAATTTATTAGCTGTGAATCAAAAGCAAGCCCCTATCTGATGCAATTTACTTAAAATTTACTTGCAATTTACTCAAAAAATATGACGATTGGAGGAACACCAAAAAAAGTAACAAGCTGGGATTGATTTATTTATTTATATTATTATTTATTTATCAGGAGCATTTCATAAATGTATCTCATTGCATCGAAGTGAGCAACGTAAAATACGACATCGAAGTTTGAAGTACCTGAAGGGAAAAAGTATAAGTGCAGATCGATATAAACCATTAACGCATAAAATAACTCACACTGCAAAAGTTCTCCATCGACATGACGTATATTTTGCCGGCGGTTATTGTGCACGGATTGATAGTACGCCTTATCAGTAGACCGATTAATTGTCTCGATCTCAGTGACATCATGTACCATCGACAATTGTATCTATGCGATGGATCGATCCGTTGAGTAATTATTTGACAATTTTTTATTTTTCGCTGTAACTTTGACTTACGCCGATTCGCGAACCAGTGAACTGGCTTCCATTATCCAATGCCCGGGCAAGGTGTTGCAGAACAGATGAACCACTTGCGCGACGGTGAAAAATGCAAATCGGAACGCGTCTTGTCTTGGGGTGTCCTTTGCGACTGTCTGTGCGTATAGATTTTGTCCCATTACACGGACGAAAAAATGGCACGCAAAAGTGGTCGATAACGTACCCGAGAACCCGTACAGCTCATAATCAGCATGCTGATGCCGAGTACAAATACGAGACACCATTCGCACGAAGATTCCATGAGTCTTATGTATCTTTGACCCCGAAAATAAAATATTGTAAGTTACCATTGTCATCGAATGATGGAAGACAAATTTTGTTCGCAAGCATTACTTTTTGAAGTGCACGGCAATTTTGAGTCAGAAAAGATGTATTTCAGCGTATTACAGGCATCGCCCAGTTGAGGAACAAACACAGAGCATTTGCCGCAAGCAAACAGTTCGATGGATCTATTTGATCTATACAATGACCAGAAAAAAGTAAGCGAAAGCAATACTTTGGTACTCGAATCACGCCTATAATGAGGGTTCTGACTCAATTTTGAGAGTGTTTTCCGCAAAAAAAAGCAATATCATTATTTAAAACAGTGAAATCTCGGACATTTGATATACCCCTCACAAGCAAACAGAACACTTTCACTTCCATGACAATATCGAACCGTTTCTGTGGCTATCCGCTTTTCATAGCTTTCCCGACGACTTAGATTCGGTAGTGGAACAACATCCAAACACTTTTTAGATTCTGTGCAATTAAATATCAGGGATTCCACTGTATGAATAATCAGTTCGTAATCATATCACTTACTGTATCGCGCGTTTGTGTTTCTTGATGCAAGGGACGATCTGCTGATAATGAACATCTTCCCGGGGTACTGGATTCAACGTTACGCTCACCTTATCGTCCTCTCGTATTATATTCTCCAAGCGATATCTGCGCGCCTTGCATTTTAATTATAATTTCCCGTAAACCCTTAACAGAAGGAACGCGTGCTCGTTCCTTCGATAAACATCGAGCCTAAGCTACGTTGTTTTTAGTGTTACAATTAGATATAACATATTAGCGGATATCACCTCAATATCTCAAGCATTGCGCAAGCATGTTGTGCAGTGCACATGTAGAGCGTATCAAGGGATACTATGATCAGAATGCATACGGCACATACTACGGATCCGTGTACGAGAATCGGATAAAAATACTTTTGCGGATCGACCCTATAATCCGTTTGAAAAAGAACGAGTTGAGGTCTCGATTGGTTTAACGGCGCGAAGTAATCCAAAGCTTTCGGCAGCAATGGGGTTAGCACCCAAGCCGTTATAATCGAATAAATGCATGCTAAAATATAATCGAAATTCAACAGATTAACGTACGTTCTTTTGATAAACTAGAACAATCATTGTTGCTAGCTGGACGTGTCAGTGACATCAACTAACTCGCATAGCATATCGTTAGGCGTCTTCCCTTTTCGGCGTATTCATGAAGAATATTCATTTCCGCCATTTGGGTAATGTAACTCCAGTCATCCCGGGTCTCGTCGAGAAGCTTTCTTAACTTTAACAATGTCACGAATTTCATTGCACGATTTTTGTTTAATGAATCATTGTCGTCACCTTCTTGGTATTAAAGATGCAGTTGCATAGCTTGATGGTGCAACCAATATTCGTCACTACCGGAGAAAAGCACTCGATGAAGAGATTCGTTTGGCCCCACGACTGTACCAATTTCAGCATCTAAAAGAGATCAATGATTTACCAAAAGACACCTCAGTTCTTTTAATGCCAAAACAAGACGCGACGGACAAGTGTTTAAATCTTATTCCTCGAAAATGCTTGCATACCTGAGGTATCAAAAGGCTACCACCCAAAAACACTAAACCGATCGTCCTGATGGTTCTCTCGACGAGCGATTGATAGGGCCATTGGCCGACGAAGCACAGTATTCGTTTATTGATGATGTAGTATCGTTCGCCAAAGATATCTGTGCAGTTCGAAAAATGATCGTTTTCATTTTTTTCCGTATGCATTTTTTTTAGTTTTCCGGTCGTGACATTAGACACGATATATTCGTAACGGAAGCTAGACCGAGAGACGACTACGATAATAGTGCAATCAATTTGTCTCATTTTTTACCGACGGCAATTGACAAATTACGAGGGTCGCCAATAGGCTTTCCTCGTTCGTGTCACAAGTCGGCGTTCGCGCGCCAGCAAATATGGTGGGCAGTAATTTCGAGCGATTTTGCATATTTGATGATCCGTACTGTCGCACGGTGACGGCATAACCCAGGAGCTTTAGCAGAGTGACGTTGAAGAAATTTCAGTACTGCCGAGAGCAGCGAACGACAAGAAAATCTCCAGCCGCTGTTGTACCCGTATTTTCCGGTCTCTGTTCGAAGTTACCCTGACCTTTGTAAACTCAACAAGTTTCGAGCTAGCTGCAACGATTGAATAGCAATCTGGTCTGTCGAGACGAATTTTACAGTTTACTGGTTCGATTTCCGCGCATGACGATATGAGACTTTAACATACCGAAAGATTTCTCATTCTGCGAGAATGATTGAATTAAAACGTTTTTGTCAACCAAAAATGAATCCGACATTTAAGACTATCAAAATTATTGTGTGCGAATGTCGGTGAAAAAAAAGATGTTGCCGTCGTCGGAGAAGATGCAAAGTTGGAACTGTTCATATCGGAATTAACGCGGACCATAGAATAAAAATATTTCAATCAAAAGCCGAAGATGTTGAGTATAGTGAACAGCTACAGATAATCGTGGAGTTGTTATGCAATTCATTCGCCATAGAGCAATACAAGAAGAACGACACATGCAACGTGAAAAATATTATTCAGGGGAAGAAACAGAACTATACAGATCAAGCACCAATACACTACATCGAGGTAACAAGGTAAAATAAAACATTTTGAGTACCTTGAATAAATGAACAATCCGTTCAAACAGTTATTTACTCTTCATTTAGAATTCAAATGAAACAACAATAAATTATGTCCAACTTACGCCGCAAGTTCTACCTTGACAAACCTTTATCTTCCTTTACCTTATCTTCGATTCCGATGATAACGCTCATGTTGTGAGGAGATCGAGCATTTTATTATCACCCTTGAAGACCTTGGAAATTGTATTTGCGAAATACGAAAATTGGGTAAATACGGAGAAAAATAGTCAGGAAGCAATGTTAAAAATTATTCACCAGACGATGAACCGAACTGAGACGAAATCTCTGGATCAAAAGCTCGATTCCATTGCCGAGCGCAGGCAAGCCGCTGCGAAAAGATGGTCAACTGGCGGGATGACGAAAAATGGAATCGTTCAAAGTCTTGGCACGCGATGCCTGTTGATAAATCGCGGTCCTACGACGTTTTTCTACGCGGCTACGCCAATGGTATACCATCAAAGAATCGTAGACCGTAAGTGCAAAAGAAATGTCAACTAAGTGACATTCGAATGGTACTGTACAAACAATACAAGATTATCACTGCATCGATGTAAGCAAGGTAAAATAGGACATCGACGTTTGCAGAACCTTGAAGAAATTTGAAATTTGTTAACTTATTTCTATGATAATTTAGATACAATGGCTACAATGGCAAGCGTTGATCAACTTACACCGCAAAAATTCTCCATGGACATGACGTACATTCTTCCAGCGGTAATGGTGATTGGCTCGATGGTCCTTCTTATGAACAGGACAATCAATTTTCTCGATCTCACGGACATCAAGTACCACTTGCAATTGTATCTATGCGATGGGGACTAATTAGATTCTTGGAAAAAGCCACATCCGCCGAGCACTTCAATCCTCTCGGGGTCTAGCTTCACCGATAGTGCAGACGTACACCGAGTTTGGAAGCAGAGAACTCGAATCCATTATCCAGTGTCCGGGCAGGGTGATACAGAAGAGATGACAGATTTGAGCAATGGTGAAGAGTACGAATCTTATGACTTCCTGCCTCGGAGTAGTAGCTGCAACTATCTACACGCAGAGTCGTGATTGTGTTAGAGGAGGAAAAACGGAACGACATTACGGTAACGTACTCGAGATCCCGTACAGCTGATAACGAACATATTCAGGACGACGATGAATAAAAGAGCCCACTGAGACGAGTCCTCCATAACCCGGATATAGCTTCGCCGAAAAATCCAATGATGTAAACGACAATCTTGGAAAACCGAATTGTCAGAGGTAACAGCGATGAGCATCTCACACGTTTGATTATACTTTCCATAAGTGCTCGAAAGTCCATTGTCTTATCGTAAGAGAGCGTATGAATGAGTAGAGAAAACCCACAATTTTCCAATGAGCAGAGACGGCCAAAAAGACACTTTTGATAGTCTTCAGAACCCTGAAGCATTGCAACGCGAGACGTCTCGCTGTACCTCATACAATTCTTCGCATCGTCTACTTACTTTATAGAACGTTTGTGTTTTTTCATGCAAGCGACTATTTGTTGATAATAAAAATCTTGGTCGGGATTGAGCTGCGGCCTGCCCTTGGCATCGACTCGTATTACGTTCTCCATACGACATCTGTAGAGAAAGACTAACAAAGGAGATTCGAAGAGTACATTCGTATATCCCTATCCCGAATGGCTTCGAATCGTTTCCTTCTACTCTTCAGACATAAAAAAAATTCAAGTACGCCGTTGCAAAAGCATAATTGCAGCAAAGGTTCGAGAAACTTTGAAAAAACTATTACAAATGCTCGCCAGTGAGTTCTCCGCTGTGCTTTTGCGTCTCTA
Source organism: Ischnus inquisitorius (assembly GCA_963924025.1). Taxonomy (NCBI): domain Eukaryota; kingdom Metazoa; phylum Arthropoda; class Insecta; order Hymenoptera; family Ichneumonidae; genus Ischnus; species Ischnus inquisitorius. The sequence continues at coordinate 8,966,459 of OZ001246.1, forward strand.
AATCGTTGCGTGACGAGACGCGTCGTTTTTTGCTATTCTACAGTAAATTCCATTGCACTATCAGCGACTGTAACCTGAGAATCTTCAGCATTGCGCAAACGTGTTGTGCGAGCGTCATGTAGAGCGTGTCAACGGCCACAACGCTCAGTAGTACAGAACAAGCGACAACGGATCCGTGAATGACGATCGGATAAAAATACTTGTCGGGATCGACGTTGTAATCAGTTTGAAGAAATCTAATGTTCGGTCGCGATTCGTTTAGCGGCAGGAAAAAATCCATGACGATCGGTAAGAATGATATCGATATCCAACCTGCTGTACCCGTATAGACCAAAGCTGAGATACGACATTTCGTATGAACGCACAATGAAAAATAACGAGAGCTCGTAACATCGATAAACTAACTCAAATACAATATCGTGAAGCGTCTTCCTTTGAGTCCACATTCCTGGAGAATCTTCAGTTCCGGCTCGTATCGTACGCGCTCCCAGTCGTCCCGCGTCTCGTCGAGAAGCATTTTTATCTTGAACATGATTCACTGCATGCAATACCCATTTCAAATTTCAGTTGCCTCTGATTTCAATGCGATTCTACGAAGAATCAATTGCAATGATCAACTTTTTTCCTCACCTTTTGTCGGTGATAGGCACAATTGAGCAGCTTTATGTCGCACGCAAGGTTCACTATTAGAGGTGAAAAGCCCTCGACGATGATGTCGATGTTACCCCATGACCTCACCAACATCAGTGTCTTTATAAAATTAACATTCATGTGTACAAAAAAAATTTACAGCCACATTGATTGTATCGGAAGGAAATATATTTTTTTTAATTTTTCCAATCGAGGAGGCGATCGCGCCTACCTGCGGTCCCAGAAGACTGAGACTCAGCGTTATTAGACATATGCTCCGAAAGTTTCTCTCCAGAACAGATTGATAAGGCCACTGACCGATGAGGCGGAGGATTCGTTTGTTAATACTGTAGTAACGCCCGTCAAAGACGTCGACGAATTTCGAAAAATCACACGTTTCGCTATGCATTTTTTTTATTTCGTTCTCTGGCTGCGTCTAGCGATATTACCGAACAAGATCGAAGCATATCTCTGATAAGAGCGCATCATACAATCATCGTGTCTTGAGACGAATGGCTAGTGTTTCAACAATTTTTCAACAAAAATTGTATAATGACGTAGTCGCGGAAATGTTTCTTATTCGCCGATACTGACAGGGTCGCGTGCAAGAAAATAAGGTGGAACAACGGCGTCGAGACGAATTTGCATAGTTAATGATCAATTGTAGTGGATGGTGTCAGGATGACAGTGGGGGCCCTTCGATCGTCGAGAGGTCCGAGTCGCAGGTAAGAAAAGTAATAGCCGATACCGCGACGCGGAGAAGGGCAACAAGAGCACTTAGTACGTTTCGATTTGCAGCAACTGCGCCTCGTAATATGTGCAAAACAAGTGAGTTTTTTTGTTCAGGCAAGGGAAAGGAATCGGAATACGAACGCTGATTGATAATCATCGTAAAATTTAATAACGCAATTTGTACGTCGAGTACAATCAACAAATTCGAAGCGATCAACGTCGATGGGTCCGAACGATTCAAGCGGGCGCCGTCCAAGCAGCATCAGCTTTCCGTATCATTGCATCGAAGTGAGCATCGTGAAGTAGGACATCGACGTTTGAAGTACCTTGAATGAATTAACGATTGTCCGTGATAAACTCGAATTTTTCCAATTGCAGAGCTTGGGATTATGTTTTCAACTCACTCCGCAAAAGTTCTCCATCGACATGACGTAGATCTTTCCGGCCGTGATGGTGCACGGAGCTGCGCACCGTCTTATGAGAAGAACGAGCAAGCTCTTCGATTTTGACGACATCAAGTACCATCGACAATTGTATCTGCGGAATACGAGGATTGAGTCGATGCGACCGAAGAAGCCTTTATGGAATACGAAACTCACGCGGAGTCTCGAATGAAGGAACTCGACTCCATTATCCAGTGGCCCGGCAAGCTGTTGCAGAAGAGATGAACGATCTGGGCGATGGTGAAGAATGCGAATCTCACGACGTCCTGAGGCGCGGTTCCCTTCGCGATCGTCTACGCAAAAGGGGATTGAAAATATGTTGTAAAGGGGAAAATTACACGGTAAGCGATAACTTACCCGGGCACCTGTGCAACTCATGATTAACATGTTAAGGCCGATTACAATGACGAGACACCACTCGCACGTGGATTCGATCAGCCGTATGTACCTTCCGCCGAGAAAAAGAGACGGAGGAAATCATTTTAAGTTTGTTCTGATCCATAGACATTATTGGCTCATTGATGTATCAATGCTATTTCGAAATTCGATTTGAACAAGATTCGCAACATCGTTGAGGGCATACTTTACTGCTGGGCATACTGAGCTGGGCATTTCTTTGATAGCAATGTGGAATTGACCCCCTAAGATTTTTTTTTTCGAAATTTCCGTACTCAGAAAATCTTTGGTCGATATTTGCGAATATCTTTTTGAGTGTAAGCGCAATATCTCTTCGAATTCGTGTTCAAAATATGTGAATACCCATTTTCAAAAAATCCTTTAAAAAAATAACTCAAAAATGAGAAGAAAATTCTTCAAAAAATCGTTATATTTCCAAATGTTCGTGACGAGTTAAAAAACGTTAGTGTTTAAAAAATACTAATTCGTTGATAACTTTACGAAAAGTTATTATTCAAATATAATTTTCTTGGGATCCTCTGTACGGTCCATTTTTTTCAGATTTTCATTTCACCAGAAAATATTGAAAATTTTGCCGTAATCCCATTTGCAACTGCGACTGGAGAGATTTACTTTCCTTATAGATCACATTGATCCCTATGAATAAATAATTAGAAAGGAAACAATCTTGAAATTACGCTCAAGATCAGAACGCCAGACAAATGATTTCCAGCGGGTTAAAAGCTTCACGATTCTGGCACCTCGTAAGATTTAACCGTATTTCGCACCGAAAAATCACGAATGATCACTTACGCTATGATGCGTTTGTGCCTCTTGATGCAAGAAACGATCGATCGGTAGTGATCGCGTTCGCGATTGGCCAGCTTCGGAGTTTCGTCGGGCCTTTCATCCCTTATAATGTTCTCCAGACGATATCTGTATTTCAATACTTACGACCACTGATCTACGCTAGACAGGCTGTAGTTCGTTCATATTATCGCAAGCATGAATCAATGAATATCACCGCAATACTTCGATCATTCCGCAGGCGTGTTGCGACAGGGCCATGTAGAGAGTATCGTTGGAAATGAACATTTGAATGCCCGCGACGCAGACGACGGAGCCGTGAATGAGAATCGGATAGAAATAGTCATCGCGATCGACCTTGTAGTCAGCTTGGAAGAGCACGAGATGCGGTCGCGTCTCATTCAGTGGCAAAATATAATCCATGAGGATCGTTAACAGTGGCATTGTACACCACGCCGCTACGATCAAGTTGATCATTACTGAAAATCACAAACAGCGATTAAACGTTTTATCGCGAGTTTCCCAGATCGATACGCAAATTAATCGATGTTGCGCTCTCAGCTCAACTCATATAAGCCAAAGTGCAAAGTCTTCCTTTCTCCCCGTATTCCCGAAGAATCTCCAATTCCGGGGAATAACGCCTCATGTATTCCCAATTCTCGCGGGTCTCATCGAGAAGCCTTCTTATCTTTAACAGTCATGAATCACTACTAGACACAATGTGCAAGTTTTCATACGATCTCAAATATTTCTCAGCACTTCCATTCGTCGAGTGATCGCATGACGTTTTTCTCACCCTCTTCGTGTTGCACAACAAATTAACGAGCTTGATCGCGAATCCAAGGTTCGTTATCATAGGCGAGAGACACTCGATGAAGAGGTCGATGTCGTCGAACGATTGTACCAGTTGCATTATCTGAGTACGTTTGCAAAACGACAAATCGACGTATATACGTTGGGTCTAAAACGCGGCGAGACCTACCTGAGGTACCAAAAGAGTAAGCGATGCAAGTGACAAAAGAACGGTCCTGACCGTTCTCTCCCGAAAGGACTGATATGGCCACTGGCCGACGAAGCACAGGGTTCGTTTGTTCATTAAGTAATATCGCTCGTCGAATATGTCCCACGTCCCTCCGCTATTTGCTCGAGTATGCTTGTTTTCTCTTATCATTTCACAATTCATTTTCCGTTTCTCGCCCATGGCGATCGACAATATATTTTCGCTTATGGTCGACCGTACGAGACGGAGAGACTCCGCGCGTCAAGCGTGCCGCACACTTGCGTAACTCATGTAATGCTACGGTATTATCGTAAGAAGAACGATCGATGCGACGTGATGTACGACGAAAATTTGCGAATTGCGAGGCTCGTAGAATTCGAGAGCATCAATCCCGAGGGCAGCGATGGCGAACGGACGGATAAATAATGTTAGGAAAATTTGCATAGTTGATCGATGAGAGATAGCAGATGGTGTTCGAGGGGGTGAAGGGGCAGCCGTTTGTCGTACATCCCGGTTGACAATTCGCGACGCGTTATTATCATTATCTTGTCACGTTCAGCAATAGTTATGTGCGTTCTTTGAAGAGGCTCCGGATGAAATAAGTCTACGTCTGGCAGTACAAATTCTTATCGGTCTGTAGGCTCAGATAATTACGGCGACTTGACGCCAACTGAGCCCGATGTGTCTGCAGATTTTAGTAATGGCTTTGCGGAGACGAACTGGCTTTGAGGATCCTCGTATCAGGTTAATTTGAGTTTTGCAGCCAGACATATATTTACGTTATTCGACGAAATTACGTTAGAGACGAAGAACACTTTCTTAGAGTCCAAAAAACAGTCTCTTCGTCCCTAATGAATGTGCATTGAATAAAAAAAAAGAATATTCTGGGCGGACCAGAAGAAAAATTCGAGAAAAAAAATGTCATTGAAACACAACTGGTAACAAGCTTGACCGTACAAGACGTATTTGTCTTGTGCATAAATCTTCTTGTATGTTCTAAAGATTATGGACGTGATTGTCACAAAGAGTGCGCGTCGACGATTGATGATAAAATACTCATATTTGAACAGTAATTCATGCACTGAGAAAATAATTCCTGTATAGTTAACAAACGTATAGTTTGGATATGGCGAAATAAAGTTTAGTTATGCTAAAAAATAACGATTGAGTCAAATAAGATGTATTAACATTAACTAAGCATTTATTTCGCCCGTAACCAGTCGGTTGGGTAATAATCTGAATTGTAGTAAATCGCATTTATTTGATTCAATGAAAGTTCATTTAAGAAAAAGACATTTTTTCACTCCAAGAAATAAATTAAATGATATTAATGTTTTTAAGGTGGGCTGGACGATATCTTTTGGAATACTATTACGCGCATATAGTGTCGTAGCAGCTATCAGGACGAAGCGATCAGTAAATGAAACGCGGATGATTTCGCACAGTTCTCAGTGGGACAAGAATCTGAAAACAATCAGGTATGTGGTAGGTGCGGCAAAGATTGATTTTGCAAAATAGTAATATCAAAATGTCATTACCAAATTACTGAGAAGAATAATTGTTCGACAAATTACCCGTCAACCTGACTGTTTTTTAATTGAAATTGATTGGCTAATTTTCGTGAATACGTATGAATTTTCGCCTATGAATTGATGAATACGTATGAATTGAATATACTTTTTTTATCCAAGTAATCTTCATATAAATTATCAAACAGCTGCAAGATAAATAATAACCCAACAATTGTATAGGGTGTTTTTTTTTTTACAAAAGTGTTCATATTTTTTTATCGAATTTATTTCTTCATTAAGGTGCAGATATGGGTTACATGGACAACAATTACGCCAATTCGAATTCGATGAACATACAACGGCTGAATACAATTTCCAAGTCCAACCACGCGATATATCGAAAAGGGAGAATTACAAAGATTCGCAACGCGATCCACTATCAATTTTTTCGCGGCTATTCGAAACACTCCAATCACTCACCGAAACGCGACTTCCACTAGCCTTAGAATTATCCGGTGAATAAACGAATATACATCAAAATTGTCAAGAATTTTTTTAAAACGTTCAAAGCATGTAATCAATTGGAAAAATGTTTGCTATAGCAATCATGGCCACCCCGTTGTTATGAAAGAAAAAAAAAAAGTTGTCGATTTTTCAAAAATGAACCATGCAAATGAGGATAAATACGAACGTAAATGTAACTAATAATTTTTATATATAAAACTACAAATAAAATAAGTTGCTACCAACAGTCGGTAGGTAAAAAATTGTCGGTAACATGTCGAATGACGGTGACGTCTTGCCATTATTGGCGGATGTTAACGCTTCGGAAAACATTTCGATTGCAACCGTTGGTCTTTGCTATTGATTCGACAATTCTCAGATAAGTTACCGTTCTTTCCGTATAGAGTGCCAAGACCCACGGCAATTTTATTCAAAATGTTAATTTCTTCTGCTCTCTTTCTTTCATTCTCACTGAAAGTCTTATTAAACGAAATTGTTCTACCTATGATAAAATATTATATATTATATGATGTGCTATTAATAAACCTTTTTCTTGCCATCTTATTATTTCTTTAAGACTTCGCGATGGTCAAATCATTGTAAAATCTAAGAAATATAAAATTTACCGAAGGACATTAACTTTTTTTTTTCAGTCGATCAACTTGAATGCGCCCGACCCTAAAAAACTGTCGATGTAAGAGATTTGGTAGAAGGAATTTTGTGATCGAATGAATAATATCAAAAGCAATGGAAAATATAAAAATATATATAATCGTATAGTCGTTTATGCTGCTTATTCAAAAGGAAGTCTAGCAGCGTGTAACGTGAAGTAATTACGCCACATTGTGAGAAACTCCAGGCAAACGAGCCGTGTATTATATAGGTATATACGATAGTCGACGCAGCATTGTGTATTCTATGCGACATCCGGCGCAATGTGCCCCTTCAGCACTGCCGACTCGCTATTCGTTTGCCCGACGTTGCTGTTGTGCCCAGTTCAGTAATTAGCGAAGAGAATTCCTTCATTTCTCGACTGACCGCAAACTCGGAAAACCCTTAAGGATCGATTACTATAGGATTCTGATGTGAGATTTACAGCTTTTGTTCTTATCTGTAATTTACGATTACGATGAATTGTCATTTTATTTCATATTACTTCAACCAAGTTACTCTGGCGATTGGAAAATCTGTCCATTTCTTTAGTCACTGTTCTCATTAATATTTTTTAAAATTTCCGTGAATGCCAATCCGGCGATTTTTTTTTCGTCTATACTCAAGTGAAACATTAATAATCGCCAAAAAATTACCAAATGGCTTGTTTCCGGCCTTCAGAATTTTTTGCGGATCCTTTAGCCTGTTACAAAATCAGAACCAAAACGGTAATCTTGCAATTCTTGCCAGTTTGCACATTGTTTCCGGATTAAAGTGCCTCGTTGCCCATTTTCTTTAAATCGGAACTGAGACAGCTTTCCCGATGGGAAACCCAAACTTCGTCATCTGATTTTCTAAAACAAGCTCCTTTATAAGCGGAGATAGTGAAGTCAAATTGCAGCTTGGAAAATATAATTTGCATTGTCTTTTTTTGAGAATTTTGTCTACCGAAGAATTTCGAAATCCTAGGATCTAAAAAAAACGTTGTCATCACGAAAACTCTCTCTTTATCATTTATTTTTTTTTGTTATATTGCAACATAAAATTTGTACAAATAATAATTCGACAATAATAATAATAATAATAATAATAATAATAATAATAATGACGTAACTAATAATAGGCAATAATTAATATATAGTTTGATGAGAGAATGTATGCTCGTTTGTTTTTTCTTTTTATTTATTTTTCCGTGTTGTTTATATATATTTATATGTTTATATACAAATTATAATCGACAGTGTTGGACGCCCTTAATCATTCGTTAATCGGTCCCTCGGCGCATTAGTTCAAATATTGAACAGAACGGACCGTCTCTCGTTTTTCGTCACGCGACGAAGAATATAGATTCGAATCGATAATTTCATTGTTTTTCTTCCACTAGACGAATTTTTTCCTTTAATCCTAATTACAAATCTGCGTAGGTTTTCTCGCTATAATCTCATTTACTCAATTAAAAACGTCAATTAGCTGTTCTTTTAAATAATTTCACGAGTCTCTTTTTTTTCCCCCTACAAACTTCGGTATATTTAATTGTTTTTTTTTGTATTTCGTTTTTTTTTTCCATAAAATCATTCGTCTTTAATTATCTCGTAGATAAATACTAGTATGAGTTCTTAGAGTATTACGTTACTTCTCCTCTACGTCTTCTTTCTCGTTTTTCACTCTCTCGCGACTATGTACATTAATTCTTTGCGTTCTTTTATACAAGGTCGGATACGGCGATGGGGGCTTCGTGGATTATTGGAGTGGCGGAGGTGGGGGTGGGACAGGGCGGAGAGGGAAATGGGCGCGAAACGATGGGAAAGGAGACGATCCTGCCAGCGCTCGTTAAATTTAATCACCCGTTATGTAAGTATTATATATTCACCTCTTCTTGGTTTTCTTTTTTCTTCTTTTTTTTTTCGTCGTCTTTCGTCCTCCTCTAAGGTTCCATTATGCAAAAATATTTCAATTCTTTCATTCCTCTCTGTCCCACTCTCGCTCATACGGCTCACAGTACATACTCTTTCGAACTAATTGGTCGCAGGTGCGCGACCGAAGTTTTCAACGTCGGGCGAGCAAGACATAAACTACAAGACAAGAAACGGCGATACGTCAGGCCCGTGCTCGACTTTGTATCAAATATTGTTGGATTTCTTTTTTTCTTTTAATCGCACGTTTCGACTTCGATCGACGCAGGTGTGGACAAGAGAAGTTTTTTTTCACACCTCCTCAAGTCTCGCAAACATGTGAATTAACGAGCGCTGGCTTTCGAAACCTTTGAACTACCGGATTTACAATATTTCATCTTTTTTTTTGTATTATTCTTTTCTTATTGTAGTTATATATATATATATTTATTACTCTATTTATATATATATATATGTATATGCTCGAGGGGATGGCTGGGCATTATTTCTGGCGAAATCGTGATAAAGATTCGACGTCTTGAGTTTTTATTCGTTTTTCTTTTTTACTTAGTTTACGCGTAACGCAAGTCAAAGCCGCTTTTCCGGTTGTTTGTCATTGGCTGGCATCGTTCGCGATTCGATGCATGTCGTCTATCGCGTCGGAGAGGACCGCGTCTGTCGTCTTAATCTAAGAACGCGCGATTTCGAGCAACTGAATTTTTTTTCTTTTGTTAACGAACGGAAATCTTTTGTTCAACGTATACTTTTTGGGTCTCCCTGAAGAACATTACAATTTTTTTTCTCCCTGTGCGTATGTTTTTCTTTCGTCGAGCCGACGAGACTCATTCAAATTGAACGCTAAGTGCCTAACAAGCACGTCTCGAGACCTCGCTTGATTCGCGGCTACTTAAATTAATGTCGTTCGCGTTGATGCAATTGCGTTTGCTACGAGTAAAAAGAAATGAGATCAAAAGCGGTAAAAGAAAAAAGTGAAACGAGATTGCGACGAGTTTGAGATTCTTCGAAATAAAGAAGAAAATGAGAATCTTGTTCGCGGGAAAAACGAAAATTGGACAAAAATATTGATTCAACAGCGAAACTTTCTCTCTATCTCGTGTTCGCAATTTTACATCCACATAGACACAACGTACATACATTATTCGCGAAAAGCGATTTTCGTGTTTTTTTTTTACATGAAATCAACTAGCTGTGTTCCAATCGCGCGCGTGCATTTTCGTTTTAATTTTTTTTATTTTATTTTATATCCTATTGGAGTCACGTGGAACTATAAGATCGAGTAGTCGGCGTCGTGTCTCCGTCGGTCGGAACAAACGAGACGATTAAAATGTTCTACGCAAGGATAATCGTTCGCGACCGTTCTCCGTCTCTCGCGGAGATTCTCCGTGTGAGAAATAGTTAAAGCGAAACCGCGCGAATACCGGGGATTAGAGGTATCACGAGAACACATTGAGTCCTAATCGCTTAAGTACCTTAAACACGAATTTATGGCTATATTTACAGTGTTTCGAGACGCACGAGTACGGGAAAACCCTCGATTGGGATGAAAAGGGGGCGGAGAAGAAAGATAGAGTGTAGGACTTAGACGACTATATAGAAATGCATTGAAACTCTGGGCCGATAAGCGCGAGAATGCTCGGGGACTCGCGTCCGCGACCGCGTTCGCTCGAGGTCAACGACACATATACTGCGCGCGTCTTATTTGTATTTATATATATATATATATTTATAATGTTTATACATCTATACAAATCGTCCCGTATTTGGGACAAAAACAATGGGACGTTTGTATCGCGCGTTCGAAACCGAACAGTTTTTGTCTTTGGATAATTTTTGTACGGCGCATAATTTCCGAGATATGGAACGATGAAGCTCTCGACCAATGAGAACGCTGCGTCGCAACGCTATCTCGCGGATAATGCTCATTGGTTGAGAGCTGTTCTTCCTCGCGAATCAGAAAGTACGGGTCGCAGAGCGCTTCGACAGAGGGAAAGTTTGTTCGGCCTCGAACGTTGGATAGTCCTGAAATATTGTTTTTTTTTTTTTTTTTTTTTCGCGCCAATGTTGGGACTTCCTGTATCCTTACGTACGTAAATTCTATGCTTTTGTTGTTTCTTACAATGATAATCACGTCACATCGATAAATATACCTCTTAAATCACACTACACCGGATCACAATCATCCATCGTCTCATACCGTCTCTCACTGCGTCGCTCACGATTATAAAAGTATAAAATACATCGATAGCCGCGGTTGGATGGAGAAAACGAGATTCCAAGGAAATTGACGTCGAAGCTTTTTTAGTTACCGGCTCTTGAGATTCGCGTTTAAAATTACGACGATTGAGTGATATTAATCGTGAAAAATACTGATGGAAAAGAAATCTACAGAAGAACGAGATTAAAAAAGAAAAAATTGTTTGAACCACCGATCATTCGATTTGTAAGTACACTATTTGATAGTTGACGATCGTATTCTTAAGTACATCGATTTTTTAATTTACTTTGTCTCTAGCAACATTTTTCTTTTTCTTTGCAGGAATCTCCGGACACCCTGTTACAAAAACCGTCCATCTCTCTAACAGTTCGTTTCTGTTTTATTTTTTTATTTTTTGATTCAATTTCACATTGCACATTCGAGAAATAATTGCGACTCTAACGAATGTTTAATTGTCAATTTAAAGTTTGTAATTTTCCATCGATACCGCGGATTTATCGTTGCACCGAGACGAAGAGCCGGATGCGCGTCGTCTCCGTGCGCGATACATCAAATAAAATTGCGGTTCGTTGGGACGTCCCCGCGCGCGCGCGACTCTAAATAGTTTTGCGGCAGAGCGACGATGGCGAGGCCCTTGGTATTCGCGGCACGCAGTCACGGACGAGACGTTATAGAGGTGGAAGCTGCAGACCCACCCTATCTCTGTGGGTTGCATCTACTCACAGGCGTCATTTATGCAACGACTACCGGTGACCCGAGAGAAGCCGCGACTAGTAACGAGACTGCTGGGAGAGAATTTTAGTGGTGAACTCGCTATACCGTTCGCGGAACCTTTTCATACACTCGCGCGCGTAGCCCACGGGAATTTAACGTCCAACCAAAATTCCGGCTATGTCGGCTCGACTTCGTTCCGCCTTCGGGACAAACTCTGGTAAAACCTCGACGCCCCCGAACTCCGCGCGAGTGGTTTGTTAATAATTCATCGACAATCTTGTTACAGACTTCGCGACAATCCAAACTTGATAATTAATATTGCCATCCATTATTCGCGTTAAGAAATTAAACGATACTTAATTTTTTCGGCAAACGATCGCAAAAAAATCTAAACGTTTCACGAATCTTTCGATTGTGAATGTCATGAAAAAAACAATAAAGCAAAGTGAACAAATAGTTTTTTTAATTCCCGTAACTCGAGATTTTCGTCAGAATATTTGTCTCTATTCTCGATTTCTCCATCACCACCCTCGACTATCGCAGTGCTCTCGTGACAACGAATAAAAAACATTTAGTCAAGTATTTCTTTGTTTCTTCGTTTTTTTTTTTAGTTAAAATACACATTTAGGTATCTCATATTCATTCTCTCCGTTTGTCACTCTATAACTCTATCTCAAAAAAAAAAAAAAATAACGTTTCTTCTCGTCTCCTCAAATCGTCCTTCGATCTATCTACTTCATTATATGGCCTCTTGTGGCGTAGTCAGCCTTCCTCCACGCGTCTTTGAAAAAACAGAACCTATACACATATCTATGAAATCGAAAAAAAAAAGCTCCGTCGTCATTTCAATCGACTTCGTCCTTTTCTCATCTCAATAAAAAGAGAAACGATGATAAAAAAGAAACTAAATGTACTATATTACAAAGCGCACTCGTTGACCGTTCCCGTGCACAGTACCCTCGTCAAACGATTCAAGATACAAGTCCCGAGTCTCGATCGCGCTCTGATGAATCTCAATCTCTCGTATTGCTTAGAATTGCCACTCGCGTCATCGAGATCGTACGTATCCAGCCAACTTTTAATCCCTCTTCTCGTTAATTCGTCACTCGCGTTCGTTCGACCGTCGCAATCGCTCGTCTCGTCGTATGATAAAAATTCATCGCCATCTACCAATCCCGCAGTGACGCGACGAGAACGACGATTTTCCCGTTTTCACAATTGTTCCGAGAGTATTATAACGCGCAGCGTTTGTATATTATCGTTGTGCAGAATTTTGTTCGATGCTTTGAACGATACGCGAGTTTCCTCGAGGCTCTCGATGGCAGTGTGTTCGCAACCCTCGGCTTCGGCTCGCTCGCCCTCGGGAGCATTGTCGTTCTTCTCGTTATCGCCGCCGACGCGTTGTTGCTGTTGCGACGCAACTCTCGAACCGTGAGCTTCGATAACGTCGGGAATCGCCGACATAGTCAACGGTGATTGTCGCTCGCCCCTCGATCTCGGACTCGATCTGCCGATGCAATCGGGCTTCTTGTCCGTCGGTGAATCCGTCGGATTTGTCGACGAAATGGCGATCGGGGAATTGACGGTCGATCTCGTGTAAGTCGCGCCCGTTAGATCGACGTAAGACTGTCTCGCGCGTGGCGTGAGGGCGTCGATCGGCATGAACTTCGTAGAACTCGGTGAGACGCAGGTAAGCGAATTTCCATTCGAACTTCCGAAGCCCGTTGTAGTAACGATAATCGGTGTTGGCCTCTCGATAATCGAGTTTGGACTCTCACCGGCCGGATAACGTCGTAGATACGGACTCGAGCACGAGGTCGTCAGGTTACCGTAAAAATTCGTCGGGCTCGTGCGCGCGCGTTGATCGTTTGTTTCCTGAGGCGCGAGAACTTCCGTCGATCTTCGTGGGCTCGCGGCTCGCTGTCGCGTGTCCTCGTGTTTCGTTTCCGTATCGGCACCGGACAATTTTCTCTCGTTCGTTGATTTTTCCGGTGTTCTCCAGCCGGGGCATTGATCCGGAAGCTCGGGAACGGCCTCGAGAAGGCCCGAACGATCGATTCGTCGCGTCAGCGTTCCCGAATGATTTTCCGCCCCGGTCAAGTGACGAGGACGGGCGGACGTTGAACGCTGCTGCTGAGGCTCGGGATCAGCGATCTCGAGGAGTCCCGAACGATCGACGCGCCTCACCGACGTCGGGATTTGAACATCGTAATCGGGCTCGGGACTGAGAATACGCGAACGCGGACGCGGTGGCTGCAGCGTGGAGTAATACTCGACGTTCGGCGTTAATACATCGGAATTTACGTACGACGCGCGATAAGGACGATTGTGAGCGGGATGAGACGAGAATCCTGGACTCGGTATCGTGCTCGTCGCCGCCGACGGCGCACCGTCCGACGATGGATTTTCTATCACTATCTCCATGTGATGATGCGACTGGGTATTGTGGTTGGGGGCCTGCTGCTAGAGCCATGTTGTACGCGTTTTTCCGGCTCGAGAGCCGGTTGGCTGATCTCAGACAATTATCTCTCTTATAATACGTGGTCGTCGGCTGTTTGGCGTTGAGTAACCGGACTCGAGACTCTCGTCGTACGAGAGCGACACTTGCTGGGGCGGCTTTACGTCCTCGTCGTAAGCTTCTTGATACGGCAGGCCTGATACGTCGTACGGCGAATCTGTAAACGTTTGAGAAAAAAAAAGGATTAATTTTAATTCGTTGGAATTCACGTGTTTTCATTTACGACAATGAGAATGTTTGTGATCAACCTCATTCTTTGCTTTTGAATAGATTACGTCCCAAATAAAACATTTATAATGATGTTTTCAAATTTCGGTTGATTAGTTTAATCGTACAAATTATAAACATTTTTTCAATATCGGAATCAATGATTATACGATCACACGTGCAATAATGAGAAACAAATTTGAATATTAATTGTTCGTCGTTAAGCGATGTCGACCAGCCGATGATAATTCATTCGCGCGTGTTGCATAATGAACGACTGAATAAATCAATAAAACTCGCCAATTTGATTCGGCGAGTGAAGGAAACAGCGAAAATAATGTTGCGAGATGAAATTTCGGCTTCGAAGAGTATTGTAGGAGATTAAGGACAGAGTGTGCCGAGGTTTGTCTACTAACCGACATGCTTCTGGGATTTGACGACCGTTGCGAACGGCTCGGAACAAAATTGCTGCCGGCTCAGATTGTGGCTCTCTCTGTAATCCTCACGTTGCGGCATATAGTGAGGATGGGCAGGATAATCGGACTCGGTCGTGGCGTATCCACCGAGATCGTAAGGTGGATTTACACCGTTCGCCGCTGCAGACTTCATCTGCCATATTGAATCTTGCGAATTCACCGAACCGCCGTTGTTTGAGTTTGAATAACTGTTGTCCATGTAGCCCATATTTACACCTTTATAACGATAAAAAAAATGTGATTAAAAATAAGAACAATTTTTGTAACAGGAAAAAACATGCAAGACAATGTTAATCTTCCTTGTGGCCGATTACTTAGTTATAATGTTTTTTTTTGTATTTTCCAATATTGACATCTTTTTTATTACGAAAAACCATCCAATTTCCAATTACTACCTTCATTTATACAGTGTATAATCCATTATCGGTTGAAAAAGATTCATGCCTCAACATTATTTCACACAACTGCTCTATCTTTTTTTATTTTCTATTTCATTTTTTACATATTAAATATGAACATTCGATTACCCGCAACCATTGTTAGTAGTATGGAGAAAAAAATGCTAAACACATATATCGTTAGTAAAGCTCACGACGATAATTTACCATTCTCACCATTGATGTTGTGATTGGGTTGATGATAACCGTAGCCCGGTTGGGCGTAAGCCGGGGTCTTTGAATCCTCGAGGGCTAAAGCATGATCGAGACTGTGCTCCAGAGCTTTATTCTCTGCATAGTACGGCGGCGGTGCTTGGGTCTGCTGTCCATTCCCGGTAACCAAGCTCGGTCGAACGCTGAATCATAAAAAAAATATACCTATAGATATATAAATTCCTTTCTATGGCACCGGTCTCGAAATCTTAAAATGAGATCGGCGAAAGGGATTTGGACGATAGTATAGAGAGCCATCGAGAGCCCGACGGATTTATGCTAAGCTCGCGACGAAAAAAAACTCGTATTCCTTCCTTGAAATTTTCGGAAACTCTTTTAAAAAAGAAAACCTTATAACAAATTTCTCGAACAACAATACCGATTATCATTTTTCAGAATAAATTCTTGTGCTCTCGCCAATATTTTTTGCGAATTCGTATCACCGACATAGTTTTTTTTTAATACTGTAAAACAAAAATATCTCGGACTGTATGAAATTTAATGAAAAAATTCACATTGACCCGAATATTTTGATAATTTTCACAAGATGATTCAAATTTTTTGCGCGCACTTTCCATTACAGCACATTTTTGTGCTTTTCACACTTTCATACAGCTTTCTGACCTCGATACTACACTCGACCGTAATTCCAAAATCATGAAAAAACACGCAAGCTCGGCTTGACGATTTTCTATTCCGGTAAAAAAAAGGATGAAAAACACGAATACACTCCACAGAGCCTTATAATAACGCTGCGCCTTCTTTAGTTATTTATAACGTTGCAGCGACACCGGGTCGTTTGTTACCTCGCGAGAGGTAGAGCGGTCGCGTTGTCATGCGTGATCGACCATGGAATATCGATATTATCGTCAACCCCGTGGTTACGCGAAAACGAGTTTTTTTTCATACTCCTTCGTTCGTTCGTGCACTCGAGAGGATTCGCTGCTTCGCGAGCGCGCGACGATACGTTGCTCCTGTCGTAGAATATTGCCGAAGGACGGGCGTTTTCGCGCGAGCTCGATAGACAATGAAGAAAAATCCGAAACCCCATCGTCGTTCGCCGGACGCGTAGATTGCTTTCAAAGTCGTTCGTTCTCCCATTTTTTTTTCTCTCTCGAACCAAGTGCAAGCGGAAGTCCTCTTTATCTCGCGAGAAAACAAAAAGATACTCGAAGATGGTGAGAGGCATTTTTTTCTTTGGTCTTCTCTTCTACGTGGCAAATTTCTCTCGTCCGGTCCCTCGAAGCCGACCGAGTGTCGAAGCGCGAAACGACGCGAGACCTTTCCATTTCACGGTTTACGAACGTCGATAGTTTACAAGAATCTTCACGGGGAACGCGAAGGAAACAGGAGAGAAAGAGGAAACTCGGTGTTTGAGAGAAAAAAAACAAGAAAGAGGAATCGAAAGGGTAAAAAGAGTTTTCATCGTATATCCACCGTTGTCAAGTGTCGAGGAGAAGAACACAAAGATAAACGAAAAACCGAGAAGAATTTTGTAGTCTCTTTGAATGTACCGAACATTGAGAACGCGTCGAAAGTTTGAATATTTTTCATGGGCGTTATCGCGACGAATATTCCTCGCGCGTTACAAATGCAACTTACGCGTTCGAGTCCATCTCGTAGTCCTTGGCTTTGGCGGCTTTATGCTTTCTGCGACGGCGGCAGAAGAGCAACAGCAGAGCGGTGAATAGCAGGAATACCGCACCGGTCACCACGAGAGCTATGAGGGTCGGCGTTATCACAGCACCGGCTTGAGCAATGTAGGAAGGCCCAACTGTTTTTTTTTTTAACAAACAACACATTAGTATTGTACTCGATTTAAAAGGCCTACAATCACGCGAGTGATTCAAAATCTACTTGCTCGGCTCCAATTAAATTTACAGAACAGGAGATACAATCTTATTCATTTTATTTCGCGAGCAAAAAATGAGCACTGAATTCGGAGCCACTGTTCTGAGACTGAATTCATTTTTTTTCGGCATCAACACTGAACTCTTAAAATTCAAAGCCAATCACATTTATTTATCGAAAAAAAAAAAAAATGATTTGAAATACGTTAGCACACACGAAATAGACGATACAAAAAATGAGCGTATCGAGGTTTCGCACTCGCGGCAATAGTGACTCGTCGCGAGTATTTTAATTTTCATAAAATCTATAAGCAACCGACTTACTTTTAGCTTCAGCGTATTCGCCGCACTTCTGCCGGTCGGGTTTAAGACACAGTCTGACCCTGATTCTCGACTTGCGGTTCGAATCTTCCGGGTCGTCGAGTATGCCTTCCCTCTGCGTGGGCGCACTGCCGAGAACCTCGAGTGGCCATTCGTCGACGATCTTCCAAGGATCTTCCTGCGAGTTCGAGGCGTCGTCCGATCTCTCGATGGAAGCAACGAGGGCCAGACAAGTGGCGCCAACATTTATCGCCAGTGTTCCGCTCTTGGGATCGTAACTCACTCGCAAGGGTGTCGGAATCTTCGCTACCGCTGTTGTGGCCGTAACCTCGTCGGAGTAGTCCGAATGATTGAAGGTATTGTAAGCCTTGACCTTGAACGTGTAAGTTTGATGCTGCTCCAGACCGATTATGTCGCAGGGATTCGATTTTCGGCAATCAAACTCGTTCCATTCGCCGGCAGGTCCGCGCGGAGGCGCGCAGTCCGGTGCCACGGCCTCGTCCTCGCCGGGAACACGGCGATAGGAAGCAAAGTATTTCGATATTGGTATACCACCGTCAAATCCGACGTCCCAGGCGAGAGTGACATGAGTCGGTCCAACGTTCATCGCGGATATCTTGGTCGGCTTTTCAGGCGCTCCCATGTCTTGCAAGCGTATAACGGACGTAATACTGCCCTGCAAATTCGCCGCTCGACAACTGTAATCGCCATAATCCGACGATTTGATGTCACTTATCTTGAGTATCGACGTGTAGACGTCGTCGTTGTCGCTCGTCGTTGATATCTCGTAGTGCCCGTCGCTCGACGAGCCCTGAAGGGACGCAGCGTTGTTGTCGTAGCTCCATTGAAATTCAGGCTTTGGCCATGCCTGAACGCGACACCTGACCTCGGCGACCTGTCGCAGTTTAGCCGCGACTTTTTTGTGCTTGTGAAGAACAATGGGCGCGTGCTCGACCTTGAGCATCATCTGGGATTCGACTTTCTTCACTTCGTTAACGAAGACGCACGTGTACTTTCCACGGTCGCTGGCGATGATCTTGTCGGTTTGCGGCCTCGCGTGACCCAGGAAGCTCAGTGTCGAGTTAACCATGATCACATTTCCGTGTCCCGTTGATTTCGTCTGCGTGACTTTGTACAACGACTCGTCGGCCGTTAGTTCCTTGTCGTCTTTCAGCCAGTGTACCTTCGGCTCGGGCTTTCCTTGGGCTACGCACGATACCATGAAGGACGACTCGCCGACCCTTGAAATAAGAATACAACAATGATGCTTGCGATATAACTCCTCCTGCTTCAGAATAAAAGCTTTGTTTTCGCGAGAAAAACATTCTTCATTGTGATTTTTCGTTCTCACAATATTTCATGATATCAAGAAATAACTTTTGAAAAACAATACGTTGTCGCAACCTTTGAGGCATTGCGCCGAAATTTGGCACGCAAGTCGATTCATCACCACGATTTTTAGATAAACAATTATCGGGAATAGTGAAAAAATTTAATGATTTCAATTTTACGAAATCTTCGCTTGTTAAAAAAACATTGGCGCAATCCAATTCTGCGAAATTAAACATTTCATTCGCCCGCGCGTAGTAAATGAGCAAGTGAAAACAATTAATGCGGAAGAATATAAAGAAACGGAAATGATTTCCGCGTTTCGTTTTATCGGCGAGTCTCGCAAGCGAGGAAGAATTTTTTCGAGGAACAAAAAAAAAGCGTGATTCGAAGTTACTAACTTTCTGGTGACGTGCGGATTCAGCTTCGACAGTATCTTTGGCTGTTGAGTGACGGTAAGATTGACCAACGCGGGTTCACCGTTGCCGATTTCGTTCATGGCTTGACACTTGTAAGTTCCATCGCTGCCGAGATGGACGGACTCGATGACGAACTGCGGACTGGAAGTTTCCCTGTCGATGCGAATCGATCCGTCGGCGCTTTCCTTCGACCATACGTACTGAGGCTCCGGATAGCCAGCTGGATTGGCCATGCAAGTGAGAATGACCGTGGATCCTTCGCCGGCAACGGGCGAGCTCGGTGTGATACCGGCCGGTCCGGGCTTGTGCCTGACGCGAACGTTGACCTTCGCGACCGCCGAATAGTTTCTCGGTAGGCCTCCGGTCGGGTGTATCGTGTTGAGCGCTTTGCAAGTGTAATTGCCGGCATCTTCGGCGGTGACTCTCTTAAGTCGGAGTATCGAGCCCGTCTGTCGAAAATCCGGTCGTCCGATTCTCGACCATTCGATCACGGACGGCATCGGATTAGCCGAGACGTTGCAATGAACCGTTATCGGATCTCCGACCTCGGCGATTCTCACGTGATTGCCCTCGATGGCGACGCGCGGCGGATAAAGAACGTCGAGATAGAGAGAACTCTCGCCGGCTTTGCCGAGACCATTGTCGGCCGTGCAAGTGTAGTTACCGGCATCCTGGAGGGTCACCGTCGATATTATGTGTTCCGATGTCGATGCGCTGTACGAGGCTATGTAGTGGCTATTGTTGTCCTTAAGCCAACGCACCATGTCGACATGGGGTTTGGATGTTACGCGACAAGTGAGAATTGCCGTGCCGTTGGCCTCGACTCTGAGAGGATTGGCCGGTCCAACGTCGACACGGGGAAAGTAATTGACGTCGAGGCTAACGTTTGCGTTCAAGGTCTCGCCCTCGGGCATCGCGCGATTTCGCACGACGCAACGAAACACCGCGCCGTCGTCCTCCTTCGTCGGTCTTATCGTGAGGGTGCGACCGTTGTGAAGAAGTATGTGACTGTTGCCACGGTACCATCGTACTTCCGGTTCCGGACTGCCACCGTACGTGTCGCAATGAAGCTTGAGCTCCTTTCCCTCGGTCGCCATCGTCGACGTCGTCGTGATCGACGGCGGTCCCGGCGCTCGCAGTACCGTAAGGGTTACGTTCTTGTGATAAAGATTTAAACCGCTACCGCTGACCTTTACGCGACACTCGTACTTTCCGTTGTCGCGCTCGTAAGATACGTTGTGAATCTCGAGATCGTAACGACCCTCGTTAAGATTCATGTCCACCCGATAATTCGGGGACAACGCTGTGCCGTCGATCGCGGCATTGTCGTGGGCGTTGTTCGTGTGGGTCAACCAGAAACACGTGGCGTTCTGGCGAACCGGAGAGAAGCGACATTGCAGAAGCACCGTCGAACCCTCGTTCGTGTCGACCTGAGTTTCCTCGGCGGCGCGCACGTTCGACAGAGCTGAAAGCAGAGACAAAATATTGGGATTAGTTTGGTCTCGATTTTCAGCAAATGATCATTTTCTTTGTCAAAATATCTTCGTTCATTTAATTTGTTACGTATTTCACTGTGAAAAAAAAGCTTTGAGGAGCTGAGCTCGATCACGTATTATCAACTTTTAAAGCCATTTCTTGAAAGAACTTTGTTTCGATTGTTCAAAGGTGTCGCATGTTCGTAGAGCGTAAAGAAAGAAATATACGTATATATGGGAAATTTTTCAAAATCCAATGCAATTAGGTGATTCCACTGTGTGCATTGCTCAATTCGTTTCAAAGGGTTATAACACTCGAGTTATCGTTATGGAGAATCGATACGGCGGTATGCTCACAACCGTTATATTTTTATCCGCCGTTGAGGGTAGAGAGCCTGGAAGTATCGAGCGAGCTGCATAGAGCCATACATCGTTGCGATAATGGATTGTAAAATTTATAATTCCTTGTGAAAGTAAAGCGCGCTCATAAGCACTGTTATGGCGAGACAAGCAGCATTAGCGGGGGAGGTCAGGGGTATAAAAAAATAGCGGTACGTCCTTTCGAGTTAACGAGTGCTTAAATTACGGATTTTATGCCCACAAGAATTTTCTCTCACGAATCGAGAACACTGATACAACATTTGATATAAAAAAAAATATATATATATATATTGTGTATCATCGACGACGATCCCATAATGTTTTATGCAGTGTGCTATTTCATTCGAACAACAGAGAAAAAAAATACATCTATTAATAATGTCCTCATGAATAATGTAGCATTGAGCTTGTAAATATTTGTACAATATCCCCGTAATGTTTAATAACTTAATATTGTAATCCGAGTGCGGTAGAATCGTCGATAAAACTGTTGACGAACGGTAAACAAAAAACAAACCCTGCAGCTTTGTCTGTATTGACGCGGCAAGTGACTTTTCTTCGATTGCGACTTCGATTATTATTATTATTTATTTATCGATATTTACTCAATATATAATGATAATAAAATTTGTGGCGAAGTGAATTCGATTCTTGAGGATCTGCAGCAACTGTTTCAGTTTCATGGGGATTTTTCAAACAGTACAAGACATTTTTTCTGTTCCTAAATGTACTTCGAACGGCAAGTTCGAGCCGAAGTTCAAGCTCATTTCTAAATGCAACAAGAAACTCCGTCCAACGGCGGCCCCGTTACCCCTCGAGATCAAAAGTCTCTCGATTGTCTCGCACGTTTTCCTCTATATCACACGAGAAAGTATATCGCGAGGCGCGAATAATGTCAAAAAGAGGAAGTCCGCGAGGAGTCGAGCCGTAGACCGGGGACTATCCGTGGTAGAATCGACGCCCGGAATTCTTTATAGGCCACTTGGACGTTATCGCCATTTTCTTCAGTTTCTATTCTCACGTGGCGTTAAGGTGTCCGCGCAACCGTATACGACGAAGGAAAGAAGAGTCGAGAGAAGAGGGAAAATATGAAAGAAGAGAAAGGAGATAGGCAAGACGTCGATGCTCTCTTTATCGCTTATATAAAGTATTAAGTCCTTCGAATGCGAGACCGAACGATTCTCGATTCTTCACCGCATGTGTCTACGTCGGAAGGAGGATTGCCGGTAACCCGAACGACGGAGAATCTTCGTAGTGAGCCTTGAGAGCAAAGTGAGACGCGAAAGTGTCCCACGAGGATCGACGACGTTCGCGTAAGACGAGTACAGCTTGGCTTGTGGATTCTCGGTTCGACTCTACAGTGTATGTAATCTCGAGCGACGCCGTGCGTTTTCCTGCGTCGTCTGTTTCTCGAACGAGGTCTTCCTCGCTGCCTGCCCCAACGTTGCGGGCTCTCCGGTCTCTTTGACCATTCTATGTATACAGGTATAGGAGCGCGCAGCGCAGCAGCGATATCGCAAGTTGGGACGATATAAAACGATAATCGGAAACTCGCTTTATACCGTTGATTCTCAATAGCGGCGATACGAAACCGAGACTCTTATTAGAGCAGGAAACGATAACGGAGAAATCCTTTTCTTTTTGCGCTAGCGCACGAACCGGATACACTCCAACGAAGTGCGTCGCAGGTGGGTTAATAGACGTGCTTTGAAAATTGGGTGCGGTTGGAAAAAAAGCAAATGAGGATATCAGATATGGAGCGACGACATGAGAATCGTCGATTAATGCCTAAGCGCTGATGGTCGGGTTTGGTTCGCTCGATATATCCGAAGTCCTGGACGAGTGATTGTGGTTATTTCATTCGTGATCTGATCTACTTTGCGACAAGACGCAAATACTATGGAAGGTTCGAATTACGAATAAATGATCGCACTCCAAGACTCAGATCGATGCTAAAATCGCCGGAAACATTGATCTACAATATTTCAAGGTCATAATAATATCGAAAATTATATAAATAAACAAAAAAATTCATATCTTTTTCGGGTTTTCCTGTAAAATCAAAAAACCC
This sequence comes from Ischnus inquisitorius, assembly GCA_963924025.1. NCBI lineage: Eukaryota > Metazoa > Arthropoda > Insecta > Hymenoptera > Ichneumonidae > Ischnus > Ischnus inquisitorius. The sequence continues at coordinate 8,989,672 of OZ001246.1, forward strand.
TTTTTTCATGTGTTAAACGATGAAAAATCCTGCTGGAAGAATATTTTTTCCTGTATACAATTACCCGCCAAAGTCTTTCTGTTCAATAAATCGTGGCGAGAGACCTTCGAACCCAGCCGAACCTTTCCATCAATTTAGTTCCGTCGCCAGTGTCCCTTCGCCGCACAATTCCGCAATAAGAAAACAGATCTATAGATCAAAACTGAGCCGGAAAAACAAAAGAAACAAAAAGAGAACCTAAACACACGACTTCCAAGAAGAATTTAACCGTTTCGAAGTCCTACTTGAGTTTTCGACGAAGCGCGGCCTGGGATTTCTTCGTCTCTTTTTCACGACAATTCTCGGCAACGCGTCGCAAATTTTTTATCCTTCTCTTCCTCGTTCCGTCTCCGTCGACTCGTTTCTCTTTTCTTCTGCTATCCCGGAGTTGACCGATTTTCCGTTACATCGTTCCCCGAGGCCCCGAATACGACGAAACATTTCCGAACGTCGAGAAGAAACGCGCAGATAAACCCGACGTTTATCCCCGAGTGCCCTAACGTGCGCGAGCGCTGGTCATAAAACATTTTGCCGTTGAGTGTCTCTCGATTGTACGATCTTCGACTCGTACGTAATATACCGTTGTTCCACGATGAATCGAGGCCCCGCGAACGGTCAACAGCCATACGAAGCGTCGCGGTACCGTAAGATACGCTTGGACCACATGCCATCGAACGTACGCGATCACGACGACTATATAACCGAACCGACGACGATGCTTCCGAGATATCAAGGCGAATGAGGAGGTGAAGCAAACGGAGCGAGACGAGCATCGCGCCCTGATACATGGTCGAGAGACGTGTATGGGACACTTCGTATCAAGCGCTTCACAAATTCACACACTACATTAATTTCTGTTACCACAAGAAAGAGGCTCGGCTTTCGAGGCATCGGTAGCCGATTAAAGGACGAAAATAGCATTCGCCTTTCTCGTGTTATATCAAAATATACTTTATTCATTTTGTAAATTAATTATACAATTTATAACTAATTATTCATGATTTTACTTTGTAATTTATCAATTTTCATACAATAATTTGATGCGGAGTGTCGGAGAAGCATCTTGCGGTGAGTTATAGTTACGCGCCATGCTGGAGTAAAACATAAGCGGCTTGTAGCGCATACATGTCGAAATAGTTGCAGGTCCCAGAGGCCTCAACGAATGTGGGTCGTCATTGGGTCGTATAACGGTACGACCGTATAGCCTCCGCTCTTGTGCGTCTACTACGAGCGCGAGTCACCCAACTTCGCCGACGTGTCCCGGGGCTTCGCGCTTCATCTCGCTGTCTCGCTCGCTCTCGCGTAACGGCTTCTAACCGCGTCGTGACCGTTTCCATTTGTGCAATCGTGTACTTTAGCACGGTTTACTACGGGTTACCGACGGGGGTTACAGGTGGAAACGTCTATACAGATATGCTCGCGGTTCGAAGTGGGTTTGCTCATAGTTGACACAGTCGTTGGCAGTCCAAGCAACGTGATATCAATTTTTCAATCTTTGGATTTTATTTCATTGAGGTTTTTCAGATTTTCATCGTAGTATCAATTTATCGGCCTTTTAATTGTATTTTATCAATACTTGTCGGATTATCATTCTAATTTCCGAGTAGCCAATGACTGTTTGCTTCTGCTTAACTATTGGCAGAGACGCGGAGTTATTGCGATCACACAATCGATTACGTTTTTAACGACGTGCGGATATCCATGTGTTTATATCAATCCTTCCATGTTCAAATTTGATTGCATCGACATTTTTTGGATTTCCGACGTAGTATCAAATTTTCGGCCTCCAAATTTGATTTCATCAACATTTGTTGGATTTTCATTCGAAATTCCGAGCGGCCAATGACCGTGCTATTCGATTCTATCCCTCTATTCGAGGACCCGCGGAGTTATTACGCTTGCGATCATGCATTCGATTACGTTATTAGAGACGTCCGGATATCCATATGTATACGTACGTATACCCGTTCGTGGATTACACGAATTTGCATACACAGAAATCTGTATTGCACGCCAGGCAGTAAGCGCGGATGCACGTCGACGCTGATGCTCCTTCGCGTTTATTATCGATGAGTGCGCAGCTGGTTTCAATCGGAAAGCAATGAACCCGAGTACAACTCGATTTCGCGCATCATCGAGCTGCATTGCAATAACTGCGCGTTGAATATAACGACCGTAGGGCCGCGCGATCGCACGACCGGCACAATCTTCCGCTTCTTCTCCAGTGATTTTTTTTTGCGTGTCTCCCCCTTCAAGACGATCATTACAATTCTTTTTCCTCTCGCGAACCTTTTCATTCTGTCCTTATCTGCGCCGCTCTCCTTTTTATTGTTATTTTACAGGGAATCCTCAGAGAGAAGGAATAACTGGGCGACGATAATATTGAGAAGATGTCGTTACCGGCACGTTTTTCATCGATATCCTTCGAGTTTTCTAACTCAAAAAAAAAAAACGATAAAGATGTTCGCAGTAAGCAAGCACGAAGGAAAATCGCCGTCGTTCGTTCGAGATCTCGTCTTTGGCATTTATCTTTTTCTTATATTTATCTCGTCGAATCGTTTATTTTAAGAACTCGATTCCGAACGATTCTCAAGATCAATTTTGTCGATTCGCTAATGACTCGAAGGTGTCGCCCGGAAGCGCGATTACGAGATTCGTGAATGGGAGGGGAAAAAAAAGAAGAGGGATGAAACGGCGTAAAAATGTTAGTGTGCCAATAACTGTGCCGGAGACGAGATATTGCGCTGTAGTCGTACAAAAAGCTTGCTATAATCGTTATTAAGAATTTAGCGAAACCCGAGAGTGACGATGACTGTGCCAAAGCGTTAAAACGCGAGAAGTACAAAGTGGAGAGAAGAACCGTTCGTCGAACCGCCGAAGCCCGAGGCTATACGAGTCACAACGTCTTCCGCGAAGACGCCGCTCGGTATCCATATAACCGTTAAAAAAGAAAAAAATCAACGGAGAAACGAAGAAAAAGGCAGAGAAGCGTCAGACGTTGAGAAGAAGATTGCGATATTCCGGGAGAAGAGATGTAGCGTATAGACGGCACGTTCTCGAGCGCCTTCGGGCAAAAGATCGCTGCGAAGACGAGTCATCGTCGAACCAGCGTCCCGGTAGGTATATACGCGTAACAATATTTCAAATATGCGCGGATTCGTTGGTAAATATTGAACGTTTCTCAAACAAAGTTCGGCTAATTTCCATCTTTGTGAATGTTCGCCGCTGCGATCTTTCGCAATCCTTCGGTCCGGTTGTGTTAAATATTTTAGTACAGAATCGTAATGAATATTCGAATAGCCGCGAATTTTACATCCGAGCCTCAACGTGAACGCCCCGAGCTACGAGTGAAGTGAATTGTATATTCGTGTCAATCGGATAGACGGCATCGGGTAAAACCGCCAAATATTAGAACCACCGGAGCGCTTACATCTGAAATTCTTTTTAATATATCGACTAAAAAAATGTATTCAGTAAGAACAGCAGGTTTCAGAACGATTACGACTATAACAATAATAATAAGGGGATTTATCAGAGTTTGTTGCGAGAATATTGCATTATTTTTACGAGGTGACTTGAATTTTTTGCAATAGTAGAATAATGGGATTACGAGAGCATGGCTACTTTGCTTGGTAGGATACAGAGTTAATCCGCGAATTTTCGCGCTTTCGCTGACCTTCTTTCTCTCTCTCTCTCTCTCTCTCTCTCTCTCTCTCACCTCTTTTCCCTCGGCAATTCACTGTTATACGAGAGGACGAGGGGCGGAGGAGGAGGAGGCCAAACTCATAAGCACAATTGATCGCGAGACCGTGCCAAAAAGCTAGAACGCATTACACTCGAGAGTACTGCCGCGAGAGAGAGAGAGCGAGAGACATATATAGAGGAAGGGTGGGGTTGAGGTGAAGGGGGTGAAAAAGGGGGCTTTACCAACAACACAACGCTCACCAACACGTGTTTGCGATAAATTCATTTTCACACTGAGCGTAAATCTGGCCGCTCCCAGAGTCGAGTTCTCTGCTATCCACAGGACCCGAAATGAACTATATAGCCCCGCGGTGCATCGTTATTGCAACGCGATGGTGCACAGTCTGACACGATTTACCAATACCGCGGCAACTGTATTAAATGTATAACGATTTTTTGTTTTCAACCCAAAACAACGATATGACTGTTGGCTATTAATTCCTTCCCGTGCCATCGAAAAAATTAGTTCGAGGCACATCTGGTCACTTTTTTAAATCTCTTTTTTATCATATTTCGTCGAGAGTAAATCAACCTGCATTTTATTATTCTGAACAAGCGGCACAAATGTTTGTAGATGCGATTATTTTATTTAGCATTTATTTAGCGCTTCCGACCAATTTTTCATGAAGTATATTTTCTGTTTTTTATCCAATAAAGTAGCAAAAGTTCTTGAAAAATAAATTCAAAAAGGGGCAGTGCGCGGGCTGCCGACTGTAGGTTGAGAAATGTCCGGCAATCTCTGCGCGAGATGCAATCGCCAACCGGTGCGACATAGTAAGTGAGTAATCGATGAGGAGTCAAGAGAGAGAAAGAGAGAACGAGTCGCTCGGAAGGATTTCGCGTACCCCACTCCACTTTGGCATAGTGTAGTGTACGGGGCCACAGTAGTATCCAGCGGAGAGAAAGCTTCCACGATTCTGCTCGTGCAGCTAAGACCGTCCTCGAGTTACGCTATTCTTTTGACTCCCACTGCTCGCCGTTGCCTTCGCAGCAGTGTCGTAACGATTCAATGGCTACTGAGGCCGACATGGAGAGAAAGACAATTGAGAGACCTGAACGAAATGTCCTGAAAGTACGTACTACGCGATTGGTAAGAAAACGTCTATAAAAGAAAAAAAAGGAAAGAAAAAAAGTGGAAAAAAACAAGATCACGAAAGTACTCCAAGAAAACGTGCGATAGGTTCCATTTACCTTCGGACTCCACGCTGACACTCAACCCATCAGCGGGATAACTGAGTCCTCTCCGATCCTCTCGCATTCCCGTCTCCTTCGACCGCGTGCTTTTCTACCGCCTCCCCCCCCCCCCCGTTTTCACGTCTTCGCAAGAAATTGCCGCGCTTCGCGACGAGAAACCATTTTCATTTGTTTTTCTTCGCGCCCATTCCCTCCCTCCTCTCGACTTTCCATGCTATTCCACGTAGCAAAGCGCATTTTTGCCGAATGCGAAGATCGCACGAATACCGGAACATCCCCGCCGGGGCGAGTAAAAGCGGAGCGAGAGAAGAAAATAAGAGGCGCTAAGACGAAAGGAGAGGAACGAACGGGCTCGCGAGTAAGTCGAAGTTTCCCTTTTGCCATTTTAGCTTGAAGAAGCAAAAGCCTCCCGCGGGACCGCTCTCAGCTGTGAAAAACTCGACAAAAATTGGAGCATCGTGTGTTATCCCACGACTCGGCGGTCCGGCTGTCCGAGTACTCTGCCGTTACTCCATTGAATTCGATGAAAACGCTTTCTTAGTACTTCCGCTACTTTCCGCGCTTTCTTCTTTCAACCATTTCTATCGCGCCTCTTGGATATTGCGGAGTTGCTTCTGAGAAAAAGACATTTCTCAAATCGGCTTTAGATTTCTCGCTGCGCTTTTGAAAAAGCGCGAGGAAACGAAACAGTCCTTTGAGATGATTCAATGAAATATCGAGACTGATTTTCTTGTTTCGGATACGCTGAGACTCTGTAGAAGAATAAAGAGAAACGCAACCAGATTTTTCAATCGAAAATATGCAAGTCGAGTACAGGCGTAGGATTGAAAACTTGAAAAATGATCAATATAAAATAGGAATCCTGATTTTCAAAATCCGTGAACAAAAAGTTTTGAGACAGAAATCCATAAGTTGAAATATAGCATAAAATACCATGAGATCTCAAATTCTCAAGATAATTTTCGCATATTTGAAATTTTTCATCTCCGCTCGAGAATGAAATGAAGGAATGTTCATGACGAGCATTAAAATTGTCTCGACTTCAATCGCGCCATTCGTGTAAACCTGGTTTTGAATTTACATTTGAAACCGTGTTTCACTTTCCGTCGGAATTAAACGGTAACGACGACGATGAGAATTATGAAACAAACAAAATTTACCGTGTATTGCAAATATTATAAACTGCGGGGCCTTGCACACCTTCCAGCACTGTCTCTCGGCTCGTTCTTCGGAAGTTGCGAGTGAAATTGCGCGAATTCGTTTATCCGTAACACGTTTCGCATGGCGAGAGAGCTTCTCTCTCCCTCTCTCATTCTCTCTCTCCTCTCGCTCTCTCCTTCTCTTCATCGTTCGCCGAAGAGCGAGCTATAGTCGCTCGACCGGTGAAATTGTGAAATTGCCTGCAATCAAGCGTCCAAACTGCGCCACTATCCAGGTTGATACGAACTCTAGTTTATGTCTTCTGGGTCGCGAGAGTTTGCCAGCGCGATAGGTAACGTAACGCATACACACACAAAGCCGTTTTGCATAGCAGGTTCACATAGACGCAGGGGAGTATTTACCCCCCGAAACGATTTTAACGTTCCGTAATCGATTTTAGAAACATATCTTTTTTTTTTCAACTCCCAACTGCGCCCTCAGGCAAAAAGACGGGTATTATACATCTCGCCGAGATGAGCAATTTCTTTGTTAACTGTTTGAAAATACTCGAAAATTACTTAACACAAAAATCAGAATATTCACACAGAAAAAAAGCATTTTGCCAAATAGTCCTTCGAATATACCGAATATATACCGAATATACCGAAAACTGTGCCCGATTTTCGGTGATTTATTTTTGGCATTGCACTCTTTTTTCAGTTAAGAGTTTTTTTGATGTTCCTACAATTTTCATCGCTTTTCCATCAATTCCATTGAATGTCACATTGTTTAGCCACAAGACGAACCGTTTCGAGCAATTAACGAATTCCGAAATCCTTGAATATCGAATTGTACACGGTATAATTGTGATCGCGCAAATGCCGTATCGGGGGAGCTCGCGAGGGTCATTAACCGTACAGTCATTGGTTCAACTGGGAGTTATGCCATCGCCGTCGCCGGCCTCTCTCGCCGTTACCGAACGAATATTCCTCGGCAAATTTGCCGTTCGCAGAAATTGGAGAATGTTATCATAGCGCACAAGTTCGCGCTGATACGATCATATTTCTGACGAATTTTCCGTTGTTATAACCAAATGATAGTTGATGCACCAAAGCGAGTAATAACCCTGTGGGAAGAGCTTCTGAACTATATAGATGGGCAGATATGGACGCGGATAACAATATAGATACGGTTTGATACCTGCAGTGACCCACGGGTATCATAATTTCCAGTCTACTAGGAACTCGCGACGTGTTTGTACCGCGAAGCATGTGACGCTCGATGTTACCAACTGGTTCACAACGGTTTCTCGTAACCGAAGTCGAGTATCCACCTCGCGACGTACAACGCCAACCCTCCCGTATATATGTATATCACGGCGCGCAATGCATTATAATGCACGACGATGAGTTTGAGGCACTAGACGAACCGACAACGAGAGACTGACGAACACTTGACGCTTCACGAAGGACAACTCGCCGTCCAACGTTATACGCGGATAACCGTGTACAATTCAGCGGCGATACTCGAAACGACCGCGAACTCGACAAAGCGTGGGTCCCCTTAAACCGCCGGTGAAAAGGCACAAACATTATTATCGTAATTAATTTCGCATTGCTTCTAACTAATTCACCCGAGTAATGCAATCGAATACTTTCGTACACTTGAGCAAAATTAAATGGAAATATAGCGAAGAAGGAAATTGTTCCCGCAAGTTTTTCGGAGGAGGAACAAATGCATTTTCCAAAAAAAAAAAAAAATGTTCTCTAAAAATTGTTATTAATTTGTTAAATTATCATTGTATTTTACGCTGCAGATGCAGAAGATCTGATTTTATTACAAAATATTCCATCTGTTCAATGGAAATATAATAAAAAAATGTTGTGCTCGTACATGCACGAGAGGTATTAAAATTGGTGATATTACCTACTGAAGTACGAAATAAAAGAGTCGGTATGATTAATCTTGTTTTCTCGAGCATGCGATCCGGTGAACGAATAAATACAGCAGTGAAAAGCTCAGACAAGTGGTTAGCTGGCCGGAGAATAAACGCCACGAATCGTAATACTCCCGAGTTGATGGTAGGTTTCTTTTCTTTTCATTTCACAGTATAACGAAATAACAATCCTGTCAATTCTATTGTTAGCAATATTCAACCAATCCGAAATATAATTAATACGCACATTGAAATCACGAACGAACAAGTTTTGGTATTTCAACTGATTGACGATTTATTATTATTCTTATTGATCAAAACCTTTATTACGAATTCAATACTTTAACGAACAGCAAAATAATGATTTAAAAAAAAACTGAAAAAATGCCGGATTAAAGAATAGATGAAAACCAACAGATTTTTATAAGAAAGATTCTTCATCATTTCAAAAACAAGATTTTAGCTTTCTAATTTTGGTTTGGAAAGGAAATCTAAAAGGACCTTCTACGAGATTCGTGGTTCACAAGGAAACCGAGGAGAAAAGTTTTAAAAAAATCGAGGGAACGATTCACAACAGAGTTATAGACACACGGAGGTAAAAGGGGCGGGGGGAGGGTTTGTATAGGTGAAACATACAGAATAGGGGGTGGAGAGTATAGAGACGTTATTTTCAGGCATCCGTTAACCCTCCGGCTTGGCGTCCGATATACGCGTACAGAGCCCCGAACGAAATTGCGAATTACCGGCTTATATACGGTGGCACGCCAGAAACCGTGTGCCGTTTGCCGCTATGCGCCTCTCCCGCCTGTAGGTGCACAGCAAGTGCTGCAAGAGAGCTCCGAGCTTCATGTTATTCGGGGTGGATGAAAGGGGGTTGCATTTTTAATCGAGCCCCGAACGGCCCTCTCCGTACAGCCGGTATATGCTGTATTTATATATATATAAAATGTACCTTCTCCTGTACGTCCGTGCAGCGAACAGTGGAAACGAGTACGCAAACGAGCGGGCTCACGAGACTTCAATTCAGAATTTATTATTTCCTCGGGCGTTCATGCGCGATAAACAAAGCGCAGTAGGGCGAAAAGAGGATGACCCTCACCGACGAGCCTCGACATCGAAAGAAACAATGAAATACATCGTCGGGGATTTTTTTTTTCAATTTCCCGAATTAATTACAAAGCTCTTTCGGACACATGTTTCGGGGATTCGTTGATAACGTATTCGCTACGGTCAAAAACGTTTGAACGTTATTGTCGCAGAATTCGTCGGACAGAGGTTGAATTGTCTATCGGAGTGAAGCACCTTGACCTTCTGAAGATTTTCATCAAACTGAATCTTCGGGATTTTTAAGGAAGCTTGCAAATGATTTCATTGAAGTGAAAATACAACGCCCATGGCGAATTCAACTTCTTCATCCAAACAATCCCTCGCTGACTTTTTTTCCTGAGCAAAAACCCGCTTGCCGACATGTCCGATGCGTTGGACAGTTTCTGGAGGCACGACGAAACACAAAACCCGAGCAGTTCGTGCAGGCGATGTATACGTTGCGTGTGTTAGTGTGGTAGTCTAGCCGGGTTCGCGCTTTAGCGTTATTCGGGGAACGGGAGAGAGACGCGAGTGAGCGTAGGGCCGGAGGCGAGTGTTGTTCGGTCGAGCTCTGTTTAGTACCGGACACGCTCGTATGCGTTTCTCTCGGCACTGTCGGCCGCGCGCGGAGACGCTTTGTCCAGAGCCGTCGAAGAAACGAAGAAGGAGAGAGCGCCAGTGCGAGGAGGCGATAGAGCCAGCATAATGTCGGTGGCGCGTCTAATAATGGTCCCCTTTGTGAACGAGCTGTACCCTAGGTAATAGGTAATACTACTCGGAAAGCTGTCCCTAGCGAGTCTTGGAACTATGCCTCTCGCTGTTATGCACAGTACGCAAAGGTGCAGCCCGCAGCAACAGCCCTTGAGAGTTTCCATGTACATAATTCCGTGGTAGTAATGCCGTAGGACTTAACACATCGACGAGTTGAGCCATTCTCGCGTTGCGCTATATAAAATATACACATCGCGAAATTCACAAATTTACGAGACTGCGAGAATCGAAAAAAATCAAAAATACTGTTAATATTCGATTAAAAAAAATGTATCCCGGAATAAACATAATTATCGCACCTGTTTTTATTTCTTCGTAACGTTATAAAAAAAATCATATTTTTGGCTGGGTCGCAGCAAAAATTAAGGGTATCTGAACAAGACATGAAAAATGTTTATTTATTGAAGCATCATCAAGCTTTTAGAAGCGTCGTTAGTCCGATCAACCCTAGCATTCCTTCTGTTTCCCGTCGCTAAAAAAAGTTTCACCGTTATATCGGTAAAAACTATAAAGATACGCGAAAAAAGGAAGCTATCAGTAACGCAGACCGTTACGCGCGTTGCGATCGTTTGTCGTTTTGTTCGAGCGAAACCCCTCGTCGTGGTGCAAAATTTCACGTTTTCAAACTGTTGGAACGTACGCGCTTTACGTGACTGTTCAAGAGTTTCGCGTATATACATGTATACACATAGAGGCACGATTGTCGTGTCGATCGAAATAAACACACCGGCCCGGCGACTAACAGCCGAAGCACCTCGGCGTTCAGTTTACACATCCGTCGCGCGCGCCCTCTCTCTCTCTCTCGCCCCTCTCGGCGCGTTTTTGCATCCAACCCGAACCGTTTCTCCCGCGTTCACGGCGAAACGTGCGAGCGAACGTTACGAACGCTTGAAACGAACTAACAGTACAGACCTATACATCCTAATAGTATTATCTACTATTATATAGCGGCGAGCTTTGGCAGGCGACTGGAACAAACTCTACAAACAGAATTGCCCGTTACATATATATAGAACAGATAATATGTATAGTGACCTAAAGTTTACTATGCCATATACCAAAGGTACGTGTTCGTGCATGGGCACTTGGATAACTTTCACGGCCTTGATTTAACGCCGATCGATTCGCGCGACAATGCCTCAGCGGTCTATACGATCGACGGGCCTCTCTATCGTTCTCGTTCTCTCCACAGCTGTGTGTCTGTGTGCCTCCAATTGTCCGCATTTATTTTCTGATAGAGCGGGTATTTATTTAGCTTTTTTTCATTGGCTTCACTCGACACTCGGGGGATGTTATAAAATTTCTTACGCAACTCGAAGCGTTTTATCGATTTGTATCGAAGTTCGAGAAGTCGGGAAGCTTTTGCTCGGGTTCGGACACGAGAGATGTTATTTGTGCGATAACGGCACACCGAGTGTTTGGACGATATCGAAAGGAAAAAAAAAGAAAGAATATCAAATGACGTTGCGATCGACTTGCCCCGCTGAAAATGAACGCTACGAAATTCCTTTTCGCGACTCCACAGCGTTGGATCTCGACGGGAGTTTGGAGGAAATCGAGTTGGGGAATAGTTTGGAAGTAAACTCGACTTATTAAAACGATACCGCGACAAGATACCGTTCGAGGAGTGAAGCGAGTTTTTCCGCAACAATTCAGCAATTATACTGTTGTATCGATGACTGCGAGCTTGTGAGCCCAGCTCTCGCGGATCGAGTCACTCTTTGCGTTCCGGCGAGAGTCGAACGAGTGTCGGTGGATAATTATAGGTAACCATTAGCATACGCATTCTTCGTCGAGGTTACATTCCTGAAGCATATCGCAACGGTATCGAATAAAGGCTGTCGAATTGAGTGAACAAGGAATGTCGATGGGTCTCATTGAATATCAGTTTTTTTAAATATCATTCCAATCAACGTTTCGATGATTTGCGACGACGATTGCTCTGTGCACTTCAAAATTGTCGAAATTAATGCGTTAAATAACCGTAATTACTGGGATTGTTGTTTCTTTAAAAGCGTTCGACGAATTATGGACTTTTAAAAGCTACGGTGGGTTGAGAGTTATTTTGCTATTAAAACTTGATCGATATTCGAACGCAAATCATACATTTTTTTCATCGCCGGTTGGCTGGGATTCCGGTATAATTGCGTAATTGAGATAAATATTAGCGGTCTTACACGCAACGACGATAACAGTTGAAGCCGTAGCAAAGATCCAGAATGAACTAAACGTCGTGCGAAGAATGTTCGAGAATGAATTTTATTTCTCGTTCGGATCAGGCGAAAGGTAGAAAGTGTAGTAGAATATTTCCGAGACTCATGGTTCATTAGGCGAGCTCGTCAACTACGTTTCATAAATACATATATGTGTGTATATATGTGCATACTTGTCTGTACACAGTGTGTTGCAGCTACCTACAGCATTATAATATACGTGTCGCGCTTTCGCAATTGCAGCATCGCATTACGAGCTACCAGTGTGTTATTTGCTCAGCCGTTTTTAATTCGAGATTAAATTCCCGAGCACTGTAATTCGCTGACAAATACACTTGTTCGCCGATAATAATAATAATAATGGAAATTATTATAAGTAAATATTATTATTAGCCGACGATTCCGTCGATTACCTGAGAAAATGAATATTCCTGATGTTCCGAAATATTTACTAAAATGAAGTTGTCCCCACGATCGTGGAAGAGACGACAAAGCGAGGAAAATTGAAAATATCCGACAATCACGAAAAATAATTTAACAAAGTGTTGCCCAACGTTCATTAATTGGCGCTTGTAACATTGAAATATGAAAGTGCGAATGTACCCGGACGCGCGAATTTCATCAACGTTTTATTTTAAGCGAAGCGCGTTTGAAGTAAGCGATACGAGCGGCGCTCATAGCGCAAAATTGCGTTTCCCATTGGGACACACGGAACGCAAGAAAAGTTTCGCAGCGTTAATTCGCAACTCCATTTATAACGTAGCCAAAACGGAGAGCCGTGATTCAAGATTTTACTGACTTCTCGAAGGTTATTAAAACTCTGCTTTTTTGCCGGTTTTTTTATACTCGCTCAAATTTATTTTGTTGATTTTTTTTTTTATGGGCTATCATCTATTGACAAGAAAGGTTCGCGCGTAGTTCGAAGAAAAAAGTAATCAAAAAGGGCACAATGGAATCGCGGTTCCGTGCTCTTGGATTTGTTTTTCTTCGTTCGCGAACTTTCGCATGAAAAATAGTTCGCGAGATACTTTCGATACGTATCGGCCCGAGGGTGTAAGCCGCGAAAAAAATAACTTTGCCTTCTACGGGCTGCATCGACGATGCACAGCTCTCCGTAACGAATTTTTCCTCCGCCGTCTCGGAAACAGCGCTTTCAAGTGCCTCCGTGAATTATTTCAATTTCTTTTTCAATCTCTGAAACGCACACATGACCTCTCTCGAGAGCAAAGCTTGTTGGCTTTGTCGATCGATCGCGACGACATGGTTCTTAGCGAACTTTCATTCTTGTCGTCGAACAAACGATGGACACGAAATCCCTTCGAATGTTTATATAACATTCAGACTTTTCTTGCGTTGTCTCCATTTTTCTTAATGGCCCAAAATTTACAACGGAAAACGCAATAATAATGCGTTTTTCGGAAAAAAAAAAAAAATTCTACTCACCGGCGCACAAAAGAATGATCGCCAAATGTTTCAGAGATCGGATAATCCTAGACTCGCGTTCGGTATCCATATTGCCTGCTTACGGGGTTCCGCTTGCTTGCTATAGACACCTCATCCACACTACGTCACCGATTATTCTTCACTTGGTGAAAATATCCCAAAACACGCGAAAAACCAAAATAAACGGAAAAATAATCCTCACTGGCTTTATCCTAACTTCGTGTTGATTATTATTATTATTTCTCTATCCTGTTGCTTCTTCGTCGTTTGCCACGCGAGCTAACGAGCCCGATCTCACCTCGACGCCGATAACATCGTCGCACTTCTCGCTTCGCTCGAAAGGAAAGAAAAAAAAAACCTTTTTTTTCTCTCAATTTTCTTTTTTTTTTTTCCACACACTCACACACAATATTTACGACGATAAAACGAAAATAACGAAATTCTTCGCAACGTCGATCACATAATCATCAATTTTCTTTATTTCGAACACAACAATTATAATCCAAAAATCGAAAGAGAGATTTGATCGAAGAAAAAGAATTTGATTCACCGTCGTCGAGTATTGAAAACTATAACAGATGGACGTGCGCGGTGAACCAGAGATCACGTTTAGAATCCACCGATGTGCACAGAAACCACCACGCGAGATTTTGTCACCGATGAAAAAATGGAAAGAAAGGAGAATTCGTCAAATTTACATAAATATTTTAAACAAAACAATTTTATAAACTCCTTGGAAAGTGGTGTAGTTTTAGAAAAATTCTTGGTTTAAGCTCCTCGATTCGAGAACTTTCACAGGTACACACAGTGTTCTCCGGTCACTTTATTTTTCCGCGAACGAAACCATCTCGTGTTTGACCGTTGAAAATCCGAAGTTGTGTAATCGGCGAACTTTTTGATTTTTTGCACGTTGCTTGAAGTAATTTTTCTTTTTTCTCGTTCGCACAACGCGTTTCGCCGTGTCGCGATAGTTCGAAACAAAATATCACGGAGCGTTCGTGAACGTACGTATTGTTTCTTTTTGTTTTCGAGAGCGAATAGTTCGACACATCGGCGTAAGTCACGAGCGCGCCTCTCAACGGTCGCACGGCAACTGAGCGTCGGGACGCGTAGCGCCAGTGTACTCCCCCCTCTCTCTCTCCACGTACGGTACGGTGTAACCCCCTCCCCCGCTCCGCTTCTCGGTTTTCCTCCACTACGCGCGCGTTCGCTTCCTCGTCGTCGTAGTCGGCATTTCTTTTCTTTTTTTCTCTCTACCTTTTGTACCCGCTATATCGCGCTCGCTTCGTCTTTCTCCCGAACGACGAGCGAGCGGGCCGGTTAAGAGAGAGAGAAAAAAAACTGTGCGTGCGCCCCCGCTTCTTTCGCTCTGTCTCGTGCCGCCACCGACGGCCCGCGGACGAACGGACTTGTGCAACGTTGTCGCTGGCTTGCAGCCTGTTGTGTGTGCATTCTCGCGTACTGTCCGCCCGGTGCGCCGGAGGGGTGCGTGTGCACCACGCTGGGACAAACGGCAAAAATGTTCTAGGGGCTCGTGTGCGCTCCGCGACGTTTAGAATTCGATGAGAATTTCAACGAGGCCCTACGATTTGTTGAATCAGATTAAACCTTCCCTTTAACCGTACACTTTTATCGAAATGAGACGACGATTTTCACGATTATCGTTTAATAACCTATAGAGAAATTTCGTCGATTTATCTCTAATTTCACTGACGGAAATTTCGAAGTTTCAGCGATTTCGGTTTTTTGCTCAAATGCTCTTATCGACCCTTGTAAAAAGATTTTGAAACCAAGTTAGATCGGGACTTCGCCGCGATTAGGAAAAATGTCGATCAAAGGCCTTCGTAACGAAACGGATCCGCGTAGCTCGCGTACATTTTTTTCGCTAGCTCGTCGAACGCGCCGAGGGGTGCTGCCACCGCTGCGAGAGTTCGTGGAAGGGCGAAGGGGCGAGCGCGCGAGACGGTTTGGCCCCTCCGATCCCGAGCGGCAGGTGGTTCTTTCTCCTCTGGGCCAAGCGGGGAACGCACGTCCCGTAGGGACAACCGAAACTCGACTATACGCCTATCCTCTAACCCGCCTATACTGCACCAGACTCGGGTTTTTCAGTGTATACATCTCCACACAACTGTGGCTTTATAACTAAACGCTGTGGCATATATAGTTACAGTACATATACATAGGAAACACAGCCGGCTGTGAGATTCGAGCACTGGCACTCGAAGTTTTTTTCTCTTCGTTTCCTAGTCTCGTCTAGCATGCTCGTATCTCCGAAGCCCTGACACCCCCTCGAAAAACATT
Source organism: Ischnus inquisitorius (assembly GCA_963924025.1). NCBI lineage: Eukaryota > Metazoa > Arthropoda > Insecta > Hymenoptera > Ichneumonidae > Ischnus > Ischnus inquisitorius. The sequence goes on from OZ001246.1 coordinate 9,005,539, forward strand.
TTTAACGCTAGGCCCATAGGTTCTGTCGAAGCGAAATCGTTAAATTTCTCCCGAATCGTAAAATTCTTGCCCCTCGGGATATTTATTTCGATCACTCCACTGTACAATATTTCTAAAAGTTCAATCTATATCGACAGACAAGAAACCGAGAAACTCGTACCTCATCGTTTCGCTTGTAGAGATAATTTTTTAACCCCCTAAATTTGAAATGAGTTACAGAAGTGTGTGCAGACAGAGAATTTTCGAAATTAGTTTTATCAACATTGTATCCTCGTTTTTCGAGAAAAAAAACCGGGTCGCTGTGGAATAAAGTTTTTTGAATGTTTTCGAATGTTTATTAATTTTTTGTGTTTGTTAAGCGTATACCCAGGAATTGTTGTTTCGTTGCCGAAAAAAGGGATTTGCAGAGGCGATGCTATTCGAACTTTGGTCCCTTGGTTATTTCATTGTATCGCGGCGGCTGGTGCATCGCAGGGGGACCCGATGGGTAAGCGCGCTGCTCAACACGAGCCGAGTGAATGGATTTGCTAACCTGCTGATGCACGTTCGCGGAGACGGCTCGGGACAGCGTAAGCAGGTATATTCGGCTATTCGACACGTACGAGAGTCGTGTGTCAAACGCGACGAAAAACGTATGCGGAGAATAAGGCCAAAAACGCCGGTAGGCAAATCTTTCAACGCACCATAAGCTCACGAACGCGCATGTTTGTGCGTCGAAGAGAAAAATTTCGTACGCTTGTAAACTCGATGGCAGTCGAGAGAAACTAAATTTCGCGACGAAATGTTTTTGGAAATAAACTTCTTTTTAATTTGTTATTTCAAAGGCAAATGCTTTAGGGAGAAAGTAAAGTACGATGCTTTGATCAAATGTAACTAAACATTTGTTTTTATATGATAATAATAGCAATAACAATAAGATAATTTTCTGCATTTTTACGGAAAATTAAGAAAAGATTTTTTTTTATGCATGCTGTACTGCGTTGCTAGCATTAAAAAAAATTGTATCCTTCATAATAAAGTAATGTCGACGATTTCGCGCAGCCTTGGCACAATCGGCATCTGCGGAGAGGATTAAACCGACTGTACGATCAAACGTGAGCGAGTGGGGTCCAGGCCCGGCGGAGAAAGGAGAGCCTTTTTATTTGAAAGCCACGCGTGGATATATGCTAATACATTATTTACATGCGCGCGTTTTCGAGGTACATGCAACTATCCAGTGGCTCGCTGCTGTTGCCACTGGATAGTGTACTGTCTATGTATATATATATTCGCGTTATAATATACATGTATATCAGTACACACATATATATTCCGAGGACGAGGATCGAGCAGCGGCAGGTGGTGACCGCGAGGACTCGAGAGTTATATCTCCGCCGCCCAATGACGGCTGTGCTCTCGCGCAGCATCCCTCCCCGCTCTTCTTCTCTGCATCGGCAGGATCTCGGATTTTTTTCCTCGTTCTCTCTGACCGTCGCGATTTTACCCAATTTTTTTTCTTCGCTGCCCCTATTTTAGCCTCAATCCACGCACGCCGCACTTTCAAAACCCCGTCGTACGAATGAACCAAAACTACGTTCAAACGAAATATTTAACATCCAGCTTTGTGCCGAAAAACATTAAAAAAATGCTCTCCTCCCGGAATGAAAGCAGACAGAGAAAAAACGTTGGTAGGTTAAAAAAGAATCCGTACATCATTTAACTCGCTTGTTGTTCTCGCGCATTTTTTTTATATCCCGCATAGAAATTTGAACGAGTTGTTTAATTCGTTATTTTTTCCGCCATCGGCGAAAAAAAAAACAGTATATATATGCATATATATATGAATTTAAAAAATGAAAAAAAAAAAAGATCTCCCCTCGTATATAGCAGCGGACAGCATGCAATGGATTGGAGAAAAAAATCGCTCGTCATTCAAGCGTTTCATATTGTATAGAGTTATTTTATCGAATCATTTATTTCGTTCTTTATCCCAATGAGTACAAAAACTGAATCATCTGTGACTAAGCTTTTTTTTCTTTTCTTACGAAGATACGGAAAAGAATCGCATGGATAAAAAGTTTACATCGTTTTCCCAATTTGTTTGTTAATCCATGATTCTCGAGGCAAAAACTCGACGCTCGATCGGAGGGATGGCCGCCAAAAGCGAAGAGAGAGCGAAAGCACAAGCCGCTATTAATTAGAGGGGGCTCGCGGGCGTGATATGCTCTCGCGATCCATTGGAGGGCCTTTAATTTCTCCATTCGTCGAGCGAGTCTCGCGGTGCCCGGTCGTGCACCTGCCCGATTGTACTCGAGCGACCATTTAAGTATCGTTTATCTCATCTTTCTCGCCGTCACGCGTAAACATGCTGTGTACACGGGGGCCGTTCGGACGAGATTCGCCGGTGGATACGACCTGCGGTAACCTGCTTTCGGTTTCATACTTTCGTATCTATGTGTTATATGCATTTAAGCCAACTGCACTCGGTCTTTTATTGCAGCATTCAAGGAATTCATGGAAACAAGATGCAGTTTTAAAAACTTTAATACATAAATCGTTTCGAGCGCCATGAAAAATCGTATAGCCAGTTCGATAATAAAATGTGTACCCCAAATAATGATGATAAATATAATATTAATTAATAATAATAATAATGAAAGACCACAAGATTGTTTGGCCTATCTTTCTCTGGAATCTCGTGGGGTTTCTAGCCGCTGCGCTGTTTCGAATCTATCGTCGGCCGGCTGTCGGAGGGAATATAATTTTTCGGCCCCTAAGCCTAGCGACGGTGAGGCATGTTCGCTTGCACCTTGAGAGAAGAAATTCGAGAGTCTGGAAACTCCGGAGTTTCGAAGGGGCCCTATCGAGTGGGATCGTGGATGGCTATATATATCGAGGCATTGGGGCACAAGGTGTGCGTCGGTGGGACTCACGAGACCGGCAGATGGTGCCAAAAATGGGATTCAGGTAGACAGTTCAACAGATCGGAAGCACGGAGAGGATCGGTTCACGAAGTTTCTTCTGGTTGGCGGGGCCTTCGAGAATATCGTCGATATGCAGCATAGAGCCGAGCCTCCGCATCTCGGACTCTCTCGTTCTCTGGCGAGTGCACGAAGCGAGGCTCCGCCGATGTCCATCGGACGCGCGGTGCTGAGCACCTGCTCGGTTCTCTCTTATTCGTCTCGTTTTTTTTTCTCGTTCGTTTCTCTCGATCTTTTTCATCTCACGCCGGTTCGGACGAGCAATCCGAGAAGCAAGCTGAGCACCGAGGTGGAAAGGTTCTCGTTTTTTTTCCTTTTTTCTTTTGGTCGCCCTGTCTCGAACCACGCTACCGGCCGTCTTCTATTACTCCAGCGTTAGCTCGGTTTTTCTCACTTCCTCGGGCTTTAAACTCATAGTCTGCGTGGAGTCCGAGCAAGCAAAAGTAAGATTCGACGGTAGCCAGGAGAACGCGAAGAGGAAAGAAAATTGCCTCATACGGAAGGTCGGTGGACGAGAGATGGTGTGTGTTGTTTTCTTTTCTTTCTCCTTTTTTTTTTCATCTTTTTGTCCCCTAGCTTCGGGCATAACGGACCGATGCTCGCCATATGTCGATCGCACGCGGGAGGAACCAGTCGAAAAGAACACGAGAGGTGTATGAAGTGGCGAGAGACGCTAGAACTCTGGAGACAGAGATTATTTTTCTTTCGTCGACCTCGTTTCGCGAACGTTCGAACGAGTGTACCGCATTAAGAAGCGCGTCTCCGCTATGCTTTATTTCGAAGGCGTTCTCTAAGCTCGGAAGGCCATAGCATCGGACGAAAAAACGTGACAAACTCTCCGAGATTCGCCGTGTTAAATGTCGATATTCCAAGTCCCCGGGAGCTACAGTTAACAACTGGACATGAGAATGACGCGTGTCGGTCGAAACTAGAAAGTCGGAATAACGTGAAGAAGAGACGATAAAAAATTTAATGAAAAAAAGAAAAAAATAGAACGTATATGCAGAACCGTGGCTCATAAAAGGTGAATCGGAGCCGAGTAAATTAGTGAAGAACGAATCGGGAATGAGAAGCATCAGTTCAGTGGAGGAGAAAGGATCTTCGACCCGGGCCACACGGGAGTTATTTTCAAATTATCCGAGCGCGATCATGACCGAGAAGCGATGGAGCTCTCTCGAGGCGCGGGCTCGCCGAATCGAATGTAGGTACGGCAGATGGGCCCTAGATGGTCTACGCCGGTTACGTATCGCCATGGATCATTAATCACTTCGATCCGTCTCTCTCGCTCGCCCACGGAGTTTCGTTATTAATCTCATCGATCTGGCCGCCGATCTCTCGTTTTCCCGTTCTTTCGCTTCTGCTCTCGTTCTTTTATCGTTCATGCGCTATTACCGGGTTCTCATCACGTCAGCGACGAAGGAACAGCCACAACGCCGAACATCCCCCTCACTCTCCGGCTTCGTGGATGAAAATATTTCGAGGAAGACACACGCATCGCGCTTTCCATCGACGACGATTTTCGTGATGTTTGGCGAATGTATTTTTATCTCGATCTTTTTATCTTTTCATTTTTCTTGGCTATTTTCGGACGTACGAGTCGAGTCTCGCAAGAAAATAAACCGATTTTCCTTTCTGCATTTTTTTTTCCGGCGAATTGGTAGAAAAAAAATGAAGGCAAAAGGTAGATATTTCAAACGAGTCCCAGCTGATAGTGAGATTCGGAGCGAATTTTCGATACTTCACGATTGGATAAAAATTCGGAAACAATCAATCTTACAGAAGATGCTCAGGAGATAAATTGTGCATAACAATAATGCCGAAAGGTTATCAACAAATTAGTTGCAAAAAATTGCTCAAGGAATCATCCGGTGAAATTTTTATATTATCGTGATAATGAGCGCACTATATTGAGTGCGAGGATTCGACATTTCGAAAAGTAATGTCGTTATCGTAGAATCAAGAGTTCGAGAATTGTGGGTTGCACGGTCGGATCGATATAGTCGTCGTCGCGAGACCGGATCGGGAACGAAATCGGAGCGCGATATTTAAAGCAAGGCCAAGCCGGTTAATTAGTCCGTGAAACCTCGACGTTAAGCAGAGTTGCACGGCAGACTATAACCGGTGAGAGAGCAGACGAGATCTTTCGCGGGCGAGGGACACCGCGGGGTAGCAGGATTCCTCGCTAAAACTTCGTATCACAGAGCCGTGAACCCTCTCGCGCGACGCGCCCGGTCTCCAACGAAAACTTTTCTCTACTCTCTCGTAGCAGAGGCAGAAAACGCAACGAGCGAAAATCTCGAGAATCCCGCGAGTTTGGCGCGGGCTCGCGCAAGCTCGTCTCGTGGGCTTCGGGGATTTTCCAGACTTCCGCCTCTCGAGCGGTTAACGCGACTAAAAGATAGTTTTCCACGAGCGAGCTTTTGCCGCCCGTCCGATTTTCCCATCCAGAGTCTCTTTTCGCTTTAAAACACTTCGAAACGTTATTCCCTTCAAATATTTTTCCTGCCTCTATCGACGAACGGTTTGACCGAATTCGTTGCTCGCTACTGCCGAGGGATTCAAACGCACCAGATTATGTATTGCGAAACTTCGTTAATTGATTTGAGGATGTTTAAAAAAATCTTGCATTTCCGTGAAAAGGGTAAAAGATGTTGAAGATAAAAATTCCATTCAATAAAGGTCGATTCAAGCCAAAAGACTGTCTAGTCAATATTTTTGCCGGGTTTTTTTCAACAAATTCTCACTTCTCACATAATGCAAGATCAATATTTCAAGCATCTTCGACAAGATTGTTCTTTTCCAATTTTTTTCCACTCTGAGAAATTTTGAAACTTTTTACTTCAATCCGAAGTTGGCCCGTGGTAATCTTTGCATGCCACATCATTAAATTTACATCGATATTTCTAAAATCGCGCCGTTCGGGATAAATTATTTTTCGGTCTTGAAGCAACTCACACGTCGCCCATGACCCGGATCTTGTCCCGAAATCGATACGAGTTCTCTGCCCTACTATCAAGAGCTTTGTCTGATTGGGAGGAACAAAAAAATTAATTCGCAATTGGAACGGAATGATGCTATATATCGTGATTGAAGAGGCGGGTGTATAAATTTCGCGTGAATTTTAAAATTCACGTGACGAAGTAGCGAAGCCGGAAATGAGATATCCATTATAGTATGTTGTAGAGCGGGGGAGGGGGGGGGGGGGGGGGGGGGGGCTGCACGTCTGTACAAAGTACAATAGGACACTGATATATCTATAGTTGTATAGGAGATACACAGACCGTAGGAGAATATAGTACAGGAAGAGTAGTTGGTAAATGCGGCACGTGGCGCGTGGAAATTAGTAGGTGGGTCAGCGAAGTAAAACCGCATTACGAAGGCCGCTCGTACCTGTGTAACCGATCTACCTTGCTTTCCTCGACTGTAAACGGCAAAGGGTACGCGTACGAATATACGTATACGGACATGCACTATATATAATCGTTTGTTAAGGGACCGGAGGGCGCAGCTCGCGCAGTTTCGCACGTTCCACCGTGCGAGTTACGCCCTTGTGTATCTTAGAGGTCGATATGTGGGTAAAACACAAGCGAGCGAGTGAGGATAGACCAAATCGAGTTTACGTGCACGCGCGCGCTCTTATTATTCCGGGAGAACGCGGACGCGCGCGCGTTCTCGCGGGAGGCCCCGACCGATACGTAGGTATATAGGAAACGGTTGGAATTTCGTTTAAATCGATCGCAATGCAATTAATTCGCTTCGGTCCCTTTTCACTCGGTTTGGCGCGCCGGGGCGCCCCGGCCTTGCTGCACTCTATCGCCACACCAATGATTATATATATATATATATATATATACACACACCTAACCGGTCGCGATTCGTATAACGGCCTGAATAGTTTTTCGCCAACCCAACAGACAGCACGCGCCTCTCGCACACTCTGTTTGAGTTGGATTAATGGTACTCCTCGTTGTTTTTTTTTTTCCAGATACAAATTTATGGGAGGTAGAATTGTCGAGGAAAAAAAAATGTCCGAAAGCAGATGGGCTAATGGAAAAAGGGAGGCAGTGTTTTTTGGTGGAAAGAAAAATTACAAATTTATATCTTTTTAACGATTTCTCGTTGCCCGCGACTTTTTTTTCTTTTGCGGGAATTATTTGTTAAATAATATGCGTAATTTCATACCTTACATCACCTAGCCGAGTCGATGAAGCGACACATCCACTCGGATCTCGAGAACGTTTGGAAGACTGTGCGACGACGCAATTTTCTTTCACGCGATGAGCCATGGTTTCTTGCCGATGCGCGATCATCCCATACGCCTGTATTTCACACGAGAGACAACGAATTTTTTATAATCGAGGCTTCGATGCGATGTTTATCTCCGGGAAACTCGATGCGCACATTACGCGAACGAAACAACGACGGGGCTTGCACGACGCCGAACTGATCCGACGATCCGTGGCCTGAGGCATGACGACCCCGTAGCGTAAGCGACCGTTGAAATAGCTACCCATAGTTCCGTGCGCGCGGATCGGCTGACCCGCCAGTACGCGGCGTAACGCCACGGGACGGGTCGCGATGTTACGGCGTTGCTTCGCGAATCGTGTTTCGAATTGTTTGTTTGCGAAACATTTGCCGCCGCGCATCGAACGATGGGAATTATGCTGGCCTCGAGTTTTGGTGCGGATATCGGCCGCGTTGTAACTTTTCCATCGCGAGAGTGACAGTGAGAGTGTCGCAGTTATCGTTTTCGTCGAAAATAAACAACCGCGAGAACAATCACGTTTACGGTACCCGCGCGGTAAAATCATCGCGCATTTCAGTGTTTAATAGATTATTACGTGCCGCGGAACAATAAATGACATTTTTCTTCTCGAGAAACAATCATCGTCCGAAATTCGCTCGGTGTTAATAGTGTCGGTCTCGGGATTTTCGGCACATTCACTCGGATCGCGAGAACGTTTGGAAGACTGTACGACGTAATTTTCTTTCACGCGATTATCCCATACGCCCGTATTTCACACGAGAGACAACGAATTTTTCATAATCGAGGTTTTGACGCGATTTTTATCCCCGGGAAACTCGATGCGAATATTGTGCGAACGAAATGAAGACGGGGCTTGCACGACGCCGAACTGATCCGACGATCCGTGGCCTGAGGCATGGCGACCCCGTAGCGTAGAACGACCGTTGAAACACCTCTATCCATAGTTCCGCGTGCGCGGGTCACCTGACCCGCCAGTACGCGGCGTAACGCCACGGGACGGGTCGCGATGTTACGGTGTTGTTTCGCGAATCGTGTTTCGAATTGTTTGTTTGCGAAAAATTTGCCGCCGCGCATCGAACGATGTAAATTATGCTGGCCTCGAATTTTGGTGCGGATATCGGCCGCGTTGTGAGTTTTCCATCGCGAGAGTGACAGTGAGAGTGTCGCAGTTATCGTTTTCGTCGAAAATAAACAACCGCGAGAACAATCACGTTTACGGTACCCGCGCGGTAAAATCATCGCGCATTTCAGTGTTTAATAGATTATTACGTGCCGCGGAACAATAAATGACGTTTTTTCTTCTCGAGAAACAATTAATCGTCCGAAATTCGCTCAGTGTTAATAGTGTCGGTCTCGGGATTTTCGGCACATTCACTCGGATCGCGAGAACGTTTGGAAGACTGTACGACGTAATTTTCTTTCACGCGATTATCCCATACGCCCGTATTTCACACGAGAGACAACGAATTTTTCATAATCGAGGTTTTGACGCGATTTTTATCCCCGGGAAACTCGACGCGAATATTACGCGAACGAAATAACGACGGGGCTTGCACGACGCCGAACTGATCCGACGATCCGTGCCCTGAGGCATGGCGACCCCGTAGTGTAGAACGACCGTTGAAACACTTCTATCCATAGTTCCGCGTGCGCGGGTCACCTGACCCACCAGTACGCGGCGTAACACCACGGGACCGGTCGCGATGTTACGGCGTTGCTTCGCGAATCGTGTTTCGAATTGTTTGTTTGCGAAAAATTTGCCGCCGCGCATCGAACGATGTGAATTATGCTGGCCTCGAGTTTTGGTGCGGATATCGGCCGCGTTGTGAGTTTTCCATCGTGCGAGTGAGAGCGAGAGCGAGTGACAGTGTCGCAGTTATCGTTTTCGTCGAAAGTAAACAACCGCGAGAATAATCATGTTTACGGTAGCCGCGCGGTAAAATCATCGCGCATTTCAGTGTTTAATAGATTATTACGTGCCGCGGAACTATAAATGACGTTTTTCTTCTCGAGAAACAGTTATCGTCCGAAATTCGCTCGGTGTTGATCCTGTCGGTCTCGGGATTTCGTATCGTCGATGGGGTTATGTGAGTATCGCGAATGACTTAGATTCTTCGTTACGAACGAAAACAAAACGCCGCGAGCGTGATCGTTGCCTCGGGCACCGCGAGCCCGCGGCGTCGAACGAGCGTCGAAACACCTCTGCCCATTGTTCCGTGCGCGGGGATCAGCTGGCTCACCAGTACGCGGCGTAACGCCACGAGGCGGGTCGCGATGTTACGGCGTCGCTGCGCGATTTTGTTTCGGACTTTTTTTTCGGGAGGAATTGGCCGCTCCGCATCGAACGATGTAAATTCCGCTGGCCTCGGGTTTCGGTACGGATATTGACTGTGTTGCGAGCTTCCACCGTGAGAGTGTTACAGTTGTTTTCGACGAAAACAAACCACCGCGAGAATAATCGTGTTTGTGATACCCGCGTAATAAAGTTATCGCGTATTTCATTGTTTAACAGATTATTACGTGCCGCGCGACTATGAATGATGCTTTTTTTCTTGAGGAAATATCATCGTCTACAATTCACACGGTATTAATACTGTCGGTTTCGAGATTTCATATCGTTAATGGGGTTATGTGGGGCTTCGTATCGCGAAAGAGTTTAATTCTCCGTTTTGAACGAAAACAAAAGGCTACGGGCTGAATGATTTTAACAATTCCCGTATTATAAAATTCCTCGCAATTCAATCGTTTAATACAGTATACGACGCGTAAATTCGTTGCTTTTTTTTTTTTTTCGGGAATATTTGTCGGTACTGATCGAGCAGTGAACTTGTTTGGGGGGGGGGGGGGGGGGGGTCGGTTCGGTTAATTCTGTCGGTCTCCGTGCGATATAAAAAAAATAATCTCTACGAATCGTGCGCGATAAAAATATCTCAATTGTGTTCGTTCGAGAGAATCTACGAAGAAGACCTTTGGCTGGTAACGCGATAATCAACATACGGAGCGCCGGATCGCCGGATTACTTCGCAGCAATGGTAAGTTTGATGCACATTACACAAAACGTATTGAATACAAATATTCGATCCAAGCATTGCAACGCTCGTAGAACAACACACTGAAGGCTACTCAGTATTCAGTTACTTGTAAAACGATGAAGCCTCGGCAAAGTCCGATGACATAGAAAAACTTAGAAAACAACAGCAAACATATGAATTGTAGCGAATAATTAATATTCGCGCATCCGGCCAGTCTTTTGCCGTTTCCGGTAGGCACTCTCGTCGTTGGGGATCTCACGTTCGCATGCACAGTGCTTTTCGTACTTAATTCCTTTAATTTACATCGTTGTTCGAGCCGCGAGCTCGGTCATGGATGCCGCTGACGTCTTTCTCTCCGCGGCTCCAGACAAACGGAAAATTATGTTCTGAATATTTCAGAGTCGGAATAACATTTGCACACGTGCATTTGCACGCCGTGCATATTATGACACAAAACATATTCAAATTTTCGGTCGAAACAACGCGGTGCGCTAGATTTTCGTATGCTGCCCGTGCTGTCCGCGTGAATTCACAACGAGTCTGAAAACCAAGTACCGGACTCGTTTAAAAATAGAAAGAGTCTCGACAAAAAGAGCACGAGTCTTGGAAGAAAGGTCGACTTTTCCCCTTTGCGAATTGAAACTTCTTTTCGTTACAAATTAAGACGACAGAGACGAAAGGTTGTCGAGCGATCCCTTCCGGTGCTTTTTTTTATAATTATAGTTGCCCGTTTTCCCTCGGTCTTCTCCGCGCTATAGGGCGCCTATGTAACTCGGGTCAAATGTATTTACACGACTTTGATCCCTTCAATTAAGCTCTGTAGCTACACGCGTTCTACGATCCGGACGCTCTTCCATCGTAGGGTAAGCTTGAAGTGATGTACCCGGCGGTACCGCTCTATATTGCTGTGACTTCTTCTTATTTATTATTTACCCCGGTTTCTCCGATATCGCGTTAACGTTATAGGTCAAACTTTTATGAATGTCGGCCGACTTTTGGATGAATAACCGATGCATAAATGGAATTAATTATCGAGATAAATGGCAAGTTCGATACAAAGAAGCGTTAGAAACTTAAAAACAAGAAAAAACCTTTGAGATTAACGCGTTAACACTTATAACATGGCTCGTCAGCGAAAGGAAGCGGGGAAGCCGAAGTTATGATATCGTTGGTCAGAAATAAACAACAATATATTCGCGTATTTAGTGGTCAGGGCGGGCGGGAGTAGCAGTTTCAGCGTCGACAGTGGCATATGAGATCATTGCCGGAAACGAGATGCGTGGTGGCAAGTCCTGGCCGGTCGCTTGCGCGGTTAATGCTAATTCGTGGTAGTGAACGTGGGTTTCTCGATGGTCGGACGAATCAGGGGATCGAGAGAGAGAGCATTACACGTTTGCCATGCGAAACGTCCGCATTCACATCCGGTTTATCCGTCCCCGCACTCGCGATCTCGTGGAACAAAGATTAGTGTATGAGGCATTCCGTGTCATTTTCACCTCGAAAATCTTTTAACCATGTTCCTTCGATTTTTACATAGCCGAATAAATATTTTTCGGAATGTTTTCAAAAATCCAGTTTTCGTTTACATAAACAAAAAGCAAAATAATTGCTCGGTAATATTCATTGATCTTGATTTTTAAAAATTATCAAAAGTACTATTTGGAAACTCAAGTTTTTTATCATTTCATTTTTTTTTTTCAATGGTCGATGATTTTTTATTTTTTGGGAAAGCCTCGAATAGATGGTTTAGTGATTTCGCATGAAATGCCTCGTACACCAGGTCCTTTGAATTCCGGAGGCGGAGTGGGGAGGGATAGAGGTGGAAGGATGACGCAGAATTCGAATAGAGCTTGAATCATTGATGCTGTACCCATGACGGCACTGCCTGCCTATAACTGTCCGGCGGTACACACTCTCTCTTTCCCTCGCCCCCGACCCGCTTTCCACGCTTATCCGACGCGGTGTATAGCTTTCATTAAGAGGACGCTCGGTGCTAATTATGCGCCTCGTTACCTGCGAACCGCTCTCGCTCACTTGCACGAGAGCTCTCGCGGTGTACCCGGGCGGGGGGGTGGGGTAGGGGGAGTTTCGGTGGAATCCGCCCGAGTCCCGCTGCGCTCTGTACGTGACCGACGTTTCGATCGGCCTCAAATCTCCACTCTCGAATTCTGGAAAAGCGACGAAATCGTTGTGACTAACATCGCGCGTGGCCGGGAAAGAGAGACGAACATAAACTCTCCTGGCCATCGTTTAACTCCATTAATTACTTCGTTATTAATGTACCACACGATTCACTCTAATCTGTATTATGAGATAATGAGGCGACGAAACGGATTCAGCGTTAATCGCCGCGTTTATTGCGGAGATACCAAATTTCCACTAAAAAAGATGACGCGATTGGAAATTCATGACTAACTAATTGAATTCTAATTAAAGCGAAGGAATATTGATGTCGAAGAATATCTTGAAAAAGTTTGACCTGTTTTAAGCCACGAATGTGACTTTACGATTGAGGCCACGCCGGCTTTACGATATATCTCAAAAATTGTGAAAGAAAAGTTTCCGAGCGAAAGTTTCTTCAGTTTTTATTCCGGATTCGATACTCGGTTTCGTTTTTTTTTTTTTTTTTTCGTGCCGTTTGTCGAAGACCGTGTATCGCACGTATTCCATGCACATATTCCGCGCGGTGTAAAAGTACTGATCCTACGGTACGGCCGAGTCGCGTTCGCTAATTAGCGCAATTACGTACGTTACATTTGGAGTACGTCGGATGAGGATGGGCGGGGAATGGAGAAACGGGGGAAAGAGGACTGGATACGAGTAGGAATTAGACCGGGAATGGGAGGAAAAGGGCTTGAGTTCCCGAGCTATATGCTCGGCTCCCTTAAGCCGCGTAATGCGTGACTAATGAAACTAATCCGGATTCCGATTAACTGAAACACGATGTCTACGCATTCATACATATGGACACAAATAGAAAGAGTCTGGTTTGATGAAAATTCAATGCTCGATTACAACGATTGATTTCATTATTCACCATAAAAACGATAAAATTTTATGAATTGATTATTGATTTAAAACAACAAAAATAATATTTCTGTGTCAATCCGGTTCTATGGAATTAATAACAAATATATTTATTGTAGGCCGAGGATAAATGGTAATGAAAAAAAAATCGTATTTAAAGAACAAAAGGATATACGTTGCGATAATTAAGATCTCCCCGAGTTCCCCGTGTAAATCCATCGTCCGCTTTAGGGTTCATTCAATTTTTTCTTCTATCCCCGCACTTTCGTTCTCGAACTTTCGGTCTCAAGGGGAATCGTTTCTCGTTCTTGCACTTGGTATACTCGTTGGCGCGGTTCGAAACACGCACTGAGCGGTGTGTCTACGTCGAGGCACCTTGATCGTAACGAACGGTCGGAGACTTCGTAGACTTCCGTGGACGTCGATGTGACGGCCACTGACAAAATTACCGATATACACGGAGCATGCTGATTCAGAGATTCAAAGTCTGATCTTTCATGCACCGAATAATAGCGCCAACGTCTGCTCGATGGTCACTCATATGTCTTTATCATACGAGTTATCTGCGCGAAATTTTTCTCGCGATTTGTCGCTACATTCCGTTTCTTCTCGCGAATCTCTTTTTCTTATCTTCGCTCTCCTCGCGCTTATCGCGAATACGTAAAAAAAAAAAAAACGTGCGAGAGTTACAATACACGAGAATGGAAGTTGGAGTCCCGAGAGTTGCGCCTCTCGTCCTTGGCGCGCAGCCTCTCCCTCGATAGAATTTCCATATTTATATATTATATCTCGTACACTCGGCGCGCCCTGCTGGATTAGCCCTCCCGCCGCCACGATGACTATAACCAGAGAAGTTACCGCTGCGCGTACCGGAGTACAGAGTTCGCGCGGTTGTAGCAGAATTGAAAACGAGCGAGTGGCCCACAGAGGGGTGGCTCGGTCGGTCGTTCGTGGCAAAGGTCGTTGTTGCCGGTGGTAGCCAACCCTCCCCCACTACCGTGGACTTCATGCCAATTCGCTCAAATTGAGCGAGCCAATTTGCACGGATTGTGATGCTAAGCGCCCCCCTGCACCCTCCTCGCTCCGCGCGATTCCGCAATTGGAGTCGAGAAGTCGAAAAAAAAAAAAAACGCAAGAGAGGTACGAAAGAAATTGAGATACCGCATCTTCGTCGCAGCATGGCAATGGAGACTTAAAAAAAAGTCCGCGTACTTCTTGAGCTTCACTCAAGAAGTTTTTTTCCCAAGGTATTGAGATAATAAAAAGGTATAGGATGTTGGATGTATCAAGTCGCCGCGTACCGTAGAAATATGACGAAACAACGAAAAATTAACAAAAAAACGTAAGAGATATCATCACAGCTTATTCGTAGTTAATTGACTTTTTTTTCTTCTTTACTTTCGAGAAATTGAATTCACCAAAAGATTTCATTGGGAATGCATTGGAATCGAGATCCGTTTTCTTGCTACATTCTTTTTATCTTCCGGAAGATTCCGTATACGAGCGAAGATCCGGCCGATTGCGAGATTGTAAAGATGAATTATGCAGTTGCATGGGGTAGAGAAAAGAAGGTTCATCAACCGGATGCTGAGCCGTTGCTGGAATACCGGGAGCTATTGCCATCGTCGTCATTAGAAAACTCGCTTCTCGCGATATCCTCCCCGTACGTGCGAGCGCGCGCTCGCACTTCCACCGTGTGTAGAAATAAAGTTTCGTCGGTTATTCATCCGTTCATCGGAAAAACCAGACTCGAGACGCGCGCTTCAACGTGGAAATACGTTCGACTACGCGAGGTTTTATTAAAACTTTGAAACTGGTATGGCGTTACATTGCCCCTCGAGAATCGTATTTTTCTTTGCGCACGAAGAGCATCAATCCAACACACTCGACGTCGGATTAATTCCCGATGCAGTTTACGCGCGCGATAGGATGTCGTAAATCATTGCCGACCGGATACAGCCGAGATCATTAGATAACTCGTTCACTTTTTTTTAAATTTATTTAGCCGAGAGCAAAACGCTTTAAATTCTTTTAATTAGAACGACGATACGAATCGTCGGAATTAATTTCTGTCCGTGTCATCGAGTGCTCCACAATTCGAAGAGCGCGGATGTATTTCATTTTTCAGCTTTCGTGTTCTCGCATATTTTCAATATTCGAACTCAACCTTTCCGACGCGAAAAATATTTTTTCATAAAAGTACCTGTGATTCCATATAAAAAAATAGAGATATAAAACCAGGTTATTAATTTTCGTCGATGCGAACGAAAAATCGACATTTCGAGTTTCAACGATGAATTTTTTTTCGGAATTTTCCTACTCCATTTTTTTCGGTATTGTTTCAGCCGTTTGAAGTTCCATAACATAATGGTTGGAAAAAAAGGGTAAAAAAAAATTGCAAAAATTCAAGTTGGTATGGCTGAAAATGAAAAAAAAAAAAATGTGTTTCTGTCGCTATTGTAGTACATTCGGGATTGAATTCGATCGATACTTCAGCGGATCCATTTCCACTCTGCGGAATTCGAGTAATCCGTAGCCTCGCGTATAATCACGTCGTGTAATCGCCGAACGACCTTAATCCCGTTCATCATAGTATAATGTAGCATAGCCATGCCCGTAGCCCTATGTAGGCTATATACAAGCGTACGTACAAATACGTACACGCAGCGCGTGTGGCAAAGCCGTAACGTAAAGCGTATTCGTGCCACAACGATATTAAAATGTATATACGCGAGATAGGTATATGTGTATAGCTCGTAGAAATCTCTTGTGCATAATTTCTTGGCTGGTAATGACCAGCGGTTCGGTGTAGAAGCACGTAAGCTTGCCACTAGAGGAACAGCAATGGTTATATATACGTATATAAACCCCCTCCCTCTCGGAACAACGAGCGTATACGTTACCTGAGCGTATATAATCGGCGTCTGGTGGGTATTCGATTAATTTAACCCGAAAACTCGAATTTATTATCGCGAGACCGAACCAACGGCATTTGTAATGGTTATAAATACCACATAGTTGTAAAGGGTTCATTGTTATGCGAGAGAGGCGATGGCTAGTCGCGACGCTTTTACGTACGATATTTACGAGACGTTGCGGATTCGAATTAAGACATCGGATTGCTCAGAGGTGAAATAATTTTTTTTTTTTTTTGTTTGTCTAAGATCTCGATGTGCTGCAAAGGGCAGCTGTGTTTTTTCATCGTTTTTTTAGATTGATAGAGAATAGTTGGAATAATCTCTAGATTCGTATGGTACTCTGAGGACAAAGGAGAAAAATAAGTGTTTTAACGAGACGAATCTCAAATTTTATCAACCGTAAGCAGATTTACGATTTACGGAGTTGTTCAAAATTGTTTCCCTATCTTGTACGCCTACTACTAGCGCGCCTAAAACGCTGGATGACTTTTTTGGGTTCAAAGCTACGCGACTTAACGTCAATTGTGAAAAAAATGTGGACTGCGCATTCAGGATACTCCAATATTTCAAACCCAATCCTCGGCGTTCAAAATTCATCGTTACATCTTTACCTATCGACCTCCGATTAATTAACTTATCCGTGCGACGTCGTTTCGCCCTTCGCGTCTCTTCTCGATTTCAAACCTTTGTAATATCAAACGATGGAATCTGTCCCCCAAATGGAGATCTCGCTCTCAAACATCCGCTCGGGCTTAGAGTATGAAGGGAAAACGTTTTTCCAATCAAACGATCGGAGTGTCTAACGGCGAAGGAGTAAGGGGATATTCTTTTTCCGTTTGTGGCCTGAAACTGACCTACGACTACCCTGGGAATCAAAACCTCTGTAACAGCTTTATCTTCTCTCTCTTTTTCTGTTCGGTCTTTCCACCTGCCACTTTTTCGCTTAATCTTTCACATCCGACCCTTCCTTTGCTTCATTGTTGAAGCGAAAACTCCCTGGACACAGCGATATCTCTGTGTGTAACACACAATCCCCGTCGTACCTTCGACGTGTCCCGTTTCTCCTTTCGTCATTTCGGCATCGGCACTTAACCCGCCATCGATAGCTCGTTAAAATAATTCATTTCACCTCGAATCAATGATAGAGCAAACATTTCAGAGCGATTTAAAAAAAATCTTATTAAAAAAAATGAAAGGAAAAAATCCAATTAAGATTTATCGATATTCAAGTTATTTCATACCAACGGGAAAAAACATCGGAACAGTTCGAAACGACGGAGAAATACGGCGGGGAAAAAAGCGGCAATCAAATTTAATAGAAATTCGTCATCGATTTGTTTCCTGCTGAAAATAAAAGGGGGGAAACGCACCCGCGAAAAGTATTGAAACGATCGAAAGCTATAGCAATGGTCGTCGTGGCTTTTGTCGATTAATCTAACTTCGCAACCAATTACGGAACGTTGACTGCATCCGAGGCTAGTTTTTCAACCCCGCGACTCTTCGCGTACCTCGTCCGCCGGGCGCTTCGTACTTTTCTCTTTTTTTTTCGAAGCTAACTCGTTTCGTAGGAAGATCGGGAGCCGATAGATGGACGAGGGATGGAGAAAATATATATACATACGATCGAAACGGGAACACGGCATCCCGAGTTTTTCACCCGAAACGAATATGAAAAAACCCGAACGGGCGTCGACGTAGTCGCGACGACCGAAAGTATCTCTTTGTACATCGCTTCACGCGAGTATATACATACCTGTGCATACACAACCTTGTATATAATTCGGATGTGTCAGTTGCTTCGCTAGCTTTTGTTCCCCGAGAATTTTCGCGCACCAGACGTATTCGCCGAGGTGAGGAATAATGCAAAACAAGGACGGAGAAGGTTTGAGGGTTATTCGTGTTATGAGATCCAAAGAACAGTTAACGAATATACTCACATTTATAGCCGGGCGGGTTGACTGGCTTTGCGCTCGCCGGTTAATTAGAAACGTAGAAAGTGAGGTAGTCGCTACTTCTGCTCACTCTCTCCGTTGCACACGTGCAGTTTTCGCTTCTTCTTTTTTCACTGCCGGAGCTATAAGAGGATCGTGGTTCCACGGAGGTAGTCCGGTCTACCGCGATATGGAGTTTTACCAAGAATGTTAATAATATCCAGCAACTGGGCGGTATGAGAATTGCAATGGACGAAAAAAAGAAAAGGAAACCCGGAGCTCCAAGCGACATAGGCTCTCCTTTAGCTGCCTTCAGCTGGAACTGCGTACGCAGCATCAGCGCTGAACGTTGCGGCTTTTTTAATTTTCATTTATGAAGCGAGAGTGCCCATATATTATTTTCATGCACGGGGCGTTTCATGTTGAATTGAATATACTTTCGGTGTCGGTACCACGAAAGCTTCTAGCGTGAAAGATATTGCAATTTTGGATGATATTTACATTTAACTTCAGTTGAGCTTCGCATTTTTGGGGCTTATAAATACGCGAATCGTTGAATATTAATATGGTCGTGTTGACAGAATATTTCGAATGAAATTACATCAAGGACTTTGGAAATTATTCGACGAGATCGAAACTTTGGGTGATTTAATTCGACGCGAAAATCGTTCCGTGTTATATGATATTTCCGAGAAATATACGTTCATAATATAATGTGCTAGCGACTCTCTTCTAGCTCGACTAGCGCTCGGGCGAGTTCTCGGGCTCGACTCTTTTTCTCTCGGTGTTCCGGTGTACATCACGCAGCGACGATCTTTTTTACCCTCTACTGCCCCTCGGGCGAAAGCCAGGAATATGCGTTTTACTGCCGTCCGAAGGCCCATTTCTCGAAGCGACGAAAAATTACTCAAATCATTTTTGTATACGGAAACTTCGCAGTATGGGCGATGTTTATGATGCTATCTTTCGCGCGAGCCGTTTTTTCATTTCTTCAAAAAAAAAAATGTTTCCAAGAAACAAGAAATTCCCGAAGGAAGAAGTACAGTGAAGAGAAAATAAATGTCCGTCAAATGTTTGTCATTCATTTCATTTCTTAAAATACAATTTCTTGGCAAGTCAAGAGTTCTTTCATTTCCGTGAAATAATTTTTTTTTCGCCCTCATCGTATATTTCTCGAGTAAATCTCGAGAAGCGGGTTTTATACAGAGTTTCCTCGCACTCGAGAGACCGATGAAAAAAAAAATCTTTCCGACCAGATGAAAATGATTCAACGGAAATATAACATGTCGACGTACGCGGTACGCCTTTGCGGAAGTGACCGGCAGATTTTTTTCAAATAAATAATTCACGGTTGTCCGGTTGATTTTTTTCCCACCGAAATATATAAATATTCGTGAGCTTGCAAAGCTTTTTTGTGTTCTTAGTAGAGAAAAAAAAAACGATTTTAAATCCGCGGCTGGTTGCACAAAAAATTTTCGTTGGCTAAATCGGATAGAAAGGAAAAAAAATGAACCATTTGAGTACCACGTACGAAATAAAAAAAACTGATTTAAACATAGCTCTTCACGTGGAAGCCAGCGGGCAGTCGGGAGTTAAAAAACGATTTGGCAAACATTGCCGGACCGTTTATTAAACTGATACGCTCACGACGAAACTTTATGAATAATATGACGTCTGTAATGTTTACACTGCGCCGGTCGATGCATAACGAATTCGTCGAGTCTACACTGTGAACAAAAAAGAAAATCTGCATCCGGTATTATTTTTAGAAATTTTCAAACGATTATGGCTCGCGTACCCGTTGCGTTTGCTTTGCCTATATTAACAAAAATCCTTTTTCTCCGTGTCATCCGAAACGTATTTTCGGAATTTTCATGATTAGAAATGTGTAATTAAACGGTGAATCTATCTAATGGAGTTTCTTTCTCAATGACTTTCCCGAATAAAAATTGAATACAAAAGTAAAAAGACTTGACTTGATAGCCCTTACTGCGTGTAAAATGATATTAAATACTCTGTATCCTTACGGAGTTTTCGTAACGATAAAATTTTGTGCAAAAAGAAATATTACCGAGTCTTGAAATTATGGAATAAAGTATAAGATAATTAAAAGTTCAGTTGTACAGTTTTAAATAGTATTGTTGATCTACATTCGTTTTAATTAAATTACGACGATCGGATTCCAAAGAACTTAATTATTCCGATCTTTCTACTGCATTTTTTCGATGATCTGTTCGCCATATAAAGATTATAAATCCGCACTGATATTTTGAATATAGAAAACATGAAAAATATTTTATCTGAAAAAAAAAAAAGATTAACTACTCTTTTGCGCCGAGACGCCACCGCGTCTTTTGACAATCGTGATCGCTCGTTTTCTCCTATGTCCACACGAACGAAATTGGCATTCGCGAACGGCAAATGGAGTAGTTTCATCCTCACTCCTCTTCCACAGCCCGTATCTAGTGTATATACACACTCCGTCGTTTAAAGATCCTCTGGCGCAAAAATAACCTGCCACTCGTGGCTCAAATCCGTCAACGACATCGAAACGTACGGAAGCGAGTAAGCGAATATTAACTGCGAGCGGCGAGCCATTTTCGCCTCGGTGAAAATCCCAATAAAAAAAAACTATCGATTGTTTACAAAAAATGAAAAACTATGGAAACGAAACGATTGCGAGTGAGGGAGATCGAATGATTGTCCAAATGGAAATAAAAGGAATATGGAAAACACGGAGAGTTGAAATTGACTATCAAAAATTCTACAGGTTTTCGCTCACCTTTTTTTTTCTTTTTTTTTTTTTCAATGAAATATAAGAGACAATATTGTCGTTGTATAACGGAGGCACCATGAATCCTCTATTTTCCACCTTCAACCTCGCGTCTACCTCGAGCTACAATCGAAAACTCTCAATTTAACGCATGAAGCATCGCTCTCGATGTTTCTCTGTGTTTTCTAGCGTTCTCTGTGTCATTCCGCACATTCCTTCGTTCGAACGGCCGAACGATCTGTTATTCATTGAATGGCACATTCATTGATCAACTGAATATTTCGGTAAAACGTTCTGGTATCCGAAAAATTCAATTTTACAGTGATATCGTTTTTTTTTTCTCGTCGTAACAGGAAAACGGGAACAAGTTCTTCGCAATACGCGTGTAACGAATATTCTGATCAATGAGCGAATAAATTCGGCAACTGAATGTGAAAGCGAATCAACGAGAAAACCAATTATATTTGGTAAAACCGTTAAAAGATTTTTGAATACATTTTTTGAACCAAATGCGAACGGTCGTCGTGCTCGTCTGACAATCGAAAAATGAAACATTGAAAAGATTTTGAGCGTAGTGATTCAATGGAAAAAAGGAATTCGTTTGACATCGCGTTTTTAAAATTGTTTTCATATATATGCAACGATGATTTTTCTGTACATTTTTTCTAATCTCGCACACAAAGAGTTCTTGTGCAATCGAACAAACGAAATTAGATATTTTATCTATCATATATGGTAATTTAATACCATCGTGTGTAAAAAAAAATTTTAAACAGTAACAGAGCCGTTCGAAAATTTAAGCTGAAGCTATTCCTCGTTATCGTACAATTGCAATTTTTTTTCATTAAAGTGAATAGTTTTTGGATATCTATTGCCGTACAGTCGTGATCAATCCGGGATCGTGAAATTCTATTCTCGGTATTATACGAGTTGGCGGCTAGAAGGGAAGTTTCATCAAAACGACACGTACCGGCTATTTGACGGAAACCGCGGTTAGTACTCGCGGGAGTGAGCGAAATCGAACGATCGAGAGCCGCACGAGCCGGCTAACGTGGCGTGTAATGGTAATGTTGTGTACCTGTCAGCCATCGCGGGAAAGTCCCGCGCTCGCACGTCGCCGCGTGGGACCCCCCCGCTCCACCCTTGATAATGGATTTATCCGTTATACTCACTCCTCTCTCTTGCCGAGCCTCGACAGTCAGATACTGCAGCTCGGCTGATCAAGCTATCGCGCCAACATCGTCGGGAAACTGCACCCCGTACATAAAAACCGAAGCTTTTCCACGTAGGACGAGAAAAAAAAAATCTTCAAATTTATTCAAACAACGACCCCGGACGAAAAACATTTTTTCAATTATTTTTCATTCGTAAAAAAAATATGAAGTAACGAAAAAAATAGAAAATCCCAACATGGTATTGAAATTTCGCGCTAAAAACCTTATTCATAAATTTTTCTAATTACATTGTAATGATCTTTTCCGAATCTAATGTTATCCGAGCAATATACATTTTTCAATCTAGCGTTTGTCGTAGCGTATAGATCTCAGCGATGTTCCACAGTAGCTTTCATTAAAAAATTGCCTCGTGTAACCTTAAAGTTTTCTTTGATCACGATCAAACGAACTCATTATTAACACCCTTAATGACGCGAAAAATGGCCGTGCGATCTTTTTGATCAAGCATGAAAGGTAAAAATTCATTTATTTTTTTTTACCTACGTACGCTTTTTTCATCTAAAAGTTCGTATTACTCGCGAACAACTTTCATTAAACGCGACATAAATGTCATAGTCAAGGGGTTAAAGGGGTCAATAAAGTATTCATCGGTATCCCGTATATACGTGTATCTACGCGAATTGCGATCGTCGCGTTCCTAAAGGCTTTGCCTATAGACACTAGAACGTCTATAGATGAATAAGGGTGTTGTAGCTACTAAGTTACCTCGATCGCATAGCCCTTGACACACGCCCATCGTATAGAGATGCTAAAGGGCATCTATGTACACCGGGGGAGCTTCATATACGAGGAATTCCACGTCAGGCGAACAGGCTCGTTTTCACGATGACAAAGAAGTGTTCTCATCAATATTTTTCTTCCCGGTTAATTATATTTTCCTTTTTTTTTCACTATTATCGATCAATCAATTTTATATTTTTGTCGAAATGCTTTTGAACTTTTCATGAGTATATACTTGGATTATAAATAATGAAGATCAGACTTTTTCTCCTTTCTGGAATCTCCACAATGCTTCTCTAATTAGCTCGCAAGAGAAAAATTTCTAATGCGCGTACAAATATGTTAGAGGCCCATTGTCCCATTTGACGTAGAATCTCTCATAGGCTATACGTAGCGATGGAGGACCTGTGTATCTATCGTCGTCTTTGTCGTCGTCGATGAGACCTCGAAGCTCGAGTTTGTAGATATACACGTATGAATATGCGTTCGATGTACCGGTTGAACCTATAGGCAGTTAGTGGGAGCGATCCGCACAGACCGGGGGGATGATGCCCTTCCGGCCTTGGCTGACCTACATCCTCGTACACCTTCTACGTGCAGCTATCTACCAACTTGGCATAAAGCAATGGGTGTTCGCTTCTCCGGACGCGTTAAAGCCCTCCCTTCCACCCCGCGCAGCACCCTCTACTCCGGCACTTACATACGTACACGTAAGCTCTACGAGCTTCATGCCCTCTCCAATTGCACGAGGTACTCGTCGTTCGTTGTCGACGTCGACGATGATGACTACGACGATCCTATGCATACGACGACGACAACGATGTTCACTAGGTTTCAGTTTATCTATCCGTCTTCCTCTCTGCCATGTATGCTTGCCGATCGATAGAATGCATTGAAACGTTCGAAACTTGGGTTACGGATATTGTTATAGACACACCGAGACGATGACGAGATTACGTCCCTAACGGGTTCGAATCTCACGGTTCTTTCTCATAACCCCTCCATCCCCATTCCCAACCCTGAACCGACAAACTCGTGGATCTTGTGCAGCTGGAGTGGTTATATCGAGCATTCGAATTTAAATCTGGCAATCGTGGATAGCTTGATTTCTCGTCGATGTCGATTGCGATTTCGGGTGTATGCGAGACACATCTGATTTGGGATTCATGAATCACAGATGTCGCGAGCTGAGGATCATAAAAAAAAGAGATTTGCTATAGATTATTATTAAAGAAGGGTCTTGCGACAGGATTTCTCTTGAAAACATATTTGAGGAAGGACCGCAGATTTCGTTTTTGTCACTCAATTACTGTACTCGTCTGGTAATTATTCCTATTCTATTCTCTCCTATAATTCGGATCTGACCTGATCTGATGATCTGATGATAATATATGGGATAAATAAATCAATGAAATTAATTATAAATGATATTTCTTGCAGTAAAAAGTTCTCCATCTCGTGTATATCTCCGTATGTATCTCATTTCAACGGGGGTTTAAAATACACGATCGTAGTTCTAGGTTATTACACAAAACATTGCATTTTTTTCTCATATACGCTGACATTAATTTTATTTGGAAGTATTTTTTTATTATCTCGAAGATTTCATATCATCAACCTATTTTTTCATCTTCCTTTCGATAGTCACAAGTTCTGTGTTGAAATTCTTTCGAATTACAATCTCAGATCATTTAAGCCTCGAAACCGAACACCGTAATTCATTCATGATTTTTTTTTCTTTAATTTTCTCCATACACTCGTTGTCGATGATTTCGAAGCGAACGGTCTAGATTTCTGGAGTATGAAAAGATTGAAGCGAGACGAGAAAGCCTCGTTTCTTGCGAGATAAACGCGGCGTTGAAGGGAGAGAAAGATAAGCGCAAGAGAGTGAGAGCACGGTCGCATTGGGTGTCGGAGTAAACGATAACGGGGACGATAGTCCACAATGAGCGATGCCGACGCTACGGTTCTCTCGACTTTCCCTGCCCTCGAGCTAGTGTGCACACGGGGAGGCATAAATATTCGTTACGTCGACTCATTATCGCCGTGGCGCGCCATGCGGTTCATTACCCCAGCTTACGTACTCCTTCTCCTTCTCTTATACCGCTGTTGCTACTTCTACTCCCATTTCCCTTTGACCTCCCGCGCTAGAGAGCTTCCGCGCTACCACAATGCAATGCAGTGTCTCTGAACCACAATACTCTTTCGCAACTGTTCGTCGATTAAAGGGAGAGCGGCTCTCCGAGGGAAAGTTTAATCTGTACTTAGTGGGCATTTTTCAAAGAAAATGTTTCCGCTATAAGATACATATAGTTTTATTGGTTCTCATACGATAAAATTGTGTCTGCTTAACGAATGAATTTCCGAAACTTTTGAAGAATCTTTGTTTGTTTTCTTGCAGAAGAGTCTCGTGACTATGCGATATGACCGGATACGGTTTTGGTTCATTTATTTCTAAGTCTTGACACCGAAACAGGAAACATCACGGGACTTCAGACTTGTTCTGTTCAACAATAAATTTAACCCTCTGTTCGAGCGCTAGTTGACAATAGTTCCTGATTAGGATCCAAACTAAAATTTGAATATTAGAAATCCACAGCGTGAAATCCGCCGTTCTTGAACTCCGTCCCATTACTTGAATTTCATTCAGCCCCACTCCAGTAAACAGAAAACTTCTGGTAGATCTATAGCAGCGAAAGTAAACCACAACTGCAAACATTCAACGATGTCGGACCTAGTGTTGGCTGATGTCTGACAGTGGCTAACACGATTCCTGTTCGGGTAATCCTCCAACTCGGTTATAAGCTGCCATTCCCCCCTCCGCACCCTCCACCCGGCTAGCGTGTCTCGTATCCCAACCATAGAGTGAACTGTCAACTATCCAAACCCCTGGCAATCCTCGTGTGTACAGAATCGAGAGCCGCGTTACCTTCGCCGGTCTCATCGAGTTAGCGAGTTTTATTTCAAGTCGGGTCCGAATCTCGCGTTATCTATCCCCGGCTTTCCTAACCCGTCCGAAACTCGTTCTCAACGTCTCACCCACCGGATTCGCTAAACGCTAAAGCTAATCACGACACGATCGTTTCAAGCGACGTCGTCGTCGCCGCATCGTAAAACGTTCACCTTATATCCAACTTGCTGCACCTCGTGGTCGAACAGGACGGAGGACGGCGACTGGGTCTCTGCTCCCGCGGGGGTCGCAAACTTCCACCAACTACGACATCTTCGGTCTGGCATTGGTAAGAACGGGCCAAAGTCGAGAGAAACGTGAAACAACACTCCTACCCTCGCACCCTGATGTCGAGGCGTTCAAGGGAGACATTCGAGCCTGGGGCCATTGGTAAACGTGCAACGGGCAGTCGAGGCCATAGTGGAAGGGCGGGCGTGAACGTCCCGTCGGGGACGAAAAAATGTTTACCTTGATTCTCTCCGCTCGAGTGCAACGGGACACTCGTTTGTACGGAATAACCAAGCCGCCCTTTCCACCGCGGAGCAAGTGCTTGCTGCGCGGCAAAAGATTTCTTTTTTCCGTTTGTTCTGTACCCCTTCTTTTATTTCTTCATTTAATCGACAGTTGGCTATTTACTTTGTTCTTTTTCTTTGAGTTGCTTTAGTTTGAACGTCGGTGTTCCGAGATTTCCCTCGGGGCAGTTACGATGAGATTTTTCTTTGTTTAGGCGGTTGAGAATTGCGAAAATAAATAATAATTGCGTGGTAAATAATTATCGATATCACTTGAAATTCCAAGCTCGAAGCTTAACGATTTTTTACGGTTACTTATTTATTCTATTGAGCAATCGTTTGCTGAAAAAATGAATAATTCGGTGGGTGAACTTACAGTTAGTTGGGATGAGAATTTTTTTAATCAGGTGTATCAACTAATAATAGCGATCGCAATCAACTGTTAGTTCTTTCAGGTAATGATTTTTTCCAAAACTGTTATTCCTAGCCATAATATGCACCAGTCCCTAATTACAAAGAATTCCGTCTCTTGATAACATAAAGCCAGACGCAACGCCATCAAGTTTCAGGCCCTGGATAATTCGAGCTTGTTTCGATAAAAAAGCAAACAAAACAAATTGAACAAACAAAGAAAAACAAAACAAAAACAAATTGTCGGAAAAGATATTTTTTATTCGTTGGCGTTGAATTTTCGCTGACTTTTTCTTATGAAAAAACTTCATAGTCGGATCGCTCCATAACACTTGGATCACTCACATCAAGCAACCGAAATTCCACAAATCAACGACGATCCGCACGGAGAGCAAAAAAAAAGTATATACGTTTGATCTTGAATGTTACGGCGGGGGAACGTTTGAATTTCGCGTTTTATCTGCTCACCTTTGCTCAACCCGGCAACAGAATCAGCATCCAAGCCAACCGGAAGCTGTGCAAGTTCACCAGCCGAAAGCGATTGGAGCCGTCGTCCTCTCGACGAAGGGCCGAGGACACGACATAGAAAGGAGCTCAGGCGCTAGAGAATCTACGGAGGAAAATGACTGCGGTTGAGACCGTTTCTCCTCTCTCGCCTCTTCGCTCAGTTTCGCCAACGGAAAGCAACGAGGGCAAAGTTGTCGTCGGGTTTCTCGAGACTGTACAAACTTCTCTTACCACACCAGTCGGAAATCCATTTTCAACCGAGAACCAAGAGCGAAGAACCGATTGACTTTGTGCCTCTGAGCATCTCTCCATCTCCCTCGACCATCAGAGCAGTAAGCATCGTTGAACTTCAAGGTGTGGGTAGTTGTTGCAGACGTTGATATTCCGTATACCGACTCTCCCCTCCACCTGCCGGTGCCGTTTTCCACTGAATCAGAGATGGGGTCGTCCATTCGTCTTGTATTTGTCCCGATTACCAACCTCTCATTCTCGGGGTGGCTAATTGGAAAGACCGTCGCGACAGATTTTTTTCCTCTCTTCCGTTTTCTTCCTTCCTTCCCGTCCGGTTCTTCTCCTCCTTTAATTCCGTATCTTCAGAGCCAGCCACGGGGAACTTCGACCTCATGAACATCATGACCTGTCTGGAGTGGATAAAAACTTTGATTCCCATCGAATGCGAAGGCTTTTCTCGATCCTTATAGACAACCCCTGCTCCGTCTCGAATCCTGCGACGAGGTTCTTCCCTTCGCGGTCCGTTGATTATTTTCGCGACAGAACAGTCTAACAGCTTGGGAAATATCCCGTTCCTCTTTCGCCAGAAGCTTCGTTCGTCCCTTCGCGGTCCATTCCCGACCGCGAACTTTTCGGCTTGAAGTCTCCATAGAGCTTCCCTGGAAAACTTCTTTACTCACGTTTCTACGCGGCATCCGCCCAACCATCGGTCGTCTGGTTTTTTCCCAAGGATCCGATGTTTATACCATAGCGGCTAGTATCGACCATCGTATTCTCATCGTATCCGTCGAGAATCATTTCCGAACGACTACCAGACATCGGTGAAAGCTGTAGAAATCTTTTTCGTTCCGATAATACGTCTTGTCTGTTTTTCCTCGTTCCCGATCGCGAAACGACGAAGGAACGGGACGGTAGAAAAGTTATCCGAGAGTACACCGAGCTAAAATTCCAATGTACACGGTGTTTTTTCTTACAACAAATCGCAATCTCCGGTCTGAGTTCTGCTGCACACCACAAACAGTAGATTAGATTCGTCTCATCGCATGTCTATTAGGATAACGATTTTTCACAAGGCACTTCGGATCCATCATGATTACCTATAACGGATGAAAAAAGCATGAACCTTGGCTAATCAACGGCTTTCGTTTCTTCCTTTTCGTCGATGCGGAGCAAAGCCACATATCAGGATACACGTCGATATCAGCATCATGCATGCCCTCGTACGGATCGACCGATTTTTTTTTCATTCGCGGTTATCGATTATCGGACGCGAGACTGATGCATGTAACGTGTCCACTTGTGGCTACGCGCGAGGCTAGTTATGGCGCAAATGAACTCAATTAACGCACGAAACCTCGGGACCCAGTTTGCCCACCGTACTCCATACTGCGACGTTGGTCCACCAACACTACGGCTTCGCGCATCGGGATAACCTCCCGCAACACCGACCGTGTGCTGTATGAACCCATTCCCGCTTCTACCTTCCCTCGCTGCAGCCTTTTACCGCGGTCAAACTGCCCTGAATAATGGCTCGTGCGCCTACCCCATCCCGCGTGAAGGCCATTATATCAGCTACCGAGAAACGGAAGGACGTATCTCGTGGAATTTTACATTTGACACTGTGCGGAATTTGGCCTTTTGTTTCTTAACGCGCGACATAACTATAGTATGCGTGCGCGGGGATACGAACTCGGTCGCGTATAATGAACGAGTGAGCATTATGCCGAAACTCGGTTTTAAGGTTGCAGAAAGTTTAACGATCGTTCCGTGCCAGAGGTAGGCTGTCTGTACGAATGTGCGTGCGTGTTCGTGAGTTGCCGGTGCTTCAAATCTGGCCGCCAACGCGCTGCGGATGCCGCGGGAGAACGTTGGAAAACGAGAGGGAATGAGAGACGAACGAAAAGTGAGTCTCGCTCGTTCCTACCTTCGACTCTCGTAGCTTCGTGGCTTCCAAATTAAGCTTCTACGGGTGTATTGCAGATGATGAAATTCTCTGAGCTTTTGAGATGCTGATGCGCGTAACTCTTATCGCGCAAGGGTATGTATTGCAATCAAGAGATTTTGTTATCATTGAGGGTTCAACTTCCCTCGCTCTTGAAACAATTTAAGTACCAGAAAATTTTGCTTCGCACAGGCGCGACCCGTGGAATTTAAAATTTGACAGTGTTTTTGACTTGGAAACGTTGCGAGCACTATCGAAATAAAATTGAGGCATCATTAAATGCAAGCAATCAATCAATCCACATCGAATAAACGAGACATCAATTAATTGTCGATGCTTAATTTCGTCTAAATATTGAAAATTCATGTAAAATGATACATTCCGCATCGGCGGAGTTTGCCGCGGATGGCTATGCGGTTTCGTTGAAAATGCATTTAATTAAATGGAAACAATTCGGCGGTTCATCGGCATCAATGAAACACTGCGCCCTCCGCTATGCACCGATGCTCCAGCGCGATTCACCCGAATTTCAAAGGTTTCATTGGAGCCCTAGTTCTGTTTTTGTCCTGCGCGTACGTCACCTTGCGTCCGTGTTTGTGCGTGTGTGTGCGTGCATCCAATATCAGAACAATTCGTGGAGCGGCATACTTGCGGCAGCGATAATTGCCTGTCGGTTGATTGCCAATTTCATCATTGCGAAATTCATGATGTAAACGAAGTTACTCTTCGACACACATATTATCGTATAATTATTTCCCTCAACAATATATACAGAGAAAAATAATAATTAACGGTACAGTCAATATCTGTTAACTATTTTACCGAGTTAAGAAAAGGTTATTTCTGAAATGTGTTACGAAACAATATGCATTTTGCGTCATCGTGATATGCAACGGGTCAAAGATTTATAGTATTATTCAGTTTCTTTCACCACTCGACGCATACCAAAGAGGTCTCGCGCCGAGGATAAAAATTTTCCAAGAAAATAGAACCCCTTCGCGCGTCTTACGCCATTGATTATCGTGGTCCACACCCCTCTAAACAGCGGTATCATATTTCCAACGCGATATAACCTCGGGCCGTCTCGTAAATCAGGGGTTGTCGTGGGCACAGTCAAACTATTGAGAGAACCGAGAAGGGAAGAAGAAAAAATAGAAATAAACGTTCTGTCGTTTCTGCTACCTTACTTTTCATCGGGACGATATAGTAGATTATGGGTAAAGAACGAAAGAGAAAAAGGGGGATAGTCTCGAGAGGGAGTTTCGGGATTTTTCGTTGGAACAGTAAGCTCCATTATTTTTCGGAGGCGCCAGCCGTCTGCCCGTAGGGGCTTCTTTAGTGGACCAGCGGCCGATGGACCGACGCCGAGGCCCTGCAATCTTTTCGTCCGAGGGCCCAAATTATCCCTTCTGCGCTCACATTAAGGCGCGAAGGTACTTCGACGCGGCGAATCACCGATCTCGTAACGGTCCAGGGCACTTAAACCTGCCGTACCATTTTAAGAACAATAAGATTCTCAAAAAAAAAAGAGAAAAAAAAAACCGAAGCAACACATTTTTTACAATTTGCTGGAAAATTTGTTTTGTTAGGAAATATTAATAAATAAGAACATAAACTTTTGCAGAAAGCGTAAGACCCAAATGACATTGATATGACTGTGACTCAAGAATGGCGATCGTGAGACGAGTTTCATTCTATTGCAACTATTGCATAATCATGTGACAAGACAATACTGCAAATCGAGCGGAAATATTGTTCTTCTCGTACCGGAAATATTCCTATCGAGCTCTATCGCACAGCAGGGAAGAGACGAATGAATAAACGACGTATGGATATGGAGAAAATAAAGAGATTAAGAAACACAAGGTAGAAAACGTAACGTCACCGTACTAAATTTAATGTACAAAAAACAAAATAGAGGATAACAAATTCGCTTTTCTCTCGTCTCGTTAAAGTATTTTCATAATTTGCGGAATCAAAATGGACAATAGTCGGTGGCAGGCAAGAAAAAAAAAACAATTGAACGCGATAGCGAAAAAATTGTAAATCGTCAGAAAAAAACCTCAATGTCGGTCTTGGTTTTCTTTACTGTGGAGGCGTGAAGCGTGAAAAATCCAAAAATGGAATTAATAATTTTCGCTTGTAGATAACAATCATCAACGCATTAAAACTTCGAATGTTTTGCGGCATGAAAAAAGGGAGGAAATAGGCGAAAGATACACGTTTGGGGCAGACGAAACTTAGCGCGAACGAGTCGTTGCCATTCGTCACTTCCGCTAGATAAAGCGAGCGCCTTTCTTCCGTTCTGCGGACGACGAGGCGCGTAAGTTTTCGGTAAAAAGTGCTTTGTCTCGCACCCTTTTCTCCCCCGCTGCCTTTTCCTCCATTGCCACTAACACCTCTTGCCTTCAGCTGGTATAGATATATTTACTATTTCGTTTATATACACAAGTATGCATCACGTCTCCGACACGTGCTATTCCATTCCCTTTATTTCAACTTCCGCAGTACCACTCGTAGCCCACCCTTTCTCTATGTCCTGTTTTTTACGCCGTTGCTCGCTCGCACCTTTTATTCTTTTATCGTTTTTTCTTACTTTAGTTATTCCGTTCAGGTACATCATGTCCTCGAAATCGTTGAGATTCAATTATAAAATGAGTTATAATTTTTTTTACACCCTAATTAATTTTAAGCCTTTTCAACGGGTCAAAAAAATCAATTCTCAGAATCGCTGTATTGAATTTAAAAGATTGGTTTCATCTATTCCATCGAATGCGCCGAAACGGCATCCTTTGTGTATGACACCCTTTGTGCATATCCTCGAAAATACACCTCGAGGTAAAGTTTCGAGAACAAGTGTGCGGAGTGTCGCGACGAGCCGTCTCTCATCCCTCGAGCTCCCGAGAAACCCTCAACGTTATACCACTCTTTGCCGGGTTCTTCTCGATCCTCCCTTGCTAACTATGCTTTTTTTTCCGCGCGCCTTCTCGCAACTTCTTGCTTTCCCCCTCTCGGCTGTAGAGGACGGGCGAGAGCTATGGCGATTTGCCCGCAAAAACTGGCAGACAACTTCTCTCAACCGGCGTTCGCGGCTCGCGGAAAAGCGCCTTTCCCCTTCTCGTCGTCGTCACCATCGTCGCCCTCGCCGTTGCCGACGCTTGTTCGCGCGAATTCCTCCGTCGAGCAAAACAACCAGATCGCGAAGGGGGTACACACGCATACACACGATCGTCGTCGCCGTTCGAAGGCGCGTAATACAGACACGCACGAACGTACACAGTACGAAACTGTATAAACGAACGAGGAGAGACACCAGTGAGAGATCCGTGGAAATATCAGGAGACGAGACGGTGTCGCCTCTGGGAGACAGACTCAAGCGGGGACGCTCGCTTGTGTTGCGTTACCGCCTTAAAGAAGAAACTAATTTTCGCAACCGCAGACAACGGAGCCTGAGGTATAAAACCCCGTACTTGGTATATATTTACCACGATAAAAGAAGAGATATTTTCTCTTGTCATCATCGTCGCAACACACTCTCTCGCGCCGCACAAGTTGGGCGGTTACAAAGAAGCGAGAAAGAGAAAACTGCTCTTTTTTTTATCCACAAACTTTACAAAGGAAATAAAGAAGAATCGTAAAGAAAGAAAAGTTTCGCGAACCAAAAAAAGTAATTCTCTTTTTGGACAAACGATGCTTTGTGGGCGATGATCTGTACCTGAGAATGGATACATTTAATTCGAGAAGAGTCAACGGATCGTTTACCGCTTGAAATTCCTCAGATTGCGATATCTCAGCGTTTGAGCGTTGAGGAAAGGTGTCGAAAGATAAATAGAACGACCTGCGATTGTTGTTTCTGTCACCGTTTTTTCTCTTTTTTGGCTTTGCTTTTCTCGTGTCGTTACAAGAAAGATTTATTCTTCATCGATAATCTGAGTTGATCAGCATATCAAGATCCTCAAACTCAATCGATTCCTTCTTCCCATTAGTTTCGCTTCATCTCCTATGAAACTACGTTTCGCAATCTGCATTCAGTCGAATCCTTCGTGACAAATTCAATCATCGTGTCAACGCTCAGGCGTCCTCGAGACTTCGTCTCGGAGCTCCTTCAACTTTTATTCAATTCCTTCGAAGGAAGAACAAAGACGAATGAAAATCTTCGGCGGAGACTTCTCCGACACGAAGAAGAAGAAGACACGGGAAAGCGTGCATGTTGGTAGCCGTGCAACTGAGGTCTCCCGAGGTCGAAGGTAACTTCCAACTTTGCTGAACCGCGAGAAATCCCCTCCCATTGCTTCTATTCTCTCGTTGTACTATTCTGTCCCTTTGATGCTCATCCTGTAACGCTGGCGGGGCTCACCAGCGAGCGATGCGAGCGACGAGGCTCATGGACAAGGTAGAGGAACACAAGAGAACAACGCTCGTGAAGAAGGAACAGAAGAAAAAAAAGAAATAAAAACTTAGATAATGATTCCGTGCTATGCTGAGGCCGCGGAGTTAGAGAAACAATTCCTTCATTCGTCCTGCTCTGCAACCATGCCGTGCAGTAACACATCAGAGCCTAAGACTTCTTGAGAGTAAAGTAGTGGAAGGTTGATGTCTGGTTGCATTGGTGGAAGAGTACGCTTCTTGGATGAGATAGAGAAAGGAAAGCGTGGAGTTCGAATCTTCTATTCCCGTTTGCCACAAGAATCTTCGGACATCTCAGGGATAAGAGTTGGAAGAGATGCCGTGGCCGAAGAAACTGCCGATGTTGGTGGACGTTCCTGATGGCCTCTCTCTGTCTTACGTAGGTGAACGCTCCAGCATCCCAGCACGAAAGACTGCAATTTCCTCTTGGTGGCTAAGGCGATATGCCGCGGTGGCTGCGTGCTATGGGCTATGGTGGTAGCTGTGGTGGTCGTTGCTGCCGAGTCACGCGAACCATCAAAGATTCAAAGGCCCCCGAGGGCCAGCAGATGGTCGGGGTCCCTCTTCTGATCTCTCCTGCGTGATGCTTCTGCATCCTCGATGATGCCTCTCGGTCTTTCGTCTCTCCTCTCGCTTGTAGCAACGCGGCCGATGGCGAAGGCCCGAGCACTTGGCAACATCGCGACTTCGGTTACGAACAACCGGTAGGAAAGATCGTGAGGGCAGAGAGAGGGAAGAAGAAACATCGGTATCCGAGTAAGAGGCAAAGCAGAGCATCAGCTCTGTGGATCTTCGGAGCAGGCCCAAGGCCCCGATTCAGACAGGAGTGTAGTGTAGAGGCTACGAAGAATCTAACCATTACAAGGGGCAAGCGAAGCCGAGAAATATTTCCTATAAATGGAAGACACTACGGCGAGGTTGAAATAAGCGAAGAGAAAGCCGGCACAACACTGCGTTACCTAGGCTGTGAATAGTTGAAACGGTTCATATCACGATGACTTGAGCTCGCAATCGGTAATTATCTATTATGCATCGATAGCTTTATATAGATCAGAATCTGATAATAAACGTTCTATGCATAACGTAGAACGGCGGCGCTATTCGAGCAGAATCATTTTCATCAGTGTCTTGAAAGATTCGATTTAGCTAAAATAAGCTTGTCACCGCGATGTTCTTTCCGTATATGAATATTTTCTCGGGATTTTTTTTATAGCACGGAATATTAGCTTCAATACATGTGCTGGGTATAAATATCCCTGCAAGCTTTCGTGGTGTACGACAAGACATTTTATAACCCAGCTGCATTCGCGACTGACACGATATTATTGGTTCTGAAAAAGGATTTTTTCGATAACGCTTTGTCCAACGACGAATGTGTGCCATCAACTTTTATTCAGAGTGAAATATTGGGTTAGAAAAAAGATTTCGTCTATAACTATCGTCGAGGAATATTCATGTGCCACGATTAACGATTGACATCGGAGCAACGATAATAAAGCTTGATACGATAGGAGGAAATGGTGTCTACTCGCTAACCATTGGGTTCGGCGATAATAATACATGAGGACCTTTTCGTACCGTCCAACATTTCCTATAATAGAGCTTTTATGTATAAGTATATTTCAACAACCGCATTGAGGAAGTCGACTACGAAATGAAACATTCACATTTTCGAACGAAGAAACAAAATTACTTGATATCTACAGTCGATTTTTCCCGGTGTCCCGGTTATCTAGAGATAAATATGGATCAGTTCTTCGCAGAAAATGGTCTTAGTCTTACAATAGATGAACTGTGCATGCATTTCATCAAATGAAGCCTTGACGATTAATATATCAGAGCATGATTTTGCATTTCAAACTTGCAAGATCCGAGTATTCCTTCTTGGCTGAATATTAATAATATACGAATGAAGCTTTCGCTTTAAGGCAAAGTCAAACTTCTCGGTCGGTAAGAAAACCAGTAATCCAACATTTATTCACTTGATTAACATGTCGGAAAAAATACGAGAATAGTCGACTCTGCCAGTCAATCCCGCAGTTAGCTGTTTTCGTCGTTTTTCTGGAAAATCGACAGTTCAGAAGATTTTTTGGGGTCGGGCATTGCAGCTATCTCTTTCGCACCCATGGCTGTTTGACTTCACCTTAAAGCAAAGTGAAACCCTATTGAGTGCGAGAGAGATAGCACTATCGACGCTCATGGCGGAGCGACAGAGAGGCACTCGAAATGTGTTTCGCCTCGCCTTAAAGGTAAGCGCGGCGGAAAGAGGCTGCGCGCCTCTCGAGCGCGCCTTATACCTGCTCCCCAGCTGGCGCGGTCTTTGCAGCCAGCTACGTGGCAACGTCGCAGCGGCCTACGGGCCTCTCTGGGCCTCCATTGCGGCCTGGCAGCGTGGCCGTTCTCTCTTTCTCTGCGTGTCAAGAACCGGCTGGCCCCTGATGCCGCCATTGTCTGGGCACCGGGTACGACGACTACGACTATTACCGTGCGCCGCATATATCTATACCTATCCGGAGACCCCCACTCAATCTCTCGGGCCTTATCCCCGTGTACCTTTCTCGGACTTTTTCTTCCTTTTTCTCTCTTTTCATCTAACAGCTTCTCCTCCGCTTTACCCCATTCGCGTTCTCCGTCTTCCTTCCGAGCAAACTCAACGTGTTTACCGGGATGCTGGTCCGTGACCCCTTTTAGCTCTCTTCTCCGTTGCACGAGGCGCCCGCGCGAGTGCGCGAAGGGCTAGAGGTCCGTGACTCCTCGGTACCCTCGCCGAACTCAACGCTCGTTGGGACTACCATTCGATCACCATTATCAATACTCCATCACTGTATTGATAATCGGATACGCGTTTTCTGTGGCTTGTTACCGAACTGACGAGCGAAGATGATAGATCGAAGGGAGTCGAAGAATAATGATAGACGGTTGTTATTGACCATTTCTTCGTGTGTGTAAGAAAAATCCGATTGTGGCACATGAAATTTAAAAAACCTTGATATTAATGATTGAATTTGAGGTATTTTATGGTAAAGGTACATTATCAAAAGTCTAGTAAAGACCGCAATTTTTCTTATACTCTTGATTAATTTTCTATTACAATTTACATTAGAATTTAGGTATCAGTTTATGCATGCACTTCCAGTATCGCAACATTAAATTTCTAGCAAATTTTTTTATAGTGTATAATCGATTATCATTGAATTTTTATAAATTACATTTAGTCATATAAATAAGTTGTATGAACTTTTTTGTAAATAACCCAACAAATGAATTCATCGTGACAGTTATCAACAGAGAAATTCGAAATCGATAATTCGGACGTGTCATTTACTCAATTCCGAATAAAAATCAACATTAATCGGCCGTTAACATTTCCGAGTATACTTCATCGTCGAATTATCGTCGATCGATCTCTCCTTCGACGTGTCAAGTATCGATAGGTCGAATAAACACATTTACCCTTAAAATTGATGTCGTTCGCATCGACTCCGTTCTCACCCCTGACCCTGCCGATCCTCTTTTATAGCTCCGTCACTTTAAAGATCCGTATGACGGCGTTGGGTTTTCGAGTCCAAAGTACGTAGGGTGTTAAACTTTGGGATATCCGTTCCGTAAGCTCTTCTTCGTGCTTCCACCATCGAGTTACGAAAGCCCGGGACGATTTCTGTGTGGCACATCGAAAAAGGGGTTGCCTGCTTGCTTGCTCGCTTCCTTTCGCGGGATCCTACGAGGCTTATTCTCCCGCTTCTGTTAGACGCTTCACTTCGCTTCTATACTATATTTGCCTCTCGTCACTCCCCCACGCCGTTATATTACCGGCGTCTAGTAGATTGAGAGGGAAGGAAGCCTTCGAGGGTACGTGCGCTGATGTTCAAACACACATATGAGTCTTCTTCTTTCACGACTATGGAATCTCTCGGCTGGAAAGTCTTTCTCTCCTTCGCGCGTACACACATATCTACATGCCATTATTCGCCGAGGAACAAAGAATACGATTCCGCGTACATGTGGGCAAAAGAGATATATTACACGGAGTAAGTGCTGGGTGATATGAAGATGGTTTACTTCTTTTGACAACGAAGATTAGAGATACGTCGATCAGAGGAAAATTTAATATTGATGATAAGAAACGAGGCGTATATTATTCGCTTGGGTTTGGGGGAGGATCGACAATTTTGTATCAGCATTGGCTGTCACGATCTTTATAAATATTACTAATTAGCCATTTCGGTCAATAACAGTTAACGTATAGGTCAAGATTGGGGTAACTGTAAAATGTAAATGTAAAAGTTCAAATTCTTTCGTCATAATTCCCAATTTCTTACGGCAAATAGATAAACCACAATACGTTCAAAACCATCATCCGATGCTTCGAAAAACATGATCTGGATATTTTATGAATTACTCAAAAGGGTTTTCTTATGTGATTCTTGGTTACGGGTGATATAGACTAGTATAAAATGTTTAAAAGCACCATGGCTGATCTGGAAGTGCGCTATATAAATACGTACGTGGATAAATAAAGATGAGAACCGGCAGCACTGCGGGGGATAAAGGGAAAAGCTTCGGAGCGGATGAGACAAAGACGAAGGGGTGTGAGTGCCCAAAGTATTGGGATGGTAGCACAGAGAGAGCTTCCTGCGATTGTCATGCGAATGACAGACCGCTCGCGCGTTTCCTGCCTGACGATTTCGAAATGTGATTTATGAGGTACGAGGGGGTAACTGTGTGTGAGGGTAAGAGGAAGTTCTCCAAAGACAATATGAGCGAAGAACAAGTGACTTATACGTAGCTGGGGCGTATCATGGATAGTAGCGAACGAGTTTCGAATTTGTGGGATAAGAAAGAGGCGACGATGCGAGAGCAAGTTTATAACTGTGATTTAATGAAGACGTATGCGAGTCGCGGGAATCAGAGAAATCGTAATATTCGCCGAATGAAGGTGTCTCAGGCGCGGTTGGTGGCAGTTTTTGGAAGCGACATCCTTGCGGGATCGGCCGGATGATGAGGAGAGACCAGCGGATCGAAATGAAGTTTCGTTGTCCCGAATTCATATTCGGGAGACTAATGGATCTCGAACGGTGATGGAAGTAATTTAACCGCGTTATTTCTCGAGAGCTTCAAATCGAGATGGTTGCACTGCAAACGAGATCGAGGAAAAATTATTCTATAATTTTTATTCAACATCGTAGTGTACTCCTAGAAATAATGCTCGCTTATGATTCTGATTTAAGCTCCATTATTCATACAAGGCCTTCATCAAAAAATTACTAGGTGCAAATATAGCATGTGAAAGAACTTAAATTTGGCTTAATTACATTTTTTCATTATTTTTTTATTTCATCAAAAGAAATTCAACTCGTCTTATAATCTTTACTATTTTGTCCAAGCGTTTTTTTTTTCATACGGCTCACACACTTTTATCAGCAAAGTATCGCAAGGAATTAAGGATAGGTTTTTTTTCACTGTCGGAAAAAAAGGTGTCTTTTGCCCAATATAGCCGGCTCCCTTAAAAGGCGCGAAATTCTTTAGCAATACCGACTTTCCCTTCATCTAATACGAGACGCACCCCTCGTACGGTACCCGCAATAAACTGCAGACCGACATGCGTTGCGAATCCCAATTATTTCCCAAGGGTCCAAGAGCCTTTTTCGTGGCGCGAGACTCTTCGTTAATGAAACAGCAGAAAAGTTTTTCGCGATTTGAGAAAAACGAACTTTTTACCGCGCTCGACGCCTACTCCGGATCCCCTCTATAAATGCCCCGTTCCTCTATATACTTTCACGTGGTAACAAATAGATTCCGTCCGGTTAAGCGTTTACGATGCCTCCCGGGAATAATTCTCGTCGGAGACGAGAAAGCAGCTCGTCGCCTCGGAAACGTTACCTTTTCTTTTTTCTTCCCTTTCATTTTCGCGAAGCCGCGGATCTTCCCGGTGTGCGCTCGAGAGAGTTACAAGGGAGTTCCGGGGATGTTCGGTCGAAAGACTCTTGCACATCGCGGTACGGCTGATGCGGTACCAAGCTGCCCGGTGCGAGTGCACAGGACGGCGAAGGATTGTTTGCTTCGGTCTATCTGCCTTTCGTGCTTATCTCCGTCGAGAAAACTTGCCTCGACAATCCGCGAGCCACCAAGAGCGGGAACCTTCTCCTCCTCGCCCCAACTCCACTCGAGATAACGTTAACGAGTAGCCAAGGTGGAGAGTCTTCCGTCGTGGGGTTTGCCTTGCACTCGAGAGAATGGTACGTTAGGTTGAAAGAGGAAAGAATCTCTCGAGGTTATAACAGAAGTCGAAGAGAAGCAACGAAATAATGGGTAATTGGAAGCGATCTTCGTGGTAACAGGTTGGAATTGATACTACGCAACCGTATGATATTCTCTCTTTTTCCGATGAATCGAACGTCATAATTAATAAAGTTACATCGCATCGGTACCGTGAATTCAGAGAGACCGAAGCGTTTCCTGGAAAATTTTGTAACAATGAGCACGCGAATCGGTCGATTGGTATACGTGGAATTTATGGAATGTATGTAAGTCCCGCGAAACGTTATAACGGGAGTTCGCGTCGTTCTCTCGAGGTTTCTCGAAGAAAGTTATGGGACAAACCGCGTACGCGCCTTCGTAGAAATCTGTAAATGACTTTCACGAAGTGGGGCAATTTCTTGCTTAAAGATAATCTGAAGAAGAAAACATCACACTTATATGATTGAAAATAATAAAACACAATTGAACATTTTTTACGGAATATAATTTTTTTATGTTCGGCTTGTTTGTGATGAAATTATGCTTGAATATGAAAGAAATCGATGAATCATAAATTTACCATGTTGAAATGATATTTCGTTTAATGACATTAGAGCTTCGAGTTTTGAAAGTTTCAGTGTTGACATTTCGTGTTGAATTTTTGAGTGTTAACAAATACTTATGATATTTAAACGTGGTACGCTGATATCATCTGTCTCGACAAACGTTTCGCAACGTTGTCTCGCTTGAAAGAAATAAAAATATTCTCCACGATGTTTCCTCGATTCGGTGGAAGTCGAGCGACTATAAAAGCGCGAAAGCCGTCCCGCGATTAGAGGAGCAAAATTGATTTTATTCAAGACTCCGAGATTAGAGAAACGCATCGAAACTTGGGCGTGGAAAACGATTACCTACCGACGTTCTCGTTAGCCCCGGTTATAACGAAGAAATTGAGGAGATAATGGAACCGTTGAAGTAGCATTCATCCAAGCAAAACGTATACATAATGCCTATCTCTCAACCTCGATTGGTCGTTAGTTCCCAACGAGAAGGCCGAGAAGGGAAACTCATTATAGTTATTAAACTGCTCACGCACTGAATTTCTTTTTCATGCGTTTGATATCACGTGCAATCCTCAATATTTACGCGCATTTTGCACGTGTGGACTCAAAAGATAAATAAAAGAAGCAACTTCGCTGTAGAAATAAAATAGTAAAAATATTGAGAGGGTTAAAAAACGGAAAAAACACCCACTCAGAATTAGAATTTTTTAAATCCCATTCAATGTTATTCTATTGAAAGAAAAATACATTTAATAAGATAAAAATACTACAATATTAAAAATAAATTAACAATATATTCTTTATGTTATTGTTTCGATATTCAATTGTTTTAATCGCTTTCTATGTATTTTTAATGCTACTCAAAATTCCGGAAAAATTTTACAGCCTATTTGAGGCGAAGTGCCTTATGCGTTCTTGTTAAACGTGCACGAAGCCTGTCTTCGTTTGGTCAACGCGATCGAGCAGGATGCGCGTACCAATACATGCAGGGTATATGATTAGTGACCATTATTACCGAACACGGGGGTTACGGCGTCCTCGCGTCCAAATTCAGCTAGTCTCGGCGGATCGTTAGGATAGTTAGGCAATGACGAAGCACCGGGCAGGGTGCGAGCATCACACGGCTCATCCCTGTGTCGTTGCCGCGTCGTTGTCACGAGTCGGCTAATTAACGTTGCCCCCGTCCCACCCGTCTCCCCAATTATTTCACCTCCGGCGGGCCTCCTTCGCTCGACTGACGCGTAAGACACGCCATCGCCTCACAGTATCGCGACGACCGAAGAAACGCGAGATATCTCATTTTCAATGCGACGGCCTCGTTATCGTTTAACGCTCGTTAAATCTTGTCGTTATTTCAAGCCCGGAAAGTTAATATATCGATCACGGAAAACAATTGCACGGATTTACCGTTTATGGCTTTGATCGAATAAAAAAAACCGACTCCTCGAGAAAAAAGGTTTAAGAGATGAGAAGAAAAAACGTTTATCCCAAACACGAAATCCCAATTTGGCTTTTCTTAATAATAGTTCGTTTCGAACTGTTACATATAAACGAAATTCCCCGTTATCAATTCGGTATCGTGATCCAATAAATCACCGTCGCGTTAACAATTTTCATAGTGAAAGCCATCCGCCCTTGCCGTACCCGATATCTGGTTTCTCGTCGTCGGGAAGGTGGGGTGGGGGAGGGAGGCAGTTGGATACCAGTACACGTTTCCCGTTCGTACATACTATCCACATAATGCTCTCATACACGATGATAAAAAAAAAGAATAATAAAAAAGAGCGTTATACGCTGCGAGAGAGCCGCCGCCGTCTCGTGCTACCGCTACCGGGGAACTAACAAGGAGCTCTTTCATTCCGGCCGTTGCACGGTCTCCGGACGACCGTAAAGATTCCTCTGGAAAGAAGAAAAAAAAAAACGAAAAAAAACGAGACGCTCCGTTCTATCGTCGAGAAGTGCGACAAGGAGCTTCTTCTCTCAGCAACGGCCAAGTACAGCGCGAGAGAACATCGAAACGACTCTGTATAAAACGAAAGCTATGGTCGAGGGAGAGGGATAGGGGGAGGGGGAGGGGGAGGGGTGAGAGTTGAAAAAAAAAAATAACGTCGGAGAAACGGCGGAAGAGAGGAGCACAGTCTGTGTGTCTTCTTTCTCCGTCGAAAGCTTTGAGACTATAAAACTTTAATATCGCGGACTTGGACGGCTCGAACGTGCGAGCGATAGCGTCCCCGTTGGCGCGTCTTCTTCCTTCGGTCGAAGTACGATGGGATGTCGGAAACGGAGTCTACATGCATATCCATACTTGCAGTCAAAACAGGCTCAACGATATTACAGTCGGAACTTCAATTATTTTACGGTGGAACCTTCGTTTTTGTTACCCCTTCGAGTTCATTGTTACATTACGAACTTTATTCACAGCCCAATTGGTTATTGAAGTATATGCAGAGATATATGCAAGATATAGCATTTTTTACGGCAGGATATATAACGCATTAATTATATAAAAAATGATTTATTGTATTTTTTTTTACATATATATTGTATGTTCCCGATATGTATCCTATATATCGCGGAAAAAATGTCCAAGATACATCTGGCAGATCTATAAAAGATATATGTTTTATGTATCATGACATATACTTTATTTCAATGGGGGTTATAAACTGATTTTGTCGTCCACGTGAAGAAAAAATATATCTGATATATAAAATATATTTTCCCGTAATATCAGATAGGTTTTGCAACATACTTGGCAATGAATGTTATCAGATTTATAATTATTTAAATTAATTGTATGCAATTGCCAATTTTATATATAACATATTCATATATAATATATATATTTCGAAACTATTTCAAATATACTTCGAGCATCGATTCGATTTCCATTTGGCTATCGTCCGAACTTCAGTTTTCATGCTGGACGAAAGTTCTTATGGCGAAAGTCAACGTCATTTGCGATGAAAAAAAAAAAACAATTTTTTCTATCTAAAATCTACATTACGTATTTTATGACTATGAGCGATAGTATTCCATCGGGAGTCTACTTTCGGTCGAGGAATCCAACGTTCGCAAGAGTGTACGACCGCACACTTGTAGGGAAAACTTGCTCTTCACGGCGACAGAGACGAGACTCAACGATTCTGAGGAGATACGAGCGCGAGGTGATGCTGGAAGAGTCGAGGGGGTTCGGGAGAAGGGCGGAGAAGGCTTTTTATGAGAGGGAATACGTCAACGACGTGTATGTACGTACGCGGCTCGATTATCGTATAACCCGAGGCTCGAAGGGGTTCAGCTTCGCTTGAGCCTGGAAGCTGTGCCGAGACTCGTGAGTGAAGACCTTATAGGAGGATGTTGGCGGTGCGGATGCTTGCAAATGCTTCGGAGCTGCGGTACGGCGACAACGCGCACGACTTGTTCGAGCACGAGAAGCTCGAGATGGCGAGCTCAGGATATTATGAACGCGAACGCGGAAAGATTTTATTACTATCTATAAAAATAGGAATGAAAACTCGACGATGGATAACGACGTATGACCGTCGTTGGAAACATAGATGTTTCGTTAACGAATCGAAGAAAAAAATTCCCTACTCCCACGAAAGATTATTTTTGCAACTCACTTTATTGCGAGTAACAAAAAAATTCAATCGTCATAATAAGAATTGCATAATCAGAAGAGGTTGGGTACATCTTACTTAGTTCAGGCATTTGAGTTATTAAAAAAATAAGTTTTACGTATACGAGGAAATCTTGAAGGATATTCAAGGCGAATTTGGGCTTTTGGGCGAACGAGCGACTTCCAGGTGAGTCGTCGGTCCGATAAGCTTATTCGTGGTGTGTATGCAATTGGTTACACGCTAAGATGGGTATGGAACTTGTAACGTTGGCAAAGCCACATCAATCGTCCGGCGTGGTTGCGCGTATAGTACAGGAACGTCGGGTGAGGCACGCGAATCAAAGTCAAAGCACCTTCGGAGGCTCTGGATGTACGATGGTCATCGTGGTTGGGTGGGAACGGCGAGAGACGAGAGCTAAATTTAGCCTACGGCCGTCGCCACGGCTGCAACATCCCTCGGGCATCTCCGTGTACCTCCTCCCACTCTCGGTCGCTTCGACGCGCTAGAAGATTCTCGTCTCCTCGGCGTTCACATACTTCGGCTTTCTTTCCTCTTCGTCTTTCTCCCATCCGTTCGCCTCCTCCGCTCTCTATCTTTGCGCCGAA
The DNA here is from genome assembly GCA_963924025.1 of Ischnus inquisitorius. Taxonomy (NCBI): domain Eukaryota; kingdom Metazoa; phylum Arthropoda; class Insecta; order Hymenoptera; family Ichneumonidae; genus Ischnus; species Ischnus inquisitorius. The sequence goes on from OZ001246.1 coordinate 9,050,387, forward strand.
AGACGAACGTTCACGAAAACGTTGAACCCGCCTCAACGTTGGAACGCTTGAGTCCCGAACTGTAGGGTACCCCGAGACACCACTAACCTTTTCTGATGTTGTCTTGGGGCGTTTCAAAGGTTCGCAAAATGCTAGTTAATTTTTTCTACAGCTCATTCTGCTAATCATGCGAATAACATTCGAATATCAGATTTTTTTGCGTAAAATCGTTAAAAAATCTCCAGTTTCAGAAATTTTCGTTTCATCTATGAAACTTCCCCGAACTTGGAGCGTTGAACGGTTTTCCTTTGAGATAAATCGGGGAAATAAACACTGTTTGGTTTAGCAAAGCTTGGATAAAAACAAATAATCTCAAATTTCCCTTACGTTTTCGCGCTTTCTTTATTCGCAGATTTGTCGTATAGTATTCCAATGATTTCGATGGATTCGAAGTTTTGCCGGTGAGCTAAGGCACGTATGCAACGACTCGCGTGTAATTTTGCAAATGTACATTTGCGTATGACGGTTCTGTAACGTGAATTCGAGGCTGCGAATTTTCAAGCTTGGTCTGATTCGAACAGACTGATTCTACTGGCTGCTTTGGCTCTTTCCTTCATCCTCACTCTCTCAATGCGCGGCTTTCACAATGTCCAAATGCATAATTCACTCCCGCAACGACGTCGGTTCGTCGTGTCGACGGTACATCCGCGAGCTTGCTCTTGCAAACCATATATATTTACTTACATTTAATATATACCTATATGGGTATATCTGCGCAACTGGCGAATGCACATGTACGTACATTCAAAGTTCGAACAGAAATTCACGGGAGAGTCGGTAATGCACAGTAGTAAATACGAACCGCCACAGTAGTACCGATACGTCGCGTCCGTTCCCCTGCACCGGTAACTTGTGGATATACATGTATATACACGCGCCGTTCGTATTTTACATTCGCCTTCGGCGAAGTGCACCTCGCTCCAGATTTCTTCGACACTCCAACTCGTTTCGAATGGAGAGCACTAGCTTTCGAAACATTTACTAATCGCGTAGTGCCGGCTTGGTACGTATACATTCAGATATACCTATTCCTCGACGTGCATACGTACTTGCATTAACCACGTCGATGCTGTCGACATTCTACGGTTACGAAATTTTCCCAAAGATCGCTTTTGCGCACGATTTTTAGGCACGAATTGCAAATGTCGTTAGTGATCGATAATATAAGATACGACACACGACACTTTCGAAATGAATTTGTGGAGAATTGCATTTGTTCATATCGACTAGATCTTGTTCGAACATGTTTTATTCTAAAAAATGATGAGATTGCAAAAATTCTCAAGAGATCAAAAAACTTCTGCCCAAAAAAAGAGTGTATCGAAAAATTGGATCAACTAAAAGAAAGGAAATAGCAGTCAATTAGCTGTATATTATAATCGAGGGATTTTCATACTCAATGACAAACTGCGGAAAAGTGCGCTTTTCCGCACTAGTGCGTAAAAAAGTCATAAAATCGAGTTCAATACACGGGCGAGGAACATCGGTCGCTCCCGACCTCTTTTCCCGCACTTGTATCGAAAATAACTATTGATCGAGAGCATTAAGAAAAATATAAAGTACTTTTTAATTTATATGTAAATGTGAATTGCAATCCAACTGAACTTCGCATTCAATTCAAGTTTAAATTATAATACATTCGCAGCTTAGTTATTCGGCAATCCGAGATTCGCGGATGTTTATGCATTTTTCAATGAACGTACGCTACCAAAATACGGACTTCTGCATGAAAATTTAAACCAGTGGCGGTCAGCACAAAAGTATAATCCTCGAAATAGCAGTTCGATGCAGAGAACAAACCGGGGTAGAGGATAGACGTACAAGGTATTCGTTCAGAAATAAATGAAACAATTCTTGTCCTCACATTACAGTTCTCGCGATATAACAGAGAATAGCTCGTGCGACGTCCGGCGTTAATCCGATCGTCTCTATATGTTACGCGATTGAGAACAAATTATCGGTTCAACTTCCCTACAAAGTAGTGAATTCCCGAGATATCGCTGATTCGAATAAAAGTGCAGAAGGATAGAGTACAAACGAGAAGAGCGTTTCAACTCGACGCGCGGTCCATCGAGCACTTTCCGCTTCGAATCATCGAGATCCGTGGAGGATGTTCGATTGTGTGGTACAAAATAAAAATAAAATCAGCTACGAGAGAGAAATGGCATAGGAAAAAAGAAGCACAAGCTGAAAAATTGTAAAAAGAATTGACGATAAAGCGAGTTCGATTCGATGGCCAATCAGAGTCAAGTATAACGTGCGTTCGGGCGAAGCCTTCCCGCTGTTGCTGCCTGCAAGAGTACTCGACTAATGAAATAGAGAACGGAGAAGGAAATCTCGACAAGAGAGCCCGCGAGCACCATCGAAGCATGAAGAATCGAACGAGACGCGTAGTAAAGAGAGCCGCGATGAGATCGAGAAGTTCGGATCGAGTAACATTGTGTGTGTAATGATTCGTCCGCATGTGTGAGAACTGCACGTACAATAGAACTCGAGTCGGAGAGATAGTCTTGCCGCTCGGTTTCAAAGAATCCATGGCAATAGAGGATCGATCGCCATACTCCGCTGATCCATGGGATTTCCGATTCGAATCTCAATTACACCAACGCAGATATCGTTCACTTTCTCGTTCCCACTTCAGTGATGTAAAAATTCCGCTTCAACGATTCAACGGCGAAGACCTTGGATGTAAGACTTGGGTTTAGCGGAAAATTGCATATTTACAGTGCCGTCTCCGGAAGGGCTGCTAAAAGGTTCCTCAATGCATTAAACGACGAGTAACTGATCGAATCTCACAGATTTCTTCTTCGCGCACTTAATATTGGTATGAATCAATGTTTTTTTTTTTTTTTTAATAAATTACTTTCCACTAAAAGGGATTTTTATATTAACATAAAGTACTAGTAAAATATATTTCTGAAAGTAAACATTAGCTGCGATCTTAAATAGGATTGGAGTGCGACGATGCTCGCGACGATTGCCTGCTGAACCCTCAAGCCCTTGCCTGTTGAATGTATCTTTTGTGCGCTTTAATTTTTTTTTTTTCTTAAACAACGGCAAACCTTGTTGTCTGCGACGGGAGGGCTACGGGTGTCGCCAGAACTCGAGACTTATCTCGCCGGTTCTCGAGGAGACTGATGACGGCGAGAAGTATCAAGCGTATCCCGAGATTTTCGAATGGCGCGGCAGCGTCGAGTGACGCCCGACAAAACTCGTTCTTGCTCATGCTTCGGTTACCCGGACTCCTTTCATTTTTGGAGTGTTATACGCGACTCGAGGGGAAGCGAGATGAAGATAAACACACGAGGCGGATGGAAATTGTAGGCGTCTCTGGAATGACTTCTCGGGGCACCGAAGAACTTCTCGAGCACACACTATTCCCTTCGCGTGTTTCTTATAAACCTATACGATTATCGTGGAAGGACAAAATTCCAAATAACCACTCGAGTGTTCCGGCTTATAGCCGACGAAGGTTCTCTCGAGCGTAAACCTTTTTGGTCCTCTTCGCCGTGTGGTCATCAAAAAATTATTGGCTTTCCCCTTGGAGTCTTTAACGAACGTGGAATTTACGAAAGACGGAAAATTTACGAGAGGCGGAGTTTGTGAGAGTCGAGTCTCTTCGTCTTGTCTCTCGTAAGTAACCAAGAGGTGAAACGGTATATAACGAAGAAGTAAGAAAAGGCCGAGGACCACCCCCACCTTGAAGTCCCGACTTCCGAACAACCGAGAGCCACGGCGACACTTTCCGTTGGCACGAAAACACGTGTAAGCTCGCTAGGGATTGAGAGGAGTGAAAGAAAATGAGAATGAACGAGGCATGAAGTGACGCTCGTACTCGAATGTCTCTTTGCCTTGTCTTCACGCTTTTCTCGCTTTTGCTCGGAAGTGTCGTCAGGGAATAACTGGAAAATATTCAATATTATATTTTATTCACAATATTAATAATTAAATATTAAAAATACTTCATTCAATAATCCATTTGCACTTCTAATCCATATTTTGCCTTTTAAGATCATTACTTCTATCGTCAGATTCCAGCCACGTATCTTTGAAAAAAATGATTTTCATGTACGGTTTATCGGCCCGATGCACCGATTTGTTAGACTTTGTTGAATAATGCACGATAATCCGCTATCAATGGAAAATAATGGAATGACTGATTAGCGATTGTTGTTTTGTGTTTCAGGTACGTCAAACAGCATTCCTTCATTGATACGAGAATTTTCTTTCCCGCCATTGCTTTTGCAGTCGATCAATAGTAAGTAAATCAATAGCAATGTTCACATTTCGCGACGCGATTCGCGCTCATTTTTTCACTACTTTAACGGCTCAAATTTTTTTTAAACTCCTTTGAGAGTCGGACTTAGTTTGTCTCCCGTAACGAAAGTTTGTTCAAGTCAATGCAAGCCTTCGATTACAGGAGACAGGTAATTTTGATCGGCCAGCTTGGTAACGCGTACTCGCACTTGGCAATTATCCGTCCGTGGTATCCGGTGGAACGACGCTTCAACGAGGCCCGAGGAGTGTTAACAATTACGTTATATCCCTTGCCGGCTACGGGGCGACCCAACCCTCACGCGTTTCGAAACTCGATTATCGGCTGTCCTGTCGACGCGCATGTATGTCTGGCTTTCGTGAGCCACCAATACTATTTTCTCCTCGACAACGAGACCTCGGGGACGACGCTGAGCGTCGATACTCGCGGATTTTCTGGATTAAACTATCGAGATTACATGCACCGATGAGCCGCGAGAACGTGTAGCGTTGCACTCGCGATTCTTAACTCTCGCGATTCTTCCTCTACCTCGCGACTAGGCTGTCTATATTTAACTTGCATCGTCAATTTTATATTACATCAACCAAGCCGAGTGGCCAAATGCCAGTTTGCAACTTAATTTTCATACTCGTTTGCCGCTTAAAGATTCGTGTTCATCAATAAATGTGATATAAAAAGAAAAAAAAATTGTCCTTCCCGATGAACGGACCGGTTAACGCCCGAGGCAACATGATTATTCGAACGAGAAGAGAATAGTAAAAAGGAAAAATATCGTGATGACTTTTGAAAGTGAACATACTTTTGACAATATCCAAAAATGTCATTAAAAAAACAATCCGTAAGGATAATTTTTCTTGTGCAAGGGAGAAATATTTCCGTACAAATTCGCATCGTTTGTAACAACGACAACACATTAGCTGGTGTTCGGTCCTCCTCGATAAAGGAATAATGTTATTCGCCCCTAAATCGGAGTCGGAGATGAAACATGTTTCCGGTAGCGTCCATCAGATCTTTCGCTTTTGTCACGCCAACCCGTAACTTTTGCTACCCTTGTGAAGACGCGAACAACTCACTACAGTCGCTCGTTCGCAAAACAAACTTGCGAGAAAATATATCTTCCGGGGAAAAACAAGTTTTCACCGTTGTACGCTTGTGTCGCGTCAAAACAATCCCAAAGGAGACATACGAAGACGCAGGCGAAGTTAAAATTTGGCTTCGCAACTTTAGGATTTATGTAAATCTCGTAGAAAAATCGTCTTACCGATTTTTGCAATATCATAAGGGAAGGGAACAATAAAATTTTTCAAATTTGCAGATCTAAAATTCGAGTGAAAATATGTTAGCTTTTCGACTCTTTGACTTTTCATTCTATCGATATCAATGAAGGCAAAGCGTGATATTCTTCGGAAAATAATGAAGAATACGAAAAGTAAAAGAATTCAATGGCATCCGGTTTGACTTGACAAGAGTCCGAAGAACAAAGGAGTTTTCTGTCGTTCCATTGTAGCCACCGTCGTCGTTGTTTCGCTCGTCACGATTGGAAGTCTCCTCGCGCCGTGTACTGCAAAAGACTTCCGAAAGTTTCCGGCTAACGATCGACGAGCTTCTCGCCAAACGGGCGAGTTAAAAACGTAGAAGTCCTCACCCGTCGCTGTGGCTCTCATTAATTCGAACAAAGCTTTCGTTCTTGCTTTCTTCCCCGCTCTCTCCCCCCACGAATACACTTTATAATCGCTTATACTCTGAAAGATGCCGTCCGACCGTTGGTTCGCCGAGGCAACTCTCGAAAGTTTCAAAGAATAATAATTGAATAATAAAATCCACTCTTAAAAAGTTGGCGGGTCGCCATATTGTGAGTTTTGTTTCGAAATTTGAGATTTCTATCCCGGCCTTTTCATTAGTGCTGTGATTGGTCGGCGAGCGATGACCTTAACGCGATTTTCCGTCGCACGCATGTCCGATGAGGCCGTCCGTCACGGAAGAAAATTTTAATATCGATTTGCGGGGCGGAAAAATACATTAAAAAAACGCGGTACGAAGTTTGCTTACAGTCCTAAACTCGTTTACGCCGTTCCTCTAATTAATAAAAAAAACGACGTTATTTAAAATTTACAACTTCAGTGGCAAGAAAATAATTTGATAATGTTCTCGCACTGGTCAATCGGCCGAAAAAAGGTGAAAGAAGGCAATTGATTTTTTTTATTTCCTTCTCGTTCTGCTGTCGCGTTATAGCGTTGAAGCTGCGACGTTTTTTTGTAACGCTCGGCCTGCGCCGAGGCCGAGACTACGAGGCAATGACGAATTTATCTTCCGTGACGAAAAAAATAAGAGAAAACAAAAACTTCGAAGTAAATACGTATAGCTTCTTCCCGCACAATAATTTTCAGGTCGCTCCGCACCTTAATGCCTTCGAATTACCGAGCATTACCGCTGCGATACCTTCATCCGCACTCCCGCCTTTGCCGTTCTCCTTTGCGCGAGTATCATTCTCTCATTCCGTTTCTCGATCGCGACGTTGGAAAAAAAAAGACAAGCATTAGCCCCGGGAACAGGCTAATTCTTTTTTTCATTCGGAAGCATTAACGGGTCGAGACGAAGCGAAACTTGGTCAGTGGTGGCTCCGGGGCAGAGTTCATTCCGTCGAATTACCGATCGTTATTCGCGAATACTCGGCCTGGGCCACTTCGCTTCTTCGCTCGTTTCTTCCTCTTTCTCAATTTTTCTTCTTTTCCACTTCGCCGCGAGTCCTTCGCGGCTTTACGACTGACGAGACTCTCGCGCTCGGCCTTCTGCTTATGGACGTAATAGAAGAATAATGAAAGAAGAATCAATCCCTCAATGAAAAAATAGCGAGGTAACCCGAGGATGCGAAATTATAGTCAATTAAGATAATCGAATGTCTCGAGGACATAATCATTCACAACTTCTTTGTATAGTCGTTGAATTGCAAAATCCATTTTGCGAAATAGCAGAAAAAAACACCAACGATCTTAAAATCTTAACGTCAGAGATCGATTCGTCAAAAAAATGTTTCTAGCTCGAACTTTGCGCAGGATAATTCGTTATTTTGTGTCGCAGCGAGTAAACAAAGCGAAAAAATGCATCTGTTGTAATGCTTGAAAAATTGTCAATTCATAAATTTAATCGTCGATGAAAAAAGAAGCGACGGAAGGAGGAAAATAAACTGAATGTGAAAATTCTGCAAGCTTGCGCGTGGATGCATCGAAAGCGGTTATTCGTGGCGTAGGAAATAGGATTTGCAAGCAACGCGAGGAAGAAAGTAAGAGTAGTAGAGAATACATATCGCTGAAGTAAAGGTGACTCTGCGAAGTCTCGCGAAGTCGTGTACACGTAACACACGAATGCGCGTGAAATGCGGTTGCGTGCAGAGGCTAGTATGCTTGATATTACGTGCATCGAGGGTCTGCCCAGACCTTTCCTCATACGCCGATACGTATTCGTGTACACAGCGAGTCGGTTATGTACCAACTATCCGCAGCGTATCCACATTCGTCGACTGGATAGATAAATGTGGACTCTGAAAGGCATCGCGGCCGCACGAAATGTCCGAACCGTCGGGTCGACGTAATAACGCTGCAAATATGTCGAAAACATATGCGAATTTTCGCTGACACAGTTAACCGCGCATACCGAATCCCTTGTATGGTACTAAACATATAAATCATATATTATTTCTCGCACATCGACCCCTAAGAAACCAAACCGCGAGCCTAAAACTGAATTCTCGCCGTTAAGAATATTTTTTTATCTGCAACAGTAAAATTGCTATAAAAGCATATTATCCCTGCAGATAAAATATATTCTTATCGATGAGCATTCATTATTTTTTTGTACAAACAATGTTATTCTTGATTCTTTCGATTTTTCTCACTTCATCAGTTATTTGAAAATTGTAAAGTGTAAAAAAAAAAAGAAAAAACTAACACAAGGAATTGATATTAGCATTCACTAATTAATAATACATTTTGTTGTTATAACATGGAAATTGATTCATAATTTTTCTTCAGTTTCTTGAAATAGTTCTCATTATTATTTTTCTCATGGAAAAATCCGCAGTATGAAAAATTAATTCTAACTAACTTGGATATAAGTCACCTCGCAGATGTATTTCATAGATATATCTGTATAAAATAATATAGTTGAATATACGTATATGGACATTATATCTATGTGCAGTGAGCGCGTGTCTCGCGAGTCGTGCTTGGAGTAGAGTACAGTGAGAGCATGCCAGGGGAGAGAAGTGTGCCGGAAATCCGTGCAACAGGTGGTCTCGACTAGTCGAGGCTTTGGTACAGTTTGGTTCGCGGTTTTGAGAGGTAGAAAGAGCGAGAGAGCCGTCGAAGGCAAAGGTGGGAAAGAGACAGGTCGTGGTTGAGGGACGAAAAGAAAAAGAACAGAGAAAAAAAGAGAATACGGAAAATCAAGAAGAGATGGAATCCCTACCGCGTTGTGAAAGTCGGAGGGTCCCTTCTCGGCGGGTCTCCGCGGGCACTTCTATGACCGATAGAACTAGAATAAACCGGCGAAGGGAAGAGGCACGTCGAGACTTGGAATTAATTGAGTGGTTTTCGCTAATTGAGAACTACTTCGTTACAATTACCAAGAGTCCAGAAGCCCGTCGAAAGCGGTACGGGGGGTGCCGTTTCGATTTCATGGGCCACTGTAGGCCGAGGCTGGGTCCCTGTTATCGGCTACTGCCGCGAAAACAATACAGTATACACACAATTTATAATGCAATTGAATGAAGAGTATTTTCATTAATTTAACGACTTTATTTCGTGGCCAGTTGGATTTTTTCGTTGATCCGAATTAAGCGGAAAATTCTGATATGCTTCTAAAGGCAACCAACCGGAGGGGGAATGCGGGCAAAAGCCCTGAATCCACGTAATTGAGGTTCGATGACCATTACAGTTCGAGCACCGGCGCTGAAGAGGCAGTAGAGGGAGTAGTACTCGTTATGGAAACTGCCTCTGGAATCGTTCATCGCGATTAATTGAAGAAGAGAGTCCGATAACTTCGGTTTGGTGTATAAATGTTAAACCTCAGTCGCGATAGGATATAGAGGCCCTTCAAAAAGTACCATCAAAAGGTGCCGGAGCCGCGGTGGACGTACGAACCTTAGCTCGATCTCTGTAAAATCGGCGTAGGATCCACGGTTTTCTATTGAAGAGATTTTGAAGTCTTGTACTAATGATACCCTTAACAGATGTCGTTGAAGCGGCCGCGCAAGCTACAAAATTTAAATGCCCGGAAACTCAAAAATCACTTGCAAAAAAGCTATTTCAGTGAAAAAAATCCGAAGATATTTATTCCCTCAGTTTCCAAACCTGAATATGTTCAAGCCCTTTTTTCCTTCATGTAAACTAATTTTTTTTCATGGATCATCGGAGTTTCGACCGTGAGACATCACGATACATTTTTTACAAAATAAACTTTTCTCAAATTTCCTCGGTCCAACGTCGTCTTTGACAGAGCGTTTGTAGCTGCGAAAGATATATAGTTTTCAAGTTTCATTAACTCAAAAAGGTTTAAGAACACGCCATCCACCACAACGTTATGCTTATAAATATATAGAAATATACATCCAAGTTTAAAGTATGCATACAGTCTAGGCGTCGAGCCATGTACAGTCACCAGCAGAGGAGAGCAAAGAATTCTTTTTTACGATGACGACAATGTAGGTAGCGTGTCGTTGGACGGTAAGAATCCACAAAGAGGCGAGAAAAAAAAAGGAAAAAAAAATACGAGAAGTAAAGGCGAGCAAAGCAGCAGTCGGTGGAAAAGCGCGCGAGGCCGCGGGATTATCCTTCTCTCCGGGTTTTAACTTTTCACATTTCCTAAGAAAGCCTAGAGTGAAAGAAGGAGGGAAGAAAAATAAAAAAAAATAAAAAGAAATGAAATGGTGATAGTGACGAGGGTATAACTGCGAGGATAGCGACGACGAAAGCTTTCGCTCCTCTTCGTTTTCTTCGCTCTCGACGTCTTTCTCTCAACATCTTGTAATAATGTGTCGAGCCGGTGCTCCAGATTCTTACTCTTCTCAACTCTTCCTTGCGATGCTTCTTTCTGATATTTTTTTTCTCATTGTTTTCCTCGTCCAAACCTCTTCTGCTCCTCGCGTTTTTTCACCTCCTCGAGCATCGAAACCCCTCGAGAGGATAAGATTTTTAAACTCGGGAGGTTTAAAACAAGCCTGAAATTTCAAGAATAACTTCTGCGAAAATGTTCGAAAAACACGTGATTTTTTCTATACTAATTAAAGCTATCGAAAAATAGTATTATATACCGATATTTTTTTATTAAATCGAATTATCTTAATCATTTTGTTGAACAACAAAAAAATTCTGTTTTTACAATCTATGATTACTGGTTTTTTTTTACCGATTTTCCGATCATATTTTAGGTGTTGTAGTAGCGAAAACTCCGACAGTACGACAACACAAAATGTCCTCGTGTAAAGCAAAGTCGAATGACCGAGAGCAAAACACGGGAAACGGAAGCGTGCTCAATTATTCGTGAGAAACAAAAGATTAAAGCGACGCAATATTGTGACACGGGTAGTGTGTAAAGATTGACTGTTTGCGACGAGTCAGTGTATTGGTTAACTTCGGGTCATTGCATATGAGCGACCTCTCGTATATCTTATCGCGGAACGCGCACTTCTCTCAGTGGACAGTACTTTCTTTATTTGAATTGGATTAATGTGATTTTTTTTTCTATTTTTCGTGGAACACGCGACGTTGTTTGTTTCAATGATTTCATTTATGTCAAAAATACTCTTTGCATTACCGAGACAAAAGATTCTCAGATATGTTCTCAAATTCTTTTGAGGGCTTTTCGTAAGGGAATTAAATTTCGAAAATTGAAGAAAAAATCATTTAAAATAGTTTACAAATATTTGAAATATAATTCACAGTTTCATATATTTATGAATGCTTGTAAAGATTATTACTGATTCCATCAGTGAGCCACGTTTGATTTTGTCCCATTGAAACTAAATAAGCCTTATGATTGGTTAGCAAATACAGCATCAATATTTGTATTATTAAAAAAATCGTTAATACGTCCGGTCGATTCAAAAAAATTGTGTTATAATATTAATAATTATTCTATTTTCGGTGGAAAATGTCTATTTAATTTTTTATTCCTCTCGTTTTTAAACTTCTCGAGTTTTTTCCATTTCACGACGGAACTCAATATTTTTTTCATCGTAGCTATTTTCTACCGAGCGATAAATGAACGAAGTATCAAGTTGAACGGAAGCGACTGACTGGCAAAACAGCGTTCTGGCAAAATCTTTTATAGAGCAGGATGACCTCAAACGTTATCGGCTTGTGCTAAAAGATCCAAGCGTGTTAGAACTCACTCACGTCAACTTCCCGCGTATCTCAAGATGCCGACAAAGATTTTCGATGTATTAAGATTCGCTTTAGTGCATATATTCCCGGAAAATCGTTTTTCCCGTACAGCCCACGGCGAAGTACCGAACGTCGAAGATCGCTCGGCTCACGACTCGAGAAAGAGAGAGGAAGAGAGACTCTTCACTCGCCGCTTTCAGTACGAGATATGAGAGCGCATGCATCTTCTTACAAATAAAGATATTTCGTCTTCCTTTCTCCCTACTCTCTTAATGAAACTGTGGCCCAAAGAGTGAACTTTCGAAGCTCGTGCCTTCGGGAGAAGTTTCCACGAAACTTTCATATCTCGACGGGACTCCAAACTCGAGTGTGGCCCAGAGAGTGAGCGAGTTAGCTGCACAGGGTTAAAACTCACTCTTGAGAAATTCTTGGATCCAAATCGTGCGAAGAGGGTCTTCCACTGAAACCCACACGTCTTGAGTATAATTATAATCATTTACAGTAGAGCTTCTCGTCATTTACAAACGTGTAGCCATATATGTGCGTACAAATGTATGTAACTTTTATGGACGCGACCTAAGTTTAAGTGCAGATAAGATATTAAAGCGCAGCTTTGTACAAACCCGCTTCTATCATTTCATTCTCTTTTTTGTGGTACTTCTGTCTAATGGAAAAAAAAGAAGACAAGAAAAAACAGATAAGAGCTCTACGGGGGTTAAGAGATTTCTTAAAAATATTCAGAACTCGCTACACAAGGACTTCGCGATTGCTCGAACAAAAAAGAAATGAATCCGTAAAGGTGTCCGGATTTAACGACGATTCGTAGCGCGAGAACAGGCAAAAGTACTCGAACGTTTTGGCCGTGCGAATTCTGACGAGGAGAAGGAAACACAAGGGGACGGATGGGGGAGTAGAGGGGCGCCATGGATTGCTAAAGGGGAGCCTCTGGCGCTATTACTGTGGAAAGAACGATCCGGCAGAAACGCGGGAACAATGAGGGAGAGCGTGGGACTGTTCCTTGCGTCGACAGTGCGTGCGCCTTCCGTCGGAAATCCCGGAGACTCTTCGCATACATGCACGCATACGCACACATTCGCAGACACAATAAAAATGTTCGCGAGCGTAGAGAACCGAGAGTATTCACACACGAGTACGTGGTCGCGATTGTGGCTCTGCGGTATCGCACAACGCGAGGCAATGAGATATAATACCACCGAGAAACAAGACGATGACTTCTATAACCCTCAGAAGTCAAAGATCCGGCCATAGTTCAGCCGCCACAGAGATGCGCTATATCGCGCACGAGATCCGCCTCCCTTTCCTCCTCCTTTCGTGCTAATAATACTCCATTATTATGCATTATCGTAACTTACGTACGCACGCGAATTCATTCACTTGCACTTGCACATCTCATCCTATTCCACCCCACATTTAGTTTCTTTATTCTGATCCATTGTTTTCCTCGATTCAACTGCAAGCGGAAAATTCTTATTCTACGAATAAAATGAACACAATCTGAAATATCGATGATGAAAAAAAATATGTCACGAAGATTACAAGTATCGAAAAGCCAAGCGCGGGTGTCTCGCAAGACAAATGAGGATCTACGGGAAACCATGTGTATAAGATATATAAGACGTCGGAGACGTCTGGATAACTATAAATTCACGCCCGAGCTCTTGCCGCTTCGTCGTGTGCAAGCGAGGAGAAAGAGTATAGAGAGTAATATCATCGGATCGGAGGGTGGCGTCGAGTACGTGCGAGATCCCTTCTATACCGTCGGTTCGTCGTCTCCGCCGTCGTCTATCTACCATTCTCTTTTACTTTCCGACGAGAATGCTCGAAGCTCCTCGCTCACCGAGACTGGAAGAAAGATAGAGCGGAGAATTGGTGAAGGAAAAGGGAACCGATAGGAGAAACTAGCGAGTCAAGTACTCGCGCATAAGGAGTTCGGAAACGTTATCGAGCTCCCAATGCTTCTCTCGAAATCGCACCGAGCCGAGTGAGAGAAACCAACGAGATTCTCGCTAGCTTCTTTTTTTTCCGCTCTCATTTTCCATTGCACTCTTCGCGTCTCGTCTTATCGTAGCGAGTCAGGCCCTTTGACTCTCATCGAGACTTCGAGAAGCCAAACTTCGTTCAATCGCCGAGTGCCAAGAGGCGACGGCCCGTTTCGACGGTTTCAAAGTCCAATTATAGGCACCTAACTCGGAGGAGCGCGAAAGGGAGTTTCGACATTCGGCTTCGTAAGAATTCACTTATTCGGACTCGAGTCTTTCGTTCGGGAAACTTAGTCTTTTTTCTTACCGTGGTTCGATACTGCCGAAAGTCGAACTGTACTTATAATATAGATGAGATGAGGAGAAGAGCATGGGTCGATCAGGTTATTTAAAATTTAATATTGAAATGGCAGACGGACCATCTTCGATAGAACGATATAAATAATCGCTAATTATAATGAAGTGATTTTTTTTACAATTTAAAACACCGAGTGAGCAAATAAAAATATTATTTTATTGAAACAACACCGCGAAAGATTATAAAGCTGACACAATACTCAAAGGATTAATATTTTTGTTCAAGAGCTTTCGGATACGACGGCTTTGCACAGGTAAAATGCAGTGCTAGAAACATTCGAAAAGGTTTTAATACTTGCATACTCGGATTTTCCTCAAATTTCTTTCTCACTTTCTTCCTACATATCTTGATTATCACATTTTTAAATGTGTCGCACGTATCTCCATCGGCGGCTTGAACCAATTTCTGCGAATTCGCAATTTCAGCTCTTTTGGTATTCGTAGCTTTCACTGTGGTAGTAAAAATACGATTGAATTAGTATCTCGGTTGGCGCAAAATCACGTTGGTAGTTAACTTCGGATCGAAATTATCCGACGTTTATCTTCTTTTTACTCTCATAGAATTACAGTTATCCACCTGCATCGCTGTGCGCGAGCGAGAATTCTTGAAGATCCGCGAATGCCCGGATCGCAACGAGGAAGCTAACAACGAAACTCTCAAGGTCCGAAACAAAAAAAAAAACGCTTCACTCGTTGTCTCTCGCAATCAGTCTTCGCGATGCGCTGATGATGAGACGGGGAACCCGAACGCCGGTGGAATTCCGGGATTTTCTCAAATGGTACGTTACAGCAGTGTCAGAGAATTTCGCGAAGATTAAAGGATAGCATTCGCGAATAATTGTTGCACGGTGAAACATCGCCGAGCGAAGAAGGCTCGACGAGTTTTTCCTGCTGGCCCTCTTCGTGTTTTTCACGCGATAATAACGAGGAATTTCGAGCCAAGTCTTGTGCGGGGCAATCAGCTACTAGCAGGAGATGTAGAAGTAGAAGAGAAGAAAGAAGAAGAAGAGGAAGAAGAAGAAGAAGAAGAAGAAGAAGAAGGAAGGAGTCATGTAGCAGCGAGAGCAGCTTCGAGACCACATGTTGTCGAGGAGAAGAGGATGGCTGCGGTGGTGGCAGTCAGCGATGCCTGGTAGTGGCAGGCCAGGGACTCACATCTGCGGACCCGTCACACCGGTCCCACTTCGTTCATTGGCGTAGAGACGCCGGAATTCCATCGCACAGTTTCTCCAAACATTGTTTCATGTCATTTCATTGCTTGAACACTTTTCCGCCACAAAGTTTCGACTTAGCGCTAAAAACCTGGGGACGACTATTGCATAGCATCTTCGCAATCGGCCAGTAAAAGCTGAACCGGAAGAATAACGACAAACTGGATAAAGATGAGAGCCGTAAAGTATGATAATAAGAACCGGGAGAAGATTCATCGGTATTTCCTGTCATCAGCAGTTCCCAACCCACCGGTTATAACATCTAGGATCGTAAAACCCGTGCGTAAATACCCGACGTCGACGATGATCATAATCGAGAATCATATAAAATCGAGGATATAACCTGTCGATGAGTGTAACGAGCTTGGCGACCATTTTCTTTCATGGATTTCCAACCACTGACGCTGCATCTTCTAGACCACTTGGTCCCCGTTCTTTTTGTAGGATACATAACAATTTATCGTTGGACCATGTTCGCTTCCCTTTGTTTTTTTTGCCTCCATGCACACTGTCTTCGGTTTGCTTCGAGCTCGAAAGCTTCGAGGACCTAAGCGAGTTGCCGGAGGCATTAACTTTTCATGGCTGAAGGAAGGTAGAGCGTTGGATGAAGCTCTGGTGCAGTAGTAAGCATACCTCCTTTAACCCGTAGCTAGAGAGCCTCCTACCACGTGTCGTACGACTCAGCTCTTACGGTCTTTCAACTTGAGGTACACATTGTAGAAGGAGGCACCGCATCGTTCACCTTTTCTTCCTGTACCATCTACTACACGTTGGCTTCTGTTTTTCTCCGGCAACGCGGTGCCAGGTCGTAGGTGTTCACCGGGACATCGTGACCTATCGAACCCCTATTAGATCGCAATCGCTCCGGGCGTACCTGCGGACCGGAACTGGTCAACCGCGCTTTACTCCTTTCGCAGACAATATTTTTCATCGGATAAAGAGTCGGAGGGGCGGGGGGCAATCTCGGTTGGGATCAATTGCTAAGGCGAATGAGACTAAGCGAAACTCGTCGAACCCATCGGCCATTTCGCGCCGCGTGGCGTAGATGCCCCGATGAAGAGCACTGAAACAACGAGTTCTGGCGGCTCGCGATCCGGCTAAGGGCAATTTAGCAGCGTTTTATGCCCTGAAGAAATCGACTTGCTGACCTATCGAACTCTATTAGACATCCTGGACAGGCTTTGGTGCTTGAAAAGTCGTTCAAGACATGATACTCTCCGTACCTTCGTACAGTCATTACGTCTACGTTTTTCCGAGTTTGTTTTTCATAATATTCTTCTTATTCTACACGATATCGTGATACCAGCGGTGAATCCGCTGGTTCACCTTTGGTTCACCTTTCCCGGTGAATCTTCTTCTTCGTTCGTTCGGTCGTTGGGAGCAGCCAGTCAGGGTCTCGCGAGGGCAACGGCTTTTCTTGACGATGCCAGCGAGTCTTTCTCGTGTGGAGAGTGAGTGAGAGGCTTTGATGGTCTTTTGTAGGTTGGGAAAAGAGACGAACACGTAGAATCGAGGCCAGCTGTGTAGAGGACGGTAGAGGCTGAATGCTGCTATCCACGCCATTGGCTTCCACCAGTCGGGCCGGTTGCTGCCGCTCCTACCGCTCCGTTACCTTGCCTGCCGTCTTTTCTTCTTCGTCTTCCGTTCGTTCCTTCTCCTTCCTCTTCTCGGCACACACGACCGGGGTTAAACGCAACAAAAATGCAACAGGAATCGGGACGACGGCATTTCCGTTCCGCTGGATCATTGGACCTCGAAACTGACTTTTCTTGGTTGACTTTTATCCGGACAAGGATATTTCGACCGATTTGGTAGACGGTTTTTCAGTACACCAAGACAATCTTAACGAGCTCCCAATCGATGCAGAACGTACAAGAAATTGAATCTTCAAAAGTTACGTCCGATATTGGCGTTATGGTCGTCCTAGATTTACGATCTGATATCGTGGATTACCGCGATATTTCTCCGAAACGACGTTTAATGATATGGATCGCGATAACATTCTCTGCATCCAAAGAAATCACAGACATTAACCTTCAGTCAAAGAACCACTCAAAGATGGTGTTTAGTCCTCTCAAACATGAAGATGGGAATACGTACGAAGACCAAGGATGATACGCTGTTCAAAAATTCAATTCAATACGAAATTTAGTTATCAGAAGTCTCCCGCTGCTAGGTCTTCGTCGTTCGATTGGGGCTGAATCAAATCTGTTTTTTTTTGTTACGATTCACCCCGGTCTCTCGATTGCACGTTCCTCTTCTTCCTCCAGGTAAACACGCTTCGGCTTAACTGCGCTTGGGCTCAACGCTCTGAGTATTCTCTCCTCCGCTGTGCGCGGCTCAAGTCTTTCACGGCGAGTAGCCAACTTCTTCGAGTTTGCCGTCGCATATAGGAACGGAGGAGGAATACACCGATATCTCCTGTCCCGGAGATCTTTCTAACACATTCTCGTATCCTTCGAGCCACGACGGAGCCCGAAGTCTTAAGCTCCTTTCACATGGCTCTTTCTCCTCCGCACGTCGTTCCATAGTATGTATACGCTCTGGTCCAATAGATTTCGCGAGTTTATATTTGAAAGCCCTCCCCCCCCTCCTACCGTACGGAAAACTCCTCGCTCGCGAGCATCCTCATACCCCCGTGAGAGAGGCTTATCCCGGCTGACGATAAGTCGGGCGTGTGAGTTGAGTGGAGAATAAACAACAAGGAGAGCGTGTGATGCCGGCTAAAGAGCTTCGAGCTCTCACACTCTATCTCTCGTTTACGTTCACTGTCAACTATCCATTGTTCAATCTATATGAATTTTTTAAACAACTCAACCGAACTTGTTAACGTCTTGATGAACCGTAGCATTATAGTTTTCGTTGCGAGAGATTTGATTTCCATAATCTTGAATGACTAAATCTTTGCCGGTCCCGTGACTATAGAACAGTGGTATCGCAATCGACGCGCTTCATTAACATACAACTGTTGGTAAGGATATGAAATCTCGTCGATACATCGCCACAGAAATGAAGTATATATTGGGGCGTTCACAAAATGAAGAATATTTATATATTCTATATAACCGAAATATATTTTCTAAGCTCTAGTCAGAAGGTTTGTGCATCTTCGATAACCATCATCAAACGTACAAAAATTAGAACTTAGTATCGAATATTTCTTTAGATCGATTGTTAATCGTAATTGTAAGTGATTCAAAGTCAACTTCTGTTTATGCGATTTTCATTGAAATTTATGACGCTACAGGAACTCGGATACCGAGCTTTTGTTCTGCAACCCGGTGTGAATGATCCTTTCGAAAATCTACCTCTCGACGCACACGATTACCCTCTCTCTTCTAACTTCCACCACTTTGAAGATCGCTGAGTGCCTTAAGAGCGCGCCGTACGGGAGAGGGAGGCGAGCCTGCACGGTGTTCCCCTCTATACAAACTCACATAGACGCACAACGTGTGTTCCGTACTCCCATGTCTCGCCCACTCAGACGTTAAGATTGTGAATCGAGCTACAGACGATCGAGAATACCGGTCTCTCGCATCAAACGCAACACAAAGCGAAAGCGTGCGCTCCTTACTACGACGTGTAACCTCGAATCTCTGTGCGCGCTTTCTGCGCTGATGAAAAAAAAATACAGATATTTACTACTGAAATACAGTAAATACGTGCTGTATGTGTGAAAAGCGTACGGAGAACTACGCAACGGAACGTAGGCGATGAACGCGTCGCGATCTCAGTGGCGGTGGCAGTCACAATGAATGAACTTTTCAATCTTATATTCGCATTATTGCCAATTGGATTGTTTTCCTTCGACATCTTTCGCAATCGGCCAGGCATATTTTTCGCAGAAAAGGTCGATGAGCGTTGTCGCCTCGACGCCGATGAGATCAATCATCGAGAATGCGGATGACGATATGACGAATCGGATTGTACCAATCCGATGAAAATATCAGCAACATTAAACTATATGCGTAATTTCTAATGCGATATTGATTAATATTATCAATATCTATAATTACAATTTTAGCTGGCTCTTGGTAAATCATTCTATATTTATCGGTTTATCAGCGAAAACTTAAAATAACTGGATAGGTTGTAAGTGGGAAAGAAGTGACACATCAATAGGAATTTCACACTCTTGACTACGATGCGGACTCTTCAGATGTTTGTATTTACGTTGAAGAGATCGTCGCAGCGTTCCAACACTGAGGCCTTTGTTCGATAATCCAAATACTCGTTAAAAAAGTCTTTCAGCGTTTCATGAAATTTCTAGCTCCGCTGAAAACGCGACTTTGCGTCCTCGTGTCGAAACGTCAGTCACGCCTTTCTCCGGCTCTGGCAATGTGGCGCGGCTGCAACGCCCCGGGACAAGAAAGACTGCTGACGTGTGTGGAAAGGAAGTAAGTTGAGAAAGACGAGGAAAAAAAACCGTGTATATGGCTGACCCAGTGACGAGAGAACGAGGGTCGGACTCGCCACATTAATCGTTAGCGAGAATTTCAATCGGGGTCTCCCACTTTCTACCTCGCGATAGTCTTTCGGTAACTTCGGGCCACGGTCATGCATTATAACGTCGCTCGCTTTCGGTCGACTCGACAGTTCGAAGCTCAAGCCACTTTCGTGGAGCAAAGCTTTTCACGTCCACTCGCGGTTTAAGGGGTACATTTCGCTTCGTTCTTTTGACACGCCGTGTCAAACGAGAAAAAGAGAGAAAAAAATGAATACAGGAAGTGTAAGCTGAGCTTTTCATTCTTCACTCGGAAACGCCGCCGTTTCAAGACCCGGCGGTGTAAAAGAATCTTCGGTGTCCATCATTTTTTCATTGAAAAAACAAAACAAAAAATCAAAATGTTTTTTTTATAACTGTTACAGAAAGAATGTCATTCTAACGTTTTTAATTGCAAGCAACTATCTTCCACATAAATAGCGAAAACGTACCGTAAATGATTTTTTCCTAGTAAAATGAACATATAATAGAAAAAAACTAAACTATTAATTGTTCACACTAGGAAAATACTAATAGTTACAAAAGTGATTATTGAGCGGAAAAAAAAACGCTCGATATCGTTTGAATGAGGATGACAATGTATCGTCGCAAATCGAGTGCAACACGTATGCGCCGTGACTAATAGATTCTCCGGAGGGTAAAAACTCGTCGGTACGTCTTAAGTAATCGAGTCTCGAAACGGATACAAGGAGTTTTGAGTCATCGAAGTTGCGTTACGTGCGCGCACATAAAACGCGAGTTAATTTTTCGCGTTAACTATACGTATGCTACGTCGCTTCTCGTACTGTAATTGCTGATCATTTTCCACGATGTGCATTCCTCCGTGTCGACCTTCGGGCCACTCGTGCTGTGGCATCGGCAATACCTGATGCCACTGCATTGATGCTCGGGAAACAGAAAAGCGTATCTCTCGCTGTTCAGCGTCCGAAAGGATTTGGTACATCCGTCCGTCTGTTTCTTAACAGCCAACGTGTATATCCGCACGTATA
This sequence comes from Ischnus inquisitorius, assembly GCA_963924025.1. Lineage (NCBI taxonomy): Eukaryota > Metazoa > Arthropoda > Insecta > Hymenoptera > Ichneumonidae > Ischnus > Ischnus inquisitorius. The sequence continues at coordinate 9,071,142 of OZ001246.1, forward strand.
ATCGGAATGGCAACGTTCGAGAAGGACATTTCCTTCGGTTCTTTGAAATTCAATCGTGTTTTCCGTTTTGCCTTTAACTAGAGTGGCGTACCGCAAGCAAGTAAGGTGTTTCTCGAAAAAAAAAAGAAAAATGTACGAAAGAAAATTCTCCACGGTGACCCGACAACCATAGTTTATCCATAGACAGGAGCAAGTAGCACGATCCCCTCGAGGGAAACCCCTCGGTGGGTTTGAAATACTCGTGAGAGAGCCAAAGGGCAAGGACTGGGAAAATTGGTTGAGCGAGAAAAATAGAATGAAATGAAACGGGTGGGAGCGAACGGAACGGACCCGTAGGACGAATTCATGGGAACGCTGTGGAAAATTTTGTCCCCTGTATAGGCAAACCATGAGACTTCCGCCGAAAATACCGCGTGGGAGGGACTGAACTCGAAGAGCAACCGGCTCACGGTCTTTCGACGTGTGTGGGTACACCGGCGATGGTAAATTTAATACCGCGACATCTCTGTAATCGAATAAGAAATCGATTATCGATTCGTCTACTCAGTTCGCGGAGCTGGAGAAAATAAAATGAGGATCAAAAGAAATACATGAAAAAATCGTCGGTTATGTCGATATCGGGAGACTTGTGAGAAGATACTTTCCAATGCACTGCAGCCATTGAAACTTGATGCAGTCGGAAATTATTAAGGATAATGAAGCCGAAGCGCTGTGTGAATTCGACGACGGGATTATTGCGACGCGGTACCCATTAATAAAAATTCTTCATTCAGCTAGGTCGCAGTTTCAGTGGGTTTTCTCACGATTCGCAGGTAGCGCGGTGTACCTGTATCGGAGATCGAAGAAGTGCATTGTACACATTTGTGAACCACAAGTTTTCGAATTCCTCGGAGAAGAGTGAGAAAATCAATGCTCGACTGTGAAGGCGCACATTGTGTCAATGGCGAATTTTTCTTATTGTACCAAAGAGGCCGACAAGTTTTTTCCCGAGCATCTTTCATTTTCACGGAATAAGAAGAAAGGTGGAGAGTAGGGCGCAGCATTATTCCAACCCTCGTCACTTTGCGTGGTTGGTCGTATTCTGCATCAACGGGGGGTTCATTTTTAAGAGGGTAGCCCAGACTGTAGGAGTGAAAAAGCAATCTTTCTTTCTTGTAACAAAATGAGGAGAACCACCCAGTTCGTGTTCATACTCCTGCGACTATTTATTTATTTATTATTTTTTTCTTAATTTGATCGGTTTTAATAATCCAATCTAATCTACATTAATCTGGTTAATTATTGTTTCTAAATTAATATTAATATTTGAACTACCAGTAGACTATAATTAAATTTTTTTCGTAATTGACGTTGTCGCGAATCCGTCGAGCAATTCAGAATTCAGAGCGAATTTCGGGTTAAGATCAAATTAAAGCGAACAACCGTTATAAAAAAATGCTGAATTCATTTCGATAATGCATACTCTCGCAATATTTAATGTTTGTTTCCGTTTAAAGTCTGCAAATTTCAAGATACGGGATTTTCTATACAAACAGGTGTAATTATAAACGAGGATGCAAAGTGGAAAATCGCACATTGTGCTCCCGCTACGAGGAAACGAAAATCGATGACTGGTTTTTCCCATAGACAAAACTCTCTATAAAGCAATTAACTTCGCTGTTCATTGATATTTCACTAGAGACGATATCAACAAAGATACGAACGTTTCGGTGTGGCGAGAAGATCGTGAGATACAGCAAACAAGGGAGTCGTTGTGCATTCCGGTTGCAAAGGGCTTTTCGCGTTATATCGCGTATCAGACCGAGCGTCATGTACACACTGATACTTAAACTAACTTCACTCCATAGGTATAACGCGTATGTATCACATCAAAGTTTTGAGATTCACGTACAGAATTGCCGGCTATGCGCGGATACGTACAGTATGTGTAAATGAATACACGAGCGAATGTTGCTGGTTAGTTTCACACGAGTTGCGCAGTTCTGAGACTTGTATGCATAGAAGGACAGCAGGACTCCTTTGCATGGCGCACGAACGTACAGGGTAATTCAAAATAACATTATCATAATTCTGAATTATAATTACTATTTATGGTAATGTGCGCCAAATGAATTTGACCCTCGGCGCCCATTGAGAGATGCTTCTTGACTCGTAGCACTCCGGCCGGTTTCACTTCTTATTTTCTGCATGCAAGGTTGTAAGGTCTGAAAAGTCGGCTGCGTAACTTTGCGAAATTCAACGTTTTTCCTCTTGAATCGGCTAATATTTTTCAACCTATGTTTTTTTTTTCTGTTGACGGTCTTAACGGAATTCTTTCGTATCACCCAGTAGAGAAGCGTTCGGTGTCTCTCGAGAGGCAGGAAGCTGAGTGGAAAGTTGCACCACGTGCTTTCCAGTGCCAGTAAGTGTAGTAAGAAGTTTACGCGCCAATGCAGTGCCTCTGTAGCCAGACTGTGGCCGTGCAGCACGTGACGATGTGACTGATCGCACTTTGGTTTTCCGCCAGAAAACGATACCGAAGTTTTCGCGAAGCCGTTCTCATCTCCCTTCCCCCGTTCTCAAGCTTTTCCGCGTCCTCTCACGTCTTCGCCATTTTCTTAAACACCCGTTCCCGAGAATCAAGTATGTATTAGCAAGTTGCATGGGATGCGGATGCATACGGAGTTTTCCTCACTCTCGGCACAGTCGCGAACGGGGCCAAACTACATTTGTACGCTCTCGTTCGCGTTGCTCTCACTCTCAACTTTATGCACCGAAGAGAAAACTTGCCACTCGCATTTATAAGAGTTCACGACAGTCGCGGCACAGTTGTTGGCTTACATTCTTTAAATTTATAGAAATTTTCATCACAGGACAATCCTCGTGAAAAAAATTATAAAAATTATTGAATCTTCATATAGAATATAAAGGAATGTTTTTTTCCATTATTCGAATTCAATTTTCTCTTCTTCCTTCATGTAGACATTAAATTAAAAAAAAAAAATTTAACTGACCAAAAACTGAAAAATGGAAACTGACCAAAAGGCATATTCATTTCATATGTTTCCCATATTATTTTCCATACGCTGTCCATGCTCGAATTAATGCTCTTTTCTATGTTACTTTGTTTCTAAGCCGGCCATAAGCATCCGTTCTAAAACCGTTACCTTTGTGAATCTCGGAATATGTTCGGTTACCTATTTTGGTGTTGTGCCGAACTTTGTTTCGGTCACGTATTACACGGTCACGAGGGGGGGTTTCGTATTCGCATAATTGATTCCGAATTGAAGCGTCGTCCTGAGCCCGGTGTCGTGAAAGACTTAAAACTTTTCTGTGCGCCGGAACATGCTAAGCTTCCGCGTTACCTTTACGCGGACGACGATATCGTAGAATGTGAAGAGAACGCGAGAGCGCCGGGTGCACCTCCCGCAGCTACGCTCTATACTAAATCAGAATTTCAACGAGATACTCTCCAGGGAACTTACAAAGTATAGCAATACATACTGTAACGAGTCTCGTGAGCGTTAAAGAGTAATGAACTTCGTGCGTTGTATATATCACTGCTAAATGAGTTGCCATATCCGTTCACGATCCCTAGCTTCTTCCGGGTAGCGTGCACCAAGGCATCGCACAAAGCTCTATTCTATACTCTCGACTTGCAATTTTTCCTTTTTCCTTCACCTCTTCTTTTCTTTTTTATTCTGCAAAATATATTACGCTACACGAGAGCTTGGCGCAAAAATACCCAAGGAACAATCTTTGTCACTTTTCTTCGGGAGATTACGCGAATACGGTGGCTATAGATATAGCGAGAATTGGCGATGCTTTTTATCAACCGTCGGCACTGTGTAAAGAGGATAGCACCATGAGCTCAAGTCCAAAGCGCCAATTCGGCTCTTAATAAAAGCAAAGCCATGCCTGCCCAACCCCCCACCCTTGTCTTTCATATACGCTTTTGGCAGCTACGATCTTCAAACTGTTAACTTCCTTCATAGTGCACTCTTTTCATTTCTTTATCCAAGCTTCGCGTGGATTACCTAGTTTTCTTCATCCATTCTCACCTTTCCTTGATTATTCGCAATGTCGAGCTCCCAACGCGGTTAACGCTATTCCGCCTTTATCACGCGATGCGCAGTGGGACACGAAGAAAAATTCCGAGCTTTACTTTGCAATGAATATCTTATTTTCATTTTGTGCTTGCGGAACTTCCTTCTTCATGAAGTAAATAAAAAATATTGCGTTGCAAAGTTGCAATTTTTCTTGCGACAAAAACTTCGCATAGCGCCTTAGCGTTCGTATTTCTTCGAACTGGAATCGAATCGAATGAGATTAGAAAAAATTCTTCGAAAATTCGTAATTAGTCAGAAAAATTAACGGAGCGATTCCGCAGAAGAAAAGTTGGTTTCTCGTGATTCGTGAACAATTTCTTTTAAACAAAGTTTCCAATTTTTTAATTTTTATGGCAACACTTTTACACGAAATTAGTCTCCTTAATCGAAATTCGCTCGGAAGCTCACTTTTAGCTGGGACTGTATCGACACCCCGTCGTTAACGACCGACAACGAGCATGCTCCTGCACTCGTAGGCGTACAAGGCGCTGTGCGGCACGCCTATTGTTCGCAAACATAAACACCGACACGAGCTTTTACCTCGCGAGTTTCTCGCAAGAGTCACGATCTCGGTAGACTCTATTTTTTCTCCTGCCCTCCTAGACTGTCCGCCTCGCGATATCTCGTTGGCGCCAAGGTGAGTAAACGAATTACCTTTTCCCCTCGCGCAAGCCAGCCGTGGTTGCCCCAGCCCGTTCTCTCTCCTCCCCGGGTTATTAGCTACGCTCATAGGCAGCGTACATTGCGTTCGCACTCCAACTTCTCCGGACCCACTGTAAGATCCCCTTCCACGCGTACATCATCTATGAGCATATAATGAACTTACAATCCGCTGAACGGTTTATGCTTTCCATCGCCTCTAGCTTACTCCCGGCACACCGAGTACTAAACTTTGTGCACTTTTACCTTCTGTTTCTACGCACACATAGATTCAACTCTACCGCGCGTTGCGCTTCGCCGGGAACACTATCTTTCCCGTCTTTTTTTTTTTTAACTACTCTTTCCTTATTCTTCGCCTCAAGCCCGCGAACCGCTAAGAAATTGCAATTTAAACATTGAATTCAAATTACAAGCGGTAGAACGGCGGAGAAGATTCAAACACGCGGCTTATAGCTTTCGTTGTTTCTCTCTCGTCGGCCAAGAGTTCGCGGATGCGTGAGCCCTCTTGCACTTTTCCGCGCGCGTCTCGCACGCGCGGCCGTGGAACGAAAAAAATATATATATGTATCCAGCGACGCTCTGCCAGCGGGCAAGGGAGAAGAAAAAACTTTGTAATGAATTCGCAACGGTGAAAAGTGCTCGGGAGGGCAAAATCTGCGAGAGGCTGACTCGCGCGGGTGTGGTGAAAAGTATACGGAAGGGGAAACGAACGAAAGCGAAATGGGGGAAAGAAGGAAGAATCAAAGAGGCCGGGAGATATAGATAGAGAATTTTGTCGGCGAGAAAAATTATTGGATCGGTGTGCAACAACGGAGTTTAGTCGTTTATTCTTTTTATCGCCCTAGTCGGGACTATCGGGCTTAACGAAAACTTCGAAGATATTTTCTCGCTTGCCGAGGATTTCGCGGGCTTAACCGGAATGCTTTGTGTATCTTTGGAAAATATTGTTAACCTATCGGTGAACGGAAATGAATTTTACGGTTCGAAGTAGAAGGTTCGTGGGAATGAAATTTAAAAACGTTTCGCTGTTGCGAAATTCACAGCCTTTTATCGTGCTATGGAAATGTTGAGATATTGTGTTGAAGTATTTTTTACTCCGAAAGATATTTTATGAATCGTATTCATACAATTTTCATAACGCTGCTCTATGAAAACTTACATTTTAATCATTCCGATGGTAATCCTTTGAGGAACTTATAAAAGTCTTTTTAACAACTGGCTAATGTTTGAAAAGCTAAATTCAGCCCGGTGATTCCAGAAACTATGCGAGAAATGGAACGAACCCCTTTCCCCGTTTTCATATCTCAAAGTCACCGTGTGTTCAATTAAAAAAATTGCTTATTAAAGGAACTTGTTTTGCGTTCCCTTCAAACTATACCTCGGTCAAATGGATCCGTGCATTCGACTGACAACACAGCGAGCGAGATGAGAATACATATACTCCCAAGGATCGTAAAAATGAAAATTCACCGGTGTACCGTGTATTATGCGGTGGTCTTACTGAACGGGCGTTAAGCGCGTCGGGTTAAAACGCTTTACGACTCTCTTGCGGCGTACGAGGAAAGCTCTCGCTGTGTATAATGGCACCGGTAGTTTGTACTTTGGCATTGCAGGCCAGACAGGAAAGGAGATGAGCCTGGAAAGTCTTGACGAGCAGATGCCCGAAACGTTTACTCATAATCCAGGGTGGAATGTTATTCACGGCAGAGATCAAAAGCGGAAGGAAAAAGGGGAGAGACCATCGTCGCGTTAATAAGTATCGACCTGGCGCGCAATTCATCAAAATCTCTTCCTCCTGCATTCCGCTTTGACGACCCTGCGACTTTTCCATCCAGCGCGACGCCGATAGGGAGATTACCGAAGGCTGTGAAACAAACTACATCATAAGAAAGGTATAAGAGGATCAAAAAGCCAGGAGAAAGTGTAGACGTTGACGCAGACGGTGGCGCATTATCGAAATTCGATCGAAGTCTTACACTTGGCCGGTGTCGACGGCGACAATGTTTTTCGCGTCACTTAAAACGGATTAAATTTTCTATTGCCGTCACCGGCTGGGATGGGCTGTTAACGGTAAGAACGATTACAAGAGGTACTCGTGGTACACACAAAGTTGCTGGTACTTAGAGTTTGAATATCCTTCGTCGTCGTGCATAACGGACGTTCCTTGTGTCACGACGATGTTTCTCGGTGATGTTGATAGGTTTATCGGCAGGAAATATGTAGACGCAGATAACTGATTACAGGAAAATGACTCTCAAGCTCTTTAGATAGTTATTATCCGGAGTTAAACTCGCAAGACTTTGGGCTTGTTGGAGAAGAATTATTGCAGAGTTTCCTTCATCATCTTTCAGGGAGTAAAAAGAGTGAAAGCAAGAAAATCGGTAATTGCACTCAGCGAATATGTGTCTCGATGTAATTGAACCACACATTGATTCTTTAAAGTGTCATATTCATTCCGAACACAGAAATATATGAAAATTCAGAAATTTGGAATTTTTTTCAACACGTTTCCTGACTTGTCGCGTTTTTCGACCAGCCCCGGTGTTTCTTAACAAGGAAGCCGACGGCGTTTCACCCGAATAGCCTGTGGCAGAGTTTTAGATTTCCTTCGGATAGCCCGTAAGATTGAATCTCGTCAACGTTCTCCTTGCTCCATCGACCCAGAAACAAACGACTGGCCTCAACGAAAGCGTCATTCGTATAACGTCGGTGGATGTCCGGCGGCATTCGTCTTTCGTCCTGAGCGCGCGCGACGTCTGGAAAATTTCAAGAGGCCGCCGGCCAGTCTCCTTTCCCATCCGCCGGCTTCTTGAATCTCCACCCTGGCGTCCGTAGCTTCCCTCTTGACTCTCGAGTGCCGCAGCCACGGCTCTCACTGAAGCGCCAAGAGCACTGGGATTCAACGAAACAAATGATAAACTCGATGAAAAGAATGTACATAAAAAAAAAAGTAAACAAAAACCTAATCCTTCGTTGTTGGAATGAAAGAAAGAAATGAAAAAACGAAAAAAAGAACAGGTACCGATATTTCAAAGTCGAATAAATTCAGTCATACAAATCGTTGAAGCTTTTAATTATTATATCGGACTGTCTTTTTTCGCGGCCTTAAAGAAAGGAAAAAAAAAGAAAGTTAATTGAGCGAGCTTGGGCTCTCGTTTGTTGCTTGCGCTCTCCTCCATGTATTTGCACCTTGCACAAATGAAAAGTTAGCTCGTTGCTGCGGGAATAGCTGGAAAACGAAAAGAGAAAAAAATAAAAAATTGAAAGTGTAGAAAGTAAAGACAGTACTCAACCCCTTTCGGTGCAACCAGAACGGCACTCTTCCGGTGTGTGTGCGGGACCATCCTCAACCCCCCTCCCAACCTTCTCGACAAGCGTGCGAAACTACCGACCTTCCTCTCCCCCACCCACCACTTCTATTTCTTTGTTTCTCTCCTAGCATCCTCCGAACGAGTCAAACTTATATACCGAGACGTATTTTTATAATTAAATTTTTAATATTCCTCCGCGGACTCTCGCGCAAACGACGTGCCAGCGAAAATGAGTTTTTCGCGAGTACTTTCGACCGTTCGTTCGCTAAAGTCCTTTCTTTCCTTCTATCGCTTCACCTTTTTTTCGCCCTCCCCGTTCGTTTATCCGCGGGTAGATTGTAAGCGTACATGAGAACGCGGTAGGTATAAGTGAAGAGAGGTGCGAGAGTTCGAAGAGGGAGAGGTTAGCGGGGAAGAAAAAAAATTGCGTGACAAAGGAACATCGGGCAATGAGGGTTGCCTAAGGAAGAATTCGAATATTTCTTTCATAAAGAGGCCCTTGTCGACGAAACAAAGCCGAGTATGCCTTCAGAATGTAAAAAAAAACACTAAAAATGCAATGTACTGACACTGAGAGTTTCGGTCCATAAATAGGTGCGTCGAATTTAATGTAAAATGATGACAAAGATTTTATGTAAGAAAAAAAAAGATTACTCGATACAGTCATTTTAATAATTTATTACATTTTACCATAAAATTGCTTTAAATTTAGCCCATCGGTTAATGCCCAAAATCGTCCGATTTTTAAAAAGTGTATGTCTAATTGACATGGTAATCCAGTAAAAATGGAGTAAACACCCGTTTTTGCATTAAAATGTAATACGGCGATTTGTGATTTTTTTTAACAGATGACTCCCATTGCCCGATGACCCTGAATAACCCGGTGTTTCGGGATTTAAGCATCAAGAGGGGTGATTTTGAGGCTGAGAATGTAGGGGAGAACGGTATAAGAACGTCGGAAAGTGTTTATCCTTGAGATTGGACGTCCCGAGAGCCATCTACGTAATCCCCTCCGCGGCAATCTCGTAATCCTCCCTATAACTCGCTTTCCTTTACCATCAGGAAGCGGCGAGTATGAGACAGCGATAGCGCGTTTTTGCTACTTGCTCTATACTATCTATATATATATATATATATACGTAGTGTTAGAGATCGTTTCGCTATACTTCGAGGCCATTGTGCGACTGAGGGACAATATTTTTCATTCATTTCTTCTCTATGACGAGAAGCCCGTTGGACTTCAGCAAACCCCAGAAGACTCTTCTCTCTCGACTGAGGACACTCGAATTGCGCGATACGTACCTACTCAAGGCGAAATGGATGAATCTTTTCTTCACGATTGTACTTTCGTTCCTTTTTCTTTTCTTCGCTCTTTTTTCTTTTCATTCATTTTCACCGCGAAGAATTCAGGAAGGGATTTTCAATCAAAGAATCATTGAGCGGGAACCATTCGCTCGAGACAACCGTCGATGCGATGCGAACGCCCAGTTGCAAGACGGACTTTCTATTTGTCTATGCATCGAAAAAGTTGAGAGAGAAAGATCGTTAATGGAGTAATAAAGTTTCACCTTAAGTAGTGATCTGTATCAAATTTTTTATCTGCGGCTGATGATTTACGCTTCTTTTTTCGTCTCTGCGTTACTTAGCCGGAGAATTCTTTTTCTGGCGCGTTTGTACAGAATGCTCACTGAATCGGACGACAAAAAAATTCTTGGAATTCAAAGGAATTTCGTGATGACGTATTATCGGGTACTAGAATACTCGATTATCAATCGTTATAACGACTTCGTTGGCGATCTTGGATTATCGAATCGTATTTCTTTATTGATTTCGAAAAACGCTTGAAACGCCGAAACTTGAAAAATGGCTCACATTTTCAAGTTTTTCCTGAGAATGTCGACTCTGTTGTAGCTTTTTGCGCCTTCGTTCGTTCGTTTCAATTCCGACCACAATTTATCTTCACGTGAAACAGTGAAATACTCCAATAAGCACAAAGTATAGTAATTAAGTGGTACACTGAATGGAATTTCACCGTCGCTTTGCGAATTCACAGTGAACAATAAAGTACAAGAAAAAAAGCTCATGCAAACTTATACTCGTCCCGTTGTTTTTTTTCTCTCAAGAGAAAATATAGAGAAATTGTTTCAAAGTCACAGCAACTTTCAGTCATACGAATAAAAAGGCGCGCCGCACTCGCGTTTGACGTTAATATTTCACCTGAACATTTTTTTTAGTTCTTGTTCAACGTTGTTGAAAAAAAAAATCGTCGTCCTTTCGACTGGGTTCTTTCGCTCGAAGCTCCCGGATCGCTGATGACTCTATTAAAATTTCAGATGTCCACAAACACACATAGAGAATTCGAGCCCCGGACTCGTTGTCGACAGGAACTCGTGCCTCGTCTTTTTCTCCTTTTCATTGCTTCCTCACTAAAACCATCTCTTTCATTTTATTTCATTTTTTTTCCGTCCCCACGAATGCGCGGTGTCTCGGAAATTGAACGAATATACACGACAGCCGCGCGAGCTGTACTGTTAGAAAAAAATAAAACAAAGAAAAGAAGAAAAAAAAGCGTTGTGCTAGTTGTGTATGTACAGAGGAAAACCACTGCTGTGCGCTAGAGAGAGGGTTAGTTGAGTTGGTCGGGCTATTCTCGCCGGGGCTCTAACGAAAGGTAAACCTTGACTCCTTGAGCAAATACTCGCGGTGTCTTTCTATATACCTTTTCTCTCGTTTTTTTTCTCGTTTATTTCTTCATCTTTTCTCCTTACTTTCGGCCTTTTCGTCGTCTTTTTCTTCTTCTTCTTCTTCTTCTTCTTCTTCCACTACTCATCCCAGTCGAGGTATTGTCTCGCGACAAAGATCCTTTCATTTTTATCCGCCTTTCTTTTCGCTCCGGGAGAGCGAAGAATCTTGCATCCCACTGTGTGGGTATATGTGCAAACCCGAGCGTCCACATAGTGCGGTGCAGCACGCCCGAGAGTTGCAGCAATCTCGTCGACGTCGTCATGGCTTTATCGTCGAAAGACTCGCGATTCGTTGTCCAGCGACGACCACGGCAAATCTCTCTATTCAGCGAGTCCGTTTCGGCGTAACCGTCGAGAGGTAAAATAAAGAAAGGAAAAATAATAGGATGTATATGTGCAAGAATATGAGAACGCGATGACGAAATAAATGGGCGAACGAGCTATTGATGTCTCGAGCGTATAAAAAAATTAAGCCCCGCACAAAAAAATTAGATAACAATGTTAAGGAATTTCTATAGAACGCGAAGGAATTATATACGAATTGTATACGAATCGATACGAATGGAAAAGCTGGAGCACTCGAGATTCGTCGGGCTCGTTAATTCTAGCTGTTTCCTGCAGAAACCCTCGAAACCTGCAGTAAAATAACCTTACGGAAAGTAAAACGATGGTGAATTGGAAAAACAAATAGCTAGTTGAAAAAACTACTTTTTAAGGAAAAATAAACTGTGTCAACTCATTATTATTACTGTCACATCTCTGAGCTCGTTATTAATTCGTTCTTTTTTCAGTCCGAGAACGAAATTCTATTTATTGTCACCAACGAATTATTCGGCATTCTATATTTTTTGGTTGGTCCAATCGCAAAATGTTAAGCCGCAGAAAAAAGTTTAGCTGGTAAGATTGCGCGATCTTCGCGTTGAGAGAAACCGAAAATAATGATAAAAAAGGCCGACACCCTTGAACCTTCAACATAACTCCCTGGGTCCATTCGCCGGTTTCTTTTTCTCGCCTTTGGGCGTCACGTGTTTAAACTTTCGGCCGTTTTACAGCCCAACGCGAACGTGACTCCCCAGTACTGTGTGCTGTATATAATAGACAGTATATAAACACACGTATGTATATTAGACGCCGCGAACGCGCGCGCCAACGCACAATATATAATACCTTCATTCCCAATGGCCTCGTATAACGATCCCGTTCCTGCAGCGTTACTCACGAATTCCTTTGGAACCCAGAGAGTTTTACTCTCTCGACTCTCTTACCACAGCCCTGCTCCTTTTTTTCTCTCACTCCCCCTTTCTTCCCTCTCCTCCGGTCTTTCCCCTATCTTTCTCTCTGCAATATCTTCCACAGATTTATTAACTTCCTTCGGGATAGTCGACAAGAACTCTCGTAGGGAAAACTCTCTTTCGGTATCACTCGAGGGACTGCCGCCGTTCGCTTGGCGGATGAACGCTTTCTTTGTTCGCTTCGCTCGCTCTCCCGTTATCGTTTATAACGCGAAAGGAATATTCTTTAAAGAAAAAAAATCTCAATTTCTCGCCTTCACCGAAAACAAGATTCCTCGATATGAATTTCATTCGGCGCTTGTCGCACTTCGGGCGAAAAATGTAAATCGATCTTCGAATGACGAAAATATGAGAAGACTCGCCTCAACAACGGGAACTCTGTGGTTCGCGATTAAATCGTCGAGAGCCCTCCCTCTCCCTCTCTCTTTCACATTGATTTAATTTTCCGATAAGAACCGACAAGCCAAGAGAACACGAGCAACGACCAGAGAACCTTTTTTCCCCATTCGACTGAACCACGGAATTTCATTGAGAACCAAAATGATTTTAAACGGGAGATAAATAGTTTTCAGCCCGACAAAAATAACCGCGACAGAAGCGCATTCGAGATATAATGATCTAGTTTCGAAGAATAGATCAATTCCCTTAGGTTCGAAGTTGAATGTCTTTTTTCTCCGAGATCAGATGATTGTTCTAAATACGAATCATTATCATACGACCTGATCCGAGCGTTGGGTATGTATGCAAATCTTCGCGAACTCGTTGAGCCAAAAATCGCTGATAGACATTACGACGCTTTTGGAAACATCGATAATTATTCACCAATAATTGTCACACGATCTCAATTCCAATACGTCTCAAGACCTCATCATAAGCGATAAGCAAGACCTCAACATAAAAGCGAGTGTCATTTGCAAGTTTATTTCGTGTGTTACGAACACACGATAATTAAATATTGGTTCGTCGCGGCATACGAGGAAATCCCTCCGATCGATCGCATCTGATTGAACCCATATTTTCGGATTATAACTTTTGTAATCGCTTTCGCGGTAATTACGTTGCAGGAAGTTCTTCTCTTGTCATATTACGGCGAACGCGAAGAGCGAGGCGGTGGGTTGTCGAGATGTGAATTAACCATTCGACGTTCCGAAAATAAATCATTCTGTTGGGTCGGCAGACATTCGTTTTCCATTCCACGGATAGTTTTTTTTAAAACTCGACCGAATGTAATTGACGGCTCTGTAGTACGGGGTGAGAAACGAAAAAATCAACTGAGGAACGTATGGAAGCTGAGGAAGCCGATTGTAGACTTTCATTAATACACAGCCTGAAAACGTTCCTCGTTGTCTAAACCGTTTTATTTTCGCGCGATCGTTCGTTGCATCTTTCATCTACTGCCGGCCCCTTCGCCCCTCGCTGCTCTTCTGTGTACCGTCCGAACTCGCGAACCCTTCTTCTAATCTGTATGTCTCATCGATTGATTGCCAATAATCGAATTATCACTGTTATAAAGCCTCCGGCATCATCGTGGCCCTGTCGATGCTGGCTGGTCGTGCTCGACGTCATCGTTGTGGATACTCAATAGTTTCAATTGTTAACCGAATCTGCGTCGCGCCGCCCTACGGGACGATGATTGCCGATAACTGATCACAGACCCGGGGACAGTGTGAAGTGCGACGCGGAAGGATATAAACGAGAGTATATTGAATGTAAAAACACCGAATCTGGGCGTTAACACGATTATGATTTTTGGCACATCTCCTGTGTTCGTTGATTTCCATTTTTAAGTCGGAGACGAGATCCATTGATTTCATGTAATAAATCAAGTTTTTTTCGGTACCATTTTAATATTAGCAGCTTTTAGGTAGAGTAGGTTCAGTTTATTTATTTGTTTTCACATTTTCTATAAAGAATCAAATGATAGGATTCGTGGAATTTTAAAAATTCGGAATCTGTGAATCGCTTGTGCTCAGTCGTCACTCGAGTTGCATATAAGGGTTATTTTCAATCGAGCAGAGCTTGGAGTTTTATTGAAAATGTAATTTATTGCAAGATGTATCGCACAAGTGAATAGAAGTTTGCAATTCCCGGAAAGCGATTGAGACATTCAATGCGCTTCGTAGATGTGTTTTCGAGTTTCAGACATGAAAGAAAAAAAAACCAATCGCATCGAATGTCGGGTAAATGAAAAAAACGGTAGAAAAAAGAAAGCTTCGAACGTTGTAATTTGATTCCTCATCTCAATTGAACGTTAGAACGGATGCTGCGTCCTCAAGAGGCCCTAAAAGGTATTACACGAACGACTCTATACCTTCATTTCGCGAACGGGCGTCTTCGCCAGTGGGATGAAAGAGGAAGATTATGGTTTTGTGTGGCTCGAGTCTCGACGGTTGCGAAGGGGAAGAACCGCAAAAAAAAGGGGGGAATAAAATAAAAAGTAAACGGAGCAAACGAAGCAATCGAGAGGCTGGAGGGAAACGTGCCGGTCCGTTCGGGCCTGGTTGGGTTCGGAATACACATAGGCCGTCGCTGCCAGGCCGGTTTGCGAAGCAGCGGTGGCTGCGGCAACAGCAGCAGCAGCAGCCGAGCAATGGAACTTTGTCTTGTGGGTCTTCTGTGAGTATCGTAAGGCCTCCCAGGCGAGGCTTAAACCGTGCCAATATTACGCGAAAACCACGCTTGGCATTCGCATACCCGAGCAAAACATTCTTTCACGTCGAAACGAGGTCGACCCACTGTTATTATCATCGTGGCTTTAAAACTTGCTATTCATTCTCTCGGTTTATCTTTGTTTTTCAACTTTTCTGCGCTCCATCAAATCCTTTCCGTTCTTTTTTTGTCATTATTCTGCTCGAAGTAAAATGTTCCAGTTGCCATGATGCTCGTGTTGATCAGCCTCTGAATTATTCACTTTTTCGCACATAGCGGATACGTCGTTAAAAATGTTTGGACATGTGGAATAAATAATGAAGGAAATACTATTTTGCCTTCGTGTTATTCTCGATTAAAAAATATGTATCGCTTCGGCCGATTTCGATTCTCAAACCATTCGGAAGCGCCGCGGCGTGTCTGTATTTTCATCTGAATACGCATCAAAAAATTATATTATTTCCTTACATGAAAATATTACTGATTTCTGGGGGCTCTCGAACATGACCTGGACAGCGAATGTTAAAAAAATGGCACACACACTTGTCTCATTCTTTCTTCGTCGGGTCACACGCGAGCTGTACGCTTTAATGAAAAAAACTTATTACCACGATGAAACTCGTGGCGTGCCGAGCGAAGTACGAAGCCATATCCGAAGCCGCAAGAGTTGTGGAGTGACAGTAGGATTATCATCAACGCTCTCCCCACGATTCTATTAATATTACACACGGAACTAGATCTCGTCAGCGTATTAACAATCTCGTTGATCTCGTAACAACCAACAAATGCTGCGAGATCTATGGATCCAAACAACATGATTCAGACAGTGTAAGGTATACATTGCTCACGCGTTCCGAAGTCACGCGCGGATCGGAGTGAGTATCGCGCTCGTTTCGCGCAACAATCGCAATATCAATCTCACGTATTCGCGAAGGTGTACCGGAGGATACGGGGAATAATAGCTGGCACTGCAAGGACGTGCACGTATCTCTGCATTATTAATTCCCGAGAGTCTTCGACCCTGTCCTTGTCGATCGCAATACTCACTCTATGGTTCCGGATTACTCGTGCTTGGACTCTCGTGTCCGGATTCCAATTAATCGCGTGGCACGATAGTATCGATAAAGAAAATCGTTCGTGGTTGCCTGGCCTGGTTGGTCCGGGAAATGAAACAGAGCGAGATGAAAGTTCGACGACGGGGATATAAGCGAAACAGTGAACAGCGAGAGGAGTCCTGGCAGAGAAGACCCGTGGAGCGAAAGGAACGAGGGGACCGGAGGCGCAAGGGTGGAGAAGGGAAAACGGTGGGTTCGGGAAACGGACATCGGAATCGTGCGCACTGTCGGATAGAAGCAATTCAATCTGCATCGGCAAGATAGAACCAAACCGTCGCACTCAAACGATTCCATTAAAGGGTCGCGGTACGAAGGGGGGTTTGAACAGGGTGAGGCTACGAGAGTTACGGAGCATTCTGATGAAACAGCGTGAAGGAGAGAAAGAGAGATGAATCAATGCTGGTTGCTGGGACGCAGGTAGAGAGGAATCGGCGAAACGATGGAGAGAAAGAAAACATCTATTGGAGAGGAAATAGTCTGCCGTTGGCTACAAAAAAACATGGTATTCGGTAGAGCGGAGGTGGAAGGAGAGATGAAGCAAATCGGCATCTAGCCGCGTCCAATCGCTGAGGCCGAGCTTCCGTGACACGCGAATCGAGTACGCTGTCACGGAAGTTCCACACCGGAAATGCAACGGGGCGAAGGACGAATTTGGAAATCGTTACATACCAAACGCGTTGCAACAGTCCGATGTGTCTACGTTTGGGTATAGAATGAAGTACTCCGGCTTTGTGAGAAAAACGCAGTGTACTCGATGCACTTGAACTCAACGTCGTATAGCGCAAATTCATATTAAGCAGAGATGTCGGAATTTTCCCCATGCGTGCAAAGGCAACATAATGTGCTGTATATCGTGAATAAAGATTCTAGCTCACGAATTTTAAAGCAACGGGTATCTTCGATAGATAACTCCTGTCTCCCTGAGCGGTAGTTCAATAACCGAAGATTTAAGATTCAACGACCTCGAAGTCATTATTCTGCCCGGCCATACTTGAGTATTCCATGAAATGGGAACAAGTAGCGAAACTTCATAATAATGTGACCCATGTATCGCTAACCAGGTAAAGTGATCGTGATTGCACGAAGGTGCAGATAGCCTCTTTCCGAATAAAAGAGGAAAGTAGCGCAACCAGAAGAGAATGCGAGGCTGCGAAACTTGGGACCCGCACAAAAGTATCCAACGTGTCCGAGAAGAGGAACAAAAACGAAAGCGTGAGGACGAGACCATCGTGATGATGCCTTCTCGTGTATCGTCTCCGTTCTCTCCTATCTTCGAGCCATGATATTCCTGCCCAAGAATCCTGGTTAGCTGAATGCATGCGGCACAGTGGAGAAGAAAAATAAACCAAGACAATTTCCTCGGAGGCGAGAGCGCGGAGAGGAAAAGAGTGGAAGATAGAGAAAGACGATCAAAGGAGAAATGGAAGCAGAAGAGGACGCTTTGGATTCCCTCTCACCGGGTCGGCAATATTCTCTAACAGGGCAATATAGGATAATCGAGGAATTAAAGTTACAGACGGTGATTTTCTCGAGTGTGCCCCGTATAGCGGTTAGAAGAGAGGGGTGGGGGTATAGCGCTGGGATTTGTGCTGTTGCTTCTATCTGCCCGGTTGGGTTGGCGTGCGCCGTATCCTTGTACCTAGTGATACCTATGCAGTTTCGACAGACAGGAAACCAGCAAGACTCCGTCTAGTACCAGAAGCGCTACCACTTCTGCGCGACTTACCTACCCTAGAATCGTTCCTCCCGATTTCACGTGGTAATACGAGAAATTATAACCGCTATATCGGCCCCTCCTACCTGCCTAGTCTTCCGACACTTCCATCTCTAGCTATACACCCTACCGTCTTCTCCTGCATAATAGTACCAATGGTACCCCAACTGCACCGAAAGGAATATACCTATACCAAACGAGAGTCTTCACCAGCTATCTCCTGGAATGTCTCCTGCCGCGCGCTGTAGGACCAAGAAAAAGAGGGCTGGATGGGGAAAGAGAAAATGGGAATAAGGGTTGCCGTGCGTCTACTAGATGTCTCCTCGTCTACCGTTTTATTCCACCTTTCTTGTCGACGGTTTCTTGGCTATTACGACCGAGCAAGTGCAGCGCACCAACCTCGCCCACGGTTCTCCAACCCCGATATAATGTTCCTTCAATTTTTTTTCTCACCCTCCAGCGTCCATATACTTCGGAGCGCTTCGCCCACATACGACGACAACCATCGCGAACAGGGCGCACAACGAAACGGTGGATTTCATCGTGGTATGGTATGGAAATTTATCCCTCTTTATGAAGCTTCAACGACTTGACGGCAATGTGGGGAAGTGAGAGAAATCGTGGGTTCTACTGGCAATACTCGTGGACCAGCCAAAACGATATCATTCTACAACTTAACGTGCCCGACTTATGCTTCATATTCCGACTCGAATGCATTTTTACCGGGTTGACGATCAAATAGGTCTTTCTTCTCCCACTGCTGACACGAAACTGCAAGATTTCTTCTGGTTCATACTGTCTTTTTCAATTGCCACATCGTTTGATCGCGATACAATATTTTTTTTTCTCTACTCTTTTCGTATTACCATGTCTGGTAGTGAAGTTTAGGTCTTTTACGGTCGAAAAAGCCAACCTGTAGCTATGTAAATTTAACAGGCAGATGGAATTCGGCGCAATGGTGATGATTATTCGCTGGACTTCCGCGTATGTTTTATATTTATACTGGGTAAATAGTAGTCTGTAATATTATAAAATACTGCACAACGATGGTCGAATACGAATTAGCTGAGAGAATAAACAACGAAAGTGCAAAAGTAGACAGGCGTTAGAGATTTTGGATGAATGATCTTACATAAAAACGTTTTTACAGAATTAATAAAACATCCGATCGGAAAAAAAACTATACTAAATCAATGTATTAGAAAAAAGGGAAGGGAAGGGAAAATTGAAAGAATTCATTGAATGTGAACACTGTTCGATACCTGGCAATCAGGAGTTAAAAATCTGCATTCGCGAGCCGGAACGAAAGGCCCGAGAGTCACGACGGACTTTTTTTAGATCAAACTCAGACTACCGAATCGGTTATCAAGCGTTCCGTCTTGTCCGTTTTGGTGCTTCAGTAGCGAGATCGCGGTACAGCGAGATCCGATGTCAACTCGACCATGACTGTCCAAGTCAGCACGTGCCGAGCTGGTTGGCCTAGATGAAAATCTGTATTAGAGGGACAGCGATAGAATGAGGCAGAATAAGATAGAACCCAAGAAGCAGAGGCTTACCACGGGAATAATCGCGATTCAACTCGATTTAACGACGACAAAAGTCGCGGTATGGTCGTTGAAGCGGAAGAACGCATCCACTAGCCGCGCCGAGGCTACGTCGAGAATCTGGCATAGACAGAAAGTCATGCTCTACGCTCGTTGTACCCACAAATATGGAATTGCACCTCCGTTGTTGACAAAAGCACGCTGAAACGCGATAGGAATACAGAAACGAGCGGGACGAAGATGCGAAGAAAAAAATCGTCGGAGAAGCGGGTTGAGTGGATAGTTAGCGGGTAAATTGAAGAGAAAGCACAGGAATCCATCGAGAAATTGCGGAGCGTGTGGAGAGTCGGCGCTTGATACGGAAGAATGGAAGTCGTTCAATGCTAACACCCTGTTTGAGGAGTTAAGGGATGAAGGTAGTTGGAGCGTGTCCAGTGACACACAACCCGGAGGTTGTTGATTTCAACGTCATTGCCGTCGCCCGACAATTCTCTATTCCGCCGACGCTCGGTTGAATTTCGAATTTCCACGACAGCGTATGGTTATTTCTCGTCGAGGCGTGATGGAAGAAAAAAAATAATAATAATGACAATAAAACGTGAAAATGGAAGGGACGTGTGTGCTCTTGATAGGTGCTGAGCTTGTTAATAGGTTTTTAGAAATTGCTGCTGGCCCCCGAGGGGCACCTAATAGGTACGTTATAATGGGTCTGCTTTCACAAGATTCAACGGAGAGCTGTTCTACTCCGTGCTGATGCTGTGTTCCCGAGCGTTATGTAGGTGTTGGCTTCACCCCGTGTACGTACGTACGCCTCCGTGCCTTCGCATCCCCCGCGCTTCGGGCGAATATGCTGCTGACACGAAGAAAAAGAAAGCTCTCCCTCCCTTTCTCTCTTTCTCCTATGAATACGGATTAATTAATGCCGGGCTGTGCATAGACCGCCAGCGCAAACTCTCGCGGCTTGCAAATCTCCTGTCGTATGGAAACCGGAGGCGATGGAGCTTTTTGTGTTTGGGAAATGGATCGGGAATAAAAGTATACAAAGCTTAAATTCCGGCCATTCACGCCAGAAATATTCTTCGTCGCTATCCGTTGCCCACGAGTTTTAGATAAAATTCCAAGTGGCATCGTACGAAATGTCGTCAAATGAAGTGTGAAAAAGAAATTCAAAAAAACAATCTCTCAATAAAAAAAATATACATATGGAAAAGGTAGTTTTACTGAAGCATGAGATTAAAAAATATATACATACTATTTTTATAAAAAACAGTGTTTTTTTGGGATCCTCCGATAATTTCCGCGAATATACCCGATTTCGTAAGCGCAGCATTGATTGCCTAACTGCCAGTCCATTATGCTAGGGCCCTTCTCCCGCAGCGAATTGATCTAATTCAATTGTCGTTAAAAAAAAATTGAGCAAACAAACAAACAAAAAACGAAGAAAAAAGTAAACTGACCCAACGACAAAGTATAGGGGGGCAACGATACGGATCAGCTGGGTAAGCGAACTATTGGACCGCTTGGCCGCTACGGGATTACGTCGACTTTGTGTAATCTGGGAGCGATGACCCGGTGTTGGGTGCTGCTATTGCTGCTGCCGCTGGTAGCTTGTGCTGCCACGTCGTTGCCCTTCCGCGCCTCCGACTCCATTCTGAGGCGCGAGCGAAGGAGCCTCAAGGTAAGATGAAGCGAGGAGGTCCGATAAGACGAAAGAGAGAGCAAAGGCTCCTCCGTAGATGGACGAACAAGAACCCGAAGGCCTTTTTCGTCTTGTCTCGGCGTCCCTCTTCGCTTTCAGCCTTACACTATGTACGTTCAGCACACAGCATTTACTATCTCGCAAGATCCTTCTTCGTGTCGCGATGAAATCGTTCGAACGGAACGTTCAGCGAGCCATGAATACAACGATCATCCTTCGTCCCGTCGTCCAATTATTAGCAAAATGACCATCAGTTATCGGCCACTGAGCTCAGCGATGATGATGAAACGGTCCAATTGATTTCTGTGCCGCTAAATTCTAAATTTGAATAAAAGTGTTCATGAATTTATTAAAAAAATCAACCGGCACGATTACACAAAAGTTACATTATCGCATTTTTTTCCCAAATTTTCAATCGTTTAAATGGTGCTCTCCGCCGGTTAAAAAATAACCTTGATGTGTGTTTCGATCGATAATTTTGGTAGCACCAATTCTTCTAGGATCGAAAGTTGGCTCATTATTTTTAGATTCGACGGTTCGAAGAATCGTATGAATTTGGCATCGACTTTAATGATGTTTATCTCTTCGTGGCATTTAAATCCAAGTTCTGGGTCTCGCATGGGTAGCCCCCCTATACGAGGCCATCGGCCAGCACTTCAACCGGTTGCTCTTGGCCGCAGTGCGAACGATGGTTGGTCACTTGGACGTCGTTCTCCAAGATTGCTATACGAAAGGTGCGTACAGTGGCGACATGGCGTAAAGAAAAACCGGTTTGAACCGTTGATCGTCGTCGTCTTGTGTCCTCAGGCACGCAGAACGAACCCCACTTACCTATGCGTGTACACATTGGACACACTTCTCTCCTCACAGACGAGAATCGCCGTGATACATAGAAGATAAAAACCAATGCGTCTCACGTATTTCCACGTAGTGGTTACGCGCGCACGTGTGCTTGTCCGTGTAGGATGAGTCCAGCTCTCGGCACTCCACGAGCCCGTGGAGACTCGCGTGTATAACGTGAAAGTGTGGAGTGCAATGTACTTTTCCAAGTCGCACTACGCGCCGGCGAGAGGCACAACCTTCTGGCACGAAAGCGAGGCGAGTACGGATAATGTGCGAGCGCGGAGTTTTAAGTACCGGGACACGGTAGCCGGAGACCCTCGTCGGTCGACCGTTTATTAATTTCCATATTGAAGGAATATATATGTATATATAATTTTTTTTCCTTGGTTTGAGGGAACGAAACAGTGGCAGGTGTCGACGAAAAAACGCTTTGCAAATGAACTCTGCGTCGGCCACGATTATTTGGAAGGAAGTGTACAAGTTCAAAGTAACTCTGAGCTCGCGATAACGACCCTTGACGATAACTTGTTTAATCTAGAATCTGACACGTACATTTCGACAGTGGAAACAAAATATCGATCAAACGACAAAGGAGAAGATTAAAAAAGTTTTCGACGAAACTCCACAAAAATTGATTCTTCAATTACAGAAGTCTTTTTTTCGAGAGGCAGCTGGATTATGTTTGGAATTATTCTTTTCTATAGAGACAGCCGATAAGGAAGATAAGAAAATGGTTTAGTCCTTCTTTACACAACTTTAGTTCTTGCCTAATTTTGTAGTCATTTGAATCACCGAGACAAACGTCGAATAACGCGTGAATTTGGCAATTCAGATGATTTCACAGAACTCGAACGCATTACCGTTCGGAGAACAATGGAAGAGTCAAAAAAGTCTTACGGTGCCTCGTCACGCTTATGCTCTCAACTTCGAGAATTCGAGGGACCCTTTATTTTTTCGAGGCCCACGAAGTCCCCTCGTTTGGGCGTCACGAATGTTGGGACCTGTCGGAGCATAATAATTCGAGCAACGTGTGGAGGGAAACAACGAGTCACCGTAGTAAACTCGTTTGTGGAACTTCGTGCGTTGGTTATACCGGTGTAACGAGCACGCTCGCTGCCACCGACGTCGAAACGTGGCTCTCAGAGAAGCCAGAAATTTTGTAATCTTAGAAAGGCGTCGCATGGCTCTATGGGCCCCCTCGATGTCGCTGGCACAAACTTTACAAAGAGTACCATGAACTAACCTTCTACGGGAACCGGAGAGAGAAAAAAAAAGGTCGGGAAACTGGCGTCGCGCGCACTTCCGGCGCGCGCGTCTTTCTCGATACTCCTGTCGGTAGCTCGGTGGTTCTGACGACCCTATCGGTGTCTTTTTTTTTTCTTCTCTTTTTCATCATCGGTAGCCGGGCACGCGGTACGCAGATGTCGGGGCCCATGCGTGCGTAAGTCCCGGGGCTTCGTTTTCTTCGTACAATTTTTTTCTTTCTACGATTCCTAGACGTCGTTTATAATATTCCTTCTTTTCTATCCGGTTCCCCCTAGCGATATGCGTAGTCTCCTTTTTGTTTTTTTTTTCGTCAATAATTTCTCGCTTCTTTGCCACACGTGAGACTGAAGCGTTCGCGCGTCATTGAGGAGAAACACGAACGACTAATTTCCCCGAGGATGCGTCGAGATGCAGACGTCATAAAGCGTGCGACTCGTTTTCGCTGCATATGTGGCTTGTTTCCTTTTTTCAAACCAACAGTCTTAGAGGAACATTTCCAACGAGAACGAGTACAAAATTCATATTTTTCTCCGTAAATTAAAAAGGTCTGTCGTTCGCAAAGAAAACATGATGTCATTTTTTTTAATTTTACAATGCAACGCGAAAAAGGCAATTGCTAGCTTTTTTGTACTGTTCATGAAACAAACTTGTGGAGGGTAATAAGTGATAATTAAAAAGTGATGACAACTGTAATTTGAAACATGGTTGGAAGTTTTTGAGTAAACAATATCATGGCGATTCGAAAAAAGACTGAGAGGCGCTTCGGTTTCTTGTCCGTTCTCGCTGTCTGTCTTCTCCCACCCAATTTTTTTTATTTTCAATAATTTTTTTTTCTATTTTCGTACTCATTTCCCCTTTATGCTTGGCACAATGCGCCGATGAATATAACACGACACCAATTATCAAGCCACCGGGTATTTTTACTCGTTGCCGCGCGGCGTTGACGGTTCCGCGCCGGGCGTTCCCAATTTTCCTCCGTGTCTGACGGGTGTCGCGCGAGCTATGCGACGCGACTGAGAGAGAGTCTCCGATAACGAAAATGAAAAATAAAACGCGCGGACGAAAATGGGGAAAAGAGAAGGGAATTTTTTTTTAACCTTCATCGTCGAGAGGAGAAAGAGAATTATGAAGCGCGCGGATAGATGGGATACGAAACTTTGTGAATAGAAGAGACTTCGGAAATATATGCACGCTCGAGTCCGAAGTTCATTAATAAAACTATAGCGTAATCGAAACTATGGGCCTGGCACTATGGACGTACTTGCGATGAATATCGACGAGGTGCCTCTGAGTGTCGAGAAAGAAAAAAAAAAGCACAACACGATAACGCGAAAGAATGCAAAACGAATTACAGGAAACTCAGGACAATACGAATGGACGCTTCTGAATCGCTTTTGTTCACTAAAAAATCGTTTCTTCCGTTTCTTTCGTTAAGAAAATCAATCGTCACCTTCAAAAATCAAATTTATTTTTAAAAAAAGCAAATTTTTCTCTACTACAAATTCACAATTATATAAAAATAATTAACTTAAATTTAAAAACGCTCTTTAGTGTCACGAGCACGATACTTCGAGTTTTTTTTTTCTTCTCTCATTGTCCTTTCGCTGCTGCGTCTCGTCGCGTCTCGAAAAATATTTTTGTATCGTCAACGAGCCCGACGGCGGCGACGACGACGACGACACTAAGGTTACTACAAGCCCGAGCTTTGTTCACGGCATAGTGAATGTTGCAATGATGTACGACGAAACTGTGTCGTGCTGCGGCGATGCAAAAGGAACGCGCTCGATGGCACGCGGCTTATTTTTCTCCGTCACGGCGGACATCAGTGAGATAAGGAAAGAGAAGTAGAGGATGAGAAGGCGTCGCCGTTCTGTGTCACAGGATGACAAGACATCGACGTGCGACATTCTCCGTTTACACACTAGGACGAGTTACGGAAAGCCGATCCACCGCGTCGAGCGAAGCATTCACTCAACGTTCGAGACCTCGATAAAAGAGTAATAGACCAACACCACGATATACATATATATACACCTAATCTCTACGCGTTGGTGTGAACTTTTCCAAACGAAAAAACGGCACATTTGTTTTCCCGGAGGGACGATAATCCACAGAGCCACGTGGTTGGACGCGTGTTCTATACTTGATGTTTTTTCTGCAGAAGAGGAATTGACGATTGACGAAAATCGATTGCCTTGTAATTCGTCGTTTTGCGTGAGCAAATCTTACCGATTTTACGGATGAAACAACGAAACTTCGCGCGAGAGAGAATTAAAAAGAAAATATTCACGAAATAAATGCAAATTAGCGGCAAGATGAGGTATAAATTTCGAGATGAATCTTACATTCGCATATGCAGTTGAGCTTGAAGTCAATATTGTTTCGAACAAGTCCCTTCATGAAGAATATTTTTATAGAAAAAGATTGTGAAAAATAATTTTTCCTATTTTTATTTTGTCAATTTAATACATTTCTGTAATTTTCTTTTTTAATCTCTTCGATCAAATATTGGAAACATTTTCAGAGAAGTCTATTTCAGTGTGATATTCAACGTGGAAGATAAGAGGGAGTGCAAAGGATTTTGGCTTGAAAATCGGTGGTGTGT
Organism: Ischnus inquisitorius; assembly: GCA_963924025.1. NCBI lineage: Eukaryota > Metazoa > Arthropoda > Insecta > Hymenoptera > Ichneumonidae > Ischnus > Ischnus inquisitorius. The sequence goes on from OZ001246.1 coordinate 9,096,672, forward strand.
CCATTTTGCCCCGGGCGACGACGCTTAATGTTCGCGCATAAATATCGAGTTTCTCCCAATTGGCCGAATGAGCACGCACGCACGTGCAGGATTCGCTATCATACTAGACCGTGCACACATAAAGCGACTGGGTCCTCTCTCCCTCGTCGCGAATAGTCGCCGTTTCTGATACCGACCGTGCAACACACTGGACACAGCACCGCCGAATTCATAATTATCCTTTTAATTGAAAACGCGGCCGGCGTCGTGTTTCCCTTCCCAAAAGCTTCTCTCCGTCGATTAATAAAGCCGGCTCCTGCCGATACGCGGATCTCTGTGGTTCGACCATTTCAGTGAGCATAGAGAAATCCGTCGGTTTGATGCCGTAAAAAAAAATAATAATCGCTTCCAATAAATCCTCTCTGTCGCACCAAAATATTGTGAAAATTGTAATCGCTGAAAAACTCCTCATTTTCTACACGCAATGACGAATCATTATCCCGACTATAATGCGCGAATGAAAAATTGTTATTTTACTTTTTTCTTTGTTCTGCATAGAAGTGCACAAAGAGAGCATCCATTTGGATTGTTTTAGAGCTTGGATCAATATAGAGAGGATTAATGAAATTTTACTGTCCACCCATTTTTCAGTCGGGGGTTCTTGAATTTTCGTACAATCCCCTTTTTTAAAAATGTCGTGCGCGAAAAATGTCGTTTCACCCGGGCTCAATCGACGATAAAAATTAGACAGCGTTGTCATGTGGCGAGCAGCTTGTTTATACACGAAGAGCTGTTTCGCGTCCCGATAATCCCCGTCAATACGTAACGAATTCATTCCCGAAATATCTCCGGCGGTCGTCAATCTCGCTGTATCTTCTTTCGGCGACATTGAGTTTATTTATCCTGCCGGCAAACAGTATAACTCATGAGGAGAATGTATTATTAACCCATCTCCAGCCCAGTCTGGTTGATCGTGGAGGGTCATGGATCTCTCGTTGTCTCGAAAGCACACTCTCCCAGACGGTACATCGTGTAAGCTTCTTCCCCTCGCCATTTTATATTTAGAATGACCAAAGACGAATCCGATACCTCGAAGACCGCGTTCGCGCGAAGCTTTGATCGACTTTCGCCACGATTATTGACATCGACAACGAGAGTTCATCGACGTCACGGAGTTCCCGATGTTTCGCCCGAAGTTTCTTTGATAGTTTACAACGCGGCAGCGTTGATCAAACAGACGTTTACGGACGTATCGTTTGTGTATCTTCAGAGCCGCGAAGGCGTCCGTGTACACGCGGGTTCTCTCTGTATATTCGTGAAAAGCTCGAGAGAGTGGGGATAATGTGTGTTCTTCCACCGCACCATAAAGACTCTGGAATCTTTATCGAGTGTCTGTCTGTTCTCCATTCTCTTTTTCCGCTCATTCTCCGCCGGCGGTATTTACGTGTGCGTAATGTACACGTCGATCCCGGGGCTGAATCAATGACGTTGATTGATGGAACGTGATCACCCTCTTCCCCCTAGTTAGAATCCCGTCGATGCAACACACGGGGTGAGGTCGCGATAATAACATTACGCCGTGTTATACTGTCCATAGATTGGATCGATCACATTAGCGTGATGTCGCGAAGATATTTCTTGCTGAATCGAATTATCTCAATGAAAAGATTCACCTGGATTATGCTCTTAGATCAGAATTCGGCGAATTTGATGAATTTCACTAGAACAGACTTCCACTCGATCACCGAATATTCATAGTCAGATCTGATATCCCTTAATCACCATGCAATGTCGATCGCATGAACGCTAAGCGAAATTTTTTCGTCGGCATCTGCAAGTGATTCTGATTCACAGTTGCGAATGTTTCTAACTGCAGACTTCCTCATATAATCCAAGGCTCCGAGTTCTCGGGCGGCATCGATGGCTGTTCTCACGGGCCGTTAATACACCGAGATGTTTATGCCGGGGCATGCTATTTAAAACCCTGCTGTGCCGCTTCTGTTTCACAAGCCAGCCAGCAGCAGCAGCATCAGCGCGATAGTATGTATAGCTAATAGCCATACCAGAGAACCGTCGTGGCGAGGGGAAGCGCGGGGGCGGAAGGAAGGAAGAGGTGGAGTTGCTCTAGCTTGCTAACTTAGCTAGCCGTGGGGACCGCATATTCTCCACACTTCTTCCTCGTCCTCTTCTTGTTCTTGTTCTTCTTCTTCGGTTTCTCCGTACAACCGATGGCAGACCCCGAGTTCTCCCGGAATCGTGTAACGCTTCTCCGCGCTTTTCGTTCGCGGCTATATTATAAGCGCGAAGACCAAACAGCGGCAAGCCATAGCGAGATCGTTCCGACTCTGGGCGAATTCCTTGGCCGAATCTGTGACTACGCCAGACACACTAAATTCTTCGCTTCTCTACGTCCCCCCCTCATCCTCTCTCTTCTTCTCCTTCTTTGCGAAGAAACAGAATGAAGGGAACGGAGATTTTTCGTTTTGCAGACTGTGCAAACTTCTCCGGGTTAACTGTTGGCCCCGAGGAATTTCCTCGATGCTGTTGGAACCCCGAAATCCGGGTGCTTTAAATAACACAATTCCGTGCAGCGAATTCGGTGATGCTCACGGGGATTTAGTGTGCAACTAATGGCAAAGTTTTCGTTGTTCCGAATAATTTCCGGATATAATACAATATAATACGGTTGTCGAGGGAAGCGAGTACAGAAGGAAGACAATTTATTTTGCGATTGACACCTCGGTCAGTTAAATTTTCTTCAGGCTTTCAAGTAGAAGCTGAGAAGACTTTTCGTGTTTTCTAAATATTTCAATAAATATATACTTTTTTAGACTTAGTTCAATTAAATCGAAAACGGAATAGTACTGCATCGGTCTTCAACGATGACTAAAATCTTGGCTCAAGTAGGCTTTTTTTTTCAAACGTTGCATAATATTGATAAAAATGATTAATATAGCTAATTAAAATCTACTTTCGCGATATTTTTCATTTGTACACGATGGCTAAAGGATTCTGAAGGGCTTTGTAAAAAAAAATTGTAACCACCGAGCGGAATAACAACAACATAATATCATGTTCCGTACTCTGCATTACACAGCAACTGGAAATAGAGGTAAATTGTAAATTAAAAACCGCACAAAAGCGTTCTTGTTTAACGGCTAAAAGAATACTTTACGCTCTACCATGGAAATTAATATCAGATTACCGTGGAGATAGTGTTGTTATTATAACACGTCGTATTTTAATGCAGAAAATAATTATCACGCGATGGCGCGATGGCCTTTGGCGGAATTTGTAACGTTAACAGTCGCCCGAAGTGTTGCCGACACCTCAGTTGGTTTCAAAGCATTCCCGTGTTGTCTGTCCCGTCTATTATTTCATATACAATTTATGTTATAGTGCTTTTAAATGAAAGGTATACAAGACCGCAACTCGAAAACGGATATCCCGAGCTTTGCGGCACGATTGTCGGGTGTTCCAGGCTTAACGATAACATTTTTTTGTCACCCTGTTTTCATTGCTAAAAATTGCAATGGTTTAATCTTCTTTCTAGTGAAATTAATCTGTAAAAATATACGTCTTTGCATCATTGTAACGTCACTGCAGTGGACATCAATGAAATTAGAGTCCGATTTGTGGTACCCAAAGCATTATTAATCCCGTCAAAATAGCTCCGAGTCCTTCCCGCTATGAAGCAATCTGCGCAAAGTACAAACCTTACTTTTTACAAGCCAAGCAGCGGCGATTTTCCCTTTTATTTATTAATTCGCGGAAACTTTTATGACAGGAATTTTCATCGCATTCAACGGCTCTGCGGTTGGTCCAGCAAAGTATCGAAAACCGACTTTCATTCCGGCTTCTCCTCTGTCGTACCATCCTGAAAATCATGTATACATATACGTCTGTATATCGACAGCAACTGGCTTACATAACTCCCTGGGAAACCATGGAGTACTGCTATACGATGGGTTTCTACCCTCGTTTCGTTCAATCGTTTTCTCCGCTCCTTCTCATTCCCTTCCCGATCGTTTGGTCTCTCTTTCACGTCCCTCTGCTCGTCGCATTTGCTCCCTATGTGTTATCGATATTGCTGTCGAAAGGTAGTTTCGACTTTCGATAACGTAGGACCACACACCGCCTGCAGCCTCGTTGCACCGAGGCGGGCACACCTCTTTCGCTCCCTCGTTTCCTCTCGCCGTACCGACTCTGTTCGACTCTTTGCACTTTCAATCGTCAATCCTCGCTCCGTCGCGCTCAACTCTCCGCCCCCCGACGAGTCCTTTTGACTCTCTCTCGTATACCGCAACCGGAAGCTCCGAAGCTGTAACAACTGGCCTGTTTCCCCGGATATTTCCGGTAACGTCGAGGGAATTTAGCCACTATCGTCGTGTATCGATATCGTTTCGCCAGACCCGGCCACGGCCAGCATCGCATGCACGTACCACGGTTTGGTCCACTCGAAAAGGGTTGTTTTGTAACATTCTCTCTGTGGGCTGTTTGATACAGGACACACTACAATCTCGAATGGGCATAGGGACGTGGCACGTTGAAATAGACGAACGAAAACGACCGGACGATATAGTGGAACTAATGGGAAGTCGAAAATAGCCAACCGTTCACGGGCGTCTTTTTTTTCAATCTCGACATCGGAAATTGTTGAAATTGTATACGACCTTGAAAGCCGAGAGAACTTGACTCCTTTGAACAAATATCGTCGGACAAATAGTTTTCGTGTTACAAGAAAATACAGTTTTCGACCAATGAGAACGCTCGACTCGTGGCGCCATCTATCGAAGCGCCCTCATCGGCCGCAAATCATAACAGATAAAATCATAACGCGAGAACTATGCGACGTAATGCATTTTTTCCAAAGGAACATTTCGTCAGTTTTACATCCCAAATATGATTCCAAATTTTTTTATGTATAAATTGGAACCGCATGCCAAATTTTATACTCGAAATCTTTGGTTGCATTCAACTTTTAAAACAAGACTGAAAAAACTTTTTTTTTCGGAAAAGTGTTTCACTACTCGTGGGTAAAGAGTTACGAGGACATAAAGCTCAAGCCAATGGGAACGCTCGCGCGTGGCGTGATCTGTCGGAGTTAACGAGAACATTCGCCGCGGGCTTTGACTACTCGTAACTAGAACACTGTGCACAGTGTTGTATTCTAATATATTTTTTTTTTTCACGGCGAAGTTTCCTTGGTTTTTAATGTTGATTACAGGGTCGACCGTTTCATTTGAAAATTCTGGTACACGCGTGTTTGCTCGTCTAGCCTCACACCGCACTAACGCGATTATACGCTCTAAACCGTTGTTTTAATCAACAAATTCTATGGAGTCTCGTCAATCCTGTAGCGCGGAGTCTATACTACTGGATTATACGCTCATGCCCAGGGGCGCTGCATCCACCGTCAGTGGCGAGTGAAGCGACGGTTAAACGATACGAAAACAACTTTGTTACACCCTTGGGTATGCCGCAGACCCGACGTTGCTACGTTCGCTCGTTTCGTTTGTATGCGAGTTTTGTGCATTCGCTTTGTGCACCAATACCAACCTTCGCGCTGCGTACACGTACGCCTTCGCTCTGTGCGTGTATATCTTTGACCAGTCGCGCGCCTCGGCCCTTTCGCTTTCTCGGTCGTGCCGGAGAGCTTTGCCGACGAGACACTCTTTGCGTTCTCGCAATTTACTAACGAGGCTACCCGGCCATTGCCCAAGTGGCGTAACTAAACCGAGGGTTGAGGAGGGTTGCGGCTAAAGTTCGTTGCGTGGGACACAATGCCCTGGGTCAGCAACGAAAGAGGCCAAAGACAAAGCCTCTTACTTTAATACAATGTGTATAGCACAAAAATCAACGATCCCCGACGATGTATCGGGCAAAAGTCGTGGCCTCCAAGAATCACGCTTCAATCTTCTTAATAGATAGCCGACACGGGCTCCTCCTGCGGCCGGGCGGAGTATTCGACGTTACGTCTGGTCCATCCGAATTGGAGAAAGAAGAAGATTCTTCTTGATAAGTGAGCGCGCGAGTTTAGGGCTGTGAGCAAACACATTTTTTATGTATTTTGTCGCGCTAAATACAAACTCAATTGCAATGGTCGCCAAAAATTCAGCAAAATATGAATGCCAACCGCAAACGATTTCTTACGCTCCCTGATTTACCTTTGCTTTTGTCAAATTTGAGACCGAACTGGCTTCGATCGATCGTAACACGAATCGTCGATACAACTCCGATAATATCCCCCAAACAGCTTTTTAAAGCGGATTTTCCAGACGAAATAAAGGTTGCAAAGTGGAACGTTGTACGTCGCTTCCTCATTATTTTCCATCTTTCGCACAGCTCCTAGGATAAAATCGGATAAATAAATTTGGCTTCGTCACGGAGGAAGAGTCCTTCCGTAATAGGGAAAATCTTATAAAACGACCTTTACTCATGCCCAATCCCTGTTAATCAGTGTATTGTTGTATTATTGCGTTCACCTCTCGGAACTGCGAAACATAGATGTTACCTCGGGGAAATATGCTTTATAGTACAAAATTAAGGTCTTCGCGTGGAATTCTTTTGTTCTCACACCGTGTATACTTAAACTCCCATTAATAGGACACGCAAAAGTAATGCAAACACGTGTGCCCAGACAGATACACGGTCACAAGACGTATAATTATCATTATAACCGAAGCCAAAGTCGTTTTTGTAACTGGATATTAAAATGAACAGATGCGCGTTAGTCTCTTCCAGGTGTAATTAATCCACTCTCGACGTCTCGACGGAGTAACAGACAATGTTATGTGCTCGCTTTTCGCGTCTCGTAACGTCGGACTGACAATGAGCGCAAAAAAGGTGTGGTACGTTTTCATACTTATTTTCGTAGTACTGTAATCAGACTCGGCCACGAGTTAGCGCTGTGTTAGGGATAATTAAGTACCAGAAAAAGAAAATAAAACATACGAAAAAAAGAAAAAAAATTGCCGAGACTCGTATTAGCTACCGCACGAATATCGTTTAAAGCTCCAGCTTTGTACACACAGTAGTTACACGAGAAATATGTATATACACTTTTTATTTTATTTTTTCCTCGGAACTTTGTGCAGTGCACTGAACCGCAAGGGTCGTCAGGGGCCAGGCAAAAGGCGCGGGCGGGGGTGAGCAGAGGGAGAGAGAGAGAAAGAGTACGGAGGGCTTTACTGCGGATCGATCCACGACGCCGATTACGGGTAATTTCATTAAATTTTCAACCCCCTTTACCCTCGTTCCAGATTCACTCCGGCACACGGCCAGTTCCGTTGCTGCTGGTTATCGTCGTCTCGGGGTCGCGTGCTCACCGATTTCCTCGTACGTTGCGTTTGCCCCGTTCCGTTTCATTGTTATAGGTAAAGCACTCGGCGTGTGTATAAAAAAAAATAAAAAATAAAGTAACGGTAATGGTGGACGATTATCGAACGAGTTTACAGAAAAATTATAGTTTAGAGAAAACAAAATAGAATGTTTCAAGTTGGTATAAAGTTTTGCAGTGATATCCGTATTTCATTGGCGAAAAATTCTTCTCTTGCTTTTTCAATTTTCTTGTCGTTATAAGAATTATATTCGCAATTCATTTTTTTTCTGCTTCGTTGAAGATATGCTCTGAGATTCTCGGTTAATATTTACAAAGATCTTTTTTTTTTTACTATTTTTCATTAGATAAACAAAATATTGAAGTAAAAAAGAGTCCCCAACGATCATAAATTCGTAATTTGTTTGTATTTTTTTTAATCTTCGTAACAACACATGCGAGTCGTTACGCATGCATTTTGCTAACGCCAGAAAACAAAAAGATTTTTGGAACCCTGAGACGAATGTCTCGGTATTTAGTTTTCACTTGATACGATCTGATACAAAAGACCGCGAACCACGAAGTCGAATAAAACAGCCCATTCGCCCTTGTAGACGTCCCCCATAATGATTATGATCCTCATCATCATCACCATCACGAGAGTCAGAAAACAAAGTCTCACCGGGATGGTTAAGCTTTTTCCAAGTCCACGCCCCCGCGGAGATTGGTTTTCTCCTAAAAAGCATTCCTTAATTAACGTTCTCCTCTCGTCGAAGAAGGTATACGAGCGCCGAGAAGAGGGCTTGGCCCGAGCACACATCGCGGCCATCGAGCAAACACCGCGCGAATCTCTCTCGTCCATATCTCCGAGGCGTCTTCTAACCTTTTTCAGACCTTCGTTATATGTATCTCTCTAGTTCCGAGATGAACCCCATGGCCCGGCACGCGGGTACGATGCACTTTTGCAAATTGCTCTCCTTTCCCTTTCGTTCCCAATGTTCTCTCTAGCCTCATCATCCGGCGTCGACCGGTTCTTCGGGATTCTTCAGCATCGCCCCGGCGTCTCCAGAGCCCGCAGGTCCCGGATAGTGCCTAGGATAGGCAACCCACCTACGTTGAATATTCTCTCTCGAATCTACATGCCTATTTCTTTACTTCTTCTCTCGACCGCCTTCTTCGACGCGTTCTCGTTCCGTTTTCACCTTCGTCGTTACTCTTCCTTCGCAAAGCAAACCGTTGCTCATATTTATATATTAAATTTATTGGGGTTGGATGAGCTCATCGGAAAATAAATTCACATTACGGCGATTCGAGAGAGCGAAGCTTTATTGATTCGCAAAGAAACCGGTGGCCAATGTACTCATTTAATTATTTCGTAAATTGTCATTTATGCGGCAAATGTTTAATGTATATTCCTTTCCCAATTCGCTTTACGAAATACTATTTAAAAAATCGAATGAAAAGCCAATCATCGCCATGAAAAAAAAAAAGTTTCACGTAAGTTTCTGTGCAGCGTGGGAGCGATTTTTTCCTCAGTAGCGAAATGGCCCATACAATATTCGTCGTTTCTTGTTCTTCCCTTTAGTCTCTCGACATCCCGACGTCTTCACTCCGCTCGATGCGTCCGAGCGTGCGTCATACCATCGTCTTATTTTTCGCGTTTCTTTCATAATTTTTTTTAAAATCTTTTTTCCTCTCGTTCTTTTCGTTTCTCCAATTCGGTTTTTTTTCCCATCTCTCACTTCTTTGTACCAACGACATAATCCTTTGTCGTTGATACACGCGATACAGCGCAGGTGTGGCCACAATGCACTCTCGCAGCAGCCAGACGGTATTCACGATTTCTGTGGTCGACTGCCGCGCGCTGCCGTTGCCCTGGCGTAGCGGGAGCAAGAGGAGCGCGAAGAGTTTGCAAGGCCGGATGCGGGGGTGGACTTGCCTACGTGGAGGAACAAGAAGGATGAAGAAAGGGGTCTCTAGACGTTGAGCTTCGCCGTTGGTTCTTTGAGGCCTCGAGAACGTCATGAAACGAGAACGGGAACGTCCAGGAGAGGAGAGAAGCTCGGCTGAAATTGCGAGAGAAAGAAATTCGGACAGAAAAAAAAACCGGAGGAACGAGAGACGAAGAAACGCGCGCTCAAAAGAAAAATACAAGAACACGAACGGGTTAGCGTTGAACGTATAGTTACGGGCAGCGAACGCGGTCCGCGATTTCTTTTCTCCGAAAACAAAGGTCCAACCGCATATTCGTTGCCGGGCGAATGAGACACGGGATAGATCGGACCTCGCGCGCGAAACTACGAAGAAACGTTAGAAAACAACAACGACAAGGTACCGAAAAAAAGAAAAGAGTGGACGAGGTGAAAAGCGATTCGAGTTGTAGATCGTCAGGTTTGATTCGTTCTCTCGAATTATCGTCGGATGGAAGAAAAATTGTGTTGTAACCGGAGCTGCTCGTTAGCAAAGTCTTTCGGAGTTTGCTCGGTATGTTTGCCTTTTTCCCTTCCCAGCTCGATGAAGATTCATTGTTGAGCATATTTTGGACGATTTACATAGCCGCGAATAGGCACAATGGAACAACGTTGGATGTTTCTTTCGCTTTCACGCGGAATAGAGCAATTTAGTTCTACTTCTCGTTTCCCGAACACTCCATCCCTCAATTTCTTTCAGTTCTTCATCCTCCTCTTATTCTTCGTTACTTTCAGCCTTCTATTAAGCTATTTCTCGAGAGAATTTCGCTTCTTTTCATTCGCGCGCACCATCGAAATACACTTTATTTCTTTTTTTCTTTTATTTTATTTTTTTCAACTACCTCACACACTCGACCTCGTCGTGTCTTATTCTCTTCAAGTCTTACGCCGTTCGCTCTTTGTCCGAGAGGGCCTCTCTCCACCTCCGAGTGGCATTTATATTGGTGGCGTTCTTTATACCATCCAGCTATATTTTCACTCCATACCGTAGCCGCTTTATGCGTTTCGTCGAGGTCCTCCTCCTTCGTCCTTCTTCCGTTTCTTTTTTCTCGTTTTTTTCTTTATTCGTCTCTCGGTGAACTACGCTCGCCGGAGTGCCGAAAAGCCGCCAAAGGAGAAGAGCGAGGTCTTTCCAGGCGAATTCTTTTGGCAGGTGCTGACGGATCATCCGAATACTGTCTTTTCGGCTCTTTACCTCTTTTTCGTCTCTCCCGGGGTAAGATCTGTATAGGCGTACGCCAAAGAACGATATTAAAATTCTAGTGACTATCTCTCGCTTTCTTTTGCGTTTCTTCTTCCCGATCTGACTCTCTTCATGCTTCGACGACGACTCCCCGCGCCCGTTACGTAACGTCTACTTTGATGGAACGCGCTTAGTCTCCTCTCACTCTCTAAACGTCTCGACGTCTCTCTGTGTACCCCTCGAGGAATCCGTCGTGGTCCCTTACTCCCCCAAGACCGTCGCGGTTCCGCATTCGCGAAAAATGTCTCCTGTCGGTCTGCCTATCCGTCTGTCTGCGCCAGACAGACGTTTTGCCTGCGACGACGAAGACGTGCGTCGAGGAAAAACGTTTTCTTCTTCTTTCTCTCTCTTCTTCCTCCTCTCTTCCGCCAATTTCGCGCCTATATTCGCTCTGCAAGCGCAATGACACTGCTCGAGACAAAATTAGATGCCTAGAAGTACCGCTGCATCGATATTTCAATGTTACTTTACAAGATAAAGCAATGAAAAATTAAAAAATTGGTAATTGAACAAGTAGGATAATGAACGAATGGTATCAACAAAACGGCACGAAGTAACAAAATATATTATTCGCGTATTACAATCTGGAGATTTTCTACATATGTATTATAGATGAGAAGTTAATGGCGTAAAAGTGGCTGGTAGAATCTGCAACTTTCGTGTCGTAATTAACTTTTCACTGGATGAGGATATTGGTAATCTTAATGAGCTTCTTAAACCCGTTCCACAGCTTCGTTAGTTTCTTCCTCACTTTCCGGTCTGTCCTGCTGATCGTTGACGTACAGGTTCCAGAGCCCTGTGATCCTATAGAAAGTTCCCCCATACTTTCCATTCAAGCGGCTGTCTTCATGCCCGTCGTTCATATATTGGACTCTTTGATCTCAAAAAAAAACGAAAATAAAAGCCAAAAAAAAAAATTCAATTCGCCCGGAGATTGGGCCGTGAGCAGTCAACCGACCGGTCGATCCTCGCTCGCGAGACCAAAAGCCAAGGAAAATTCTTCACAGATCCCCCGTCCTCCGCAATCTCTTCCTCACTTCGCTTGGTTGTTCGTCTGATCCAGCAACTGGGGGAACGCGTGCGGTCATGCCGAGGCCTAGATGGCATCGAAAAACGTTTTGTTAGAACGTCGACGAGCGGGCCAGAGGGAACAACCATCGGAACCCTCAACGGCGCCTGAGCCTATAGTCACTTCCTATTTCCTCGAACGCAAACTTGCTTCGTTGGCCTCCCTTATTCTTCATGAATGCCGCCAACGGCGAACTCGCTTACCTCGAACATAGGGGTCTCTCGACCCCCCGCTCTTAATTAAAGCCGGAATTCAATTTCACGGCAACAGAGCTGGTCCGCGGGATTGGGAGGTTCAAGGAATGAAGCTATCAGAACCGCCATCCGCTCCCACTCCCCTCTCCTCACCAGCTTGGCTTGGTCTCGTTTTCTCTTTGATAGTCGGAAAACGGTTGTCTTTGACGACGCGTCATATATTGGTTACGATCTGAAGCTTGTCTTTCAAATTTTCGTTCAATTACCGTGTACATCCGCCGCGTTTGTTCATGCCGAAACATCGAATAAACTTGTATCAACCAAAAAGACGAATGACGATTTGCTGAAACTTCGCGTCTTCCTTGCGCACAGTTAGCGAAAGTTCTTCGAGGACGAATGACACGGAGAAGTTGATAAAATGGCAAATGCGAGTGAAAAGTAAACACGTAAGACACTCTAACTGTGCCAGTGGGTAACTAAAAGTAGTACACGGATTGCACAACCCCCGTGACTGTCGTTAATCGCGACCCCGAGAAAGCTCTTTTTCTCCAACACCCGCCGCCCCGGGGGCATCGGTCTCGTTCTCCCGGAAATTCCGGATATCAAGAGCACGCGGTAAAGAGGAACAAAAAAGAACGAAAAAAGAAAGAGCGGAAGGGAAGGATGAAGGAAAAGGACAAGCGGCGAGGTAGAGAAAGGTCGGAGCAAAAGCTCTTTCCGCGAAAGCCATGTACCGAGGAATTACCTAACCGTGGGTGCTCTACGGGTTGGCCATCGATCATACGATATAAGAAGCGTACGCTAGCTCGAGCAATTTTTCAGGCTGTAAGATAGGCGAGCTGGAGTGCGCCGCTTTGGTCGCAAGTGCCAGAGGTAGATGGCTCGCCGTTCGCTCTGTTACAGTACCCGGTTTCTGCTCGCGAACCCCCGAGAAAGACGGCGTGACATTGTACCGATAGTGAAACGTTGAAGCAAGCGAGATACGATGTTACGCTCCGAATACGAAGACCCGTCCATGCTGTCTGAGCTTCGTGGTCCACGTCGTCTTTGTCGCTTTGGGTCCTCTGGGGTACATAATGTACGCGCGCCATCGCGCGCTCTTGTGGCTCGTGCCCGCGATACAATCTTCACGGTGGGTAACAAATGCGCCGCACCCCGTCGAGGATCCTTCTCTTGGAGGTCTTCAACCGGTATCCACGTGAATGATCAGAAGAGCCTTGTCTGCCTGGCTTCCCGACGTCTCCGTCTGGAAAGAGAATATCGACGAGACGGGCTTCGGAAGCGCCCGCGAGGCTTTCCGGCAAGCCGATTTGAGGGGTACTATCGTCTACTTCTACGTGCTTCTCTTCCATTCTACATATTTTATTGCCAAATCGATGATTCTATGCACGAATGCTGTATATATGATTGCCATTAATATCGCATTCTTTTCAAAAAAGGGAAGGGACCGGCTTCTCGTGCCAGTTGGGACAAAAAAAAGCGGGAGTGAGCGATTCCATTGTCCGGTGTGTTCTCGAAAACGGTTGAAAATCACGCGACACAATTCAGCATAACGATTCTATGATGAACAGTCATCTTCTTTATCAATAGAGATTTACAATCAGTTAAATAATCGTACAGTAATCGTGAGATTGTGCGCTGTCTTCTGCGATATATGTATTCGTGATTAGGTCATTAATCAAAAGTTTTTTTCGCAAAGCATTGGATACAATAATTATATCGTAATTAAAAAATTCCCACCTGAAGGAGTGTAGTGTAGAAATTGTATTGAAAAAGAGTGAAAATAACAATTAATTATTCACGTACTATAGTCGGGCGATTTCTATACCGACAGACTAAGAAATTTCCGTCCATAGCACATCGATAATTAATTGTCATTTCACTAATTTTTGGTAAATATCTTTATTTCTTCACTTCTTTTACAGTTGGGCGTTTTAGTGTGCTTCAAAAAAGAATTGATTAATCTTGAAAAATTTCGCGTCTAGGAAATTCCAAGTTTATTGGTTTCGTGTAAAATTTCTCAATATAGTGCATCCATTCGTCGATCCATTTGGAAAGAAAATAGTGGTTCAGGTGATTCGAATGATCTATCGAAGACATTCGAAGTTGCGGTAAATTCGCAATTCTGTGAATATTAACGACGATGAACGGTCCAGCGTGCGCGCGTATACGGGTAACGGCGATGCGAGCTAGGTCGCAAATCAAACGTTACAGGACGGCAGAACGGTAGAAGGAGAAAGATAAAACCGAACGAAGAAGCGCGGTGAAAGCTTCAGTCGAAGAGAGAACCTTTGGCGCTATCAATTTCAATTTCGATGTCAGGGATCCTATCAGGCGTCGCGCAATATCCGACGGTGACGAGGTAGTCGTTCGTCGTCGAGAGATCGCAGAGAAAACACGCCCGCGTCTCCCCCGCCCATTGCAGCGGTCTGAACGATGATTAAGGCTGAAACTTACGAGCGCGCCTATGGAATATACCAACCGGCTGTGGCCACGAGCTTCGGCGCTATAGATAATCAACCCGAGCAACCCGAAACGCTGCTTTTTTTTTTCGTTATCTACATCGCTGGCCCATTCGCATTTGACCGTGGTACGAGGGGGAAAAAAAGAAAGAGAGCCCATTGCACGATCATCCACGATCCAACGGTCACTCCTCTATCTCGTTGGCGTCGTTATCTCTACTCTGGCGCGGCAACTTCGTTCCCCCCCTGACGATCCGACATCGGGACCCGCGCCCACACCGTGGGCGCTCTTCTTTCCTACGATGTGTTTTTTTATCGTATTTTCATCCACTTTCGTTCTGAATTGTTTTATCTTCGGTTCTGTTCATCGATGCATATTATCTATCGCCTTCGGGCCGAATAATAATTCATTCGGATCGTAAACTCATCATTTTTTTTTTCCCCCGTTCTTCGGGGGCTAAGCATTTTTAGTATGGATTATATTATGTCTAGTATTTTTTGCGTTAGACATTATATCGTCGTGTCTATAATGTCCGAAATTATTATTTCTTAATCGTTTATCATTTTTTACATAAAAATACCTTTTGGCTTTCGATACCTTCATAAAATCATCGGATCCGGGTCAATATTTTTCGAATTGTACAAAAGTATTTGTCGCGATAAACGATTCAGTGGCTCGAAATGTGGATCGCTCGCACACACTTTAACATAAATCTTTCTTCAGTGAACAGCAAAAAGTATTGCGACACCAAACGAAAATACGGAAACGCAACGCAACTTTCAGAGTGATGCGTTCAATTTTTTTTTAAATGTATAAAAAAATGGTTCAACTTCTATTGCCGAAAGATAACGATCGCCCCCGCTGGTTCGTCGGAGCTTTACGAGGATTCTTTTTTCTCCTTTTTTTAATTTCCAGAGATCTCGCGACAGAGCTCGTTACAGAGCGGGCCATTCAATTTGCCGCACTTCTTTCGCTGTCGGAACGCTTCTCTCTATCTACCATTTTTTTTTGTTCCTTTTTTTTTCTTCCTCTCGAACACCGCGTCACAGAGGTGCAACAACACGATAGTCGGTAAAAGTTCTGCGACGCATACGCGCACTACGGCGGCTCTCGGTACGCGTGTGTGACACACATCCGAGCTGCGAATGTATCCACATACGGACCTGGAGTGCCCCACCCATGAACATTCGATAGGTATATTAGTTTTTCCACCATCCTTTCGTCTATAAAAAATATATAACTTTTTTCACAGATTTTTTTTCCAAATCAATGATTTACTTACCTGAAATAATTCTTTCGATACAGTCCGGCCAAACGCAATGGGATAAAAATCGACGTTGCCAGTTGATTTGTTAATCTTTTTTTTCGTTAATTCGTTAATAATGTTGGTATTATTATTATACGTAATCAATTTTTTTAGCGCCTTTCATATGCCTAGTTTTTTGCTGTTTTTTTTGTCTCAATGAAAACTGTTCAAGCCGAGTGCCTTAAAAAAAATAAACAGTGGTCTATAATTTGCATATTTGAATACAAAGACAGGATTTTTTTGGGAGTTAAAGGAAAATGTATATCGAACCTCCATAGATAAGAAAAACGTATCAAAATTGTCGCGAATTCGAGACCGTGAAGATATATAGTGAGGTAGATTTGTCCCGTAGCCTCCATACCCCCACACATGCGTGTATCAACGTGAATCCGAGCGTTCCATTTGTGGTCGCGCAGTCTGGTAGAAAGAGGGATGCAATCACGTTCGTCGAATGGAAGCGGAAAGGCGCGTATCGTACACCGACGAGCCTTTCCGCTGGCGAAAGGACGCGAAGGCTTCGCGTTTGGATGCCGGACGCTGGAAATCGTGTCCCGCACCGCCCTTGGTAAATATACGAGTTTAATTCGCGTTCGTTCTCCGGCGAGGCGCGTTATCGCCGTGGGTATTTGATTTCCCTAACGGCACTACTGGGCTCCCCGACCGTTGGGTTCGACGATATGGACGAGAGCGATCACTGGCCCAAACCAGCGAGACCGCGCGCTCGAGGTGCCCCGTCGTTGAAAATGGCAAAACCTTCAACCGAAACGGGTGAAACGGGATAGAGAAGAGCGAGAATCGTGATCTCGCGGTACGAACGTTTTCCATCTGGCGCAAACACCAAATTTCACCGGAAGCTTCAACCACACCTGCCCGCCTGCTCCCGTCCCTTTTCCTCGTAGCTCAAACCACTCTTGTAAGGATTTACGACATGTGATTCGTCCGACCAATTACGCACGGCTACTTTTACGTCTACCACGTAAAGCTCGAATCCAACGATCAGTTTGGATCGTGGACTGTAACTCTGTCCATTTGGACATTCGGATGCTTATATTTTTTATCGAAACGAGCTGAATGTGCTACCGCGAAATGTGAAGCGGCACGCTAGAGAAAAATATTCGTATCTCCGAAATGCAGCTGTAGGATTTGAAGAATCTTTTCAATCAGAACTTTAACATTAAATGGTCACCTTTGTTCCATGTCGGTAACTCCTATGCATTTAAAGTTCGCTTTTATCATTATTTTTTTCATTTTAATGAGATGGATTAGGTTTTACGAAACATGGCGCATGATACTAAAAAAAATGGTTCTCTCGAAACGAGAGTCTGTAGTGACGTTTTATTAAGGGGATATTGTTGGGAGTAATGGAACGAGCCGGGAGCGATGAAACGGGCTGTTATTAGGACCTTTCGTATTTTTTTAGCATCCATAACGTCGGGGCGTGTAAAAAAAATGTTCAAGCTGAAAAATGCATACCATTCTGAGAATTCATAGACGATATAGAGAAAAATGCGAATTTCCGCTTATAATAAAAAGCGCAATTTAAAATATTTAGAATACCACGACAAATACGTCCGTTGTTAAATATATCTTTATTGTATTTCAGAGTTGAGAAAAATCAGAAAAAACAATATGCCATCATTTTTTCCGAGGGGCTTTTTCGATTTATTCAACAATTTCGACCGTAGAACATCCCGACTTCGGAACGGATATCTCGAAGAATAACATCTTACGTCAATAGTTGATTTTCGTGGGTTCAACACCTGAATACCCAGAAACATTGTTAACATTTCTTCCATTGTTGCGCCACGAACGGCAATGACAACGTGACGATTCGCTGAATCGTTCTTTTCCTCCCTTATTTCCGTTTTATCCGAGTTCCTTCAGGGAATCTATTTTCTCAGGAAGAAAAAAACAAAGTGAAAGATACAAGCGAGCGCAGAGAAAAGAGAGAATGGAACGGAGTCTCCTTCGTTGCTCTTGCCGCCGAGTTTTCCGCCAAATCTCATTACACGGAAGAATGTATACGGAAAGCTCGGAGGTTTGCTCGAGCGCGCGCCCGACAACGATATTCCTTTGGCCCGTATCCGGATTTTAACTCAACTACTAAAGTGCCTTCTGAGAAACAGAAGGACCCATCCGGATGCGTTCTTTCGCACGTTGCGCGGTGCGAGTTACGCCTCTGTGTTTCCGAACGATGGATTAAATCCTTCGTTGCAGACTCGTTCTTCGCCTTTTATCTTTCGTTATAGATACAGGATGTGCGCATTAATATAAAACACAGATACAGCCTGATGTGTTTGTAGGTTCGGAACGTAGTTTACAGTGTCTGTTCTGTTGCGAATAGGGTATACATATAGTAGAACCGATGTCGTGCCCGGTGCATCCTGTGCATTAAATACGAAATGAATCTGGGTCGACTTGGTATATTATTTATACACTATGTATAGCACTATGTACTTTCCTTTCGTTGCAACCGTAACACAACGCCGTCCTTTGGGACGCAGAGAGCAAAACCCCCCGCTCTGCCCCTCCCGGCGATTCACGCGAGAATTCGCGTCGCCGTGCTTTCTCTCTGCATCCGTTATTCTCTATTCATTTTCTGGAATCCACCTTCTATCCTCTGTACCTCCCTTACGCTGGTTTTCCCTTTATGGTTCTCGAGGTTGGGGGGAGGCCAATTCGTTGACGCAAAAACCACTTCCCCGTCGTTGGTACACTGGGTCTCCGCTTGCTATTGTCTATTTCAGCAAGTTTTCACTTTTCTTCGTACAGTGGAATCTCCGCGTAGTCGCCAACGAAGCCGAATTTTCGGACTGGAAGATCTCATACATAGACAAACCCGCGGGTCTCGTGAAACAATTTGGCTTCTGTGACTTCTGGAGCCTGTGATTTTGATACTTTTCGCTGCAGGAAATAATTTTTGAGACAACCGTTTGTAGAAAAATCGTCCTATTACGACAGAGGTGAAAAAACTGCGCCATCTTCGACCGAAAGCAGTTTCCGAAAAACCTTTTTATCTCTTCAAATTCTTGGTTAAAAGTTCATCGTTAAGAACCACCGTCATTGATTGCAGAAACGACGCAACATTAGGCTTTTCGTTACACCTTTACGAGTACACCTTACACAAAAAATCACCACTTTTCGGCTAGATGTCGTGAAACGTGCCTTTTTTAAAACTCTCGCCCGGTGGGACTTACAAATGGAATCTTCCAAAACGGGGCTAACGCGGGAGAATTTAATCGCAAAAAAGTTAAGCGTTAATGAACTCTGATTCGAAAATGAGTCTCGAAAGAAACCGCGGTCTTCAAGAGATAGAAAAAACGAACAGCCACCAGGCGTTGCAGCCAGAGAAGTATGCCGGAAGAGATGCGCTTCTCGCAAAAGTTTTGCAGCATTCTTTTGCGAAAGAAGAGGCAACAGAGTTATACCGCGGAGAATACAAGGCAAAAGGGAAGGTAAGACAGGAAAGGGAAGAAAAGTATCCAAAGGTACGCCGTTGGAGCTTTCTTCTGTTCGTTCTTCGTCTGCCTTAAGCCCTTCCCGCGAGCGAAAGAAAAACGTATGCCGTACAGTACACTCTCGCGTACCTTGCTTACCCCTCTATCGTTCCATTTCCCCACCCAGTTCTCGTCGGCATTCGCAATAAACGTAAAGCATCTTCAAAAGAGACCGGACCAAACTCTATTAGCATAAATTGAGAGAGAAAGAGGAGCTTGCTGTAGTCTAGCCCACCGCGCGCGTGACTATAACACCTGACTTTTACAACTATTTTTATTGTCGTAACTTTATGCAAACGTTGCAACCGCCGAGCGGTAATGGCAACCGGGCTTCTACCCGCGCTCTGTTGTGCCTTTTGCCCTCCTTCTTTCTTGTCGCGGAGTGTGCGAAACAGTCTGGTGCATGGCGAATAGCGAACAAGGAGACAGAGAGGCTACTATATGGAAAAGTGGCAAAAAAAAAGCTCGACACGGAACGAAAGAGTAGGCGATACTACTTGGAAAAGCTTGTATAGCGTTATAGTATCTACGGAAAATACGCG
Source organism: Ischnus inquisitorius (assembly GCA_963924025.1). Lineage (NCBI taxonomy): Eukaryota > Metazoa > Arthropoda > Insecta > Hymenoptera > Ichneumonidae > Ischnus > Ischnus inquisitorius. Next base: position 9,116,253 of record OZ001246.1, read on the forward strand.
AAACAGCCAAGATTTTTACTTCTTCGTGGACGGCGTCTTACATCAACTTTATTTACGAAAAGCTTGTGCCGAGAACACTTTTTTCGTTCAACCGCCTATCGTTCGCTCTTCTTTGGCGTAGATCGTTAAATCACTGCAAAAAATACAAATAAAAATCGCACATTCATCGTAAATAAAAATACTCTAAACGTGTAAATTTCTAAAAAAAATTTTTTTTAACAAAATGGAATTGAATATAAAATTCAAAATGTTTCGACATATTGCAAAAAGTTGTTTAAAATTTTAGTACACATTTTTTTGAAAGCTAATGCACAGTTCACGCCTAACAGATTTTTATACCGGCCTTAGAATCAATGTTTGAAGAATATAAAAGACCATTAACCATTATTAAGACCATAAAAAAGATGAAAACTAACTCTCGACGTCGCGAACGAATTGACAAGAGAAGGATGGATATTTTAGAACATTTTCTGTCCGAACAGTCTCGCGGATTTGTGTAACTACTACGACTGGAATAATTAATGTAGCCAGCCAGGACAACCCCACGTAAGCGAGGTTCCTGCAGGAGTTTCGAATTACGGTCGATCGATGGAACGGACGTTTTATCCGATATTCGTTGAAATTTTATCGGGTTGCCATTTCGGCAGCTCCAGCGCGTCTTTGGAAATGGGATAATTGAAATTCTTTCAATTTTCGAATATAGCAAATTAAAAGTGACGTTCGCGCTAAGTCGGCAGGTTAGATTGTAAAACCGATAAATGTAATTGAACAATCGTATCATCAAACATTTTCGGATAGTAGCTTTGCGATAATGAATTATTAAACGATTGACGAAGGTAACGCCATTAATTTTTTCATCAATTCGATTTTTTTTTCGGTAAAGTGACGATGGAAAAACTTGATTGATTGATCACACTGAAGTTTATCAGACGAATCAACAGTTGGAAAGAATTTTCTTTCAAGGTGGAATATGAGCAATTGGCAAGAATAAATATGGTTTCCATAACATTTTTTTTGAGAAACTGTTGGAAATGTTGAATTATCGTTTTTTTTTCGAGTTTGAAAAAATATAACTGAAAATCGAAAAAGAACCTATCAGGCCATGAATCAATATTTATAGAATATAAACGCAAAAATTTCAGATTAATCGGTTCAGTTGTTTTCGCGATATTTTCCGAGTACCAGAAATGTGTCGATGAATAAATTACGACGGTTCGTGCGGTGCCTGTCGAACGAACGTATTTACTGACCGGGTTATAACTTTGCCTTTTTTTGGAATATTCAATCAACATTTTCACCGGGCATTTTTAGTTCATCAACTCTTAAGATAGAGTAAAAATTGAATCTTCAGACTTTGCTAGGTGGTCCCAATCACCAATTTCCAATTCCAATTTTAATCGTTTGAGTAATTAATGACTGTCTGGTGAGACACTTATTCATCACTTTCAGTTTTTTATGATGACCTCTATTTTTCTTACTCTCAAATAAATGCATGTTTGGGATCATCTAAGAGATCAATCTTTACTAAGAAACGTCGATTACCATATTGGAGGCCCGAATTAAATGGGCTAAATGTAGCCTTTCTAATTATGTGGAATGAAGAACAAATTTCAAGATACAAGAAGAATATGTTTTCCCAGCGCCTTTAAACGTTTCCGGACGGAATAATTTCCTTGAGGTTAATTTGAGCACATCTACAAATTATATTAAGCGCCGCGGTCATGTAGCTTTATTTACGTCGCTTGAGAACGTTTTCATCCAAAACTGACCGAGAAATTATTCTTGCCCTGCCTGTAGAGGGGATATTCCATTCCCGAAGACCAATAAAAGGTCAACAATATTTCCTTACGGAACGTTGAAAATCAAAGAAGGGTAGAAAAATGAACTTCTTCGCACAATACGCGTATGCTCTGAAGAATCAACAGACCATTCTCGTATTAAATTTCGCCGGCCAATTGGCCACTTTTCGTTCCGAAACGTGACAACGATTACGAAGCACGACTGTGCGAGGATAATTAGCGGTGATCAGTGTCGCGGCACGGAGTTTCCGCAATCGAATAAGGTGATTCGATTTTCATACAAAACGCTTCTGTAATAAGCGACGCGTGCGCAGTTTCATTGAGTTTCCGAGCGCTTCGTGGATTTTCGGTCATCAACTCTGACGAGTTGCGTTTCGCTTCGCGGTGCGCGCAAGATACGGGAACGTATGCGTTCCCCTCGGTTAATAATTCGACGTGAAATCCGATGAGTTAATTCAACCGGACGCAGCAGCGATGATTGCGTATGCGATACTATGGCTCTATTATGATCTGCATTTATAATGCGATACGCGACTCCGATGGGTTCGTATCGTCGTGGGCGTCGAGGCTCTCTTCGTCGGGCGGACGCCTCTTTCGACCGTGACGATTTCTCACGAATATTACGGCCACGACGACGAGAACGAAGACGATACGATGAAGCGATCGAGCGACGCGTAACGTGTAACACGCACTCGACACTCTGGCGGGCGAGCGAAGCTCTCCCTGAATTCCATTGCGTAGGTAGACAAGACGGACGAGAGGAGGATGAGTACTGCGAGCAAGAGGGCGCGTAAGGACGCAACTCGCATGCGGGATCACGTATTGGAGTTTTTTTCTACCTGGCCTCTCTATTCCTTGCCTCTTAGCTTCGTCTTCACCGGCACTTTTGTTTCGCTTCGTCACGTATACGTACTTTTCACTATTTCCCGCTACACGAAATGGCACATGTGGATATTGATTGCAGATGAAAATGTCCTACAGGAAAGCATTAACTTTATTTGCGAAGAATTTGCATACGAAGAGTATAATTAATCAATGTAAAAAAGAACTTAGCTCTGAAATCGTTCGATATGTTAGGAAACCTACATTAAAAACGATCATATCTAAGGAGAAGATGCTAATTTAATTTGCACATCACTTACTTCTTGTGTGACTTTGTGACCTCGCGTGACCTAAATTTTTCTCCGATTAGAATTTGCGCCAAGAGAAAGATGTGAATATCTTTACATCAAAAGCCTAAGACAGAAAAAAATTTTTTCGTCTTATTCGCCTGAAGTTAAACTTCCGTGCTAATTACAGTTTTTTTCTAACTGCACATATTGATTCGCCTCGTTTTTCGATTTTCGTATGAAACTTGCGATTTTCTGTGCGATTCGTGATAATCATTATGTCCCGATAGAACCAACACGTTAGATGTACCTAAAAAATTACTGAATTGATAGACAATGGCGCGCCTTCAACGAGAATCTATGGTTTAAACTCGCATTCCCAATGCAGCGTCCCCCAACCGCATCGAGCAATTTATGTGTAATTCCGCGCGGTATCAGTACGATTGGCGGCAGCGCGGAGGGCGGTCAGATTCTATTGGATATTCTTGCAGCAACGACTCGATAGGCGATAGTTCGATGCAGTGTTTTCCTATTCGGGCATGGTATCGCATTCCCTGTGTCCTACACCACATCCATCCGTCGATCGTCCAATCCATACAACATCCCTTTTCCTCGTTGGCGGTACATTAAATCCGTTAAATTTCGAATTACGAACGGATTTGGTTTTGATTAGTGAATCCGGTGGAGCTGTCGCTTGTTTCGGTGTATGTGAGAATCGCAGCCGTTGCGGGATTCTGGTTCGCCGAGTAACGATGCGAGAGCGCGCGCGCGCGTTCCTGCCTACCGTGCCGAGAGGTGGAGGTCATTTGAGGGTACCGCGAAACTCAGTTTGGCTCGCAGGAATATTTGGGGGGTTCACGTCGGGTCGACGGACCGGCCGACATGACGTAGTCTCCAGAATTTCACATAGACTTCGATATCCGGATGGCATTCAATCACGATCGGGTGGAGTCAACGCATGTAGCCCTACATAACTTTTTTTTAATGCGTGTCAATGAACCATTGAACATTTCAGAATTTATCATACCACAGTGTCAAGAGTTGGAATATTCATTTTCTTTACTTCAGGGCTTTTATGCATTTTTTCCAACGTTTCTAACGATTTATCGGCTCATACAATATGGAAGGCTACGGGTAGTGCACTACAGACATGAAAGAGCTTTTAGTTTATTTGAGCAGTGTAAGATACGTCTTTACGTTTCTCAACCCCCAATACATGTAGTGGTATGTGTGCATAGAGAGCGCATGACGAACCCGCACAATGTTGGGCATTCTAATATCCGAAGCGCGTACCTCTAATGAGAGCCGCCGCGACCGATATTAGGATGCGGTTTCGAAGCTGGTATTAGGCAACTGGTCAATTCTCTCCGTGCCCCACACGATCCCCATATCGTCCCAAAATTACCGATAAATATAAATTCGAATTTCGCGCGTTAAATTCGTGCGTTTAATTTTAATATATCTTTTTCATCGAAATTAATCGTTTTTCCGCAGAAGCATCACGTTTTAATCATAATATTAGCGAGAAATGATCTTTGAATACTCAAGATTTTTAGTAGATCTTCCAGTAGAACATTTTTCCGTTGTTATAATCCCAGGAGAATTATCCCCTTGGCGAAACTTACCTGAAACATGAAAGAAGAAAAATAGCAAATTAGTCACAGCATAAAATGATTTCCAAATTTAAACAAAGTACCAATAAGCAAGCACCTATTCAGATAGGGCATCAACAGAATACTTTAATATATAAAAAATCTCAATATGATTTTTCTTTCAAACCTTGGTTTGAGTGCAGGGAGAATTTCATATAAATTGGAATCCGTCTGCATAGCAATTGAGTTTATTATTAGCCGAAAATATGCAGAAATCTTTTTTTTTTCCTTGTTAATTTCACTTCTCTACATTGGTTTATGAAGAATACTCTTTATTCCTTGATACATTCTTTTCTTCTCCGGTCATTGCGCGCGAATACTTTCGCCTCCCATAAATCGAGCATTTATTGAAATACCGATTAAACAAGGATATAATTCTCAAAATGAAAATCCGAACGGAGGGTCGGAGCTTTTCCGCGCGCGCTCGTATGCAGCCAGAGCTCTCGGGCAAGCGATAGCTGCATAGCTTTGGTATTAAAGATTCCACGTCAAATATTTTACGGCAACAGGATTACCAGGAACGAACGAAGTTCTCCTTGAAAGGTGAAGGACGCCCTCGCGGTGTAATTCACTATACATCCTTGGGAGACTAGCCGATCGTCGAATATAAATATCGAAAGTAGACATTGAAATACTCCTTCTCTGATACTGATATTAGATCGGGAAAAGCATCGTTCGAGCTTAAACGCATCATCGCACTTTTCATGCATATTGCCAAAATTAATCAATTAAATACTTCGAATTATAAATTTATAAAATAACCAATTATTATGATTTTATTCAATTCATCTCAATTTTTTTTTAAAGATAAGAATAAAGATATATCTGTACAATATTCTTTCAGTTCCGAACTGAATGGCTCATAAAAGAATTCCACTGTAAAATGTGCTACAATAATAATAATAATAGCATATCACGATAACGTTGCATATTTTTCATATTGCGAATTTTTCCTATAAAATTTTTTATAAAAAAAAAAAATTTCAATTATTTTCGTAATAAAGGTGAGCGATGGTACGAGGATTCGTTGTCCATCAGCATGTTCTATATCGTCCGTGTTCGATACCACATGTGGTTTCGTTTATTTTGTCCGAAATCGTTAAATCGAATATTAGAGACTCGTCATGTAGGCACGAGAGCGCATACCGAGAGACACAGCGAGACAGGGATAGCGATATTTAACAGACAGAGAGAGCTATATCATATCAATCCGCTGGTGAATTTTCCAAAAAGTGGAAATGCGCTTCGACAGCGTGTAATGGACATTGTATTGAATTTCAATCGTTAGGTTACCAATGTCGCTTTCTCTCGATATACCCATTTTTACCGGTGGGATGCGTATCGCAGGCTGCGGATCGACGACTGATCGATTTATCGAGCGGATCAGCCAGCCACGGTGAAACCAGCCTGTTATTCTTTCAGGTGCCACCGACCTACAAACGATTCACGGACGAATAACGAGTCCGACGACACGTAACGAGAGAACGCTCGTCGGCGCTCTCGGCTGATCGTTAAAAAATAGAGATATACTCTTCTTTTTTTTCTCATCATGACCATTGCGAAGAGCCGCACGAATAGTTCTCTTGGTCACTTTACTCAATCTCGCCATCAGTTTGATTATTGATTATTTTAGGCTCTTTATTTAATGAGTTCCCAAAACAAACTTTTCACTGTGAGCGAGTGAGCGAAGCATATGCTGAATCGAATTGACTTGGACGGGTCCGAGAAGGTAGTGGAACATCTCAGTGAGACCAGATTGTTCGAGATTTCGCGGAGTTTCAAAGGATGCTTCTGTTGTATCGTCCGTATATCCCTGGAATGGACTCCATTTGGCCGCGCTCGGGCGACTTTGACCGAGCACACGCCAACGGTATTCAGAGCCTCCACAAGCGCACATGCCTACACGGCGCATCCACGCACGCGCGCACACTAACGAATAATCGACGTGCGTATCGATCGGAAAATCTCTTGAGAGTAGAATCGCAGAAGCGCCTCTTTAACATGCAAATTTGATTTGGCTAGAGTGCACCGGGCGACTTGGCCGGGACAAAGGAGATGCTTTGGGCTTTTGCGGATTCACTCGCTCTTTCGCTCTCTCTCGCTCCCTCTCTCTTGCCCTTTTGCACACCTTGCCTATCTATCCATTCTCGTTTCCATGTTACTCTCTGTCCGACCTTGCGTTTCTTTGTATATGTGTTTGCGCGTGTGTACATCTTTCTCACAGAGAGATCCTCTTACGGCTGCCCTCTTCGTGTGTGTCGTGAAAGGGCCAGCGCGCGTATACGTGACGCGAATGCTCGTTGTAATTCTCGTATAACACTCGCACTCGGGTAGCTTTCTCTCGCAATGTATCTGTATTACGATGATACGCGGGTCTACCGAACACATCGCCGATGGAATCTCATCAATTTCTTTGTCGCACTTACTAGCACGATAAAGAAAAATATACAAAATCGCCTGCGAAATTCACTGCGAGTTTCTTTTGTTCCTGTTGCTTCTTCACAGGGTATGATTTTTTAAACAATTTTGTATAAATCTAATCTGCATAATTTTTTTCATGGACAAATGTATGTCTTAAAAATATACCCATGACGCCAGTTTTCAGTCGTACATTGATTTGAAAAAAATCGATCATCTTTCCGAGAAGCATAATTCGAAGTAATAAAGATATAAAATAACTGCTAATAAAAGAAAAGTCAAATAAAGCAGAAATAACGATGGTAAGAAGATAACTACGAAAACGAATGTATTCTATGCAAAAATAAATACACTCTGGTTATGCAGGCAGTGATATGCACCGGAGAAAGACTGAAAGAGAAGCAGAGTGTGATGGAAGCGAGGAAAGTAGGATAGCGAACGAGAAGGAGAGGATTGGGATGTAGAAATTCGTGCCGGTGTAGGGTAGAGTGAAATAAAAGCGATGAATAAAAAAAAGAGTTGTAGATTTTTCTAACGAAAGCTCTCTCTCGAGTTCCATGAGACCCGAGAGAAGCGACCCTTAATTCTCGGATGGTCGCAGGCCGCAGGTCGGCGCTCCAACTACGACGACTGTGCGCGAGCGTTAAAAATATATTTTAATATTATGCAAATGTGATTAAACGCGTTTCGCCCGTGGTGCGGCTTGGCCAGTCGGAATGAGAGAAGTGGAGGAAACGAGGGAAATATAGAAAGAGAATGGAACGGCGAACAAATATAGAGAGGCGGAAGAGAGTACGCAAAGAGATCGAGGAAGAGTCCCGACTAGACGTGAATTCGTTATCCATGAGATTTCGCGGCATCGTATTCTTTGCGACTATTATTCAGATCGAAGAATTAATATTTTTTCAGTAATACGCACATATTTGATAATGGATAAAATAAATTTTCATAAAGTTACGGTCCGAGTCTTAAAATAAAAAAAACGCCTTTGCAAAATTTTTTAAAATGAATTATTAGCTTTGAAAAAAACTATTCTGCGAATGAAAAAAAGGATTATTTGACTATTTATCACAAGATGAATAATAAAATGTATTTTTTTAAAATGAAAATATCCATAAACATTTTTTTTGTTTCAGATCTCTCAACATTTCTACTCCCGTAGCGTCGTGCCTGAAACCTCCACCAAGGTAACAATACATTATTATCTTAAACTTATATTCCTCAAGCCTTTCAATATCACTTATTCGTCGAAGCTTCAATTTCTTAGAATAGCATTTCTTCTTCTACCTTTTTTTTTTATTTTCATTTCAATCCTCATTCTGCGAGTCTACTCTCGAAAAACTTTGTAATCCACTATCCGTAACTCGGGCTGTCTTTTCTTCGTATCTACTTTTCGAGATGGATGGCTCGGAGTTCGATTCAATTGGCAAAGATCTTTTTTTTTTTTTTTCTTTACCCTCCCGGCTCCTTACCTCGTATTCTCGTCTCTCCGGGGGAATAAACTTGTATACAAGACTCCGGATAGTGCGTGACACGCACTGATTCGTCGTGCTGGTACGTGCTCGGAAAAATACGTAGGAAAGCGCGATCGAATAAGTGCATCAGGCGCGCATACATTCCAAGCCTTTCGCTTCTCATTTGCATCCGCGCTCGCGAGGCGCCTCGTCGCCGAGCTTTGTCAACGAATCTCACGGTTCGTTTGATCGCACGAAAAATTTCTCATCCTCCCTCGCTTTTCTCCTTTAGCGATTGTTCACTTATTTTCGTTGCTCGCACATTTCCCCGTCGATATCCTTGCTTACGACACGAGAACGACAGAAAAAGACAGCATACGAGTGTGTTTCAGCAACGGGATTTCATCTTCCGAGATCTTTGGCCGATTGAATTTGTTTCCGACGATGTTTCGCCTCTGCATCGATAATCTCGAACTCTCCAACGCTCTATCCATCTGAAATTCCTCTCGTTTTCGATTCGATATCTCGCTCCGGGAGCGTCGGGAGGGATCTCCACTGCGGACGCAGACGGTATACAATCTCGAGTATCTTTTCTCTTATTATCTGCACTTCGCGTTTCGACGTTTGACGACAGTCAGCTACTAAAAAAGAATCTCGCCTTTGACGCTTCTGAACACGCGGATGTCTCTCCTACTTCTTGCTTTATTTTCATTCCCTGTGTGTCTGTATTTTTTTATCTGGTCGTTTTGTTTGACGAGTGGCTTAGCGAGCGACAAAGGCACGATTGAGAAAAGCTCCGCTCTCGTCTGCCTTGCGGACAATCCGAGCCTCTTTATCACTTTTCTCTCTCTCTCTCTCTCTTTGGCTCACTGCGAAAGGCGCCGGGATCTGGACGTTTTAATCCGAGCGTGTATATACATATATTTTGTTCTTTCAATCGGTCGAATGATTCGTAACGATTGATATGAATATTTCAATATATCCGTGCATCGATATTTAATGGATACTTTGTCGGTCGGATGTCGAGTTTCAAGCGGAAACGTCTCGATGGGATAGCATGCCGATTATCCGTCTGGCTTGAGTTCAACGTTACCGGCTCAGAGTACTCGACGAAACAATGCGGTTTCCTTTTTCTCTTCTTTGATCTTCGGTGCCGCGGATAACGCGGCTGTTATCGAAATACGAGAATGTTGTGAAGAGTATGAATTATAATACGTTACACTGTTCCCATTATAATGGTGCGAAGCTCCGGCCGTGTTTAACTTCAGGTCGAATTGACGGAAATGTTGTTTATCCGTTTGAGCTTAAAATGTGAATATGACGAATATAATATAACGCTTGATAATATTCTTAAAGGAAAGTAAAAGAATTTCCGACTCTAGCGAAGTATTGATTGGTTAAAATCAATCAAGCTTTCGAAATATTTATGGAAGAAAAATGCACTAACCGAGTTTTAACCAGAAATTCCGGCAAAATCTTCTAATTCTTTCGATTGTTCAGAAAAAAAATTATAATTTGCACGATTTGCGATAATTTTTTCGTTCTTCACGCGAAGCAAGGGGCATTGTTATTCATAATTCCAATTGTATACGTACACTTATATATAATGATTTTTGTACTCTATTTTTTTTTGCCATTCACCGTTGAATATTGCCTCCATCCTCCCCTGCGGTTTTCTACACGGTTGGAATTTTTCGCGCTGCTGCCGGACTGTGGATGAAAAAAAAAAAAAAAAAAAAACTGGTCGTGTCGTGGAACGAAACGGGTTTCGGTGGGGTTCCGAGCTCTCGGACGCAAAATGCAATATTTCCGGAACGAAATTGCGCATTGTATACCCCACACAACAGCGGAGACTGTCTCTCTCTCTCTCCCTCTCCCTCTCGCTCTCGGTACCGCGGAGCGGCCGGCAAGCTTTGCACTTGGTGAACGCGCGCGCGCCCTCAGTGTACCAGCGAGAGTGCACAAGCCACAATCGCCACGCCACCGAGACCCAACGGCCAGACGAGTCCTCGGAGAAATAAGAACGGAACTCGTTGCGAAATTCATTCTTCGTACTCGCGGTTTATATTCGTACCCGGCCACTAGTATGTAGTGTGCAGTAGCGGGTACACACTCGTACTCGCGATGACGCGTTTTCCGCAGTTCTCGACTACGGAATTTTTCGCAATCAACGCTCTAGACGTGACATTTTTTCTTACACACGGGCTAAGAATTGAATATTAAATAGTTCCTTGATTTCGTGCACTCATGCGTAGCGTAATTGATTGTCAAACAAAAAAAAATTAAAGACAATATTATTTTTCTCACTTCTTTGATTTGTAGAAAATTAATTAAGTAATGGAATTAACAAATTAGGCATTCGGTCTTATGTTTCGGTAGCCAAAAAGATGTTCCACATTTTTTTTTCCTCGGATAAGAAGAATCGTTGCTGGCGCGTGGCGAGAGAAGTTGTTATTTTCGATGCAAAAAAATTGCGTTCGACGAATATAATTACACGTTATTGTTCCGTCTTGTAGGCGAGTAATGCCAGAAACGCTTGCCAAAAACTTCGCAATGTTCCGACGAAATCTCGGATTCGAGCAACTAAAACTCGCGGAAACTGCGAAGCGCATCCTATGCATGTAACGATCGCCAAGAAACATTAGAGCATATATTAGATTGTTCTTCAGGTTGTGCCTTGTGCGATTCTACCCTCTGTTTCTCAGCGGTCGATTATGACTTCCGTTTGGGAAGGTTTTCCTTCTACTATTGGGCAGATATATTTAGCGTTCGAACATTGCCCCTCGTCGCGCTGGTCGTTTTGATGGGTTGAATAAACTCGCCAGAGTTGCTCGCTCGCCTATTTTGTCTGCGTATTTTCTGCATTCGCGAGCTGCCCATTCAAATGTCCACAAATTCGCGATAAGTCTAGGCGTGGCAACTGCCTACGATAGTCACGGAAAAAATACGGCTTTCCACGGTAGCAGTGACAAAAATAAAGGATGCAATTATAAGCAATTTTTATGGTAATCATAAAAATGATATCGAATCGGCAGAAAACCTGGCCGATTTTACTCATGCGTGGGCGAAGCGTGAACATCTCCGGGTCTTCTATCGATCCGTCAATTGAAGCAGGAATAATCCAGAAAATGATTTAACCGGCTTCAAACAAAAAGTTTCAAGCTGAGCAACGCTTCGTTGGCGAAATGCCAGACACCGCGCCGACGAATTTCTACGAGAGATTTCACCCTCTCAAAAAAACAATAATATCGACAGTCGAAATGGAAATTGAGATTTATACGCGATAGTCGTAGAATTTGCCGACAAAACCTTAACACATGTTGGCGCGACGTTCGTGAAAAATGGCTTGCACGAAGATTCCGGAAACTTAGTATACGCGAGAAGTGTCTCATGACGAGGAAACTCCATTCTCGAAGTCATACAGAAAAGAGCCAAGAAAGTAAAAAAAAAAAGAAGAAACGAAGCTAAATCCAGAGATAAATGGGACAGGAGTCTCGCAATCTATTTGCGTAAGTGTCTCAGAATTTCTCGGGACTTCTTAATTACCTTTCGTGCCACGGAGACACCGAGTGCTGAACCCCTCCGCCTTTACTCTGCGCCCGGGGGTCTCATTCTTTCACGGTTTCTCCTCAACGTAGCTTACCACTTCGTCTTGGCGCAGCGTTATAGCCCTCTGTTTTCTTCCTTGAACAGTAGTAGCGTTAGCTAAGAGTCTCGTAGCGAGCATAAGAGAGAGTGTAAGGAAGCAAGCCAGGAGTCGGGCGAAGGGCGTCGGGGGAAGTGGCAACTTCTTATACGAGGAAACCTTCTTACGTCTAAACACGCCGTTACTTTGGCAAACTCGTACGGGAAGGTGGCAAAGATGGGGTTGAGCGTCTGAGCCAGAAACGCAACCCGCCCTTAGCTGAACTCTGTATGTCTATCTCTCGGTCTCGCGGTGTTGGTTCCTTCGTGCCGGCAATTTTCGCGACCGCACAATTTCTACCCAGGTAGAGGAGCATGAGCAGCGGAGAGGAAGCAACAGGGAAACATCGCAGCTACTACCGGAGCCATCGGCACAACCGACATCACGACCATGCGAAACTTCCCGACATTAGACGCCTCACCCTTCCGCGCTCTCTCGTCGTTCAGGCACTGCACATGAGGTGCTTCTTACGGCCAGAGAATTCCTCACGTACAACATGGCAGGGCGAGGGCGAATTCTGTGTTAACAAACGCGCCACGGCGTTCGAGAGTTACGTAGACAATCGCGAAGGCTTCGCACTTCGAATGCTGTATCGTATCGCGAGGTCATAACCGGAACATGATCCAAGGAATTTGGTTTTACGCAAGATCGGTATACGACTTTTTCCACGCGAATTTCTGAGCTTCGTAATCACCAACTTTGTGTTTTTGTTATTAATTCGCTGCTTCGAACAAATTTCCCAAGAATGACGAAACAATCAACAGCAATCTCTCCAATTTCAGCAAGATTATATACCTTCAATATACGGTCTTAACTGAAGTTTCACGCATTCAATATCGGTCAAGATCGGTCAAGATCGGTCTAATATCCCGAACGTCTGGCAATTTATTAGAACTCGCAGCTGCGTTGCGTTGCAGCTGTATATACCGGAATTTCGTTTTTCCTCCACGCTCCTATTTATTCTTCTTAATGTTTCCCGTAGAGACCGTATACGCAGATCCACTGTGCGCTGTCTTTACGATCGCAAGTGTGCGCACGTTAAGTACACTTTTGTATACAAACGCGTGCACCTGCACGCACAGAGACGAACAGACAAGCACAAACACATGTCGCGCGAGCTTCCGAGGATGCTAGACGCGTTCTCGCAGTCTCGCGGCTTGGTGCACGACGGAATTTCCTGTATCGTTACGACGGCTCGTACAGCAGAAGAGCCGCAGCTTAAGCCATGACGTAAGTGAGAGCAAGATGAAACGAGAGATCATTTCATCGGCGGCAAGGGCTCGTAAAACCCTCGTGCAAGCCCCGCCGCAGCCTCGCTGCTCTCCTCAAGCTCGAGTAAAGCGCGCTATGACGATTACAACATGAGACACGAGGGCTCGCGACATTAAGAGGATATGCTGCACGAGAGCAATGGCGAAGGGAAAGCGAGAGCGAAATGTAGAAAGAGACGAGTCACCTCGGGAAAATATGGGCAATGATAGCGAGAAACTCAAACACTGCGCGCGAACATGCTCGAGACTTATTTGATCTTTTCGGCTGTTTTAATCTACACAAAAAAATGAAGTCTTTTTATTCGGTGAAAATTATCTTCAGGATTTTCCCTTCAACGCGTGAGGTCAGAAAAATATTAATAGTCTGAAGGGAGTAGAAAGGGGAGAAAATTTGTTAAATTTGAAGAGCAGGTTTTTGTTTCACATCTGCGTTGAAAGTCTGATAATGAAGTCTCGTGTCGACATAATTCATAGTATAAAGAATAGAAATACTGCCAAAGGTTGATTTTTCTATTTCTAGAACGGATGAAATATGGTGAATTGTGAGCGAACCAGGTTTTTCTATACATTGCGTCAAAAATATTGAATTGTCATTTCAGAATTCGAGACAAGCTTTTTACATATAAAAAAGTCATGACGCATGAAGTTTCGTGCAAGCCGACTGTAACCATTTAAATACCATTTTTTTCAGTAAATTCGCCCAAAGCGGAAAATTCGTACTGTTTCGAAAAAGAAAATAACGGATCCATGCGAGTCTTCACTATCACGTACTTCATAAATTTTGTACGTGCCCCAACTCGAAGCTCGGTAAAATAAAATATTCAGCCTTCACGTCAATTTTTTTTTTCTTTCGCATTCTCGAAAAACGGTAAAACATCGGTATCCGAATTTTTCACTTCGGCGCGAGTGATGAATATTGAATACCGCGTAAACATTGGAAATTCGACTCTTGTATTCAAAATATTACAATAATCAATAACAATGCGCGTCATTGAATAACAGCGCTGTAAAACCCACACCGGGCTCGAAACACATCGCGGCTCCCATCCAAACCTCGATTTTCTTTCTCAATTTATAGAAAAATGAAAAAAAAAAATGTCCGAGATATTTCGCACAGTCCGTGGCTAAAAAGTGTGCGTGGTTAAAAAGGCTAAATTGTCAGGTCTTTGACTCTGTCATGAGAGAAAATAATAGAAAAGTTGAGAGGACGAAAAAAAAAAAATTGAAATACAGAGGAATATGAGTGCAGGCTTTGGGTGGTTACCGCGGTCGTTGTACTGCCTACTGGCAGTGAATTTTCTGAGTACAACACTCCGCGAGCCTCCCTCTCTCTCTTTGTTTCTCATTCTCACTCGTTGGCCGCCGGGGCTCACCGTGCAAAATGGCGTAATGCGTTACGCCGTGAACTACGTGCTCTTTGTTCGTTCGTTCCGAGAGAAGGAGAGACGGCCGGCGCAGCGGGTGAAAGAGAATGACCGAGAGGCTATAGTAGAAACGGCGAGTACGATGCAGGCGAACAGGCCTAGAAATTATTATCGCGTCCGGGTGCTGTTGGTACAGGGACCGTAAACCCCGTAGCACGTGTGCTGTTCGAGTGTGTACGTGCGCGTTAACGCGTTCATGTGTGCAACTTCAACTATATAATAAATATTAGGAAAGAACGAGGCAAAATGGTCGCTGGGGCAAAACGGTTCATTGGAAAAAAAATCGTGACGTCCGGTTTTTGAACCCCCGATTGCTTACTAGGGCAAAGTTCGGTATTCACGGACATAATAAACTTTAAACAAAAAAGGACGAAATAAGAATTAACAATTATTACTTATTACTGCGCGCTTTTTCAATGAAATTTTTTTATTACAGTTTTCTCTTTAAATTATAGTTTTCCAACTTTCGTACTTCTTTTGCTTAGGCCTATGACGCCAATGGCAAGATGACGATCGTAAAAAATAATTTGGTATAGAATACAAAATTTAGATTCTTTTTTAAGGTATTGTCTTGTGCACTGAGTACATAAGATTAAGAGGGACACAAAGATGTCTGGCTTTTAAGCATCTCTCATAGTTGTTTAGAAGTGCCCCATTTTTCCTCGTGGTTCATTTTGGGCCCGCTGTAGCCTACATACGCACGGGTAATGGTAACCCGTGACTCGGTACACGTAAAAACTTGTACATAGACGCGTTTTATTACCGATATTATAGATATAGGTGCCGCGTACGAGAGTAGATATCGGCTCGAGCCAATCGACGAACGAAGTAGAGCAAACGGCAATGCACTCGCGCGACTCTTGGCTCACGGCGTACTTCCTGAAACGACACAATAATATCGACTGCAACGATCGAATCCAATGTGTGTAACGCTAAATTGTAAGAGTCAATTTGTTGTTGCTGTTTTTTCTCCAAAGGATAATAATTTCATTATGTAATCTAGATGATGCGGCCCTTGACTAAAATCCAAGGACGTATTAACGTAGACCCTGAAACGGGTCTCTGCTGAAGATTTCATCGTTTAATCCGCTTTCGTTGTGGAGGGATACTATCATAAGTCGAGTTGAACGATGGTCTATTCCACTTGTTCCATCCCGCTAGATCACGAGTACAGAATTTGTTTTCGTCCCGGTTTTGCCTGAAGAGTCCTCTACCATTATTACAGCTTAAACCGCTGGTTTCCACTCCGATCTCGTATGCATAATAAACAAAGCCACTCGAACCTCCAGTACTGACATAGTAGCGACCAGCAAACCCTTAAGTTTTTCATCACTGGCGTAACAGCATACGCAGATTATATCTAAGCTAACCATGACCTATGCAGATCTCGCGGCATGTCCATCGTTTTTGCGTTTTGATCATGGTCTGGATTTCGCAAACTAGAAGTTTCTACCTTCAGTTAACATGTGAAGTCCCATGCGCGAACGATCCTCATCGTTTACGCTAATCTATCTGCCTATTGCAGCCAAACTCATGAGGATACGTTCGGTCCAGAATTTCGTGCGATTAGCGGCCCTATTTTCGTGAAGGATGAAATAATCATAATTATGGTCGAGTAGATTCAGTCGAAAGCAAAGTATGGAACAGACATCCTTCGTTTTGGTTGCGCTTGCGAGTTAACGAAGCATTTCAGAACATCATCACAATGAATATCTCGTGCAGAAACATCCCGCGATAATATACCGTTCGAAATATTATATTATAAACCCAATGCGAGGGGAAAAAAAGGGATTCAAAAAAAATTAGAAGTATAGTAAAAATAATATTGTAAATGTTGCCCGATGGTGTATTGCGTATTCGGTATTACTTATAAATACCAAACATTTTTTTATGGCGTTACTTATTTCCACGATGTCTATTTATTTATACGGCATATATTGTTGAATGCGGGTTATTTATGGATAGGGATATTTTTCCTCGGGATATTTTGGTGGAATATTTTGCCATAAGATATTTTGAGGTGTACGACGAGAAGGAGACTGGTGCCTTTTATCCTTTGTCTACGGTTCAACTGTGCAGAGGGGTTGTTTTATTGCGTATGTGGAACAGCTACAATGTTTTCCCGCATCTTTGTCTATGAGTTATACACGGTTATATACCATTGCACGGAGAACGGTGAAATGCGGATATGCATTGCCGCAAATCCAGTCGTTTTAAACTGGTATCGATTCTCGCAAACGGGGCTGCGAGTGTACCTGCGGGGCGTGTGGTGGATGGGGGGTTCATCGCTCGTAGTACGATAACCGACGAGGGCATTGGGGGAAAAGAGAGCCAGACGTTTGGTGGTTGAAGAGCTTCTTCCGTTCATCGCGCGAAACGACAAGCTACGGACTATCCTATCCTCCGAACTGATTCTACTTCTCGAGTATCTCGCTCTTCTTTCTCATCGCGGTGCCATAGGGTTTTTCCTCGGACCGGTTATCGATTTGCAGTTTAACACGGAAGAGAGCAGAGGGATAGTGAGAGTATGTCGATGGCTTGGTGCACTCCATAGCGGTGTCTCAACTACCCGTCGATTTTCCTGTCGTTCGGAAACTTAACCGAGAGCCAGGTCTCGGTTCTCGTCGTTGCGATAGTAAGATCTCACGCGGTTTACGTCGGAATAAAAAAAAAAGGAAGAACGAGAGAAAAAAAGAAAAAGGCAGACCAAGCGCGAGAGCTCACCCGAACCGTTACTCGACTTTTATCGCTTCGCTTGGGGTTGGGAGAGTATCGATGCGGATCAAATTGGCACCAATTTGGATAAATCGTCGGAGCAAAAAGAAACGAGTGTTAGAAGACGTTTGCTTGTTTTATCGATGAGATCTCTTTCAACATATCTCGCGTGGGGGAGTTCTTGACGAAGCATTTCGCATCGAAACGTTACAGTGAGTGATAATCAGTGTATTGTCTGACAATGAAGGAAGATCTTCAAGATTCATCGATACCTGCGCACTTTTTTATTCTATGCAGTTTGGTTCCAACCAGATATACTATAAATATGCGTAGATCGAGCGAAAGAAAATATTGCCCGATTCGCTCTCATCCAATTTCGAGACTTCACCTCATCGCAATTCGTTTGTCATGAATTTCCGTTGTTTGCCACTACCAGAAGCAGTACGAGGGCCTGACCCGGATGGTATGCAACGTCGTAGTTATATATTGTGCGCCACGGTGATTCAGCGTCGGAGCAGCACCAGCAGTACCTTAACTTATTTAGGATTACACCCCCGCCCTTCGGCCCCCTCTTCGCAACGGGGTTTCGCGGTCCCTAGTGTACATCGTCACCGAGAAACGGGGGCGATGGTTCCGTCGTCGGCTCTCGGGCGTTTCTCGCGCAGTACCTACTCCTGGCACACGTTTAAGTCGCTCGAAACGCGCACTCGGCTCCAGTACTCGCTCCTATTTCACTCCATCTTCCCATCCGAATCCTAAATCCACGGCGCTGTTGTCTAACGGAAAATAGACAGCGAACGAGGCGCATCGGAAATTTCACTGCACGAGACGTATAATTGAATTGGCAAAGTAATGTCAAAGACTAAAGGTGACAAGAGAAGAATTAGGCGAAAACAATCTGTATCCGAATCAACGATCAGCATTGAAGATGGAGGAAGACTCTTGATGGAGGCTCTCAGCCCAGGCAATTTGTTATACTGGGACCTGGCAAGTGAGACGAAATGGGAAGGGTTCGGTAACACCTTTTTCACCGATAAAAAATAAATGATATTGTCCAATATTCTTGAAAACCCCTTTCTCCTTTAAGCAATTAAGGAGAATTTGCAACGTGGGGAATTTTGGCTCGACGAATTTGGCTCGAACGCACGATCTAATATAACAATGGATATATAGGTTTGGCCGCGAGACGCAATATTCCAGGCGGGTTAAAAGAGACCGAGGATGAGAGTGGAGGTTGGGGGTTGAGAAGCTGGAGTTCGGTGAACCCCCTAAAATGTAACTCACTGCTCATTAGCGCTCAGGCTTGCTCGAGACCTCCCTCTCCACGTGTCGCAACTCTCCCCGTCGTGGCGCAGTTTCGCGCGTCGGGAAACTAGGATATCCTATGTGTGCTTACCGTGCTATCGGGTTACAGCATCCCCACTCTCCCCAACCTTTTCCATGCGCTCTCGAGCATCCACAAATTTATCGGGATAATGCAGCGACTCGCGGCGGGTTTCGTTGCTATTGGTGCATACTTCTCTGTCTCTGTCCGCAACAGTGAAATCTTTACACACTCTCGGTCGTTCGGCAGTATCAGCCCCGCGGGGCTTCTGTTATTCGCGCTGGGGACGGAATTCAAGAATCCGTTTTACTTTTATTCACGCTAGAATATTTACAAACATCAATATCTCTCGATGAACTTTCAAGACATCTTTCCGATATAGTTATTCATCTCAACGCTCAACAACCCCTAATTCTCATCGACCAGCATTGGTTCTTCGTACAATCGTGATCTCTGTGATTCGCATTTTTATCAATTCCTCCACTCGAACATTCTTCCGTGACTGTTTTGAATGCCTTTCTTACCCGGTTTCTCGGTAACTCCACCCACGCCGTCTTTCGCTTTACTTTAAATGCGCCGTGGCGGTCGAATACCTCGTTAGCCCATGCCACCTTGCCGCCGTCTCGTAATTCGTCGACACAGTTCGCGCCAACCACTCTGCTTCTTCGATTCTCGTAGGTCTCCTATATCCGCCTTCCTCGCACGTAGCTTATCGAGCACATTTCTCCTCTTGCTCTTTTCCCCACTGGCTTTCGCTGCCTCCCGTCCCCTCCCGATCCCTCCGAGCTATCCGAATTAGAGCACATACCGGTACACCCCGTCTTATCCCTACCGCACCTCTTTCCTCTCACCGTCGACTCGAGATCTACGAGATCCCAGAGGGTACGTTTCGAATCCCGTACTCGCTCGACTCTCGTGACCGGTTACCACTCGCTGAACCCACAGCCCCACGCTCAACTCTGTGCAAAAGAGATGGGACTCTCTCGTGCCCCAGAGCCATAAACTGGTTGTTCATTCGTTCTTTTCAGTCTCTCTCTCTCTCGCTTGCTTCTACCAAAGAAAAATCTTACTTTCCTTTCTTTTAAATATTTTTTTGCTTTTCGACCACCCGCGTGCTTTTTCTGTTCCGATGTTCTTTCATCGCGATGCTTTTTATCATTCTTTGGAATTATTCGTCTCATACTTTTTTTCAAGCATTCAGTCAAAATTTTGAAGAATTAGTGGCTTATAATGGAAATAATTTGCAGAATAGCTACTCTGACAATGCCTTGAACTCTATGTGGGCTGCCGGATGAAATATATAATTTAATTATGATATAATATAAACGGGACCATTATTAAACTCCAATTAATTATATCTTCGATAATCCATTGTGGGTATGTGTATACGAAATATTCATAACCAATGAGATATGAAAATTCGATAATCAATTTCCAATTATAATCATCGAGTTTTGCATTTTCAAACTAACTTTAATCTCATCAATTTCTTTTTATAATTCAAACGGTGGATTTTCAGCGTTGCGCATTTTTTCGATAATAATCCTCGCGTTAACTTTTGCTAACTGAGAGAAAAGATTTAAAAAAACTGAAAAAATCGTTAAGTTCTTCTGGAGCACACCGAGAGTCGGGAACGATATCGATCCAAGTACAACGTATCCTACCCGGAGCAAAGCCAGAACAAGTGGAGGCCTACGCGGAGGAGATTATCGAGTTACGTGACGCCAAGAGCCACATCGACGGTCCTTGGATTTCACAGATCCATTTGCCATCTCAAAGGCTCGGGGAATCGTGTGCAATTCACCGGCAAACGGTGGAATGACGAATTTCGTACATTTTCCTTTTTTACCCTCCACGCTTTCTTTAACCGCACGGCCTCTTTCCCAACCGCAAATCTTATATAGCTTCGTCTCAATCCTCGCGAGATCCCCGGAATTTGATCTCTTTGTGATATCCGGCTTTTCGTCGTTGCCGATTCCCTTTTACTAATTTAAACGCACGTAACTGCCAATCGAAAAAAGTTATATGGACGGAAATAAGTACCTTTTATTAACTTCAAATCGGAATATTTCTCGTTCATCTGTCCAACATTTTGCATCTCGTAAAATTTCGTTTTAATATAATCCGTCAAATTAACGTTGTAATGGATACGAGAAGAGTTCAGATCTTTACACCTGTTCGTTACATTTATTGATTTGCAGTTGCACAAATTACCGGTATTTTTCGTCAAATAGCGCGAAACCATAAAAAGTGAGTCCATGAAATATCAGAAAAACGCTGCCTTAAAATTATCGCGGGACGCTTATATCATTGCCGTAAAATGCCGGGAAATGATATATCGACTGCTGAGAAGGAAAAGACCGTATGCGAATGAGCTTTACATGTTGGACGGTGCGAGATACGGCCGTATATTTCTCAGCTATCGACACGATCGTGAAATGCGAGAAATTGGAGCACATATCCGGCGTCAATCGTAATAATATTATTCGCAAATGTGATAAAATGAATTCCGGCTGTTCGAGTGAAAATCAAATAGGAGATGGTAAAATACAGCTCGTCAATCGAAATGAGTGCGGTAACATCAAAGTATCGTTCAAAGCCGAAGTAAAAGCCGTTTTAATTCGATTCTATTTGGAAAATGTGCATTATCATACTGGAAATTAAACAGGAAATATGGAAATACCGCTCATTAATTCGACATGGCACGTGCGTCTTTCAATGCAGATTCGAACTAACGAGTAATTTATTCTGCGAATTGAAGCGAAATTATGCAAAAACTTCTGCTCAAATGGGCGAAAGTAGGTTGAAGTACAGTTGGAGAAAATCTTCATTTAATTTCGCCCGAATTCAACCGATGCTTATTCCTAACGAGCGATTGAAGATTCTCATTTTGCAAAAGACATCAAATAGTAACTCGGTTATTTCGCCCAAAGGTGAACCATATTTACTTCGTCATTGCATTCGAGTTTAATCTATATTCAAAGATGTTATGTATTTAATACATTCAACAAATATAATATTTGGTTTTGTAAAAAAAAAATATACCGCATAGACGTTTTTCGTTCTAAAAGTATTTTCATGTTGCGGGGATTCCAGCTTGAGCTTTGAACGATCGAAAATTCTTTTCTTATTATGTATTTATGGGTTGAACCCGGTTGTTCTTAAAAAAATATATATACACATACTTGAACCGAGTCGGAGCCGAGGCGGTGGTGCGAGTAACGTGCGTTATGGCTCATAAAAGAATAACGATAGGGTGGTGACGACGTTATACTATATGCATACGGTCATTACATACATATGCAGGTCGAGCTATGACCGCGGAGTAATAGCTCTAGGCAAGCAGAACGTGGATGCGGACGACGGTGTAATAATTGACGAAAACGACTATAGGAGGACGTCCGGAATACTACGAAGCGCGTACCGAGCACTAGTTTCTTCTCTTGAGGACTGACGTTGCTCTCGTGTTCTTTGTGCGCACGGACGGAACAGTAACCGACCCGGCATTAAACATCTCGCCGACATAACTCACGAAAATACTATACTCACTGTTGTACCATAAAGAAATATTCAAGACATTGTCAAATTTGAGTTATCAGTTTGAAGCAAATTTCCTTCTGTCGATATAAAACATGTCACCTCAAACATTATCAACTTTTCATGAGAAATGTTACTCTCAACTGATGTATTTCAGGTTCAAAACACTCGTTGGGCGCCTGATAATTCATAATTATCAGAATTCGGTCTTCAATGACCTTACAAATTCAGCCTGCACATGTCCAGTTCGAAACTTCTCTTATTTCTTCTCAAGACTGAACTAGAGTTTAAAGTATCTGCAACGTGATTTATTCAAGATATCGACGTTTCAATCAAATGTCGTCACTATCGGGTCGTCAGGATATACTTGTACTCGAATGCAGAAATGCGATGACCTGAACGTATTGACGCTTTTCGGTCACTATAAAAGATGCATGCCGAATTCCTGAATATAGCAGTCTGATTGAACATGGTGGAGTCATGCAACGACGATTATCCAATATTCGTCGGATTTACCTTATCATCTGCATTAGCAATGAACGTTGACGATCCTATACGTGCTACTCGTTATCTAACATGGCCGCGTGCCCCACAGCCCCGACAGCGAATACCGATTATCTTGTTCCATCAAATGCCCATCTTAGAAATGTCCGACATTTATCATCCCTGACTTGCAAGTCAGTCGGTTGTGATTGCACAGTTCGAGAACCGAGGGGCTTTCGTCAATATCACTGGATTTTCGCTCTGCTACCTTGGCTATCCGATAACGTTGCTTATCTAACGTTGACCCCTGCTGCTAGTTCTGGTCCTATGATGCCGTGGAGTCGGTTGTGCGTGCAAGAGCTCGTTTCGCCAATGAACGCGTCGGGCGCTCCGTTTACGACGTGCCTATGCGTTAACATCAGAATGAAATGACATGGTCCACGCTGCTGTACGTAGCTTATACGGCATCGTGTATCCCTCTATAATGTTCCACGGGGGATATACGCAGACGTATCGTAAAGCTCTGTGGCCTGCTAACGCAATGTATGCGTTGACCACTGGCTGGCTGCTGGATGCCAACGAGCTTTTCATACGGGCCCCGAACCTCAGAGGATCCTGCGGAGTATACAGTTTGCGGCTACTCTTGAGTATTCAGGATACAGCTCCAGCGGTAATGCAACGACGTATGCGTACCTGTACGTGCGTGGTAACGTTCCGTTACTCTCGATGGTTACGCGATGCTAACGTGTGGCATTGTTTGGGAACCACAAAGCGCGCAAAGCTCGTACTACGATTCTGGAATTTGAAACCCATCTGGACCAGCCTATTTCGAGACCAGTTGACCAGATTGGCGTTCGCGGCTCTGTTTCGGACTGTCGTGTATCGTTGCTTTTCTATGCAATTATCTAAAATGTCAAAAAATATTAACGATTCAATGTCGAACAATTCCATTAACGTGCCCACAAAATGATATACAAAGTTCTATCAATATTCTCGGTAAAAATATTGGTGTACAAAATTTCATCTTCGAACTGCGCGTCGATGCTATTTACGCTCATTCTGGATTCGGCGAGTCACGCAAAACGTCGGAGAATAATGGAGAAGTGGCGTGAATGAGTCGCGGAGTTGCGTTAAGAGCCTTCGCGGCTAATTATTCCACTTAGGAATTCTTTTCATTCGTACATACAAATTGTAATACAGACAAATGTAGCCCGAGATCGCTATGATAATACCGATGGGGTAGTGAAACATTCCATTCATCGGGATGGTTCGTCAATTAGGGGAATTGGGGTCGCAGGGAAAGTGATAAAAAAAAGGCCGAAGGTATAATCAGCAAATTTCCACGACAAGACAAAGTGATATGTCAACGTTTAACGTCGAAAAAAACTTCTGAACTACGGATGGTTGAAGCTTTTGAGGCAATATTTTCTTTTACCAGAATGATGATGAGACATCGTTAAGTATGTAAAAACTTCAGAACGACGGTACGTTTTTTCGAAGAAACATTAATATTTCTCTGACCTCACAGACGGCATTAATTTTTCCACAATATCAGAAATCAAGAATTCATAAAGAATTTCCAGTCGTGGCTGATAACTCTACCTCTGATAACATACTCTCTAATTTTTTAATCCTACAATTGCGAATTGAGTTTTCTTATTCGTTCTACGTGCAACAACTTTGACACTCGCTGCTGAAATGTTTGAGACATCCTCGCCGGTGGGTCCTGTTACATTCAGTCTAAACTGGAAGAGCAGGTAAATTGTGGATGACATCTGTCAGCGAGAGTAGGCGAACGGATGAAAGAAGATACTACTGGAGAAATACGAGAGACAGTGGTGGTAACAGTGAAGGTGGTAGTAGTAAGAGTATTAAAGTGTTTGTGTCTGCGCGCGATTTAAGTTGACACTGGCGGCTGGAAGTTTGGACGGACGTCTCGTTGGTTATTTGCAGGACTCGACGAGCACGACCGAGAACAAGTCTCCCTTTAATTATCGCGGTGGAGTTATCTGGATAAGGGAAGGAAAGATCGTGATGATGAGCAGAAGGGAGTTTCGCGTCGTCAAAAAAAAAAGAAAACTATGAAAAGAAAACTCACCCAAGTACGCGAGAGAGCGACGAGCGGTGGGGACGCATCGGAGACGCGAGAACGCGGTAGAAAACCGGAGAACGAGAAAGAACGGTCCTCAGATTACAATGCCAAAGTTTTCAGTCTCGAGGGATGAGTGAGAGATAGAGAGGAATAGTGAGCTCCGGTGCAACGCGTCGGGGAAGTCGTTAAGGTGTCCAACGACCGGTCGTTCCCGTCGTAAAGATCGCGGTCTTGTGAATCCGTCGAAAATCAACTTTTCTCCGCTGAGGCAAGATGTACAGCTATTGGCACAAAGTGGTTGAAACCTTCATCATTGCGATGTTTCAAATCCAAGGCGAGCAGATTTATTGTCTCAAAGACTGCAGAAGCCCATTATTTTTGCCGTGCATTCTTTCATTGTATGTATGTGATGTGTTGGATGTTAGTGATGGTAGGACAGAATACTCCCAATGCCTAAGATCTGGCGTGTGGACAAATGGATATGGACATTGAAGATTGGCAATGGACAACCTAATAGTCAGCTGGGACATCGGTCCAAGAATCAACATTCACTACATGCATCGATACTGTAGATAGTATCGACTGTCTACAGTACTGGGCACATAGAACAATACAGTGGCCGATGACTATATCTTGACTGAACGCAGCTCTATTCGTCCAACGATCCTTCGTTATTGCAGCTTTCTGTGGTCGTCCCCTTTAATTTCCTTCCAACTCTCTTCTTCTTTCTATTTCTCTGTTTCTGCGCAGCTTTCTTCTTTCCTTCGCGTAACGCTACCCATCTCGATCCATTCTCCTTTACGCCGTGGTACTTCACTTTCGTTATACGAGCGAGATAAACTTGGCCGGTATGGCCCTTTTGCCCCTGCTGGTTAGTTCGAGGAACTGTGATTAAACGTCCTCGAGCGGAATTAATTTCTATAGGTGAACGAGTCCTCGATTCTCGTTCATTTCAACTCGCAGTTTTCTTCCTTCTACATTTCTTCAATGTTACGCTCGCAGTATCGACGGCGCGAACATTTGTAAAGGATCGAAGAGAAACCTCTGGCCTCTAATTAACGACAGGGCGTGATATGGATTCGGCAATAGTCGCGAGAGCGTGAAGAATTCTTCTTCGGTATTTCGAGAGCGAATCAGCGGCGACGGAGAAAGGACATTGCTGCGAGATACAGGTGAACCTATTCCTCCGAATCCTCCGTTTCTCTCTCCTGTGAATTCCTCGTAATCGCTGAGTGTACCGTGAATCTACGGGTTGATGCCGTTCGAGCGTATATTCTATATGTTACTTCAGTATCACGGTGTATCCGGGCTATAGTATAACCAGAGTTTACGGAGATATCCAAGTCTCCCCGAAGTACCAGCATCTGACGGTATAACATAACATGGCAGAATGCACACGGAAACTGGGATGCAGCTTTGTACTAACGAGTCGCGAGAGATTGGGAGAAGACTAACGAGGAAAACAAACGAACTGGCTCCCATTGTTGGGCTTACCATTGATCGTTAGCGATACAACGGAACAAAGCGTTCGCGTAGTGTAACGTGAGTGTAAGTGTGAAAAAACAACAAATTGCTGGTCAATTCCTGGTGAACGAGATAAACGTGATCATTATGGCGCCCACATCCTAGTCTCCAGTCCAACCGTTTCGTCCAACAGTCGAAGGTGGACTAGTTTCAAGATGTTTTTAAATGATCAAGCTACAAAAGACATCTCTAAGCATAAATAGGACTTCCAGGCTGGCTCAGTTGATTGGTACCTTTGCCCTGGAAATAGATTGAACATGCCCTAGCGGAGTGGTACTTTTTCTCGCGTAAGCCACCCGCTTGTTTTCGTTTGCCATACTGTCGTCGTTCAAGTTCATCTATCTCATGGAAATTGCTGTGTCAGCTAAGTCAACGATCCTTAGCCAAGACGTCGGAGGTTTTGACCCATCCACTTCCTCCAATATGCTAGTTACACAGCTCCGTTGAGCCTACCGATCAAGGACAAGCACAATTTTCCTCTTTACCCAACGTTACAGTGGGACTCTATGATCTTAACTATTTTCGTTCGTTGAGTGTATGCTCGAGGTCGGGAAAAGTGGGCGCGCATCAATTTACTCAGGACATCGGGGCTCTCGTTGGCCGTTAGTGGGGTAACTTCCTTCCTGAGCATATAAACAGTGAATAGGAGGAGGTAGGAGAAGAGCTAAGACTCCGATAGCTCGTCCGGCATCGCTCTTACAGCCGAGATCTCATTCCACCACTCGTTTCCCTCGCGATATCTTGCCTCGAATCCACGGATTTCCTACTGGCGAACTGGCGGAAGATCATGGAATTGGAACGCTCTGGCTCGTTTAATTGGATCTACGGTCTATTTTCGCGGCTCGACGACGAGAATCCAACGACGGGGTTACCCGAGGATGGACTTTCTGGAGGCGGACCACTCTGGATGATCGTTACCGATGTGAAACTTTCCATAGCCGTGGCATCTCGTTCTCGCACTCGCGAGATCGTGAGCGACGACGGAGGTCCGAGAGGACCAAGAATAGAAGGAGAGGGACGAGAGAGCGAGTTAGGAAAACGTTGTGCGAATTTTTGGGTCGACCCGCCGGCGACGATGGAGGAAACATCCCTACTGCGTCATCATACGCGCATCGCGGAGAAACGAAAAGCGGGGTCGAACTTAATGCTCCATAAACGTGAGTCCGTTTATCGCATGCCCGAGCACAAAGTCGTTCCCGTCGCCGCTTTCAGCCCACATCGCGCAAACATCGTAACATCATCGATTTTTCATTTGAATTACAAATTATATGCCGAGAATCGAAGAGACGAAGACTACCGAGGATCGAACCCACAAGGAAACTCAATTTTATCAACGTTAGCCGGTGAAACGAATTTCCCGATCGCCCATTATCCTTTATACTCTCCTCTCCTTTGAGGTATTCACTTTCGTATCTTGATAACCCATCGATATGTTTAGTTTGTTCAAATTTTCGAAAAAATTTGAATAATAGTATTGAAATCCAATTTCATTTGAAATTGAAATTTTGTTTGTACAAAAATTTCGTTGGCGAAAGTAATATGTAGAGTTTCGGCGTAATTTATAAGAAATTCATGAATAAACGCGAATAGTCGCGAATGGTTGGCGTAGAAATCTTCATTAGTAAAAAGAACTCCGAAGTAGAATTTAGTAGACGAGAAAGTATGCAGATTTCGAACAATATTCATTAAAAAGCGATTACCGTTTCTGCCGACTTCGTAACAATATTTGATTATTTTTCGGGCAAAACTCGAAGAACGCTTAAAATTCTATGAAACGTTTTAGGGTACTTTCTGGCAATCGAAACGAATATTTCTGGTACAAAAGTCCACCAAATTACACAGGAAAAAATGAAATTTTTCTGGGGTATTTTTCGACACGTCAATTTTATAAAGCCCATTCGCATTTTCAACCAGCTGGAATTATTTTTGCTGGAGACCATTTTTCCAATTGCAAAATTGTTTTAGCCGATTGCAAAAGCATCGTGAAAGAAAACCTAACCCCTAACGCCCGACAGTAATCAGTATACTCATCCGACTACTATTTCATATGCAAAAATTTCAAAAAACTCGGTGGCCGCCCTCTTTCTGCGAATACTGGATTCAGTTCGCGTGACAAATTTTACAACCAAAACTGACCAGGAAAATATTCACGGCTTGGCTTTAGATAGAGTGCGAATTCCTGTTTCCAGAGTCCTATAGAATCCGAAAAGAAAAAAAAACTATCAAAATTTCCATGCCAAAAAGCACTCGTATCCATTAAGTAGAAAGTGTTTCATAGTGTAACGTAATTGACACTAAAATATGCGCGCTACGATAGAAATTTTTATTTTTTTTAAGAAAATAATTTCCAAGTGACATAGTTGTTTCAATGAAAATGTAAAAAAAACCGCCGTTGAATATTCGCTCTTCGCGCGACGGAGCATCGTAGAATTAGAAGCCTTGGGATGAAATTTGTCCGCCTGTATTTGGTCGTGAACGCGGATCAGGAGAGGGGAGGGATGTTGGGTTCGTTTCAAAAAAAGCTTCGCGGCACGTAGAAGCGATAGAGATACAGAGGAGCTGAGCAATTCGCGACTCATTTAAATATTATAACGTCTCCTATGTGCGCTCGTCGTTGCTGTTCTGATGGTAGAAGCCTGGTAGCGTCAGCTCAGGCCCAACTCCGACGGGAATAACCATGCTCATTGCCCGCGCTCTGTACGATTTGCATACGTTACTTTAAGCGAAATGTCGAAACCGCGACGAGCGCGGGCTCGACGCTGCTGTTTCGCGAACGCGAGGCTCATTCGGCTCGTAGACACACACAGAGACGAACCGACACCGACGAACGGGTATAGCGCACGGTTTCGCTATACAACGTTGTCAACCATCCTCGCGCGATGATGTACAGTGCGATTCCTCAATAGTCTCGGCGACGAGATAAAGCGAACCCTCGATCGACCGATTTCAAAGGCCAATGGGGTATTTGAAAAAAAAAAGGACTATTGAGCAATCGAGACTATCGATCGGTGAGCTGACATTGAAGGACGGGAGGAGGATGGGAAGTGGATTCTTAAGGGGTGGGGTTTATTGCCCGGTGAATCGACATAGGGATAAAGGCAGAGAGCGGCGAACTACAGTGCATGCAACATTGTCGAGGCACTGTACTGTACATACGTATAGGCCCCAGTGTATGCGATTGCATCGAATTGTACACCCTGCACTTCCTTCTGAAGTGCTAATTTGCATTGTTACTGCCGCGAGCTCTCGCGTCTTGTCTCTCGCCTCAGAGACTCGATATTCCGTGGAGCAGCCCCCTCGTTAAACCGCCCGCCCATTTCTGATACCTTCGGGTGTTGTGTGTCTGTTTAGGTATTCGACGCCGATTCAATATTCGATCGGATTATCGGCCCGCCCAACTCCGTCCACTTCTCCGTCTCTCGTCGACTCTATGCAATTAAGATACTCGCGGCGAAGATGGGGTCTAATTATGTTAATTGGAATGATTCTATTCAAGCGTCGAATCTACCGGGACGAAGATTTCGCAGAATCTTTAGGCGTTGTTTGCGGTATGAATATGGAATTTTGGATACAATTACATTTTTTTTACCAAACTCGCAATTCGTTGCGACTTTTTTTTGCGTCGGTGGTTAGAGAATCGGTAACTGTAATGGAAATATTCCTTTTTTTCATTGAAGCAGTTTCGAATGATTCGGAATTCAACGATATCTCCGATTGAGACATTGCTGACGAAGAATGATACAATTTTTCGTCGCTGATTGACCCACTTTTTAAATGTATTTTCAATTCAATCGCATAAGAACCGAAATCAGAGACGCGACGCTTCGAAAACCTTCATCAACCCGCTTGGATACGTACGCATTTAACCCACACTAAATTCTCATTAAATCGTATCTGGATATTCTTGGCCTTTTCGTTCCCTTTAATTTCTCATCTCGCTACCCTTCCTCTCCATCCCTTTCGTTTGTCAAACGATGAGGAGAAATAACTGCGCGGTTCACGTTGATATTCAGATGGGCTTTTGAAAATTCATACGCGGCGATAGTCGACACGCTGCTTGTTAATTAAATTTACTATTGCATATATATGTATTCATTACCATGTGCCTTATAGAAACGTTCTTTCGCTCGACCTTTCCGTCTCGTTACCGCGGCTCAATCCATCTACCTTTTTCACCCTTCAACCACCAAACCAATCCCTACCCGGGCGATACAGTTCAACGTTCTCACGAGTTACAGTAAACTGCGCTACAACCTCCGACGCACAGAATCAACCCCTCCCTCTGCGACCCTCACAACCCATAAAGCCCTCGAGGCCTCCACCTCTCCCGGCGTATACCGCTTCTGTTACAAGGGGGTTATTCTCCTGCCATAAATCGATGCAAAAACGTCGCTCTCGACTCGCTTGGCTCGATCAAACGAACCGCTCTGCATTTCAAAGTCTGACCTATACCTTTTCTACTT
The DNA here is from genome assembly GCA_963924025.1 of Ischnus inquisitorius. NCBI lineage: Eukaryota > Metazoa > Arthropoda > Insecta > Hymenoptera > Ichneumonidae > Ischnus > Ischnus inquisitorius. The sequence continues at coordinate 9,147,203 of OZ001246.1, forward strand.
CACTCTGCCTATACTCTTCATTCCTTTACCTCCCTTCGTCATTCTACTTTCTTCATTCGCTTTTCCGCACTTTTTCTAGCTATATATCATGTACTTTTCTTTTTCCCCTCCCGTCTTTCGCGTCGTTTCATGGTTGTTTTTTCAACGCCAGACGTGGAGGATCAAAAGCATTTTGCTGGTAATACCCCCTCGCCATAGACATCCTCCAAACGTTATTATACAAACCATTTCGAAAGCATCATATTAGTTTCTTTGAGCCTACATTCTTATCTTATTGTACCCAGATCTGGATATAATATATTTATTAAAAAATAAAAAATATGTGGAAAAAAATCGATTAAAAAATTCGTTTACGTTGCTTGAAGAAAAAAACACTGGTCGTTGGAAAACGTGCAAATATATCGGCAAAGTAATAGTTCTTCGACTTGAAAAACGTGAGATGGATTTTTTATGGGCCGCTACTGAGGAAATAAAAAAAAACATTAGATGGAAATCAAATTATATCGATAAACGCTTTGCTACCGTTGTATTTTTTCTTTCTTTCTTACAACTACGAGCTTCGCTTGTCGTGCTTCTACGGCGCAGGGAATCAATGTTGATTATCCGGGTTCCAGGCACTCGTGGCGTTACGCGACGGTCGTTACGTGACTCGTTCTGCCAGGTACGTATATTAAATCGTTGAATTCGTCGACGAGTATCATTATAAGCGAGGAAAAATATTGTATATTGTATATTCGAAGGAATGGAATCTATAGTAACGGGTTTGTTTTGTCATTAAGAAAAAGATAATGGTTTTTCGGCATACTACGGAAAGATTTATATCCTCGGCGCGTGGTTCCAATTGTCTTTCAAATACGCCGAATGTTCAGCGCCGAGAAAATTATTTAACAAGAATTTTAAAAAACGACTGGTAAGAAAATAGTGAAAAAAATCGATTAACACAATAGAGTGAAATAATGATTGATCATTTATCATCTGAAATACTCTTCTAACTCTCAGAAATGGCCACGGAATTTTATTAAGACTTATTGAGACGATTTGATTTTAACAAAATTGATTTATGAATTAATGATAAATTATCAATAATTAATTATTACAATATATTAATATTTAATGATTAATAATAAATCAATATTGTTTCTTTCTTGTTGGAAGTCGAGAACTGAACATGGGATAACACTTTCTGATTAGGAAGATTCCTTGAATCTGAGAAGATGCAATTAATACAAGAAGGGGTCAAAAGTTGCACGATGAAGTTTTTTAATCAGTAAATAAATTAGCCATGGTGTGCGACCGCAGTGAACTTCGAGGTACGATGTTACATAACAATCACGGATGATTTCGTGACTTTCGATTGCGCACTTATGGTACCTACAGAAAGATAAATAAACTTTCATTCCGACGCGGTTATGGAGTCCCCGTGAGTAGGTGTTACGTGACTGTGTATCTTAACGATCAATCGATGGATATAGAAATCTGCTTAAGCTGTATCTATCGCCATCTATAGGAACGTAGTTATAAAGGTACAGTAATACATCAGGGGATAAGTGGCTGGTAGCCGATAGCAAAGACTAGATAATGTGCTCACGAAAGATTACTGCTTTCTAGGTACATTTTTTCTTTTATCTAAACTCATCTCCGAAGCTTTTATCCATCTTCCGAACTACTTTTTAAAAATTATTTTTATAATTAATATGGTGTGTCCATTAAAAAAATAACATTATCTGCACGATCGAAGTTTTCTGTTATATTAATTTAAACATTTTTTTTTCACTCCGATGCTGAAAGCAAAACCCATACGCATATACATACATGTGTGAGATTTTGTCGAGTTCTCACCTTTCCTCGTGACCTCGTTGCGCAGAATTATTCGCGGTCCACCGACCATGCTTCGCGCCACACGAGTCTATACGTATAAGCCAGCATTCCCCCTGTTGTCATGATTTTTACTGCTCCGCACGCGACTCATACGCCACGGCGAATATATCGAAAAAGCTTCTGAAGCGTGTACAAAGCTTTGAAAAAATCCTCTCTTGGAACGCCGCCGGTGACAAAGCCATTTCGGATGTGCCGGTAAAACGAATGTTAGTAAAAATTCCTTAGAGTCGACATTTAATTGGCTGAAACATGTGTTACCAAAACATGCGTTACAAAAAAAATTCTTCGTCGGACGCGAAATACTTTTTATTGAAATCGAAGTTTTTTGCTTCGTTCCCAATCTTGATGATCTGAAGCTTAACGCTTCATTGCACGCTAATTCTTGTTTTCTATTATCGATTTTATACACGAAATAGGTTTTCGAATGATTTTTTCACATTCATTTTTTCTCATGCTCGAAAAATTTTGGCAGAACAAAAAAAATTGGATTTTTTGAATAAAGAGCTTACCCTCGTTAACGCCAAGAAATAATAATTCTGTGCAAAAATGTATTTGTCCATGAGTTCACGACAGAAAATGCGAAATGATAAAAATAAATCCCGAGCGCGCATCGTCGGGACGCGAGCAGATAAGTATGCATGCAACGGCGATTCGTAATAAATTGTTTGACTTTTCATAAGCGCGACGATGCGTATCGCGAAGCTTCAAAGCGTCATAACTCTGCGGGCACAACGCATCGGTACACGATATAAAGTATGGAGGATGATACGCGATATAGCCGAGCGGGGTTACCTATGTTTATATTCCATCGTAACTCTCGTATCACGCGAGCGTAACGAGCAACCGTCGGGAGTAGAGCCTCTTCTGGTTCCGCGACCGTCAACTCGGTTTTTGTCCGCTCATCCAACGTGACGACGGAATGCGAGAACCATGAAAGTGCGTTATCGCTCCGCGAATCGCAGGGATCTCAGGAACGTTGAATAAAAGAATTACTCTTTGCTTCCTTCAAAAAAAAAAAAGTAGCAATCGCGAAATTTGTCTCGGCGCCGAATTCTTCTTTGTGAAAATAGAATACTTCTTCCATTCCGAAATCTAACTAATTCTATCATCCCGCAAACGGGCTTGCGTACGTTGAAATTGTTATAGTGTCGTTATTCAAGTATAAATCGATTTTCTCGAAAATGTTGAGTATTCCCAACCATTGGTGGGACAAATTTTCGATAACAAAACCGCCCCACTCTCGCGCTCTCCCCCGCTGCCGCGTGACTGATTACATTGTCATCAGCGGAGCTCGAAACGCCATTTAGCGAGCGTCGTCGCGTTATAACGGAGTCTACATCGTTGAACGCACTCGCGCGAGCACCGACAACGGCTAAGGGTGTTAAACATCCGAGACGCTTCGCATCTAATTTTGTAGTACGCTGGAAGTTTATCGCGGAATACATAACCCGCTCTTCTGTACAAACCGCACGTGTTTCTACTCTTCGACAACTCGTTCGGGCTTCTGGACAGAACATAATCTGCGCCGTCTCGACGATGTACGAAAATAAACAAATTCTCATAATTCGCCTCTGGACAATTTCGCTAAACATCAACGTGAGAGGTAAAAAAAAACGTGATAATATATACTGCAATGAACTAAAAATAAACAGGAGCGTTTTCATAAATTTCACCAGCAACAGGGAAGTCTGTATTAAAATAGATAATTTGAACCCAATTTCTATGAAAATTTTGTGCTCGTCGATATCAATTTTAATACACCGTCGCGTCATTTGCACCGAGCCAATTCTTACAATCCGTTCTCTTATTCTTTTTTTACCGTTTTCGTATATTTATCCCAATCAGACGCAGACATTCGAGAGTTATTCTTGAGAGCCGGCGCGAGAAAAATGAACGAAAGGAGATGAAAAATCACGCGGTTTCGGGCTTGCTTCGTTGATTGCCCGAGCTAATTAGCAGCGACCTCTCATCCCCGTGCACCCCCTTCCAACCTCTCGTTTGCATCGTTATGTATTCAACCGAAGCCCACGAATAAGATACCATCCTCTCGAGCGTTCTTCTTATCTTCTTTCTCCTTTATGAATTCTCGAGTCGTCTCGTCTTTCGCAATATCTCGAACGACGATATCGAACTCAATACTTTTGCTTCTCGCCATTAGCGCAGGGAAATAAAAAGGAAGAAAAAGAAAACATCGACGGATTTGGGTATCTGTGTACTAGATATGCATGTACAAATATAGTACGTATCTCGTTGAGCATCTCGCGATAGAACTCCTAGTTCTTTATCCCGAGGATCGGCAATTGTTCGATATTTCAATAAAAATCGTTCGTTACGCGTTTCCGGCTGGCGAAGAGACGGGAAAGGAGGCATAGAGATTGGGGGGGGGGGGGGGGGGGGGGGTATGGGGCAATCATCGGATTCGTCCAAGTACTGCGCGTTTCCGTAGAGTTTTATCGATGCGGAACCAATCCTCATCGCGTACAGTAAAAGGTATACGTATAATGGTTGATGGGAATCGTCGTTTACCTTCGTTCATCCTCTCAAACCGAGAGATGAGGCCTATGAGAGCGAGAGAGCGAGCCCCGTCAGGCTTTAGTCGCTCAATCACGTCAGCACTCCAGATAGAGTCTAGATGAGAAGTATATCGCTCTTTCATATTCTACTCATCCCCTCCCCACCTTCCCCTCTCCTTCAATCTTTCACGTCATTCTTTTGCCGCTCTGGTTCTGCCTCGTTTAATATTTTAAGGTTCTTTCTTCGTTCCGAGAGCTCCAATCGTTAATAGCCCGCGTCGATGAATGGTTAACGATCAACGCCCGGCAGGAGGGCGAATTAATTGGGTTTCTTAAGAAGAAAAACTCGCGAAATACGTTAAATTAATTAGCACGACAAAGTGCGAAGAATTCGATATATTTTACTTGTAAGGGCTTTGAAACGATGGCGAGTTTTTTTTTTTTTTTTTTTTTTCTTATGATGCAAATAAGATCTGCACATCGCTTTTTTATTCGGTTTGTAACATCGTTTAGAAAGCTCCTCCATGAGAAAGGTACTTAACCAATATGTGTCTCCCCGAATAGTGTCTTCGTAGAGAAAGCTTCGTGATCGACGTTGAAAAAAAGCATGGAAGCGACGTGCAAATTTAATTTGCATAATTTTTTTATCGCTCCATTTAATTCTGACTGCGGCCCCAAAAATAACTCGGATGAAAAACGTTTTGAAAATTTAACAACTTCAGCGTCAGAGATGAAGAATCGATGTTTCCTGAAATAGAAAAAGGACTCAGTCCTGCAAATTTCGCATGTTTCCATCGCTTCTCGTGTAGCTGCATATCGATCATCGGAAAGGACTATTTAATTCGAGTAGACATTGTCAGCTCGCCACCTATCTGAAAAATTGTAATCGCGTTTTTCTTTCGCCAGCGGTATCTCTGCGCCGAACCGATTCTCCTCCTTGTATGTCTTCGGATAAAACTTTTGTAAAATTGAACTCGATATTTTCACATCGTAAATTTTGTGTCAGTCGTATTTTTTGGATTTTAAAGGTGCGAGGTACAATATCGCGAATTTCGAGCCAATAACTCGTGGCTACGTTGTGTCTGTATCTATCTGGGTATGTGTGTGTGTGTGTGTGTCGAATGAAGGGATGGGTGTTATCGTAATCGATTATATCGCGGCGGAAGTGGTCTTCAACGAGCCGTCTCTGCTCAGTTCTCGTTGTACATTATAACAGTACGACTATGGGCAGCCTACGCGAAGCGAGCAGCTAGTTTCGCCCAGCAGAGTCCAAGGGTGTATTATTAGCCGTGGCGAGTGTGGAGGTACGTTCGTCGAGAAGAGCTCACTGACGCGAAGGAGACGCCTTTCCTCACTCGAGCGTGATCCGATCGTTCACTTCACACTCGTGTACGTTCCACAGTAACCCCCGGGACGATACTGTACGTTAATGCCATCGCTTCGTGGCTTATATTCATATACTAAAGTTACATGGCTACAGCCATACCTTAAGCCTAGTACGGTCACGTACTTATGTGGCATGCATAATGACACGCTTCGATGATAAAGAAAGAGAGTTTGAGTGAAGGCACGAAGTGAGAAAGAATATACAGGCCAACGAAGACGAATAAAAAAAGAAAAAAGAAATCGAATACACGCGCTTTCACGCACTGGTGAGTGTCACAGAAATTACTATCGGTATCGTCGTCGAGCGAGGAGAAGATCAAATATAAAAAAAAGAAACGAGTGGCAAAAAATTATAAGGATACAAATAGATTGATAGACGGATGGAGATTGATTATTGGTATAGGAATAAGTTTCGGACGTCGCTTGGCTATTTTTCACTCAATCAATTTTCGGTAGCTCGAACGGAAATAATTAATCGAAAGAACTAGTAGTTAACCCTAAAAACTACGAGCTAGTAGATAAAAAAACTCTTAGTTCAAATTTGAATATATATTTTTTAGGAGTCAGTCTAATTTTAAAAAAAGAACACCAATCTTTGAAAAGTGATAGTCAAATTGAAGCCGGAAAACAAGATAAAACATGTTGAAACGCATGCTTTACGGCATTCATCACCTGTCGAGAATGTCCGAAAGGACGAATGGTGGACATTCGAAACCTGCAACGAAAACGAGCAATAATTATCCAACTTTTATGCCCGTCAATCGATCTCGAACGTTTGCCGCGGTCGATTCCGGGTTCCTGTCGCGCGCGGACCTGTGCAAGATTGCTAATTAAAGTTTCAACCGGACGGTAATTCCGAACGACGGTTGTGCAGTCGAATGCAGTCGAGCCTGTGCAGTGTGCTGCATTGGCCACGAGGGAAATAAGCAACGTCGATGCCGTGTGTGCGGCAGCGCATCTGCACCGGCGAAAACAGCAACGATTTCGAGAGCTCTCCCGTTCTCGCGCTCATATCTTTTTATTCTTTTCTTTCCCACTTTTGCCACTGGTATTATCCTTCTAACACTGGTTTCGCCTTCACTCCTCTGTCCGTTTTATCCTTCTATCATTCTCTTTTCCTCGTTCTCTGCACCCCTACATTCGCTGTTCTTTCGACTTGTATGTGTTGCAGCTTGATTCCCGTAGCCCTTACAATCTCCGTTGAATGCGTCTCTCGATTCGCTGCAGTCCAGCTATCGAGTTCACTTCAAGAGATAGACTTCTTGATTCGAATTCTGCGTGTTTGGTTCGTTTATCTTGTTCGAACGAAGTTTCGTGTGGCTTCAGTACCACACTGACAAGAAGATGAAGTCGCCGTACTTGGAAGCCAAACTTGTATCTCGAAACTCGGCGCGAAGCACAGTTTTTCGGAGGACTCAGTCGATTCCGGAATGATCGACTTTGTGAAGGGTTGTTTCGCACCCCGAATAGTCTAGACGATGAGGGAATCGAAGTTCCCGAAGTTCCCGAAGTTCCAAACCCCGTTTGACTCAATGAAACCGGTTGGATACGTTGCATCGATCATTGCAAGTACAGGGAAGGCGATAGAGAACAAAAGGGGCTCGCTTCAAGTTCAATGATACTTACAGCCACAAGACCTCGATCGATTCACTGTACCGTATTATGCCAGTATACGAGAGCTCGAGTATCGGAAGTGTTGCCAACACTTCGTATCCCTTCGGTCTTTATTCAATCTATCTACTGATTAGAATCAGCTCGCATGCTACAGCAGATTGCTTCATCGAGGCTTCCCATCGCGTAAATAACTTCTCACCATAGCTCGAATTCTCGACGGACTTGCTTCAAGCTGAGGGCGTGAGCTGGCACTTCACCGCGAGTTCGCATTTCTCCTTGTATTCCGTACACTCTCGTTCCTTCGATATTCCATCGTTGGAGCTCTTGCCAATTAAAACCCCGATAGAAATAGAGTGTAGACTCCTAGAATATATCAAGAATATTGTCCCTACATTTCTTAAATATATCCGCTGGATATATCTTGAAAATTATGCTGACGTCTACGTATTAATGAATTGTTCCAGTGACGTGTCTCGCCTATCGTGCGTCTGTTAGAATTGCGATAATTTAATTGAATTATCCGAACTTCGCCAATATATTCGCATACGCGATATTTCATATCTCCTTTATGTGTCTCTATTTTGGGGTCACGTTTTGACTCGGCGCGGGCCCCCGAGTTTTTCTGGCGCAAAGTTCATCGCGGAGTTCACAACCTCCCCGGATGTCTTGGCAACTTAAAACCGGCAGATATCAATCGTCCTAATCGGCGAGCTCAAGCGAGAGGCGCGTCGTTTGACGTCTATTAGCGAGTTTCAAGATGCCGCTTCGATCTTTGCGCCTCGTTCGAGCTGTCCGCTAAAAATGTACATTTAGAGCAAAAGAAGGATCAGGAATATAGGCAGAAGGTTAGATGTCTTGGTGTCTTCTGTGAGGAGTTTGGTCCATCTAGGTGTAACAGACGTGCCGGCGGGTAAGGGGCCCCAAAGCTTCTCTCTTAGTACTTGAGCAAACTCTTAAATACTCCGAGGCCGCGCGAAACTTTTAAATTCTAATAAATATTTAAGTTTCGTTTATCCTCGTCTGCGCCTCGGTTGCGTCGAAGGCGGCTGGAAACTAGGATAAATTCGGTCCCCTCCATCGTCGGTCGTCAGCGTGTCTATCCATGTACTCCACCCCTTTTTTTACCTTCAACTCTGCTCAGTTTGCCCGTCCGTGTGGCTGCTGGCCGCGTGGCGGGCGGACTGCGCGAAAGAGCAGACGTGAAAGTCCCCTTTTCACCTTTCTGTGCCCTTCTTTTAGGGCGGCCTACCATCCGCCGATAATCTTTATCCGCCAGCCAGCCTCTCGAGTTTCCTCTTCGAACTACGCGATTCCGTATTAGATATGTATAGCCAATTCAATCAGAGTACATTCGCGACCAATACGTTTCGACACATCGATTTGCCGGGAAGATCGAAACTATATGCTGAACCATCAATTCCCATGCTTTATATACGTGTTCAACTATCCTTGAATAAAGAGATCGTTTCGGTCGAAGGAAAGGGTATGCTCCCGCTGCAAGCTTGAAGAAAAGATTTCTCCAGTGCGCCGGTGGGTTGGGTCGTCGTGATGGAGTAAAGAGTTTGAGGTGGAACGAGTGACATAGCGGAGTGAGGTAGAGAGCCAAGAGAGGATGAGAAGGTTGGAAGAGGACGAGGTTGGAGCCGATGGCGACATGCTTATTGGAAAATCATTTCACCCTCATAAGCTTCGGTCTATGCGGTGCGCCAAGCGCTCGCGATGCCCGATAGATTTCCAATATACGCGTCGTTCGTTTCATCCTCTTTCGAGCGCGTCGCATCCCGGCTAGGAAATGACAGGAAGAGAGGGACGAGATTCGACCCCTTCTTCCCTTCACCCTCAGTCTCACTCTCTTTTCCCCGTGATATGCAGGCTAACTTTAAGCCCAAATGTCCTCTCGTCCACCTCAACTACTCCAATCATCTATTGGCAGGTCCCGATCGTCGAACCTGCGACACCTCGACCATGCGCCCTCGTCTCGGTCTCGTTCACCCCTTCGGAAACGACCGCAAAACGTGAGGTTAAACGTCTTCTCGGGAAAGTGCGGGCTCTGCTGCTTTTCTGGTTCGTTGGAAAAATATGCAGTGAGCTAGCTCGTAACAGAAGCTCAGCAACGTTCCAGCTTACCCGTGTTCGCGCTACTATTGGAAAGGCGTTCTTTCCAAGCTCTGCCGTCGGATTCGCTACAGTTTTCTCGAATCTGCGCAGTCCACTCGCCACATACGGATTTCTCGGTGGTTTCTCTATCTCGAATTCACGTTGAAGTAGAGTGAACTGCTGGCGGCTAGATTTTCGCGAGTGAAAACGTCTATCGAATGACCTGTCTATTTCAAAACTCTTCGTCGTAACGTATGCACGTGGCTAAATAAGCGTCAGTCGTTCTTCTGATTTACTTGTCTAATTATAGATCTTTATTTCCTAGACTTTCTATGACTTATTATTTTTCATAAAATCCTGTTAGTTTGTTGACACCTTGCTAGTGAAAGCCACAATTGAAGAGAGCGGGATAAAAAAATGAAGGTAATGATCAGAGGTGTAAGCTATTTTGACGCGCTTCGTCGTATCATGCGCTCTCGTTCGAAGAGTTATCGATAAAAAAAATTGACAAATGGATCTTTAATTATGTCGGGCTTTCTCGGCGGGGCACTAAAACTCGGGCCGCGATAGAACGACCGTACAGCTCGTAAAGTTCCACTGGCTTCTCTCTCGAAGAACGCCGATAATAAGTCTGCGCGATACGAAGACTACGAGTTTTGTTGCCCATACGAGCGAAACAAGGACGTTCGAGAAATCGAGTGCTACACGTATACCTTTTCCCACCGGCAGACATTGTACGGAATAGAGTGTTACACATAATTGGTTACGTCCGTCGTTATGTCATACCATCGCCCTCAATGTGATCGCCGTAATAGCCTATGTTACACATTGATCGATCGTTCATCTCTCGCATGGTCTCACGATTATCGAGAAGGTCGTACGGGACGTTTGATGACTTGTGAGCTTTTGACGTTGAGGGTAAACGCTACAACGATTGGCCCTTTGAGTGAAGAACAATCATTAGTTATCGGCGCACCAACGTGTCTTACGGGGCAATGGCTATTGGCTGGCTCGATCATTGGTTCGCTGCCAACGACTTCGTGCCGCTTACGACGGACGGTTATTTCCCAGGGGATGAGAATTTCTCTCTGTTGTTGCCGGCTAATAATCGGTAGCTCTAAATTCGTGTCGGTATGTCACGCACTTGCAATTTCGTTGGTCGTGTCGCGGGACATTACAGGCGGCGTGGTATACGGCATCATGAGTACTTCTATCAAACACGCACTCGTACACGTTCGGAACATTAACGGCACACCGGAATATTGGTCATTCGCTTTCGAAGCGTGTACAGCACATGTAATAGCGTTATCAACATAGTGAAACGATTGGCTCTATGAGCGGTATCATGATATAATATCGACTTCGGAGTCAGGGTTGTGCGGTGCGAATGCGCCTTGTTGAGTGAACCGCAATTTCCTGGGTTGTCGACTTGTTTCTATATCCGAAATACCATTCTCGCAATTCCGGTACTACTGAGGCCTTTCAGTACGCCTTTCTGTGCCGGCTTTGCGCGTAGAGGAGCTATTATACTGCAACCCTTTGCCATGTCGAATTCTGCATTGTACGATTTGTCTATCATTCGTAGACCCATCGTTTCTGCTAATACGCATTATTCGTGCTCTCATGCGATTCTCCGTATCGCCTTCAGTTTACCATTCGATTGTTGCTTTCATCTACTCGATACTGTTCTACAGTTCCGTTTTCCATTACTCGCGCTATCCACTTTCTGGAAAAGCGCGACGGCATTGGTGTGATCCGCAATAAGGTAGCTATGACTTCTCGTCGTGCATGTATTCGAGTGACGTGCGAGGAAGACAGTCGAATAGCTGAATTTACGAGTGCGGTTGAACTGAGGGTCGTCAAGGACATGGATTCGGGTTGTTAAAGCACGTAGTTCGGTGAAAGCGAGTCGAGACAACCTCGACCGAACGCACGAGTGGGCAACGTGAGCTCGACAAAAGCTGAAGCTGCATCGAGAGCACCTCAGGCATTTGACAAAACCCCTACAGCATCGCTAGAACGTTCTCTAGTGTTCTGTTAATAGTTTTCGGTAACAGTTGATACTCAGTAACGTGGAAGGTCGCGAGCTTTGGTGCGAAGGCAGTCGGTGCACACTGGGGGAGATCACACTATTGTGAAAGTTAATTGGCGTGTATGGAACAATTTGGTATATTATGTGTGAATTTACTTTTCGTTTAAATTTAAATACAAAAATATGCTTGTCAGTAAGGAAGCATTCCATTTTAAGCTCTCGTGATTTTTTTTGCCACATTAGAAATGTCGATGTTTCTCAACCCAACGATCACCGACTCTTGTGTCCATCAATTGAAGTTCTCTCGTACAGCGACGTGGCTTAATCGCTCTACCGAATTTTCTTGACAAAACGAAAGACGATGACGAAGACTCATAGTTATCACGCTTACTAATGGGCCAAAAGTGCGAAAAGGACCCCGAGAGGCTTGTAACTTAACTCTTCCGCTCAACGCCGATTACACGCCATACGCGTTCTTCCCATTGAACAACTCGGAAAGTTGCATTAGATTAGTGCAGCACCGAAATAATTGGGGAGGGACAGAAACGCAACGTTCGGTGCTCATCATACCCGATGCTAGCAGTGCGCCTTCTTCCTTTATCTTTCTTCCTGCCTATGGAACTCTCGTTCAATGTTCCGAGATCTTCCAAAGTTAGACAGAGTTTCTCAGCCTCAAAGACGAGCCTCTCGAGCGACGAGCAGACGAATTCTGATGAAATGTCGTCGAGCGGACAAAGCGTAGGACGAAACGGAGTTCGGATAATAGAAAATTTCCCCTGTACGACGCGCGTACAGTCGAATCAGCTTATTAGTGACTTGAATGTAGTCGAGACAGTTTCTGCGAATACCTCGGCAGTCTCTATGATCCAAATGCATTCAACACAGCGCCGAGGAACTATGGTTGAAAAAAAGCCATTAATATTCGTATTAATTTAATGCTCGATCACGACACTCTATGAGAGCGTCGACTGTACCGTAGAACTACTGCATGACGCGGAGAAACGAGTATTAGAGGTTCTTGAAAATGTTCTGTACTCCCCAGTTCCCCTATTTCTATTCCTCTCTCCTTCACATCCCGGCTCCTTCGTCCGTAGTATCTTGGAAAATCCGATATGTACTTATCCCTTGCGCAAGTGGAAATCCAGGACAGCATTAACCGCCATAGGGCAATGGGAAACTTTTGTTCCTGCTCTACAAGAGCTTATATTGTACTTTCTGCAGAATGCTTGGAGTACGCGATACAGTAGCGTGTGTAGTGGTTGGTTACCCGCCCGGAATACTACGTATATAAATATATATATCAGCCAAGTTGCACCACTTCACTCGAAGACAGATTCTCGGCAAGTCCTCCTCTCAATCCTATTCTACTCTATATCCATTCGAGGACCGACAACAGTATACGCCGTGAAGCCTGCGGTGATGTTGAGAGAATAGTCGATAGCTCGCGATATACTGAACGACAATGTAGTATGTTTAAATTGTTATGTCTCGAAATGATTACACGTGGACAGTGACAATAGTACTTTATGACAATCTAGAGTCTCCAAAGGTCGTTTTTGCAGAAGATTGATCACAGGAAAAGATCGTTTTAGTTACAACCATTCGTGTCTGGATTTAATTTTACATATAGACCAATTGAGGACTCGAAAAGGATTCATGAAGTTTGAACCCGGAGTCGTTGTTTTCGGTTTCTACCAGCTTTCTAAGAAGAGACTATCAATGACAAATCAATCCTGAGAGGACTTGCTCCGTCAGTACAACTCGAACTACTATCTCGTAGAATCTTTGATCACTGATGTTCGCATGAATGTTGGAAGTCGTTGATAGAAAATCCGAGCTTCTATTTGTCGATTCAACTTACAAGAAATCCGTGCGCTATAGTGAATACCGAGGAGGAAAGGGGTTACAGGGATTTATCGAATCGATTAGACGCCCATGTTCCATCGCGAACAAGCCTTCTATATGCCATAGTCCAGCTTCGTCGAGCTTTTCTCGCAGAGATTCGCTGGTCGTTCGAGAGAAAAGAATAGTCGAAGGTCAAAGGAGGAAGCGACGGGGATATAGCGAGTGGGTCGGTGGAGACCCTACAAGAGAAAACGAGAGGTCACAGACGTGGGGGACTGGAGTCGCTTGAGAGAGGTGCGAGAAAGAGCAAGGTGAGTGGCCCCGCGCTCAGTCGTCCGAGAATTCGAAGGTTTTAACTCGGTTCTTTGGCTTTTATAACGCCGAGGCGTCCATCTCTCCTCGATGAAAGTCCACCGTCCAAGGCTTCCCTGCTTCTGCAGGAAAAGTAAAATCGATGAAAATACTCGGATAAAATTTGCGCGCACGCCACGTCGGTGAACCGATAATTTATTACCCTTTTATTCTCATAGCTCGAAATCGGGTTTTCTCGACTTTGCGTTCATCTGCTTCTTCCTTCGCGCGTAGGTATATACGTATCTCTCCGTCCCAGTCAAGCTATCCAGGAAGGAACGTCCAGAGAACGGATAACCGGAAGCACCGCTAGATGCCCGGCGAGACGTTGCACGTAATGACCAATCCTTCTCTTTCTCTTTCTGGACTCAACGCCAGAAGTCGTAACGTCCGAAAGTAGCCTTCATTCTCCCCGGAAAAAGATTCGTTATGCTTCTTCTGCGCCCCTGTATTCTTTCGCGGTCCTCTCCCGTCGACAGTATCATCTGTCCTTTCGAATTGCCTTCGACATTGAACAGAGTTCTTGCGCTTCCGACCGCACGGGTTTCGCTGTTGGTGCTCCCGACGTCCCTGTTGACCGCTACGTTTCTTTTCTAACGTTAGAAGGAAGTTTGGATCGTTTCATATCGTCCTTTGACTTTAACCGGGCAAAAAATGTCGCAGCGTCTTTCCACCGTAAGGGTGGAATGACACACTTTGTTTCCAAGAATGCCAAATGAGCGCTGTTTCTCGTAAATAATTTCTCGATGGCCTGCTTCCCGCAGCGCGTGACCGAAGGACGAAAGGTCGAGACAGGTCAGCTTCGTCTAGGAGTGTGCAGTATCGGAAAGCACTTCGTCCAGCGGCCGCTGAAAGAGCTTCAGCGCATGGTTATCGGAAATGCAAGTGAAAAGAAGTCGACGGCGGGGCTTCTCGGGGCGACGGGGCGTCGATTGATCCGTACATGTTCGAATGGTTTCGTAACGAGATCGGATAAGGTTGTTCAGACCTGAAACTCATCGCAACAGAACTATCGAACATGTTCTTCTACATTCTTGTTATCTACTTAAAGAACAACAAGTCTGCAAGGTCTCCAAACTAAAATGTTGATCGCGAACCTGACTTTCATGGGAAACGGCGGATCAAAAGAAGATCGCTAGGTCCTCTTCAAAATCGATTGAGCCCAAATTTAGAAAATATTCCCTGCATTGTTAATCTATCAATTCAACAGGATCTGCATTTAAATTCGGCTAATTTTAGTCCGCATATACATTGAATACAAGCACGGAATAATCATGTGGCAGATGAAATTTTCGTTTGATTGAGAGGTCGATGAACTTGAAGAAATGAGCAGTTGGAGGCGAAAAAAGTTTACCAACCCGTGATCGTGAATGCAGAATACAGTGTGGCCTGTCGATAATTACATTTGAAAGACCAATCTGGTAATAGACAATATCAACGGATGTGGGTGACTCTGACAGGCTATTTGGGCAGGAGAAAGCCCAAGCAAAACAATAATGAAGAATAGTTAACTGCTTGCGGCTATTGCCGAAAAGTCGACGACTCAATGACATTTGTGTTTTTCGTTGCGATTACGCCAAACCGATATAAGCGCTGAAATGCACATCAAATCCATCGGAAATTATCGGTTTCCGGGACTCAATCTTCATTCGATACGGTTTCGATCTATCTGCATCCGGTTGAATCAGATCGAAGTTTATGCAAATATTCGGTCTGTTAACTGGCTCGAGATAAAAATCTCGAATGTAGATTCACAAAATCCGGCGAGCATCGGGCATTCTATCGCCTCAATTATTCTTCACGAGTTCCGAAATGCACCGCGGTGCTTTTCCGATCGTCCGGGAACCAATATCCGAAATCGATGATTTCCGGTTATCTCGATCTCTTTGCCGTGCTGTCCGGATCTAATCGTCAAGCGGATGAATCGAAAAAAGAAAGAAACCACGAAACAGATGACGGAAACAGAGATGAAGAATTGGAAAAGCAAATCGGCCCGTTCAGCTCAAGGGGGGCGGCGACGTTTGGCAATTCACGCATTGCTCTCGCGCTGTCGAATAATGTACCGCGCGACGCTCGTAGCTTGCTCATTCGCGCTCTCGCAGCGATACTCGAGTACGACGTTACGCACATGTGTGGTATACCGATTTGTACTTACAGCGGTGTATGTAACATGTAGGCGGGAGCGTTTCACAGCGAGGCGAGCTTATCGGCACGCGGCAACATGAGTGAGAAAATGAAAGGGAACGATCGTTGCTTTCTCTCTGTAGGGTGTCGCGTGGGGCAGCTCCCACTTATGAAAAACGCGAAAATTACGAGCGAACCGATAGTGCGCACGCCTTTGCGCAAAGTTACAACCCTACCGGCAGAACGGGATTTTTTATTGATAATTATGTCCCTGTAATTAGCGAGAAGGTAATGCTCGGGGGGTTTTCACCTTGTGAGTAACGGTAATAAGAGTAATGATGGTCGTACAACGTGTGTCTTTCAAATGGATCATACATGGAACTATGAATAAAAAATCTGTCGGCCAATTGGAAGTTCTAACTATGAAATTGAAACGATGTTGAAATGGGAGGTGAACAGATTTACATCGCTCAAGACACTGTAACTAAATGATTCCAGAAAATTTCATATCCCTGAACGGAAGCTCAAGCTTTCTGATCTATCGATTACACGCAAAGTCGACCCAATGCCAGTTGCCATCGAAAAATCGTCGTCCAACTTTATGAAACTCAAAAAAACAGATATGTATCTCGTGACGCCGAATTATGTACTATTACAAGTCTTCGAGAGTTATACTGTGGGGTCTAAACCGTGTAGTCCCGATTTCCGAATAATAACTGCCACCCGCGTGTACAAAAGCTCAACATGTCGTTCGGCCTTATCGTTAACTCTCTTTACTTTTTTTTCCTCTCCAAACTAAACTTTCGTGACCAAAGCTGATACCCTGAAAAACGCTGCAGCGTGCTGCCGCAAGTGCATATGCCCGCGAGTCCACTTATGAAAAACGCGAAAATTACGGGTGTGTACTTCGATACCGAAAGGGCTTGCGAGGAGAGACGGAGAGAATGAGAAAGCAAGCTCAGCGCATAGTGAGGGAGCGGCCTGTACGTGAGGCTCGCGCCCGCTACCGGGGTCACGGGAGTTTTATTAATAATTATATCCGTGTAATTAGCGGTAGGCATGCTCAACGTGCCGGTTCGGCACGTCTACGGAGGGGTTGGAAGAAGGAGCGTTAAAGCAAGTATAGGAAAAACCTAGAGTCCGGCTAATGCGAGGCACACAGAGCGCAAACCGGGTAGTAAGAGCGGTGAGGCCTCTGTATATCGGGTCCTTATAAGCGTGCTGAGCTTTTTGCGGTAAAACGCTGGCTCGACGGTCGCACGAAGTAAAACGACGCCTTTAAAAGGCCGGGGCTCGGACGATGTCCGGCACGAGAGGCAAGCCCTCCGGTGGGGCTTCGCGAGCTTTCTCTCCCGTACCTACCCCATAGAAACATATAAAGCGAGCTTTCTACCGTGCACGTTGGTCAGATTTCCAAGTTCGTACAGGACGTCGTTGTGTATATAATACCCGCGCTACGTCGGCTCGTAGCCGTTGTCGTCGTCGTCGCCGTCGTCGTCACCACCGCGGTTATACCACGGGCTCTAACCACAATGGTTAGACCGATTGCGATCGGCTAATGACTGAAAAGCACACCCTCGTTAAGAAATGCCGACACGATCTGCGCCCCTCCGAGCACGAGAGAGGGGTCTCGGCTTACGACTTTTGGCGACAAAGATTTGAACGTAAAGATACCTCCGGGCCGTACCGATCTTCGACGTTTTTTCTTTCTCGGAAAGCAGCATCGCGGCTTTCAGAGAATTTTTTATATATGATGGTCAGATCTCAGTATGGCTCGTAACTCACGAAATTTCGAGATCTCTTAAAAATTATCGATAGAAGTTGCAACTTCCTGAACTAAAGCGACGAAGGTTTAGTTGTTTTTTCGAAAAGTCCTAAATAGTCGTTCGACACTCATTGCGGTCGGGATGCGAGAAATAGATTTCTATTGCGTTTCCATGTTCCTCGTTAACTTGCTAATTAATTCGGTTGAAAGCCGAATAATCCAGATAGCATACCGGTAGTGAGATTGTCGAAGTTTTCGAACTGACATGTGATACGCGGTCGGAACGACGGCGAGTTTGTCGGTGAATCGAATGGGAATGGAGAGTAATTCGTTGCGGATGGCTAACATTGAATAGGATGCCGGCAGGGAGTTTCATTGAGTTTGTTTAAGTTGCGAGTGCGCGGTTGCAAACGGTTTGATCCGACTTAGCGTGAGGGACAATCAGTTCTAAGTTTCATCTCGATAGCGATTGAAACTCGCGCTGGTTCTACGAAATTCCAAAAACGTTTATCACCCGTTTACTTTTCTCTCTCGCATGAGTGGCTCGTTTTTCAATCGTCATTATGCACGCATTATGTATGCAAATGAACGGGCAATTCTCAAACAAATGCATAAATATAAAGGTGAAATCGCGCTGAGGGGCGAAGAGAACTTTCAACTGGCGTATAATGAAATTCCACTCACTATCGCGTTTCAATGCTCGCTTCTTTCGACAATGCTTCGCAAACCCCGTTGGCCATATCGCCCCGTCGACAACATTATAAAACGGCGAAACCGGATATCCCTCACCCCTTCGCAAGCCGAAGAAATTAATGTTAGTCAATCTCAGACGTTAGAAAAACCAAGGGCGGGCAAGTTGCGGCAATAGGAGAAGGCGCCAGGCTCGCTTTCGTTCCTAACGAAGAAAATAATAATAAAAAGGTTCCGGAGAGTTGAATTATGCTTGGATTGGTCGAATTCATGCTTCAAAAAACAAACTTATGCAAAAAAAAATCGGATAAAAATAATCCTCATACCTAAAATTTCAAATACTTTTTTTCAAATGCTTACGTCGAATGGTTGACCATCTTTTTACCGGCTTTACGATAGGTCACTCAAATTTGTATGCGCTTTGAGCATTGAACGTTTTCAATTTGTTTTTCGACCAATTCGTGAAGGTATTTAATCTTTATTCACTTTCCAAGAGGGTCGTGCGGTCGCAGGTTAAATAATTTCAGATCGATATTCCGCCAAAGGTGATACGGGTATGGCTGTGTGTTCGACGATTTTTCAGATCGCATCGAGGAGTAACCCACTGTGCCATTTCGAGCAGTTTAACACAAGAGCGATACATAGTAGTACCTTCGCTCAGTGGCATTGTCGCTCACAACAAGAATGTCACCCTGCCTTTCGGTTTCTTTCTCTTTTCATCTTGTCCACTTCTCAGTGGCCAACACGCGTCTTTCTCCGTATATACATGTCGGTGCTATATATCAGCGGGTTACCGTTCACGTGGAATAATTTCACTTTGCGCCCCGTACGGGCCGATAAGGACGCGGGTGCATGTTACCCTGCCTCGTATGATTGCCGGATCGCGTGCGATCGTGCCATGCTATAGAGGGAAGGGGGTGAGGGCGCGAGGCCACCCACCAACACACTCCTTCCGCCAGTGCTCTCTAAGCTCTCGAGCTATATGAGCGAACGGTACGGTCCGTGGGACACGTACCGCTGGGGTGGTGGCCTCTTGCAGCCGGGCGTTGAAAGCCGGCGCGAAAGTAAAAAAATATTTTCCGCGGGCCCGTGCCTCGTATATATATTTTTTATATGACTCGTATCAGATAAATTAACGACAATGATTCTCGTGCGGTGATTCGTTTAAATTCAATTATGATTTTTTTCATTAATTATTCATCCAACTACTTTAAGAATTTTATTATATTCATGGGAATTTTTATTCTTTGATAATTAGAAATTATCAAATATTATTATTATTATATTATTTTTTTTTTACAAGATCAGCCTATCAATTCTGGCTCTGTGTCGTTTATTGTAAATTATTGAATTCCTGCGACTTTCATTTTTATCTCTCCATTCTTTTTATCCGATCTTACACTGCGAAGAGTTCATGTTTAACTTGAGTCAAACCGAAGCTCGATCGATTTGAACTAAAAAAATAACATCGGTCGCTTGATATTTCTGTTTGTCCTTTACAGCTCCTAATTCTTCGATAGCGTGCAAGAAAATAAAACTACCAAACAGAAAAATAAGTTATTGATTTTACCTTTCGTGGTCTTTATAGGCAATACTCGTCATCGTTAGCGAATTATTTACTTCTGGTTGGAACCTCTGGATTGTGATGTTGGATGACCGTCTAATTTATCGATTGCCTGCAAAAGAAACTTCCGAATGACGCTCTCGCGGCCGAATTTTCCTAATTTTTTTATATATTTAATAAAAATAGTGGTCATTCGGAGAGCTGTTATATCATCGCCACCCGCGACCGATAAATAACCATGGCATCTGTCGAGCGGAATAGCGGTCACTTATTTTTCGTTCACGGATCGGTCATGAATTTTCGCTTTAATAGCCACTCGAGCGGAAGTCGTTTTATCGTCGCGCGTCATCGTTAAATTACCGAAACACCTATCCAGTTCGCGAAATGACGGTCATTAATATTTTCGTAATTTTTTCATACTCGTCATTCGACGGTCATTTGACGAATGCGTTTCGCTACGTAAATCCCGATTGATCGTATATTGACGGAGACGCGGCCGGTGTTGGGATATTGGGCTTAGGGCGAGCGGGAGTTTCGAAATGCCGGGGGTTGAAACGGTTTGGCGCACCGATACGCTGTGGCTCGTTGAGCGAGGGCTACCCCAGTCGTGATTAATGGGCTTTTCCGTTTACGAGACGACGAAAGAGAGACACACTTCCTCTTTTACCCTTCGGCCTCTCCTCGCAAACGGAAATCCTGGCTAAAAGCGAATCGCCACTCGTACACCTCGCTATCGACCATACTTCTCATCCTTCGTCATACTTTCGCCCCTCGCGCTCGTCAGCTACGTTACAACGAGCAATATCCGTTAGAAAACTGCGTTATAAACCGTGGCGCTACTTTGACGATGTGCTTGGCCCTATGTGTTCCGAGAGCTGTATAATAACCTTTACCCTATATGTATGTCGCAAAGAAAATATATAAACGCACCACCGAAGAGACAAAGTTAAATCATTATCCGGCGAAGCTCGGTATTATTAAGAGCGTCGATAAAGTCATGTATGTAGAGTCATAAATAATGCGTAGAGCTTTGATTGGATCTTCTACATAGTACGAATGTTGACTCGATGAAATATTGAGAATATTTCAATAAATAATTTTGCACAATATCAACCTTGTGATAGGAACGATTTCACTCGAAAGCGTTGACAAATCGATACGAGAAAAAATATAAATAATGATCTTTTTTTTTGGGGAAGGGACCATTGATTAACGTAACGACCCAGACGTATTTAGGGTCAAAATATCGCGCGGACAAACCTTACACCGACAAGCCAACGAATGACGCATCCATGAATAGCTCTGTGTCGGCTTCGAGCCTCGTACAAACGATCGAAAGAAAGAAGAAACCATAGAAAGAAGGAATGAAATTTCATGAAGAGGGCTCCTGGTCTAGCTGAGGCTGCAAGTTGGCTAAAGGCCAGCGGATATTTTCCTACTCCCACGCTCTCGTGTCTACACGCGCGTATACCAGAGCATCGCGACTCGAGCACAGTCTGCCTCATAGCGAATGCGACCCGGCACCCCATCGACTACTCGGACTACTTAAATCACTTTGAACGTACGTCGTAGATCTGCTCGGCCAGATTCCGAGTGAAAAACCACCGAGTCTCACGTGAGAATGAGACAGGTGGGCAGAGGGCTCTGCCTTGCTTGGGAACTATGCAAAAGCCAACGTATTTTTTTTTATAAATCGTTAATTCATTCTCTTACTATGGATCATTGAAACGAACGTTGAAGCATGAAATCAAAGAAACTCAGCGTGTAATTGAAAAAAAGTTATGGTTTAAAATCTTTTCGGGGTAATGTACAGATATAAAAAAATTGGTACTCTTTTACCGATCGCCGCGAGAAATATATTCAATATATATGGGGGAGAGTTCAAAAAGAAAAATTACAAAAAAGTTCTCTCTGCAACGATGTAAGATTTTTTAAATCTCAATTTTAAGCCACCGAAGTGTAGCGGAGTTAAAACTGCACATAGAACAAAAAACTTGAATACGTCTTAATATTGATCGTGGTTAAAAAAAATCATCTGGAAGGATTCCATCCGTGAAGAGCCCGAAGAATAACGAAATGAGAATCGTGAAATACACGCGCGAAGATGGTCGAATGCGGCTTACGTAACGCAACGAAAGTGTGCGGTAAAGTAAAAAAAAGAAATAAAGAACGCCCCTAAAGATGGTCGAAAATTCGAGTAAGATGATCTTGTCTCGCGCAATTCGCGTGGCCCCGGAAACGCAAGCACGTGCATCACGTGCAAGAACCGAGAATAGAGACAGTGGAAGATCTCGGGATATTCCATCGCGTGCCGAATCCCGAGATTCTTTCCTCATCCACGATTCAACACCGTTTGCATTCCTTCTCTTTCTTTGTTTAAACAATTTTCGCTCACAGCGAACACATTTTTTTTTCTCATAAGGTTGCCCAAATGAGCTTTGTCTATCCGCAGAACAATCTCGTTTAGGCGGTTCTGGGCTATTTATAGCAAATGGTGGGTCGGGGGAGTGAGTCGAACGGAGAGACGAGGCCGAGCTAAGATTTATCGAGAAAGTGTAGTTCGATTTCCAATCGCGGCCTGGGATTCGCTCGGGCCATGCAGCCATTCGGGCGAAGGATGGAAAGAAAGAAACCGATGTATAGAGCTACCTACTTGCCCGCCTATCAGGCTTACTATATACACGGTACGACATAGCTGTGTGTAGTGCAGGTATAGAACTAATAGGAATAACGAGAAAGACGAAAAGACTGCGAACAAACGGAACGAAGCGAACGGCGAGAAGAGCGAGACAACAAGATCGCTACTTTGAGTGAGCCAATTCCGCGAATTCCCGAACGGCTCTCGGTCTCACTCGGATGTTTGGCCTCTTCGACTTGGTACACGAGCGACCTGCGGGAGGAGTTGCCGGCCTCTGCGAAATGTTCAATGACACAGTGATTGGCATATTAAGAAAGATGAAAAGATTTTTGACACAGTATTGCTCTACAAAATGAGAATACTATATCGTGCGACAAGGGACGAAAGTTGGCGTTTGCGACGACTGCGAAGTTTCCCTCACGCGATGCCACTCATCCGCTTCTTCGATCAACTTTTTTGGTAGGCCCGACATAAAGTGCGTTTACTTCCATTGAATCGCACTTACGTGTGAAATCTTTTAATTCCGTAAAATAAAAAATTTGCGAAAGGAACTCATCTAAACCGCAATGATGTCGAACGCATTTTTTAGGTCAGAATAATAAAATGTTTTTAATAGTTGATTCGGATCACTCAGCTAAAATTGCTCATTGCAAAAATTTATTCAAGTTGTTTAAATCATATACATTTTTTTTGGGTGGGTAAATATATTTGCACAGATTTCTGTATCTTTATTTATCAGCAGTAATTAACGTCATCATTTATGACGAAGATTGTCAGAATACACAATTGGATTCTCAATTGCCGTTTGTCTTTTAGGACAGATCTCGTAGGCACACTTCCGGAACGTATCCCGGCGAGACTCTGCTACACGAGAAAACTTGTTTGAAGTTTGGATCGAGACCCAAAGCGGTGTCTACAAAGAATTGTGACGTTTTATCGAGCGTGCTAGCGCAATGGGTCTGAAATGATAAATATTTTATATTCCTCTGATCCATAGATGATCTATAGATCCACAAAGGCTGAAACCCTTCTTGAATAATTGTCAATTATTCAAGACCATACGTAACCTCCTCGATTCATTATTGACAAAGGGAAAATAGCATAACTGTTTCTTACATTTGCAAATGATAGGAAGAAAAGTTTCTCGTAGTTCAATTTCGATATTTTATCGCCCATGGTATTCGCACGTTTTGCCAATCTAACATCGTGCTCGCCTTCGATCGCGACGGTTCGCTTGAAACCATTCCACGCTGCCTCCAAACCGTGTACCGCATTCGTTACACTTATGGTTTTTTCCATTATTTCGGACATCTTTGGCGGGTTGGAAGCCAGAGATACCCGAAAAAGGCACGTACCCATCATTCCCAATGGTTGTCCAAGTGCTTAAATTATAGATAAGATTATTCGTCTATACAAAATCGAAATGGTAATGAAAGCATGAGCCAATTTAAGAAAATACGAATTTACCCCATCGGAAATAAATGAACTTTCTCCATAGTTGAGAGCCAATTACAGAACCCAGAGCGCCATAATTCAATGATCTGCATAAGATACCGCAATAATTAGATGATTTGATATTAGATTAGATTAATTAAATATTAGAGTAAGAAAATTCGTCTTTGCCGTTAATTCGTTAGAAGAAAAGAAAGTCAACTCACGAAGGTCGATCACTCCCGAATCTGGTGAATGCCTCTTGCGAAATTGTATTAATGATAACTGCGATTGAAAATATATTTATTTCAGTCGGTGCGAAAAATGCGGTTTTTCGCACGCAAACCCCACCAACACCCAATAGCGTGTAATCCCATTTTGACACCTTGTGAAATGAAATTGGATATACGTGCGATAAACGTTTTCTGACCTCTTGTGATTGCAACACTCGTTAGAAAAAGTTTTATCGCACTAGTATCGTGATGTACTATTTTTTAACACGTGCACGAAAAGTCCCGCGTTTCATGTTTCTAAAGCATGGCGCAAATGGTATATTGTAGTGAGGTATGCGAGGAAAAAGCGGACACCCCGCGACGGTTAGGTCGTAGGCAGCAATCTCCTCTCGCGATACAAGTAACACTCTATTTCGCCTCTTGTCTCTGAAGCGCTCAATCAGGCTCATGCGCCGCTTCCCGACATTCATAGAACGACCACTTCCCCGCACCCGTATCACAATATACTATTGCTGTACATGATAAAACCGTCTTTAAGATTCCAGACACCGATAAAATAAAGATCAAGAAAACGAACGATGACACAGAGTAACGAAAAATTATGAATTAGAAAAATACATTCTGCAGTATCGTGCGCAGATCGGATCGATTCTACTTCTTGCAGGAGCGTTCCTCGCTCCCATCTTCGGAAGCTCAATACTAGATCCACCCAAGATTCATCGTGCAGAGGGGGCTAAAAAATGTGAAATAATTGTCTTAAATCCTTGACCATCCTTCGCAAAGTATACTGCTATTAATATAGAGAACTGTATTATACCCTGATTATAATAGCTGGCTGCGTGAAGGTATTTTGGTATGGGAATTTCGCGAGATCCGCTGATCTCGTTACGTAAAATTTCAGAGCGTCCCGCTGCCAATCGGTTCCGCGGTAATCGGCGTACGGTCGTCCGAGATGCTCATCCTGTATCCATTTTTATAAACGACCGCCAGAGATTAGTTTTACTTCAATATTGTCGGGTTCGCATTCTGCGGGGTTCCCATCGGGGCAAAGATAGTTAAAAAAAAGGCCACGTGTATTAATTTCGATAAATTTTTTTTTTGTTCGGGAAATTGAAAACTCGAGTAATTGTCATTTCGGGCCATTATTCGGATATCTGTTATTCTGTTATTCTGTGGCCTTCAATTGATCTGTCTTTTTTTCTCGGCCATTCTCTCCGCGACCTGTTTTTTCTCTGGAATTTTTTCCTAGTACCGAAGGCAACAAATTACCTCGAAACTTTTGATGCGCTGTTCACATCTTAACTTCTCCTCTTGTTTGACCGAAATGTATTTCGAGAGTGCCGTCAGAAGTGTCTCAAGTTCGGGGATTCTGTCGCGCGATTGAAGATATTGCAGATGAAGCCTAAAACAAGCGTCATCACCCGGCGGGCTACTGCACCAGAATGGCTAGACGAACGGGACGTCTATCAGTTAGCAAATAATGCAATGAAAAGAACTAGAACAAGGCCGATTGTTTGCAATCTTTCGACCGATCGAACGCACGACGGCCATTTTTCATTCTTATACGTAATTTCGAAAGTAAACAATTATATGTATGGAAACATTACGAGCGACAATTCCGATATCCTCTTGAGTTCCGCTTTCGCTTTGAGGTGCTGCGATGATAAATATTCAATTTCCTTGTTGACTGTTTCGGCCTCTCGATAAAGTTCGTCGTGCTTCTTGCGTTCTCTAGGCGTCAGTGCTTCTTTTCGCTTCGGTATTTTCGGCATCTTTTTGTAGATCGCTAATTTCATTTGCATGTCGATGTTGGCGTACATTCTTCGAATCTGCAGAACTCAATGCTCATTTTATGAAATCCGGAGTGATTACATTTTTGTGAACTATTTGTCGATACAACAAATACAGTATGGTTTACCGGAGTTCTCAATGACTTTGGATAGATTTTCCACCAAGTGTGATTTAACGCTACATCTTTCATAAGAGGTGTTGCGCAGCGCCTGTACGAATATAAGCCGTTTATGCATCACACTACCGATTACTTATTCAAATAATGCACCGCAAAAATATGAATTTTTCTAGATTATTTCGGAGGTCAAACGTTACTTAACGTTGTGTCTATCGGTGGTAGGCCCAATATCTTCCGCGTGTCTTTACCGGCGTATTGAACTAGCTGATACGTTATCCGCCATAGAATAATATTCCCTATTGGCACCAAATCGATTACAGTTAAAGTTTCTTGTGATTATAATCTTTAAAAAATCAGATCGTATATACTCAAGTCTCTGTCGCCCAAATCCTGAATTTTTCGTCCAAGAGTTTCTATAAATTGCGTATGCGCGAACCATGTCTTGAACATGCCATTCTTCGTTAACGGAACTATCACATTCGATGTTACTAAATTTATCCAATAATTGTCCACATAACCAGTCCAATTTCTCTGCAATCAAAGCTGATCAGTTATGTTACAATCATTCTACGTTTTTGAACAACAGTTTTTTACGTTTTCGGGAACTCTGCGGTTTTTGTTCCAAAAAACCGGCCACTCGCTTAGTCGCATCAGATTATGTCCATCATATTTTTGTTCATCCGACAGTGTTGCTCCCTGATTACGCAGTTTCGTGTGACGGTACATTAATGGTATTTTTTTTTTTTTTGTATATATGTAAGTTTGGACTGATGACAAATCGGCGAAGCTTTTCCAATCGTAACAAATCACGGAAGCTTTTTTGCTGTAATTAAGCGTATGATCAAATGTATATACGCATTTACTCAGTCGTTCAGTTCCACAGCGAAAAAAAATGCGTGGTCACTTCTGAAGACGCTGAATGTATGCTGGTTTGTGATTTGTTACAATTGGAGCTCATCCGTCGACGGGTCATAATCATTTTAATGCATGCTTCTGACCAGAACTGGGGTATATAACTCAATTTCTCCGAGTAAGCCGCTACGTAGTCTTGTCGCCAACTTCGAATCCATCCCATCTGCTATCAACTTTTTTATCACCCCCATGGATATGTTTATATATGTTTCTCCGTATATTGGTTTATATGGCGGTTCCAACTGTAAATTAAGACCCAACAAAGCTTCAACGGATGACTACAGATTATCGAAGGGAATTATGAATTGTTTTGCACATACAATAATTGCACCCTTTTTATCCCTGCGCCTCCTGTGGCTCACAATCTCTACCGAGAAAAGCGATGAATTTAGTCCGATGGTGACAGCCCAATTTTCGAGCTCCCACCATGTTTGGTGAGTCAAGGCATCTTTTAAAAACTTGATAACCGGCTTCAGACCCGCCGCATTAAGCGCTTCTGGAATGGTCATATCATCAAACAAAATTTTCTCAATGTTATCTTGCTTGATGTTTTTCTTCTCGTCGCTTTATGTCAGATAATAGTCGTATACAGAAGGATCTTTAAGGGCATACAGAACGAGCCCAAGAAAGGAGGGGAATATTTTTATAATCGAATTCGTACGTACCTTGATCCATGCATGACTGATGGTATCGTTTCATTAACTGTACGACCGGTGGATCCGAATCACCTGGAGTAATAATAATTTTTTATTCCACGGGCTTCATAACATGTATGAACTCAAGAACAGGTTACACTCAGGTTTTGAAGATTAAATGATTAACTTGTAAAAGGCAGGGTTACCCGCATTTCGCTATATGCTGTTTTATTTCGAAGCGTTTTCGGAAAATGTGGCTCACGAAATGTTTGATAAATGGATCAATGTAACAATCTGCAGGAAATAAATAGCGACTTACTCGGAGCCTGCGTTAGAGTTGTTCTCTCGCGAAAATTAATACTCGGAATCTGATTTTTGAGATATTCCTCTTGCGTTTGATGACCATAAAATTCTTCGGGTGGTCCTCTACCGCACGCGAATTGATAAAAATCAATGCAGGCACTTGCATTCCAATCGATCAACTTATCGAATGCTTTAGCTACATTCCAATTGATTGCATCATAAATGATAATAATTCGTATCAATGATTAATTTGTCAATGAAAAAGAAACACAATATTGGGGTTTGCTGTAAAAAAAAAGGTCCCATTGTGGATTCCTGAAATGTCGGTATACCTGTTTTCTGACAACCTTGGGTTCTACAATAGTTCAGTTCATCAGGCTCTCCTAGGGTATATGTAATAAGCCCAAGACACAAAACAAGGATTCTGCATTTGAAACACATTTTCGTATCAGAAATAGAGAAAAGCGTAAGTGAATTAGCAGAATAAAAAACGAATTAATTACTTACGCAATAGATGGATGCACGTTTATGTGAACGCTCATGGTTATTGTTGGGAATCACGTTTTTCTCTGGTCAAGTTTCATTTCGAAAAGGAACAAATACGCTCGTGAATTTCCAAAAGCCGGAAATTTTTCTCATAAATGTCTTATTTCAGTAGTTCGTGTCCGAGTAATAACAGAGTATCGGTACGTTTTTTTTTACTGATATATCATCGTTGAAATTCCCGGAACTCTATTATTTTCCACCGGTTTTACTTGTAATTTTCTAGTCTTTGGATCACGAGCTATGATAGCGATTTCGACTTCCTCAATAATTTTGGGTTTTATAAACCTCGAGAACGTGTTTACTTCCTTATGGAGGGTGCTTAATTTTTGTGGAAATTACACTGCTTTGTCGGAATTTCAGTTAAAACTTATTGGAAATGTTTTCGAATCATAAAAAAAATAGATTTACAAAAGATATCAGTTTGCGTGTATGCACCTAATAGATTTGCAAATATTGGAATTCCTATAGATTTCAACGCTTCATCGTCATTTCGACTTTCTCTTCATGCCTTTCGTTGTGCGGCCGCGAACTACGATTCGTAGCACGAGGTCGAACATTAATTATTCGCGGTCTAACCGCGCAGCCTCGCAAGTTTTCAATGTATCAGATATTCAATGTCGATTCACTCAAGGGATTCCACGTACTAGCAGTTACCGGTTTCACCCGTTGAAATTATCATTTATATCCCATTCGTGTTCGCGATAACGAATATTACCAAATCTATAAGGCTACGATCAATTCCCGAATGTGCGCACTTATTGAATCTACCAACACGCCCTTTTTTTCGCTTCCAAATGGTCACACGAGACAACGACATTTTTATGCTTGTCCACATGAATTGGGCTTTTCGTTTTTGTTTCATTGCAAAAAGAAATCTAACTGCGGATAATCGGCCGAATTGAAGTTGAACCAGTTTCTCACGTATCTAGCCGAATCGCTCGGAGAAAAAAAATATATCGTTCTTCATAAACCTAACTTTATAATCCAGCGGCGTCACGTTCATAAACTCTTCCTTCACATTGAAACTAACAAAGTTGTTGCTCGATCGTAAAAATCTTGAAGATAAAATCTGTGTCTCCATTACGACGTGTCGAAGACGAAATATCTTTGCACTTTATCCTCATAACATCGTATACTATCTTAACGATATGATAAATCTCGTTTGTAAATAAAAAAAAATATATATACATATTATATATGACGTTCGGTGAAAATCACCTGACGGCACAGGGCACTTTTCTCCTGATGCACGGAGGTTTCGGTATCTTCAGTCGGGAACTTTTTTTTTTTACGTTACCCATACGTTTTCACTCTCGGGGAATCTCGTTTCGTTCATCCAGATATAGTGGCCCGTGAGAACGAAGCGCGGTATCGCTGGGTTTGGAAACCAGAAGAGCAGCAGAAAAGGGGGTTTTTGAGGGGGCGGGAGGGGGTATGCTCCCGATAAGCGGGCGTGGAGACGCGGAAAAAAACTCGGACGCGATCTATCCCCGTCCGTCGAGAAATCGCCATCGTAAAACGGGGATTTGCATAGCTCGGTTGGTTCGGTTCTGTGGGATCCAGGGGGTGGCCCGAGCCGCACGATGGATCGATGCGCGCTCGGTTCGAGTGTTACGTATGTGCTCGATCCTTCTATAGGTATACCTTCGAATGTGCCGTTCCAATGTAGCGATCGTCGAATCATGAACGTATTAGGCGACCGTGTGGAAGTTCTCTATCGTTAGACCAGCCTGAACGTCCTGGGCGCGCTCGCAGTCCTCGCGTGTACCATACCAAGCATCAACCCCTTTCGTCTGCTCGTCTCGGCGCTCTCCGTCAACCGCGATAATCGGAAGTGTAGCCAGATCGATTATTAACGAAACGAAAGTGTGGAGAGGACCGATTATACGATCAGGTACGGCACTAACGAGCCGGTGATACAACCCACCCGGTTATATCCTAACGTTTCGCGGCTTGAGACATTAATGGGACGATGAGGGTGATGCGGCTAAAAGAGTAATCGTATCAATATTTTGGATTATCGTTTTGTTCTATTCGAAGTTTAAGGTAATCGAAATTCATGAATGGAACTAGTGGCAAGTTACCTTCAATATGTAGTAAAAAAAATTCGAGCAAAGAAATTATGGATTGAATGGAAAACGTTATAAGATTGGTATTCGAGGGTAGAGAGCATTTGGCGAAATAGATGAATGCGATCGAATTATTTAATCTAGCCATTATGACTAGATGTCTGTATTTGAATTACATTTAAAAAGAGTCAACATTTTAGTCTTGATCATCCGTGATCGAAATTATATCGATTCTCGTCAAGAAACGCAGCATTGGAAAAACGGTATGAACGTGCCTACGGTAGTCTGGGTCGAAAAAAATCGCTGTAATTGTGCGAACGTTTCTGGAATTTAAATGTTGGAAGTGCAAGATGTCCGTTCCGAGTCGGTGAGTTGCTGAAAACAAAACGGGCGACGGTGTGGAGCCTCGGGAGGATTGGATGTAAAGTTTCAGTGCCGTGGGCGCGTCAGCGCAAAGGGACACAGATACAAGAACGGTAGAATCGCGAATGTAGGCGCTGGTGGGCTTTTGGGGCAACTCCGATGCCTTTGCCGTTGCTACGCGTACCTTCATGTAGCCCGACGGCTTTTCGTTCGCCGGGCGTCGGACAGGAGTAATATCGCTCACCGTGCTTTTTGCCACTTTTAATCTGTAAATGTATCTTGCCACCGGTTCTTCTTGTGGCAAACGCGGCGGCGGCGAGCACAGGGGATGAAAGCTCTTGGAGCAAACCGTAGAACTCGATTCTCGAGTGGATATGCGGGGATGCGGAGAACGTAGGTACGATAATTTATAGAGGGCATCCCCTTCACGAGCTTCGTAAACCTTCCAGCCAAATCCCCCTCAATCCTCCCGTGAACCCGTTCGATGTATTCCCGGCACCCGCGCTGGACAAACCATACGCACACGTGCGTGCGGTCAGATAGATTGGTAGGCTCAGAAGCTATATCTCTCTCTCGGTCTTCGCGTCGCATCGAAAATCCATCGATCGAATGAAATTTCGGCATCGGCGAAGGCGACTTTTTATTTTTTCAATCGATGTTTTCACTTTGGATTATTGGCAAAATGGTCGAACGTTATTTTTTAGGCTTTCCTTTCACGTTTCAGGTCGCTTGGCTAGACCTTACAGCGATGAGCGTATGGAGCATCCGAGATACTATCCTCTCCCACACTGCCCACATGAATAAGAAAAAGTAAGTCGCAACATTTATTTATAATATATCCAATTTTAATTGGAAAATAATATATTAAAGACACATATTAAAATACACTTCCGCTAACATGTGTCACGTAATATATCACGAATTTGTAATTAATATGTAAATAATATAGAAAGGATAAATTCCATATACATCTAAAATACACTCTTTTTCTTCATTCGAACTACTCGGGATTTGGTTTTATCTTGATGACACGTCGTGGGAAAAATTAGGTGGAAAAGCGTTGTCATGTTTCGTACCCTTTTTTTGGAGCAATTTTAGCGTCACGTCGTATCTTTGATACATCAGTACCGAGTAAAATCACGAGAAATCGCCTCGCTCGGTTATAACACTGTGTAATCCCCTTCCGCAGGTAAATAATGGAGACTAAATTCCTTTTATTGCTCGGAAAGGTGTTGAATTCACCGGGTTGCTTTATGGCCCGCTTATAAAGGGATAAATGCTACCCGGAATCGTGCCGGTACTCGAAAATACATGTTGTGTATCCGCGAAATGTATGTGTCTGATACGTTAGTAGGGTATTACAGTGACGTGAACGACACTCAATTGCCGGTGGTCTTCAATTATGGTGATTCGACTGTGATCTTAGAGAAAAGTAAGCGGTACGTTGGCCCCCGGGGCGCCCTGCCTATAAATATAATTTATGTTCTCCAGCCATGCACAAGCCGCAAGTCACCAATGCGGTAATACATCGTTCTACGTACGGTACACTTCGAACTGGCGTGGACTCCGACCACGAATGATTATGTGTACGGGTTTCATGAACTGCTTTTTCAACACGAATACATGCATTCGGGCAGATACGCGTGTGTCGCCAGTTCAGCCCAGTCGCGTGCAAACGTTCCGCATTACGTACGCGTACTTACCTATTTATGATCGGCTCGCCGATTCTGCCTCGGAGATAACATTGTGAGCGAAAGAGAGAAAAAAAAGCGTCGAAAAACGAAGGAATTAAACTATCGATCGGCGCGACGGGCGTGTTTAGAGAATTTTCTTCTCCTCTTTCTCGTCGAACGAATGGGCGAAGGGACCCCGGCGAGCGGACAGCATGCATTTATTCATGCTGACACGCCGAAGAATTTCAATCAAACGATTCAATGTGTTTTATGACCAGAATATCGGAGTATCGAGGAGACGCCGCAGTCGAGAGGTAGAACCTCTCGAGACAATCCGGCATTTAGCGTGAATGGAGTGCACTCGGAGAAGAAGTCGGTCATGTTCATTCGGAAAGATTCGGGTCTCTTCTCCGGAAGAAAAGATACGACGAGTATATCGAGAGAAGCTCTGTCCTTCCTCGCGAACTGAGTGGACGTGAAATTCCGTAATCCTCGTACGGAGTCGAGTCGATGAGGGGTAGTTTCGATTCTCCGGGCCCCTATACGGACTTCCAATTTCTCTCTTTCTTGCACTCTCTTTCCTCTCGGGTTTTTTTTTTCTTTCTCTCTTTTTTTTTCGTTTCGGTCCTATTCCGGAGGGAAAACCTACTTCACTTGCTCTCTCTCGCTCAATAAAATCTATTCGAGCCGAGCCGCGCAATTTCGTAGCAAAGTGGGCAGGCAACCTTCGAGTTCGCGGACCCGCGCACACGCTAAATTTTATTTTCCTCGTCCCGTTCCACCTCTGCAGCGGTACCCAGCCACGCCGAACTTTTACTGTTTTCCAATTCTCGGATGGGCCATACCCCGTCCCGCCCCCTTGCCCAGCTGGGTGGTCTCTGTTTATATACGGGTGCAGTCTCGCACGAACGTACCTAATGCTACAGGCGCAGTTACTCCACGGATGTGCTGCAAGCTCGCGCGATCTAGCGAGGCGTTCGTACGAATAGCGTAATAGCGCGAGTGCCAGTCCACCCTCCCGCGCGCCCCCAGAATGCTCATTGCTCGTTGGAAGAATGAAGTGCTCGCGCATATCGAGTAACACTGATCCCGTTCACCCAACGCTGGATCGCCGAATCGTTTGGCCTGGAAAAAAAGAACCTGCACATCGAACGAGAGTCCTTTTTCCGTCCAAACCCGTTCACCCCCATAGCTCGTATTTGCGCTTGCGACCCTCGTTGCTCTCGTTCGATGCATTCCATGGGATGGAATGTAAAGTTTGCACGAAAAAAAAACGTAAATAAGAAGATCGGGAGTTGATTACGGTAATGCCTTTGTGAATAAACCGAGTGAAAAATACGAGCGGACGGGGGTTGTGCCGTACAGCGACGCGTATATCTCTACACTTCACTGCAGTGGATACGGATATACCCTCCTTCGTTTTCCCAGATACCGTTGTAGCTATTCTTTCGAGCTCTATCAACTACTGTTGCGTTGCTCTGCGAGCCACGAAGACAGATGGTAAATGAGAAAGGACGTGACTGAAATTTATTGGAAGAACACCGGGTATTCTTCGCTTTTCTTTTATCACGCGAGACTTTTAGGAATAATGAAAAAGTTGGTGATGCGCGAGGATGGGGCAATTCGTTACTCTGTCATCGGTTGTTAACGGCGCCTAATGAGGGTCGAGGGTTATGCTGAGAGATGCCGTGTCGCTTGGGAGACCAAGTTTATCCGACGATTGTTTGAACCACAAAATCTTCGGATAAGTTCAATGCGGCGGAATTCAACTGTTCAATTTGGACGTGTATGGACTCATTTTAAATTGGCGCACGAAAGAACGGAAACTACCGGCAGGCATCATGCCTCATCGGGCGATAACGGGAATATCCACGCGAAGACGATAGCTTCGACGATCGTCGTTACTTTTGCCTCGTTCGTCGGGACCGAGAAACCCCGGCGAGTCCGTTCCTTTCACTACGGGAAAAGCGATGCACAACATTTTCACGAACCAACCACGAAACGTCGGGGCCGCCGCGGTACACCGTGAATGGAAAATGAGAAAGAGCGAGAGTTGAACGGGCGAATACTGCGGAGGAGTGCATGGAAACGCAGTAAAAATCACTCGACGAAGGATTTGGCGCCGGGCCCACTGAACTCTCTCACCGAGGCGGAACGCGTTCTCCAGCTTCGACCTCCGCGCATATTTTCTATACGTACCGTGTAATACGCTATAGGCATAGAATCTTGTAGCGCGGGATACGAAACGAATTTGAATATTTCCTCGTTCATCCCCTGTCGACTTGCCTTTGCATCGGATAAAGGAAGCTCACCACTGTTTCTTCCTCAGGGTCTCTCTAGCCTTTTACCGCGCTATCCTCTTTTTGTCCGTTCTACTTTCGACCCGCGAAAGAGGAATCCCTCGGGAACATTATTATGCCGCGAAATTCGTCTAGACGGTAGATTTCGTTGTACGTCCGAAGAAGAGGTTTCGGATCTCACGGGGTGTGCCGTTTCCGCTGTTTTTCGAATGACTTCACGCGAAAAATCATACATCTTCTGCGAAGGATATTTGGGGAAAGGATAAGAGGCTCGTTGTCGCAGTACAAGGAAAATGAAGCACGGCTGATGGTTCTGATCGATAACGGAGCTGAGTCATGCAAGAAAACGACCTCTTCCGAGATCCATTGATGATCGGATTCGCTATGCTAACCTATGTCGTTACTTCCGTCCGGTACTCTCTTCGGACAAGACCGATCGGAGACGGTACGAAACTTTGGCAAAGTTGGTAGTGGAGAAGAAACGGTTCTGGTTACTGCCAGGGCTCTGCAAGATGACGTTACTGCAGTTGCACTAGCTGCGCCGGGTTACTTGCCTCGCGGTAGTTCCCGCGGAAGGAAAGAGATATTTATTGTTCCCGGGTAGCGAGAGAGTCTCCCTTAAGAGCATCCGTAACGCGGTCACAAATTATGTATGCTGATATGAGTACGAATGGATGACGCGGTCAGGTACTCGACGTTGTTGCTCCCATCCTCTTCGTAGTTGCACGTGTAACTATAGAAAATCTACCGCGCGTATACTGCAATTCCATAAAGTATTCGATGAAAAAGAAGAAAAGACCAGTGGAAGTCTCGCAAAGCGAGAAGTAGTTACAAGTATAATGCGAAATGAGAGGTCGAAAGAGAGAATGAAAAAAATACTGTACATTACCGGAAGTGGAATTTCTGTGGCATTGCGAGAAGTCTGAGCACATCTATAAACCCGGTCGAGCGGCGGTTATTTGTTGCTTGCATTTCTGCGTCATAAACGAATCGCGCTTGGTTTTGCAAGAGGTTGAAAAGTTCCAGAAGAGAGAAAATCGAGAGGACCCGAGAGAAGCGCAGTTGGAATGGAGAGAAAGAGCACAAGGGGGAATGGGAGTGAGAAGAAAGCGGGGGGAATACGGTTCGCCAGGTACACGATTTACGTTGGCCGCGGCCGGAGTCTCGAGTAGAATAAAGAAAGAGAGGAAGAGCGAAGGGGAACACCATTACAAACAAGTTGTAAGCAGACTATAAATATGCAGATGCATTCTGAAGATTGCGAGTGGCCTGGAGAACACCTTGGTTGGCCATCGGAAAGCGAAGAAGACGTCGGGGGGGGGGGGGGGGTATATAAATAAATGTATAGGCGCCAGTCTGTAAAGGACTATGGAAAATGGTATGGAAAATGGTATGTACAACAGTATACGGATGAGGTGAGCTGTTATGTGTTTTACGGAAATATACGAACGGGCTAGATGGTAAACAAAGAGAATTTAGTATGCTATGTCCGTAAGAATATTGTAGATAAAGCGAAGAAGACTCTGGCGCCTTCATCTTCTTGGGGTCTCACGGAACGAAATCTGAAATTGGTTAAGATGTATCATTAAAGAGAAAAGGGAGTCCTATGATTGTAGCGATATTATAAAAGGGTTCACTGGTGGAAGGGCTGGGCTGATCGGTTGCAAAAGACCTTTGCCAGACAACATTAGAATACACAATGGAAGAAAAAAAATTAAACAGGAGAATGAAAGGACCAAGATTTTAGGATAATTTATTGAAAACTAGTTAAACCTGCGCGCGCTGCCGCGCGCGAGCTTAGTCCAATCGCGCTGCCGCGCCTCGATTTCGACATTGACCGGTCAGCTGTCAAAAAAACTCACTGACAGGCGGACCGAACAAACTTTATTTTGCAGAAAAAAAAATGAAAATCCGCATGATCGAATTTTTCGACCAATCAGGTCGCGAATAAAAAGGTTACAATGGACTTCGATAATTTCGATATTTCGATCTCACCAACTTTTTAGGGGTGGACCACATCGGATTGCTATTATCGGACTCTAACCTCGAAGAATTAGAAACGCCATTTCATCGGATTCCAAAGGGGATAATAAATGCTTATCGAATAATCGAAGAAGAATGCTTCAGTAGTTCTAGTGCGATGCTTTTCTGAAGGATAAAGGACCTTCAGATTTAAGAATGACCAGAGTAAAGCCACGTTGCAGCATCGTCATCGCGACAATCATCCTTGAGAACACTGATGCAGAAGAATTAGAATCCCTGGTGGATTCGCGAAGTTCATGCGACGTTGACCTCGCACCGCGGTTGGAAGAGGTCACGTGGGACAGTGAAAGACAAACAGGACGATGAGGATCGGTCTTATGGGTGGAGGGAGGAAAGGAGGCGGAGGGTTAAAGCTCCTCAGGGTCGAGGAGGGTCGTCCGCCGAGGAAGATTAGCTCGCGCCCGTGCTCGAAGGGGAATTTTATGTGTCTGGCAGCCGGAAGCGCGTGTATCACCAGGGATTTCGAACATTGACTTGATGGCTCTCCTACTGCCATGGTGCTGGTGCAGCACCCGCGAGAATATCTCCGAAGAGACTCCCGGGTTCTTTCTCGATAAGAATATACCTCCGCAAATATCCAGCTTATTCGACGCCATTTTGCATCGTGTGCCAAGATAGAATGAGAGAGTAACCAAACCCTACACAGCCGAAACTGCCGTTGATAGTGGGATTTTGAAGACGGTTACATCCAGAATTGGCGAGCCGTAAGAGATAAAAACAGCCGTTAAGTTTCTTTTTTTCCTCGTTAATGTATCGCGTTATTCGGACTGAAGGAGAACGAGACTGCAGGCCGATATTCAGACCGTTACGCCTCAATACGGTTTTGTCGCATCAATTGAAGGTCGTTAATTGAAACCTTCACTTATTCCATTCGTACATTCGTACATTTGTTCTTTACGATACGCTGAATCTGGAAAAATATCGTGCAGTTTAGCGATAACGATGAAAACTGAATTTTAGAAAACGATCGTTCCATGCACGACCATGGAAGAATAGATTTCATTTTGATCTATGAGCTCGTTACCGTCTTCTCTCTCCCGTTTGTCGCGTTCCAGTTCTGAAACGTCCTCAAATTAGTTCTTCGTCGTTATATCAAAGAATGTAACTGATTGACTGAATCACAAGGCTTTCAAGATAAAACTAACGTGGGTCAATACCGTACGAGAATCTTCCAGCGTAGAAAGAAAAAAACAGGAATAGCAAAAGGAAGTTCGACTCCGTAGCGGAGTGGTTTCTTACGAGTGGAACTCCGGGGGACACTGGAGTCCAACCTAAAGGATTCTTGAATCTGGGGTAATGATATCGATTACTCGAAGCTTTCGTGCTGATATACCATACTGTTATACCACCGGACACACAGTGTTATACACGCGTTTACCAATGCACGTGTGTGTTACCGAGCAGCTTTCAGAGCGTCTCAGCTTGCGAGTGACGCCAGTGTTTTTAACAGCACAGTTTTATGCTTCTACCATACCCGGGAACAATCAATTCCCGGTCGGTTTTTCTACAGCGACCAAGTGTAAGAAAATCGTGTGCTTTGACTCTCGGATCGAAATGGATGAGGGAGCGTAGCAAAATCTGGCTATTGTCGTTACGTGGACTATCAACGAGCGCTGGCATCGTCCTGTCCCTTGGCCGTGAACCATCGATCGCTGATCTCGAATGTATGCCGGATCCGTCAGCACCTATAAAGTCAATGGTTCGAGAACGAAACTTTCGCTAGTTTCGTCCAATGCGTTGCAACGGCGAATACCGTCGTAGGCCCGAGCCAGAACAGTCGTTCGATAACCGAGTTCATCGAATCGCACGGCCAACCTGGAGCTTCTATCATTGACGTCCAGTCCAGTCAGTGCATTCCTGGCATTCGAATCGTCCAAGTTCGTTCTGACTCGCCGAAACTTCGTTTCAGCTGTTAACAATTTATGGGCACGTATCCGTCACTTATCGCGCTGGTCCTGTGGCTCGTTATTTACCCATAAAAGTGACAAAAGAGACGATTGAAATCCGACTGAAATGTAGAAGAAAGCTGGGAATGCGAAAAAAGGAGAAGTCGGACAAGCCAGTAGCGGAAAAGAACGATAAGGATCCCGTTGCAATTCAGTAGGTTTTTATTCTCATCGATCGCCCTCGGTGGGAAAGGGGAGACGTACGCGAATCCACAGATTGGAGGAGAGGCTGAGGCCGGAGTTGAGCAAAGTTAAAAATTGTACGTCCCGTCGTGCTGGTGATGATCCCCTTCACCTAATTCCCTCTTTCCGTGAGCGGTTGTAATTTTTCCTGGGACGAGCAAGGCGCGTGTGCTTGCTGGTTTTGCTCGATGGGTCGCCTTAACGGTGCGGATGATATATCGTCGGTTAATGCAAGCGTCGCGACACCGGGCCGCGCACACGTACCATTTGCTTGCCGCATGCTTTTCCATGTACTCTATCCGTGTCTACGCGGAGGTAGCCAGATACGTACGAACAGGGGTGAGAGAGCTCGAAACCGCGAAGTGTGTGAGCCGCGGCATAAAGTGGCGTGATGCCATTTAGATTGCAATCTGATTCGCGCGCCCGCGTTATCGGCACCGACATAATTATTATCGCTCGCTACAATCGTAAATAGCGAGAGAGAGGGTGCAGAGAAATGGCGTGGGTGCGTGGATTTGTAACGTACTGAGTATTTGTATGATCGAGTCGATGAAAACCAACGATTCCGGTTTTTAGACCCTTTTCTTCCATATTTCCCGACTATAATATGATGATGGTTCGAATTCTTTTATCCACCGAAGAATAACGATTCGTTATCAACGTTTTCAGTCTATGAGTACGATATGA
The DNA here is from genome assembly GCA_963924025.1 of Ischnus inquisitorius. Classification (NCBI taxonomy): domain Eukaryota; kingdom Metazoa; phylum Arthropoda; class Insecta; order Hymenoptera; family Ichneumonidae; genus Ischnus; species Ischnus inquisitorius. Next base: position 9,186,933 of record OZ001246.1, read on the forward strand.
CTTTAGATCGTTGTTCAGGGTCGTAAGCACTTCGCATTTAGTGACAAATATACGATAACATTTTTTTTATCAATTTAATTAATTATTTACATTTTTTTTGTGTTAATAAATTGTGAATACGGCTTATCCGATTTTATTCGCGAATTCATACGACAAAGGTGATAAATTTGGCCCACCGAGATTAGCTCCGTAAGTGTATGGTAATAGGATCTGGCCATATTTATTTCTACTACCCTTTACCCGCAGACGGTCATGAAACCCACAGCATTATTGCGCAACGCTTATACAGGCACTATCGCTTGGATATTCGCATACTAACTTGCATGGGGTGTCGGACGATTCAAAACGTTTCCAGTGCTAATTCAATTACACTTGCCGGTGTTACCTAAGGCAGCACCCGGAGTCGAAGAATAATTAACGAGCTCGCTACGATCTTGTAATTAATATTTCAGGATGTGACAGGCGTAGATGCCGTATTCTGGCGGACGGGGGAGGAGAGAGGGGAGGCGAGAGGTCTAAATTTATCACGACTCGATTCGGGAGAGGTGTTAAACGATTAGCCGCCATGAGATAATGCGATAACCGCGTGCGAGCACAGGCCGTTCGAGCCGGTGCTGAATTAAATTTAGCGGTACGATCGCCACGGATTACCGCGGCGAATGGGGCGGAAGTAAAGGTGGGAAAGAAGCCCTGCCGAGGGGGAGGGAGATGTAAAAAAAAAAACGAGAACGAACGAGCGAAGGTGGAAAAGTAGCTCGGCGAACGCGAGAGGAAGTGGCAAGGGAAACGTGAGCCTAGCGGTCGCGCAAGCTCCCCGGACAAAATTAGTTTTTCTTAATTGGCGGAAGCCGCAGCCCGGAACCATCCTGATCCCCTTCCACCCCCCCTCCCCAGTCACCCGTGCGCTACCGTCATTGCCCTTTCGCTGTACCACGATATTCGATCGTACGTTCGTATAATTGGAAATCGTAAACTGGAATCTCAGCCGCGCGTTTCCTCTTCCGTTAACTCTTTTTACTATTTTTATCTTTTCCATTCTATAATGCCTTTTTTTCTCTTCGAAAACGCGCACGGTATTCCCGCATAATGACATCAGCTTTTTTTTTTTTTCGTTCGAGAGCTTCGAGTCAGGTTAAAAATGTAAAGATTCGATTGCATGAATAATTTTGTCGAGGGGAATACTCGAAGAATCGGAGCAAGTATATGAGTTGATTTGATTTTGGAAATCATGAATCATTTTTCTACCGTTCGCTCTTCTGTCGCAAAAGATCCGAAAGCTGTTAGCAATTAACGAAGTCGACGGATTCGCAGTAACATTCTTACTGGGACGGATATAAACTTTGGCCTAATTTCGCACGATTTTTTTGCCCAAAAGTATGAAGACGGCGCACAGTTAAATTTCGGTAAATCGGTCTTTCTCGAATGTTCTAGGATATGACGAAGAATTCGGAGGTCGCAGTTAATGAGAAATTATTTCCATTTCGGGCTTCTTGCCGTAATCGTGCTAACATAATGTTAGTGATATTCTCAGCGCGTGCATCGATTCTCCGATCAAGCAATCTATTTTCTCTGATAAATTCTCTTCACAAACGGTTGAGTTAATAAAATGCGGAAAAATAGCCATTGAGCCGCGGTTTTTTAATCGAAGATCCAGCGAACATTTAGTTTGGTAACATTTTATACGTCCAGAGAATCGGCAAGGTAACAAAAAAACATTTATAATTTTCAGGGATTAAAACTATGACCGTTAACTATTTAACTTCCCGTGATTGCGTTGTTACATAATCGCTTTGCATGGGAGTAAAAATAAAATGAATTTCGCGAGCGCATCGGCGTTAATTCGAGGACGTATTATTCCGTAAGTTCAGCGTGTCAACCGTGCCGATGTCGTCAAACCAAACCTGTACCCGATTAAAACGCATCGGATAACTCGTCATTTTGCTGGGCAACGCTGTACCAACGCCGCGACTATGCAAACAGCATAGAGCCGCATTTGCAGTAGCGACAAACGGCATTGAATAAATACGCATAGAGAGTAAATTTCCGAACGGTTTCATCGTTATAACCACGCTCACTTGGATTGAATGAAACCCACCGCGCATCGATACAACATTCTCGAAACGATTCGACCGTGTGTATCCGCGCACTCGCGTTTGTCGATACCGCGCGCGTACTTAATCTGGTTATACGAGAGCCGCACGACAAGAAAAACATTGTCTATTCGACAAGGAAATATATTTATACTCCTATCTGAATTTTTAAGCGCTTCTATTGGTGTAATAATGATAATAACAAAAGCTTTGAAACAATTCGCAGTGTTGAAAAACAAAATAGGCTTCGAGAAAAAAATCAATTATGGAATAATAAGAAAATCCGTCTAGTGACGGATGAACGAAGATGTCTGGAAATTGGGTGAAATATATATTGCACAAGAAACTCGCTTCGTCGTATTTTTTAAAAGTCTTTGAGCAAAATTTCGAATGCACGATAGTCGAGTAACTTGAAGGTCTAGTGGAATAAGTAAGCGGGTTTCTCCAGCGATTGAAGTACAGAAAATAAAGTACGAAGGGTTGGAAGAAATCTGAGGAAAATTATTGAGAAAAAGGTTTTGCGGTCTCTCGCAACGTCGATCTCACTGAAAAATTCTTTCACCGCAAGATCCTTTACAGAGGACTTTTTTTTTCAATATGAATAAATGTCTACATTTTTTTTGTCGCGAGCGCGGTAATCCTCTTGGAAAATTTGTCAAAGGTGACGAAAAGGGGAAAAAGAAGATCCTTAAAAAATCCGTAGAAATGAGGTAAAAACACGGATGATCATTTTATATCATATTTTTCATGCGTTTTTGTACCTCATATAAAATCTCTTTTCGCTTTCAGCACCTAACAAATGGAAGGTTATACAGGTTTACTGGCTTTGAGTGCATCAAACAGACGAACAGGCGTCTAGAAAATTCGTAACGAAAAAGGAAAACATTATCATTTAAGCGCTGCACCATAAGAGCGGCTCAAAGAGGCGTTAAAAATTGGTACTTCAATTCATACAGAATAAATACCTAGATTTGTGGAGCCATTTTTTTTGCTACTCTCTTCGCAAGCTGATATCGCCTGGAAAGATTATTACTCACGGAATTCGAAGACTCGATCAACGCATAGCAGAATTTTGAAAAATAGCTCGTCGATTCGCGAAAGTTGAAAGAAAAGTGTGAAAATCCTACACTCCTTGTGTAGACTGCGATACCAGGAGACGCGAATAATACGGAAACGGAGGAAAATCGATGGAAAACCAAGAAGTCCCGCATATTTCATCCACTTTTTGTTGCATCCCTTTGCGCAGGTCGTTCCTCTTTTTCGACACTCTCCGAAACTTTTTGCAACTTTTATCGTCGACGTCGTCGCCGGCGAAAGAAAGCTAGAAAGTTAGCCAACCGTCGCGGGCCTTATCCGTTCTCCATCGGGGTACCAAATTTGTCCTATTGAAAAACCGAGTGAGTTCGCGCGCTTCCGTCGTCTCTCGCGGCTCGCAATCGCTCATTGCCTCCCGTTTCCCCGTTTCGTCTATTCCCAGCTGTATCTGCGCTCCGCGTTGATCCTCGTTCCGCGACTAGTTGCGGTGTAATAACTTCGAAAATCACGATGCTATCGTTAATCACGATTCTCTGGTCTACCGGCTATTCGAAACAGCATTCAATTCCCAATGTATACACGCCGATTCGTCAGGAGTACCGACTACAGTTGCAATCTATTCGATCCTGCGACTCTCCCTCCTCCCTCCCGTGTCGCAAATATCGCAAATTCTGGCGCGCGAGCTTAACACAAATGAGGCACATCTATACCACTACCATCGGCCGACAAAATGCCCGTATTTTGCCAACAAATTTTCCATCCCCGTACGTCCGATGACTCTATGCCGACTCATTGAATTCTCTACGGCGCAATTTCTCGCAAACACACACGCACCTGCATCGGCGAATTAAACGAGAGTTTCGAAAGAATATTTCACAGAAAAATACGCCTTTTTCATTCTAAACAACGATGCCGCGTGTACATCGCAAAAAACAAAGAAACATTGTTATTCATCGTATTCTAAATTACTGACGAACAATGTTCTGGCGAAGTCACGATGTTGTACAATTTTGCGCCAATATTTATAAAAAGCTCAGAAAACATAATGTTATTATTATTTAGACATATTTTACTGAATACAATAACGAAATAACAGCTTATCGTTCGATGGTGAAATGCTGATTATAATATGTGATTATAGTAGATGCGTTATTTCGTATTTTTGTTGAATACATTTTTCTCATGATTCACCGTTTTTCGTCGGGATTTTGTTGGTTGTTCGACGTCTTGATGGTTTGGGGGCGAAGTTTCGGCACGATTCGTCAACGATTTCGTTCATCGCGATTCACCGGCGGCAACTGCTGTCCTACCTCACCGAGAATAGCCTCAATGAGTCCTTAACCAACGCTTCGGAGCTCTGATGTATTTCGCGGGTTGAATGGATTGTTTGCAGAAGCCACAGCTCGTTTCCGGGTGCCCCGCAACAATGGTAACCAATGGCACAACCGAGAAGGGAATTTCGTCGAAGCTACAGCGCTGTGAATGCCGCGAGTTTTGCCACGGCACATAGTTAATTAGTTACCGTAGAAGCATGTAACCGGAGGCGGAGGTTGTGTATGTACAGGCTGCGGCAAATTATGAAGTTGACCCTATTTCTTCCCCGTGTAACAAATACCCGAGAGTTTCAGTTGCGCAGCGAAGCGGGTAAATTCGGCACGTAATGAGAATAACGAAATAGTTGGATGTTAACAAACGTGCCGTTGAGCTGAATGAAGCCGTGAGTTGAAATCTTGTACGTCTTTCTTCAATACACTCGTCGCGCGAGGCTCGCAAAAGCAGCCACCGCTGAGTGGATTCGTGCTTCATTGTACTGGCAAATGAACACTAGCACTCTGTGTTAATGCTCAACTCGGATACGTACTACGACGAAGAGATGGACTTCCGGGCTACTTGAAACTGATAAGAACGGGATAAAATTTTTGCTCGATTCGAACAAATGTAAAACTATCTGTTTTCCAATGTTTGTTTTACATTTGTTCCAGTTCATTGAGTTTCATAGATTATTGAATCCAATGAGGACCGTCGGTTGAGGGAATGAAAAAATAAATATAGGCCGATACCGCGCATTTGTAATTCCATTATCCGTGAGTTTTTTTATGGATTCATTTTTAATGCACTTCTTTATTGATTATAAAAAAAATTGATTGCCATTAATAATATGAATTTGAAAAACTTAGTTTGAGCTGGTGGAAGTTGCGTCCGGAATTTCTTTACTTCTTTTCGCGCGAAACGCTCTGCAAAAGTTATTTTATTAATTCGAACGAAGGATTGTCGACTTATTCCTCGGATTTTCTTCTTCTCGTCTCCAATTACTTTGGTCCTCAACGCAAATCCTTTCATTATTTATCCTCTTTTCGTTTTTCTTTCCACGCCCATTCCCCGTAGCAAGACGACAAAAATATTAATCGTCAACGGCCTCTCATTCCCCCCTTTTTTCTTTCACTTTTTTTCGTCCCAACGTGACATTGTTTTTCTTCTTTCTTATTTTATCTCGACGCTCTGCTCTTCGGTCTCACTTCTCGGGTTTTCCGTGTCGTTGCCAATATAATTTTTCCTTTCACCGTAAACGAAGCAGCGAAGCGCCGGGGCTAACGTACAACGCCAGAGAGAGACCAGCACCGTCACGTAGATTTACGACTTAACGATAAGAAAAGTTCGCCAAAGCCACGCGGGTCTTGCTCTGCTTCGAGAGACTTTTTCATCCGACTTTAGGCGTCATCGAGAATATATACGATGCGTATCGGTTTTTATGGCCGATCGATTCCCACCGCCCCCCCCCCCCCCCCCCCTCCTTCACTACCGTCGAATTTTCTCATTTCGTCGATCTTCGTTTCTTTTTTGTGTTCTTTTTTTTTTCGTTCCTTTCCTTTTTTTTCTATCTTACGTCTCTGTATGAGAACATCCGCCTGACGTTACTCCGATCGTGCCAATCGAATATTCCTCCAATGTCGACGACGACACGGACGATTGAACAGACGAAGTTTTCATCGAGTTACCTACTCCCGAGTACCCACTCGCCTGCCATTGCATTCTGCGCTCGGAATAGACGAGATAACACTCACCCAAAGTTTTATTCTTCGCAGCAATTCGATCTTACTTTTCTTTTTTTTTTCCCCTCTGAAATTCAATTTTAACCAGACAGTTTTCGCAAGCTAAAACAATCTGTTGTATTAGTTTCTATCTTCGTCCTTCATCAGTTCTTAAAAAAATTCAATATCAAGATAAATTTTGAGTTTTCTCAGAGAATTGAAAAAATTGCAATGTTTTTAGGCCGTATGCCAATAGTGGGCGCGCGACGAATTTGAATAATTCCAACGCACTTCGTTTGGCAATCGATTCACTAAAAAAAAAGAGTTCGGTTCCCAATTTTTTTCCCGAGTGGAGGCTTTCATAATCGATTGAACATTTAAAAAAGTTTCCATACGCTGAACAATATCTAAAATCGAATCTTTGATTTTACTCAACCCGAACAAAAAACGATAAAAATTTTTTTTTCTGTAAAAAATGTTTTCAAAATGAATATCGTTGCTGGGCAAAACGGTATCCGACGCTCGCAGCACTAAAATTACTTAACGAACTTCCATGTAACGAACGGTTGATGTTTACAATCGAGTTTTGCCCAGAGCAAATCGTACGTATAGGTACATATATTTTTTTATCGTCGATTCTCCGAACAATCCGCCGAGAGTGATTTAGCCTTCATCCCTCTATTCAAACTCCCGGAACATTTTCGTGGAGCATCGTAATTTCGTTCCCGTTTCGTGTGACGCCCGAAACGATGCGATACGACCTACGGGCGGGTCAGTATAGACGATATAACAATCTCGTACAGGTTTAGTGTGGTCCGGAGTGTGTAGCATAAGCTGTCCGGCTCAGTGATTGGCTATTCGTAACGGCGAAAATCTGCACACAACGCGGCTTCACAAGCGTAAGCCCCGTCGGAATGGTCTATGAAAAATATGGCCCCAAATGCCATAGAACTTTGGAGTCAAGGAAAATCTAGTTTAATAGAATTAACTCAAAAGTGGTAAAATTTACATTGCTCGTTCGAAAGTATATTTCTTTTTTATAGATTTGATTTTAGTCCTTGTAAACAACGTCCCGAGTTTATTGGCAATGAATGCTGAGCGAAAGTTGACGTCACCACGAAATGAGACACAAGACAGTTCGCAGCTTGATACATTATGGGAAATAACTCGATTTCTTTTGATCTTACCGTCATAAGAGTTCCCATCAATATCATAGAGGACAAGATTCTCGATGAATTTACAGGAATAAGTTTTTTTCGTACGATCGATAGTTTCGATGTTTCAATCGATTGAAAATTGACCAGCCACTCTATAAGTTTCAAGTCATTCGCAACTACTGTCCGTACGTAAGGCGGTCTATGAAAAATATCGCTCGTACGCGGATAAGTCGTGCCAATGGCTGGTACCTAAAATGTGCTTCCAGGGCCAATCAGTGAATGGGATTCGACCCTGACCATCGTTCTCTCTGTATATTTGTAAGCACGGTTCCGCAACGCGTCTCGCGCAGCTTCCATCACCGCTAACGCCCGTAGCGAGGCCTCTCTATCGTTCGGCATCGTTCACAATTTACGTAATGCATCGTTCACCATAAATCCCGTAACGGGATACGGTAGAACGGATTGACGTTGGCATGTGTCGTTTGGCGAACGCGCTCGCAACGCGTTACCCAGACGACAGAGACAGAATCGGGCGCGCAAGCTTCGTTGGAAGCTCGCAGTGCAACTGGGGTTACCAGCGAAACGAGCGAACCGAGAGTTGGTCCAGAAAAGCAAAGTCACCCTCTCTTCGCCGTCCCTTCCCCGAGTTTCGAATCTCAGCGCTGGATACACGGGAGCGGGAACCACATGTCGAGATTGAGAGTAACACGCCAAGCCCAACTGCAGAGAGCCTGGACGACTACCCTCACTTTTATCAGTTTTTACCGTACTTTTTCCTTTCTATCGTTCGAACACTCTTTCACCGAGGTTCCAAGAGCCGGGTCTCTGGTAAATCATTCGAGTGCCGCGATTGGACGATTGAAAAGAAAAGTGCAGTAAACTCCACTGTCGTTAGTTTCAGTTAGTAATATACTTCTTTGAACATATCGCTAATATTTCTGTCGATTTCTTTGCCTACTATAACAAAAAATACAATAAAAATATCGTTTGTCACCGAAGGTTCTCAACGACGAATAGAAGCGATGCAAAATTATATATTTATTCTGTGACTTGAAGTTGTAATTTTTTTGTGAGTCATCAAAAATAGTTTTCGGAGGCATTGCGCTGCAACTTTCGAGAGTTAAGGGAATTCGAATTGTATCTTTCGTACACTCGCGTGGCCATAAAACGTCCGCTTACGTTTTATCTTTCTTTTCTTTTTGAAGTCCGTTCCTTTCTCACTGTTATTTCCGGCCACGCGTAAAATTCGAATAGCTTCGGAAGTGAGAGAGCTACGACCGTTTTTTTGAATGTAACTCGCTCCACCGTTATGTTCGTGATACACATGTATGCATGCGCTTCGGCGCTGTGCACTATATTCGCCGGTATTTCGTATAGGTCAGGGGGGTGTTCTTCGGTCGAGCCGAAACTTTCGAATGCACGCAGGCTCGATGTACTTACGAAAGGATCTGTGCGATGGATCCCACTGGCTTGGCTCTGGCACCTTGTGAAATATTCACAAGAATTCGCCTACCGGACGGCGGTCGAGTCGCGAATTATTGAACGTGTCTGCAGACTCCCGGCGATCCCGCCGCTTCTCCACCGGGGAAGCCAGAATGAAAGCCACCGAAACATATAGGCTCGATATGAAAGGGGCAAAAAAGAAGGAGCCTCGAATTTCTCGCCATCGCCGCTGGAAAATCATAAATGGCGAAAGACGAAAAGTTGGCTCCACCATCGAGACGGCACGTTCCGCAGTGAAGAGCTTTCGGAACTTTTCCAAGAAGAGTGCAATCAATTGATGTCTCATCGAAATTTTATGAGCGGCGATGCTTAGCTCGCGGCGATAGGATTAAACGAATAAACATTTTTTTTAGAATGATTTTTTTTGTTTTACAAAATGTTGCAGTTTTGGAGTGTCGCTGGAATTAGATAATTGCACGCGTTTTTTCGCATCCACTCATAACGCTTTTAAGATTCAATAAGTAAGCAATTGAAATGAGATAAGTATTGGGATTAATTCGTTAGCTGCGAATTTTCCTTATATCACAACGGGACAAAAATCGGTGATGATTGATGAAGCTCCGATGTGCAATGAGAACGAATCCGAAACTTCCGCCGCCTCCGCTTTGACGTTCTTTTTTCACCATAATTTTTTTCTCACGAGCTTCTCGTCACTCGGTATAATTAGCGAAAAGTAGAAACTCCGTTCCTCTTTCGCGCTCGCGCGACGAATAATTTTTGCTCCTCTCGACGACGAAACTTCCCAAGAGACAGAGACGGAGAGAGTGGGAAAGTCTACATAATTCTAACGCTGGTAAACTACCGTCTCTTACAAGCCCGTTGGCACCGCGTGTGTATCAACTTCCCCGAAAGTCCGCGGATGTTCGTATTTTCCGACGAATTAAGGAACTCGAGTCGACACACTCGTCTCGCTAGTTCACCAAACTCCGCCCCGTCCTCGCGCTATTTTCTTATCCGTTTGATTCCGCATGCCCAAGGACGTTGCGCACCACATCGTCCTCGCTTCGCTGACAGAAGAAAAGCTCCGAAGCCGTGCGGAATCTCTCTCGCTCGCTTTATTCGCGACAAGAAAGTTTCGAAACTTGATGCTCAACTGGAGACGCTCGCTCGGCCGGCTGGCCGTTCAAACATAGCGAGAACGAATTCGAAAAGACATCGTCGACACCGTTGGCGCATTCGACGAAAATATTTTTCTACATAAACAGACGAGTGGAGGCATTGTTCGGTACCGTGGTGTTCGGTGGTCCCGGAAATATCCTTGAATTTTCAACGTCGAGAAAAAGTCCCCGAACGTCCTTAAAGTTCTTCGCTGGCCCTTGATTTTTTTTTTCATTCCCTTTAATTTTAATCTTTTCAGTACTTTCCAACCGCACACGTTGGGGTGTCGCGAATATACATCCTGCATTTTTTACCAGTCATTACCTTTAACCCTCAGCTAAACTAAATGAAGGGCAAAAAATGGGATGAGTTTTGAAAGATCATTTCTTTACCGGTTCAAAGATAATTCTTTTCCGCAATTGCGTATTTTTGTTATGAGGAAAATATTCAAACTTTGTACAAGAGTAAAAGTCTCCCAAACGCGAGGGGTTAAAATGATTTCCCGTACATTTTCGACAACATTAAGCTCTACTTTGGCTTCCAGCCGATTATATGCTTCCTATCAGTATCAAAAAAAAAAAAAACATATTATTTAATAATTTCCTTCTTTTTCACCGTTCTTGAAAAACAAATTTTTAGTCTGCTTTTGCAGTTAATAATTTGTCTCATATGGCCCTGACCGATTTTTTCTTACCTCAGGATCATTACATTTATCATCGTTTAATTTAACTTTTTTTTCCCCGTCTCGCGGCATTTAAAATTGTCACCGATTGCTCGAGTCAAAAGATCGTTTTGAGTCGCATGAGTCACGGTTAATAAAAACGTTTCCAACAGCCATGAATGAAAAAAAGTTTTCATCGAAGGATCTATGAACAGTTTATTTAGTGAGTGTCATACTCTCGACGTTCCACGGAAATGTGTGTTAATATCTGTGCTTCCAAACTAATCTTCGTCGAATTCAGCGCACGATTTTCCGGGACGCTGTCGTGACACTTTTCAGACTGTTTTTTTAATAAGCACACACTCTCTGAATGATTCAACGGTGAAAAAAAAACAGGCAGTAAAACAAAAGGGTAGGACTTTTTACCGGAGTTTTATAAATTTGTTTGCCTTATTCATAAAAATTACAAACCGTACGCAATTAAGGAATTACACGCGAGTAAAGCGCATCCCCGTTACGTATTCACACGAAATATTTTTATCACTCATTTTCTTCGCACAAAGAGAGTAAAATGTGTAGATAAGCAGATAGAGAAAAGGACCCGGTGAAGGGCCACGTGCCAGTTATCGGCCTGGCTCGAGCGCGAAGCTTTTGAATAGCGTAGAATAGACGGAGATGGAACCACATGTGTTAAGCTTAGCGCCATATTTTTTACAAAGCTCGAGAACTGTCGTCGCAGCTATGTACAGAAGACTGTATGAGACGAAGAGGTGTGGGTAACGGAAAAACAAACTGCACACAGAACGGCGAGAAAAAAAAAGTAACCGAGCTAGCGAGGTGCGTTCCACGTCGGTGAAATAATTTAAGCTCCATCGGGTTATCCATGTTGGGGATCTCTGTGGAAAAGACCTCGAGAAATTATATTTTAACTTTTCCAATTTCGTTTTTGTTTTTAATTTATCCATAAATGGGCGCGTCGTGCTTACGAACCATAGCGATTTGTTAAAATTCTCTTTGTCCTTACGTCGCGAGACACGTTTTCCGAACGCTCGCGTTTCTCGATTGTCGCGTGTCAGACTAATCGTTAAATCCAATTTGCCGGCGCAAATTGTTCGGCATTCGAAATAATAAAGTTCGAAACTCTAGTTGAAGATATACGTGTTTAGTATTTTTGTTCGTTGTCGCGTCACGGTAGAAACTTGTATACTTTCGTTTTTTTCCTATTTCTCGCGACCATGCGAAACAGATAAATAAATTCGAATTTTTTCGTCGAGTAAAAATAACGGTTTTAAAACATTTTTTTCAGCGGGCCGCACATTTTTGTGCTACGGTGCTATGGTGCACCCAAAATGGTACGACTTTCACTCGCCCGTCAATGCTTTATGTGAAATTTTTTTGTTTATTTGATATTTTTTAATATATATTTTTCACCGACTCGAAAAATGTAACTGAATATTTTTAAGAGAGAGAGTAATGGTCTCAAAATGCATTTGATATTTGTTCACTCCAATATAAAAAATTTGTTGTATTCTTTTCTGAATGAGGAAGCCAACATTGGTTAAGCGCTATTCTCTCGGGGAAGCTTCGTTAACGAGGTTAAAAAACAATATGACGAAGCGACCGGCAAATTCAATTTGCATAATTTTTTTTTTGTCACCAGTTTTGTAAATTTTCTTCCTCCGCATCGCATAGAGTGGAGCGAGGCACTTGTCGCGTGTCTCGGATATATCGCGCGTCCAGAAATATATATGAGATGCGAGAGTGTGAGAGTCGGAGGGCGTTAAACGCCAACAACTCGGGCTAAATTGAATTGAATTTTCTCGAGGGGTTTACGTTTCACGCCGGGACCCTTTGCGAAGTGCGTTCCGTGGATATAACTACTTCGCCGTTTACGTCGACGACTCGGAGCTCCGTTCACGCTCGCTCATTCGCACACCATCCACAAACACACATGCACACAGTCGAAGTTTAAATTAGAGAGTGCGCTATCTGCTGCAACTCTCCTCGACGTGTTACTATATAGATATATGATTATACATTCGTATTTGTGTTACGTATGTTCGATCGCGTCCTATTTCCGTTGAAACGCGTGAAATTAATTACGTATTCATTCAAATCGACACGACGACTTCTTTACCCTTCGTAGAATTTAATTTACACGGTTAACGAGATTTGTTTCCCGATTTTTTTTTATAATTTTTTTTTCCCGATTGGATGTCGAGTTCGAATTTAGATGTCAATTATGTTGCGATGCCTGAAAAAAAGATGAGATCGTTATCGTTTATTCTGTCGGCGCTGCAACAAAATCGATTTTACTATTGACAAGCTAGAAAAGTATTATTTGCGGTCACCCAATTAAATCACGAAAATGGTGTTAAAAAGAGAAGATCTTCCGTCTTCTACATTGAAGAATTTGTATGAAGAAAAATTGATAAGTTCGTTGCAAAAAAAAGACAAAAATATCATAATTTCGACAAAACAGCGTTCAATAAAATGTTGCTACACTTTGCAATCGAACGAGAACGAAATATAGTAATTTTGGATAATTCATTGGAATGAAATTTGGTAATGCCGAAAGTTATCAATTATACGACAATGCAGTTACGAATCGATGCGCTGTTACGTCGCGAATGCATTCGTTCGAGGGCGCCAATGCTTTTTCCACGTCCGTTATGACCGCGGCACCAGCAACGGTGAGAAGTCATACCCATTTGGAGGTTCGAAAAGGTATTTTTTTTTTGTTTTTCTCTTCAAATACAATAACTCTTTATGTTGACTTCAATGCGCATATCGACATTACATGAACAACGATCATATCGCACTTGTGAAATCAATGTGAAATCGTATAATAGCGCTGTGGCCCTTGCCCTGTGACCGCGGCCATTTAACCCCTTCAATGACCCCGGCGTGCAGCGCATCGGATCGTTCACTCGACCAGTTAAACGATATGCTGTCCGACTCCGAACGAGGCTCAACTGCGCTCATGCTCATTCGACCCTTGTTCTCTGTTTCGTCTCGACAAGCGCCGTTTGACAGAAACTCGATGAGCTCTCTACCATTTAACTATCGGCAAAAAAAAAATGTATGCCATTTTTTTTTCTATAGCTTTTGAAAAAATGCATATATCAAAGATTTGATTCGATTTTTGAAAAGCTTAATATAGGACCTTAAAAAACAAGAAGAAAAGTGGAGACGCGGCGTGTCTTTAAATGGCGTTACGATTCTCTATGCGTAACTTAGAAGAATTGACCTGTAGTGCAGTTCTTAGAAGGACTTCGAGCCAATATATAGCCACTGCGATGTGAACTAATGATATTATCGGCAAAGTGGTAATGACCAAACCCGTTATGTGGGCATCAGCGAATCGACATGACGAAGAACCCGAAACGATTCTTGCAACGCGATTGACCGCGCAAGACAGATTCTTTGTTTAAAATACGTTCTTCAATAAAAGTCCGTCGCTTCCGACGGCGAACGTTTTGGAACGCGCCGACGCCATGAGTAATTTCTCCCCCTCGTCAATTAAACAAATCTAATCAAGCGTCGCGTCTACCATTAACCACGTTCAACTTGCGATCTGATTACGATTTAATAGTCTGTGTCAGTCTCTTTGCGGCCCGCTTTTTCGTTCTCTCCCCTCTGGCTTCGCCCCTTCTGTCGCGTTCGACTGATGCACAGTTCGAGAATTTAATCATCGATTGTTACTCGCGATTAATTCATCTCGTTCGAAGATTGATTCTTCGTGTTGCGAAGGACTCTCATAACAAAGAAAGTTACTGCCCCGCAGACTCGCATCGTCGGCAGACGAAAGCCGATGAAGTGAAAATTATTTAAAGATTTTCGACGTCCACTATGGTGGTGGGTATTACGGAAAGTCATTGGAATTTCTATCAGACAGACGAGACGGTTTCGTTAATCCCAAACAGGTTGTCAGTTAACGTTTTTCGACTTCCGGTTGGAATGCAGAGAAAACGAGACTGTCGATATGTCTCGACGAGGTCGCATGCCTGTGTTATTCGATCGGCAGGTCGAATTGAGACTCAACCTGTTCGTATTCTCGAACTCGGCAATCTGATTCTAATCTAATTCGATCCTGGTGACTTTTTTATCATTTTCTTTGTACGAAATTTAAAGAATTTCTTATACTTCACTCGCAGCCAGAAATCACAAAAGAAGACACAATTCGTACAAGTCTTCTCGCAGCAAAGCAAATACCAAAACCCATCAAGCCCGAGAACTTTATGGCAATCCCGAGGCAAACAAAAACACTATTCCCATTGTGACTTATGACAATGAGCCAAGCTCGTCTTCTCAGCGTAATCGAATGCAAAACAACTTCAGAAGGCAGTTCAACCATTCCTCGCGGTCTTGTAAACGAAACTAAATACATAAGAATGTATATCCGAGGAGGGTGTGCGAGTAGCATAGTTCGCGCTGGTGCAACCAGTCTGAAATGCATTAACCGGAGAAGCTCATTCACTCGCGTACCCAACCGAACCTCACCGAACTAAGCGCGGAGAAAGAACAGCATGAAAGATCTAATGGCGTGCGGTTTAGCCGTGGATATTTACCATCCTCCCGGGAGACGCGGCGCGGGAGGGAAAGGGGGTAGAGGGTGGCGAATTTTCGCATAAATTCTGACCTACATGTGTAAAACTCAGCGACCGAAGAGCACGAGACGCTCTCTTCCCATTTCGCATCAACGGTATGAAGCGAACGCGCAAGTTCTATATGCACCGTCCGCTGGGTACCCGCACGTCGTTTCCCTCTCATTGCGCACTTTCGCTGGCCGGAACTCTCCCGTTCCGCGTATAGCATACCTACTCATTCCTCTTTCCGCGGTAACGCTCGCGTGTATGCGCTTCGTACATTTACAACCCTTCCATATTCCCTTCGCTCCGTTCCTCGTCCCGTTTACGTCTGGGGCTGTGGCTTTACTCTTAGCCTTCGAGCGAAGTTGCGACTAACGCTCCACACGGTAGCGGCGTAGAACTCTCGAGGACCCTGTGGCATATCGTAACCCTAACGGGTTTCGACCCTCTCGAAGAATTGCTAAGTGTACTACGGGTGCCCTATAGTGCAGTCCACTATTGGGAAGGGGAAGAGGGTGGAGACTATATCGATGCAGCGGTAGCGAGAAAACGGGAAAAATCGACGGTGGGGAAAGTCTCGTTGGTTATGGACTGCGCTGTTGTGCGCCAACGTGTACAGTGCAATTCCTCAGTAGTCGAGGGACTTCGGCTTCAGTTTAGTCCTGAATTGAGCGCATTTCTGCAAGCTCATTGACTAACGAGATTGGGCTATGGTGATCGATTGATCCTTGAGTTCCCTATCCGTCGTTCTGGTAACAAAAGCGGACTAGTGGGGGATCGCAGGACCCTGCTCCAGCGACTATTAGGAGGTTACACTGTACTCGGTTGAGACGCACACATGAACGGAGGTTGCAGGCTGCGCAGTCGTGCCAAACGAAAGACTGCACTTTGCAGTAAGCTTTCTCACTCGCACGACCTGCTACCCATAAGCTACCGCGTGCCCTTCTGGTTTTTCTTGCTACCACGGACTAATGGCGTAAATTCGATTGAGTTAATAAAATATAATGGCGTTTTGAATTTTCGTTTTCATTGCGAAGTAGGTCAAATTTCGTGCTTATTTTTAAGCTCGTTTTTAAAAATATTCCGGAATTTTTGTAAGATGCATTTTTTATTCCGGATTTCAGGGTGCAAGGAAAACTTGCGAGTGAATCCTGTAGTATCTTTACATGCTTATTTTTAACCATTAATTTTTAGCTCCGAAAATTCTTAGGCTCCCATTCCGGTGAGCGTGGATGAATTCATTGAATCAAAATGTTATCAACGCGTTTGTTTAGTTTCTCGAGTATCCTCGCTTTTGCGCATTCACGCAACGCTTCGCATTCAGCCTCGACAGCGGCAACACATACGAAATCCGTTTTTCATGGCTCCATTCCAAATTCATCGTAGGGGCGTACCGGTGAACGGGATGAAAGCTAAATGAATAATAGAGATCTCAAATGGCCCAGTTCCGCTTAAATGTGCTAGCCTCCATATTTATTTTCGTTCCAAGCAAAAGAGCCCGGAGAGCCGACGGAGAGCGCAATTATTAAACGAGCCCCGCGCTTGACCTGCTTGCGCGGAGATTTAGACTTCGCGAGGTTTTTTTGCACTTCGTGAACCCTTCCCTTGGAAATAACCAAAGGTCGTATGTTTCCCACACTGCAGTTTGGTAACGGCGCGGAACTTCTGAATATTCTGTTTTTCCCCACCCACATTGACCAAAGACTCGCGTGAACAATGAATTGGTTGCGTTTATTGTCTTCAAGAATATTCAAACGAGAGACACTTTGAAACTTTTCACGAAGGCTTTTTCATTCGTGTTATTTTCCGTATTTTTACGCGCTCGAGTTTTTAGAGCTCCCTTTTACGAACGAATTTATATCCGGTCCGGTCTGACAGTTTCAGTCGCCGTTTGATGTGTCTGCCGTCGGTCGGTCAGCTCAGGAATGTAACGGGCGGGTGCCGGCAGAACGGAGTACCGAAACGTGTGAGCTTTAAGACGAGCATCGGCGCTTGTTTATATCCTCGTTTTTAGCCTGGCTGTTTTCCCACTTCCGGCTATCAAGCGAGAGATCCGCGCTGCAGTTGCGAGCCAACGACGCGAACATCCACTCTCGTCAATTTCATTAATTTTTAACTACGGCACGGTCAGCTCTTAATTACGCGCTCGTAAAACGCTACAACACCATAGATGGCTTCAACGACGACGCAGCATCGGTATACGCCGTAGAGTATGACGGTTGAACGTGGGATAGAGCGTTGAGTGCACAGGATGCATCGTGGAGAGCTTAACGGCTTCGTTACACTCACACACGGGAGGAAGATCGACGAAAATTCAACCCCAATATAAACCGGTGTAATGCAAGCGGAGCGTCAACCGGGGCTAGTTGACACGCGCGACGTTGAAACGCTCCGCGCTTCGTTGATAAATAAAATTGGATACAAGTGCCGGATTTTTTTTCTTTCACTGATTCATAAAGAGCGTTTCTCCGCACGGAGCGAAGAGCATATCGGTTCATCGTGTAGTGTAGTGAATATTAAATGACAACAATTACATTCTCTATGTAATCCTACCACGAATCAACCGACGTCACCAACTTCGAAGGCTTCTGATTAATGATTTTTAAAATCTAATAAACCACTGGTTTATTTTTATAGACAAATACAATCGATTTCTGGTTCTGGCGATTTTTTTTTTATGCAACGTGCAGTAAGAGAGATTTTTTTTTTAATCTTAAAAAAATGCGGAAATGCTTTAAGTAACAAACCGAACGAAATAGAATGCTGTTGAAGTTCTAGACTCGAATTCAAGAATTTCAATTGGAACTTGATATTAAGAATTTTTTTGTCGACGGACGAAGATGATTTTTCGACACGTGCGAAATTTCGGACTTATTCGTTGTGTTGATAACGAAAATAAAATCCGTATTTTGGAGCATAAATCGTGTCGAGTAACCCCGGTCTCCTTTGGATCCACGGCTACGCTTTGAACGTGGTATTATCGAAGTTAGTTGTGTGTGTGTGTGTGTGTGCATTCTCGTCGAAAGCGTTGATTTTCGCAGCATTTAGGCGTTGATGCCATACGGTATGGCTCGCCCGAGCAATTCGAAAACTGACCGTTACACGTTCGCCAAGTCCCCCCTCTCTTTACCCCTCCATAACGATAATTACTAATTAAACTTTGATGAAAAAGTAATCCGATAAACGCGCGAAAATGTGATTTTCACTACAATGTACACGTAAACTCGTTGGTAGCCCACGGCATAGAATTTCAACGGAAATTTCACTCATCTCGCAGCGTGAATAATCGAAAAATCACATTTGAACGATGAATCATTCTTTATGGAGTGTTCCGAGTAATTAAACGGGCCATTAAAGACATTCGCCGATGGTTTTCCGCGGGCAGAGTGAGCTTTACATTTATTCCGCAAAAGTCGAGCAACAATGTTATTAATGAACGGCGAAATTTCGTCGCAACTCGGCGAAACACTGTTCGCGAAAGTGATCATGCGATTACGAGCCTTCACGAATGTGTATCCCGGAAATCGCTTCACGGAAACGGAACTTTTGGAAAAATCGATTTCTCTTGAATTGAATAATTTTATGTTTTTCTGGGCGAAATCTATAACGCGGACTTGGTCGGTATTTGACATTGGATGCGTTATTGGAGATGCAATGGTGAAAAATCTGAAACATTTGCTTTACAAAAATAAATTAATATGCGAGAACGACTCCAAATGAACGTTTTAATTTATAATGATCGCTCCCGGAGTTTTTTTCAGCGCAATTCCGTGTCGAGTGTGTGTGTTTTTTTCTTCCGTGTCGTACAAGTCCGATAAACTCGATTGACCGGTGACGAGCTCGTTTGATCGGGCCGCAGATGAAGTCCGGGCCGTGGGTAACGTGTGGCCGAGCAAAACTCGAATGCGACGCCGGCAGACAGAAAGAGAGACAGAGATTGACGCAGGCGTTTGGCTGTTACTAACTTCGAATTCGATTTCATCGAATCGTGTTTACTCATTGAGAGACTTTCTACCCCCCCAGCGGCGTAACTGGCGTATCCAGCGTCGATTTTCCGCGCTTTAATTCATTCAATCTGTAAGAGAGACTGAGGGATGGCGTTAAAATGCGCCCGACTGAATTTGCAAACGTTGGTCGGCGCCGTTACGGTAAGCGCTCGCCTCACTCGAGCCGGCCGCGTTGAAATCGACCGTAACTATCCGCGCACGCGGCGTCACCTGTGCGGTGAAGTTCGTTAGGTGTCGGTTTTTGGGTTATAGCGCCGAATACGCGACGGGCGCGCAAATAGCCTTTCAATGCAACGTTAAATACTTTCAGCGTACACACGAAGAGTGGAGTGATATGGAGAGGAGAGAACTATTCCGGTCCGAAATAAAGTTTTCCATAGCTTTAACTGCTTAACAGTTACGAGATCGTTGGCACCGCTGAAAACAATGATCGAAAAAAAAAAAAGAAAAAAAATGTACCGCCTCTGCATTCAATTGATTACGCCGAGATTGGCATTGTCGATGAATTCGGAAAAATCGGTACTATCGCGGCTTCTTAAATATGCTGACAAATAAATAATTGGCCATTCGCAGAAAAAGGGCAAATCAGTTTAGCCCCAAATACCATTTTACTTCGATCCCCTTCAGAAAAAAATGTAAAGGACCTTTGAAGTTGCATTGAAACTTATCAGGATGGTTTCTAGTAACGCAAATGAGTGTTTCTTTTCTTTCACGAAAAAGCATTTACGCATATTAAAGTGTCGAATATCATATATTTCCAGCATATTTTTGCATGTGTTTTTTTTTCTATTCAGGTGGGGTGGAAAAATCCGTAACACCCGAATCGGTGGCTGAATTATCTCTGATTTTTTATATGGTTATCGTTCCTTTTTCGTTGTCGGCCGATCGAATGGCGAACGTCCCTGAAGTGCAAATATTCCACCCAATATGCTTACATACATGTGTAATACATTACATGCATCGCAAACTTTCCGCCGGATCGGATAAACAGAGCAAAAGTAACTAACTTTTCTTTCGACAAACCTAGTTCGCGAAACTTCGGCGAACAGTGCGACTCGTTGCTTACCACCGTCCTATAGGTTACTGTGATTTGATGTGCGTATGAACCGTCCGTGTGTGTCTTTATCCACATAAAATAGCTCCGTTAGCCCCGTTACTTGTGCTTTTTTTCGCTTCTCAGAGATCGAGAGTTCGGAAAAGCGAATCGATGAACTCGACGGCCTCGTTGCGTTAAAAATATACGTCGATACCTACGAAACAAAAGGTCGTATCGCACATCAATCGTTGCTCACAACCTTTCTCATGCGTCCTTTAGCTTCTGGAACATTCGATGTCTTATTGTTGCCATCCCGCGAGCTTCGAGAGTGACCGAAATCGCAAACGTCGATAGTTTTGCGCCGATGCGACGGTGTATGCCTGCGGCGATATGACTTGGGTGAGTCTAACTCGTTAGCGGATAACCGCAATGGCCTAATGAGCACGCGAACCTCGGCGATAACTACGGCGCACCGTTCGTTTGGAGCTTTCAAGCTTCGAGAGCGTGATGTATCTTAATGTCTGTGAACGGCTCGGCTCGTTGCGCGCGGGGAGCTCTGTCCATAAATAGAAAAATATCGAGCGTTTCCTACCCCGAGCGGGTTTCACTCGTTCGAACGTATCCCGAACGAACGCGAACGTTACTTCGCATTTCGCGGTTGGCAAACGCGAGAGGGCCTTGGGGGGGGGTTGAGTAGATTTTTCACCTGTAACTAGGTATGTGGGCACTATACGTTTATTAGCTTTATTTTCGAGTGCAAAAGCGGTGGAAAAAAATACGACGAAAAATGGAACGAGGGCACGAACGAAAGATGAGTCAAAACCCGAAGGTACACTTTTATCACGTTTCTACTATTCACTCGTTTGCCTCGTAGCTCCTCGGGTTAACGCGAGTTTCACGCGTTTGCAAAATTGAAGCAATTACATATATGTGTGTATATACGTACATCGCTTTAAAGGAATTAATTAAAGATACGGAGAGGGTAGTGAATTTTGTGGTAACGCACAGTTTGAGAGGATCTCACGGCACGACCCGAGGGAGCTTTTAGTCACAGAATTTAAGAGGGATAGCCGAAAGTTTCGACGCGATTAATTTTGTTATCTTTTTCTTCGATTTTCGAATTTCTAGATACGATTTACGGGTATCGTTCGAAACTTCACTTCGAAGTGAAGTTTCGAAGTGATCACTTCACTTCTTCGTTCGAAAGACGTGTATTTAACTCATGCACGCACTGATTTTATGTAAAAATTATATTTATATCTGAATAATTATTCATTTTTAACATGGGACAAGGGGAATTGAAAGTCCGAGGGTTGCATCGCGGTTTTGCCCTTAATTTTCCATGTGAATCCACTTGCCTTTACCCTTCGTTAAAGAATTACAATTAAATGAGCAGATTCTGTTGCCCCGAAAGATGCGCAACAAAATTTAGACCTAATCTTATGAAAAAACTTTGCGAATTTCATTTCTTCCACGAGGTAGTCTTGATTTGGCTGCATCAAACGCTTTGAGACGCTGATAAACTCTGAATTAATTTGCCTACCCTCGTTTCCCTCTCCAAATTTTCTCTCTTTCTCTCCTTTTTTTTTCAACCGAGCTAATGATGAGCCGCTAATTGTACTCCGAGTCGTTAACTAGAGCGCGCAAACTTCTCCAGAATTTAAACTCTTTCGCTCGTTATATATGAAAACGGAGAAAAGTAGCACATTGGCTGTTAAAATTCGCAAAAGTCCTCTCGAGCCACTTTCTCGCGTCTTTCTCGCGTCCTCCTCGCCCCCGTGCGAGTCTCGGCACGGGGAGAGTGTCCAATTTTTTTTTTTTTTCTTGTTCACCGCTTCCGGCCTTTTTTTTCATTAACTTCTCGTAAAATATGAATCTCATCGGGGAATGAAATGCGGACGGAAATGCAAGGTGCCAAGCTCGAACGTTGGCCCGCTGGGCGAACCGAACCCATTTCGGGGTTCTCGCGCGTTGGGGTTGAGGGAATGATGGAAGGTGGCTCTGTCCTCGCTTGGACTACGTGGCTTCGCACGGTACCGCTGCTGATGGAACAACCCTCGGGCAACTCGTGGAAAATCTGCTCGACGGGATAATTCACCCGGAGATTATGCCGAAATGTGAGCCCTTCCTGGTCCAAAACTCGTCAACCACGATGACACGGAAATAATCCTTAACGTCAAAAAAATCATGAATCTACGGAAGCAACTCGAAATGTCCATTATTTCAAGTTTGCAATAACATTAAAAAATGTAAGAATATCTAATACATTTTTTAGTGTTATCGTTTTTGCTTGGTAAAATTTCGCCCATTAAATGTAATATTTACTTGTATATTTTTTATTCACGTAAAGGCCAATATGTGGGTGACTGATGAATGTTTAAACTTTCATCGTGATCTCAGTTCGACTCCACCGCGATATTGTTACAAACGGAGGAGCGGGGAAGGGGAGCCTGTTCGAGTAACTAGTATATCAAGAATAAGTTGCCCAACTCCCTGGGGGTGACGAGAGGACGCTAGACGAAGATAATGGTTGAGCAAAATCGTATGAGACGAAGTCGAAAGAGCGGAGGAGGAAGATCCATATAGACGATATTCTTCGACGCGAGAGAGGAGTTTCTGACCCAGTTCAAGAGCGTATATCACGTCCTGGTATATCAGTATTAAAGTCGTATCACCCTCTCAGCTCCACGCTCTTGCACAACGTTTTCTAGCCACCTCATTTCCTTCTTCTTTTTTTTCCTTCCCCCGTTCTCGATTTTCCACTCTCGTTCGCGACTCAACAACACTTCGATGTTCGCCGGTATATGGATTCGAAGCGAATCGACAGATAAAATACAGTCGACGTGTCACTTTCGCGTTTATTCATCCGCGACTTTTCCAGCGGTAAAGAAGATCGGGATGAAAATGTCAGACTTCGGGTCTAATTCAATCGATAATTCGATTATTTTGAATAGCATGATTTTTTTCTAGCACGCTTTGCACGCTGACGCATTTTCCTCAGCAGGTATTTCTCTAAAAAAGTTGAATTACAACATTCAAAAAATAAATAAAAATTGGCAGTTTCGGACCGGCGATTTTCTTTATACTGTCAACTTCAGTCTGTTCGTTTTAGCCTCCCAAGAATCTTCGAGTATTTAGGGCGCGAGGAGTCAACTGCTTATCAAATAATTAGATTTTCGTGATAAAGTGGACAGAGACGCAAATATTTTTCAAAAATATTTCTACTAAATCATTATAGATATTGTGATAATTATTAATATATTCCCGAGAATGCCGCAGTTATTCCACATCACTGCACATCCAATTATTGTAAAATCAAACAGTTAAATCCCGTTTGATTGTAAATTCAAAGAGGATAGGAGCGATAGCCTCCGGGACTATATCGACCGTGTAATCTCGAAGTTTAACGCTCGTTATCGGTCGTAAAGTAGCTGCGGCGATTTGCGGTTGTATGCTCGTGTCAAAATACAATCGTTTTCGAACCACGCACATTGTGTAATACAGCTTGCGGGTGTCGGTGCGAGCGTCAAATTAGCGACTAGAGAACACAATTATTATTGATTTCACACTCTTAATAACGCGCCCGGCGTGGAGGGACGGAGGGGAAAAAAGAGCGAGAGAGAGATAGGGGCGAGGGCAGAGACGAGGGAGGGTGGGAATGGTTATGAGCCCTCGGGGAATTAATGCACCGGGGACACGCTACCTCGTGTTTCAAAGGCATAACGGCCAGTTGTCAAAATGCGAAACTGCCGCATATCTGACGGCACACAAAGGTATATGCGGAGTGTCGGGACGGGGAACGGGGGTGGGTCGTAGGCTCGCGCCGAGAGCTCGCTCGCGTCAAAAAGTCCTTGGAGTGGGGGGTGGGGGGGGGGGGGGGGGGGGGGGGGGGGGGGGGGGGGAGAACACGTTCAAACTCATTTACTCGCCGCACCGATACACACACCATCGTGCACTTCAGCGATGGTAGTTTGTTACACACCAATGGCGATTTAATTTATTGGCTTAACAAGCGCCTCCGCGATGTTTTGCTCCAAACCCGGGACAACCGGACGTTTTCCAATTTGTAGGACACGTGAAAATAGATAGGAAAAAAGAGCGGCGGGGCAGGGAGGAGTAGAATAAAAAACCGCATGAATTACATTTGGACAACGGGCTCTCAAATATGAGAGTTTCGGTATCGTCAATGCCGAGTAAGCTCTAAGCTCAATGAACATTTGTTGAAAAACTTTTAGATTAACATTTGATGCTTGTTTTTTTGCTCGATCAAATTAATTTTTGACGAAAAAAAGTATTTCGTGCTTTTTTCTTTTCTTCAATCGAAGATCCGTCGGTTCGATTTTAATAATTTATCGAGCACGAGAGAGATGTATTTTGGGATATTCCATAAGCTACGTCGATGCTTTAGAGCTTTCGAAGCGAGTTCACGCACGATTGTGAATTCACGCCGCGAGTTCGACAATAAACGATTGAGAATTCCGGTAGGGCGACAACTGCAAGGTCGGGAGTGCGACTATCCCGAGCATCGGGGAGCTTTTTTTTTTTTTTTCCTTGTGCAGAAGGAAAGGGGCAGGGTGAGTACGACTTGGCATACAGTAAATATAACCCGGGATCTGCGAAACCAACCCCCACACCCTCTATTTCTTCGTCGCCGACCCTCCCGGCCGCGACTCCGGGACCGAGGATTTTTCGAGTATTCTCTTCGCGGCTGGGCGAACCGCCAATGTATTCGAGGCGATATATAGTATGAGGAAAGAGGAGTAGCACACAAGAGAAATACGTGAACTCTGCTTTTGCCGCTCGTTGTGCCTCTTCGGCGCGCGCTACGACGACTGTTACTACTACGAGTACCACTACTACTTATGTAGCTAAGGCGGCCTTCGTGTTCCGCTTATGAAAGTAGAAATCCGATTCACGGGGACTCAGCCGGACGGAAATTCGTACGCGGTCTCCGCGGTTGATGGTCCTGCTCACGGACTTTTCCACCAATCGAGCTTCTACTCCACTTCCGCGCCCCGATTCTGGAGCATTGATTCTGCCCTCGAGCTTTATGCCATTGTCAACACGTTGCGAAATATTTGGTCGTCGAGTTTTACAACTGTAACGATTGTCCTTTGAGATTAGAATAACTATACCCCGACTCGTAAGTCCCGATTTAAGAATCTTTGGCACGCATTTTTTTTTAAGCGGAATTACGTTATCTTCCCAGGCAAAACGGAAGCTTTTTTTCAATAATTCTCGAATAGATCTATCGTTTTTCCGAACGATTTCTAAATTTTTCCGCCATGAACAGAAAACACCGAACGGTTGACATATTTTTTATACAATAAATCGTCAAAGTGTCTCGTGCATTCGTACAGTACAAAAGATAGATGGGAACTTATTTGCGGTTGCTTAAATCAATTTTTTTCAAGGACGTTCAAGGAAAGTACTTTTTTTTTCTTCACGAGTCATAATTTTCATCGAAGTCGACGTTGTACATTCACAATGAGTCCGGGACGCACTGAATCTGACAGTGAAATATACATATGTACATGAGCACGTATCTCTATTTTAAGCGAATCCATTTCCCACAGGAAATCACTGAGGCGCTCGAACTCACGCCGCGGGTTGGAAACCGAGATATACCACGGGGCTCACGCCCATTGTGAAACTGTAAAGGCTAGTTAGTACAGAATTTAGTGAGAGGAGAGGATAGATCGCCGGGTATAGGTAAGCGTCAGTTCTGGCGTATAGGCGTTTCCGAATCACGGTATACCTTTGAACAATGCCGGCTTCCGGTTTCCGCGCTTCTCTATGCCCGCCAGCGGGTGGGGGAGGACCAAGAGGAAGTGCAGAACGTGAAAGGAGAACCGAGATAGTCGGCCGAACGGTCGCCACGTTGTAGCAAAGCGAGTAGTCAAGATCGATCGCGGACCGTTTGTGGATTCCACCATTATGGGAGTAGACAAGCGGACAACGAGGGAGAAAAAGCGAGGGATGAGGAGAGCAGATAGACAGGTGAAGCAGGAGAGAGATAGCAGTGACGATTGGAAGATCGAAGAGCCAAGAGTAACTTTGCTGCGGGCTTGAATGCTCGGATTGTGCTATCCCTTTGTCCCTAATTGGAATCGTCCAGTGTAATAACGAGCGCAGGAAGTAAAACTCTACAGCACTTCGTTCTCTTGTTCCGCTCCTCTGTGCGCTAACCTTTTGCCGTCCCTTTCACTCGACTCATCTTTCGAATTTTATCGAATTTTTCTTACTCGATAAAATCGCGCCACCGCTCTTGATACCCATGTTTTTGGATGTTGCGCTTTTCTGTACAAAAATATCAGAAATCGGGTTCTATATTTTGTATTTTCATATTTTTAGCTCATAATTTCTTCCCAAGCGATCTAATCTCTGTAAAAATCCTTTACAGTGTAACTTCCCCGAGATACGTGCGATCAAAATTTTGAACGCGCTTTCTCGTTAAATAGAGTAATTTCTATCCGTAAAGAGCTATGCGTTTGAGTAACGTGCGCAACAGAGACTTTTCGGGCCACGTCGAATTCGGGTCCGCCTAATACGGGCCTTCATTTATATATTCGTCTCTGCGTACCATTTGTACAGTTCATTTAACATATTTGTATTTTTCTTTCTTGCACCTTCACCCGTCCGTTTTTCTCCATCGTTCGTTCCCACTCGTGCGTGATGTTTTTTTCTCTCCTCTTTGTGCGGCCTATTCTGACTTCAACTTTTTTTTTTTTCGCAATGCCTCTTCTTGCTCACGTATTGTTTGTTTATGAAATTATCCACGACCCAATTGGCCCGTCTAGCTGGATGGCTTGCGCTCACGGGACTAAAGCGCGAGACCCAGCCGTTTCCTCTCTCACGTTTGACTGGAGTGAATACAGCGGCGTAGCGCGCGGCATTGCGGTGCAATCCAGGGAAGCCGGAAGCCGTCGTGAGAGTCAGAGAGAGCGAGAGACAGAGAGATAATGGTGACGGCTTTCTTCAGCATCGAAGGAAAGCTCGACCATACCGAAGGAATGGGGGGAGAAAAGCGTGCGATTCACAGCTCGGAACCCGACCTGTATCTACTACTGGATATGTGTTTGGAAAGCGCTGATGCTGAGGGAGTCAATAATAAGAATGGTTGATAAAACCGAAGCTGAAAGAAACTTAGCAACTTTCTCTACCGAATAAATAATAAATATAAATCGAAACATACAATATCATATATAATATATTATTAAAAAATTAAAAAATAAAACAAAAATATCGCTTGAATACAAGCCTATTCATATAGGTAAGAATAATTTCTTTCCGCAAGAATTTAGTTTTTTGCGTGTTACGGATATTCGATAATTCATACAGACAGATTCATTGTAACGGAGTCCGAATATAAAAACACTTCAAACCCCCGAATCTTATACGTGCGTAATTCTCGCTCGCCATTGAGTGGAGAATTTTGACGGCACGTAACGCAAGTAAAAAGTAGAATTTTTATTTTCTTACAAAACGAACGCAACGCTCGTCCCCGGCGATGGCGACACACGCCGCAGACGGATAAGCCACGCAAACTCTTCAGTATTCATACAATACAGAAGCCCACCGTAGCGAGTAACGCGAAGCACAGTTATAGACGGGAGTGCTCAGTGGTACAATGCTCGGGAGTAAGTTTCGCTGAGTTTCGCAAAAGACGCGCTAGCACCGCGACGAACGAAACGTACGAGGGGCGAATGAGGAGAGAAAAAAACGTGACCGCCCCGCTGACGGCGGGGTATCTCGTAAGACTACTCGCGGCTCTGCCGCACGTTGTACTTCATAGCCATAGTTCATTCCGATATATATGCGCGCGGAGTCTTCAGACTCTCGTCTCGCGAGTCCTTCTGGGAGAACGCGCGTGAGACTCCTCTCTCCTGACAGTCTCGAGGGTTCCGCGAGACCGCGACGGGGAAAAGGGTCTTTCGGTAACTCCACTTCAGTCACGGTGGTTCTCGAGGACATATGCCATTGTGAGCCAGGGGAACCAGCCGAAGCAGATATCATTTGTTCAAAGAATTAAAATGTGTATAGAAGAAAAAAAAATTGGCCCGATACAACGACGATGCTGAAGTCTTTCAACCGGAAGCATTGTGCCCAATTTAGCGAGCTACGAGTCTATTTCATGTTTCTCAAAAACATCAAAAGCATCAATTGGTACTTCTCAGTTCTGGCGATTGAAATCCATAAAAGAAGAGTCTTCATCAAAAAGCTTTTCCAGGACTATCGAGAGCTTTCACTGTACTGTCCATGTATCGAGCACTTCGAAAGTTTGTACGTTGCCCTCGGGCGATCGCGGCGGCCTATAGCATACGAAAGGGTTGTGCGTCTCAGCGTACAAGTATAACCGCGATACACTCATTACCAGATCGATAACGCGAACGGTTCTCCCTCAAGATACATATTCCGTGTAACGTTGGGCTTACACCCGCGTCGCTTTGCGTACGGAATGAACTACTTTAAGATCAACGAACCGAGAACAAGTGACACCGACAAAGGTCGGGCTTGATTGTTGTTCAACGCGTTACGTAAATATCCGTAGACAACGGGGACGACGATAACGAGAGACTCGATAACTTCACCCGTCGCTAGCACAAATCTCTCGGTGATCTCGTCAGCGCAAGTTGAGGCCCTCACTGTGGTACTTCCTCTTTGGCTTGATATATATCTCGCCCAAACGAATTTCCTTCTATCCCACCCGTTCACATGCTCGAAATACCGTCATAACTGGTAACGCAACGACCAGAAAGCAGACTCAAGAGTTATACCGAGGAAGTTACGAGAGCTAACTCAGTTACGACTGAGGGATGCAAACCGTTTGCTCGGTTAAGTGGGATGAGCCGGGGAAGTGAAGAGAGGCGAGATGATGGTGAGCTTTATAACCCTCCTGGTTGGTACACTTGAATATGTATCGTTTTACATCGGTTTACGTGTCGCTTCGCGAAATACGTCTGTGCCTTCATGTTCACATCGAAATAGTAATCAGATGGCATTTACTTGGGCGTATTGAACAAAGGCATGGGGAAAACGCTCGCAGAAATTAAGATATCATAAAAATGTATCGAATGCTCAGGAGCGACTGAGAAATCGATTTACAGACGGATTTTTTTAATGTAAAGCTTATATGACTTATATGTATCATGTAACTATGCATTATGGATAGATTATGCATATTGATCTAAGAAAGTTTATGGAAGAATATATAAGTGATATTTTATACAGAATGACTAAAAGCAAAAATGTACATATCTATCTACGTACATAAATAATCCTCGGAATTCTCTAAATTAATTACATATAGTTAAAAACGGTACAAAAAATTGAAAACTCGGAAACAACACTCACTTCAAAAACACTGTGACTGTTCCACGAAATAAATACTGGCCAAAGAAGTAAGAGTGACTACAGTCCGAAAAAATGTTTATCTGAAAATGTCAGGAAACCGATAGATCTCACGTTCGACCGACAACTCGTAAGATTGCAAAAACGTTAACGTTTTTCGCAACTAAGATTTTGATAACAGGTGCAACTGTTGCCTAAAATTTGGATTTAATCAATATCCGTACAGAGCATCAATAACAATTGCCATTTTCGCTGATTTCGATCCGCGTGACTGACGACAGAACATTTCTGATATTAATACTCGAAACCCTCCCTCCCTCCTTCTGATTGATTTTCGACCGGTACGCTGCGAGCACACTTCCGTTAAGTGTAACAAAACATTTCGTCGCTTCGTCTCCGAAGACCCAAAACATTAACGGCGAGCGGGACGGTGCGGTATTTCTCCCGCTCCTGAATCGCTTGCCGTCCCAATCTAACCAGTCCGATTCGGTCTGCAGCCGAACATGACGCGGTTTGCGGTCGCATTTAGAATCGAAATAGTTGAGTTTGGTTTGGAAGCACACAAACACATAGTTTCGCGTTTTAGTACTCTCGTTAGATCGTTGTCCTACGGTTGCTTTTAGCTGGGAAGCTTACCCCTAACGTAAGGCAACCGAAATTGGAGTTGTTCCACTTATAGAAGTACCAAAGGCGAAGCGGTACGCCTCGGGTAGCGGTTCCAACTCTCTGCCGCGCGCGAGTTTCTCCCGAAACCGATTGAGGCGGCGTGCCGCGAAATTAATATTCGTGAAATTCGAACTTTCCGGCGGGAGAGATTAATGACAAAATCAATCGATTTTCATACCGTGACAAAGTCAATATAGAATCGAGTATAAGTTCCGGTTGAGTGAACGAGCGGAGGGTAGTGGCACAGAGAGGCTTGCTCGTTTTATCGCTACGCGAAGGTATGAGCGGTAAAAGCGAGTGACGAGGACGATCGATCGGACCGGTTGCTCTTTCCTCGGGGGCGTCCTGTTCCCTCAGCGACTTCGATGGGAATTCCGAAAGCCGGTATTATTCGTTGAGCCAATGGGTATGCAACACGAAAGTAGCTTCAGACAAATGGGGAAGCTGACGTTCGAGCGGCATAAATTTATTTCTCGCTCGGGCACGGGGGTTCAGATATCCGCTTCGGGCAAATCCGCGAGAAAGTATATATAGCGATGACCCGAGGATAGGCAAAAGCATCGAGAACCGATAGTCGATTATTTCAATTTGTGACTTGTACTTGTACGTACAGATAGCATGGATATGAATGTTAAGAAGATACACTTCGAGTTACAATTTAGACCAAGTTACATCGAAGGGAACGAGATATTTGCTTGCCACAGAGACGAAATCGTGAGATGCGAGAATTTGAGAATAATTCTGTATGAACGTCATCAAAAATCCAATGAGATTGTACGATAAGTCATAAAATTATACATTCACTCAACTATTCTAGCTTTAGAATATATCTTTGAGGTCGATTTTCTAAGAATATCGATTTCGGGATTGTTTGAGCAATTTCGTTATTTTATATTTCGGTCTTAAGATGGACAAAATTATGGGACAATCTGTTTATTTTGTATCTACATAAATCATATATATACATATGGGTAAAGGTATGGGGATACTCGCACTAAGCATCAGTGACAGTAGAGCTTTAGCGAATGGCTAATATTTTGTCGCGAAAACCGGAAGCAAAAGCAGACCTTGAGGCGATGCTTTTCACACCAGGCGGCAACCCCTGTGAGGGCAATAACCGTTCGGACGGTCCCCTGTTCCCTTTCGGTGTCGCTCGTGAGGGAGTAACCCGACCTTATCGGGGAATGCCGCGACACCTACGACCTACCCTCGAGAGGGTTCAATCGTCATTGGCTGCGATAGCTAATGCAACTCTCGCGCCGGCAGCTCTGGGCCACGGTTCAAGTTCCCTCGCACAGCGTCACGTGCCCACGAGTCAATGCGTTCTCCGATATAATTTCGTCCAAACAGTTTAACTTTCAGGCCAAGATATGATCGCGACAAACATGCTATCGTCGCGAAAGCAACTGCGCGCTCCATAAACCAAACAGAGTATTCATCATTCTGTTTGATATACTCCTGTAGGCGGGACTGCAAATCCATGATATTGGTAAACGTTATTGCTGTACAGGATATACGTGGGACTGAAGGTCCGAACTGTCGATTGACACATGTTTATTTCTGCATTGGAAAGAAAATATACGTCGCACCCAACAGAGTCCATGAGTATATAATCGTTAAGAGATACATGTCGGAAATTACGAGATAAAATACGCGGAAAGCGAAATCAATTTCTTCTTCCGCCTGCCCTTGAAAAGTCTGAAGTTCCAATGTATTCCGCTTTTCGATGTAGACATAGTTTCGCTAGTTTTTCGATATTATCTTCACGGAAGAAACGTGAGCGATAATTCTTAACGACTGTCGCACGAAATGCACACCAGGAATTCCTGCTGTTAGTGGGTAATCACGAGCAAGAATATATAAATCAATATGTTATTGTTAAGAAATGTATGTCAAAGATCACAATATAAAATACGCGGAAAGCGAAATCAATTTCTTCTTCCGCCTGCCCTTGAAAAGTCTGAAGTTCCAATGTATTCCGCTTTTCGATGAAGACATAAATCGAAACATGCAATTGAAAACATATGATATCCATTTGACTCACTGAAGAACAACCGCGTGCTGAATCGAGATAACTCGAGAATACGCGACGATGCGATTTTTGAAGTCTAGTTGATAGAAATGGAATTATTTAAGGATGTCGCATTTTTTTTCTTATTTTTTGTTTTTAAATAAATATCTGCCGTCCTCGTATTTAACTAAAAGATACATGTATTTGGTTGATTCCTTCCATGGCAACGAAAATGGATACTACTATTTGCCTCAATATTGTCTGGTCTTAGCAAACTTTTCGCTAGTTTTTCGATATTATCTTCACGGAAGGAACGTGAGCGATAATTCTTAACGACTGTCGCACGAAATGCACACCAGGAATTCCTGCTGTTAGTGGGTAATCACGAGCAAGAATATATAAATCAATATGTTATTGTTAAGAAATGTATGTCAAAAATTACAATATAAAATACGCGGAAATGGAAATCAATTTCTTCTTCCAGCTGCCCTTGAAAAGTCTGAAGTTCAAATGTATTCCGCTTTTCTATGAAGACATAAATCGAAACATGCAATTGGAAAACATATAATATCCATTTGACTCACTGAAGTACAACCGCGTGCTGAATCGAGATAACTCGAGAATCCGCGACGATGCAATCTTTGTAGACTGGTTAATAGAAATAGAATTAGTTGAGAATGTCGAATTTTTTTTCTTTTTTTTTTTAATATAAATATCTGCTATTCTCGTATTTACTTAAAAGATGCATGTATTTGTTTGATTTCGTTTGAGAACGTGAGCGATAATTCTTAACGACTGTCGCACGAAATGCAAACCAGGAAGTCCTGCTTTTAGTGGGTAATCACGAGCAAGAATATATAAATCGCTGCGCATTTTCTGCACAAGTAAATCGACTGTTACGTAGAGAGAACGTTGTCGATACCAGCATTGTCACAAGCATCGGTATGAAGCTCATCAACCGATACATTATGTAAGTAATTCTTCGAAATTGTACCGTTTCCCTACTTTTTTTCCTTTCTTCACTAAACACACTTCTTTAACAAATTGCCTGAAAATGCAGAATACTTGTCCTGTTCAATGAGACCGTCAAGTATTGCTTTGGAGAGGTTGTTCGATTGAATTTTTGTGAGACGGAAGATTGTCTCGAGACAGGTACGGTGAAAAATTTAAATCTTCTAATCGGCGAAATTTTCTCTCCGCAAGCATGTAACATTCTTTTCATCGAAACTCGAGTAATCCAAACGCGAATATGTTAACATGTTTTCGTGATGTATGCCGGGAACGATTCAACAGGAAAAGATTTCGATCGATTGATCGATTCGTATACAAAGCGTTGCGATGACTTTTATAAATTTGCCTGCGGCAATGGACCACCCGAAGAGCTAACCGATCTATATCGGACGCAAGAAGAATATCTTAGACACAAGCTTGAAGTGTTTATTGTCGATGATGACTCATTCAATATCTCGCCTCCGAGTAAGTTTTCCATTTTCTTTCCGTTTTATGTGTGCCATCACACGCTTTGTGCAAAAAATACAACACAAATCGTTAATTATTCTATAGGCCCTACGGACTCGCTGCTTATGCAGTTAATAAAACGACACTACAAACTGTGCGATAATGAGGGTTTGCGTAAGAATTGATTTACAAAAATAAACCACAATGTGTTCACTTCAAGCACAGTTTCGTTAGATGATATTATCATTTCAGCAAACTCGGTCGAAACCGGGCTACGACCAATCATCAGCTTCTTGAATGAAATCCCGGCTATGGACTCGTGGTGGGAGCTTGAAAATTGGTCGGTTTCTATCGGAATGGATTCAATTTTGTTCTCGATAAAGATCGAAAGTCATTTGAATCGCAAAGACAAAAAGGGTGCTATAATAGTATGCCGAGAAAATTCATGATTATATACTAAAAAATCCATCACACACAATTGAATTTGAAGTTCACGTATAAATTTGTAGCTGGGACCGCCGGATACGAGAATGTACGCAACACAAAGTACCGATAGACTTATAGCAAAACTTAGAGAACAGGGTTTGAATGACACCTTGGCGAATAAGCTGGCTTACAGGAGAGATACGGAATCAGAATTATATCCCATTGTTCAGGTCAGATTGAGAGATATGAAGAATTCAAATGGGGATTTACTCGCACTCGACGGTTGAATTGATTTTATCAAAGAACCCTTTTCCAAATACAGGATTCGTGGTATGCTAACCACGAACGAAATCTAACTCCAATAAGCAATTGGCAAGACTTGTGGGAAAAAAATCGGACAAAACCGATCGGTCAGAAACAAGTGAGGTCACAGTTGGGAAACAGCACCATGTAATTCTATTTACACAATTGACGGGTTTTCATTGTAGATCGATTTCGAAATGTATCTTGAAAAATATTGGAATACATCTATAATAACGGAGAGTGGGATAATACCAGTATTAAAAAATAGTCTGTTTCAACAATGGATAGAGTATCCGCCTTTCGTAACAGGGTTCGGATTACAACTTCAGTATTTCAGCGAGGATGAACTAAGTATACGTGGTTTTAATTTGCGAATCATTCCAGTAACCTTAATTTTTTTGTAAATTCATTAATTATCAATAGAAAATATAATCGTTTGGCGAATGGTAACTCAACTTGTTGAATACGGCCCCCAAGGAATCCGGGACATTTTGGAACTTCCGCCGATCTCACAGTTAAGTAACTTTTTAAACTCTGAAAATAGATCAGTCAAAAGTGCATCAACGTGCGGACTGTGACTATTGAATTACATTGAGTTGCGTTGAGTCATTGGTCTGCACGATTTGCTATCGATTATATTTTTACAGAAAGTGCAGATCACCCTATAAGAACGCTGTACTGCAAAAAGTTTACTGGTCAAAGGTATTTCCGAATTCTCTGAAGAAATCGGTAAGACCCATGTTTTTCGATCAATTATCAAAGAGAGCTTACGCTTCAAGACTTTTGAAAAGGAATGTTTGTCTGGAAGGTCAAGAAAATTTATGTCAAAATTGACTTTCAACTGAAATTGCTCAACTACAAACTGGCACCTAAAATATCACCAGAACTTGAGCCGCTAACGCATAGAGAAGAGAAGGCACTTGCCCAGCTCTCTGAAAATAAATTGATCGTCGCGAATAAAGTCAAATCTTTACGTTGCGAGCAGAAAAACGCGGAAAAGCATCTCAGGCAACTCACAGCTGACTCGGAAAAGGTTACCTTTTGTATCTATAGTTCGACCTTACTTGAACTCTGACCATTTACGAGAAATCCATCACTTTGTATTTTTAATCATCATTTTTTACCGCTTGTTCTTGTAGTGGTGTTTTGAGTATGGTCGTAATTTTGCGGTATGTGACGATGTTCGTAAGAGGAAAATAATAGCCAAAACAGAAATTCCTAAAGTGCGAGAACGCATCGCGCTCATCAAGGAAGAATTGCCGACAAAGGTAGATGAACTCGCAAGATCGGAAGCTCGCCTCGCGAATTTTCAGGTAATTTATCTTCCTATAATTTTAACCAGCGTTATATACGTACATTCGAGAGTAGTTATACACAAACTGTTCTTTGCCGGTTGTTCACAAAAAAAAATTACAATAGAGAAAGCATGCGGCACAGTTACAACACAGTCCTGGTGTCATACTGGATGTGAAACGGAGAGCTTTGGTACGTTACTTGGAAAATAAATCATATCCAAAGTTCCCGTTTGAAATAACGTTCACACAGCCGAATGTAATAGTCAAGGTACATGATTTGATTTGCCCTTGTAGCGATATAATAACTTTTGATCGAATAATGTGATTCTGATGCCCGACTCGATTAATGCGGACTTATTTAGGCACTACCGAAAAATCCGACTTACGTCGATATAGCGTTGGCCTTAAAAGAATGGGAGCGCGCAATACTTTTGAGGCCACCGGAAGTACTGGATATCGAGAGCAGCGACATGAAATGTAATGCAGTTTATTTAATTTTGTTAAATATTTTTTGTAGATTTTTGCATCCTTCACGGTTTAGCAACTGAATACATGTTTTCTGCATTAATATGTAAATTTTTTATCATAGTTATCATCCATACGTTTTCGAATAAGAAGTTCGCCAGATTCATGAAGAATCGTCCAGGGTGAAATGCTTTTATTCTTATTTCGACAGAATTTATACTATCCCAGGAATATCTTCATAAATTTTATATTTACACCCAATACAGATCATTGAATTATGGTGCCTTGGGTTCTGTGATCGGCAGCCAACAGATGAGACAAATCATCGATTTTCAGATGGGTGATTACCTTGCCGTCGAACTCTCACATTTATCTTGTTTATCTTGTTACGGATATATCAATAATCGTACATGTATTTTGAAGCAATTACAGGTGGAATGGAGAATCACGAAATCTGCCGACAAGAGGTATTTTTTTCTCTCAATTTTCATGTTATTGTCAGTGTTTGTGATGATATTATTATTGTACAATGCATTTATATTTTCAGCAATGCATTGACTCGCCAAGCAACGATGAGGTGGAATCAGAAAAATGTGAATTATCGATTGAGGGATTTGGTTTGCAAGCAGCATGGAATGCTTATAAATGCGACGTCGCCATCAATGGCTATAGTGACGAGAGATTGTTAAGAACATCTTCCGACGCGACGGGAGTTATTACGAAACTAAACCATGACCAGCTTTTCTTCTTATCATTTGCCAATGTAAGGACCGAACTTAATAGGTTTAGATATAATTAATACCTCAAAAATGTAGAAAAAAGAAAAGACAAGCAACGACACGCTTGTAATTTTTTTTAGGCCCACTGCGCCCAAAAAGATGCAGGCACGTTCGTCAACGATACTTTGAAACAACTTTCAACATTTTACGAAGTGTTCTCGTGTGCTAATTCGACTAAGGGTTAGCTGAACTAGTTCAGCTACCAAATATTTATAATGCAGCTAAAGAAGCTACAGTGGTTTCAGGTTTGCCATTGATCTTGTGAAAAAAATTATTAATTGCCATCAATAAGTGAGTAAAGTCACGTGATTGAAATGCTCAGTTCCGTGTTGTTAATTGTTACGATAGAAACCACGGAATCCCCATCGGACCTCATGAGTGCTGTGGATGTTCCGTAAAAAAATGTATTCGAGACTACAACGAATATTTTTCAATCCAATATCTTTTAAATGGTTGTCGATATTATCGACGATTATCTCAATCGAAAATTGATGCAGATCAACTTGACAAAATCGTAATTGAAACTGAAGTCGAATAAAAGTAACCAACTCGCCGAACTTTTACTGTTTTTCTTTAACATTGACCATTCAATCTCTCCATTTAATTATTGGACATCACGACAGTGACGCAAAGGATCTGAAATTTTTGCGAACAACATCAATCAAATTTCTAATGTCATTCATGCATAATCGACTATAACGGGTTGTGATTAATTCACGCAATACCGATCCGTCGGTAATTGCTGCAATAAACGATAATCGTTGAATGAGCATCAAGCGCATCAGTCGCTGTTTCTAATGCCTAATAATATTCATATACCACACACGATGCCTATCCAAGCGTACGTTGTACATGCATAGATATACAATCCAAAGTAATAACATTGCAATCGAAGCCTGACCAGGAAAACAACCATCTACATTTCTATTCATGTTCCCAGATGCATTGACCCGGCATTTTATTGCAATGATAATTGTATCGTGTGTCGGCCGATTCAACAAGACCCGTTTCGATAGCTCGACCTTTTGTTGGTTAGCTTAATTTCGCAGTCTGCAGATCTCGAATAGCCTGCGGCGGCGGCAGCGGTAACGAAAATCACCGATGAGGCTCCGCCTATCGCGATAGCATAACCTACAGTGGGCAAAGGTTGCGTGACGCCCCCCGGCTCCCAGTGATTAAGCATAATAATTAATTAATGCCTCTCCCTCTCGCTTCCCCCGAATCCCTTCTGATTTGCGATTTCCAGGTAGCCGGCCACGTACTGGACTGCTGGACTTGATCCACTGAGGCTACTAGCACTCCTGCCCTGGACCCGGCATCACCGACACGACATCCCAGAGGGGCTTCAACTCTCCAATGACGTGCACCGTGGCCCACAGCGCTCCTTCGTCACTCAATCTGTATAATCTCTCTCGATTCGACAAATGGAAGATCGGATAATAGAATATTAACGAAGCTTTCAATGAGGGTGGCAGACGAGTGAATTTTTAAGCTATATACGTATAAATCTACGCCATTTTCATTTGCTTCTTGTGATTACTCGACAGCATCGATTCTATTACGATTTTTCCGACGCGCGGATTCTCAAAAGTAAGTAACATTCACTTTTGCAATGGACAAAGCTAGGTTGATTCGAATGAAGATAAGTATTGGCGGAATGCTCGTTGGGTCGTGTCACATGATGAAAAATCACGCTTTTTCACGCGTGATCGAATCTTATCTCGTTTTACTCGTCTCCGATTTCAATCTCCTTCCGCTTGATAGAGGGTCGTGTCGTGATCCATGATTCGCGCTAATTATAAACCCTGAAAGGTGCGATATGTCTCGTCTGGCTTGCACTATTGCGCGCCATTTGCAATCAAAGTAGAGAGAGAAAAAAGAAATCAAGCGAACGCCAGTAACAGGTTAGCTCGGACGGTTACGCAAGCCTCCAATCCTCGTCTAAGCTACTCTCTTCCCGAAGGCGCTTAATGGATTTCTTTGAACGTTGAGCAGAAACGAGCAAACTCGATCCACCCACTTATCTCCTTTCAGACCTTCTTCTTCATCTTCTTTCCGCTATTCAACCTCCCGCGCCTTTTTTCTTTCAATGGAAATTTACGAATCCTCGTATAATCGTTAAACTCGCGTTTAATCGAGATCCCGAGCACGCCGATAGATTCACCAAACGCCCGGCGATTATCTCGATGCTCGACGCTTAGTGTTGCAAAATAGAAACTTCACGGACTTGGCACCTATTTCACATCTGTATTAAGGACAGCAGTCTCAATACATTATAATATTTCAAAAATTCTTCTAGAAATTGAACGTTTTTGATGTTTATCAGTTAACTTAACGGATCTTTAGACAAGTTCTATTCGCGAAGCTTTATCGGCTCGCATCAATTTAAAAATTAACTCTAATCGACTGCGGATGCGACCTTAAATATTCAACTGTAATCTGCAATCGACGTTTCCGATACACATCAGTCTTCAATTCTGCTGTTTTTTTTTCGTGCGACCTACAAACTGCACAAAATTCGTGTCCGCTCGTACGCGGCGTGTTTGGTTGAAATGGAAATTCATATTAGAGGGTTAAGAGAATATTGGCTGTGCGTTCACGTCAGTCTGTTATGCACGTCGAGGCCGTATACTCGAATCAGCGGAGACGTATGTCGATGCACTTCGTCGATTACATTTTTCCCATGGACCAAGGGTAGTACATCCAATCGCGGGTCGCGTGTACCATTCAGGATATTCGCGCGGCAGAGGGTAACTCGTGTATCGACTGCATTCTACAATTTTTCATATTTCGTCTCGGGCCAATTCCTCGTCCATGAGTTCTGTACACACGGCGAGCTTTGGGTCTATATGATGATTCGACGTCCGGCGTATCCACGTAATGGGAAATGAAAGCATTGTGAGGCCAGAATCAGAAATCCATTGGTCAAGCAGTGGGCAAATGCATTTCGGATATTAAAAACGCTTTGGTGCTCTAAAAATGACGGCTCGGGGCTTAATTGCACTCTCGGCAATGAACCCGCCACTACTGTTTCAATCAATCATTTTCCTTTTTTATCGGTGTGCACGTCTGAACGCTACATCGCGATTTACACTACTCGAAACCTATCGGTATTTCCGATTCTTCTCCAAATATTCTCCAATATTCATAACTCGATCTGTTGCACTGACAAGTTAGAGTTTAGTCAGACACCTTATCTAACAACAAAGTATCGAATAGAATATCTAAATAAAGTAAACAAATAGATTTTTTTGTATCGGCACGATGTACAAACGCGCGGAAAATAAGCACCTTTTTTATAGTTTTGATAACACGAAAGAAAAAAAGTACACCTGACATGATAAACCTTTATGCTTTTTAATTCTTTTTTTTTTGTTTGTTGTAAGTTATTTGTTGCTAAGTTGTTGTTGAGTTACATCGATTTAACGAATAATTTCCTTATTCGGTCCGTGACTCTCGCTTTTTTTTTTTTTTTTTTGTTATTCGAAAGCATCGA
The DNA here is from genome assembly GCA_963924025.1 of Ischnus inquisitorius. Lineage (NCBI taxonomy): Eukaryota > Metazoa > Arthropoda > Insecta > Hymenoptera > Ichneumonidae > Ischnus > Ischnus inquisitorius. The sequence continues at coordinate 9,227,391 of OZ001246.1, forward strand.
AATGTGGAATAACGGGACACGTATTGAAGGCAACGTTGAAAAAACTAACGCACATTATACATGGGAGGATGTCGAGTGAGAGTTCTGGCCGGCCGGTAATAAAAGCTCCCAATTTTTCCCTCCCGCCGTATCTATCCAGCGTAGAAGCTCATCCTCTATTTACTTTTCTCTCGGGTGTGCTGCTGTTGTGCATAGTTGAATGGTTGAATGGTGCCCGGTACACGGCGCGGCTCTTTCGCTAATTAAGCAACTTTTTTTCCACGTCTGGGTATTAACAATCGGTAGCCCCGTGAACTCTCCGTTCCAGCGGTGTTAGAATTGGGATATACGGACAACGGTAGTCCAATGCGCGCGGTCGAACGTCCGGCGAAATTGGAAAATATACGAGCATGAGATATCCGACACATCGAAGTGATAGTCTCGTTGGTCAGACAAATATCGAGCACCAATTAGCCGAAGGCCCAGACAACGCCGCTGCTTCTCGCTTATCCACTTGTTTTTTCATCGCAATAACCGAAACTCCCGCGGAGTTAACGCTTCGGCGAAGTGGAACGATGTTAAAGTTCGCGAACGCCAGGATAGAAACATCGATAATTTCGCTATGATAAAACTCTCCTTCGTGCAGAACGAGACATATCCGCATGAAGCTTCGTCAAGTACGATCTTGATAAGATTGCGGATTAACGAAGTCTGTTATTTTTAACTGCACGTTGGAAGAAGGCTAATTTGGATTCTCAACTCTGATTCAAATTTCGCATTTATATGTACCTGTAAATGCAACCAGAAGACCTGTATTCTTACATTTGTTAATCCGTTCTGACACCGGTTGGACTACAGTCATTTTCTCGTTGTTGGCGACTCTTCACCAGGTCATGTTCCGCTTTTATACAGACCAAAGACTGGAAGCTTAATCAATTTAACGTGAAGACGAGGTGTCTGTAGAAGGATACAGCGGGGATAAGCACGGTGGGTGGGTGCTGCAAGTTCGGTCGTTCGGCCACTCGTGACGCGAACGACGACAACGTTCAATTGAATTAAGAACTAATGAAATCAGCGCTGGGCTGTTGTTGATGCCAGTGCAGTCCACGCCGAAGGTACACGTTGCCTTGGTCACCGAGATTATGAGCGACGTGACGCATTTCTCCGGAGAAACGTCGGCACCGTATGCGAACGGCAAACGAAGCCCGGAAAGTCGATGCTCTTCGCTACTGAAAGAGCGATGCTGGACCGGTTTCGCAATGCACCTGTCGCAATTAGCGACTGGCGAGAGAAACAATATAATCAAATACCGACGCTCGAAAACAACGGTGAGCGTTCCATCGAGTGGTGATTGCATTAACGAAGGAGAATGGAAAGCTCAATATTTGTTATTCAGCGCCATTGCATCAAATGGATAACAATACACGCGTCAATGCAGTTTTCGCTGATCCCATGTTGTTGGATTGATCCAACTGTCGAACCGGGCTATTTAACGAGCCTTCTATCAACAATTGCGAATGGGATTTCGAATACGACTAGTTAACCTTGAACCTAAAACTGATTCTAAATCCTCTCTCGTCGAATTTCAGATGAACAGTGTTTACGTATTTGTCGACAAACGTCAATCGAGCGACATTATAGAGAGAAAAAAGAATTCCAAAAATCAAAAAACTTACGACGAATTGTGATTCAGCACATTTCTGAACGAATTGTCATACGCATATTATCGTTGAGAAATTTACTCGTCATTGAATGTGAAAAATTGCCACAGTTTCATTAGGTTTTATTTACTTCACGGTTTGATTAGGTTTTAGGGTTGCTCGTTTTTTAGGTTGTTTCTTGCTTGCGCTCTCGACATGGTTTATTTAACGTGCAATTTGTAGTCAACGGAAATGCTTATAATGGCATTTGTTGGTCATTAGCCTTCCCTTAAGGGGTTCATTGCTGTACCGTTTATCGCATACACATCTAAAGTTTACCTCTGCACTTGGGTGACCTCTTAAATCGTTTTAATACTCCCTGGGCCATTCGCAACTCTTTTTCGTTTTTGGTTTCGCGACGACACTTTTGTTCCTTCTTTATCTATCTCTCTGCGATTACAGCTGAGACATCTCTTTCTTCTTGTCTGGCCACTGAGTCTGTACAGTATGTACCTCGCTAGCGCCGTTTCTGCTGTGTTCCTCGCCTTTCCACGGAAGCTTAATTCCTCTCGATCCTCCTGTATGGGTCTGCCATTCCGGCGGACTCCGTCCTCTCCATCCGGCAAAATCGCCGGCACGCCTTCTCATCTGCTGCCGTTCTCACCCCACCGCTTTTTCTCTACGCTCGCCACTCGAGTGCACTCTCTAAAGTTTATAGGGTCACGGCAATTAGTATGTAAAGCTTCAAGCGTGCGACGGTAGGAGGAATCCGTTTTTTTTCTTTTCTCTTCTTTTTACAACCACCGATGAACCATGGGCGCTTATAAATTTATCACCAAAGCGAGAGCTTACTAAGCCGTGTCCTCAACTGGCTGTTTATCCTGAGCACGCTGCGGCTCTTTATATGATTTTTTCTTCTTCGTCTCGCCCTAGCACAGTCTTCCCTGAATGTCCGAATCCATCTTCGGTTTGGCAGAATCGCACGGAGATGAAACATTGGGCCAGTTCATAGGTGCACTCAACGCCAATTATAGCTATTTGAAGATATCCAATCCAACCTATTCACAGACTAATTAGACGTAAATGCCAATAAGCTCGATGACGTAATGATCTTTGTATACGCAACCGCACTTCGTACCTATTGATGGGATTTAGATCATAATAATGACGTATTCGAGCGTCAAGACCGTACTTCCGCCATAATTGCCGATGCGATCCTTGGATCTAGCTTCAGGCATGCCGAATTTCCATCTATTGTCATAGGAATCGCTTCTCTGGAGAGGATTCCTCGAGCTGATAGACTTAGCGCTCATTAACCGATGACTCGAGGTTGGAGTCAATTAGAGACCCGAACAAGAGAATCAAGCCGAAGCTTTTACAGTTTCGTGTTCCAGAAGTCAAGTCCTCCAGAACTGGGGATATTTTCGTAATTCCGATGAAGCAGATTCCGACACTTTATCACCTGTCCATTCGACTCCATGTCTATCTCTTAAAGTCGTAATGTAGACACTGAGGCTCGAAGGCTGACATTTTCTCTCCCTATTTTTCTTTTTTTCCTGAATTCATCATCATCGGCGTCTCCAACTCAATTGGATTACATGGTTGCCTCGTTATTGGGTTTTATATTCTCTTCCCTCTTCATCGCCCCAGTTTTCGTTTCTCTCTTCGAGCAACTAGCAGCTGCCAGGTGAAAAAAAAAGGGGAATCCACTTTGTCATGAGAGCCCGGGAACGTACGCGTTGGGAGAGTCTCCGTTTCGCGTCGGGACGACGGGAACGCGACGTTTCTTGGTAGCGGATCGCGTGACTGAACGACGAGGAACATCCTAGAACTGGCACGTGGCATGCCTCCGGGGGTCTTTCTTTTCTCTTCGCTTTCTCGAAAAAAAAAAAACCCTTCGCGAAATTTTCACGTCTCCGACGGAACCGTGTTGTACAGCGAAGCCCTTCGGTGCGTTGTAACGAAGAACGAACTCGGTAGAATTGCGAGCGACCAATCGCGGGAAGAGACGCGACGTTGGGAAGTGAAATCTTCAATGAAAGGGCAGGGAGACAAAGCTACATGTCCGGATACCTAGAATTCAGACTTTTCCAACTTCTTCGCTGTTCGATGTAAGAAGTCTCGATTCCGTGCAGCATTCTCACCAAGAACCCCATTCTCTCGAAGCTCATCGTTCGTCTTGGTCCTCGGATAACACGGTTTTTCCGTATTTTCTCTGTCCCGCCACGTTCACCAACACACTTTGACTTTTCACTTTGCACATAACAATGTTTTCCGAAGTTACCACTTTCCGGCGGTAGGACGCTACGAGAACGAGGACTTTTTTCGACGCGCGCTCTTTTATCCCGAAAGTGTCTGGCAACAATCCAGCTCTATTTAATTTGTCGTAGCCGACAATCTTTAGTCGCGACGCGCGCGTGATGGAACTATCGAAGGGCAACTCGCTTTCTTGTTTACTCGTTCGTTTGCCTCTCCGTCATCTTCGTCGAATTCGCGGTTCGCCTTTCATGGAACTTTCGCGGAGTGAAATAGCAGTTAAGAACGTCGAACTGTGTCTGAAATCGTGGTGAGTTTGAATTGTGATTGGAACGAGTAAACAGATTGCCCCAGCATCGATCACGCCAAGTTTTTAGCAGTCTATAAAAAATGATAAAATCTTGATGTTTAATTGTTTAATAATTATTTGGCATTTCGCTACTTTTCGTTGAAACAATTTTATATCACAGTTTTCTTTCGCAAGTTTGAATATTTTTATGAAAGTATTTTTTCGGCGAATATAGACAGAGGTGTTTCTCGCGATTGGATGCGCCGTTCAACCGGCGATGGATGTGTCTCGAGAAATCTTGTTTAAGTTCGGAGTTTCCTCGATTCTGCAACTGATAGTGATTCCAGGAAGTTTATGTGCTCGGACGAGAGAACGTATTCTCCAGCCGATGATGGGAATCTCCGTATTCGTAATGGAGTATCCTATCGCGAATGGGAATACCATCGTCAGTTACCATGGCAATAATTTCCTTGTGCCCCTTAATCCATATGTAATCGACACGGTCAGACGACTTGATGAAGAGGAGGGTTTGCCAAGTGCTTTAAGAGTGGTGGATGGGAACACGCAGTGTGGCGAGCTAAGCAAATTCAATTAGGGTCGAACAATGCACCTAACAACCTGTTGAGTCGTGTAGATCGAGACAATAGGGCAGCCCCAACGTCCTCGGCATTACTCTCGTTATTTTCAAAATATATACAAACATCCGAGGTATCCTGAGGCGGAATTCGAAATCTCCATTGAACCTTGACGTACTTTAAACGGTCAATTTCTGCGACTCCGTCCAGAGTCAACGACTATCTTCGAGTCTCACAGTATCGACGGAGATTGCCATTTCGACACAAAATTAGTGTTGTTCTATTGGGAACTCCTGATGGCTCTAATAAATTAAAGATTCAGTAATGCCATGTCGAATTTCGAATCACTCTTTCACGGTAGATAAATCGCTCGAAAAATAAATATTTTAATATCATTGAATATTCAGAGAAATGATAATTAATTATCATTTCGAATGCATGAATTATCGAGATAATTCTGATACTCCGATTACTATGCGAAACTTCGGAAAAAAAATTATTGACCCGAAGCGGATAGAGCGAAAAACATTTCCCTTGCGTTCTCCGACGATCCGATATCGGCTGCAGTTCGCCTTCGGGCATGCATTCTTCCTTCTATTCGTCTCGCTAACTTGTTTCCTTTTTTTGCCCCTCGCAGGATCGTCGAACGAATATTTACCATAATTTTCCTGCCTCGATGAACGAATTCGACGGGTAACATTTTTTGCATATTCTCTGCATACGCTTTATTCGCACTCTATTTATTTGTTTGTAGAGTCGTCGGCTTTCTGTCTTTCTCAATTTTTTATCAATCGAGAATAAATTTTGATCTGAAGAAAAAAAATCGAAAAATAAGGTGAATAATTTATTACATAAAAATAAAACTCTGCGGCGTGAACGGAACATTTTTTCAGTCAGCAGTGAATTAAATTGCAGCCGACCAGTGACGGTAAAGTACGGTGCTGGTAGTGATGAAAAAAAAAATGCGTCGAAAACGCTGGACCCGCGATAAAGGGCGTACGAGAGGGTGGGGGAGGGAGGGAAAAAATTGACCTCCTGTTGCACACCCTCCAACACGCCCCTACGTCCGTCGGAAATATATTGGTGAATTTTTGTTTTAAGCTTTATGAAGTTTTATATTGCGGTCGCAAGTTCGACTATAGTGCGGAACGATATGGCGCATATTCAGGGTACTTTTTTTTTTTTACGTGTGCCAAAAAGTTTGGAATAATTTTCGACGAATATTTGTATTTGGCAATTGATCGGTTCGCCCGCTAGACTGTACATCGCTATTAGCGCTGTGTTTCATAATAAAAATTTTATATTGTTTGTTCTCAATCGTTTCTCAATCGAAATTTTTATTAATAGCGAATTATAAAGATCCTGCGGACGAACAATATTTTTTTACAATTTTTTAACCTGCCGATTCGGTCCAGTCGTGAATTCGTGCGATCGGTAAAACTAGGGTAGTCGCGTAAATTTCATTCGCTTCGAATTCTTTTCATGCGTGCTCGCCGAGGCCGCGTGACTCCGCGTACTCGCGCGTAAATATTCCGCTTCTTACGGCATTGCCACACAAACCTCGGTGGCCGCGGCGAGAGTTCTGCCCACGCGAAAGCTCGAAAGCTTTTTCGTCTTGCAGTCCCATCGCGACCAATGAAGAAAGAGAGAAATAAAAAAAGGGACGTTCATCCTAAGTGCTTCCAGTAACGCGATCACCACCGTCGTCGACGTCGTCGACGTCGTCGTCGTTCTACAATATTCTTTATTTCTTTCACTCTGCCCCGGTGGATTATTGCGATCGAAGTTAAAAGCCCAGAGTCGTAGATTAAACGTCGGGGCGCACGCAGCTGGCGTAACTATGGGCTATGGGTTTGACACGAATTTCTTTCTATACTCTAAAACATTAGATAAATCCATGTACACGCTCTGGCGTATCGCTTAGATTCCAAAAATTTTCAAACGCCTCGCGAGTTAAAAACGGATGGTGACGAACTCGTCGTTTAATAAAAAATCGACAAGTTGCAAAAAAAATTGTTAAATAGCAATGGTAATAAAAAAAATAAAACTTACCGAGTACGAGCCTCAGGAGGGAAGCGATGGTCCAAAATCCCCACGTGGTTCCATTCATCGCCGACATTTTCACTGTTCACAATCCTCGTCTCCTTTTCTATTTGTTCACACACTTTTCCAGATCTTCGCGAACCATGTATTTTCACCGATAAATCGTCAAACTTTTTTGCAACTCCCGTTAACCTTGCCGAACCCCACGAGACCCTCGGTGTCCTTCAATCTTGCACAAAACTCAGCAACTTTCTATTTTTATCTTCATTTTTTTGCACGTAAAATAGAGGAACATCCGAAGCTCGAACTTGAATATTCTTCATATATATAATAAATATAGTATAGAAAAAAAAATTCCGAATATCGAAAAATACGATGTAATGGGATTTTTTTTTTTAATAACGCATTTTTGTAAAATATACTCCACCGTACGATTCTTCGATTTCAATCTATCGTTAAAACATTTTTCGGCAATTCGTTATGGATCACTATGAGTATGATTGATGAATATTCACCGCTTGTTCGAGTAAAAAATTCGTTGTTGCCTGGGACGAAAAATGTGTTTGCTCGCAGCGCAAGATTTTTTTAATTAACATCGAAAAATGTAGAATCTTATTTTATTCAGTAGCTATTAAGTAAAATATGGAATTTTTTTATCTCGCACAAAAATCGAAGCAGTAACGCGAGGTGTTGTAATTTCCTTGAGTTCTGTCTCTTCACATTTGCATTGACGCTCGATCTTCTTTCACCAATCGACAGAATAAGTTCGATACTTTTTTCATACAGATATTCGAAGTTCGAGTGTTTCGTGTAGGATTTAGCAGACGAACGCTTGGAGAGTCCGCTTGACGTCGGAGTGGTTCGGTCAATTATTCATCGATCAATTTAATTCGAAATTGCGACGGGTAAACACAGTAGTAGATGGAACGTCGAACTCGCAGGACTCCAATTACCGTGGTTTTCGTTGCACGTAACCTTGAATAATTAACTTTTTGCTTCTTTTCTTTATTTCACGCGACGAGTTCAGAGCAGCTTTGGATTTATCGGTTTTTTAAATTTCTAACGACAATTAATAGTCATTTCGTTATATCCAGAAAAAAGTTGCTACAGATATCTGTGTGAATGTTTTTTTTTTTTTCAAGTCTTCACTTTCGCCACAAATCGTCGAGCACCGTCTCACATGCACGCCGGACACGCACGACACGCACGTTAAAACGAGATCGGATCAGCCTTCCGAATTCTCTTATCGATCTTCTTATTATCTAACGATAATCAATATCAAATCCATCGATGCCAACATTTATTTTAAATATAATCCTTTTTTGTCTTGGAACCATACGTACAGGACGTACTGGAGATTAATTGTTTATCGTTAAAAGAAAATTCGCATATGACACGAATGTTCCGGCTTACTCTCACTCGCGACACCCGCAAGGAGTCAATGTTAAAAATAAATAACGAAAAAAAAAACAGAAAGTCCTATGGAAAATTAAAATAAATGTATATAAATATTAAATGTGCGAATTTTTTTTTTTCAACCGACGAGAATTATCAGTCGGCTTCCATACGGAATCCGTTAAAGACGCACTCTCGTCGCATTATTCTTCTTTTTTTTTATATTAATTTTTTTGGATAAAATTTATTGTGGGTGAAATATGACGAGGGATACGATGATTTATTTATTTATTTTTTAGTAACGGGGGCGCGCGCGCTCAACCGCACTGTGGATTTTGCATTACAACGTTTAAGTTGATTAATGTGTGTCACGCTATGGTTAAGTGTGCCACGCTGTACGAAATGTAATGAAAATTGAACGACGACGAGTCAGCGAGCGTTTCCTCCGACCGTGTACGCTCGAAGCTGCCACTTGGATAGTCGCCGGTTAAGTGCGAACGTTGGAGGATTGCCGCGCGCTGTACCAGCCGGGCTTGCAATATAGGTGGATACAGGAGAGAGAGAGAAAGAGAGAGAAATCGGAGTGACGCGGACTAAGGGATGTTCGGGGGGTGCAACGAGGTACGTTGCACCGTCGAGACGCCGAGCGTCGCGCATGCCCTCCTGACACCGGGAAGCCTTTTGTTATATATGTAGAGCAGAGAAGAGCGCGCGCGCGCGGTTCTCGTTCATGACGAAAACTTTCACTGCGAACGCGAATTTCGCGGGCTTTATTCCCTTCGAGAAGGTCGTTGGGGTAGGTCGTACAATAGAAAAAAAAACAATCTCTTTCGATACACGAAAAATTGGTAACGGAGTTGCTTCAATTTTTTTGTGGAACTCGCGCTTCTTTCATTTACTGAAGCCCATCAGCTTTAAAATTTGGAAAAGGTTTTTCATCCGTTTTCTATAAACAATTCTTTTTCCAAAATCTATACAAAATTATCGATGAATTCTATTTATTCTGAAATTTGAATGTCGTTAAAGTATCGCGCACATTGGCCGGTTGAATGGATAATGAAATGTGGCGCGGAAAAGGCTTCTAAAAATTCATTCAAAAAATTCGGAAGGGACAATATTTTTTTTGCGATAAACAAACATTACTTTTAAAAATCCGCAATGATGTTCGGTTTAGAAGAGTTCAACGCCGTTCGGCTCTCGGAAAATAATGATTACTTATTCGATCGCAATTAGCAATGGAGAAATTCGTCGTGTTCACGACACATTGAAAAGGTAATTGGGAATGAAAAATTTGGCAAGAGGTAACCGTTGAAATTCATCGCTGGTTCTTTTGCAATTCCCGATCGATAATCCTGGCACGTCGGAGACCGCGGCATTGGATCATTAAAATTCACTGGTTGAACTATATACAGCGCGAAGAAATAGTAGATATTTAGAGCCATAAAGTACACGGTTACTTCGTGGTACTTAAATTCCACCGCCGCTATACCATCCTCTACATCTCGATCCCTTGCTCGAGTGCGCGAAGCAATCAGTCGGCGGGGTATGCACCGGAAAAATATTGTATGCTTCTAGTGTTTGCAAGCGCAGCACAGAACATTCCAATTAAGCAAGTATACGCTCCAACGATTACAATAATAACGCATGTCAATAATACAAATTAATCCATTCAACGATTCCTCCATGATGATTGTATTTAAAAAAAATGTTTACTTCGAGAATAATATATTTATTGGATTCTGAATAACAGTTTTACTATCAAATTGGGAATAGGTTTCCTGTTTCCGGTGCGTCATCGCTTATCAAAACCGGTTTTATTCGGTAGTCACGAAAATCCGAACTGCACGTTTTTTTGTGTGCAATTTACGACATTTTTTCAGTTGTTTCTTGCCGATAAAATTCTAAACTAGCGATAATCCATAGAGGTACGAACACCCCAAAAATTTTGGATTAAATCGAATTTTTTCTTTTAGTTAATCCCGTTGTATGTTTATTTTTTTTTTTACACTTTGAATATCGATTATAAATTTGTTATTTTGTTTCACGCTTGACTATTTTGTGTTGATTTCGGTATTTGTCACTTCAGGATATATTATGGTGTCATACAATTTGACGGAATATTATGCGGATATGTTATTTCGACATGCTACTAGAAAATAAACACTTCCGTGTATTTATAGCTGATAGTTTGACCGTCCTTTATCGACAAAAAGCAGCTTCCGCAATCGAGTAAACTTTATTATCTCATTTTTCATGATCAACTCTATGTGTTTGTATGAAAGACACTGCGCTTGGCTGAAAATGGTTAGTATAACTTTTAAAAAACACAGTTTGTGACAAAATGAAACCTTTCTTCGTGATAATCGTCGTCGTGGCACTCTGCGGCGGCAGCGGATCTGGAGTACGTTTTCTTGACATTTATTTATTTTGAATGATTGTCATACCCAAGTACGAACCTTCCGAGACTGTTGGGTATTTTTTGTTTTGCAATATTACTAATTCTAGAATGATTGTTACATTGATAATTATTTTGACAAATTGATAAGACAAATCTTTCACATCTGTTAACATCGAGAGCACTTGAAACCCGCTCAGTTGGTACAACAACTGGTAAATTGTACACCGAAACATCACATGCTGTTTTCTCTTTGTTTTCGCAGGCTCGACAATGTCCTACAAACAGCACTATCTCGTTAGACTTCTGCGAAACGCCCATGGCAGCTGTAAATTGCAATGTGCGTTAACATCGACAAGACAATTCCGTATAGTAAGCGATTCGTATAGTAAGCACATGTTTCAATCCATGTTTTTCAGATGACCAAAGAGTGCAGAGAGCTGCGGAAGCTTTTTTACATTCCACGTTTGGGTCGTTTGAACGATAATTCACCTCCCAAGGGGAGTTTCTTAGACACAATCGGACAGGATTAGCGATACTATTGTATGGCCCTCGTCAATTTTTCGATCGTTATTGTATTCCGATACGTTTGTCTGATTGGATATCACCCGGTTATATCTAATCACTCTATTAAAATTGGTAAAATGTGTACATCTTATCAATTGAATGTACACGATGTTTCACGTGTACATCACTATCAACATTGATAAATTAACATCACCTTCTCATTCTAAAGTTTCATTTGGAAGTTCCACCGTTACTTCCTGCTTTTCTAACAACCGAGACTAACCGTACACGAATGATTGTTTCCAATGATTCTCGAAGCTATGAATATCTATGGAGAAAAAAAAGGTCTTTCGTGATAGCAAACTTTTTCGCTGGTGCATGCACGCCCGACTGATTGCTCCATACACTTGAGTGAGCAAGCGAGATAGAGATAGTATCAGTAGCACGAGAGCGAGTTACGTGTACTTTATAGCCCCAACTATCCACTATTTCTTCGAGCTCTATCTCGGGCAGTGAATTTCGATGCTCTAATACCGCGAGAACGATGTGTAAGGAGTATCGATCGCAATAGCAGCAAGAGGTACTCGCAGCTAACCGCCACCCGATCTGCTACGACTATGCAACGGTCCCACGCGAATAGTTCGCGTCGAATAGCTTCGAATCGCATAGGCCAGGGTGCGTTTACCACAAACGCGGCGATGTGTTCGGTCCACCTACTCCAATTGGTCCCAATTTTACCGGGTAACCAACATCGACTAACCGCAAGTTGACACGGTAGTGTGCTTAAACGTACGCGCTCTTGACTTTGGAAATCGATACCCATCGAATTCCGAACATCCAATCAGAATCGCTGAAGAAGCAGGCCACATTTTACGTGTACCTTTTGAATACGTGAGTACTAACGAAGTTTTTGCCATGCGTACCGAACCAATATCGGAACACATTTCTTATCTTCTTGCATCGTTCTTCACCGCATTGGAAGGGCGTACCAACGCCGGAAATCAGCCAATGCTTGTAGAACTCTCTCGCATAAGTTGTAGCGCTTACAGTCTCGTTGATTCAAGACCACCGACTCTGGAATCGTTATCGTTAATATCGATCCACCTATTCAATTCCATTCTATTAACGTCGATCCATCGTAGAGCTGGCTACGGCGCCTCCTCCCCTCTTTGAAAGGGATCGAGACTAGAATTACGTTGTCCTGTGGTGGTGCAGGCCCAGGTCACGCTACCTCCGGTACGTCGACATATCCTCTTCCTCGTCTTTGCAGGCGCCTGAGCAAGGTGATATTTCAGCGTTGCTGGGGAAACAATGGGTCGACCTTACTCCCCACCAGTTGGCGACGGTGATGGCAGTCCGGTTGCCGCCGGTATCTAATGGGTTTCTTAACGTAGTGGGTGTCAGCGTTTCTGGCCGTAGCCGTGCGACGACCATTAATATGCCTACAAGTGACCCCAACGGCCGAGAGCGGGCGTCGTCGGTTACGCCGGGTACGATCTGACGTGAAATACTACCGCACATTCCGACGTGACACTTCGTGTTTGTACGCGTGCATCGTTCACCCCCCAAAGAACCACCTCCATCCCCTTTACAACCCTCTCGAACATTTTCAAGTTACGATCGTGCGTTAAGAGATTCAGCAGGGAGTTCTAGGGAAGAATCTATCCAAGTTGGTTTACGTTTTTTTTCCGTCGTAATAAACGTGCTTCATTAGCAATGTATTACAATACGGCTTGTTCAGTTATCATTTACACTTACATTCTTTTCTTGAGCGCAAACATAAACATTGTCAACGGGCAATCGACCGGAGTCCTTTAGCCCTTGATGCTTTATTTTGTCTTTAACTTACGAATCAGAAACTTGCGATATCGGATCGGTGAAAAACCGCCATCCATCGCAAGTCAATACCCGCCGCAAAACGTGCAATCTGAAGTTCTATTCTGTAAGTTATTATACCGGAATTTCTACGTACTTAAATAATTCCCTCAAAAGACACGGACAGGCACTCCATCATAGCCAAGACGGCGTGCAATCGTAATGTATGCACACTGTATGTCAACGCTTCGGTGCAAACTGATGTGTCCGCCCCTTCACATTCCAAACGGAAGAACTCTTCGTGTCATTGGTTCTCCGTTTTTACGACGCGACGTCTCGAATGTACTGTCGCGCTTCCGTATACCAGTGTAGCGCAAGGTGCTACGGAAGGCCGCTGGGTCGAAAGGTTTTGATGGGCTGGCTGCAGCTTGCTACAATAGAGCAGCATGCTCTCGACTATGTCGAGCATCAACGAAATGGAAACCCGCTGAAAGCATCAGCTTTTCAGGGACACAACGAAGTCGTCTAGACAGACCGGCGGACGTCGGCAAGGTTGCGAGAACAAAAAGGAAAGTCCGCATGTGATACAGTAGAACGCTCAATGTGACAGAATTCAAGCCGTATTAAAAGAGTTCAATCACATAGCGGGTTAGAACTGATTGACTTTATATTGAAAACAGCACAGATATTGATCAAGTCACTGTAGCAGATAGAGCCGAGGAAATATGACAAACTTAGAAAAAGGCACGATGGTTTTTTTCCAAGATATCACAAAAAGGACAAAAAAATCGGAATCACCGGTTTTTCGACAGTCTAGCCTGATGTCTTAAGGGTCGGCGCAGTGTACACGAGGGAATCCCTTCGAACTGCGCGGCCTGTCGCTAGACCGTAGAATTGTCTGGCATTGTGCTTGCAAATTAAGCGGTCCGAATTTACATGAGATTTATAGCATTCCGTTTGAGTGTGGTGTGACTGAGCGAAGTCAGAAAGGGCGAGGTTAGCAGAAGCAGCAGCAGCTTGGGTCGTAGCCTGAATGCATATGTCGTCCATGACCGAGACGCCGTCATTCTGGTCTGCTATCACGCGTATATTGAACGCCTCGTCCCGTAGGGTAGACGCGTTTCCCAAACAAACGGTTTCCAATGAAACAATACTACCATACAAAAAACCGGGTGTTGAAGGGCTCAGTAATTGGTTCTCTTGCATAGCTCGGCGTTTAATGAATCGTCTTCTAATAAGTTGGTTAGCCACCAAATTGCGATACTAATCAACTATCGAGTTGTGCCTATCGAAAGTTCGATCTCTGTATCGTTACCGGTTTATTCGTGACCTGATTGGTCGAGATTCCACAAGAGCTTTCGCTCACTAATATCGTATTTATATCATCACTATCTTATCTAATATCGTATTGCTAGTTTCCGGACTCATGATTCCATCCTGTGATTTCTGATTTTAGCTTTGCATGCATCCAGCCAGATGGGTCGATTTGATATGAACGCGATGTATCGTTTCAATCAGGGGAATCTCTGATCGCCGATGCATATGCCAGATCTGGGTATCTGGCTGAAGATTCACGGATACTGCCGAACCGCTATCTCTGGAAGGTCCGAAACACTTGGTAAGAAACCACATTTAAAAAATTCAGACTTGGATAGAGTTCAATAATCCAGTGATCTAGAACATTCCTGTCGGATAACGGGCATTGATCACTGGATTGTTATGGACCTGTTCAGAACTAAATCGAACCGTGCTCATGACTAGAGCTCGGTGCTGCATTGGCGAGCGTCCGAATACCAATTTGCAGAAGAGACTCGCCTCTCGGGTTGTAGTCCAATCGCGCATCTAACATTCAAATAGCAACGACGAATGGGTGTCGATAAAATTTTCATTCTCTTCCGCGATTCGTCGATAAGCGTCGATTGTTTGTACGCTTGTCTCCAGCTCTCGCTTCGGTCGCATGCAGCACAGTCGTATAACGGGCTGCTAGATCAGCATCCCTGAAATCAATATAGGCCGGAAAGGGAGCAGATACGAGTAGATTTCTGTTATATGACCGCGCCACCCGCGAGCTTCGCATACATTGACTACTTCGTGCTTCGAATTTCATGTAAATATGTACGATCGTGTATCCGCGCCGCTGTACGATTACATCATACTTCTTTTTCCGTCTACCCGTCGTCCTGATATCGTCAATTGGACGCTTCTGCCGCTGAAATTGAATTTTAAGGATTTTTCATTGCGTCCGACAAAGTTCAGCATCGAATCAAACCTTTTATTTGCATCCGCTGCATGTTGAATGGCAAATAATTCAGAATTTTATTGCAAGAGTACGGCAGACTCTGTTTATAAACCGATTCATTTGCATGATGCAAATATCCATATTACCTCGAATAAATTCGGTATACGCGCATGATATATTTCCAGTCTGATATACTTATTCGTCGTGTCCGGCCACTATGAAAAATAAAAATTGCAAGATTCATTGCCCAAGGTAACGATGAGTTCAAACATTTTTCTCTTCGAAATAAAACTTCGTGAATTAATTGTAAGTTCATTTAATATAATTTTTACTGAAAGTCGTAGAAACGATAATTGTTTTTAACCATCGCTTTCCCATTATCGACTTTATTTCATGGTTTATCATCGGAGGGTTCAATGATCTACCGTTGACTTCGGTCGAACGACCGAGGGCACATTGTTGTAGTTCGGCGCGAACGTAAAGGATTCGTTATTGTTGCGTGGGACCCATTATTGTATTCTGCGCTTGCCATATTGTCCCTGCTCTTATATACACGTGGCGTGTGAGTGAACCACGATAGAGGGAGAAACTCGCGCGTGGCGCACGTCGTTAAAGCTGCACCTGATAAGCCCGATGCCTTTAGACCCTTGGTTGATTCTGAACAGAGAGCACGGAAAGGGGATTCGCTCGTTTAACAATATCGCACACAATGGTGAAGGGTCCTCGTGAGTCTTGTGTTACCCAACGTGTCGTCCAATGAGTCGTCCGGGTCTAAAGATCCGGTGTTTTTGTGAATTCCATTGAAACGAAAATAGCTATGGCTAAACAATTGATAAACAAGAGGCATTTCTTGCAAATGCTAAAAAATGACGAACGGTACGGAGAAGAATAATTAGTTGCCAGAATCAACTGCGGCGCTGGAAAACTGATATTAGATGGAAAAACCAATAAATTTCTTAAACGAACGAATAAATTTCTTAGACGAACGAATAAATTGGTTGACCCGACAAATAGATTAGTCGTACCAACTAATATTAATTTCCAGCGCCGAACTTGATTCTGGCAACTCATTTTTTTCCCCCGCGAGCTTCAAGAATTGTTGCTAATGTGGACTAATGTGGAGTCAAGGAGGACTTGATGACGATGATCGAAGGTGGAATTATGTTATGTTATAAAATTAGTATTTTTCACTGTCTCCTTTCTCTGCGTGTTCGTCCAACGTTGAACTCGTATTTGGCTAATCCAATTTTTCATCTTCATTAAACCGTCCGCATCGACATCACCTCGACGAAATTCGAAATATCCGCCGTCAGAGATTACATCGTCGTTACATCGACGAGTCGTTTACTGCGTGTGGCGCATAGAAATTGAATTTTTTTAATTGCGATTGGATTCCGTTTTAATCGTTCCACGCCGCCGATTGAGTCTTCTGCTATTGAACATGTCGTATCTGGGTGCGACGTATAAAGGAAATCCCTTTACAAACCGTTCGGTTCAATCTGGCCTCGAAGAACCGCTGAAATTGATTTTGAATGAAAAAAAGGAATATGTATAAAAAAACTAAAACGGGCTTCAAACTTCCGCGAGCAGTAGAGAGCTTCGCTGAATCGACAGTACTTCAGATAACAAATCTCTCCGTCAATCCTGAGCTGTCTCTCTCTCCATGAAGATTTTATTCGGCTTTGAATATTTTAATTGCAACTCGATATTTCTTGCACGCGGAGCTCGATACAACGGTAATCACCGGAAAAATTCAATATCCGCAAGTCGGCCCTTAACTACGCGTCTCGATAGTGTCGAGGAATGCTTTGCGGATAAACGTTGGAAAGACTATCGAAGCGAGAAAAAAAAAAAACGTAGATGCATAAACGGAATCACGTCCAAAGAGAATCCGTATAATGATCGTGGTCGCAAAGAAATAAAGGGGAAGCGACACGGCGCTGGTCATTCCAATAATCGATATGTCGGAAAGAACAAAAAAACAAAGTGACGATTACGCCGTCGAGTGTTGCGTGAAAACTGATGGAAACGAAAAAATGAAAAAAAACTATCGAAAAAGAAAATAATACGAGTTTAACGCTCTTCGCCGTCAGGAAGAGTATAACTTGATCGAATGTGCTATACCAATTAACTTTTTCTCTCTCTCGATATTGTCGATTCGCCATATCTCGTTTCCTGGTTGTTTCTGATACTGCAATACGGAATTCAAGTTTTCCGATGTCTTTTTATTAATCGCTCAAATCTAGTATTGCGCCGATATAACAAACCACCCTTCCAACGCCATCCCAAAACCGCTGTTGAATTTCTTGGTTGATTCCATCAATTTTGATTATCGGTATGCGGATAGCATGCGGTATTCGGGTAAACACCGGAGTAAATTTCGCTAATCCCGAACAGATTCTTCTCCCAACCGCACGATTCGCTGATCGAGACAGGTACAGATATACCGTCGCTCGTTGTACAGAATTATTTGGTATTTCGGTTGAATATTCGCGAGGTTCTCTGATTCTGAATAATTCCCAGGTAAATAGCCGATTAATTCCGGAGAACAGACGTACCGTTTTTGAAAATCACCGTTAAATTAATTTTTTTCATTAATGTCGAATTCGCGTCTAACGGTTATATTTTAAACCGATATTTCGTTGGTTCTATCTTCAAACAGCCGTTATATCTTTGATACTTTTATATTTTTTCGGCGTTGGAAAATATAAAGAAAGTATCGAGTCATAATTATTATCAAATTTCGTTAAATTTATTAAATAAGTTTTCAATGACCGAAGGTTTGTATTCTTTTCCGAAACGAACTTGAGTCAACTGTGCGCGAGACACCGATAAAAGCTAATTTTCATCCGTGAATTTACGAGACTCGACTTTACTCCTGTAAATTAATCATAACTCCAATACCGGCATTGCGTTCGTTCTCCTTAATGCCTGAAATATTATCTTAATGAGACGACGCAGTGTATGACAATGACGAATGCATTGATATCGCGAAGCAAGTGCAATCGCCGCGAATGCTTGAGGTTACGACGATAAAGTTTATTAAAAACTATCAATCGCCGGCGAATTAAAGAACGAACTCGATTGATTAATCAAGGGGGAGCGTAACGAGGAAAATAAATCCGACATCAATTACCGTCACAGAGATTTTCCGAGACGGAAAAAGTGACCATCTGTTATAGTTAATTAAGGTGAAAGCTTCCCGCGGCCGGGCCATCCGACGTATAACGAGAAATGCGATAGTGATTGAGAGCTTGAAATATCATAATAGACGTCCCTGAGGGAAGTCTGAAAAACATCTACCGGTATCACCTCCATTACAGTATTGCAGACCGACGGGGTCGTGGAGGGAGGTCGGTTCACTTGCGTTTCGTTGGATCGGGCGTCTATCGGGTCGGGGAATGCTCACTCGCAATTACTTCCATTCATTAATTAATGGAGAAGGAAAACTCGTCCGTGTTGGCCGGCTACGTCCGCGTGTCCGCCCCGGCGTTTTGTCTCGCTGGATTTTCCCTCATACGCCAGTGAAGCGATCTCGGGTTTTGGGTGGCCTTTTGAACCGTCCGAATTGCGGTAGAAGAGCCGGAGTTCCCTCGGTGAAAGACAAGAGAATTATATAGTTCGGAGTAAGTGAGACGCCCCCAAGAATGATAGAGGAAAAGGAGAGAAAATATATGAGAGAAGGAAAATGAACACCACCGAGCGACAATCAGATAGGGGTGAAGTGCACACAGTCCAAAAGAGCGGTAGATACAGAAAGAGAGAAATAGGGGAAGGAAGAGAAGAAGAGCTTTCTCGTTCCCATCCGCGCTCCATCTCGGCGACTCTGCGCTATCATTCCGCAGGGGGGTTGGCCCGGATCGTTTAAACCCGCATTCCTGCTGAAGCTTTGGACATCCAACGTGAACCCGCCACGCGCGGTGCACTCGCTCCGATGCATTTCGCCACCCGAGCACTCACAATACTCGAGACCGCGTTGGTGGTACGCAGACGTACTTGTATGGAGGCTACGATAGTGAGAAGAGATGGAAGAAACGCGAGAATGGAAAAATAGAGAAGTCCGAGGTTACTTGAGGTACCTCGAGATACCAACGTTTCGGGTTTATGGATAAAAATACAATTGTCTGGAAATATCGGAAATTTTGTCTTTTTTTTTTCTCAAGTCGGTAGCGTATATTCATCGATGCGCGCCAAAGGTTCAAGTCGATTCTTCAAAGGACGGAAATGGGTACAAATTACGATATGCGTCAAGCAAAGTCTCATCGATTGCGAGTAAAATCGCTCACGAGGCACGAGTCCGAAACGTTTTTTCATTCTAAAATTTTGTCCCTTTCACGATAGCTTTGAATAAAAAAAATAATCCCAGAAGAATTGCAGACACTTCATTGTTTTTACGTAAGAATGATTTCAAGATTGCAATAACGATTGCGCGAATTGCGACGATCACAGAGACGAGCAGATTGGAAACACGCGCTGAAGTCGAAGAACAGTGAAGCCGTCCGGTGTGGCGAACGAATGTGCTTGACCTTGCGACTTTACGAGCGGTTTGCTAGTCGAGGCGAGACGGGAAAACGATTGAGCAGTCGTAGAACGAGGAAAGCGATAGATAACGAGCCAAAGAAGAATACGAAAAGATTGGCGATGACGGTCTCGAGAGAGCGCACCGGCTTATACCGATAGAACTAAAGGAACTGCCGGTTATAAAGACTGTATAGCGTGCCGATAAGTGGATTCGTTCCGCTCACTCAAAGCATCGTGTTGCGCGGTACTGCAGAATCTCGGTGGATCGCCGAAGACGAGAATAGCGATGCAGGTACGACGAAAGAAAAATGCGAAATCAACGATAATGGGAAGATCTATGGACTAAAACTTGAAAAAAAAAAAAATTCGCAAAAATTTCAGTCGACACTTCCGAACAGATCGAATGAAATTCAAGCGACATTATTCCATTCGTTATTGTTTGCAACACTTTCCTCGACTATTTCGATAACTCCACTCCGGTCCCCCGAGGAATTCCTGTGAGAGTTATTTGTTCATTGATCAACGCTGAAGAGAACCGATCGCGTGCAGCATCCGATTTTGTGACAATAGAGAGAACAACGAAACGACATTGACGCAACGATATTTTTGTCAACGATACAACGAAAATGGAGAGGAGAATGGAAAGATCGCGAACGCGGTAACAGAATGGCAGGTGCAAAATTCGGCGAGCTGAAACTGTCGACACCGACGGTGTTTCGTTCGACGCGCGAACGGTTCACCTTTCCGAAACGGGACACGAGTGTCCTTTGCGCTCTCTCTACGCGTCAAAGCTGACCACACGGCTGTACGCCTCTCTCTTGATATCGTCTCTGGACCTGTGCGGCAGCAGCTGCATCTCTCCGAGACGACCGCAGCTATGTCCTCGAATTACCGCCACAGCGTAAACCAAAACTGTCGGATTACCTGTGGAACTTTCTGAGAATGAAGAAGATTGATGGTAGCGAATTTCGGCACGATCATGATTAAGCACGGCTTCGGCGCTGTTCCGAGTAGAAATCTTCGTTAGACTTCTACAATTAAGGTACTCACCAGTGCTTGCATCAAGTCTGCATAATAATAATAATAATAATAATAAGTCTTTATGCATAAGCAACAATGATAATTTTAATGTAGAATAGTGACCAGAAACAACGACATTTAGTACAATGGAATTAAAGTCAATCATTTCCTTAAAAGAACTTCTATTATTGAAGTATACTATGGCAAGTAAAATATTGTCAGTAGCTTTCAATATGGGTTCTATTAATTTTCCATTATAATTGTACATTAAGCGTGATGTAGCAGTTTATCCATAAAAGTTTGCAACACACGCACATTGAATTTGCAGCAGATTTTTCGTACGGTGTAGCAAACGCGAAGTCCGCATTATTGGTCGTCACCGCGCGAGTTCCGACTGCAAGTACCCTAACTTAACCCAACCTGACCTAATCTAACCTGACCCAATCTATCCTAGCCCGACCCAAACCAACATTCGAATGTTGCAGCCGAGAAACTCGATAACCGGGTGATCCCAGGCTTACGGTGCATCACAGGCGTCTGTGCGCAAATGGCAACAGACTGTTGCGCCGTGTTTCAAGAGCACAGAGTGCATTTCGCATGTGCGAGAGAAGTTGGAAATCGGAGTCTACCGGCGATTGAAACACATGTAGATAGCGGAGTGAGCTTGCTAGAGAGAAAAGGAGATCATGGTTCGGTAGAACGGCGCGAGGTTCAAACGGCGATACAGACGCTCGCACGACTGTCTGACGAGACCTGCTCTTGGAGGGAAAGCGCTCGCTCTCCCATTTGGTCTTTGGCTGCTACACGCGCCGTATCCTTTGTTACTCCCATGCCGTATAATGGCTTTCACCGGTTTTAGAAGACAACTCCGTTGTTCGGGGGTCGGCGCTGATTTCGCGGCTGCTGTGTTACTATCGGCACTGATACCGCCAGTGACTTCTGCATCGCTGTTTCCATCCTCAGCGTCGAATTCGCGTTCACGCAAATCCCTCCGTCCTCTCTTGCGAAAATTCACAAAGACCCTCGACGTCGTTTTGTTCCCACGTATGCCTCGTACGAGGTCGGTGTCTGGTTAATGCGGAGTGTCGAAGCCCTCTTCCACCATCGAATGGGATTCGGCGAAAAAAATGTTTACCCAGCGACAGTGTAAAACTGCTGAAAAAGAAACGAGAGAAAAACTTCGCGATGGAGAGACCAAAAGAATGAAAGAGTATCGATTGTTGGCTCGGTGAAACTTCGCGACGGTGAGAATCAGAATTATGACGTTGACACGCGAAAACCGGAGGTCAAACAAAAAAGTGCTTCACCATTTTCCGTTTTGATGGACGAAGGTGCAAATTGAAACAGCGGATGTTGACATGACATCAATGAACGACGCTTCGATAGTCCGAATATAAATTCCGCGAGACTCGCGTAACAGAGTCGAAATCGAATTTTTGAAGGCAGCACGGTGCAATATGAAAACTTGATGGACTCGGATTCGTAAAACACGATCATTGATACTATTGTGAGAAAAAAAGGAAGTGGTTCAAAACGGATAAAACCATGGATTTGGGATCTCCGGTAAACCTACGACAATGGCATTTGTTATCCGTTAACAACCAATATTGGGGGGGGATATCGAATTTTCCACATGGGAATTATTGTTTGCAAAAGAAATGCAGGTCATATCGCACGATGGTTGCAATATTCACGCTCGCGTTATTTGATCTATCACTTCATTGGAGAACGAATGAAAGGAGAGACTATTGGTTCTCACGTCGAGTGGACATGATTTTTTTTTCGTCGTCAATAAACGTGAATAAAAACATTTCAGTGCTTCGTCATTGATGCTGTAGTTCGGCATTCATGAGAAAAATGCCTATCTTTCGTTTGTAATGGACAAAGCCGATAATAATGACGTCAAGGAACACTGGACATCGGTCGATCAATGCGAAAATTCTGTATCGGTGGAATTTCGTTCGACGAGCAATTTCCAATGATATATATTTGCTTCCGGCGAAACGTGAAAAGTTTTGCGATAATGCAACGCTCCAAAAAGATCGGCGGCACACGGGTTCGCATGAAGAGTCATCGCTACGGTAGTTTTTTTCATTCTCTTTCCATGCATACAGCAATTTTTCAACGTTCGGACATATCGTCGAATAGACTTCCGCGTGCATCAAGTTCTCGCTGTTATTACAAGCTTTTTTCATGCGCGCTTTTTTTTGTACCGAAATAACCGGACCGTATCGCGTGTGGACACAATGCAAACTGACTAAGGTAATATACAGAGCGATAGCGTATTTTATGATCGTATGTATCATCAGCTCGTGTACTTTTTTTTTATCGTTGTTTCGCGAATGTACGCTTTCGCGATATGAGTAGGAACTTTACGCGGCCGAGACTTTAACAAATGTACGCGGAGAAAACACGTGAAATTGTCAACGAGATTATTCGCAAAGACGATGATGGATGCGGGGCAAGTCGATGCTAATTTTCAAACTGTTGACCGTCCGACTGGCGAAACGCGAGATTTACGCATTTTGGCGATTGAAACGTTGGTCATTTTATGCCTCATGAATTGTCGTTCAATATCAGAGAAATTGTTACAATTTTTCAATAATAAATTATACTGATTTAATTGAAGTATACATTATGTAAAATTCCCGTAAACGTTGTATTCATAACTAACATTCATTAAATCCGACAAATTTTGCTCGAGCGTATTAAAAAATAAGCTTTTTTTACATAGTAATAATGAAAATATCGCCTGGAAGAGAAATCATTCAATTGATGTAGAGATCACATAATATCTTCAGTTTCGTATTAATCATTTATCGATCCATCTTTTCCTTTGAACGATATTTTCAATAGTTCATATTCTAACGTTCCCATTGACATGCTTGACATTCCTCCACCTCGGGAAGCTCAACCGCCGAGTAGTTTCGCCTCACCATTGCGTATCCCGGCCGAACCTTCGCGGTGTCTACGAGGAATCTGAATACCCAGCATCATGACCGTGAAACGATAGAAGTCTCCTTTGTGGTGGTCTTGTTGGCTCCTGGCCACTGGTCCGGCCGCAGCCTTGTCCTCATTGCAGTGGTTAACGTGCGGGGAAGCCTTACCAATAAACCTACCCAATTCGAGCTTTCTGCCGGGCTCGAGCTCACAATGCGATCAGCGGTCTCGACCCGTCTCATCGTCGCCCTCGCGTCGATCGATCGTTATTTTCCAGTAAATACATTCGTCCCCTCGTCGAAAAACAAAATCGTTTATCTCATTAGCCCTAATGTCTCTTATTGGTGACATTCCGAACGAGAAAAGGTCCTCGTCCCCTCCCGAATGTTCCGCGTCAGCCGAAATCCAGTCCGAATCTGGCGAACGATGTCTAATTAATACAGCGTGTTACCCAAGAGCCCCGGCTCTTTTGTCCTTTTCTCGCCCACTATTTTCTCCAAATGGTACGGGCTCATTTGTTCGCCGAGGCAGTCTTCAACCGAGCTCCCAAGCCAGCGAACGCTTCTCGAGATGGTGGCGTTGAACTTCCAACGCTCGTACAACACCCCGGTGACTCCGTAGAATTTCTCTATGCGATTTCGTTCCCGTTTAACATCGCGGCAAATTGGGTAGACGTGTGCGCTTTATTTCGTCGTTTGCAATCAGCAGCACGAAACAGCGGCTGCCGCGGTGAGTGAGTGAGCCGGGCCCAGACTGTGGTATGGTCGCACACAGGGCGATCGAGTGTGCCGTGGATCGCCTGTTGTTCGCCGACCGTCCAGTCTATGCAGTCGGGACGAGGTAGAAACGGGGGAGGGTGCTCGAAAGCTCAACGTTATACTGGAGGCATGCAAGATCTTCTATAGGTATTGGAAGCGCAGAATCTGTCGTGTGTGCGCCCGTACGATGCGTTCCCGCCTACGCTACTCCCGACGCTGCTGGAGACCCGATAAGATATGAGACGTCTGTGGAATTTAATTATTGACCGGGGTGGAACACAAGCCTCCCGTGCGAGCTTCCGTCTCCGCTTCATGCCATTCACCTTCTCTATGGCCCGCGCCGTCGTGCTTCCACGATCAATCGAACGCCGATGTCCAACGGGGATGATCTATGTGTCGATCGATGTGTGCATACGTATTTTCTCATCCACGTCTCAGCGGTCGTCGTCCTTTCGATATTGAATCGCAGAGGCAGTTCAAACATGTCGTGAACATCGAGTCTTAAACTGTACCCTTACAACTGCACGTGAGACCTTGGTATTGGCCCGATAAACGACTTTGCCAATACCCGCGATAACACTGCAATTTTTATCAGGAATACGAGGTCTCTAAATCAACGAGCTTTCGCTCTACATGGAAAGAAGAAGATCCAGCGATTCATTGGGGAAACGAATGGTACACCAATGTTTTAACTCAGGATTTTAGAGGAGTCTTAGATATTTCAAATCGCGAATTCCACAGGTAGGGTGTTCTAGAGTTGTTCAAGAACTTCCAACCGCAAGAATCTTATCCATTATTCTCGCCCGTGCGGAACTCCTGTATTCTGCGTGATGCACTATGCAGCGTTGAGGGCACCATTTCGGTGCCGGGTCGCCCTTGCTCTTATCACGATTTGGCAACATCTTAATTCTCTAGGGCCCGGGCGAGAGAGCTTCTCTGTGCGAAACGTTTCTTGCTACACCCGGCGGCGTATCGATCTTCCAGCATCTCTCGGTGTCTTTGATGCTTTGAGCTGGTTTCACCGTTGGAGTATCGAATTTGCATGTTATTCGGAGCGCGTGTACGCTTTCGGTCCGTGTGATCCCGTCGGGGGATACGACTGCACGAGCTCACTTCCTTCCCGATGCTTCTGGTCTTTCACCGCGAGGTGGAACACAACTGTGAGAATCATTCCGCGCAAGCAGCTCGAACGATTCTGTTATGTTTCGCGCCATTTTCCCGAGGCTGCTGAGCTCAAACGCACATGCCTGTAGGAAGCCGAGACGGGAAACGATGATGCTCGGCAATAAGCGGTATACCATAGCTGCAATAAGGTGGATCGAGTCTCAGGGCACGAAGAGGCACGCGCGAGGATGCGATGCCGTTCCATCCGCAGCGTTCTATTCATCTTTATTTTCATCCTTCCGGGTTCATCCGTACCATTGAGTTCTTTCCGAAGCGAGCAAACGGTACCCAGTTTGTCGGCACCCACTGGTGATCAGCGGTTGTACCGTTCATGGAACTGCGGGGTCCTGTTGGAAGAAACGCGACATGAGTATCCCGACCATCGTTGTAATTTAAACTTCTTTGCTACATCGGCGACCGTTTCAACGCCGTTACACATTGTTCCCCGTGTCTCATCGCGTCAATTTCGTCTGTCGGGGACAAAACCCGTTGAAACGAAGAACCCGAAGAGAAACGGGTTCTGCATTTCCGCGCGCCAGTCAACTGCATTACTTTCTTCGCAGTGCGAGGAACCGCGCGCCATTCATTCCCGACATTCCGGATGGAGGATAATGGCAATGCGAGCTAGAGATGACAATTGATCCCTAACAAATTCCAGGCAATCTCTTCAGTGATCACACACAGAAATATTCAATGGCACGATCCCGACTGCAGGACGAGATCCATCATTATTTAAATTCGTACTATTTGAATTTCAATCAGGACTTATCTACCGAATGAAATTTTCGGCTGAAAATAATTGGGAACAAAATCTTTCGCTATAACACAACTCGATCAATGACAGATGATTTGAGACAGCTTCTCAATTGCGAGAATTACGATGAAGGTACAATCGGCGTGGAAATGCCACTCGCTCAAAAAAAAAGTCTTTATTGGGACTTTCAAACTGAAGTAGATTACACGAATCGGACTGGTCATTGAAAAATTGCGTTTGATCAAAAAAGTGCTGAATATTCACGTACTTCAATTCAAATTCTGGCGAATGCATTCGGTAATTCGATTACATCGACTGCATTCGATTTGTTCAACTTCAATGTCGTGTATCGGTTGAGTGCACTCCAGAACTCCGCGATATAGAGTAGAAAGGGGGGAAGCGGTACTGGACCGCGATTCAGCCACCGTGACACACGTTGAAAGGCGACTCTGGTAGCTCGACTCGTTTACATCGCTCATGGAGTACGCTTGAATAGCCACGAAGCGATCGAAAAACGTCTGATCATCTTAGAGTCTATCCGGATCGGAAAGACTTTTTTTTTATGTGGTAACCTAAGCGATGTCTGCGGTGAATGGTGGAGATGTTTTTTTTTGCTCATGCTGACTTTATCCAGAATTACTAGAAATATCCTCGACATTCCTGCCATCGGAGAACCTTGAGTCAAAGGTGGCTCACCTTTCATCGAAAAACCTATGGAAGTCTTTTCGGAGTGAAAGCCTCTCGAATCTGTATATTCATTCGAACTCGGATTTCCTCATTGAAATGATATGCTTAGCTGGCCAAAACCAACGCCCCAACTACGAATTGGATTTGGCCTAGACCCAAGTATTGTGCTTTTTATGTGTAACAGAGCAATCTCCTAGATGGGAATTTTGGAATGTTTTGTATGAATTTGAAGACCTTTTACAATCTGACGGCGCTGAATATCGAAGTCGCACGAAAAGTTATTTACCACAATAACCGCAACAGCACAACAATGATCAATCGAGCACATCAAAGAGACAATATTCTGCTCTAAGAAAATCTCACTTCAGACGTGGGGGATGTTAGCTCTACGCAGCTCACAGCCAAGCGTCTGCCTTCAGCCTGTAGAGATTGCTGAATGTTGAAAGACCTATGAAGTGGAAGAAGAGGAAGAGGAAGAAGAAGACGATGCACCTAGGGAGAGAACCGACGTGCGGCACGACCTTTCGTACTCCCGAAGACCGCAAAGCACCGTCGTCGAGGCAGCCACGGTCACATAGCAAATTTATTTATGGCACTACCCACGTGCGTTCGCTCGCTGAGCTATTCAACCTCGCGGTAGCCATTGAAGGTGAGGATGAAGGAAAAAAAACATGTGGAAGAAGACCGCGAAGGATGAATAAAGCCTGCGCCACACTCGGTACAAAGCCGTTTGGCTTCGTTTTCGTTCTTTACTTCTCATCTTTACTTACTTCATTCCCGTTTGCTTGCTCTCTCGCTTGCTGCGCAAGTAACCCCGACACGGGATTTTGGTTGAGAAGGACCGAATAGCGTAACCTGACAGCATTGCGTTTGCTCAACTGTATTTTCATTGTAAGCATAAAATCTGGATCTGTACGATTTTTTTTTTCGAAGGAAACAAAAGTTCAACTAAAATTTCTGCTCACGACATGTTACAAAGAGCTCATTCAGTCTGAAGTTCCAATGAACTTTGTTACACCATTAACGAAGAGACAATGATAGAATAGCGTATTTTTACTGACACGTTCACATCCATCAAGTTTTTCGATTGATCGATTTTTATTGCAATTCGAGGACTCGATTGTAACGAAACGGCCCTGCCTCGGCAGGTTTCGATGATTGGCCGCCGGATGGCCAAAGATCTTTATCGACAGATTTTCTATAATGATCGCACAAATGGAAACAAGGTGAAACATTTGGTATCTAAAATTATCCCCAAACGAATCGTCATCGTCCCGCTTGCATTCCCTAAGGGCTGTCTACCTGTAAAAGAATCATGTATTCCATTTACTTTCATTGATCATGCGCTCTTGGTACGTGGGGCAAGAAAAAACGTTATCTCGGTCGTTGCACCGGTTATTGTCCGTTCTCTTCATCGATCTTCGAGATCGAGAACTGCAACGCATAAATACGGTGGCGTTTGCAGTGCGGTTTTCTGTAAGCTGTGCAGACAAGCGTTTCCGCATATTCCGATCGTGGAAGCCGCGAGATCGCATCGACGGCTTTTCAGTACATCGCGGAGTACTTCGGGCTCACGATCGTTTCCACTGCAACCTGACCGTTCCTGCCGAGCTTTGTGCATGCACTGGTTTTTCTATTGCCAGCGCTAGCGTTCCCGCTCTCCACGTAACATCGAAGCGACGAACGATCCGGGCCGATAATATTGTCACGACTGGGCCATGAATTATTCATTTATTTTGGTACGAACGAAACCGTCCCAGCGATCTCCCACTGTTTATACAGTATACGTTAGCGTAAATCTAGCACCCGTCGGTTTTATGCACAAGC
The DNA here is from genome assembly GCA_963924025.1 of Ischnus inquisitorius. Lineage (NCBI taxonomy): Eukaryota > Metazoa > Arthropoda > Insecta > Hymenoptera > Ichneumonidae > Ischnus > Ischnus inquisitorius. The sequence continues at coordinate 9,256,195 of OZ001246.1, forward strand.
GCCCGGACTGCACCGGGCAAGTGTAATAACGTAAACGACGCGCGTGCAGCGCGGATCGCCGCGTAAACGCAACCACTCACCATTCTCATCACACGAGAGCGAAGTGCATGGTCACGCGGCCACTCTTCCATTGTTATACGCACGGGTATATCATATTTTGGGAAATTCATTTCGGGCCCTTAACCGCCGATGGCGTTCGATTTGCGGATTCGGATTGTTCGAATCCGACAAAAGATAAACTCACGATTCAGGATTTCAATATTCTGAAGCGGTTTTTATTAAAAAAATGTGAAAAGGTTCGAAGCTTTTTATTAAAATGGGTTTAGAATGTTCTCAAACGTCGGAAAAGATTTGTCAATTAAATTTTTTTCAGAATGTTCACAACAATTTCGATAGTTTGATTTATTCGGAAAAGGAAATAACTTTTGATACGTGAAAATTAAATCGATCAAGAACCTCAATCGGACTTATTCCGGTTTTTCTGAATTGCATTATTTCATGTTTGTTTTTTTTTTTTGTTTCAGAAAAGAATGAAATACAACCTTGTAACATGCATTGGATGCGCGAACGGAAGTGGTCAAGTTTCACGGAGAAACTTTCGATGCAGATTCAGCTCAGACACGGTAAATACGTGGAGGAGCTCCTTCAGCGATTCGGCAGAACCACTGGCTTTTCCGCTACGCCCGAAGCCTGGGAATACAAGGATTCCTGACTCTTAACACTCCCTCCGATACACCCATGCGCCTTACACTCGCCGTCTTCTTTTGTCCTCGCGGAAAAGAGAATAGGAAATAACGTCTCGCAGTGGTGGTCCTCGGCCGGCACATCCACACCGACACGCGGATCACCGCCAGGCAGCGGGTCGTCGTCGGAGTTGCTGTCATGTTTTCTGGTTTCCTCGCACGTACGAGTGCGACGACGCTCGCGGAATAGGGAACATCCGCGAGGCGTCCGTTTGGCCTGTAAGGAATGTAACGCGAGGAAAGAACAAGGAATCGATTCGTACCGACGAGGGAATCGTGACGACGGACCACCACCCATGGGCCGGTATGTGGCAACTGCTTTCCTTATTTCATTGCGAATTCTCGAACGACGCTGTCGCGGAGGCCGAAAAATTCGTTTTACGCGTATGACGAATAATTTACGATATCGGCAATCCAAGCCCGCGCGCACCGAGAAAAAAGATCGGTTGAAAGACCTAAATCGGCGCTTGTGGGCGGCGAAACAAATATCTTGTTCATCAAAAGAAATACTTGGTCAATTATACTAACAGTTAGTCAAATTGACCATTTCTTTCCTTACGATAACAATTATTTTGTTTATGGGATCGTATATTTGTTTCGCAGCCGCAAGCGCCGATTGCGTTGGTCCAACCGATCTTTTTTCTCAGTGCGAGACTTCGATGCGTATATTTGCGCTAAAAACGACGGAGCAATTTTCACTGATCGCAGCGATCCTATCGAAGTACTTGGCGTAATTGTTTTCCTTGAGCACTCGAAAAATCTGAAATACCAGTAATCCGATCATCGAATGCGCCTCAGCAATAGTAGTTCGCGCGTAACAGTGAATTCACCGATCGACTTGCAATATCGAAATTTCGCCTGCTAATGCATGCCGAACGAGTGTCGATACACGCTCGTTCTCGGTCTATCGGACTGTAATCGATTCCCGAACGGATTATTATTTTTCACGAACGAAGTTTCGATTCGCTCGTACGAATGCGCGACGCTCGTCGACCGCGAAGCGACGAACACGCGCAAAAGCGAAGTTGCGAAGAGAGAAAAGTTGAAGAGAACCAAAGTGATTCTGCGAAGAAGGGAGGGGTTGGGAGGGGAATGGGCTGCTACTGTTGTGGACACCACCGTCGGGTTCGTTAACGAGCAATCGCAAAGGCTCGGGCTTCGGTGGTGCGCCCAAATTTCGCTTACTTTTTCGCTCGAAACATATGCAGTTCCGCTTTTTGTGCGGTTGACTGGACACGACAAAGGACGGGCATGCTCGGGAAAGGGTTAGCCAGTTGGAAAGAGAGGGCTCGTTTGATCGACGAACGAAAAAAAAAGATACATATACGTACACATATGTATTAGAAAAAAAACAAAAAATAGAGAGGACAAACACGACTGCGGCGTCGAAGGCCTCGGGGCCGAGTTCGCGGATATATTCCTGGACCTCTCGCGTTTTCTCTCTCTGCCTATCACTATTCTGTCACTCCGTACCTGTTCACGCGGGGAAAAGGAAAATAATTGAAGCTCGACCGCACGTTATTTTATATCTCGTTTCGCGAGAGGCGGGGGGCGGGGCGAAGTCCGCGGCCGCAGCAACAGTTCGAAACCGAATGATGGAGACAACAGTGAACCGTCGGAACATCCGGGGCACTGCATGACATTGGATGAGAAGAGAGGTTTGAGGTTCGCGGTCGCGCAAACCATTTGGGGATCCCGATTTTTCCTTTTTTTTTTCATCCGACGGCGATAACCGGAAGAAAATAGAGAATTCGTTTCAATACCTATCGTCGGCCGAGCTCCATAATTACAGTTTGTCCGGGCAACGATAGAATTCGTCAAATAGGGTGAAAAGAAAAAAAAAGCTGAAAAGCATCGAGGTAGAAAAATATTCCGCGGTTCCGGTAGAAAGTATATCGATATTTAATGCTTCCGTTGTGTGCGACGTAACACGACGAGTAACAATGGTTTATTAATCGGTCGATTAAAATCGCCGCTACCGGAAAACGTTTCTCGCCCACGGTTGATGTCGCACCAGCTTCTGTATTTTCGTGTGGTGCGCATCGTAATACCGGTATAATCATTCGGGAACTTCTCTCACGATGTAATTGCGTGAGATGCGCGAATGGGCGGCGCGCGTTTTTTTTTTTTTTTTTGTCGAAGCGAGGCGACGGACGACAATCGTCCACGACGACGAGTCTATTTCGCGCGCTTCTCACCGGCACATATTATTTCATTAGAACAACGCGAACGTTCCGGGAGACCGTGTCGATCGATCGTTATCTCCATCAACACGCTCAACTTCGCAGGGCCAGACTGCCCGGCTTGATGCCTTTCCCTTTGCGCTTTCAGCAAGCCCCTCTTTCTCTCCCACATCGCGTTACGTCGAATTAACGGATGATGAATCGTCCCGATGACGGCCCGGCCGTGTGAGCATTTTCGCGTCATACTATATCTAAATATGGATATAGATAGACAGAGATACACAGTGGTATCAGTTTGGAGAAGCGAATTAGAGAACGTCGATAAAGGGTCGAATGAAAATTTATCATTATCAGCGGAAATTTTTTTATCAACTGTCCAACAAAATTATAACTTTTGTTTCGTTGGTTTGAAAAAAAAAAAAAAAAAACATCCGAATTCATCTGGAATTTGCGCAAGCCGACAATTTTTATTCCCGAATGACTGTCGCGCCCTACAATCAGATGAATAATGGTTGTCCGCGTATTTTTTTTTTTTTTTTGAGTTTTTTGTGGCTTACTATTTGACAATTTCGCGAAGGGAGTCCGATAAAGCGGAGAAAAAATATCGCGACATTTGCATCAATAAGGTGGAATTCCGTGATGTATCATTGGGCAACTCGAGTAGGCATTCAGCGGCGCAGCAATAACTGCTCGCGTTTAGTCACTGTCTCCGCTGTGAGATTTTTCTTTCTCCTCGTCCAGAGGCCCCGGACAGTCTTTCGCGGGAGATAAAATTAATTTTCCCCGGATGTATACGCTCGCTTAGCCGAGACGGCCGAATCACGTTTCGTCTTTCTCGTTGCAGCGGACGGAATACGTATTCCTTCGTATCATTGTATCATTGAGACAACAGCGGTGAGACACGTAGCCGTGCTACTTCACTGCCATTGGTAACTGCAGGTGCGGCGCGCAGCTTCCGCACAGTTAGACTAGAGGGAACAGCTCCCCAGACGTCTCTTCATTAGACGCGGCGTGCGCGCGAGAGACCGGTTATCCTTCTTGCGCCCCTTCTGCGGGTCCGATTCGTGACCGTGTTGCTCCTTCGTTGAAACCATTATACTGCAACCAAACTCCATTCCCGTTGAGATATAACTCGTCGCGAGTTATGCCGAGTCGCGAATTCACGGATATACTACATAGTAACCCCACAACGATTGGTCGTTTCAAGACCGAGCTGATTTTTTGATTTCTCGATCAGTTATCAAAGTTGCAACATTTTCTCGAACGCTCGCGTATCGATTGCTACCGATCCGGTCGTTGCCACAGTTGTATCACAGTTTAGATATTTATGAACGTCATATTTTTGAAAATAATCATCGGAGAACGAGCTGATTTTTTTAATGAAACTTGTATATATTCAAATAATTATTTTTGTAAAGAAAATTGTCTGGAACTACTGAATGAAAAACGTCAAATGATACTAAATGGTAGAACGAAGTATATCTTGCAGACAATTCGCAACAGAGCACTCAAACAAGGGCGGATATTCGAAGATATAGCTTTTTCTCGTATGTGTCACCGCCCGTCGAATCCACCCCAGACAATGTCCCATGTACCTATCAATTTTCTCCCCTCATATCATCAAACTCCGATGCTTTACTTCCTTCCGGAATTTCGTACTTCCCAGACTCGCGTCAATCCCCTCCGTTGTTAGAAGCTCGAAGATAGCCCGGGTTCTTCATAATCTCTTTCATATCCTCGATTAAATCACTCCCTGTATCCTCTATCGTGAGGTCGCGTGTGACCATTTATCTTGCCAGTCTTACGACTTTCTTCATGATTCATTCGTCTATCTCAGTGTCTGCAGCCTCCGGCATACACGTTGGAGGCGATGTTTCGTCCTAAAGCCATGAAGCATACACCGTGTAAGCGATAATGATGCTACACAACATTTCCCGATGGAGATTCTTTAAGTTGAATCCAAATTTCCAAGCAAAGTCTCTCTCTCTGCCTCGACAGTCCCAGCGCGGTGGCCAGCCGCAATGACGACTATGACTTCGAGGACGATAGCTCTCCGGCTGCGCCGTTCTAATCCCAGGCGACTCGCTACGCGACTCGTGAATGCGAGGACCCCGCCTCGTTCCTCGTTCTATCGAGGTAACCGATGTAGATAAGCCCATCGAGTATTCATGCGGCTTTAATTACCGGAACAAAGTTTCTACCCGATTGGAAAAGTTTCGACGATGCCTGCATACCCGATCGGTGGGTACAAAATGGAACTGCTCCGAGCAGAGGAGGCCACAGGGATGGAAGGGTCCAAGGGGATGAAAGAGCTCGGAGATCACCGGCGCAACCCCGTCGACGAATCAACCGCATCCCCCAACCATCCCCTCCAAGCCCGCCCCGTTCCGTACCGTCTATCGGTGACAGCGAACCCGCGCCGTGTACGCTCCTCGCCGCGCAACATCGTCTTTGATCGAGTTGTCTGTCATTGACGATTCATAGTCGCGTTTCACGCCGGGCTAGACGTGATAGATTAAAATGCGCCGTAACTTTAAATTGACTTGCCCCGGAGCGATTTACGCGGCGGCCGCCGCCAGCCTCGGCCGGTCGAGCCTCCTCGTTCCTCTTACTTTTTCGCTCGAGAAAGATCCCAGGTGCTTCGAAAGCCTCTTCTTATATTGCAGGTTCTATTTTCGGCTCTTTCACTTCCATCCATACCCGAGTCGTCGTCCATTATATATCGAGCACAAATGCATCGCGATTAATTGAACCACATTCCGCCTCGTACCGCTGAACGAAATAACAGTACAAACACGGTGATCTGTAGAAGCTGAAACAATCGAAATCTGTAACTGTCCAACACGACGGAAATGGACAAGCTTCTGGTTCTCGTTAGTATTTGCCCCTTGTTAGAGTTCAACGGTAGTCGAGTACACGAGGAAAGATGATTATCGAGAGAAAAGCACTGAGGTGTAGAATTGTCGAAGGAGCCATGCAGCAGTTTCTACGATTCTGTCGAATGCACAAGAAAGTTCAATCTATCCGGTGAACTCGTGGAGTATCGTCGACTGTGGTCAATTTTGTAGCGAGTACACACAGTCACGAGGCGAAAGGATCGCGAGGCGTTCTCGAGTAAACTTCAATTCAATGAAACGCGGAGTTGCTTCCCCAGTTTCGCTCATGGTGTAAGACGAAGGATCTTCGGTTCTATGGAGAAGTACTCCACGCCCACGGAGATATTATCTCACCGCTGCCGAAACGGTGGTGTACATTCAAGATATACAGCTCAGCGTCGAATGGTAGTGGAGATGGTAATAATCTATTGGTCGATTATTCGAGGGTTTCGCATCCGTCGTGCATCCTCATCCGCATTACACAGAATCAAGATTCTGATAGAGCATTGCCGAGGACTTCGATGAATTCGAATGCCAGTACTGTCGGTGGAAGGATATTACATGGATGCCATTCAGCAAATTTGATGAGCAATTGCGATGGATCCCTCGCAGTTAACATGGTCAGATTCGTTGTGTTAACGATGTGCACTAAGCGCTTACACGGTGAAAATAGCTTTGGTTAGATTCTCTTAATTTATCAAGCACCTTGCAGGCCTTTAACCTATCGAAGACTAGATGACTTACGAATCAAATCTTACGCATCAAATCTTGCCAAGTGCCATTAATCAAACGACGCGAGGCGGTAACATTTCTACGATGGACCGTTGATATTATCGCGAGTGGGGAAATGTGCGTGTTTCGTGACGATCGGAGATTCCGCCATTTCGACGGTTTCGTGTATGCGTCGATGCATGCACGGAAAGCCACGAGATGAAGGAATACGAGATACGGCGTGGCGTTGTGCGATTGGCGAGTTTGATGCAAACGAGAAGGAGGCTGAGGAAGACGCGGTTACGCGACCAACGAAGGCAAGGTGGACGAGGACGAGGATGAAGCAAACCATTCGGAGGAGCATAGCATCAGGATCCATTGTCCGTTCTCTCGCGTAACGCCACGGTGACGAAGCGCCCATTGTGCATCCGAGATGCCACCGACCGCCAAGTACGGCCCCAACACCAACTTCAATACACTCTCCTATGCATATAGCTCTTGGCCTCACGTTCATTCGCTCATGCCTCGCGGATTTGTGCTGGCAAACTACTAGGCACCTTCGGCCGATTAAAGGTGTTACCCGAGGTAGGACTGGAATAAATTGATATCCTGCCCGGGGGCTAATTCCGTCGGTAAACCAACGACAGAGCCGATAGGCTATGCACGCCTATCCCCGGGAAGCACCAAGCCAAGAGCTTCCTCTCTGATCAATCGAAATAGGACATCTAATCGACCCTCGAGACTCGCGAGGTTCACCGCACACGCATCCAGCGTTTGACCGAATCGAAATGTGGAATTTGCCGGTTTTGCGACAGCTTCAGCTGTAATTGGCATCTCCATTCTGAACGATTGATATACGTTACTTAGACCTGATTCGTTCATTAACTGAAAAGAAAGTACTTGAACAGTACCTAATTGAAGAGTGTGAGGTCGGCCACTCGTGACATGCTTGGAAGTGAATCTCGTTGAAGGAACTCTCTTCCAGAGGTCTCGACGCTCGTTTTCAACGTGCCCCACCAATTGCAAACGAAGTCTGAACGACGAGACTAGAATTTCTATCCCGTAGCTCGTTTACTTCCGTCCGCGACACACGACACGCCTGCATTTAAGAGTCATAGAATTCTTGTGGGCAGTATTTTGGAAGACGCGAGTGTGCAGAATAGCAAAGGCCCATGCATTCATTTCGCAACCCCTCCGGTGGTTGTTAGAGTGAAAGAATTGATACCAGCCCGTAGGAGTACGCGCTACACACCTACCGCGCCGCATACACACACGGTGGGATTCTGTGCGAGACACGTGTTCCCGACAGGCAATCTTCCATCATAAAACAGACGTCGCGCTTTATAGCCCGACGGAGCGTGTGTGCGGGGGCTTGCTTGCCCACCCTCGTACGGTCCACTATATGAGGTTTGCATAGGGTGATTTTTATTCCGTCATCCTACATACGACGAAGACAGCCCGGCCGATCGAAAGTTTCGTCTGCGCCCCGGCCTGTCTCGTGGAAACGTGTCGTGGACGCTCCAGGCATTGACTTTTCTCTGCCTTTATTGGCCTTCCTCCAACCGTACTATATACCGCTCGAGGGAAGCGCCCCTGTGTAGACGTAGGTGCGGCCCGTGTGTGTACGGGCTCCTCAACATTTCCTGCACTCGCGTCCCATGCGTGCTCGAAACGTTTCTCCATTCTAGCAATTCCAATACACTTTGATGCCCAGTATGTTTCAACTGTGGTGCTCCATATATATCGAAGCTTCAAGCAGCGTATCATTATAAATGGAATTCGCACAAGCGCCGTAGGAAAAAAAAATCCAATCTTGTCTGATCGCCCCTTCGATACTTCAGATTCGGAATTCATAATGTCCATGAAAGGAAGCGTCGAGAGAATGCTGGAGTTGCATATAACAGGGTAATAGAGATTTCTGCGAAGATCCTAAGAATTTATGAGAAGCTGCATAAGCTCGAACGAGATTTCTCTGGGTAAGAGACAGACTGAGATTCAGCCGGTCCTGCGGCCCGAAGGACAGGCGAGAACAAACGTCTGGGTGTTGAAAGAAGGGATGATTGGCTGGATAATAACGACCACGCGAGGGCTTGAGCCGCGCGACAAGCAAACCTTCAGTTAATAAGCAGCCGGAACACCATCAAAATTTGTGGCAAGTCCCTTCTCGTTCAGGCGTTCACTCGGCTTGCTATTGAGCTACGCCGCGGCACTTCTCTTGTCTTAAGGATCCTCCAACCATGACGTGGGTTCTATCCTTCCAATCTGTCCTGCGCTTCGTCTACTTTGGCCCTTTGCTACACTTCTCCCATACCCCGCCTCATCGTGGTCTCTGTACTCCAGAGAGAAACTGCTCGCCTCTGTTTCACGCTACTCGGCCCCTCATCTCAACTGTACCGAATTCCCATGTCGATACGTTCAAGGCGCTCGTCTTCGGCTTACCATAGTCGTATCCTCTTACGGACCCTTTCCCAACTTCCTCAAGTATACCCCCGTTCCGGCCTTCTTCCTCCTTCGGCAGTGTTAGTCGTACACTCGAGTTTACTGTACTACTATGGACCCGGTGGCCATATTATCGTGAGCGTATAGATACCGGCAATAGAGAAGCTGACAACACTCGTAGTGGTGTAGTGCGATGCGCCTTTTGCTACGATATCCCCAGTGGTCCGAGATATCATCCGTTATTAGGGTACGTTAATCCGAAATACATTGGCGCCTCCCGACGTCGTTGCGAATTACGCTCTAAGCCGCTTGTTATATCGTAACGTAATAGCCGCAGGAACATATACACGAATACACCAATGGTACTTGATACAGAACTCTATCCGCGGGCTTCCCAAAGCAACTTCTGTACGCGCGAAGTTTCGAGAAGCAGCTCGGGACTTCTGACTTGCCTGGCATGATCTCTGGGTTCTCCACCAAACTTAGCATCGAATAAACCGGGCTCGAACACAGAATTCAAACGTGTTATGGCTGACGCTGGATTTCTGGAAACTCGCGAGTCGACATCCCGCAATCGAGATTATGATCGGGCAATGGGCGACATTGGGAATCGAGTTGCACATTAATTGTTGGCCCAACACGAATCGAGTTGGGACATCGTTCGAGATCGAGAGATCTTTCCAAACGAAACTTTACTGTGGGAGAGGTGCAACGCGGATTTTCAATTGGAGATGTCCTATGGTCGTAGATTTTACCGCAGTTTGAAGCACGACGCGTCCGACAAACTGTTGCGCTCAATCGCGAAAGAGCCACGAATGCCGTTTCTCGTTCTTCGTTCTTTCCATTTCTACTTCAATCTTTTTCGCCTCCCGAATCTCTTTCTCTCTCGCTACGTACCTCCGGTGACAGACGCTTTCCTTAACACGTGGGAAAACAGCGAAAATGGATTTTCCTTTCTCCAACTTCGACGTTGCCGCACGTCTTGCCTGAGGGCCGCGCGACAGTACGATCGTAAATTCGTTCTACTTTGTCCTCGCGGGGCAAACGTCTTCCTCATCCACGGGCTGTCTTTGACAACCGATTCGGCGAAAGCGGTTTAGGATCTTCCCCTGTCGATTGCCCGAGAACCATTAGCCATGCTCCCGTTTGCATCCTCAATTACTTATCGCTCGGATCCTTCTCGATGATTCGCCGGAGAATTCGGGAACACCATCTCAATTACGCGAACTCCTTCGGCTGTCTAATCATTAGACGCGGAACACTCCTGTGGCCCAAATTGAATCGAGAAAATTCGTTTTACCGATCTATTCCTTTTCTTTCACAAATGAATGCTTATTTCGTGCCTGAAAACGCTTGTAATGTCATAAAATTTTATGTGCCCTCGTCTTTGGACACTCTTATCGACAAATCTGTTCCGAAAGCATGCATTTGCAAAAGTTGCCAGTCGCGCCAGTAAAATATATGATTATTACCCATATGATTTGACGGAAAATAGTTTTTGCTTTTATAATTGTGCAAGTGTTCATTGTTTGGTTGAATTAAGGATCAACATTATTGAAACGAAAAGTAATTAATGAAATTGAGTCTTCCATTGACTGATGAGGGTTGAAAACCGCACTGTAAAAGCAGGCCTATTGCCTAAGTGTATTGTTTCCTATCTTTTACATTGTGACTACTTCTTATACATCTAAAGCATGTTATTTTGACCTATCATCATCATACTAAAATGCGCTACACGGTTTCAATGTGTATAAAGTGGTCACAATGTAAAAGATAGGAAGCAACACACTTGGGTAACGCGCTTGGTTTTACCGTGCGAAGACCAATTGAAGGAATGAATAAAGAACGAGGACATAATGACAAGTTTCATATCGGGGACGCGATGCCTAGTTTGACCTAATGCAAGTGTCTTCCTTCCTGCGTAAACGACGGCAGATGACTATAATTCACCTGTTCAGCAAACAAGAACGCAAAGGGATAAAAGCGCGCGGGCAAAAGTCCAGACTAACAACCGGCCACCTTCGTCACGCTTCCGTGAGCATTTCGATTCGACAATGTAAACGGTCGGTGCGCGCCTGGTTCGTTGTGCATCTCTCGTACCGGCGCCTTGTGGAGTTTCTTCCATTACGCTCGAACACCTGCCAACGGCCACGTGAAGTTTTGGTAGCATCCGTTGACCGTTGACGATACGCTCGATGATCAAGGAAACCCGTTGCACCTTATCGTCGATTTCCTCCGCTGAGTCACCCGTCGCCGGATGCATTATTCATACCCGTGCCTCTTAAATTTCATCCACTCGACGATTATTCGAGGGTGCGCCCGAACTTGCAATATCGCCAAAGCCGAATAAATATCGACGGGTCAAAATTTAATCTCAATCAAAGTTCACGCTGGTACTGTATTCGGAATTATTAACGATAATATTAATCTTCATTAAAGCTTTGGCCGATAGAGCGGGCCGAAAATTGTTACGGAAATTCGCATCGACGATGGTAAATCTGTTCGTTGTACATCCACGTGTTTATGTAATAATGGTCAGATTACTGACTAATCCGCTTATTACTTAATGCCGCGGGGATTCCTAACAGTTCGGAAAGCCCACGGAATAGCCGCCATAATCTGACGACTTATTTGGGTATAGTTTACGGTTTCAACGTTCAACGCCAGTGGCAAATGCTGTTCGATTTTTTGATTATGTACATGCATTTTTGAAAATATGCTTGAAAAACAATCGTCGCATCTTGGATTTCGAAGGTTTTGAGACCCGAAAAACCGACTAGACGGTCGTTGATCCCTCGGCGCCAGAACTATCGGGTGTCAAACGCCCGTAATTCGATTGAGCTGATCGTTTAGATCCGACAAATTATCGCGATGTATATGATCACCGGGATTCTATCGGATTAGAATCATTTATAAATGTGCCCTCTGTCGTCGCTTGTGCTACCGAACTCACTTATCAATTATTGGCGAAATTATCGATGATGGAAAAATGTCCTCACTGCGAATTTAGCAGTGGCTTCCGTCGAGGCTATTCTCGTCTAGAATCACAGTCGAGTCGTCTGTGTAATAGTAAACGAATTTAAAACGATATTTTCTTTATCGACCCGATGTGATTGAATACTTTTCAAGCATAAAAAGTGGAAGCGAATTCGTAATGAACATTTACGTGAATATTAAATAGGAAAACCGAAAGTTTTTTTAGTGAAATTCAGTATTCAGTATTCAGCAAAATTAACGGATTCATTTGTGCGGAAAAGACTTTAAGTTACCGAATAGTATCGGAACTTATTCATTTTTCAGAAAATTTGTTAACGGCTTTTTGCCATTATTGTTGTGTAAAATTAATCTTAGAAGCTCCAATATGGTTGAGTTTTGGCAGATTTTTATGCAATTGAGAAGTATTCGAAACTCGCTCGAAAACTCGCATTGAACTCTACTATTAAAGTGCTGCTAAAACCAGTCAGAGATCGCGAGTATCCAGCATTTTTTTCATGTCTTTGAACATTTCATCAACATAAAACGTTTTTTATATACGCGATTATGTTCAATGTTTCGGAAAGCGTGAATATTCAGAAGAATTTCGTGAAGAAAATCGATAGACGTCAAGTTGCCGGTTAGAAAGCTGCCAAGAAAGCAGAAGCTCAGCTTGGGAAGTGGTGAGAGCAGTCAGTAGCCCGGATGTGAAGAGCCCCGGACAGTGTGAGAGTTTGCTGATCGTTGCTAAGAAGGTAAGAAGACGCGTAAGAGCCTTCACCGCTTGACTCCGTGCAACTGAAAGTTGCACTCGAGCCGAGTCAGCATCACCTGTGGCCTCGGGTTCCGTTGTTTAGCCAATCCTTGACTTCCGCCCGCTCGTACTAACCACTTCATCGACAATTTTGTACGAACCTCGAGCATTCACCGTCGAAACTGCGGCTACGTCGTTCGTCGGAGTGCAACATAAGACGATTCAAAAGAAGAAGAAGAAGAAGAAGAAGAAGAAGAAGAAGTAGATGAGCGGCACTTCCGAGGCCTCTGAACGAGACGTTCAGAAGAAATTTTTATCTCAACTCGCTCTCTCTTGCGGGCGAATTTTCCATTCTACTCAATCCCACTTTGTTCCACTCCAATTCCCTCGGCTACTCTTCATCTTTCGATGGCGTGACACCTACAAATATCACGATTAAAGGGGTAAAAAATGTGTATAATTATGAAATGTAACATAATGTACAATACAAAAAACATAGAAGAATATAATCAAATATGAATAGATGAAAAGCACGAAATAGGGCTAAATATAAATTATTTTAAAATGTTTTCATATCGTTGAGTATTTTTTGGCATATTAAAAATGCTTATCTTATCGAAATTTTGCCAGTTTCGAAATATACACTTGCGGATATTTGTGCCGCATAGTGTTTGTCCCTTTTATCACGAATGATACTTTTTTAAAGTCCGCTTCGTAGAGCTGTAACTAATTATCGTTCTTCGGAAAATCTAGATCGTGAGACCGGAGACTCTCGTTAAGACCGTTTCACCGGAGATGGAATAATAATAGTAATAATAATGAGTCTTGATAAGTTTTGTGAATTTATCTTGTAGATCGTGGATGTTCTTGTCGGTTCTCGAGATTTAATAACTCGTTGTAGATGGCGTTTAAAATGACCTCCGTCAAGCAATTAGAAATTTCGATAAAGCGATAAATCCGTATAAATACTCAAAGTTGCATTAGGTTTCGAGTCTATCTTGTTGCATACCCTGAACTAATAGAACTAGTGACGGAAATATTTATTTTGAATTATTTCCATTCTCAAAATGCTTCGAGCAGATATTTTGCTATTTTGAATGATTTCAAAAATGTCTGAATGCGCTTTAACTCTTACATTTTGTTGAATATCGGACTGAAATTTGCCCCAAATGGGTTATTATTATTATTAAATTATTTTTGAGTGTGCATCTGGCGTAAATCCGTCGATGTGTTCAGACATTCTGAAATTGGGTATAATTTTAGATTAATCCCAGAACAAAGTTTCTGAGGAAGCCAAAAGTGATAAAGTACTTTTTTAAAAACAGAGCCGAATAGACTGTGCCGAAAAACGAGAGAAAGCAATATGAGAATTTTGTTGGGAACTTTTTAATTAACCACATAGCAGTGACTTGTATAACACGTTTTCAAATATTTGTATATATATATATGTTTTTTTTTAAATTTTTTTATATATTCTTTTAATTGTATATATATCATCAAGATTGGTATGAAAAGTCATTATAATGAGAAGGACAGTGACTGTGGGTGAAGATGACGAGAACCTGCACTGGCATATCAAAGGGCCTGACTCGATCATGTACACCGGCAGTCTCAAGGAATCGTGTCTCGGCTTCCTTCTTTTTTCTAATTCTTTTTCTCGTTCGTGTTCCACCTTCTTTTGTCTCGTGCATTATCTCCCGGTCGGTCTTTACAGACGGAGAGTGCGTGTGTAGGGCGTGCGACCGGAAATCATCGTCACGCCTCGCCAATCCACCGTTTCGTTACGACCGATGCACGAGAAACTGATGCGCGTCGGGTGGAACTTACCACGGATACGCGCTCATACGTAGCAACGATTTACTCTATTATACAGGTGAACATGAAAAAAAAAAGTTGTCATGAATTTTATAGGATACAAGAAACGAAGAGAGAACGAGCTCCTCGTATCTTTTTTTTTCTCGCGCCCCCTCTCGTATCGAAGCGTACATGAGGCTTTTTCAATTGGCATTCGCAGCGCGAGTTACAGCATATGTACCGTATACTTATGTTCGTCGCCGCGTCCCCTCTGCGTGAGCACTTTCACGGTCGCGTATTCTAATTGCTCGATAGCCACACCAAACATCTTGTTGGTCACCGGAGGATCGTCAAAAAAAATTCCGAATACTGCTATGAATATTCCAGTGAACTGTTCCATTGGTGTATGAGAGCAAGTTGTCTCATAACAGAACGTTGCGTTTATTAACGATTTGTCCTAAGGCATTTCCATCGCGAAATTTCCACCGTGGCCGCTACTCTCGCTCGACCAAAATCCACTGAAAAGATGGGAACAACGCGATGTTGAAGTCGGAGTCTCGGCTTCTCGGCGGTCTGCCCAGACTCGTATTCCGTGTATTCCGAGGACGAAGAAGCCTCTTCTCTTGCCACGGCCGAGCCGCGGTTCTTGCCATTCAGAGGAAGACGAATAGGCAGAGCGCCGAGTACCCTCGGAGTTTACTTAGCGTAAGTGCGCGTATGAATGCATTGCTTGTTAGTGGCCGGACTCGCGTCGGCGCTTCGTACAAGCGCCGGAGCCGAAGGCCCAGGCCAAGGGTCGAGCCACTGAGATCCCGCCGACCCTGATCTCGTCTTGGCGCATCCACGGTCATTGCATCGTTTTTCCATCTCACCCTCTCTTACCTTCTTCCTTTGCCTTCTCTTTCCCGCCACCGCTGCGATCCCCGCCGATCGGGCTCCAGCACAAGTACATATTGACATCACTGATGAGGGAAATTGGCGGACGTTGATACAAGGTAGTGGCTTTGTATACAAGCCCGGCAATCATCGACACAGATCAATCAACGATCGACGCTTGGATCGTCCAATCACGTATCGATTTTATCATCGATTTTTAAGTGACCTTGATTCATATAATAAATAAAAATGTTGTTAAAAAAAAAGTTTGTGCATTGAAAAAATTTTTGCATTTGGAGATTATGAATGAGTTGACAAAACTATATAGTTTTGGTATAACCAATTTTCTCTTACAATTATTGCGGCAACCTAATTGCCCACAAATAAATTTTTTTTATTATATAAAAGACATCGGAAGCAACACTTCCAAACATTAATTGATCCCGTTTTTTTTACACGATAAATAATTTTCATACAAAACGTTACTTCCGCAAAAAAAAACTTATTTGTAAGTTGCAAATAGAGACCAAATCAGAGTTTCACGTATTTGTGTAGTAAACTTAATTCGTCCCGGATCTCGAAATCCTTATGGGTAGTGAGAAAGTTATGAACTTCGAAGCGTTCTCTGGCCCGGTAAAAATAAAATAAAAAAAAACTATAACAAAGCACTGGCCCGGGGAGGTCGAGAAGAGAATTAGCAGGTTGAAAAAGGGTGAAGGGCGACTCGTAAAGCCCTTTCTGTAAACCACAGACGCGTGCTGCAAGGCCTCTCTCTCGCCCAGAAGGACAAATAACGTGCGCGTGAGAAGGGCATGAGAACCCAAAGGAACGCCGCGCGTACAAAGGCTACTTTACTCCAGACGCCGTCCGTATTAATGAGTGAGTGGGGGGGAGGCTTGCTTGATGAAAGGAACTCGCCGTGCCTCCTTGACGTTGAATTTTCAGAACAGAGAAATTTTCCTGCGGGACTTCTGCAGCGACTTTTGTACACGTTGTACCGACGTCCCCTCAGGCTTCGCCGTAACATTGTATTTTTTTGCCCTGACGCGGCTCTTTATTCTGAATTGTTGCAACACATCGCTAAATCCGGTAGAAAAAAAATAAAAAATTCAACACACTCCTTGCTCTAAACGTATTGCATTACCAAAGGCTGCCAAGATTATCCCACAAGTGATGGCATGTTATGCGAAGAATTTATTTCAAACAAATTACTTTGTGTCTCAATTTTTTTATATATACTTTCTTTAGTTTCGTTATCATTATTATTATTATCATATTTTTTATAATAATAATAATATTGTAATAAATTGGAATTATAATGTACGACGTGAATAATAGAATGTAATACTTATAAATCGGATCGTAATAATATACTGGATCGTATCAGTGGTTGAACGATCTTTTCAAAGTTCAGGAAATTAAAACGGCATAATCGATTCTACGATGGCCTTAGCAGCGAGGATTAAGAGCGTAGAACGTCGGGCGGCATCGGTTCAAACGTGAGCCGAAGCTCAGGGACCGTACGGTTCTGGTACAGTTATACCGAAGGGTTATAGGCAGAAAGAGCCGAGAAACCGAGGCGACGTACGGCAACGACTGTTTCTAATTAGTTTCCCGCATTACTTAGCCTAGGCACATGGCTCGCGCGCGCTACCCGCGTTCAACCTTCGTTCCCTCGCGGATAAATTGGATGCGTTTCGAGACCAGCCGTTCAACCTTGACTAAACTTCAACGTAGTCGTTCGATGCAAAGTCCCGATGGCAAGTTATAAACTATAGTTGAGCTTTCCTTTCTTGAACATTGTGTTTACGCTAATTTATATGCAATAACGGAATTCCGTACTGAGTCAAGAAACAAATAATAACAATTCTTCTGAATTCATCATTGCCAAAATTTCTGAATATCTTTTTCCTGTTATCGGTGTGTCATTAAAACTTATCTCATATATGCTTTTAAATCAAGATAATTTTTTACTTGAAACATAATTGGTTTCCAATAGTCAAATACTGTGGTAAAAAACGAAAATTCTGAAAAAAAGCTCCGTAATTCTCGAAATACAGAGTAAAAAGGCATTAAAAATATTCATGCAGTCTCTGTTTCCTACGGCAGAAAGAGTCATTTCATTTTCTCTCCACTCGTACTTCGTTCTTGAGGCGATGGAATCCTCGAAGCAGAAAAGATTTCTACTTTGCCAATAGCGGTGTTTCTTTCTCTTCTGTTTCTCTTTTCATAGTTTTTTTTTCTTTTTTTCACGTAAACTATACGGCATCCAAGGGGAGACGGTAGGGATCTAACCAGTCGAGAGTTAAAGGGCTTGAGTGACAAAAAGATAGTAAGCGAAGGTTTGCGAAGAGAAGAGGATGAAGACTCGCGACTGCAGGGAAAAGCTGCTCGGGCTTTACGAGCTCGAGCGCTCCGGCCGCCGTCGACCTGCCATAACAGCAGCGATATTCCCTGCGCTTCCGGTGCTTGACGCCGCGATCCTCAGCTACAATACCGCTGGCTCCAATTCATCGAAAAACTATAACTGCATCGGCAACGATTTTTATATGCCACCTCGGTCGGGAAATCGGAGCTTCGTTCTGTTCGAAGTGTTTTCAACGTTCCGAGGCGTCCATTTTCACGCAATATAAAAAAGTTCTTTCTTTTTCTGTACAAAATTTACAATTTTATAAGAGTAATCATGTAGGAAAGTAACTTATGACTCAGAAATGGATTCCTCGTTAATTTTCTTTTTAATAAAAACAATTGAACAACGATAATTATTATAAAAAATACCAAGTACATTGATAAATACGATTTGATTTTTTTCAAAAAAAAACTTACGTTCGATTACTTTTAATGAATTGTTTTGTAAATTCTACTCATAGTTATACGGAAGCTATTCATTTCAACAATTTCTTTTTTTTCCTCCAAAACGGCAATGTCACGATCGTAAAGCGATGAAATAAATCTCGATGAGATCGAGATTTCGCGCGGAGGCTAAGTTTCTCGCATTCTTCATCCAGTCCGCGGAGTCTTAAATTAATATGGGAAGAGCAATGGGAGAAGGAGTAGTAAATAATGAGATAGCTTTCAACGACCCTTATTCCAGTTTTATCCGCTTTCCTCTCACTTTCCCACCCAACCTTTCAACTCTTTCACGCCCTCCCATATCTCGTATCCTTCAAAACTCTCACCGTCCCTATTGTCGTCGGGAATTATCGTATAGATCCTCCAACTGTCGTGGGCCGCTACTCCCTTCCGTCCCATTGCCGGGTTAACCGGCGGCCCGGAGTTTCGCTCCTCCCGAGAGCGTAGACGAAGAAAGGAGAGTGAGACCCGGATGGGTGGAGGGGCTTTGTCCGGAAGTCGAAAACTGTGTTTTATCTCCCGAGGGCCGATTTTCTTCTAGCCCTCCCCGCTCTCCATCCTCCGCCCCTCTTCCCCACACGCGGCAACCCGAACTTTCTGCGAGATTCTTGACGTCGATTGAGAACGAACGCTCGGAGTAGGTGAGGTGGATGGCTAGGGTGGTGACGGAGGGCAACCGCATGCTGTTGGCCCGAGCACGAGAATGGTGCAACGAGCGGCGAGGGAGGACGAAAAAGGGGGCCGAGAAACTCTGCGGGAGGTGGTGTTTGAACGTGCGGGCGAGCAGACGAGAATAGGAAGTGGAGGAACAAGGAGCCGGAAAGTGGGCCATGAGTTTCGCGGTTTATTGAAAAGCTGCTGGTACCCCCTAAGAGCTTCTTCCACGTAGCTTCGGTAGCTCTCGCACGTTTCTTTGGTCTTCTTCTTGCGCACCTTCGCTCCCCCATCCCCTTTCGCCTTCTCACCCTCTGCTCCTCCGTACTCACATACACTAACCACTCCTTTTCTTATCCTAACCTCGGTTCCACGGTTCTACAACTCGACGAGCTCCTTATTCCAGTTTCTCCACCTCCATTTTTCCTGCTTCTCACGTTCATATCCTTCTCCTAACCCGCCACCCGCCGGCTCTTCGTGGTCTTAACGCCCTCGCGCTCGCTCGCCCGCGCACGAAGAACTACTTCTATCTTATTTTCCGGCGGCAACGTGTACGCTAACCACTCGATTCCTTGTGTTTCTTTCTGAGCCGAATCGAAAGTATTCGATGGGTGTTTTCGCGCGCCCGACGACGGTGGGAGAGGATACGTGAGAAGATAGACGTGGCCGACCTGGATAAATATTTGGAGAACGTAGCTTCGGTCTAACGTTCGGGTAATCAGAGGCGGTGTTCCGGGAATGGTGGATGTATGGCTTTCGAAATATGATTTTATGATCTTCAAAACGAACTTACAGTCCCGAGCTTCGACTCGAGTTTGAACTGTAGTTGTGATTTTATTTTGTGCATTGACTTCGAATTACAGCTACAAATCGAGCCCAAACTAAAGTTAATGAACAAAATGCGGTTCCAACTGAAGATCGAACTCCGAGAGCTTTTCATTTTACAATGCATAAATGAACAATCAGGCTCGATGCGACTTATTCCAGATTGGCATCGACCGAAATAGCGTATATCTGATTTTTTTTTCTCTCAATAAAAATTGGCATTGCGCCAAACACATCCGAGTGGTACTACTCATTGTAAATTGGAAGCCACCGAGAAAGAGAGATACAAATAAGTACGTTCTCCGCCTATTGCAACGAATTATAAAAAAGCCTATTTATGAAAACAGCGATTATTGAAGTACGCTGAATCAACCGAACAACTCTGGAAAGTAGATAAAACGATCGGTATCGATACCATGGTTTTTTGTTTTTATTCCTCCTCGGCATCTGTTTTTCCTCATTTATTCAACGGCGACAAAGGTAGGAATAAAGGCCTTTGGTATCCGAGATAGCGAGAGATTGCGAGCTAAGTTGCATCTGCGGTCTCCGCCGGTGGTTTGAGTTAAATACACCGGAGATAGAAGACAAATCCAACGAGCAAAGAAGAACAATGCGCGCCAGGGATGGCGCGGAGCGCAGCCCGCGGAAATCCAGAATCGTTAATCGTGATTACAAAGAACCGTCGGGAAGGGCCGGGAGGAAAAGGGTGGAAGGTTCGATACCGGCAAATATGTAGCCCAAGAGAAGATTTCGCGGGAGAAAGGAGCCCGAGTTAATGAGAGATCCTCGCGGCCCAGAAAACAAATCGAGACTCCACCGCAGTCCCAATGGAAATAGCACTCGAGTTCGCGTGTCGATATTTCGCCGACAAAGAAACGAAGGAAACAGAAGAAAAATATTTTGTCTCATTCGCCACTCTCAGAAGAATTTTCCTTTTATCCAATGTTCCGTCTTGCCTTGGATCTTGAAGAAGCTTCCGTCTCATTCGGATGGGGTCTTCGCCGACCCTTCCAGCTTCACCGTGTGGATGCCCTTTATACCGATATCGTTTTACTTTACTCTCGGTTCACCGTTCGCTCGTGGCTGCCGAACCGAAGCTCGAGGTAACCGGCTACGTCCCGAAGGACGGCTCCGCTAACCAGAAACAAACACGAAAATTCGAGCCATCTCGTTCCAAGAAAACGAAGCTTAGTCAGAAAACTAAACCCCATCTACCCCCGACGAGTACAACGACTTCCATTTCCTTCGATTCCAGACCGAGGGCAGTTCGCCCGTCTCTCCCGCGTGGCGTTGGTTCCCCCGACTATCCGGGAATGGGAATACAAGATCCGGAGAGGGATTAAAAAGAAAAATCCGTAAACAACGATCGCGGAACCGCTGATTCGAAAACCATAATCCCCTTTTGTTGCCGTTCGTCGAAACAAAGTAACTTTGCCACCGAATATACGGTGTTATCATGGGCTGTACGACTGTTCTCGTTCGTCCCTCATGTTCATCTCCCCGGGACGAAGGGTCGATTCGAACTTATTCGTGCATAACGGCCAGATCACGGACCAGAATCAAATATAGGATGGACGGTGTACGTACGCGTTACGTTAATGTGTCCATAGCGGAGCGTATACAGAGGAGGGGTTTTCCGAAGGGATCCGCGAACTCGATGGGGGGATTGGTCGGAGAGTCTGTCCGAGCGTTACTCTCGCATGGCTTACCCTCACTTACAATGAGATTAATTCAGCCTGGCCAACGGTCGAGGGGTCGCCACACGGCCAAGAGGCGGACGGCAGAAACGAGAATGGGAGAGACAGAGCGCGGCGGCCCGAGCGCGAAGCTCTGCGCGCAACAGGGAATTTTCTCAATTTCGTTGAAAGCTGAAATTCGCGAAATCTCACGGTACCCGCGCGTATGCGAGCTCACCGCGAAAGTTTCAATGCCGCGAGGAGCGAAACTACCCATTGTATAATTCTATGACGGCTAGAGAAACGAAATTATTCTCGGGTAAAATGAAATTGTGATAATCATCGGAGGCGAGAAGTAGCGACCATACTGCAGCTCGATGGGTAATTAACGTACTAAATATACCGGGTATCGGAATTATTCATGAAAGTCGATTTTGCGGTTCCACGATCTTCGAATTAGAAATTACGAATTAAAGTCTCTTGAAATAGTTTCGTAATTACCAACTCTCTTTTGGTCTCGCTGTATTGCATTTTTTTTTGCAATATAGTTCAACGATAACGATATTTATTTACTGTTTTTCTGAAGGAAGAATCCTAATTTTAAAGCTCTTTTTTACGTTCAGCTTTATATTGAATTTCATTGTGTTATCTATGACTCTATTGTAATTGACGATAAATCTGGGTGATTGCTTTGCATCCACCCAACATGCCTCAAAGAGTCGAGACACGGTCTGATCCTTTCTCTGATCCCACAGCCGTGCGCTGGTGAATGAACCAACGTGACGCGTATCGATGCGTCGCGCTCGATCGTCCCCTTTGCGCGTGTTAACAATTCGGACTATTTAATTAACCATTGCCGGCTGCCTCGCACGTGTAACACCCATGTGAGTCGGATCTCTGATCATCCTCACCGCCGCATTCGGTGACGGTTCGAAGTACACATTCGTATCGGATGGAGGCGAATGCGCGCCCCACACGCGTAACCCATCGCTTGGATACAATACGGTTACTTGCACACGGCTGACTCTAATATTCTGAACAAAGCGATATAATTGGCCCGATCGAATGGCAACTTCAAAGCTTCCGGGGCTTCCGATCCGTTTGGAACCTACCTCGTCCCCACAGGATGCATGTGAAGTGCCAAAGGTAAACCAGTTGCCATGCACTTGCTGAGAATCTCGACATCACGGAATCGCTGTTGTTACTTCGGTTCTGTGTAGTTTGGCTCTCATACTTATCTCTACCGGCGTTAATCTCTGATTGAGCAAGTTCGGTTCATTGATGGTTCTAGCCTGGGCTGGCTTTTACCAACTGGTGTAGCGCTGATGAGAGTAATCCTGCTCGACATTCTTTTAGTACGAAGGCGCAAGGTCCAGCTAAGTTCGATCATCATCCAAACTTCGAAGGATCAGTAATGATGCAATAGTTCTCATAGCTTGATGTATCATGCTTTGAGATAAGTTTCGTCAGCTTCGATGTTTTCGGCATTCAACAATCAAGCGGCCTACGAGTGCGGCACAAAGGCCTCGGGCTATGCGAGAGAGAGCAGCGAAAGGGGACTTGAGAAAATAAAAGATTGCTACCCGAAGAGTCAGAACCCGGGTCTGCCTCTACTCGGGATATCCACGGGGGCTTTGTACGCGTACATCGATAGGCACGGGGAGAGGACTCGGCGTAACACAATTCTCCTGGAAAATTAGGAACGTAGAGTGGAGCCGAATCTCTCCGGGCGTCATTGTACACCGTGGCATTGCTCAGACTGGAATCCCGTCGGTACCGCCCCACGGGGGAGATGAAACAGGCGCGTAACTACGTTCCTAACTCGATTGGTACTGCGATCTTTCGGAACACAACCCGGCACCGAGCACGTAACGCCAGCCTGCGATGCGTATACATCAGTAACTCCCCCCGCCCGCTTCGGTACCTGCTATGAATAAGCGGGTGAGAATCTCGTTCGCGAAGTTGCAGGGTAGACGGCCTCGGGTCAACCCTCGGCCAAACGTCAAACTCTCCCTGGGCTGTATACTGATTCCCGACCCCGTTTCCACTCCATCCGTACTATTTGAATGATTATTTTAGTGAAAATTGTAGGGGTTCCCGGTTGAGAGCCGCACAGCCGCGTTGATTATCAGGGACTGCCGAGCGACGGGTCTCTCGAGTACAACAAGAAATATTGGTCGAAATTTGATCTACGCGGAGCTTCCTCATTTTTTTTCACAGACGAAACATCGTATGGCCAAAGTGTGTTCGAGAGTTTTGGCCTTCCTTCCGAAATAATGACTGGTTGATTTTCTTTTGCCCAAACGAAATGGAAACTCGATGGCGCCGTTTGTAGCAAAACGGATGATTAAAGGACAGAGGGAGAATCGGACCGATGCGTGGCAAGCCCGGGTAGAAAACACGTATTGTTAGTTTCGGATATAAAATTTTCATAGGACGTTCGATCTCCGGCTTGTCGTTACCAATTCAGACTCGGTGAACTCTGCGGATTTCGCATATGTGTGGGCGTGCGTACGTGTCACGGTAGATAGAATACGAGATTGTTTCATCGCTTGTGAAATACGAAACACCGAGAGCGATGGGTTCATGTCATTTGTTAAAAACGTTTTGGTGACGCAAAAATATGGCTCGAATATAGAGAGTAATATCAATTTTTTTCTTAATATTACGATGGTTGGAACTATGAATATTTCAAAGCGTTTCATGCCAAGTGGATTGACGAATCGAGCCGGGAGTAAATTTAATAAAATTACTAACATATTCTAACAATATTATTCGATACACTTGGACGATCGCACGTTCGATAAAACACCCACTAACGCAGCGTCGAATGGTACATGAAAATTCTATAAAGAGCGAGCGGCCGGCGCAACGTTTCTAATCAATATGCGAGTGTGCTCACAGACAAGTGGTGGTTTTAGTGTTCGAGCGAGATAGCGGAAGAGCGAGTGGAAGAGAGAGAAGAAAATGACGGGGAGCCGTGATGTGAAAAACCACGGAACCCAGCGAAGCCCGAATGATGGAAGAAAGGACGAGGGTGCGTTATTCATGGCCTCATTGAAACGCCCGCGATGGATCATCCCCCTGGACTGCGACACTACATAGCCCGTAGCAACAATTTCTCGAGCTCCTACACACTCGCGCGTACACGAAAAGAGATTGCTAAGGGTGTAGAATCAAACTAGCGAGAGTTGGATAGTCCTTCCTTCCTTCCTCATCGTTACATTGCGTCCTACGCATTCCCTTTGGGCTCTTACTCTCGCAACCCTCCGCCCTGCCAACGTCTTTTGTTCTTTCGCTTCCGATCTCTGAATCACACCGTTGTTCCACAGCGTTCGTCTGAAGTCCATTATTGTCACCGGAAAGTCAAACTCTGAAGTACATTCGTTCAATGCAGGATCTGAGTAGTTATGAAGGACATTGTCATCAATTCTTACACGATCAAAGGATAAAGCAATCATGAGGCTAATGTACAAGACAATCATAAAGTACTCTTGATTTTTTGTCCGCTGACTGGTTTCGTAAAAACTACCAGCCTACTCGCTTTCCGATAGACGTTGGTGAAACTAATTGTGGTACGCTTCGTCGCGATCCAGCTCAACCGGTCTGTCGAAAGCTGGGCAGAGATACGTGGAGCCTATAGTTACATTTGCTCGGTACACCGGGCCGCTGTGACGATTGCTTTTCAAAGTGAAGAGCCGCGTCTGCGTCCTACCATTTGGTCTCTCTCATACGACGAGCCGAGATTCGCGGGATGAAGATGGAAAGAGGACGGGAGATTGTACGGCAAGAAGAACGATGACGCAGCGAAAGGAACGAAAGGGGCGACCGCTGGAGTGAGGAAAACAGAGGCAACTGTGCAGCGGTAGTTACTTGGGTTCTTGTACATCCTCGAGGTATGCCTCCCCTTCTCTCGCTATTCACATTTTCTCTTCTTTTCCTCGTGTTTCGCTCGGACGTCTCTTTTTATCCTCTCGTCCAAGCGGCCAACAGCAGCGGCAGCCGCGGTAACAGAAGAACGTTGAGGAACTCTCGTCGTCGTCATCATCGTTGCGCAATTGCATCCCGCGCTCTTTCACTCGCCCGATCTCATGTTTTACTAACGGCCTGTTGACGCAGCATTGCACAGCACACGAGCTGCCGCACACGCAAAAGAAAAAAAGGCTACGAGGAAAAGCAGCGAGTTGAGGGACGAAAAAAAGCTCGCGAATCCGATGAGCGTAGATCAAAAGATCGTCGAGACCGATCTTTCTCTTTCAAAGAGTATCCATAAATAATTGCCGAACGTAAACAATAATGTTCCCGAAGACGCAGACAAATTTAGTACGTTTTGTCGATATGTTTGAAGAATATGATCCTTTGGGGAGTAATCCTTTATCGCTCAAGCTATCGGAAGTAATAAAATTAATTACGTTACCGATGATAAATCTGTTCAGAGTCTTACAAAGATATTAAAATTACAACTACCCACTGTTGCCCAAAGAGTTTTATCTCAAACTCTGGATCGTCATCCTATGGAATCCATTTCTGGAATATGGAGAATCACAAGGACTTCGGGGACTGATGAGATCGATGGACATGTCGCAGAAGCGGCTAAAGCAAGATCTGAAGAGCCAAGCATCAATCCTGAAGAGAGTGAGAGATGGGGGCACTTACCAAAAGCGTCATTAGATCCGTGCCCGGTGTGCCAAACGAGTTCGTTGAACTATGCCGGCGAATCGCCTGGAACATGCTGTCTGAAAGATCCTTCGCCCAAGAGGCTGCATCTTTTCCTCCTTTTCCCTTCTTCAACCCGCGACATTCTCTTCGTCGCATGATTGTGCATCAAACGCCCTCGCATCCAGTCAGCTCTCGTGTGTCTTCAGCCCGCCAAGAGTCTTCCCACTCCGCAGTTTCGTCCTCTTTCTTTACGCACATCGTGTACTTCAGGTATGGAAGACTCTGTACCGTGAAACCTTTTTGCAGTACTCATGACAGCATTTTTTTGCAAACACTGCGACGCCGACTGCGAACAGTAACGACCAAGGTTTTCTGACACGCTTCCCCGTTCCGTTGCGATTCTTGATGACGCACAGTTGGATGGAAAAATTAGCGTCACGCGAATACCTTTGGGGATAAGAGGTAATGAAGAGAATGTCGTATTCTGTTCGGTAGCTTTCAGGATGTTGTAGGCCATTAGCCGCTTCTGAATGGTATTCATTTCTTTGTCCCCGTGGTTACATTCTTCCCAAGGTTTGACTGAGTTACGGGCACTATAGCTTGCCCAGTTAGTCAGTGATGGGAAGGAGGAGCTGAAGAATTGAGATAAGAAGCGGAGGATGGAACGCTTGAACATACTAGGCGTTTCTTTGCGAGCTCGCATTTCTCTGGAATTGCCATTCCGTTTGAGGCTCCGTTGGATGAGAGAATAAACGGATGTAAATTGTTGTTTTCTCTTGATGTTCCATAGAATATCTTGGACTTTGCACTTCGAATAGAATATCAGTTTCACGTGTCTCCAATGATAATCGTTATATACGATCCAGCCAAGAATGAACTGGAATGAGAAGTGAAAAATGGCACTGCTGTCGTGCTTCGCTATTATCTGGCAAACTTTTTATCGCTATTCGATGGAAAATTGACTTCGGAATACCGAGAGAATATCGTAATTTATTACAAGACCACGGAACATTGTAGGCCATTAGGCAGAGTTGAGGAACTCGGTTGGCTTTGTCCCTTCGCTGTATTCGGCCCCAGAGCGCAAGCTGGATTTATGGATAGATCCTGGATCTTGGACGGCCAAGATCTACCGTGCTAGGCGTGTACCGAACAGGAGAAGAATGATTCGAAGAATTCGGACACGAAGTGAAAGCAGTGGCCGGCTCCGCTATTACGCGAAAATATATCGCCATTGGAATCCGCCTCCGCTTTGTCTATGGTCCGTGGCCGTGAGGTGGAAGGGAAAAAACGAGAAGTCGGAGGCGGGGAGGTAATAAAAACGATTTTGCTCTCGCGGTAGGAAGTAAATACTCTCCGTTCGCAACGCCAAGGAGAAACTCGAGCGACGCGTTGATGTGTCCGAGCGTTGTGCTCCAAGATGACAAAACTTTTTAGCACATCCAGCCAAGATACTCAAGCTCTCTTGGCTCGGGAATATATATTTCTCGGTGAGATTTCTTTTGGAAACGATTCTCGAACGGATGTCCGCCCGCGAAACTGTGTTGTATTTGGCGTTGCGCATGGATTTTCGTGTACGGAACGGCTATGGCGGAGAATTTCTATTATTGACGAGTCGTCTAGACCTTCGAATGTGCTCTTTCCAAAAAAGTGCACCAACGTCTAGACCGTTATGATATCGGTCGGATACGATAACGGGAATAAATCGATTTCTCGTACTCCTTTAATCGGCGGATATCCAAACGGGCGCATTGTTTTATTATGCAGCATCCACCCGCTAGCACAGTGACGAAATTATGTTTTGCATCGCCATGACAATATAAAAAACCGATATTATCATTATTATCAATAATATTATTATTATTGGTGTTCCAATTTGTCGTGACAGTCGTGAACATTATAATACGCGGAATTACACAAAGGGTTATCGAAGCTGAATTTCAACATGGAAAGCTTTGCGAACACGTGTGGGATTGTCGACCTCGAATTATCGTCTACACATGTCCTGTAATGTGCGAGATTTTAGTGCCGTTCGATAATTAGCATCACTCCCCGAATAGCTTACAAACTAACATAACAAGCGCGCACACGCATCAGCACACACGCACACCGACGAGCGTTCGGGCGTCAAACTGACCGCTGAGACTAGCGCGACATCATGAGTACAGGGTCGTGTTACGCATTTAGATCGTCTAATTAACTTCCCGTTGGATTTGCAATGTAACCACGATGATTATACAATCATTAGCCTCGTACACAATAGCGGGGGAAAGAGAGAGGGACAGTACGAGAGAGTCGGAAACATCGAAGCTGGGCGAACTTTGCCGGATAGATAAAACACGAATACAGGAATGCTTGAGAACTATTGATTGAACTGTCGATATTGGTGGAATAGTTCCGCGATAATGGGGAAGGGGTCGTATCAATTTTTTGTTGCACAAGTTTCCAGTAGGTAAACGGCGGATATGATACATTTTGTCAACACACAACCGGTTCAGTGGGTCGTGAACCCCAGAAGAAAAGAACCATCTGAAGTACAAGAAGCCATTTCTGATATTTTTCAAGCTATAGAAGCTAATGGACGTTTCCGGGAGGGCCGACAATATCGAATCCCACATGGATTCCAGTGGTCACGGAAGTCCTGCAAGTTCTGGAAATGTCCTTGAATTCTTCTTCTCTCGGAAACGTCCTGAAATGTTCTTAAACTTCGTCACTAGTCCTCGATTTTTTTAAATTCCTTTGAATGCGCTATTTCTGAATTCTGTATCACCACTTACGTACCTTTAAATGATCAATTTAACTATGAAATGCATCGAAAAAAAATGGAGAAAACTCGTCGAGGAGATTTTAAGGGTCGTTTGTTTGATGGAAAGGGCGCGTAGGGTCTACGTGAGGGTCCAAAAAAATTACCTTCATGTTTTTCAGACATTTCAGTTCTGTTTCGACTTTTTTGCCGCCAGTCCTGTAATCCACACGGGGTTAATTATATCATTTGTATTAATCAAATCAAAAGAAATAAATTTTATCATTTTATTATATTCATTTGTACCTCTCTTAAATAGCCTCATCTCGAAAATGACCCGAAAAAGTTCTGAGAATGTCCTCGAATTTTTTACGCCCCTTTTACTAAACACCATACTTCAAGATATGAAATGCTTCGGACGTAAAATTAACTTCCCTAACGAAACCAGAAAATCTCTCGTCTCAAGGTAAAGAAAGTCGAATAAAGAAACTCCCGCAGTTAGGAAAACTTAACGAAGTTCCCGCGATTATCGAAGAGTCCTCGCGATTCGCGTTGTAATCCGAATCCACGGTTATTAAATTTATTATGAAAAGCGGCCTTAATCGATTCCACCAACAAAGTGGCGATTATCTTATCGTATCGATTATTATGTACGAGCGTCGCTCGTTATGCAATATTTATTGTTATAGTACCAGTGATTTCGTACAATGAGGAGCTTGGGAAAGCTCCGCGTTATGCGAAGAGGAGTCTTTATCTACAAAGTTCCCATCTTAAGGGGTCTGTGCTGTTGCACTCGGTCCCAACGGGCGCCAACCGTGGCGCGTCTCTTTCTCTTTCGTCCCTTCTCTCATCGTGCAGCGCTCAGTATGCATGGAGAGTCTCTCAACGATTTTTCTAAACGAGACACACGTTTTAACGAGAAGGCTTTACGCGTTCGTCTCGCACCTGGTGCATCTCTTAGTTTTATCTTCTCTCCTCCGCCGTCTTCTTCTTCTCCTCCTCCTCCGTCGCTTCTTTTTCTTCTTCTTCTTCTTCTGCATCGTTGCCGTTGCATCTCTGTACACGCTCCTTAAGCGTAGCGAAGCTTTTTAACCAAAAGATCCGTGAGCCCAGAAGAAGCTAGAGGCTCGTTTGTGTAACGTCGGTTCATCGGAAAAGCCAGACACTGTTACTATAACACGCTGCAACACTATGCGGCCCAGACTCTCCTCGCTCCATCGGAGTGCCGCGTCTTCGCAATTCAAGAGAAAAATGAAAAAAATAAAAATAAAAAAATAAGGGTACAGAATCTTTTACGATGCGTCTTCGTCGATATTGGCAGTAGCCGCCGGCTCGTAATCCTGTAACGTTACACGTTTCAACCGACTACTTTCTCATTACCTCAATCTCGAACCTTGCCACTATGTGCTTTCTCGTAACGGAAATTAACTTTTCGTGTTTTTTCCCCCCCTTTCTTCGAGACGATTTATATTAGGTTTACTCAAGTTCTTCCGTGGGGTTTCTTTTCCATCTCATTGAGCTCATTGAAGTGTTTTCGATCTTTTACTCAAGAGTAAAAAAATTGCATACGGAGCGACGACGGACTGAGATCCCACGAAGAAGCTTCTGCGAAAAGAGCTCGACGAAACATACGAATAGTGAAGATATTTTTTTATTCGTCGCTGAGTCTGAAAAAACGTTCGTTGAAAAAAAATGTTTACCATGAAGAAATGTTCAGTGTAACCGCTAACATACGTCTCGATTTCGTCAAATTTTAGAGCTCGGATCCGAAACGAGAATGACTGGCGAATGTGAAACACCTATTTTATTGAAGATAAATTTGGTAAGCGGCGTTGAACAATAGCCAATTGTGTCAATCTGCGAGGAATCGTTGTAAAACCGTAGAGTACGAAGGACGAAGAGAATTGGAATGGATTTTTTTCTTTCTTTTCGCCAGTTTTCAGAAGCGAGTCCGACGTTAAAAGGGGCGCACAGTTTCTCTGCGGCTTTCGTATAATTACGTCGGAATACTTTGAAAACTAATCAACGATGGGCCAAGAGGTTATTTTATATATAGAGCCAGAGAGATCGGACGTAACGGTCGTAGAGCGTCGGTCGCGAGTGCCACGCTGATACTAATTTTCCCAGCTCCTACCGCGAGGTTTCGAAAATCCTCACGGGTATATCCACGAGCTCGGATAATCTGGCCGGAAGACCATGGGAACGTGAGCAGACTATTGGATAATCCTGCCCGGTTCGCGGCGCGATCGGGGTGCGAATGCTCCTTGAGCCCGATTATATTCAGCCGAAAGTGTCGATCCTCCGGTTATGCACTATTCGAGATCAAAAAGCCCGAAATCATCGTGTAAATATGTATATAAAAAACAATATTATATGAAAAACATCTGTTTAAATTTTGCAGATGATGGGAAGCTCGAAGAGCCGACCTATGCGCGAGTGAAAATCGCTTAATCCAAACGAACAAAAATTACTAAATAAATTCCCGGCAAACAGGAGGATTTTATTTTTTTCTAAGTGAAAACAAAATCGTACCAGTAATTCCCCGCGATTATTTCTCGGGAGTAGTGTTCCGTTGACGTAAGAAAATTCCCGGACCCAAATATTAAAAGTTGCTCGAGTCCCAATGTTTTTTAATAGAAAAAAAATTGTACTCCAGTTACACGGTGTAATATTCGGACCTGGGATTTTTTCCACGCGTTCCGGACACCGATAACAACGAGCAGAGGCACAGCATTTTTTACAAGATTTTTTCTTACCCCTTAAGAAAAACAAAACTTCGGCCCGAAATTGAGGAAAACTCCCGTTAACTTCTCGCAATGAAGAGTTAATTTATCTCATTTAACAGATAATTATTCGTACTCAAAATGCCGGAGGCTTTTCGTGCCAAGTAATTCGAGAAACGAGAGTCAGTTCGCGTGCCGTATAATGGAGGGTGAGGGTGGGGGAGGGGGGGATCGGGTCGAGTTAAAGAAGAAGAGCAAGAGCCGAGACACGGGAGTAAAAGGAAACACAAACATCGTTGAACGAAGAAATTACCTCGTAGCCGTCGTGGTTTACCACCCCTTTTGGCGCTGACTGAATGCAAAGTTACGACGAGAATCCAACCCCCCTCGTTCGTGTTGCCTCTTACTTCACACCGGGCGAGCAAACCTTGAGGATTCGCCGCTCTGCTCTCTCGCTAATATACGTACGTGCTGCGAAAGAAATTCGCATTTCCTGTTTAGTTTTAATCAAAACTTCAGCTTCTTCAGTAACTTGTTTCTCACTGTTTTTTTCCCTTCTTCGTTTTTTCTTTTGTTCTCTCCACTCTCACGATCCCGCTGCTCGGTTGCTCGCAGCATCCACCAGCCTCGGAATACGTTTACCTATCAAGTAGAATGAAAAAAAAAGGGATATGAAAACTAAAGTAATAAAGAGATACGATGTATACACGAGGAAAAAAAGAGACGAGGGCCAAACGAATTACGAAATCACTTCTCTATCCAGATCCACCTCTTTTTTTCCAAGAGTACAATCTGTTTGTCGGCTTTGTCGGGACAATTATCAAAGTTTCCTTGTTGTTTATTTCTTTTTTCGCCAACTAACGACGTTATGCTTTTTATGAAATGTGGACCAGGAGACGATATAAAAGATTCATGAGTGAATTCGAGCTTCCCGTTTCTTTTTCGGCGCGGCTCGAACTCATCATCTTCCTCTCGCGTTTCGCGTTTCGGTAAAGTCTCTCGCGCTCACTTGCGGGTTAAGTGGCTTCTTTCATGATGTGAATCGCTGAATATTAATTAAAAGCTCGTGTGGCGAGAGCTATAGGACTGCCAGAGTCTCGACCCTCGTCGCGGTTCCTCTTTAGTCCGAGAACGAAGAAGCCGACGACTCCTCCCGGGCCCCCGAAGCTAATGTGTGCAACCGGCCATTCTTGCAAGAATTTCATGGTGTGTGCCGCGGGGCAACGGACACGAAACCACTCGTCGAGGTGGACCGCCGCTGCCGTCTCGAAGCTCGGCGAGCCCACTTCTCGCTGCTTAACGTCCGACCTCGTTAAGCTCTCCTTCATATTTATTCATTTTTTCCGAAGCTCGTGAAAAGTGAAAAATCCGGTATTCTGGACGGTCGGAAGCAAAAGAGGACCAAGGGGTGGGGGAGGAGGAGGGGGTGGCAAGCTTTAATCACTGCCGTGAGACTACTGGATACGAAAAACTGATGAATATTCGGAAGTTCAATGAGACGAGAAACAAGGGTGATTGGCAATTAAGATACAAATGTCGAAATTTGACGATCCGTCGTTCGACTCTTCGTGAAAAAAAAAACGAACTCGGAAAAAGTCAAAGACAATTAGTCAACGGTTTGTGTCGAAAGGTGGGCCTTTGATACCTGAAAATTGGCGATTACTCGTTAGTAGGTGATTTTTTATTCGGCGGGCTGTGGCGATTCGCAGAATCGCACTGATGGAAATATTTCTTTAATTAAAATATAATTGTCGGCGATTTTCTAGGTCAATTCAAGTGCCGTTTTTCCGTAACTCTGAGACGTAACAGGCACAAATCATATTTTTTGAATATGAAAACGGAGTTGATTGAAAAAATTCAGATAACAGTTGAAAAAAATTGTATATTGGATATATTTTTACAAAAATCATCTCAATTCTTGTTAAATTAACGTCGAATTATAAAAATCAATTATCAGCGATTTCTCGCCAACTTTTCCTGTGTAATTCGTCCGATCGATTTCGCTATGCAAATAAAAGAAAAAAAATTATCGGGACGGAGAGAAACCAATAAAAATGTGTAACGAGTTCTGTACCGATCAGATCAAACACCGCTGCCTGGTTAACTCACCGCTACGTTTTTTTTCGCTCTTTCGTGCGGTTCGTTCGCCATAACCCCGAGACACCCGAGGATCCCGGAGATTCTAGTGCTGGTAATTCGGTATCTCGACTTTACCCTCCGTCCACATTTTCCCTGTACAATTTTCTTCTCTCCGTCGGATCCTCGCGCGAATTCGCCCGCAATTGCGTTCGGAGATCTCTCGGAGATTTTTTCGCAAAGCGTTCTATGCGCCGCGAAGCTTCCCTCGTCTTCTTCTTATTCCTCCTCGCTTCTGACGCAAGTCTCACTCGAGGCGTTTACCCCCGGAGAAACACATCCGCAGAAAGCGATAAGGATATTGCTCACTTTCCTCGCGTTCTTTCATTCGCCGCAGCATCCACGTACAGCGGCAACGGTCGAGTGCAAATCGCGTCAGAATTGCCGGGCTTTCTTCGCGCTGCCCGCGACGACCGAAAGGCCGCTCTGAGGGAAACCAACGAAAAAAAAGGAGAAAAAAAAACCCCCGGAAGAACTTTATGGTCCAGTAAAATTTCGTACTGTTCCAGTCCGGACGTCCCGTGCACCGTCTTTATTCTCCTTTGCGTTTGTTTTTCCGCACTTATTTTTTTCAAGTTGACCGCGGGCCATTCTCGATATCGTTCGTAGTCAGAATGTTCCCGGGTAAGAACGCGAGCGCGGTTACTTTATTTCCTTCAGTTGTGCCGCTCATGCCGGAAGAGACCGAAAGATTTGTCGATGTACTTTTCTTTGCTCTCGTCAAGAGATCTTCACTAAAAGCGGTCGGACGCTGCGGAGGGAGAACGAGACGTTCCTTCATTTCCGATTCTCAGTCGTTACGACGTCGTAAACCGAATTCACGTTAGATTAAAAAGCGGCAGAAACGGAGGAAGAGAAAAAGGAAGAAAATCGAGCTTGGAATGAGAGACAAAGAAATATTCGCCGCGATTGTCGAAAGGCTGCTCGATCGTTATGCTGCCGCTCTTTAGACTCGAATGATAGACTGTTCTCTGCTATTGGAATATAGTCGAAAAAAACGTATATTGCATCTGGTGGAAATTTTGCACTTTACAATTACTAAATGATTATTGTCGCAACCACGAATTAAAATGGGTTTAAAAAATCCACTAATGTCTGTCATAAGAATAGTTTTACCCTTGCTAGTAGAAAAACGCGCTCTAAAAAAATAAAAAATACACTGAAAAAAAAGGAAAAACTGCCGATTAGCCGAGAGAATTGATAGTCAATTATTCCGTAACACATTTTTTCTTCAATTAAATGCAAAAAAAATGTATGCATGTATGTAAAAATGTAAATTATTTTGAACTACGTTTTTTTTAAATAAAATAATAAAGGAAAAAATGTATTGCGAAATAATTAACTATCAGTTTTCTCGACTAATAGTTCTCCCATCATACTTTTTTTTCGGTGGATATTTATTGTTTTAGGGCGCTTTTTTTGTAGTAAGCAAGGGTTAAACTTTTGTTACCACAGACATCAGTGGATGATTTTTATCATTTTAATTCGGGATTTTTACCATGCAATGAGACAGATAAACTGGCATCACTCGTGCGGCTATCGTCAGAGCTGCCGGTCGAGTAGGTAAAGGAACAGGAGAGAAGAGGTGGGCGAAAGCGTTCTTCCGCAAGAGCAACGTTGCGAGCTTGTCGCTGACGAGAAAGCTCCCCGACACCGTCTCCAACAATTCAATTTACATCGTGATTCACTAAGCTCGAACACAGCCCAAGCGCCGTGAAAATGGAGGCGGCAATGTTTCGTGGCAGACAGGAAATAAATACCCAACATTTCTCTCTATCTCTCTCTCTCTCCTTCTTATTCTTCTTCTTCCAGTCGCCGGTAAAAGACTATCTCGTTCGGTTAGTCGTCCGCGCATCTCTCACTCTCTTTCCTCTTCATTTTGCATTTTAGAACGTGCCAGGTAGCGAAATCCTATTATCCACTCCGCAACGGCAGTAGTGTCTCCTCTCCGTCCCGCCTTCACCCTCCACCCTTCCGCCCCTCTCGCTCTCGTTTCGGCCTCTTTCCATCGTTATAATAAAGTAACAACTTGCCTGGCGAATATAATCAAATCATCTTTACGTAAGACACGAGGATGACTGGTCTTCAGCTCGCGACAACGCTCGCGAAGTGTTATTAATTCCTCGACGGAGATATTACAGTTATAGGCTTTCTCGGGGACTCAATTTTTCGTTTTGCTAGACGGACTATTGTTCTCCCGCGAATCTCTTCATTGAATAGTTTTTTTAGTTCTATATCGAGATCATTGACGAAATTAAATCGCAAATTCCCAATCAAGTGTACAATCTTTGATTTTTTTAATTGTATTTTCAAAGCCTATGATCCGGGACGTTTGAGCCTGAAAAAAACTCTAATCAGTATAACGATTATGCGATTTTTCACAGAAAAGTCGGACTATACGAAAAAAAATATTCTCACCTTTTTTTCAGATTTATTGAGTCGCGTAAATCAAAAGTCGACACATTGATGGAAAAAAATTGTCGAGAGGCTAATCATACAAACGGCCGAGAGTTTACACTGAAAGCTAAGTGGGACTCCGGCTATCTCAATCTGGATTCCATTTGTATCGTCTTTCCCTCGCGTTTCTTTTTTTTTTCTATTTCTCATCGTCAATAATGCGGCATCGCGCGTCCGTATGAAAAAAATAATATTTGTCATGTTCCCAGGGGGCTGATGTGTCCCGCATTTAGTATCTTCGGACATGTTTACAGGAGCGTAATCTTCACAGTAACGCGAGTTTCTGCCCCCACCCTCCCCCAACCCTCGCCCCCGAGCGAGTTATGAAAAATTGCAAAGTCCCTCGCGACAAGATCTTTATGACTCCATAAAAAAAAAAAAAAAGCGTATACGTATATTATAGAAGTAGAGGAAAATGAGAGATTAGGTTGCACTAACGAACCGGGCGACGAGAGCGCCAAAGCGTACGCGGATGGGGAAGGGGAGGGTCGTGGTGCGTGGCGTTCATGAAGATTAAATGCCCCTTCGCGATCTTCGGTCGATAGCAGATCAACAAGGTTGATCTATCGATCATCGCGACGACGTTGGCTTCGTCGGGGCATCGTTGCAAAATCCTCGCGCCTCGGTGCGTATAAAATTGCCAAGTAGGCTGAACGGGCGCGACATTGGCGAAGCTATTTTTTTCTCCCTATTTTTTTTTTTTCTCATTCCCAACGATAGCGTCCACCGATAACGATAATGCGACCACGCGCGTGCAGTCGCAGATCCTGATTGCTCGTTATTTACTTTTACACAGTATTTTTTTTTTCTAACAGATATCGGAGTGGGCAACGGTCATCATGCCGCTATTCACAGCTCACAGAAGCATATCCGTATATGTTAGCGTTAAAAAATCGATATAAAAATACAGGTTTATCCCTTAAAGAAAAGTCTTATTTTAAAGCATAGTAATATTTTTTTACAGCGAAAATTCCGAGAAGTCTAAGCAATGAATCTATACTGTGTTTAGGTTAAAAATGCTCAGAATTTCCTTAAGAAAAAATTAAAAAATTCACTTATTTGCGGCTGATTAATAGGACTGCTACTCAACATTCGTCCTGATTTGTATTCATCAGCGTAGAGATTCTCAAACGATTCAATCAACAGTTGAAACTCGTCAACGTTTATGTCCTGCTCAAGTTCACTGGTCTCTGTCGCAATAGACTTCGTAATTAAAATAAACGGTACGTTCGCATCGGTACGGCTCCAAACACGTGCGATCGCTGACCCAGCGACGTGGGTGTACCGTCGTGGTCTCGTTAAAATTTGTGCCCGCGCGGCGAGACCCTGTTTTCCCCGGAATGGCCATCCCCCGTCTCATTGCGGTCACTCGAAATTATTCTCATGATTAATTAACGAAGCTTCGCGCACGAGATAAGTTGTAAGCATGTGCCGTAGTTGAGACCTTAACGACGAAATAGCCCCCATGATAAATACCGACAAAATCAACAAATAATCCTGTAAGACAATCAAAACTACCGAAAACCGAATCCTTCAACATCAAAGCAGATTATTCGGAATTCATAAAATCCGTATTGAATTTTTTCAAAATATTCTCCGAAGCTGCCTGAGAATAAAAGTTAAAAAGTCACAATTATTCCTGAATGAACGAGCCATCTCTGAAACATGCTAAAGGCTGTAACAGGCTAACTCCGTTCGCCGCTGTCCCTCTGATCTTGCATAATTCGGCAGGAAATTCCGAATCTACGACCCTAATACGTCGGGATGGATTTCAGGTGAGCTATAACACGGATCCACATTGAAATCACGCCTTGCCCTGTGGGTACAGTCGGTGAGCTCTGAGGCCCACGGGCTCTCGTTGGCGAGCCGCAGAACTCTCGCTGCTAAATCGAACGGGCTAATGAAGAGCCGTGGACCCTCGTTGACGATACACTACCGTCGACCTCGGTGCACACGCCCGCTTCGTACATACATAAATACATATATACATACGCCTGCTGAATAGTATACTATATCTATATTAAGTAGGCAGTCCGGCAGTGCCTCCGCCCGGTGCCGCTCTCGATCCACGTCCGACCGCTCCGTCCAGGTGCGGGTAACACACACACGGGAACCATAAACTCTCGGTTGGCGCAAGGATCGGTCTCTCTCGTCGCACGCACCGTCGAAACTACGGGGCTTCCACCATATTGGAAATTAATACGGGTACATCCTCGTTGAGGCTGTAATGGACGTATTACGTTATCCTGCATGTGCGATAAAGCCCAGTTCTCCGCGATGAACTCTTCCGTCCTAATAGCCAAGGGACCGAGGCTTTTATGACGTTCCAATTTTATCGGCAGACCAGTTCGACGATTCTTTTTCTGCGCCATCGAATCTATCCGCTATCGCTTGGTGGAGATTGAGATAGAGCAGACAAGAAAGGGAGTTGAGGATTAGCGTCAGAGGGGCAGAGATTCCTACCCCGTTTCGGCGCGATTGATGACGCCAGGAGCGCAATGAGCAGAGTCTGGAAAAGGGACCGAGCCTTGATTTAAGCCGCTTAGGATTTTCAAGGGCAAATCGTCACCCTCCGGTCGAACTGGGAACATGTGTTTGGAAGGTTTTTGTCGGATGGTTGATCGATGGACCAAATTTGCGTAATGAAGTCGTTGCAGGAGGATTAAGAGCCGGGATGTGACGTTTCTCGTTCCATGGTTGACTTCGGACACTTCTTCGGAAGTGGCCAATTGGATTTCTTGGATCTTCGTAACATACTTGACTCATACAGACATCATTAAGGCACACAAAGACAGAAACAGTCGAATCTAAAAATCCAATATGCACAAAACGTGCTCTGTAGTTTTGTGGGACATTTTTTGAGTATACATTTTTTTTAAATAGTCTTCGAATAATTAGCGAGCCCAAAGAGCTGCGGCTAAATTCAAACCAATATTCCACTGATTACCGTCACCGGTAAATGAATATATGCAAAATAGATTGGCAGCTAATCGCGCAGTCGATTCTCATGCATGAAATATTAGTGAATTAATGTTCGAATCGCCCACCATCATCTGACCAACGGCGAGCATAGGTGCGCAACATTGATAAGCGGCCAATTTTACTCCATAACGACGAATCCAGTTAGCCGAATAGACGGTGGAGAGAAATTGATAGAATTAGAGATTGAGGATTGAGAGTACTCGCGGTCCTACGCGAACGGACATTTCTGGTACGTCGCAGTGATACGCGCGTGATCCCGCAATCGATGTATCGGTACGCATTACGCTTACCTCGGATCGGTTGATACCACGAGAGTGTTTGTGCATATTCCCGAACGTTCAAATATGTGTATCGTGTTGCGTTACGAACACGATATCATCACCGAAAGTTAATTGCCTAATTAAATATAGAATTTCGACTAATTACTCGCGCATTATCGATCGGCATCGAAAAGAAATTTGGAAAAATCCCGACCGTAAAAAACGTGAAAAATAAAAATGCACTGCAAAAAAATTGATAAAAAAGCAAATTATTAATGGCGTTGGTGGAGGGATTTATTCGCCGTTGAAGGTGAATAATTTCCATTCGACTATAATCCGCGAATGATAACTCATTTTTTAATTATAATTTTCAATTTTTTTATAATGATTTGTTTGAACTCGTGACGTCGCCTTGCACACGACAATGGGTCGAATCGATGGCATTATTCGATTATGAACTTCTTCGGTGTGGATAAAAAACTGTGGTGAAAGAGCACATTTCGATGATAGAAAAAAAAGTGATTATTTCCAAACTGTTAGTTGAATGTACTATTTCTTTCCGTGCTATGATATTTATGATTTTTCATCAACAGAATATGTGTTTCGCCACTCGCAAGTGCCAGTTCGGTCCGACGTTTTTTTTTTACGGGTAGTTAAGAGTTGGGAAAAAAAGTTGCGGTTTCAATCGCCCGACTCAAGTTGCGTCTGTCTGCCGTGACCTATGTCAACAGTCCTAGTAAGCTTGCAAAGCCCCGGGCCCAGAAGGTCCGCGTTCGGAGTGAGCTTTAAGGCGAAGCTCGAGTCCCCTGTGGACTTCATTTGCATAGCTGTGGCTCCGGCAGCCAATCACACGTTCACTCGTCAGCGTAAGCGCATTTGAGTATATACACGTCCACTTCGTTTATACACAAACAACTCTACAAGGTATGAATGAGCGTCTGGACGTCTGGGCATGCCCGTCGTGCGCGCATCGACGGAGGTGTTCGCACGCGAGGACCAACGTATATGCGACCAGCAAAACGGAACCAATCACCATAGAGATGCAATCGACTGAGGCTGAACCCTGCCGCTCGTATAACACCGTCCAGCATCCCTATTCCTGTGTCCTCTCCTTCTCTCGCGCGCTCGCGGTCGCCGCATCGCGTCAGTCGTCCAGTGGGTAACAGCGTGCCAGCGGTGGCGTGCATTCTGCTAGTAGATACGTACTCTCGGTGAGCGATACGATATCTATCGAGAGTGAGAGAGAGAGAGAGAGCGAGAGAGAAGGAGAGAGTGAACGGCCGGCGGGCTGAGGCTAATTAATCTTATCGCTAATTAATTTCCGCGAGAGATTCGGCGTGGAGCTCTGTATCCTGTGGATTGGCTATACGCACACTCTGCGCCCGTACACCGTAGACACAGCGCGTAAGCTTCGCAGATATACCTGTATCGACCGTCCACCGGCCTCTCCACTATCGCCCGAATGGACAGGTATAATTACCGCGGCGAAACTATTGCCAGCCAGGAAACTCGCGTCTCTTGACCATATCCGGCTGTTTTTTTTTTCTTTTTTTTATTTTTATATATAACGATTTCATGGGACGTATTGTCGGGATTTAATTTTCGTTGAGTTTGATCTGTGAAAATAAATAAATAGATCCCTGGCGAGAGTTCTAGATTGGGAAATTCTGATATTCAATTATAGGAAATTTGCGTAAATTCGATCAATTTCGAAAAAAATTGGTGTTATATTTTTTTTTAATTGTGTCAATGGTGATGATTACGATGACAAAATTTATACAAGGGTGCCATTGAAAAAATTTTACCTACGAAATAGTAGCTGCTCTCATTTTCGAGAAATTCGATACGAAAAAGAGGGTCGAGCTTCATTGGAATCGAAGTGAAAGCACATTGACGCCAATCGAATCTACAGGTAGTTCCTCTTTTCATCAGCCAATTGAAATACGCCGAAATATAGTTCGGACGAGTCGCGATAATGGCGGGCGGGTAATGAAAGCAACGGGGACATTAGAGCGACGTCGCGCTAATGCGAAAACGTACAGCCTATTTAAGCAATTCCAATTGCGTACATCGAAGCAGCATTAACCGGAGCCCGATGATACTGGGGAGTAGTATATATTGAGAGCTCGAATTAGTAGCAGACAGCCCAAACGAAACTGAGCACTCGCGGAAGCAATACAATGAGGCAACGAGAGCTTCCCATTAGCGTATATAACCTGCTCGGCATAGTGCACTCACAGTACATAGATT
This sequence comes from Ischnus inquisitorius, assembly GCA_963924025.1. Lineage (NCBI taxonomy): Eukaryota > Metazoa > Arthropoda > Insecta > Hymenoptera > Ichneumonidae > Ischnus > Ischnus inquisitorius. The sequence goes on from OZ001246.1 coordinate 9,297,759, forward strand.
CGTATATATTATACTCGCACGAATTATATATCCCATAGACCGCTTTACTATCTCGAAGCTCGGTACCATTGTTCAATAGATCTATTCTACGAACAGTGATACAAGAACAGATGTAACGAACTCCCAATTTAATATGCAAAATCCCTACATCGATGCAATGCTACTACTTCGTTGTATATTCATTTTCAATTTTTTTTTCCTACTTTTTGAGGAAAAATAAAATCAGAATCATAGAGAGTTACAATATCGCTACGACATTGTATTATTATAACTATTTATTTATTTATTTATTCATTTATTATGTACGCTATCGCGTTTTCGAATTTTCGTCCGCTTCGGTAATTCTTGTCTCGCTTGTGGTGTCACGTAGACTGTGCATGTATAACCAGCGTTGCCGGTGATAATGTAACGAACCGCAGAGGTAGAACGAGACCGAGAGTAACCAGCATACACGCTTTGCAAAAGCAAAAGCCTTCCATGTCGTCGTCAACTGCGTCTCACCGCTGCCCGGTTGGAAACCTTACACTACTGCTGCGAATTTTCCGGACTGTCGCCTTGGCATAATACCCGCACGCATTGCTCGTCCCTTCTCTCTGTATGCCGGGCGAGCACACAGTACAATACTGTGTACCGAAGTACAGCCGTACTATTATAGTGGCTAGAGAGAACACAAGAGGGCAAGGGAAAATGTAAATAATCGTTGCACACAGCGCGAGAACGAAAATCCCATACGTCTCCATGCGCACTTACGTATTATCATACGTATCACGGTTGTCGGATGGGTCACAACTAGAATTATATCATGCGCGCTCGTTCTCGAGTCGCGACGCGGAGATCGGTATACTCCACCGTAAACTTCAACAAATTGCGCAACTTCGTCCGAATGCGCGAATGAGACATTTCACGTCAAATCAACCGTGAAAAAAAGTCCTAATCCTTAAAATGTTTCGTCCAAAGTAAGGTGAACGTATAAAGTTGGAATAATTATTCGTAATAATAATTATTGAATTACTTATTTAATTATTATTTACATCCATCTAATTATTATTATTTATCAATTATTTATTATTATTTTCTTATTTATTCAAATTTATAATCTATGAATCGTTTCTGAAGAGAAGTGCCCTTGATCACGAATCGAGGTAGCGCAAACCTCGGATGCAATCTCGGTGAGTTAGGGGATCGTTGAATTTAACACGAAAAGTCCTGTATCTAGCTCGAATAATTCTCGAATATAGGATCGAGTTTTAGCTCGGTATATAACGTCGTTGAGGGGGCTGGCGGGAGGGGGACATCCTATATTATATGACGGTACAAGTATCCCCGGAATAGCCGAGCTTCTGCTGTAAGGTACCTCGAAGCACGTGGGTGATGCAGTTGCCTGTCAGGCCGGGAAGTATATACGCATCTCTATACGTACAGCTTTGCCGTCTCGCCCTCCTCCGCTGGGGTACCAGCAGCAGCGCCACCGCCGACATTGGTCTCGCAGGGTCTACGTAATCCTGGCCGATGTGCACTCTCGGCATAGCGGCGTGATTCATACGCGCGTATCCCGAGTTTGCTTCCACGTACAAGGGAGAGGAGAGGGTGGTAGTAGCGGAGTAGGTGGAGAACAATGCGAGCACGCGAGTAAAACGTAACCTCTTGATATACCACGGGGGTAGTATATGGACACACTCGACGTCGGGATACGACGCAACGTCGTAATAACGTGCGATGGCCACGTTAAAGGAATGCCCGACGGCACCACCGGAAAGGCACGGCCCGAGTTCTTGGTTCCTGCATCCCCAACGCCGCCGAGAAACAAGACCGGCGCGTCAAAAAAGACAAACGGCACACTTCCGGTCGCGATACGAGAACCACCGCAGTCCGAGGATTCGTTTGATGCTCTCTCCGAATCACTTTCGTTTCGTTCGAACCAAACTATAATTTTTTGTCTTCAATGAATATTTTGATGAGGCGCATTTTGAGAATTTTGATAAAGTCGATAGGAAATCCTTGGTGTGCGCTTAATTTTTCCACGGAAAAATGTGTTTCAAATACTTACAGCATTATGGCTTGAAGAAGACTGCCGTGAAAAGTTGGCGAAAAAAATATAAATCGGCAGTTGGTGATTGTTCAATCGGACGATTGCCCCAATGTGTCGAATGATAAAACGTGGCTATCGCCGGAAATTGTTGAATAACGATTACAGTGCCCATGCAAAAAAAGCAGTTGAGCATAGCGAAATGAAGAGAAATATTGAATTGCGAATCCAATGTTTTTTCCTTCATTTCTTTCGATCATCGAAAATATTGTTCACCTTTCCATTGGCGAAAAAGCGGAGAAATCGCAAAAATGTCGACGAAGCAGTGTCAAAGCTAGAAAAAAAAAGAGAAGAAAACATTATGTAAAAAATGCACCGTCGTGGTCGATCGATGGTTCGATACTTCGCGGTTTGCGAGCTACAGATATTCGTTAAAAATTCATTTCCTACGATATCGTTCGCGGAGGTAGCGAGCTCGATAGGACTACACACATTGGCAGAGAAGAGTGAGAATCGACGGTGATTGCGATGCTGACGTGGTTTCCGATGCCGCTAGCCTTGCGCCACCGTCGTCGTTGACGAAGGGTGCCAGAGAGACCGCAAGGACCGCGGAGGGATGGTATTAGTAACAAACGGGCGGACAGCTAAAGGGGGAAGAGGAGAGGGAGAGGGGGGAATGCGAAGAGAAGAGATCGGAGTGTCCGTGCCGTGGGCGGACAATTTTGAGCCGGGAATTTCGCTCGAGATAAAGAAGTGACGGGCGCATTGACACAGACGTGGGAAGAGAAATGGCGTTCACCGCGCGCACAACCCGGTTTTATCGCTCGCGTCATTCGCCGCTGGGGAGCCGATACGTTTCTCCCACAATCGAACGCTCCAATTTTCTGTCCAATGCAAAGAAAGGAAAAAAATCATTCGCACTCAACGGGTCACGTATCGCGAATCTCGAAAAATCGATCTTAATCCCAGACTAAATATTGACTACGTGGAACGTAGTTCGTCGTTCGCCGTTCGAGCAAATTTTTTCCAAATTCCGATTGGAAAAAAAGATTGTACAACATTCGAATAAAAATCTCGTTCATATTGAATTTTCGAGGCCTTTGAACGTATTTGACCATTTTTTTTTCGTGTTACCCCTTGAAGAGTGATAAAAAAATTATCATTTTATGCAACGAACGATGGTTTTGCTAATTATAGAAGGAATTGTGGAATCAGTTGCTCCACCGGACAGAAGCGCGATAATTTGTATACATCCTCGTGTACACAACAAAAGCAGATGATAATTTTCGTACTGAAGTAGTGATAGGAACGTGGACAACATTTAGGCAACTAATTAATTGAAGATACATGATGTTCCACGCCTACCGATATCAGCAGTCGCGCCGGACGTTTTTAACAGGCTTTCCGGTTCGAGCACACTTATAAAGAAGCGTCCAGACAGAATATCGGTTAGACGACGTTGGGATTCGCGCGGATTGACTACTCGACCACCTCTTAAAACATTATACGTTGTGCATACCAATCACGTCAATATGGCGATCGGGAAGATGCTGTAAGTTCGAAATTGGCATTGCGGAGTGTAATTAAAAAATAATCCATTTTACTTTTTTTTTTCGATTAAAGAGCGGCTCTGGCTCTTCTGGCGGTGATTTGTCCTGGATACTCGATGCACTTATCGGGAAGAAAAAATGTATTTGAAGACGATCTCTCCTGGCTCGCCGCTCTCTCCGATAGCACTCAGCGCGGTGATGTGGATGATATACAGTTCGGTGATTTGCGTGATACGGAGCTCGATGATTCGGATGACACCCCGCTCGATGATCCAAATGATATAAAACTTAATGTTGCGGATGACACTCAGTTCAGTGATTTAAGTGATACGAAGCTCGATGATTTACATGATACAAAGCTCGATGATTCAGAGAACGCTCAGCTCGATGATTCAGAAGACACTCAGCTCGACGATTCGGAAGACACTCAGCTCGACGATGCGGAAGACACTCCGCCCGACGATTCAGAGGATACTCAGCTCGATGAGTTAGATGATACAGGGCTTAATGATTTGGATAACACTCACCTTGATTATTCCCATGATATCAAGCTCGACGATTCGAAGGACACTCACCTCGAGGAGTTAGATGATTCAGAGAGCACGCAGCTCGACAACTCCAATAATATCCCATTCGACGATCAGGCGGAAATTCAGCTCGATGAGTTAGATGATACAAGGCCCAGTGATTTGGATAACACTCAGCTTGATGATGCCCATGATATCAAGCTTGACGATTCGGAGGACACTCACCTCGAGGAGTTAGATGATTCGAAGAGCACGCAGCTCGATAAATCCAATAAGATCCCATTCGACGATCAGGCGGAAATTCAGCTCGATGAGTTAGATGATACAAGGCCCAGTGATTTGGATAACACTCAGCTTGATGATGCCCATGATATCAAGCTTGACGATTCGGAAGACACTCACCTCGAGGAGTTAGATGATTCGAAGAGCACGCAGCTCGACAATTCCAATAAGATCCCATTCGACGATCAGGAGGAAACTCAACTCGATGAGGTTGATGATACAAGCCTCAGTGATTTGGATAACACTCAGCTTGAAGATTCCCATGATATCAAGCTTGACGATTCGGAGGACACTCACCTCGATGAGTTAGATGATGCAAAGCTTGATAATTTGGATAACACTCAGCTCGACGATTCGGAGGATCCTCAGCTCGATGAGTTAGATGATTCGGAGAACGCTCAGCTCGATGATTTGGATAACACTCCGCTCGATGATTCGGAAGACGCTCAACTCGATCTTTCAAAGGACACTCAGCTCGACGATTCGGAGGATACTCAGGTCGACGAGTTAGATGATTCAGACAACGCTCAGCTCGATGATTCGGAGGACACTCAGCTCGATGATTCGGAAGACACTCAGCTCGATGATTCGGAAGACACTCAGCTCGACGATTCGGAAGACACTCAACTCGATCTTTCGGAGAACACTCAGCTCGACGATTCGGAGGATGCTCAGCTCGATGATTCGGAGGAGACTCAGCGCGATGATTCACATGATATCGAGTTCGACGAATCAGTTCATACTCCGCTGAAAAATGCATTCAATATATTATTGAATGAACCAGGTGACATTCAGCTTCCTGACATATATGATATAAAGCTCGATGATTCCAATCACGCTCAGCTGGATGATTCGCATGATATCAATCTGGATGCGTCCGATAACGCTCAACTCGATGATTCACGTGATATCAATCTCGATAATTCCGATGACGCTCAGCTCGTTGATTCACATGATATCAATCTCGATGCTTCCGATGACGCTCAGCTCGATGATTCCGATGACGCCGAGCTCGACGATTCACACGATATCAATCTCGATGATTCAGAGAACGCTCAGCTCGATGATTCGGAAGACACTCAGCTTGATGATTCGGAAGGCACTCAGGCCGATGATTCGGAAGACACTCAGCTCGATGATTCGGAAGACACTCAACTCGACGATTCGGAGGATACTCAGCTCGATGAGTTAGATGCTTCAGAGCACGCTCAGCTCGATGATTCGGAGGAGACTCAGCTCGATGATTCACATGATATCGAGTACGACGAATCAGTCCATACTCCGCTGAAAAATGCATTCAATATATTATTTCATGAACCAGGTGACATTCAGCTTCCTGACATATATAATATGAAGCTCGATGGTTTCGATCACGCTCAGCTCGATGATTCACATGATATCAATCTCGATGCTTCCGATAACGCTCAACTCGATGATTCGCGTAATATCAGTCTCGATGATTCCGATGACGCTCAGCTCGATGATTCCGATGACGCCGAGCTCGACGATTCACACGATATCAATCTCGATGATTCCGATGACGCACAGCTCGATAATTCGCGCAATATAAGACTCCATGATTCGGCGGAAACTCCACTCGGCGATTTATATGATATGAAGCTCGATGATTCCGATGTCAATCAGCTCTATGATTCGAAAAACGCCGAACTCGATGATTCGAACAATATTGAGCACGACAATACGTTAGACAATGAGGTCAATACAAATGACTACGAAACATGCGACATCTTAACGTGCAGACTTGCTGGTGAGTTAATCTAGCTTTTCCAAAGTGTACAAAGACTGTCGTTGAATATCAGTGATTAAACGAAACAATTTTTCGACAGCCTTGAATTTTCTCGACAGTATGAATAAATCTGTCAATCCGTGCGATGACTTCTATGAATTCACGTGCGGCGCATGGAGAGGGAGCGACCGCATACCACCGTTTTATGAAATGTGGGATCGTTTTAAATCGATACTAGAATCTATTAAATTCAATGTTGCCGGTAAGTGGACGGGCTTAATCCTTTCTCTTTACAATTGAATTGAAAACAATGACCGCTATTGTAATGACGGTGGAGTCGATCGATTTTTTGGAATAGGCATTGAATAAATGGGAGTTGCCAATTTTTTGTTTTCAGTCTCCTTAATAGCAAAACCGCTTGCCAGTGACATTGTACCGGTGAGACAAGCGAAACGATGGTACACTTCGTGTGTCGGTGCAGGTAAGTAAATTACAACTTTTCGATAGCCTAGTATTGACTTTGAAGAAACTAGTAATCAAATTATTACCTGTGGGGGAAAAAGAACCTTTCCAAAAATGCATTTTTTTTAAAATAAGTAAGCATATGTTTTCCAATATAATTCCCAGAGATTCTTTTGCATCATCATGTAGATAAGACGAAGCAAAGAGGAGTGAAGCCGATCGCATCGATCCTGATGCAAGCTGGCAGCTGGCCTATAACCATGGAAAAGGACGAATGGGACGTTTTTGAATATCCTTGGCAAAAAGTTGAACGTTTTTACGCTCGTTTAATGGGTTCACCAACGTTGTACAGCGTACAATCAACGCCATTCGATAGACCGAATGTAAACATTTAGATAACATTTTTTCAAAGACCAATTTCTTGCTTCACTGAGACACATATAATTGAAGGCTATTGCATTTGATCGTGTCATCATTGATATCGTTCGATGCACAGATTTTAGCGCCGGATGTTCCCACCGACTATTTCAAACTGGTGTCCTGGAGTTACAATGGCAAAGACTATGACGAGTACATTCGTGCAGTAAAAAAAACGGTGAAACTGTTTATCACAGCTAATGTGACGGAGGAGAGAATTGTGGAGGACGTCAAAGCAATCGTGGATTTCGAGAAACAAATTTATGAGGTACGTACGAATGCCTTTACATTCTTCTGAAGCTTCTTCAGCAATCGACGATCATTATAAAGATTTTCCGTTTCTTTTATCCGTTAGCTCAAGCAAAAAAAACTCGATTATCGCAGGATGACTTTCGACAAATTCGTCGAGTTTTACGATAACAATATCACGGACGCGAACACCAAGTCTCAAGCTAAGGTAACGGTGATGAAGTAGAAAAATCTGCTCCTTCAAGAAATGCTTCATCGAGGATGAAGCACACTAAAGAGCGTTATGAATTGAACTTCATAATTTTTCACAGATCAATTGGAGATCAATGTTAGAGGAAATATCCGACATGTTGAACATCAAGGTAAACACATCAATGTCGGTCTTCGGTTTTGATTACGCATATGTCAAAGGCATCAGTCAACTTCTGCAAAGAACACCGGCTCGAACGATTGGTAAGTTGGCCAATCGGTCGATATTTTTAGAAAAGAGGAAAAAACAATAAAATAGTCGCTATCGATGTACTCACTGTTAACAGTGAATTACATCCACTGGAATTTCGTTGCGAAGATGTTGAAGTACACGACCGATGAAGCCCCAGACAGTGTATTCGACCTTCGCAAATACTTATACGGCACAGAGCGAATAGTTAATCGGTATGTACAACGTCGATACTTCCATCTTAGGACTTGTGAAGGATAATTAAATACAATTGCATTTAAGCTACAAGGAATGTGTTAACGAGTTGCCGATGCCGGACGTTGCTGCCTACCTATTCATCAAGGAACACTACTCCAATTCTTCGGAGCCTGTTGTGAGTTTTGAAATAGCTTTGATCGAGTGATCCGACAATTATGCACCCATCTTGCTTCCTTCAGGTCCGCGAAATGATCAACAATATACAAATCGAGCTAAAACATCAGATCGAAAATTCAAATTGGCTGGACGCAGAATCCAAGAAGTGGGCGAGACAAAAATTGAAGAAGATGCAACTTCTCGTCGGCGTTCCCGATTGGTATAAGAGAGGAAAAAACATCGTGAAAAAATATAAAGGAGTACGTGATACATTGACTCTTAGTAGTTATTGTAGAGCCTGCAAATATTGATGTTAGTAACTTTCATTTGCAGCTAGTAATAGGCACCGACTATTTCGATAACGGCTTGAGCAGCGTGAAATTTTTGGCACTGCAGAAATTGCGAGCTCTCGCGTTTCCTGAGGAACAGTCTCGAGATCCGTAATTATAATGTCTTTATAGTGCTTATGAATGCAGGAAACCGGCAACTTTTGAGTACTCATCATTAAATTGCAGATGGTTTGGCATTAATCCCTTGGAACCGAATGTGTATTACGATGCGGCATACAATATGTTCGGTGAGTTTGAAATAGTTATCACCATCATTAATTTTTCCTTCGATGTTTTACTCATTTGATGATGATTTGATGACAGCGGCGCCGACCGTCGCCATGCCGGAGGCCTTTTTATCATCCGAATTTCCCAGGTAAATGCGCGCTTCGTCTTCAGATTTATCTAATTGTATTGCTCGTCACTTGAGTAGCCAATAATCTAATGAATAATTGACAATTACTTTTTAGCAATATTAAGTATGGTATAGCTGGAGTCGTGCTTGCTAAGGGACTTGGTCACGCCTTTGATATCACGGGTGAGTCTTCGGTGCATTTTCGGACCAAACCTTTTTCCTTCCTAGTCTATATCATTCAAGGAGTCAATTGATCAATTGTCTAATTCATGTGCAATACTATCGAAGGTATACGTTATGGCAGCACTTTAAACGCACCGAAACTTCCCGATTATGTGTTGAAGAATTATAAGAAACGCGCCGAATGTTTCATCGACCAGTATGCTGAATACTACCACGGATACTTTGGCCGAAACGCATCAGGGTCCGAAGGACGTCCGTTTTCGTCGGTTCGTTAAAATGCATAGTATCTTTAGCTTATAAAAGTCTATTGAGAGTTGGTTCTGAATCAACTTTCTCGTTATTTTAGCCAAGAAAATTGAGCGCGCAAATGAAGGATGGATACATTGCCAGTTCGATCGGCCTTCAAGCAGCTTTCAAAGCTTACAAAAAATTGAGCGAGAAATTCTCGCACGGTGATAAGAGACTTTCGGAATTAAAAAATGTCACCGACGATCAAATGTTCTTCATTGCATTCGGGAACGTGAGTACATAGAACACTGTAGTACAAAAAAAAACCTGGCAGAATTGTGCATATTCGAAGAATAATTGGGAATAATGCCATTGAAATCCTGTGCAGACGTTTTGTGAAGCCTATCCGGATGGATCCCAGAGAAAGAGAATAGAAGCTGCATCGATGCAAGCTCTAGGAAGGTTCACGGTGAACGGTGCGATATCCAACACGAAAGGCTTCGCCAAGGCTTTCAATTGTCCGATCGGAAGCCCGATGAATCCAAGGAAAAAGTGCAACATCTGGGAAAAACCGGAAACTCAGATGGAGAATCGTCTTCGCTGGCTCAGGCAACTGGAGCGTTAGATGGGATTTTGCATTCGAATTACAGTGAAAATGTTTCGTTAACGATTTTCATGCTTCATCGAATTCCTCGCCTAACAACTGGCCGCTCATACAACGCCGTTCTCCATTGTTGTAGGGACAGAAAGCGTGGGCCAATGAAATTTTCACTGTAATTGTTAATTGGAAAATATACTCAGGCTCATCGGTTCTGCGTTGCAAGTAAAAATATTTTGTGAAATCATTGAAAAAACAATATTGGTTATTGAAGAATAAAGTGTTCAACAGAAATACGAAGAGAATTCACAGTTTTTACCTTTACTGTGTTAACTAACGGCTATAGTTTGACAATGTCAAGACTGGCGCTATTCGCGAATCGCTTTGCTGGTATCGAAAAGCTGGCAAATCGTAACTGAAATTGCCATAAATAATATATGTCACGATTCTTATATATCGCTCGACGAACGACGAGTTAAGAGTTTAATTAATGAAACTCGTTCAGAAATAGACATGAAGAATTCGTCACATAACGTATAATTGTACGGTCGAAAATTAATATGACACCGATACATCGTTCTTACATCATACGAAGAATGGAAATAACAAAAATAATTCATTCCAATGATAAAGATCGTTTCGAGAGGTCCCGAGCATTTTGCGGTCCTGGCATGAAGCGTGCGATGTAGCAAACTCACTTAATTAACATTGGTACAACAGCAAAGAGCGAGGATAAATTTAAGTTATATTTTCGAGAATGGGGTCAGGCAGATAAAAATTCTGTCGCTCCCTCGATAATTTATCCTCAACGAGCAACGACCGTCGCTGCTGTCTATCTCTTTACATTATAAAAATATCTCGACGTCGTCGCAACCGCTATGAAGGACAATCGAGGGCCCTGGAATACTTGGCTGCATTGGGGACCTCCCGCAGAACCCTAAAACCGCGGCCCCTCGTCGCTTTCTAGAAAATCCATGGTAAATAGCATTCGAAAAATGGTAATCTCTTCATGACGAGAGGAGATTTTTTGCCTTTTTCCCTTTAGGAATTTCTGGCAGCAACATTTTTCGATTCTTCAATGTTGCTTTTTCAAATTTATTCCCCCATATCTGATAGCAAAACGGAAAACGAAGTGACTAACAAAAAATTGTGGACATTAATATGCATCGTCCGTACGTCAAGAGTTGTAATCGTTTCCTCCACCGGATAGAAGAACGATAGTTCGCTTTATTCTCGTTTACTTAATCGGTGCGTATCGCAGTTTTCGGACCGACGAAAGGACACGATTTGGGCAATTAATTGATTACAGACACATAATGTTCCGCCCATACTGACACCATCCGTTCCGGCCGGAATTTTTCGCTGACTACCCGATTAGAATTTATTTATAAGCAAACGTCGGCCCGGATAATGGCGTAGTCGTCCAATTTTGCAACTCGTCCGCTGGCCACGCAGCTTCTTTCTCTACAATTCGTGATAAAGAGTGTTACGAATGACTTCGAGTATGACGATCGAGAAGGTTCTGTAAGTTCTCAATTAATCTTGAAAAATGAACCGGGTAAACTGATAAATACTCTATCCGAAAATGTTTAAGAGCTTTTCTGGCAATTGCGGCGGCAACTTCACCTGCATACTCGAAGCAAGCATCTTCATCGGGCCATAGAGCCTTGTCTAATAACGATCCTTCCTGGATTTCACCCAAGAATGTTCACAAACTCGATGGTTTATCTGAGAATGAGGTAGATCCGATGAATCACAAAATATGCACAACAAAAGAATGCAAAGCTGTCGGTAAGTCCATCGAATCCTGTTCAAGTAATATCATACCATCGATAATGAGACGATAATGAGGAAATCGTTTTCAACAGCCAAAGAGTTCCTCAGCAGTATGAATAAGTCTGTCGATCCATGCGACGACTTCTACGAATTCGCGTGCGGCGCGTGGACGAAGAACGTAATACCACCGACTCACATGACTTGGAGTCGGAGAAATATCCTTATAAATAGTCTTAAGCATCGTGTTAAAGGTAAGCGGGCAAACTGCTTAGTCCATTCCACTTACAAATACAATTGCAAGGTTATTTTGAAAGAAGTAACTACCGCTCGCATCGACTATGTGGATGATCTCGTCTCTGAAGGTATCATCGACTATGTGGTCTTGATGGCTAAATAAAAAAGCTGCTGATATTAAATATTTAGGAATCTTGGAAGCAAATCCGGATGCCGAGGAAATCATACCCGTGAGACAAGCGAAACAGTGATATCGTTCTTGCATGGAGACAGGTAACGACTGTAACTCTTCAGTAAGCTTCAATTATATTATTCGAAAACCGCATGTTGGTCTTCAAAGCATTCATTCTTAAAAATACAAAGCTGGATCGAATATTTATGAGCCTATCTTGAATCTTTCAGACGTGGGAAATGATTAGAAATGTGCAAATCGGTTTGGAACATCAAATCGAGAAGTCGAATTGGCTAGATCAAAAATCCAAGAAATGGGTAATAGAAAAACTGAAAAATATCCAACTTTTCATTGGTTTTCCCGAGTGGTACAAAAACGAGACAGCAGTCGTGAATAGATATAAAGGGGTATGAAGTAAGATCACTATTAATTATTAAGAAATTCTGATTTCATTTATAACAATGTTGTTATTGGTGTTTGTACAGAACAAACACTTTCCACTTATTACTACGATTCCGATATAACTAACGAAAATATTCGTAGTAACCATAAGAAAATCAGTAAAGTTAACTTTTTTCCAAAACCGTGCTTTATCGATGGAACCTTTAAAAAACAATGTATTCGAGAAATTCTAGGCATGGCGAGCATTTTTTCTACTTTCAGTCCACAAAGCAAGGTTGTGGGAGTATCTTTTCTTTTATAGTTAACAAAAGTACTTTCGGTTATTTTTCCGGACAAAACATTTTACATAAAAATCATTTTATCGCGAAAACAAGATTGTTATAAACAATAATAGATTTTTTTCATCCGCACCTTAAAGAAAACTATTACCCTTTTGTTGTACCCTTGTTATACAAAAATGAAAGTGTCTATATTTTCGGTCGACCAACCCTTCCCGCCTCTTAGAGACAGCCTCACTGAAATACTATGATAGTCGTTAAAATTTATCTGCATCATTTTCATCTGTAGCTAACTATGGGCACCGATTTCTTCGACAACAGTTTGAGCTACATGCGATACGCGGCAAAGAAGCAGTTGAGAGATTTCGTCAACGGTGAACCTTTCGACGCGTAATTATAATTTTTTCGATACACTAATTAGCAAAACTGAAGATAATTAAGCAATAAACTTATACACCAAGTTTATTTTCAGATGGTCATTCGCGAGCCCCTTGACATTAAATGCTTTCTACTTTCGCGGGCTCAATATGCTGCGTATGTTTTAAATAATTACAATCATGAGGTATTTTATAAATTAAATATTTAATTGACTATATGACAATAATTTCATTACAGTGGCACCGGCATCCGATTTCCAGCCTCCCCTTTTTACACCAGGATTTCCCAGGTACGAACACATCTTACAGTCTATCTAATTGGATACCCGAGTATTCGAGAATTTCACAATTCATAACTTTCTGTACCACACTTACTCAACAATTTATTGTTTTTAGAAATATTGATTATGGTACCATCGGCGCCATCGTTGGTCACGAAATGGGTCATGCTTTCGATAGCCAAAGTAAGTTTTTTAAGCATCTTCAGGAAAACAATACTTCTAAAACGCATCATTCCCTGCGATTTGATACTTTTGACTGATGCTTCTTTGACACCATCAACGGTATTTACTACGGCAAAAGTTTATATGCACGAGGACTTGAGAGAGCTGTATTGAACGATTATATCCGGCATGCAGAATGTTTCGTTGACCAATTTTCTCGTTACTTCGTTAGCTACTCCAAAACGAACTGGAACACGAAGAAACTGGAGTTTCTCCAAAGGTTCGATTCAGCACGGAGTAAATTCGTGTCAAAAGCAAACAAGACTTCTTCTAAGTCGATGTCTTCATGATTGCAGGCGAGAAGGATGAGCGAGATATCGCAAAGAGAGAACATTGCCGATACGATGGGCCTCGAATCGGCATTCGAATCTTACAAATATATGCGCAAAAATTTGTCGCTTCGTGATGCGAGACTTCCGGGATTGGAAGAATTCACCGAGAATCAACTTTTTTTCCTTTCACTCGTAAAACAATGTAAATTGAATATCGGACAGTATGGATGCGAAGTTTTCACGCCGGAGTATGCGAGGACGAGAGGAATTCAGGAAAATGAGAGCCATAGCCCAGGAAAAATCAGGGTGATCGGCACGGTTTCGAACTCGAGAGACTTCGCCGAGGCCTTCCGTTGTCCGACAGGAAGTCTGATGAACCCGAGAAAAAAGTGTAATATTTGGAAGATGACCAAAGCTGATAGGAAGGCAGAACATAGTCGCACCACAGGATAGCGAGATTACTCGAAATGTCGAATGTGACCATTTTTTTCATTCGCAATTAATCGGCCTTCGCATCAAGATCTACGCCAACCCTCATATACGGTCTACTTACAATTATTTTCGCGAGTCATCAACATTTTTTGCAGCAATCGCCATTGGCAGTCCGCATTCAAAAATAAAAATGATGATAAAAAAATATTCAATGATTTACTTGACCCAAAGACTATATTTGATCCCTCCGACAACAGTTGTAATGAAATCGCCATTAACGCGTGCATTGAAACACCCTTCACGCTTATTCCTTTCTCTTCTGAATCATGTCATTGACTCATTTACGAGTAATATGTTACGCTGAATCGCTAAAGAATTTCAAGCGCCTACGGGCGGTTCTCTATGCGTTCAGGACCGTCCACCGCGCCTACGCCGACGCCTACGATCGGTGTGACTCCCGCCTATGAGATCAGCATTACCGATGTTCTAATTCCTCCGTAACAAAGGTCGACGTACTTTCCTCTACATTGGATCACCGACTACCGAATGAATCGTATTGACGAGTCATTCGCCTTTATTCGCTCCCCAAATTCGTTCCTGAATCTCCCTCCGTGAACCCTCGGCGAGAATCAGTTCCATATGGAACTGGATGAAATGCACTGTGTAAACTTCCTACCCGCACGATTATACGGCGCGCCTCGCTCTCAGACTCGACCAAATGGAGTTTTGATAAAGAACCGTTGCGAGAACTCGAAGCCGACGTTGGAGACTGCGTTGGGTTGTTCTTTGTTCGGAATGACCAAAGTTCGTTGGTCCGGGCATAAGTAGCCGACAATGAGCACACCAGCCTCGTGAGGGGCCGATGGTACATGGTCCCGATACTAATCTAATCTATCGGCACGACACCAACGAGGCCATATGGAAGCCCGATTAGAGAGTTCGCATTGTCACGCTCCATTAGACTTCCAGAGTCCGAACTCGCGACGGTTTCGCGTTTCTGGTGCGAAGAGATCGCAACGACGAAACGCGACCGAGCAGCGAGGGGGAAAAATCGTTTGGTCCAAAATGCGGAAGAACCGAGAGGATGGCGAACGAAAAAAAAGAACGAACTAGGTTTTTTCAGCGGAGAAGAGATTTAACGAAGGGGTGGCAGAGATCGGCGTTCGGTGAAAGAGGAAATCGAAAATTGGCCAGCCGGTTGCGGTCGTCCGGGTTTTTACGATCGATCGGTAGGTTTCTACTGTCTATACTGTTAGTCGACGAAAGTGCGGAGAGTACAAAAAAAAATTGGAGTACCATTCCAGTTTCGATTTCCTACTTGTTCCCCAGTAGAGGACTGCCAAAGACCGCTCAATAGAGGTCGATCTCTTGTTTTAACGAAAAAGAAATCGAAACCTGAATCCGGCGGAGCATTTCGATGCATATGATGATAGATTGAACGTTTTTTTAATATACTTTTTCGCATTGTAACACTGCTTTTCTCCATTGATGTACTTATTTCCGGGTTGTTTAAGAGTCGCATGTGCTTTCTTTACCAATCGATATCAAAGTTGCGATTAAGCAATGCTAATAACTGGCTCATTTGATCTCCAATTAAAATGTTCCAGTTTATTGAGAAATAATTGACAATCAGTTTTATTTTCTTAGGGTGAATTCACAGAGAAATATTCAAAGCCTGGCGCGACCAACATATTTATTTCAAGCACTCAAAACATTTCATACTAGACCGGCGCTTATCGAACGAACCGCTTAATTGTTTACAGAGTTTTCATGGAAATTTTAATCCCAAAACGATTTGGTATCAAATACCTTTGACCGCATTGAGCACCATGTTATGTTGAGAGTCAGAATGTCAGTTATAGAATTTATCGAACAAGTGGCCCGGATTTTCTTGTATTCTCGGTAGAGCCTTCCGGAAGACTTTCTGATACCTTCGATTATAATCCGAAGCATTAATATAAAAATCCGACTTCAAGTTTTATCAAAATCTATGGACTTGTTGCCGAGTGTCTTATTTTTTTTCCACCATATCGGTTTACAGACTTACCGTCATTGGACCCATTTCGAAGCTCTATTTACGAGAAAAAAAAATCTTATTCACATGCCCATCGGAAAGTTTCATTCTCCGCGGTAATATCGTTGCGCGAGTGAAACGTGTGTCGGCATAAATGCGTGCCTCCTGCATAAAACAGTCGCCGTTAGTGAATTGCCGCGCGTTCCTCATGCGCGCCATGGCCATTAGCTCTCTAATCTTAATGGAAAAAAGGGTTGCGCCCGGTAGGTATACGCGAAAAAGTGAAAAGAGAAGAGAATGCGTTTGCCCGGTCTCTCCTTTCTCCTTTCGTTCTCAACAAGAATCTCCAAAGAGTGAGGGATACGTTTCAGGCGCTATTGAGCTCGACGTGTTTCAAGATCCCCCTCGAGGGTGCCGGAATCTCTTTCGTCCTAAAAGCAGGAAGGGCTGTGAAGACCGGCGCGGTCTGCGAGCCTCGTGCCTCATACCCCGAAACTTTGGACTCGTGAAACCTCTTCGGCATCGCTCTCCGTTCGAGAAATGGAACGGTAGCCGGCGCGAGGGGAGGGGCAAACCGAGTGAACGACGACGAGGGAGAGCAAATGCAAAACCGAGAGAAATAAAAGATAGCGAGTGAAAGATCAGAAGGGGAAGAGAAAAAAAGAAAAAGAGTTGAAACGAACCCGGGAGACCTTTGGCTGCCTGAACTTGAACATTTACACTTGGCGCTCTCACTCTCGTCCGCGCGAAACTCTCGAGGGCGAGCACCCACGAAATATCGATTTTCCACCTCTGCCCAGCGAGTTTCCGTTACTCGATTCACTCTCCCTCTTCATTATCGCTCGAGCTCCGAACGCCCGCGTTTCCTAACTCTTCATCATCATCTTCTTCGCGAGCTTCTTTGTGCTTTTCATTTGGTCCGACCGCTTGTTTTACTTTATCTACACGTCTTCCTTCGATGCCTTCGGACTCCGTTCGCGGCTTCGAGGATTCCCGGCAAACTTGGAGCGCAAACGGGGATCGGGGGTGGCGGAGGGCCCCCCGACAAAGTTTTCACGGCGGATTGCTTTCTCTTCCGGTAAAACCGATTGCTCGAGAGTGAAACTCTCACCGGTGCGCTTTCCTTCGCTCGCCATTTCATTCCTGACTGCGGCTTTGGAACCTTCCCGGGGATCTTCGATTCGTGCTTGTTGTGCGTCAATGACTTTGGATCTTCAGCCGATCGCCAATTTATCGCAGCGAGCCACTTCGACCTCTATCTTTCGTTTGAAAAATCTTCGAACTGCCCATGAAACGGTCTCTCTCGCGATTCGACTCGACGAGACTGGAATACCTGGCTTTTTTGCTCGGCTTCAGCGTTTATTAGTTTGAAGCTCCGAATCGGAATCGAAGGAGAGGGTTTTTTTGCCCCTTAATGAAAGTTTGATTTTTCCTTTGTTGAGGTTCGATTCATTTAGTTTGGAAATCTATCCACACCTGCGTCGCCACTAACATTTTTCACACTTCTTCATTTTTTTAGAATAAGTCTCCTGAAAAGGCTTCGATTAAATTTTTCCGTAGAAATTGTTTTGGAGTATCCAATTGCAATATTGCGAATTTTCCTTGTGGTCATTATTGAAAAATGTTAGAGATTGATTCAATTCGTGAGTAATTTTATATATGAAAAAAAATTCCGTTTTCAATTTAATTTGTATCAGAATTAAAAAGATTTCAAACCAGTTTATTTACCGACGACTTCGTTCAACACCGTTTCAGAATGTTTCTTCATCGCATCGGCAATCATTACTCGCCACGGTTCAAGAATTAAAAAACAATGTCAATGGAAAGCGACTAATCGAAAACCGATTGACATTTTTTTATAGTCTACTTATTTCTAGGGGCAACCAGGATTACATGTCGACGAAAGTTTTCCATTGGAAAGTGCAACTTCGAATAGCATTGTCTCCGCGAAACCCCGGTATTGTACGGTGTCTCGGTCGTGCTATCGAAACACTCGTTTGCATAGCATGCGCCCTATCCGCATGACAATAATGCCCCGCGCGAGAGGTGTGTTGGTAAAGATTTCGACTCATACCCAGCCGGTTGATACGCGTAAAGTAGACGTAACCGCGGTGGCTGGTTGCTCCCCGAAGGAAGCAGCGTGGCGTACGTCGGGTTTTCTTTTTCCGTCTTCGTTCGCTCTCGCTCGTTCTCCCGGGTTCGCGGTATCATTCGTTTAATAACCACGGCTAATCCCGCTTTGTTTTCCACTGCGAGGAGAAACCCTCCGGAGCGGGCTGTGCGGTAGTTTCAACTCGTTTCGTTATCGTCACCGTAAAGGCCTCTTAATCCTCTCCGCAGACAATGTGTCCCGGAGAATTGTTTTTCGAGCCGTTGGCGAACGACAATGTGCCTTCGTTCTACCTATGCTCTTGCGGCCGGAAGCTTCAGCTACAAATTCGTTCCATCCGCGACCTCTTCTCCCGCTTCACGGTCAAAAAAATATGAAAACACTCCAACGAAATTAACTCGGTCCCACATTATTCTTCTCCCCGCGGATGTATCGCTATTGTCAAGTTCTTTTCTTCTCTGTTCAACGAAAGCCTGACTACGTTTCTCTCCAAAGCTCGAATAATCGCCACTGAAAGTTATTACGAAAGAGTACAAAAATGATTCATTTTTGGGAGAGAAGGATCAAAGACAATTCACTGTATCGGCACAGAATCTTATCATGCCCGTTCCAATTAACACTGAAGAAGATTACAACAAACGAATTCAAAAGTAAAAATTCCGTTCGAAGCGGCAGTTCGAGAACTGCCGGACTTTGACTTGTTTGGAAGAGCATCGAGGGAATCCGAGGGGATCCTTCGGATCTCGGAATGTGTGCCAATTGTAGGCCAAGCTATAATTTATGCAAGAACCGTTCGCGTAGCATCCGCAAGTCATCCATCACTTTCGTGCTATAGCCATCGCGACCGATCGCAGAGAGCGATGGCAACGTTGCGCGTTGGCTGTTGGACGCACCGACTGCGAGTGTGCGCATAATCACGCAAGATCCCAAACTCGTCTATCAATGCTGTTTAGTTGACCAGTGATGGATAGGACAATATTTGCGATAACGCAACGATTAATTGACGCTGCTCCTACGCGCGCGTGCGGGACAAGCAAGGAAAATCGAGCGACCGTGTATGAGAACCGCTTCCAGGTTGATCCTTAAGTCCCACGATTCGCGGCTTGACCACTGACTGTGAAGACCGGATTACGCTCTACTTCAATAAATTCATATCTGGTATGACAATTATTGAATTAACAATCATTTATACTAAATTTAAGATGCCAAATTCTCTATTTAAGGCCATCTTCCTTTGTAGTCTATTTTTTTTTTCAAAGTCTATTCATTAATGAATTGTACGACCTACTTACTGGAATGGTTTTATTGGTTGTTATACGGTCTAAAAAAAGACACGAAACGACCACTTTTTTTGTCGTATGACATAATGTGGTAGAATACACAAATAGGATCGAATAGCTTGAAGAAGAGAGGTGGAGGGTGTGGAACAGAGTCTTTTTTTACCAGCCAGTAATAAAAGCCTTACAATAGCAGCGACACACAAACACAAGTACAAAAAGAAATGTACTAAATGAAATTAAAGAAAAATAGATATACCGATGCGTTACCGGCAATAATAAGCGCTTCGTCAAATGGTCGAATACGACTGTTTTTCCTCATGAGTCATGACCAATTACAGCAAGCTGTTTTTTTTATGACCGAATATTCAAACATTTTTTGTAATTAATTGATGGGATCGGTAGCAGTGAAACAATAATTTGGCTCGAACTAAAAAGGACCTAAAAATTCAATATTGCTGCCCTCATTTCGGGTTTACAAATAAATGCAAACCTTGGCGAATAATGATAATATATCGAACAATATAAGCAACGCAGTAAATTGTACGGCGACGTTATTGATAATGTGACCGTCGACTGGCAGGCGAAGCGAATTGGGTCATACGAAACTGGATCGTATCGATGAAACTGTCACTGATGATATCTTACGTATATAGGTATTCCTCGAGCGCGCTGTATTAATCTAACCGCGGAATCGGATGTACATAGGCGGAATACGTTCGAGGATACATTCTCATCTGGAAACCAGGAGTTTCTGATGGTCGAATCATAAACAGTGTGCATGCAGACCCATCACGAGCATCGTGATCTGTTTGGCACGCTTAATTAGTTAACGCCAGGAGCGTTTCTATCCTCCTTCACCGTAATCCGCTCTGATCTTATATCGATCCTGACGTAGAATAATAAAGCTCCAAACTGCCGGGGGTGGCATTACAGAAGCTTCACGGGATAATACACCACAGTTATTTACCCGGCATTGCATCTTGTTTGCACGACACGACATCTCCGAGGATTAATGTCTTGTGTTTCCGCTCCGGCTATAGTTATACGCTATTCGCGAGACGAGATTGACGACTCGGGAAACAACGAAGTACCCGTCGCTATTTGTACGTACCAGAGGCGAATAAACATGAACCGAGTAATTCGCACGGATGGCGCGTCGCACAATATTTAATGTTTGAATAGGCTACTGTAGTCGGGATGTGAACTCAGAATATTTATTGTAAAAATATTGTTTGGATGATGTTACAAGCAGTTCGTGTTACGAGCCAAGTTTTTTCCGATTTTCTAAGACATTATAAACAATAGAACTTGTCGAGTATAACTATGCGAAATTCGCCCGCGGCGATCGGGTTCGTCTTCAGTTGTTCGCAACAACAATACGAATGAGTAAAATAAAAATATTTAGAAATCAGCTTCTACAATACAGTTTTCTTCGATTTTTCTCGGCCTCGTCTCCTCATTAAGCGGATTTAAAGATTATCGGTTATTTTACAACATACCGGCGCACTTGATTGGGAATATATTGTTTTAGTAGAAAAAATCTTATTGCAATGTAATTTACTGTATTTTTATGAGACAAAATCCATCAATTTTGAATTACAGTATAAACATTTTATTCGACCCGATTGCAAATAATTCGGTGAGAATACGAATTGATCGAGCCGCAAAGTCACGTCGTACATCGTCGCGAAAGCCTCAACTCCCCGGGAGACGATTCCCTCTCGTCCGGTTCCGATTCATCGGGGACCAGTTCAAACGTCCAAGCTTTTGTGCGGGCCGGCGTTCCCGGGATTTGGAGTTTGGCTCAGCGTAACTTTTTCCATTCCCTTCCTCTGTCCATTTCCAAACTATAAACATATTCTTTACAGTGTATCCTTTAACTGGCAAATCCCCGCAGAATCCGCGAGACTTTGGATCTCTGATTCTTTGTACGCCTGTGTCCGTATACAGTTACCAAAAACCTACAGTCCGACCGGCGAAAAATCGCCACTCGTCCTCTCCGTCTTCCGCACGGGCTGGCATGCCGGTGTGAGAATAAAAGAGAACTCTGCGAAACGAGACGCGGAATCGCGTAGGTACGAGCCGGAGCTTTGCCCAGGCTTCCAGATTTCTCCAGTTTTAGCCTCTCCGACGCGATGTTACCCTTCGCTCTTCCCCCAGTTCCGGTTTGCCTCACTACCATCGTCCAGCATCAGGTTTTGTGGCCTGAGCTTTCAGTTCGACGGGTCCACCGCCCCCGCACGCTCTGGCGTCGTTCCAAAAAATCCGCCTCGCTCGATCTCCTCACCAGCGCTGTAGTCCTCTCTGTGTGATTCCGCCCGTTCGTGCAGACCCGCCGAAAGACCCACCACCGACGAGCCTCCGAAACTCACTCTCTTTCACGCATACCAATCCAAAAAAATAATCCACAACGTGCGCCCCGTTCGCACACGAACAGAGCCGACTGACGGACGCACGTTGCGGACGTGCATTGCAGACCCGGAAAACACACGAACGCAACCACATTGTCTGGTCTGGTGGAGGTAAAAGTTGCTGATGGTGGAAAACTCCGACGGGCTGCCTAGGCCGTGGAAAGCCAAGCTTAAGGTTTATACAGAAACCTGCATGACTTCTCGTGCCAACAATATGTGAGGATTCGTTTGGCCGGCCCGCGTGGCTCGGCATGAATGTTGGAGGATGTATGAGCCCGGGAAGAAAGAAAAGCTACCGGCCGGCTCGCCGATGCTCGATGTCTCTTTCAGTGGGCAGGAAAAAAAGGGTCGGTACGCACGGAGGAGCAAAAATTGACTGCAATCTTTGCGCCCGCTCACGGACAATTACCGCCGAGATTGCTTTCCGAGCTATGCGGAAGCTTCTCCGTCCAGTTCAACATCGTCCTGTTTCGACTCCCTCCACGCGTTTTTCCGTTTATTTGATTTTTAAGATACAGCACCAGCCTCTCTCCACGTTCGTGCTTCCCTCGCAGCAGTTTTGCGCCTTTTTTTTGGATCTCTCTCGCGTGCGGCTTTTGTCTTCGTTCGTTCGCGCTCCGAATTTGTACTCTTCCTCAATGCCGTAGAGAATCGACCACCTACTCTTCCAAGGTTCTGTTCCGATGCATTTTTCGTTGAAATCGCTCGGTCCTACTTGGCTCTCCGGCTTCTGCAGGCTCTTCGTTTTTCTCCGTCTCCCGGGAATCAAGGGTGTTCCTTTCCTCTTCGATTTCTTTCTCCATCGTTTGGAGAGCTGGCGGTCTGACGCCGGCGATGCGGAGAAGTCGCGAGGGGAGTGAAATCGCGCGAGGGTGGGCGGATGAAACGAGATTATAGCTTCTGGAACACCCTGGCCACTTTTATCGAGAACTTCTACCATCGCGGAGCTCTATCAGCCCAATGCTTCAAGCTCTCTTTCTCCGCTGCAGCCTACAGTGGAACTTGCGATGGCGAGGTCGCATTTCGGGGAATAACCGATAATGAGCTTTCGACAGCGATATCTTGCCCCGGTGATTTAGGGTAGCGACTGCCTCATCCGGTCACCCGGCATTCATTGCAACCGGTGTGGATTCTTTCGAATCGCTTTTCGGAAATACTGCGAAATCTACGATGCAATTGCCGCAATCCATTTCAACACGTCCATCATGAATGAACCGTATCTTAAATCTTTGAATTGTGGGAGTACCACTTTTTCTATTTACGGGACCGCAAATTTAGTCGTACTTGAAAGTGACAAATGGTCGCAAAAAGCATTGCAGTTCGTCGACAGCAAACATGGTTTGAGCATCACCAAGCATATGCGTGACCAATTTTTTCGTTTAAGAGCAATGATGAAAGTAATTTTTTTTTAATTTGCATACAGGCATTCTCTACTTGATCATACGCAAATAGATTAAAAACCAATCGACTTCATACGAGCTGGGCACCAATTGGCTGAGTGAAAAAAAAAAGATGAAAAAAACAGCAAAAAAGCTTAACCGGATCAAACGCTCAATCGCTCCATTGACATACGAATAAAGCCGGGGGATGCGGATGAGTGAATTCGACACTGCATCCAAGCCAAATTTGAGTGTTGCAGATTCAATGGGAACGATTTCACCCGACGACTATTTAATCCTTTTATTCTCGACGCTCTCTCGCTCGAGTTGCACCATTCGGGGCATGATAACATTTTTATTTTACTAACCACCCTCCTGTTATTATCATTATCGCTCCGCCCCCGTCATAAATTAACGATTTTAGGCGTTCATTCCGTGCTTGCGATTTCGCTTCTCTCCCTCTCTCTTGCGACGCTTCGACGAATTCTTTCTCTCTTTAACTTTCGTTTCGCTGCATTGACCGTGCGGATATCAGACTCGAAATATCGAGATAATTACATAACGAATCGCCCGCGATGATAATACAAAATTATGTGTAGGCCGAGAGTTAAAACGCAGCGGAAGGGGCCGAAAGCTGAGGGAGAGAACACACGCGCGAACGCGCACGTGTGGAACACACAGAATTTTCAGCCTCGCTGCAACGGGATTGCAAGCACGCGTGATTTGTGTTTACGTGGTACGGCGGGGAAACCCCCGGCTTGTCGCAATTATTTATCGGCATAAACCATTGTCGCTCCCGAGACTCGACGTTACGGGACAGAAAGCTCTCTCGACCTTCAGTATTTTCCTCTTTCCACATATCAAAGAAGCCGATGCATCGACGACGGGCGCTCGACTCCCCATACCCTGTATATGCTCCCTTAAAAATGACATCGTTTCGGATTAACGATCTCAAGTGCAATTCCAAGTAAGAACTTAATTTCAGCCTACCGTTTTGAAATTCGACCTTGAGAACGAAAGCCATCGCGACGACTCCGTCAACGAATTTCAATAGAGAAATTGCTTGTCGAATCGTCGGGAGTATGTGAATCCGCCCAGCGTTATCGCAGCCGAAGCGTTCCATTCACTAAAATTCCATTAATAAACCGATACGTCCGAATAATCGGTAGATTCCCTTCGCGTCGAATCTAAATCCCGAAATTCATAGGTTACGGCGGGAAATCGGATTTCCGGACGGTGAATCGAAGCTCTCGCACGGGCCAGGAGACTTCCTGCGTCCCGGTTTGCTCCGGTGGCTTCCCCAGTTTCAACCTATCTCAAGCCGGTAGATACGCCTCGGGAAATCGGTACGAGGCCCTCGACTATCGGCGGGTCGGAGGGAGGGGCCGCAGGATGTAGTCCGAGGATCGGGGAGAAGGACCGATCGCGGAAACGACGCGTCAAATGCAATTTCGGTTGGCGAGGAAGGGGCGGCTGAGGTGTGTAGACACCTAAGGGCGGAATGGAAGCCCGACATCGAGAGGGCAGCGGGAAAGGCGCCCTCATTGATATGGAAACGAGCGTGCAAGAAATTACAATGGGCGAGCATCCGCGACCGATGCGGGATTCTTGTTAGGCCAGCGAGGGCGATGCTTAGTCGCGGTGGCGGTCCAGCTTCGACGGACACGGATAGCTCTATACGGCACCGGTCTGAATAATGGATATTCAACCTTCCGAACTCCTAGCATAACAATGATCTCGTGACCCAATAGTCACGACGCGAAAATAAATCGATAGTCCGGCGCGGGCGGAGGGTCCGGGCGCGCAACCCGCAACGTATTACCTCCCATCCAATCGGCGACTCGTCCTCCTTCGGACGAACGTTCGATCGTCGTTCCGGGAACACTTATCCGCGATACCGGTAACTGCGGAATATATCGAGCTCACTGCGTCACGAAGCTTTCGCGAGAGGCACGACATTGAATTGAATGCAAATTGTCTCGGATAGCCGAGGATCATTATCGGGGACGATGTTTTTATTTAGATGGTATTTACTCGAGGGTAGCGCGCGTTACGCGAAGTGGAGTAAGCCACGGCACATATCGAGCGCATGAAGGGTCTTAAAGGCAACGCGTTCATTCACTGGTGACTGATCACTGGATTTTGCCTGACGAGGAAATGGTTTCGATCGTCCGTTGTCACAAAGAAGCCTCGAATATGTCGACGACGCGGAAGACTCTCGTGTGTCTTGTTAGTCGCGTGCATAATTAGACCGATCGAATGCCTTTATTAATCGGCCACCGGATCAACGAGACACCCGAACACCCGTTTAGCTGCCGATCGTTAGTCACCCGATAGCATCTGCCGTCCTGAGGTCTGCTCGGCCACCTGGAAATACCCCGCGCAAAGGGCATCGGTGAAACACTGGAAGAATCCGTTCCGTACGAAGAACGGATAACGTAGAAGTGTTGAAGAGTAACTCGGTATGGCGGACTTCCCGTCGTGGCACGTGCTTCCGGTGCGGTTAAAGCGAATGGAACAACTGCACGAGTGAACAACAAGAACAACTTTAAGGGCTTGACTCATATACCATCAATCATTGATAATTGTTCATGAGCGCGAAGTACCGTTCCTTCCGTGTTTTACTTGTTCTGAAGAAGAAATAAAAAATAAAATATAATAAAATAGAAAATAAGTTAAAAATAGTCGAACAAAGTGAACAAGGAAACAATAATACATTTATTTTATAAATACGCTCTATTATTAACCGGGAACTTTCACATTTATGAAAATAATTTTTTCATACGTAGAAAAAGACTTCAGTACTTATCTGTGTCCCAACCAACAAGATAATCCGTCGAACGTATTGCGAAGATTCCTCCAGACAAATTGTAATAATCGTCACGTCTCGATTGGCTCGTACGAGAGATGATAACCGATCCTACACTCGGAGCTTTCATTGATTCCATTATTTTTTCAGTGGTATCCACGGAAATTTGTTCAATGGATTCGGTGCGGCCACAATGTTGACCGATGGTATTAACATTACGCACGTTGTCCAAATAAATTTGGCGTTACATCGCGGGACAAATTAATCCATTTGATGCGAGCATCGCCGAGAATGCGATAAACAAGGGACGAACGAGAGTTCGAGCAACTGTATCTGGCGATTAAAAGCCCCCGCGCGCCAAAACAAGAAAATACATCACACTTATCCGGAAATTATCACTTCCTATTACGTGCGAGAGGGCTCGTTGCGGAACGGGCGCGCGGTGGTTTTCTCCCGCGCGCGTATGCGTTCCCGGTTCATTTCATATAATTACCGCGATGCTCCGGGTTGATAATATACAGCGACGGGAACGCAACGGCCGTGGCGGATCCTCCGCGACCCCGGCCACTCTTTCTCGCCCCCGTCGTAACTTATATTACAGAACGATAACGCCATATTAACGAGAATATCGGTGGTCCACGGTGAGCCGGTGGTGTCGGCGAGCGCGGCCCGTGCGGTGCGTCGGAGCGTGAATGCCTGCAACTATAATACACTATATTACACTCGATGAGAATTCGAGAAGGGGACGACCGCGCGAGTGTGCGTGCATTAAACGAAGGGAAAAGAACCCCAAGAGCAAAGGATCCCCGCCAGTTCGCCGGTCGTTAGTATCCGATATTCTCCACCCTAGGCCGAGTGGACGATGGGCCGAGAGCGAGCGAAATATCATCTTCCACTACCGAATTCATCGTAATAAAGCATACAGACCCACGCGCGCGCAAGACACTCATTAGTTTGTCCTCGTCCAATATTTCTCTGTCATACTATTCCGCGTGTAATATAAACGAATCAAGACGAATCTTCCGTCCGGGCAAGCGGAAGAGGCCCTTGAGATTTACCGCTTCTACTTCCTACGTTTCTTTCTTCCTTACTTCCCCTCGATCTTCTTCCACTCTCGTTTACCTTTTTCGTTTTCTTCCTCTTTTTTTTCTTCAGCAAATGAAGGAAAAGAAAAGCGCCCGACAATGGAGGCGGCTGGATTCTCATTTCTGCGTTTAAATGCGAAAGATTTGTTACGAAAGCGCGAGCATTATTTATATCATTCTCGTGTTTTATCCCGCGCGCCCTC
The DNA here is from genome assembly GCA_963924025.1 of Ischnus inquisitorius. NCBI lineage: Eukaryota > Metazoa > Arthropoda > Insecta > Hymenoptera > Ichneumonidae > Ischnus > Ischnus inquisitorius. Next base: position 9,325,242 of record OZ001246.1, read on the forward strand.
TCGCGTACGTACTCCCTCGCGTGCTTTATTATTTCTCTCGTTGCCCATTTCGCGACGTGAGTTGTGCGACGAACGTTGCGAGCCGCAAAGTCCCCGAGTGCGTCTATCGCGCTCGGTGCGTGCACGGAACGGCGCGGCTCGGTATCGCGGGAAGACGACCACGACGGGCGAAGGGCGTGCGTGATGGCTGGGATCCACGGGAGCCTCGAGCCGCGAAACGAGATTTACCGCGGGCGATGCGCATCGTCGTGAAACGGCATTAGCGACACCACGTACCGCGTCCAGGCGACGTCGGACCGAGCGCGAACGTTGCCGCGTAGCTTTCTTTACGGGAAAGCTCGAGTTTATGATTCGGCCGAGTGGGACGAATCCGGAATACCGGAGAAACGTCGCAATGCTCCGGACTGCCGAGCGGGAGTCGTTCGCGGACCTTAATGGTCGCAGCGAGAATGAACGAAATTCATCTTAATGTACGAGAGATAAAGGCCAACAGTTTCTCATTATCGGAGTCATCGCGACGCACCGGAGTTTCCTATGAAGAGCAGAATGTAGGACAAAAGAGGATTGCGATGCTCTTAATTGACAATGTCTTTGGCAACAATATTTGACTGATGCGTTTCGCTCGTTCCAACTCCTGGCACTCGTGTGAACTTATCGCGCTTGGCAAAGTTGAATAGCAGTGCGAAGGGCGGATCAGTCTCGAGGGATTCGGCGGCAATCGATCAGAAGAAGCGTGGGGATCAGATCCCGTGCACGAGACTGCACGAGCAACCCCGCTACGGTCGGGGCTTCTGGCGCCCTGGATTCGGCGGAGGACGGCCCGAAAGCTGAGGCACAATCGTCCCGAGACCCCAGGAGCGTAGGTTCGCTGTAGACAGACCGGGGTTACCACATTGCTGTGCATAACGTTCCGCATACTCGAGAATGGCACACTTACTTAATTGCACCCAGCACGCCGATCCCCACTTCATTTTCGCTCTCGGTCTCGCCTTCTCATTCTCTCTCTCTCTCTCTCGTGGTGTACTCTAATGCGTTATGTTAATGAGACGAGATTTACGGCCGAGGAGTTTAAGAGTTTACCTCTATTAAGGCGAGAGGCGCGGTCCTTGCCAGCGCACTGCCTCAACGCTGGGAAGCTTCTGCCGCGCTCTCCTTCCTCGCCAACACACCCCGGAAACACCCCCCCCCCCCCCCCCCCCCCCCCCCCCCCCCCCCTCCCGTTGTAAGCATTAAATTTGTGGTTTCGGCCCCGGATACTGTACGCGACGTTTTAGTCTTGTAATGTTGAAGACACGAACTCCGACTCTCGGTGTCGAGTTTCGCCGGGTTTTTGTGAATGATCCAAGTTATTGTAAGCGCATATCCTTGTGAAGTAATTGGCGTTTTTTACTCTCTTTTACTGTGGGTTAATAGCAGCATAAACTGCGTAGACTCGATGATTATTAGAGGATTTTTTTATCATCAGTTCCAAAATGAAACAGCGACTTGAAGCGACTCTTTGCACCATTCTTGATTGTTCTCCATTCAGACTTTTTTCTCTAACGTTCAATTTTCTTTTCAAATCGTATGACAACGATATAACAAGTGGCCATAACGACCGAGCCCAGTGGACCACTCAGTGACTGACTCTGCGAAACAATCTGGAAATAATGTTTTTTTTTTCCTTTAATCTCTTCGGTCTGGGAGCAATGCGGAGATTTTCTCTCGGACCGCCCTCAACCCACCGCGTTTCAGTCATGCACACACAGTATAGCGTTACGACCATTCCCCTTTCAGCCCTTGCACCCCCTCGTCGACGAATGCTAATAAGCACGGATTCAATGGCCTCGCGCATTTTCAGCATTACCTTTTAAAATCCCGCTTTCCAATCTCTCGCTGCCCCTGCCCCCCCTGCACCGAGCCCGTCCACCTCCAACCCCTTCGCCATCGGCCCACTCCCGCTTTGTCTCTTTCCGCGATGGCTCGCTGCCTGTGCCCGTTAACGTACGTACGCGGACCGACCCCCCCTCGGACTACCCCTCGGCTACCTCCATACCACTAAAGGTCGATCCGGTTCAATACCTTTCCAGCTCGGCGCGGCTACTGGGCAAAAATATAGAAGCGAAAATGGATGCGAAAAAACGTACAAAAATATTTGAAACACTGCGAGTGCTGAAAAAAAAAAAATCATATGGGGGATCGGACAATTCGAAAAAAAAAAAATGCAGAGCGTAATTCGTCGTTTTGCAAAGAACGCCATTCAAATTGGCAATATCTGTTGTTCCGCGGGGAAAAAAAGTACGAACTTTTTTGATAATCAACGAGGAAAGGAAGATTGGAATTTCGTCGCGTTCGGTGGGTCGTCTAATCGTTAACGCCCACGCAGCGAATAGGTGTTTGTTGCGGTCGGAAAAGTTTCCATTGTATCGCGTTTGAGTCGCGTCGACGTTAATGACTTATCGGTAATCCGAAGCCGGAGCCTTTGCGTTCCCGAGCACGACTCTGAATCGCAACGAGCGCCGCGCCAAAAAACTTTTGCCTCCCTCCGATTGTAGCCCCAGCGATGTTATTCTTTCTTTTTTTTTTCGTGTTTTACTCCGATCGCTGAAACGGTAAACAAGCAAAAGCATACGTCGATGCATCATTTTGAAAGCTCGCCATGAACATTCGCACAAATAACTTCCGTTCCATTCTCCCGACGTTGACATATAAACAACCTTTTTTTTTCTACTTTTTTGTCCCATTCCATTAACCCGAAAGCGAAGCTATCGTGTCGCATGTTCTGTTTTTTTATTACCAGCTTTTATGGAATGGACACATCGAAATGTCCTCCTTTCTCCATCGGCGCTCCAGAAATCAATTTCAATGAAGTGAAACTTCCAATTTCTCATTAAAAGAGCAAGAGAAGAGAAAAGAAGACTAGCGCGTAATCTGCGTGTACTGAAGACAATTTAATGCGAAAAGAACATTTTTTGAGGACACTATTTTCTACATTTTTTTCCCCCCGAAGAGCTTTAACGCTTTTCAAGAACACTTCGCATTTGGAGCCCGGCTAAAGATGTTTTCCCATAAAAGGACGAAGAATAGAGGAGAAATCCAAAATCGTCGGCTGCCATCAGCAGAGGGTTAAAGCGTCGAAGCGTTACCAATGTAAATGCCGTTAAATCTAAATATTTATGTCAGCCGGGGGAGTGAAGTTTTGTGCAAAGAATGAGGGGTTGTAGGCGATTTTTCGCCGAAGCTCCAACCTTCACGTCCCGCGCGCAGCGAGGCCGAGATACGGTACTGGAATATATCGTGTTTAAGGCGAGGAATCATCTTGGGTAAAGACGTCGCGTACGCATGTATGAACGATGGGTACGCAGGGGCGTCGGTGTTGGTGCGAATAAAGAGCGGATGTTTGTGTATCGCCACACCGGAGAACGCTCGCTTCTTCGCCCGGATACGAGCGTTACGTTCGAGAGGAGATTTACATAAAGCCGAGAGGTCCGTCGCGACTAGTCTCGCCCTTTTCTCTCTTGGGCTCCGGTCGGACCGTATCGTTCCTTTCACCTCTCCGGGGGTCCCCGCCACGACCGACGTCTGCCATGGTTCGTAATAAAATCGAACTGTGCTGTCCATGAGGCCTGTCTGTCGCAGAATCTCCCGTTGAGTCTCTCGCACTGATCTCGACGACGAAGACTCCCCGGCCGTGCCTTAAGGATTACGCGAGTCTTTCGAAAGCCAAACGACTTCCAGTACCGAGGGGTGCTGAACAATCGTATGTGAGACAAGCTTGCGATACTGTGAAGCATGGAAATAAACAGAATGTCTACCCAAGAGCCATGTAGGTTTGTGCGTCGTTGGACCAACTATAAACTTAAGGGTGCCGTTTTTTGTCTAGTATAAGGGATGGAAAACTAAAATTCTAGAATTGCTTCGTCCATCGATGTTTTTTGAATTCTTGTAAAGTTACTGAATTTTTATCCACATCTTTTAGATATGATTTGTATACGAAAGTTCATAGCTCATAGTTCATTTCAACATGGATTTGAGTCGTATTCAATGTTACGAAAAATTTCGTCACAAAATTCTATCCACATCGCATAGAGAATTTTCGAAATTCTGCAAAAGCGACACACTAAAATATCATTCGGCAAACAAGGAAGCAAAAGTGAGTAAAGTTCTGGGCGGTCCACAACAGCCTTGGCTTCGTGCGCGCTGCAAGTAAGGTTTGTTTGCTTACATCGTGGACACATCATCTTAATATACATGGTCGCGAACGTCGAGTTCGTCGAAGCGGGAACGGGGTAAACGTGAGCTAGCGCGGGAGGCGGTGGATTTAAGCGGATACGCTCAAGCTCGGCGAATCCGTGTTACTTCCTCAGAGCTGGTCCGGAGCTCGAAGCCCACCGCCCTCCTCACTGTGCTCGACTAATTCGAAACTACATATTTAATCCTCCACAAACGCGGACAGGGTTGCCCGGGCAACCCGGTCCAACGAGAGAGCCTCGGCACAAAGAGCCTCCGCGAGGGACTCGAAGAAATCTCGAGCAACTCGGCGCCCTTCCAGTACATCGTCCGAGGCCGGTAAGAGTCGCGTGCGGAGGATTTGCCGAGGGGAGGGCGGCGCTTTCAGAGTGGAAAAGAAGCGGAAGAATAAGAGAAAGTGCGAGGGCAAGCCCGGGTGAGCGAGAAAGAGGCGAAAGAGCGCGAAGAGCTGAGCGAAAGAGAGACACGGAGAACCGGGTGAATTGGCGGTTTGGTCGGGACAAGAAGAAAGCGGACGAATGAGAAAGGAGCGAAAGAGAAACAGTGAAGAGAGTGGAGAGAAAAAGAAGGGAAAAAAGAGCCGAAACAAGTGAGCGTGAGAGTGCACCGGAGAAAACGAGTGGCTGAAGTGACGGAGGCTGATGGTGTTGCATGCAGAACTATGCGGATGCATGAAGACCGCCTGGATGACGTTGGCTGGCGGCTCTATCCGCAGAGAACTGAGTGCATATACCGCTGCTTGCTGCCCGCTTGCGGATGAGGGACGGAGAGAAAAATTTGCTGGTCGCTTCCACTGAAGCTTGGATTCTCCCTTCTGCATTTTTGCTGCTGCTGCCTGCCTGCCTGCCTGACGGTGGGTACCTCGACGAGATTCGACCCTCTGATGTCTGCGGTCCCGACTGCACACGAGGGAACGAACCGCAGCATCCACGAGACAAACACGCTCTGGGATATGGCCGTAGTGTGGGATTCACTTTAAACACTCATCATCAGCGGGCCAAGTCTACTATGGACTTTTCACAGACGCCCTTCTCTCTCTCCCATCTCTCCTTCGCTCTCTTCCCTTTCTGTGTCTACCTTCAGTTTTTATACATCAACTGTACTGTAACCCGTGCGTTGACTCTGCATACCTGCATACCGTAGCTTTTTCGACGCACAGACATGCGGAGCATTGAGCCGATACGAGCGAGGCGAGTGCGCATTTAAAATTCTCCTCGAAACGATGAAACAAGAGGCTTTAATCTTGCTGACGATTATAGTCTGACGATTCGCGTAAATTTTTTCCTCGTGGCTTCAAACTCGTAGGATCGAAAGTTTTTTCGTCTTTTGTGCGAAATCTCTCGGGTTTCGAAGAAAATAAGGTCAATAAAAAATGTTTCGTTTCTCTCACACTCACGCGTATGAGACTCGACCTTAAGACGATGCGAGGCGGATTCGGTCGGTATAAATTGTTGCAAGGTGCGAAATTTCAATGCAAGAGTTTCTCTCTGCTCATCGGGCTTATTATTATTAGCAAGCAGTAAGAAAGTTGCCTCTTGGAAAACCTCCAGTTTCGTCGGAATTTCACTTCGCGATTTAGCCGGCTGACGATTTTCAATTAGCGAGATCAATCGAGTCCCTACCAGACTCGATGAAACACGGCAAACTTTGAACGGTGTACATGTCGGAGTGCTAATTGAGTCGTCAAAGGCGCGGAAGACCGGGGAAAAATTGATCAGTACGCACGTTGGATGGGTGGATTCAACGTGATTCGATTAACTCGAAAATATCGACAGGTGTCTTTGAAGGGGCAAGAAGGAGATGAACCGATGTTTCGGATCTCCGGATTGCCGTAATCCACAGTTCTCCCGGTCGCGAAGAGGGATGAGGACCACGAGCGATTGACGAGACACGGGCTAAGCCGTTTTGGCGACTCGGAGGGCTCAAAGGGCTTGGCTACGACCAACCGACCGCAATCTTGAACGCGCCAAGATTACACGCTCCACCAGCAGCAGCAGCATCCACCGACTAAACTGATCCATAAATCCACGCTACCCGCATGTCTCCACCCAGCTCACGTCCCCGCACCATCTCGCGTATACGCACGACTGCGGGAAATAAAAGCACGAATGGTCACTAAATGCAATCGAAAATAATGTTACTACGGAAACGATTTTCGATTTCGATTTTTGTCCGTACTTCAGCTTTTTCGGACAATTCAACATTTTTCGGAAACACGCTTTTAAATATTGAAGTTTCAACGCAGCGACAATGGCACTGTAAGGAATTACCCCAAGATTCTAATTCCTTACACTGCGATCCTTACTCGTGACCGGAAAGAAGTGCAAAAATGAGAATCGGCCCTAAAAAGCGTAGTTCTCACAAAGCCTTAACAGCAGGCTTCAGCCTTTTTTTTGCAACCAGATCCCGAATTTCTCAGGTCTTCTGAATGCGAGCTCATTCTGAAGGCCCAACAAGAAACCTAACACAGAATTACGACATTTTCATGATGCATTACCGGATTGAATGTCCTCGAAGTATCCTTCGTCAAACATCACAGTATTTCCCCTTTTTTTTCATTTCCCGAGCCTCAAGTTCGACACATCGAAGGTTGATGGAAACGGTAGGACAAAAAAATACGAGTGATACGAAAAAAAAAGGAGAAACACAAAACCAGCGTCTCTCAAAAAGTGGAATGAAGCGAGACGCAGTGAGAGAAAAAGAAGCGATGGAATCTGTGCCAATGTTTGCATGCCACAGCAGCATCAGGTTTTACGGTTCGTCGGAAGTCAAAGAGATTCCTCGCCGTTATACAATACGCAAACGCGTATAGTTTCATATCAGATGTGTATATATACTATATATATGTATATTGTGTGCGCCAGCTCGCGCAGTACAAGGGATACGAGAAATGCACACCCCCTCACGTGTATTGTATCGGCTTCTGGGGCCCCGAGAGTTCGGGGTGTTACACGCGAACTTTGATTTTTCCACGCTTCTCCCAGCGCCTGTGACTCTCCACTCCGTTTTGCCGTCGGTTTACACTGGCCCGCACTGTATCGCCCCGGGGGAACTTGCCGCAGTAGGGAAAAAAAAGCTCTGAATAGTTGCAAGCTGTGCGCCCGATACGCGCGGTGTTCATACGTTCGCTGGCTCGACGAGTGATCCAGGAATCCAGAGAGAGAGGGTGAAAAAAAAAAAAACCAACAACTGCGGAGAGAAGAGGTAAAAGCGAGAAATAAAAAGGGGAAGCGACAGCCCGAGGCAAAACTAGTAACACAAATATGAATGAAGCGCCGAGGAAGAGGTGCGCGAGATACGAGAGACAACGGGAACGCGAAACTGGTTGCGCTGGTTGTAGATTGCACTCGCGCAATGTGCAAAGAGTCATGTTCGGAACTTATAAAACAGAAAAAAAAAATTATAAAAAAATAAGCTCGGTAAACCATCACATGTGCGCCGACTGTGTGTACCGAAATACGTGCCTCTGTCGGATGAACGCGTGGATTCTGGCGGAAAAGAGTGGAATAAAATCCGACATGTACCGACAGATACGCTCATAATAATAGTAAAAAGTTCAAAACGGTACATCTGTACGCAGCAATATCCGTAAGTGCCTACTCGACTTTCGCAAGCTCGTGGGATTCCTTCGCATTCGATTACACCCGGAACCCAAAGCTTTTTTTTAGAACGGCGAAATCGCGTGCCGTTCACTCCGTTTCCACGTCCTCCGTTTTAAACCCTGGTTTCTGCTTGATTATATTTGAATCCGCGGTTATGCAACGACTAATTCGCGTAGGCCAACGGAAGCATGCATGTCCGTGCAATTTCAGTCTTCAATCATATTCAGAAATAGCAGCTAAAGGAACCTCTTCAAAATATTTCTCGTATCTGAAAATTAGAAAACACATTGTATGTATTCAAGAAAATCAATGAATCAATTTGTTAATATTCATCAATAACTTTTTGTCATAATTATTATGCAAAATTAATATTCCTGCGATCATTCGTATGGTTGATTTTTCGAAGATTTTTATTCCATTGGGGAATATTCAAAATGAGTTCAGTCTCATTTTGACCCGGTCCTGTAGCGCATTATCCTTCGTGTCTGGCCGGTAGTACGCGTAATTCTGGTCCTGTATCACATTATCCATCCTGTCTGTCCGGTAGTACATGTAGTTACACGCAGTACATTATCCTTAACTTGATTTACTCAAAACTGAAGAGTGCTTGAAGGGCGCGATCACTCAAGGCGAAACTATGCTAATATTTGAAACCGCGAGTAGAATCCTGAACCAGCAACTTTTGGACGTCCTCTACATGTACGAAAATACGCTGATGCGCCGAGCGTAGATCACCGAGTACCTGGCAAGTAGGTATCGTAAGCCAGGGTTTCATCCATCAGAGCATACAGGGGGAACGCGACATTAGCGGCACTTAGTGCACTCGAAGTGCTGATTCGGACTGACACTGATAGTCGTAACGTTCTCCGTGTACGCTTATAGACGGTGACAGAGCGAGAGGAAACGGCGAGTAAATCAGTGAGAAACACCGATTGACGGAGAGCTTGTTGGGGAATACACGCCGGATAGCGTCATGCGCAAATGAGGGGAGTATCGTGGCGGATAGGATGCGAGGTGGTAACTCAGGATGAAGAGGAGTGGAGCATTCAGGAGTGGGCGAAAGTACACGAACCCGGATGGCCCGAGAGGAAGAGACGAGTGGGCAAACGGTGGGTTTGATCCCCGCAGAACGTGAACGAAGAGATTACCCCGGGCGCATTAGAAATAGATGATCGGGTCAACGTTGAAACTTCCCCCGTCTTCCCGCCGCCGCGATGGTACACCAACGAGGGAAACATGACTGAGACACAGAGGCCGAGAGGGCGGTGGAAGTGGCCAGGGATCGGCCGATGGGATTAGAAAGGATTACGATTGCGGATTAGGAGCTCGAACCGGTGATTCGACGGCCCGATCAAGATTTAACGGGTATCCGTCTAGGTCCGTGCCGAATTGGTCATCCGGACAATAGGATCGGAGGAACCACGGTCTTCGGCTATTACTGCTTTGTGCCTTTTGGGACAAAGTGACATTGGCGCGTCAGCTTTTTCGGCCAACTTGATCATTGATATCGCTCCCGAACTTCGCCAAAAGGAGATCTTTGCATTCGCCGAGGACATCGTTACGATCGCCCGATGAACTTAATAAACGACGATGCTTTTCGACTTCCATCATTGGTTTTCATCGCCGTAGCTGCCTCGTTACGGGACCAACGGAGGTGATGATTCCGTCGCTCCTGTCTCGACGTTAGCGAAAGGCGTCGTCGGAAAACACCACAGTCGTCAGAATGTAAGCCTTCATCGTTCGTGGTTCGGATAAACATCAGGGCAAATAAACGTGACGACCCTTTCACCGCAGGCCACGTACCGTCGGGCTTGGTGTCAGTTAAGGATCCCCAAAAGATAGCGAGAACGTATTTATTTCGAGGGCGACCGGAGGAGAACTTGTCTCTCGTTTCGTCCCTCGGATAGGGGTAATCATCGGCCGAAGTGAGATTCGAAGGGTGCGACACACGCTGTTCGGCGCACCCCTCGAGATCGAAACTATCCTAGTTATACGTGCTCTTACCGTAGTGCACCGCAATCCTGCTAATCCAAAGCCCACATAGAGACGCGTAAGCTTAGATAAAACCTTCAATGACCGCTATGCCTTCAGCTACCCCCCTCGGCAGGGACTGCCGAAGTTGATAGCACGAGAGTTCTCTCTTTATGGGAGTTAACGCGCTCTACGTGCACGTGCGTTAATGGCATATACGTGATCTTTTTTTTCACAACAGTGTATTAAGAATCTTTTATTTTATGGATGTTCCCAACGCTCAGAGTACATTATGAGGACATTGCGAGTTTACACGAAAAAAATGTCTGATAGCAGAAGTTAAATTTTGCGGCCGAAGTCTGATACTTTTTAAAGCTGTTGCTATTTTGGCAGTTCTCGTTTAATACTTCTAACTATTGATCCCGTATATTTTTTTGGCTGGATGCCGATGAAAACCATTTACAAACTTCTGATTGACCTTGTGGCTCCAAAAAATCTTCTGTTTCCCATCGCTGCTAAAATTAATCGCTACCTATCGAGCTGCTTGAAAGCCACCCTATGAGGGATCACCAAAACTTGATAACTGTTTCCAACAGCTCGTCTATACAGTATCACAGATATCCTCATGAGTCAGTGGCCTGAGCGACAAGTGTGTTAGATTTACACTTGTGTACCATACAAAAAAAGAGTCTTCGCGCGTGAATGGAGTGTGCGAGTTTGCTATTACGAGCGTTTCCAAGGGTGAGAGACTACACGAAGGGTCGCGCTATTTTATTTCTCTCACGAACCCCCCTTTGTGCAGTGCATCCGACATGGGTATCTATTTTCGCCTGGCGAAAAGCCTCACCCGGATAATGACGTCTATAGACCCATCGCCGTTTTGGATGTACTTCCAGCGTGTGTCGAAGGGTTCCCAGGGCTAGATTCGTGGGACGCGAGACGCATCCGCACGCCCTCGAGGGACGAGAAAATGCTCGTGGAAAAAAGGAAAAAAAAAAAAAAAAAAAAGGAACGAGTAGTACAAGAAAGTAGACCGAAAGACCCTTTATGGAAGAGATCCGACAACCCTCCGGGCTACGCGGAATCACCGATATCAATGGTAACAATATAACAGTCTGTATGTAGACGTTCGTGCAAGCCCTCCACAAACTCCTTCGTCCCAATGACACTTCCGGAGATGGGAGAGAAGTCATCCCTCGGGCCGATATACTTCTCGTTTCCGACTCGACGCTCCCTCCCCTCGGCTTCCTTGTCTTTCCGCGCACCAACCAAACGTCTTATTGTCGTCACCGCCCGCCCTCGCCCTCCACCGCGCGATTTACATTCGAGTTTATACGATACTTTTATTCGAGCATCTTCGCGCATACAACTATCATAAAGGATACCCTGGATCCTCCTTTCCGGCTATTCCGTTCAAATGGTCCACGTCATAGCGAAATATTACGAATGGTCGGTCTCTTTGCAAAAAAAAAATGAATAAAAGAGGAAAAAGCGGGTTTTAGATGTTTTGTATAATATTTTTGGTGAAATAGAATATAATGTAAGTCATGATTGACGAGAAGCGCTTTCTCGAGTGCGTGTTCGGGCAAGAATTTTCTTACGACCGGTCACCCTCGGAGATGTTGCGAATATTCGTCATGGGGAGAGGCGAAGGACTGGCGAAGTTCTGGAAATATGACGCTAGTTTTTTATTTCCCTCGAAATGGGGAAGGATGATCGAACGGGCACGAAAGTTTCGCGAGGAGCTGTTCCTTCCGAACCGTTGGGCAGGTCCGGCGGCTCGAGCTTGAGTGCCGGATGACCGGTGTTCTAGCAGGCAACTCAGCATTCGCAAGTCGCGAACGGTAAATCAATTTTCGGCGAAGGCTCGACGGAACTCTCGCTGTTTCGACGGCGGGACCAGTGGGGCAGTGGGCGGACATCGGATTCGCCAAATCGGATTCGTTTCGTCGGACAGGAAGATAGCCGTCATCGCGAAGCCAGCAGTATTTTCGGGAGGCGGATTCCGAATCGGAAAATAAAGCCAATCGAGCGAATGAAAAAGCGCATGCAGCGAAACAAGTTAGAAGTTGATTCTTTTATGGGATCAATGTTAGTTACTGCTTGAAAATCGAGATGATTTTCATGATCAATTACGATAAAAAAGGGAAAAAATCACATTTACTTATTGGGTCTAATAATTTTTTAATTCAAATAAAGATTTTAAAAATCTATAAATTCGTATCGGATACGAAAGAGCTCATTGAGTCTTTCTAGGCTCATATTTATCGCGAATAATGCGAATAAATGAAGAAATATATAAAGGCTTGAATAATTTGTTCGCGATTCGAACGAAACTGAGAAAACAACGGATTTTGAATAATAGCTTGAGACTTGGATTTTTTTTGTGATCTACTTGCTCAAATCGTCAATGCGGTGTCAACGACAAAAACACCTGCATTCGAGTACGTAAGTGCAAGATTTCATGTAGCTACGATCTACGGCCGTTTCGGCGACGCTCGAGCGCGAAAATCGACGCCTCTTCCGCTCGTTAACCCGACTCCCGCTTGGCCCTTTGCCGCTCTGTACTACTTTAACATCCAACCACCGTCTCCCATGGCGAATTTACGAGTCTTTTACGAGACCCGAGACATGTACCATAACTTCCCAGAAACCGTACCGCCAAGCGTGTGTTTCGCAAGCGGGTTCAACGAAGTGTGCGGGAGAGAAGTGGACGAGAGAGATTTGTATGGGTTTGGAGCCTCCTCGAAAAGCTGGAAAAATTAAATCAATTTTCGACGTGATATTCATACAGGTTTTTTTTTCGTTTCCTTTTCATATACCACGTACATATTGTCGAGTAGCGTACGATACGTCATGCATATTGCGTACAATATACAGATTAATATCAAATTAAATTGATACCTGTGAAAAAAAAATCAAGGCAGTAATTGGCCCCGAAAAACAGAGACCGAATTCATCCACGCTCACCAACACGTATGCGAAAATTTTAATTCCGTTTTAATATATTTTCAATTAACCTTTCCTGTTACCAGACGTCTGATAATAGCTTCCAAATGAATACGGAAAATTGAGTTGAAAATTCGTCAATCGTGTACTCGACTAATGGAATCAAATTATTCTGCCTTCGTTAGTTCGCGGATGATAAAAAAAAATGAAATTCGGAAAAAAATGAATTGATAATTGACAAACTATACTTATGCTCAATTGGCATAAATGTCGAACATTTTTCGGCATATTAGTTCATTGATTGATATGGCAAACGTTTTGGACATTATTTTTATCGAGTTCCTTGCTGAAAAATCTGTTACTTTAATATCCTTTTCAGTGTTGAACGAAGAAAAAAAAATGTCAGCATAATTTTTTTAAATATAATAATTCAGTATAATAAATTAATTAAAAAAAAAAATCATTTTTTCTTCTCATTTATTGTAAGAATTGGGGATGCCCGATGCTTTATTTCCCCCTCGAGTGTCCCGGTGATGAATCCATCAGCCAGATGAATTCTTCCATCCCCTTCGGTGTTTGCCACGGAATGGCCCTTTCAGCGTCGAAGAGAGCTCGAATCTCCGTCGCGAGAACGGCTCGGATCTCGGAGCGCAAAAAGAAATGAACGCCGGGTTACCGAAGATGCAAAAAGCTCGACGACAATTGGGCAAGAAGTAACGATAAGCACATGGCCTCTAGCCACAAACACCATGCATCGTTGACCGACCCATTTGTCGTCCGAGAGAGCGAGAGAAAGATATTTCTCTCGTGCTTTCCCAAGCCCCCTCGAGTCCCGACCCCGACCGACCTCGTCCATCGAGGCAGTTTTGTGAGTAAGAAACACACGTCGACCGCAGCGTCGCAGCTTCACATGGGACCCCCTCTGGTCGCACTGTTTCTCGTTCTTCGACGAGAATCGACGCTCCGGTCACGCCCTCTCAGCCTCCCCGCGTTTCCTCGACCCGTCATCCGCTTCTCCCTCGCAAAGTCGGATCTCAGCCGCGTTTGCTTCCGTGTACGGCAATGCAGGCGATGCACTCGCAACGGCAGAAGCACTTCATCCCTTTACGAGCTTCGGTACACACGGTATCCGGATCTCGTACACTTTTATGCGTCCGCCGTTGTGGCATGGTCTCTTCTCCCATCCCTCCTGCGGCTATTACCCTCCTCTTCTTGCGCTCTATTGTCAACGATAAATTTTCCTTCGTTGCTCTTCTACCGAACAAATATGCAGACGGGTTATATCGTGCCATCCGACAACCGTAGTCGCGCTGCACTGTCTTAGTCTTCCACGCGGCACAATTGACGTTCTACGTTTCTCGCGCTTGGCTTTCCGATACTTTATGCTTCCGAGGTGAGAGCAGCATTCGAATTGCTCGCTTTTTTTTCCCTGAATTTATGGACTCGAGAGCCAGAGGTATTTATTGCCGAAGGAACAAGTGTGTAGCACGGATATAAATAAGCTACTTAAAGCAACGTGATGTACTGTGATTTATGAATAAGTGACGAAAACGAAAAATCTCGTAAAATTGAAGAACGCATCTTAAAGCATGCAAACATTTTTTTAGTAATATTCATATTCGTTTTTCGAGTTAATAAAATCAAAAAGAGAATTACGGCCAAAAAAAAATGGATTTCTGTAAAGTTTCGTATGCTTTACTCGGAATTAATAGAAAATTAATAATTGCCGTTCAGAATTGATAGAATAATTAATCGAAATTTTGCCCGAAAAAACGACATCGCCTGATTTAACAAACACGCTTGTCACGCCGCGAAAGCAGACGGGGCCGAGATACTCAAAGGAGCCGACATGCTTCACGGGTTGAGGCGGTCTAGGTTGCGAAACAAGCGAGGCGCCCGTTTCGGAGCACTCCGAAACTTTCGACATAGCGAGGGTCATGCCAGGATCGCTCTCAAGGGCTCCTCTCTCGCTGCGTTTGCGCCTTGATGATGGAGACGTCGACAGGAAGACAAGAATCCGAGCAACTCCATAACATTGTCCTGGAGTTTCGTCTTCCTCCTCGTCGCCCAAATTGCCGGGTGTCGTGGATAATATCCTTGGTCGTTACAAATCGTCCGCATAAGTGGATCCTCCATGGAGTGGCCCTTCAATGATCTCAACAGAAACTTAATCGTCAATGAAATGAATATTCTTCGCCGATACATGGGAATGATTAATTCCTTGATAATCAACGCGACCGGGACGACATTTTTGCGTTTCCGTATCACAATTAACCCCATTGACCCTGCATCGTGACTCGCCGCCTTAACGGCGTACCCCGCGCGAACGCAAGTGCCCCCAGCCGCTATGGTACTTAGAGCCGAGTTACGACACTCCCAGTAGTTTCTGCTGTGTGCAGCTAATCTGCCCTTCCAGCTTCGTTTCCCACATAGCGAAGCCGTCTCCGCGGCTCTTCTCACCTTCTCCGCGCTGTTTCCCCTTGGAACGTACACTCCAGCGTCAGCTTGCAAGCACTACACGCCACCAGGCCATGCACTGTATGCACTTTTCTCGCTCTTAACCCTCTTCAGCTTTTCCGTATGGTCTATACCTTTACCTTCATCTTCGCCCGCCTCCGCCCCCGCGCCTCACCCCGTTGGAGCTTTCTTCTCTTGCCTTCCGTCGCTGTGCCCTCCTTGGCTTTTCCGTCCGAGACGTGAAAAAAATCTTAATTATCCCTAACGACCTTACGAGCAGTGCGGCGACGCGTAGCTTTTGCCTAGTTCAACGTGTTAGAAAAAAAAGTACCGACCCACAAGGCGAGCGAGAGGCGCCTCCGGAGGAGAGAGCAACTCACCCGACGAATTATTAACCGCGCGAGAAAGCCTCGGAGACGGAAAAGGCGGCTTCCTAATGTAGATGTGTTACGCGCTGAGTCTTCGTTAATGTGATAATGCAACCGCGCACCGATAGACCCCGACAAGGACCGGAGCGACAATTATCGCGATTATGATAACTTACTGGTTATTCCGAATTTGTTGATTTTCGAGGGAACCGTCTCGAAGCTTCAAAAATTCCGGAGGATTAACGTTGAGTTTTGACAATTTTTTATGGAACTAATAATTTCTAGAAGCGTCAATAGTTGGTATTGTTATGTCGATACCATCTTTGTTAAGTTCCAGACCAAAGAATATTTTTCTCAGCACAAAGGACTTGAAATTAGGAAAGCGATTCTTCATCGCAGAAATTTCGATTAACCCTATTTTTCTAATAGTAAAAGAATGAAATTGTCCCTCCCGGGAACGTTTTGTCTGTTATCGTTTCGGTGAAATAATTGATCTCGGCTTTTTTCGTTGCAACGAATTCCTGATTTGTCTCTCTACATTTTTCATCGGCTATTCCGAGCGAACGTCGTAAACGAGTCTCCGTATAAAATTCAGGAGCAAAGCACAGCAAAGCCGTGTCGCGACGAGAAGCGATTCCAATTTATTCTAGTGCTGCGCGGAAATATAAACAAAAAAAATCATATACGCCGTTTTCTCTATGCGATATGGCTTTTTTTTTTGCTTCGCCGCTCCTCGGCGCTTTCTCACCTAATCTGTCCATTAACGAGTTATTCATACGCCCACGTATCTACAACGGATTCCCTGTACTGCATATTTTCCGAGTCTCCCTTGAGCTCCCAGTCTGCAGCAGGGCTTTAAAGAGTAATCCCGGGCACTCTGTGTTGATTCCCCGCAATTAGCTAAAGGGCTCGCGCACGAAAAGCGAATCTCTCGCGTTCATCCGAAGCGCATCAACGCTATGGGTGGGCTGGGGCTACGCCGGCATGAAAAATGTCGCGATTAAAAGTAACATTTATGAAAGCATTTTTTTTTTCATCCTTATAACCCTCTGAAAGAGTTACAACCCCCAATGATATTTCTCCGATCGTTAAAGCGAAAGAAGAGCTCAGCAACGTTACACTTTGACAATGCTTCAAAGAGGATTTTCTTTTTTCACTTCCACAAGGGAAATTGAATTTTTTCAAAATGAATATTAAATCATAAAGAGGATAAAAGGGAAAGTATAAAAAAAAATTCAAATTCCGAGAATTATCTTCGGAACACAATTTGTTGGACAGAAAATTATTGTTTTAAAAAAATGGGTGAATGATCAAAGGGCGCAATTATGAAAGATAAAATACACGAATTGAGCGCGGAGCGGATGGGAGTCAACTTTTTCGACGATTACACGGACGTCGCTTAGGGCAGCGATTCGGGATTTGAAGGAATTATTATCGTACTTGTTCCAACAATCTTCGCGAGTTGCATTATTTAGCACTGTTGTACCGAATGGGATGATGAATTATTACTTGAGAGCTCGGAATTGTCGATGAGCATTTGAATTATTCATAGAAATACGAGATTATCTCTGACACGTACGCCTTCGTTCGTGAACGATGGAGACATTTACGACGAAATGTTTAGAAAATTTGACGGGGTCATATTGTATTTTTAGCGAGAGTCGTGCGTTCAGGTTCCAACTTTTGAACTTTCGACATTTGTCGATTAACACGAATCGCATATTTTCATGGAATACGATCTCGAATACGTAGAAACTACAGATTTAATTTCTGTCGTGAAAATTCACTTCAACAAAAAAATATCCACGATAATAAGTAAATCATACGTTTTTCGGAACACAAATTCCGAATTCTACCCGAGAGAGTCGAATGCATTCGGTCCTGAGCTCGACCTATCACTTAGATGCAGCGGTGCAGCGGATTCCATCGCTTCTAATTGTTCCATCGTTTTGCCATTGATTCCAGACATTCCTGTCATGAAAAAAAAACCATTATTTTCATATATATAGTAATTTTAATATTACTAAAAAAAGATGTTTAAGGTAAAACACCGATAAATCTACAATCACCGGAACAAGATTTTCCTTGCGAGTAAACTAAATAATGACGACAAAACTTAAAAAGTTGTTTTCCTTTAGAAAGGGCGAAAATTCGGGAAAATCAAGAAAATCTCTTGCAATATTTGAAAAAAATAGAGTGAAAAAAAATGTATACAACACGTAAAAAAATCGAATATAATTTTTATGAATGTTCAATCCCTCTTTTCAAAATAATATATCCAATTAATGTCGACCTGTTTACTACAAATTACCAAAAAGAAATTTACCAACATTCAAAGTACAACGAACCGTCAAATATTCTGATTTTTTTCCGTCGGACCAGGTGGATTGCAAGCGCGACAAGAGCGAGCAATAGAATCGTTCCGACGACGCATCCGACCAGTCGCCAATTATTTTCGGAGCGACACTGATGCGGCGCAACGCATTTCGATCCGTTTGGACATTCGGGTTCGCAGATCGGCCGGCACGATTGGCGCGACGAGTTATTGAGCGAACTGTCGTTATCGTTGGTATTCCCGATGTCCATCACTGTTCCATTCGAATGTAAAAACTCGACAGCGTAACCCGCATTACAGTGACATTCGCTCGGTGCGAAGCAGTGACCATTCGGACATTCTCCCGGACAAACGGGCACGCACTTGTTATCCGAAGTTGTTTCGTTTTCTTGCGTTCGTATGATCAATTTTTCGTAACCATCCTTGCACGCGCACACGTTCGGTCTAACGCAATTCGCATTGACGCACTCGTTTTCACAGATTGGCTCGCAAACGTTCGACAAACTAGGATGCGGCCTGTAACCTTCATGGCAAGTGCATTTGTTCGGCGAATCGCAGAATCCGTTGACGCAGCTACTCATGCAAATCGGAGTGCACTGAGAATTGTTGATTTTTTCGTCGCCTTTTCCCTGCGTAGAAACCGGGCTGTATCCATGATTGCAGTGGCACGTGTTGGGTGCGACACAGAACGCGTTTATCGAACACTTCGGCTCGCATACAGGTCTGCAGATGACGCTGCTTTCATTGAATGTTGGTGGAAAGACGGCATCGAATGGTTCAACCGTCGTTGCATCGCTCGTCGGGGATTGATCAGGATTCGATGATGAATCTGCCGTTGCGTTGTATCCGTCGTTGCATCGGCACGTGTTCGGCAAAACACACCGCGAATTTTCAACGCAACCGCCAGGACCAGCTCCACCGACATCGGTGCAATTCGCTTCGCAGCTGCCGCGATCCTCCGCGAAGAAATATCCGTCTTTACAGTCGCAGGTATTCGGAGCCGAGCAGATACCTCCAAGACAACCGCTGGGACAGTCGGGTACGCAGTTGCTGTGTCCAGTAAGATTGCTGAGCTCCTCGCGATAACCGGAGTTGCATTTGCATAGATTCGGCCTCAGACACGCACCATTGACACAATTGCTCGGACATACGGGACCGCAACTCATTGATCTTGACCCACTTAGGTATTGAGGCTCGTATCCGGGGCAGCACGTGTCGATCGCTTCCCACGTGTCGACGGGCTAGAACAAATCGTACTCGTTACAATCTTGCACCACTTCTTCCATGATTTTCTTTTCCAACTGATTTAATGGAATGGATAAAGGTGAAAAATTTCTAGACACCCGGCTAAACGGCTTAAAGCCAATCCAAGAAAGAAGAAGAAAGGAAAGTGGGATAATACTGGCCAGGCTGATTTTGAAGAGTTGAGCTATGTTGAGATAAATCTTGAATATTTTCAGTTACGTCAAAAATTATTGAAAGTAATTTTATTCTATTGACAAGTCTGAAAAAGTTTCTGGGGCGATTGTTAGATTTCGCCTGTTTTTCTTTTAAGAAGTGCCGCACTTTGAGAATGGATGTTTTTTTACAGGCAACACATTTTTGGCATATAAGCAAACGTGAAACGTTTGTTGTTCTTTTATCTGTGATTTTGACACCGAAACAATTATTACGCGACTTACTCAGATTGCCGGGTAATACAAAAAAAAAACTAACTTTCTCTTTATCGCCGATGATAGTAACTTGTCAATAATTTTATAGGGTCAGTTGCTGATCCACATCGCAAAGCTTGTACAAGTTCGTGATTTACATGGAATCGTTACGAAAAGACGGAAATAATAAAGATTTTCCTCAGGTGACCGGTATTCGCCGACTTCCGTTCCAGTTACAGTAAGAGTTTGATATTTACCACCCAGCGCCAATTAATTCTCGTATGGTACGTATTCGGTGTGAACCTATGCCTCATTGCATACTGCTCCACGTAACTCTCGAGTCTCGATGTAACCCTGCAATTTCAATTTATCGACAAATCGAACCGGCCTCATTCGAAGATCTTGTTGCTTCTTCCTCGTGAAAAATGTTTTGTTTTCGTGAAAAATCAAATTACATTCGAGACTTTCATGTTCAGGCCACTCGAAAACCGTTTCTAACGTCGATAAAAATGGTTTAGTAGCTGATTTTTGTTGACACTCGGGTTACTGCATTTTTTAGGTATCAAGCTCAAATTTGAGCCGTGAGTAGAACGTTGTTGAATAAAGATCGTGATCGAATCTGGCGGGAATTTCAAATCTATGACTTAAAAAAAAATCTTTATATATATCTTTAAATCCAACATGGGATTGCATTTTCCGTTAATCCGTTAAAGAGCCCAAAAAGCGATAATGGATTAAAATTTCATACGCGAACGAAGATAGTTCATAAATAAAATTTTAAAGCAACACCCCGCACACTCTACATGTCTTTTCGGATCATTTTTCTTCACCGTTCACGGTTTTTTAACTCTGTTAAATGACGAGAAATCAATAAGCAACATTTCACTCCGCAATATTTTTCCAAAATACCTGCGATGCGTTGTGCAAACGGCTTTGTCGTTTGTCGAATTCGCAGGTGAATCAGAAACACCGAATTCTATTAGGAAAATAAAAACAATCAAAATAATCAGACGCGCCACGGACACTCCGGTATTGCTCACGATAACTGAATTTCGCGGATGCATCGTCGTGGGTCGGGTTCGCGATCCGATAAGCCACGCTTGTGTGTTTAATTTTAGCGTTTAATCTTATTAGCGATACGAAATCCGTTTTTCCAACGGCTAAAATAAATATGAAATATTTGAAAAAATAGAAAATATTGCTTCGAATCGTGCTGCGCGACAGTGACCGAAAACAATGAGCGACCAACGACGAATAAATTCCGTCTGGGAATAACTAGAGCATCATAACAGTAATCATTATCGAAGCATCGAATGAGAGAAGCGCTACGTACGTGTGCGTTACTGCTGAATCCCTCTCATTCTCTTATCAATTTTTACAGGATGCAGACGACAATCGTACTGACTCACATTTATCGAGGCGTGCTTCGCGTTTCCGAGTGATTCTCCTCGATTTCTTTTTAGCTAGAAGAAGAAAAAAATGTCTATTAAAAAATAGTCTCAAGTTTTATTAGGAAACATTTTTTTTTTTATAACAATTTTTGATTGATGAAATTTCGTCGGATTTCATTGCGAGACGGCACCGTCGAGATTCGCAATCCGCAGCGACAGAAGAACCATTCGACCGAACGGTCATCGGAGATCGCGCACAAAGCCGAGATCGTTCGCTATATGGTTCTTGTCGCGACGTTGAAATTCCTGCGGCGAGTAAATCTTCCGGTCTGAGAGACGGTAGTGTCCTGGCCGCCGCCTAATATCCGCAAGTTAGTTAATCTTCCGGTTCGCCCCGTTGCTTGCCACGAGGCTTATAAATTATAGTGCCACATCAGGTTGGAACGTAGGAACGCGCGACGACCCTGGAGGAGGGGGTGAAAAGGGGGAGGGGGGCAAAGGTAACGAGATACGTGATGTAGGTTGCCGGATATTCTCGAGAATTGCGCGTCGAAGGGCACTTTCAGCCCTTGAAATAATTCACAATTGATAACAGTATGATAACACCTTTCTCGATCCTAAAAAAAAAAAAAAAAAAAAAAAAAAAAAAAAAGCTGATAATCTTCGAAGATTATAAAATGGATTCAGAAAATTGTCACCGATAAATGCTGTCCAACTCAACGAATCTTGCTTTATTTCTCCGTTTAAAATTATGAATATCATCATAAAAAAAATCCTTAGGAAGTATTTATTTTTTTTTTCAATCGTATCTCAGAATTTTTTTAAATTGAAGTCAAGAACTTGAATCGCTTTGGATATTTTTTTTACTTGAAAATCGTTGCGCAATTTACCTACCACTCATTTTGCTGTAACCCCCAGAGTTACTAATAGCCGAGCAATTGCGTAATCGAAGCCTCCTTGACGAATGTACGTTTCACGGTTCTACTCGGCTTCAAAATCCAAACCGTTTATTTCGAGACAAACCTCTTTCATTAACACGACGAGGCGCACGGGGAGTGATGTCCCGGCTCTATTGTCCTGTCTCCGACACTGATACCGCGCCAGTATTATTCCAATCTGTCAGAAACAATTTGCCGTCCCTCTCGAGCCAAGAACTCGATGTGTGCGGTAACTTTATACTTGGCGGCATCCTCGCTCGCCATCGCTCGCGCGCGGAAGCCCTTGAAAAAAGAAGAAAAACAAAACATGTTATTTACCATTTTTCTACAACAGCCGCCCGTGGAAATAGCTTTTGCGCAGCGCTTCGGCTTTCGTGCCACTAGCGAACCGAGACGACGGGAGAATCGTCGAGTTTGGACAATAAGTGGTCATATAATACGGAGATTGAATCGAAACCGCTGGCGCAGAAAGCGCTCGGAGCTCTCTCGACACGGCTTAAAGACAATAACTCCCAGAACCGTTACGCAATTTTAATCGCTCATTCAATTCGATTTAGAGACCATTTAAATCGTCATAATGTCATTACGATAATTATTAATAGCGATCAATTGTAAATATTTCATTCAACAAGGTATCTTATTTCACGCTTCCAATAGCGATTGCTGTACATATTTTGATTAGAGATTATTGAGTATTAAAAACTATACATTTCAATTTGATTGGAAAAGTATGGAGTATTTAAAAATATAAATTGGAAAAATTCTATGTGCAAATGTTTTCCGTCTCGCTCGTTCATTCATTCGTCCACATAGCGATAGCCATAATTTGACTCCGAGTCTTCCGAATATCCGCGCTGCTCTTTAATTATTCTTTCTCCAAGAGTAAACTTTTCAAGGACATTTTGCATTCTCTCACTTTTTTTCCAAAAGGAACCTGATGCTTTTTAATGACACTTTTTTTAAATTTTTCCCAGAAGCGTCGTCACGCTCTTTGAGGACACTTTGCGTTTTTTAACTTCCACTCGAAAAGGGTCGTAACTCTTTTTGGGAACACTTTACATTTTTTCGCATTTCCTCCAGAAGGGTCGCTTTTTGCCTCGCTACAGATGATTTCACTTAAAAAAAAATGAATCAGAGTAAAACTTCGCGCATAAACCAAAATCCACGTGTCTGGATGTCGGGGAGTCGATGTATATCTGGGCTATCGCGATCGATTCTCGATAAATTTCGAATTTTCATGAAAACGATAAATTTTCGTAGTACGAGCATTGCGGATGTTAAAATTTTCACAAGTCTCGGCATATTCGAGACCATCTGAATAAATTAGGTAACCCCTTGCCCTCGCCGTACGTGCGCCGTGTCCATCGATCTATGCATCTCTTCTGCTTCCCTATCGCATACAAAACTTTAAGACCCATAATACAAAAATTTGCAAGCAATTTCTGTCGCGTTCTCGCGATAGCCCGTAAAATTCCTACATTTTTGTATACATTTTTTATCATACGTTTCAATGAAAAAGAAGAGCTCGCATTTGGCAATGAGAAGATTCAACGATGGCTGTAAATTAACGATTATGCAAAGATCGTAATCTTCGATACGAGCATAGATGCGGAAACTCAATGGCGCATTCGATTCGGCTCACTTTCTAAAAATGAAAAATCTCATTCATCCTGTTTCTTTGTTTTTCCGCTTCGCCTAACCCGACGATCGTTCTCATCGATATTTTATTCCTGTTTACCCTACATTGCCTCGGGCGACGCGTACACACGCGCGTAACGCGCAAACGCCCTTCGAGAACCGTGCGCGGAGAGCGTCGGAGTCTCGAAAACTCACCCTCGACAAGTTCAACCGCCCCTGTGCTCTTCTCGCGCACGGCTCATAAGCTTCGAGCACACAAATACACAAACTCAGACGCGCGCTCGCTCTCGTGACGATGCTGCCAAGAACATAAATGTATTTATTCGTACGCAAATGTGTATCTTCTATTATTTTGCTTCGTCAGAGAGCGATCGCGGAGCGAAGGGGGTGTACTTCGATCGAATGTGAGAGGATGAAAAAAAAAAAGAATGAAACGAGGGTAAAGAAAAAGAAAAAAGCGAGCTATAGGCTTTTATATCGTGTGTCTTTGGGCCTGGGGTTAGTTTGATCTATGTCCCGACGCGCCACCGTCGGTCTTTCCATGCCTACCCGCTTATTTTGATCTATTTTTTTCCTCCTCTTTTTTCTATCCCCCAAGACCCTCGACATATAATACATATTACAGTACGTGAGAAGAGGTCTCGACGATTCTCGATATCGCGATATTCTTACGGGTCACTTGGACGAGCGAATTTTTTTTTTTTTTTCATACCGTCCTGCTCGATAGGTCGCGAGGTCGAGTTTGCTTTGGGTTGCGTGGATACGGCGAATGGAGCGCGAACCAAATTATCGACGGAAAAATATTATTTCTTTATCATTGTTTACTGCATCGGTCGACGAATGAGATATGTTGGTTGTACGAAATCCCGAGTTTGATTCTTGTTCTATTTTTCGTGGCTAGTTTTCCGTCACAATTGCAAAAAATATGAAAAGTACGAAAAAGCTTGTTAATAAAATTGATGTATTATTATTATTATTATTATAAATTATAAATTATTATTATTATTTGAATACGCAAGTTATTTTTACTTGTTCTTTCGTTTTTGTCGAGACTAAATATACAAAGATACGTTTCGCCGTGAGAAATTGCCATTTACACCGTTCGCATCGTACGAGCATATTCATACGCGTGAGGAGAGGTAAAGAAACATAGCGCCGAGTTTATCGCGCCCATAAAAGTCGACATGAAGGATCCTTCGTAGTAGCCATGAGAAGCATATTTTATCAACTGATCCTTGGCCAAACACTTTATTGACACTGTCATGCGGGCATTACGGTCCGCACGAGAACGTGAAGCTACTTGTTCGCAAGGGAGAAATAGCATAAAAGTCTTTGCATTTAATGCTTAATTACCATAATCGTACATTGTCCATTTGGGCCGATGAAATATCTTTTGAAAAAAGAAATTGCCGAGTCGTTTTTGCTTCACTAATAGAACGCATTGCATTTGTTGATGGGGATGCGCAGAAATTGTAAATTCTTTATATTATTGAATATTTATGAAATACATTTTTTAGGTCCGGCAATAATTGCTGTCGTTTCCAATATTCATATTATCGCGGCGCGGATGGAAGATGAATTAGAGTATGGAATATCGAGTCAAAAAATAATGTAGTCGCAGATCTGGAGACAAATCCGTGAAATATTCGCCGAATATTATTTCCACAGAGCCGAAGATATATTTTTCGAGACTACGAATTATTTGCCATGTAAAATTTTACCGCAACCGCGATTCACACTGCCCCGATTTGCCTCGCAGTCATATACAATAATAGCAGACAGCTTTCGTGAGCGGAAAATCCTCGAGCCAAAAATGCTGCGAGCGAAATCTCGGTAAACTTTGCGATCGCTCGTTCCCCACAGTCGAAAATCCGAATGGATTTGGTGTCGCTCGACCAGACAGCGCGCGGAGCTTACAATGCCAGCGATACAAACGAATCCGAACGGTCCCGAACCTATTAGGTCCCGGTATACATTCCATCTAATGTACACAGTTTATTTGCCGTTGCTATTGTGTGCGAACGAATCCCGCACACCTCTCGACCGGCGCGCGCTTCCTCCCTGTGTTTATGTATACGTTTCAACTGCGAATAATCTTGAGCGCACGGCCGCGTGAGAGCCACAGTGGCCGTTGAAACGTTTGCTTAGCTCGATGCCCTCATTCGGCGCCGGTTTCGCGCGTGTGCGATGGGCAAATGTTTACAGCTAAGGGGTAAGTTCTCGTTGCAGTATGCCGCGCGTCGCCTCGAGGGATGAGTCGCCTATAGTTCGCCTCCCTTCCCACCGAGAACTGCCACACGAGACGCGAGACAACACGCAGTAGATCCTGGCCTGTTACTGCAACGTACCTACTTATATAACCCTCCGCGCGTAGCGCGCAAAGGGATGCAAACTTGACACTCGAGCTCGCACGAGAACTACCCTATTTGGGTGGGTTAGTTGGAGGTCTTATTATCCGTAATTATGCCACATTGTGTCGCGACGAACACGAGAAACAAGACACGAACAGGGCGAACGTAACGCTGGATTAATGGCTCGGTCGAGCACGCTTTTACTCGCGGATTTAATCTCCTTTTCGTTCTTTGATAAATTTTTAAGGATTGTGCATCGTCAATTTTCCAGCCAAATGCGAGATTTGGAGGGAATTTCAAATAGTTCTGAGTGAACTAAGAATCTGAGAGAAATCAACCGTATTGAAGGCGCTACAAACGTTATTTTGGCATAATAATAATGGCGAAAAGCTCTAACAAATCAATTTAGTTTAATCAACTGCTTCCAATAAGATTCCGGGTAATTAATTAGTGAAACCATTTTTTTTAACTACTTTGTTAAGAGAGTTATTACCGTGAAGAATTAATTTTCTCGGCACTCGGTAAACGGTTGATTGTTTCAGATTTTTATCCAATAGGAAAGTCTGAAATTCTTTCCGAATTGAAATCTTCTACCTTTTTTTTATTTCAATTATAAAAAATGTATCGGAAATTGATTGTTCCCTATACTTATTTTTTGTTATCTGAATTGTATAATTCGCCATAAATTATGTATGATTTTTCATGTACGATTTTCTGTAACGAAATTCCGTATGAAAATCATTTTTATTTTATTCAACTGACTTCTAAAATTCAATATTTACAATGACTAACTCATCGTCGTACAGTCAATGTTGCCGTCAAAGTCGAAAAATCGTAACGCAAGTAAAGTACGATGCGTCGCGGCGCACTCGCCGACAAATAAAACAAAATCGGACTATCCATCGGAGGCGCGAAAGTCGACGAAAGAATTTGTCGAAACATTTCGCTCGATACGTCGCAAAAGCGCAATAAAATCGCGAAGAGAAATGTACTGAAAAAATTCGAGGATACATCGAGCAAAATAAAGAACGAGGTCGAGATTTTTCGAGCTTCCCAAGCCGAAGCTGAAAGGAAGAAAGAGATTCAAGGAATTTACATGAATAAGATGTCACACCGAGAGTCGCTCTCGTATGTAGATATAAATCCCCCTCCGATCCGTCTCGGTGTTCGCGAAGCTTTCTTTTGAGAAAAGTGTGGCATACAAAAACAGAAGAAGAAAAAAATGAAGAAGAAACGCGGCTATAAATAAAAGATGTGAAGATACACGCGTAAAACTTGAGTCACCGGTGAGTGCAGCTGCGCGCATGCAGGGTTGAAGTTTGCGGCTGAAGCTTGCGGTCTGGAAAGAGCAGGTTTGTAGCCGTCTACAGCCCGCGGGCATGCGAGTCATACGACACCCTTAAACTGAGCTGCAAGATCACTCGCACGCGTTCCCTTTTTCACTCCTTTTTTTTACATTTATTTTCTTCTCTTCTACCTCATGTGCGTTGGCCTTAAGAGACCACTCGACGGTGTGCCGGGTTCGGAGACTGTCGACCGGAGCTTCGGCTCCATTTTTCAACACACGAACTGGTCTCGAAGAACTTTATAAATAAAACGAAATTTTTTAAATAAAATCATATTTAAAAAAAAAATATAAAAATTATCAATCAATTTTGATAATTTCGAAATTATACGATTAATATATTGATTATATCAAATATTATATTGATTAATATAATTATATGGCACAATTTTGTTCGAATCCGAACACGCAGGAGAAATTGCTTCACGCATGTGATTGGACGTTTTTGTAGTTTATCCTTGAATTCTCGCACTGATTGAACTGTGAAAAATTTCACTGTATCCACGTCAATTAGTTTCCTTCCAATATCTAGAAACGGATTGAAAAAAAAAAAAAAAAATTACTGTGATTTTCTATTATCTTTTCGCTTGATCCTCGTTGCATCTTTGTGTTTTCCTTTTTGCGTGTGAATGCTTTTAGTTCGGAGCGAAGCTTCGATGTCGGAATCGTCAATATTCGAGCGTTTCGAGCTGATGGACCGCTCACTGGGGCTCTTCCACCGATAGTCGATACAGCCCGAAACTCCCATCGCAAAGAATTCAATTTTCTGCTTCGAAAATTTGAAGCATCGTAGCGCTGTGTAGCGTCAGAGAAACAGGAGAATGAAATTGAAGGAAACGACAAGGTGGGAGGGGTGAAAAAATGGTTGGTTCATGGTTAAATACTCATTGAGTAGATTCCACCATTTTTCTTCGTCGATTTTCATCGGGCTTTATTCATGGCTTAATAGAAGTTCAAAAACTTTTTTTCATTCTTTCTTTCGACCCGGTGCATTAAGCTTCCGTAGTTCTTAAATTTGTTTTCAATGTTTCTGCACAGAAAAATACTTGTTTCGTAGCCATTAAACGAGTTAATATCGAACAGGAACCACGAATTCCACGGGAGTTCGGAAGTACTTTCAGTTGACCGTCGAACAGGGAAATTCGAAGAAACGGCCTCAGTCTATTTCAAGACTCACTTTCGCAGAAATACGCAAATTAATAGTCGTTTCAATACGACCTTTTTCTACTTCGTAGGTGGAGAACGAACAGAAACCTTTCGTATTCCAGCTAGATACGGGATACGATGGTTTGTGAAAGAAAATACCGCGGCGCTTCACGCGAAAGAGGATACACAACATATCCACTCGAAGAGCCAGAAGAAGAGGGAGAAGAAAGCGAGAAAAGGCCAAGAGACAGTAGAAAAAACCACAAGAGGGTAGAGGCAAAGAGATCTTGGGAAATTCACGCGAGTGCGAAGAATGAACGGAAGTGCTATTTCGACGGCATGATGCGGTGGGGGAGTGGGAAGACGGCTGCGAACATCCGACGGTAAAAACCGTTTTGCCTATTACCCACGGCGCATAAACTCTAGGATGCTACTTTGGGCTGCCTCATTCGTGTAGTTCCGTGGATGTACTCGAGTTTCGTGTATACCAGCGAAACTGGCGAGGAACGCGTGGAAAGCTGAGAAAAGCCGAGGAAAGCTCGCGGGGAATACCCCAATCCCGAAGGAAACGGACGACGTCCCTGCCGCGGGATTCGCCAGAGGGATTAGACGCGAGGCCAGAAATTCGCAGAGTACAACGAAAAAAAAATCAGCAGATGTAAAACTGATTTTCATCGATTTTTCGTTGGCTAAAATCAATACGTTTTCTGGCGACTTTTTTATAAATTTGCCAAATCGATAGAAATTCCGATTTTTATTGAAAAATTAACGATTTTCCATTGACGAAAAAATTCGAATTTGTGTTTAGTCCAAGTATAAATATCCGACGCGAATAATCGTCGATGACTCGTGATCCCATGACGATTCATAGGCGGCGGAGAATTTTATCGACTTTCCGCCGGAAATTATAGTGCCAACGCTGGAAATCCCTATCGCAAAGCGAAGTGTTCATTTTCCGCACTTGCAATTGCACTTCATGCCTCTTCTAATCAATTTCTAAACTTCCACCGTATTCTCTGTAGTCATTGTCTGATGAATTGGGTCTCTCCTTTGTTTGGAAAGAACGACGCGTTGCGTGACGATACATCGATTTACACATTGATTAAATAACATTGCGGCGAAACATTCGTTTTGTTTACTTAAAAAAATGATCTTAAATGACTCCAAAAAGCGGGTTTTAGCCGTTTTTTAGGTAGCATTTAACTGGGGCGTCGGTATTAACATCAACCCGTGATAATGAATACTTTCCCCATATTTACAGCCTCATCACGGATCGCTGTAATCTCCCCACCGAATGAGCCCAAGAAAAAAAAATGCTTCTCCACCCGAAGGGCGTCAACACGAAATCCTGTTCTTTAACCCGGAACATAAACATTTTCGCCTCTCCTTCGCGACCATTCCCATCCAGGACAGTCGTGAGAATATAGCCCTGTTAAATGTTTCATGACGTCGCTCTGAGCGCTGGTGCGACCACGATAAAAATTCCCATCCCTTTTGCTCTTCCAACGCCGACCGAAAAATTGCCACTTCTGTCTCATCGCGCCGAGATTACACAGTCGTCATCATTTCTTCGTTGCAATTGTTTTTTTTTTCCTCATCTCATTCCGACTCACACCCTGACTTTCCCTTTCGTCAATCTTTCATTCTTCAGCCTTTCCGACCCACTGCCTCTTCGTTCCATCCGGCGCTTTTTTTCCCTCCTTCCTTCATTTTTTTTTACTTCTCTCGGTGACCGAATTTGGCTCCCGCGGCTCATTTAATAATTTCGCATGGTTAGACCAACTGGCCCGAGTTATGATACGTTTGTACACGACCTATATCTATAACTGTAGGGTGGGAAAGACGCGCGAACGAGGGCTAGGATAGAAAGTGAAGAGACTCCCGCAGACCGTGCAAATTCCGCTCGCATAAACCGTGACAAATCCTGGCACTTCAACCCCGTCCTTCTCCCCAACCCCTATCGCGTGTGAGAACCCTTGGCGTCTCACTCATCCACCCTCGCTCAATCTCTCGTCATCCCTTTTCTATTTTCATCCCCCACTTCTTCCCCATCTCCCTTATTCCCGTCTCTACCCATATAGAGGCATTCCTGTGTCTGTTCTCATTTCCCTCCGCCCACGCGTTGGCTCGTCGGCGCGTGGATAATTTGCATTATTCTCCAGTTCGCACCATCCTCCCTATCGTCGTTTCTTTCGGGCTCTGTGTTACAATTGTACTCCGACCGTTCGTGCCGCCCAAGCCGTGAGATTTCCATTCTCTCGGTTCAGGCGGTGTACACAGTTGGGTTTTACTCCCTTCGCGTTGCCGTTGCCGCGTGAAGCCGTTCCTCTCGGCCCTTATCTATTCGCTTCCACTGTGCGTCATGATAATGCCAATCCGGTGAAACAGCGCGGTCCGAGGACTCCGGTGTAACGGTGCAACGCGCCATTCTACGTGACTCGTAATAATTGTGAACGTGATCGTCCGAGGGTCCACGAGCAACTGGCGTCTTGATTCTTGCACGGATCCGGCGGTGACGGAGAGATTCCGCTAGCCCAAGTCGCAGAAGTCGTGATTCAATATGTTACTCGGAATGAAATTTGTTTCTTCCACATCATTGATACTAGTCAAGAATATCAGGCAGGGGAAGACAATAAGACCAATGCGTCAAACGAAGAGTAGCGCAGAAATAAATATAAACGAAGCTCTCCACATAGTCACGGAGCATACAAAGTTATTCCAATATCGAGTGAAATTGTCTTCTTCTTCAACTCCCTAAACCCCCCGTACGCCGGAGTCGAATTGCTTCTGCCATTTATGTGCGGGATGAAAGTGCGGAAAAAAAACGTTGAAAAGTTTGCGATTAGATTTTTCGATCTTCGCTCTCGCTCGCGTTTCCCTCATTCTCTCGTTGTGCGGTAATAGAACCGGCGTTGCACTATTTCCAACGGGCAGAGCCTTCGCCCGAGCCCCGGACGCAATTTCGCCGTTGCGTTCTGGTGCTCCAGACGCGCGCGGACCGCTACACGTCGATGGGACTCTCCCTGTCCCTTGCGACTCTCTCGGCGAGCGTTGCGAGTTCACCTCGTTCTACGGCGCTCCGGAAACACCACCGTGCTGAGAGCGCATCGGCACAATTCTCATCTTATCCAGAGGCAACCCACTGTTCCGAGAAAACCGCGCTCTCCGGCTCTCGATCGGCGGCGCCGATTGGGATTATCCCTCGAGGAAAAACGTAACAAAGTGGCGGAAATACAATGGTACCGAGTGAATGAAGAAAAAAACATTCCGACGCGAGAAAACTCGGTTCATAACTTACATTTCATTCGGTACTGCCGCTTCCTTTCTCGAAAGCGAGACAAAGCAAATCGCACAAAAATAGGTATTGAGCACAACTTTATATAGTCAATTTACATATAAAATACGTATATCTTATTTATCGATTCTGTATATTCAATATATTATATATTTGCAAATTAATGTGTATATAAATTATATACAATTTCTACATAACTTTCCGACTTGGATAGTCCAAACTGCATTGAAACAAGTCTTGAAAGTCTATAATAATGCGTATTTGGATTAAATTCGATTTTTACAAAACATTTTACGCATTCTTTTTCCAATCAGGAATATCTGGTCATTTACCTAGAAACGTATATTTCTGAATGAATTTTTGAAAAATGGTAAGTTTTACAAATAAATATCTATTTCTCGTTTCTTTCGCAGCCGCCGAATCTCTACACCATGAAAACACGATTTTTGCGCGCGCTTCGCAATAATGCAATTTTTTTTTACTAGATCGTTGCCCTCTCCGTATCGCATCGTCTTCGCTGTCCCGCGAGACATTTCGCCCTCGTTAAGGGCGAGATCTTTACGTTCGAACATTTACAGTTTACGCGCAAGTCGTCGTGCCTCATGCGCTGCAAACTGCGAGTCTGCAACGAGGCATTACACTCGAAGTGATAGTTCACTCTTCGTGTATTTCTCCTTTTTTTTTTTTTGTTCTTTTTTTCCGGATACATTCGGAGCTTCTGGTTTGCCGTGGAACCCGCGAACGATATTAGAGTCTGCAGCTGCATCGTGAAATAGACTGCGCCGAAGGTGCGAGAGCACCGGCCGTCGGACGGGAGAAAACCGGAAGTGCACACTCGAGAACTATTACTATTAACGAGGCGAGGTTTGCCAGGGAACGTAATCCGTTGGCCTCTGCCCTCGCTGCGGTATAAAATCGCACGGACGTAGGCGAGCCGAATGTAAGCTTAACGCCGAAGGAAGAGTAGCTTCGAGGCGCCAATTCGCGAAACCGACGAAGAG
Organism: Ischnus inquisitorius; assembly: GCA_963924025.1. Lineage (NCBI taxonomy): Eukaryota > Metazoa > Arthropoda > Insecta > Hymenoptera > Ichneumonidae > Ischnus > Ischnus inquisitorius. The sequence continues at coordinate 9,357,911 of OZ001246.1, forward strand.
TTGCCGCGGTCCCTCGGGCAACTCGTGTCGTGCCAAATTCATCAAATGTAACCATAATCCCATCTGACCCATCACATTTTTTATGCCCGCGCTCCCGCCACGCTTGGGATCTCGCGGTCGCTTCCGATTTTCCAACCGTAAATCCCTCGTGGAAAGATACATGAAAACTTTTTACGATTTTTTTTCCTTCAACTTATTTCTCTATGCGTCGCTCGCCACACTTTCGTGCGATTTTCTTTTTCCGGCCGCGTTTCGTCCCTGGGAACTCCGGAGATACGAATCCGAAATTTTTTATTCTTTTGATCGATGATAAAATGAAATAAGTTGTTCGAACGACGCTAACTCGTACGGTGTACGAAATATCGAAAGTTGCACCTGCCGAGAAGTTGACTATGGACTATCGATACTCTATCTCGATGTACTCCGCGAGTTTTATAACGGTGCAGCGGCACCGGCGGCCGCTTGTAAGAATAGAGAACGAACGTCTATACTGCCACTTCGCCGTGCACAGCGCGCGAAAGATCGGATCTTTACCCGGAATCGAACTCGCACTTTGCGAAGAAAATTGCCGGGGAGGGTGCCGCCGCGCGGGCCGTAGAACAAGCCGAGAGACTGTCGATCGTAAGCATCGCAGAAAAAAAACGTGCATATAAACATGTGCAAACGGGAAAGACTCGGAAGACTTTGCTGTACAGATCGCCAGCGATATAGCATCAAACTGTTGTTGTTTTTTGTTCCAACTTGGAGTTCGAAAGACTTGGGAGCTATTACTTTCATTCGCTTCCTGATCGAGGTATAGTCGCTCGAATCGGAAGTTCGGATAGGCTTTATGCGAAAGGGGTAAATAGCGCTTGAGTGGTGCGGGTGAAGGGCATCGAACGCGGAAGGGAATATATACCTTGGCCCTGAAACGACTCGAATAGCCGGTACCGTTGGTATACCCGATACTCTTGCCAGATGCGATCGGTTTATTTTTCATTTTCTCGACGACAGTAAAAACTTTCTTATTGCAGATTTTCTGAACCTGCAACAGTGACTCGACTAACGGGGACGAAGCTGCACGAAAAAAAAAAAAAATCAGCCAGAACCAACCTCGGCGCCGAAAATGAATATAAGTTGGTACGACTAATCTATTCTTTGGGTCAACCAATTTGGTAGCCTAAGAAATTGGTTCTTCCAATCGATATCAGTTTTCTAGCGTCGCAGTTGATTCTGGCAAATAATTATTTTTCTCCGTGTATGCATCCATGAGTTATAGACAGACCGTTATAGAAATCGAACCAATTACAAACACAATCCAAAGGCTTTCGAAATATTGCGATGCTTAAGACCAAGGCCAGTTGAAACACAGGCGGTAAAAAAATTAATCGAATTTACTCTGATTTTTCGTGTTTCAACTGCCCCCGGTCTCTCGTATGGAACGAGCGATTCCCGGCATCTCTGTTAAGGTCGCGTGCAAAAACGGAGCTTCCGCTGTGCGAAGTTCCGCGGAATTTTCCGACCGGTCGCTGTCTGCTCGGTAAAATACAGCGAAGAAGAGTTAATTCACGGATGCTCTCTGGCGTTGATTCATTCCAACCTGTTAAGTGGAGAAAGGCAACTCCGGCATTATCCCGGAAGGTTCATTTCTATAAACGAAAGGATAAAACGTTACGACACGCGTGTTGACTATGATTGCACACAAGGCAATCCCTCAATCTTCGTTCATTCCGCGGAGAGCCTCCATTCGACGGTAAACACAAGCTGTCCAAGTTCATAAAAGTACCTGCGCGACTCGAAAGGCCGTGCGGAGGGTTGTAATTCGCTCGCGACAGTCGTAAGCCCGACAACGGCATTGAAAAGTCACGATGAACCAGTCGGGAAACGTCGGCCGTTGTAGCAATAGAATCGTCAAGTCTCCACCTGGTACCGAGAGGATTGGCCTCTCGTTGCGAGGAGAAAGAATTTTTTATACTGTGCCCATTACCGTCACCGGGGTTATTCGACACATGGTTGCATTTTTACATTATTTAATTTTTTGCTTAGCGTGCGATTGATTTAACTTATTTTTTGGCCCATATTGAAAAATGATCTTTCCTTTGATCACAAAAAAATGAGGCGCATTCAGCCATTTACGCTGGTCAGGACGGATTCGTGACATTTCCAACGTCTCGTGAGTCAAATAGCCCCGATTCTCTGGGTTTCGCGTCTCTTGCGCCAGCTGTGGCATCCACTCAACTCGAAAGGATGAAACGGAACAAAAGAGGAAGAAGCACCATCGCATAGTTCAATTATCATATAGCTTGTCCCCCCGTGACCATCAACCCCGAACGTCTCGTCTTGCATCGTCCAACGGAATTCCGAAATGTGGGAGCTCTTCGAGAGTATCTCTCTCGATTGAAAGACGATAGGAGAGTATCGGATCTACTTTACGTTTCCTTTATCCGCTTATCTCGAAGCTTCGAAACACACCGCGTTACCCGCGCGTAGAGTACAACGAAAGACACCCCGCCGAAGAATCATCGTCCTTGAGAACTTCGAACCATTCGACACGAAACTTTTTTTCTTTTCTCTTTTTTTTCCCCCTTCAAGACGAAAACGAAGATCGAAGCGGCAACATGCAACGGTTACTGGCATTGCTTGCTCGCACATTTCTCTCGAGAAATAAGGTACAGTCACCGCATTCGTGGGCTACGAGCTGCAATATGTTTTCCTCGTCTCTTCGTCGTCCGCAGATCTCGGTGGTTCGTATCGCGGAGAAAAGTACGGCAATCGACGAGGGATCGTTGCCGGTGAAATCGACGCTATTCAGACCTCTTTCTGGCAAACGCGATGCCGCTGAGCTCAACAAGCAAGGTTTCACGCGAGTTTTCTTGCGAAAATACTTTTCCCTTCTCCGTTCGCTCGCCGGAAGTAAGTGTTTTTCTGGACTAGCTATACAGCGACGAGGGAAAGATCGCATTCCCGGTTTCGTCCGAAGTCCTTTCGATGAAATTTCGCAAAAGAGAAGAACGACTTACAACTGGAAACTCTCGTCCCCTGGCAGAACTCTCTAACACATCTGTACTCGTTTGATGACCTTAATCCCTCAAAATTCACTATTTATGTTGCCTAATCGGAAACTATAAATGAGTTTTTTTCGACAATTGTGAAAGATCTTGCGAATATCGAAATTGTTAAAAAAACGCGTTCAGGATTTTTCCCAGAATTGCGCATCCTGACCAATCGTTTTGGAAAAAATAGGGAAAGGCGATCGGTTGCCACCGGACCATTATCGCAGATTTTAGGTCTATCGTCAGATCTTGACCAATCCCATCGGTTTAATTTCGGCAACGGCTACCGAGTGAAACGTCCGATTAACCTAGCGAATAAAAAACAAGAATGTTAACGTCACTTCCGTTTTCGACTGTTTATCATCTACCTCCGGCAGCCACGAATTCTCTAGATTTTCTCAGCTTTTCGTCGACGATCCAAAAGGAGCCCGAGGACAAACGATATATTTCTCTCGTTGTGCATCTGTCTCGGTGGAATTAAAAGCTCCGTTTGGCGTCGGAGCCTCGAAAAAGGCGGCGAGATTATTCGAGAAAGTAAACGTTGGTCATATCATTGTCGAATTTCTCTTTCCGTCTTGCCGGTTTTCACCGGGCTCGAAACGTGGCCGCGTACAAAGCAATTAGTCCGATTTTCTCACAATTTCTACCTCGTCCGCTTTCCTGCCGTACACTCTAATAGCTTTTCGCTCGCTCATTTCATCGCCGGTATTTCTCTCATTCACTTCCCTCATCGTACAATATATACACCACCGTGGTTTCTCTTTGCCCCGACGTTTTCCCCGGCGCCCCGTTTGACTAACTACTCACGTGGTTAAGTTTCCTTTTTTCTTTGTATTCGTTCTTTTTCGTTTCCTCGTTCGTTCTTTTATGGCTGACCTCGCAGACCGACGCGAGCTTCTGTGCGAAACTCTACCGGTGTCCGTTCGGCGAGTCCAACCGGTTTCCTCATTATAACCGTCGTCCTTTGGGCGGAAGAAAAAAAAGCACCGCTCACGCTAATTTCGTAGTCGCGCGCGCGCGCCGGAGGGGCTTTGAAGTTTATTCGAATTCCGTGGATGGCTCGGAACTGAAAGGAAACACAATGACGACGGGCGCAAGACAGAAGGGCTCTCTGTGGAGATGCATCCGCTTCGAGGGGATGATACGCGTTTCCAAGGAAAACAGGAACTGTTTATCCTGAAGAAGCTTTGATACTTCGTCTTTTTCAAAATTATATCGTTTCCACTAAACACAGGGCAAATAAAAAACGGATCTTACGGGTGAGAAAAACAATTCCCAATTTGAAAACAGATCGGTTGAACGATCGCGACTAAGGGCAGTGAACTTGCGACTTCCGCTAAATACGATGAATTGTTGAATGAAAACGATGTCTTTCGACTCCGCTGTGTTCGTGAAAAATATCAATAATATTCAATATTTCATTTGGAAACATTAATCGATATTATTAATTATATGATCGATGAATCAAAACCACCCAAATTCACATATTTCTCGTGCGTTTTGTGAACACACTTTTTTTCGATGCGAACTGGAAAGCAGCTCTTCATCGCCGAGGAATTCAAATGACGAGAGACCGTGGCTCGCAAAATCTCCAATTCCGAACTACAAAGTATCCCATATGCCCCGCAAAGTGCATAGGCGCACTGTCCTGTTCCAGGACTTTCCCCGGCGGTGTTGGATGTCATGGATTTTTCACGTTGGCTCTCGCACAATGCGCGCATTACGTATGCAAACCGTATATGTCGTTTGTTAAGGCTAATGTTCCGCTACTGCAATGTGTGCAGCATTATAGCCCTGGTAGTCGTTGCCATCCCCGAGACCCAGTCTTTCGTCCTGGTTTTCACCACTCTCGGGTTCCAGAGCCGCGGGTAACCCCATCGTACGAGATAGAGACGACACGCGACAACGCTTGTTGGTGTAAAGCGTGCATTATTTACCTTACTCGTGAGCGCAACGTGGACAACCAGCTACTATATTGTTGTATGTACTATATGCCACGTGTATATATTTCTGCACCAAAACTCTATTACAGTATATACAGTGGTACCTCTCGTAACTCATGAACTTCGGATCTTCAATGTTAAAAAAAAATTCGCTGCTTTTATCCATGAACAGGTAGCCTAAATTAATGTTCTATGCTGATGAATAATAAATGAAATTTTTCGCCGTGAAATTAACATAAATTATTGACCGTACAACGTGGAAGACAGATTTTCGTGTACGGCACATCAATTTTCCATCATAATTGTGAATTAAATTTAAATTGATGTACCAGTTTATGCATTAAAACTTCCCGTGCAGGATGATTAAATTTTCAGCAATTTTTTTTTAATGCAGAGACTATAAATTCAATGTGCTGCCCCGGGAAATAGGTTAATATTAATAAAGAAGTATATTAATTTTAATGTACAACAGTGATTAAAGATGTGTGGGATTATGTAGTTGAATCAAAATAAATTAATAACAGCGTATTATCGACAATAGTCGTCAATATACCGTATTTTGATTATTTTAATCATAACGTTAAACTTTTTTGAATGTATCCGTTTATGCATAGAAACTTGCACTATCGGCATGTTGAATTTACAGAATTTTTTTTTATGTCCACTGTAATACTTTCTACGTGTTCCTTTTTAAGGATGAAAACTCGATGGGGTGTAAGTAAAATATGACGAAACAATCGCTTGGCATTGATTTTTCGGTTATTCGTTCGATTTCGGGGAAAAAAATCGTCAGTACGTGACACAAGAATGTTGTGTCACAACATCTTGAGTTATTTCGCTTAGGGATTCCGGAATTATTCCAAACTTCTCCAGAAAGACCGTAACGCTTTTCAGGGTCACTTTGTATTTATCACTTTTTTTCCACAAGAGGGACAAGCCATTTCAAGGATTCTTTGCATTTTTAAGTCTCACTAGACATGTTTTTGCATCGAAACAGTAATTTTCAATAGCTAGACACAGAAAAAAAAAGTACAAAGATACAGCAAGCCTGATACAGATGCTCGATGCCTCCGAAACGACTCGAAGGTTGCCCTGTTTTTGAAACCCAGGTCATGAGCTCTGATAGATCAGATCTTGGCACTGAAGAAAAAAGAGATGGAGCCAACATGCACGTGAGAGATCGAGCCAACTGGAAGGGGTGGTTCAATGACGATTTCATTGCTTCGATAAAATCGAGGTTGACTCAATGAAATACCGGTTGACCCAATTATACGAGATTGGCTCAACTTCTCAACGAGGTTGCATACGGCGAAATTTATGATGAGTTTGAGTCAATCGCCCGGATTAAGCTTGAGGCAACCCCAATTCGGTTGATTCAACTTAATGGAGGTTGACTCAACCGGATCGAGAGCGGTTGATCGATCCAGCCTCGGAAGTTAACTCAATTTCTATTTCACTGAGACAATGAAATCGTCATTCCCCACCTCACTCCGTTGCCTCAACTCTTCACCTATCTGAGCACCATCTCTGATTTTTCTCTCAGTGTGAGATTTCGGGAATGTCTCGAAATGCAAGCTACCGGAGATTCTACTGTAGATTCTCTGTATTTCTCTACATCTAAACCCCGTGAGCGAGAGAGTAACAGTGGAGAATTCACCAGAATCCAAGGTACAGCTATAGAAGCAATAAGAGAGAACCAGTCCCGCAGAGACGCATTTGCACTGGAGTCCATTATTACTCTCGTCCGTGGATTATTCTGACAGTTTAACACTCGCCCGTTAAGTAAATCCTACAGTCCCGACGGTAAATTCTCTCTCTTGCACACCCTGGACTAGCCCGACGGATCCTCTGTCAGTCGACTTTGTATCCACTCCTGTGTACGAGAATTCGCAAACCCCCCTCACTCCCGCTGGCCGGCGAGCGTGTATAACGGAAGCGCAGATATACCAGCTTTCAGCTAGCGTTGTATGACGGAGCACCATACGAGCCGGGCCTGTCTCTCTGCGTTTCTAACTACGCGAGCTTTTGTAGCCGCTGAACGAAGCGCGCATATCGCAAGTTCTACGGGGAAACGAGCTAACGCGCTGTGTGCGTTGGTCAGACGCGACACGGGGCGGGGGCGCATTATAATATTCTGCTACCGATGACCTCGGGCATCGTTATGCATAAATTTCACCGAGAACCTGAGCATAATTCATGGATTATTGTCAGATGTTCAAAGAAAAAAATGTATTCGGCAAGTTTTTATGTAGACAACTTTGCTTTCATTTACCGAAGGAGGCATGTATATTTTTTTCTAATTGAAACCGTGGGATCGGTCCGCTGTGAAAACACTACATCACGAATTCTCACGAAATCCTCGAACCTGCTCATTGGTATCATGTCTATTATATACATACGTGTACCCAATACGTAGAAAGCCGTGGATAGAGAATGAAGTATATGGACGTTCCCGAGGGACGTAGGCGGGCCCGCAAGAGCTCCCAGATGTTTGCCAAAAGCTTCGTCGCCGCAGGACTCGGAGCCGCTATATTACAGGCACCGAATGACAGGGTAACGCTCGAACAAGCGGAGCAAAGGCTCTCCGACAGCCGAATCCCCGAAGAATATCGTCGACATTCTCCCAACGTAGCTTATCGATAAAACATCTGTTATCAAACTATTTTTCCTTCGTTCCACTTAAACCCCTTTTTTTCAAACCAATTTTTTACTCTTCTTGGGACAATAAAAATTGTATCGAAGAGATAAAGAATTGATTTCCAAACGTGACAAAAGGAGTCTCGAATTTTTGGCAATTCGACGAGAGCAATTTTTGAGAGAACACAGACCGTATTAATAACGGGTAATAATGCGAAAGAAAAATCTCCGGGGAAAGCGGGCAGATCGAGCAAGAGAGCTCCCAGATGTTTGCCGAAAGCCACGTCGTTCGACGGCGGAGTGAAACGGAAAGGTCGGAAGAAAGGGAGAATAACAATCGCGAGGGCCGCGCGTGTGCCTTGCGGTAAATGAATTAAATCTACCCCCGTCGGGCATCTCGGCTTCTCCGTTCCGCCGCTGTGCAAACTCGGGGGAATCCCCGCGCAAACTCGACGGGGATATCGACGAACGCGGGCACGTGTACCGGTCACCTAAGGGAATCCCTTAATATCTTAGTTATGAATATGTTAAGTTTGCGTGGAAGAAAAAAGGAACGGAACTGGGTAATGGGGCTCGCGGTTCTGGCAAATGATCTGTGAGTAATTTGAAGATGGATCTTGGCTTGTTACCGACATCGCAATGAATTAATTGAGCGGCGATTGAAGCATCGATTTCTAACCGGTCTTAAACAGATTTTCGAAAAAATATCGTAGCTTCAGCCTGATCTTTTTAGGGTCGTTTTTTTCAGCTCCACGTTGCGAATCAAGATTGAACTCAATGCGCAAAATCAAGTACCAACCAAAGTTCGGACTTGAGTTGAAGCATGATCGACAGATTCGACCCTTAATTAAAAAAAAAAAATCAACGAAGTCTCTTTTGGAATCTAACGACTTTAAATTTGCTTTAAAAACTTTTTGGTTTCCGTTAAAAATTAAAAAATTAATTAATCTCGCTTACTTAAATACTGAAATACTAAATCTGACCTTCTCAGATAATTGATAAGGAGTTGTTTTTTTAAAGGCATTCAAATAGCAATGATTTTTGTTATAACTTGTGTATAAATCACGATCGCTATCGCATGAAAAAGTAAGGCCCACACCGGAAACAAATGAATAATAAATTACCGCAAAAATGCTTGAATTACGTTCTTCAAAAATTGCTCGTAAAACTGTTTCGGACGTGCTACAGAAGTCGTAATTACACTGAAAGCTTTCGCTTTCGATGCATCAGAATAAATCAAAATTCAACTTGACAGCTTTACGGAATTCTTTAAATTCAACCGGATCGGGATTACCCACTAGAGAATATCTGCGAGCGCTTCGCTTATCCGGAGAGCGCGGGCCCGATCGCAGCTCCGAGCGCAGAAATAATAGACACGCCTGTAAGTTTTCCATGAGGTTGCCGCCGTTGCGATTGCTTTACAACATCGAGAGTTTTACAGGTCTCCTGTGCTTACCTATCGAAATAAATAGAGATTGCTCTCCGGAAATTGAAAATTGCCCTTGCACATAGTTAATTCACGAGCTTCGCTTATGAAACGGGAACTTTTCTTTTTCTGTTTTTTTTTTTTCAAAAATAAAATAACGAATTATTCGAAAATAAAAAAATTAAGTTCACCTTCTCTCACACGGCGCGCACATTACCGATTGCAATACAATAAATGTATTTTCAACCTTGCCGCACGATTCGTCGATTAATTAATTCCATTATTATTATTATAGAAAAAAAAACTATATATACCTACATATATTTTCATTGAAATTCGCAAATGTACCAACGTGTATAACACGCGTTCGATTCTATTAATTGGATTGTCCAACGATTACAATGTTGTAGCGCATCGAGTGATAAAACGAATTTATTGCTAATTTCAATGTTTCGCAGAGGGTGGCATTGCCAAGCATTGCCGCGCACGAATAATCCGATCATAGAGAGATTGCCGAGACGAAAGCACCTTGCATAGCGCAGTAATATTTCGATAATATTCCAAAGCCACCTCACCGCTATTTTCCTCATTACATTATAAATCATAATGCACGATACGCAATTCAATTATCCTCCCGAAAATTCGCGTTATAATTAATCGTTTCATCCCTCGTCAACTCTCTCAACGCAACAACAAGCTCGCATCGGTTAGCTGTGTCGTTGGCCGCTAGCCTAAACATATGAATTATTTTCGACGGATGTGCGATGAAATATTCGCGCATGTTGTCGCACACGAGCGTCCACGATGTCCCCGGGGAGTGAATCGTCGCTTTACAAATATTGCACGAATGCTCGATACCATTTTTTTTTTTCCTTTTTTCATTCGATCCATCCGAAATATGAATATAAATTTGATCGCTTTTTGTAAACACGTGAGGAATTCCCACGGGACGAGTTACATTTTTTTTTCATCATTATTATTATTATTGCGATATATTTTTGGAAAGCAAAAATATCCAGTTAGCGATGCAATTTTGCCCGGAGGCCAGCGAGGGGGAGATCGAACATTGACAAAAATGGGAGCTACCGCTTCGTGCTGGATAATTTTTTTTTTTTTTTTTTCGTGCTTAGCAGAAGTACTTTATCACGGAGAAACATTGTCGGGGTACGTAATTTGATTAACGCGTGATGCCAGAGGCTGATATCGATATACCGTATTAATTTACAAGTATCAATTTACCCATTCCGCAGGGATATTGCCCGACGAACGGCTCTATTCCTCTCGCTGATCCGCCGCTCCCACCCTCTTGTTTCGAACGCTATCTGAACCAATTGTCAACTAACCGATACCACGCGCGTCATCACTCCGGGGTTAAATTCTGTTGGTCTTTTTATACTTTGTTTTTTTTTTCCTTCTTTACTTTTTTTTATTTTTTGTTTTTACATTTTTTATCGCTTCGCAAAATCGGTGGGTTGATGAATGGAGTTTTTGAACTGTATTTCAGCAGCGGAATTCAACGCTGGCGAATCGCGTGAAAATTTCCTTCAATCGTCGGTTTAAAATCCTTTTTTTTTTATTTCGTTGTTTTCTTAAATTTCTTTTTACCAACGTCTTGAGAGTTTTCGACGCTTCCACGCGTCCTACAAAATCAGAGATGCTTTTAATTTAATTGAAGAGCTTTTGATTCTTCGAAGCCCAAGGCGACAGCATCAACAGCCACGAAGATCCGATTACTTTGCATGCCAAAGTCCCGTCGGATTTCTAATTGCTTTGCGCGGGTTTCGCGCGCAAAGAGGATTTAAAATACGATCGATCGTTTTGTGCTTCCGGTCGAAAATCCGAAAATAAGTATTTTCAATAAAAATTGTACAATCCCTCAATTTCCGTTTCGCGATAAAATTTGCAGGGGAATTAGTGCAGCGTCAGCGATGGAAAATCGTTGTCCGTTCTCATCATTATTTGTCCCTCGAACTTCGATCTTTTTTTGTCCCTTCGCGCTCTCCGTGCCATTGTCTCTGCCGTCTGAAGGCGGTTACCATTAAAATGAAAACAGAGAAGAGTAAAGAATAGATAAATAAATAAAAAGTGTAGAAAAACGAACGAACGAAGAAAGGCGAAGGGACAGCTGCGAAGGCGCAAGAAGAGGAGACGCGACGACGGAAAACGGTGAGAAGCCAAAAGAGTAGAAATAAAATGTGAATGAAACGGCGAACTTTTCCGTCGAGGAGGAGTACGAGTTAATCAGAGACCGCCAGTGCCAGACGTCTCGAGTTGAGGGAGAGCGAGGAGACGGAGCGAGGAGAGGAGAAAACTGCGAGCGAGAGAAGAAGAGACGACTAGCAAGTCTGGAGGCCGCGGAGTAAACGAGAGACGAAGAAGCCACGAGAGGACGTCTTCCCTGGTGCAAGATGAGAGACGAAAGTGAGAGTCGCGGATCTCTGCACCGAGCTTCGCGCCCTGAATGAAGAAAAAAAACCGAAAAGAAACGGGGAAGATGTACGCCAAGAGGGGGTAAAAAAGAGGGTTGAAAAAAAAGAAAAGAATTATCGCAAGATGAGGAAGGGTGTGCTGAAAAGAAGTGAAGTAAAGCTTGAAGGGAATGGCGAGGAGAACGCGCAAGGTAAAGTGGATGGGTACGTAGGTCACGTATAAGAAGATCTGCGACCGCGAACGTGGCCAAGCAGAAATTAAAGTTTCGCGAAAAAAAATAACACAAAAAAAAAAATCAATCGATATTGTTTCTGTTCACCAGCTACATCAGGGCAGGTCAAGATAATTCGAGTAAGCGGGTTAAAAAATCGTCAAAATAGAAGAGATTCTCGTATGGATAGTTCCGACGGAATCCTATAAAAATCAAGTTGAGGTTTTTAAAATACGAAAGGTATATTCCGAAAAAAAAATGTATGTGCTGTATATATGAACCGAATAGTGTGTATTGTATTGCCAACATTGAAAAATGTTTTTCTGAATTGCCAGTGTTTTCCAGCAAAATTTAGACGAAGTTCTATCGCGTGGAATTGATATTCCGACTTTTTGACAAATTTCGTATAAAATTTCTATGAAAAATGAATTTTTATATATATATGGATACGTCACACACATATACACACGAGCGCAATTGTTTTATTCAGTTATCTTGAACCCTCCTCGAATTTAGTAGGCGCACGAGTGCGCGGAGCCCACAGCAAGCACGTCTAATCCATTAGTTCTTGGCGCGTGGGTCGGTCCAACGATTTATTCGTCCGGAAAAGCCTTCCGCGATATAATTCACTTCAATTTTATTCCATGGTAAACCTAGCAAAGTAGCCGAGATGAACTGGCGGAGTGAATCAATTGTGAATATATCCGTGTTAAAGAACTTCGCGATCGATGCGTAGCTCCTCGCAACTCCCACAGAAATATACATTAAAAAATGGATTTCGAGTTAAAAGAATTTTTTTTTTAAATGCATCATTTGATCCTAATGATTTTTTTCGAATCATGTATTTCGATGCAAAACTCTCCACATGAGAATACTTAATTGATTTCAATAAGAAATTCAATCCCAAATGAACGAAATACAGGCAACAATTTACTTCTGTTTCTTTAACTGCACATAGGATATGAAAAACCTAAATTTTCTAATAAGTGTTCACAAAATCAACAATTTCTAAAAATAATTTCGTTATTATTTAGCACTCTACGTGATGAATTTTTTGCATGAATAATATGAATTCGAGAAAAACCTACTCTCTTATGAAAAAAATGTCTTCCTTTTCTCTATGCTGAACCCAATTCGACGTATGTGTATTTACCTTTGGCACAATTGGAGCAAAGAAAACTTAAAAATGGAGTTTTCAATCTATCCAAATTTTTTATCCCGCTCAAAAAAACGACTCAATAAACATTCCGTTCTGTTGCAACTTTAAGCTCAACGGAAGACGTTTTGAAATTCTACCGACGTCTGTTTACGACAAAGAGGAGTTTCGAGTAAAAAATTTACTCGCCAGGCCCTGCGGCTTTTTTGGCTTCTCGCGTGCCGTATCGTCATCGTTCTCGCTCCACCCAAAGAAGGGGTGAGAAGCGAAGGGTTCCTCGCGGCTCATAGGCGCCACGACCGCGATCCCGTTCCCCGGGGCTATAAGTTGTGTGACTCCGGTGGCTTCGGTGCGCAAAGCGCTTCGCCCAGCGGGCTTCGCAAGTTGCTCTTAGCGAATAGAGGAGAGTAGGGGGGTGATGGTGAGAGAACCCCTTGTCGTCGCAATTTCAATTGACCCCCCGTCGACGCGCCAGATGCGACCGCGGCGCGTGCCACGTCTAGATGAAAGATGAGTCGAGAGAAGCGCTATGTAGTTCGGCTCGGTATGGAGAGCGACGGAACGGCGGAGGAGCATCGGAACAGTAGCAACGAAAGGACCCCCCCATTGTTCATCTTCGCCCTTCTTCGAATAATTTTTTTTTATATATTTTTTTTAGCTTAACCGATCTTCCGCTCGAGCACGAAAAAGTCTGCGGGCTGCAAAAGCTCCCCCAGTTTATTTTTACAGTTATGGTGGGCTCGAGTGTCGTTCCAACGCCGTGGAAACAAGTCGTTGAGATATATGTCGCGGCAACCTGCGAGCACGTGCGGCAACAATTGCGTTTCGGAAAATAATGCGTTGCGCGTATCCTATATTTCACGCGTTCGATATTCGAATGGCGCGGCATAGTCGCGCGACGTCATGAATGCGTACCTGACTAACGGTGATCCGCAGTACGAACGGACCCTTTTGAAGTACAATCAGGGGAGAGTAAAATTACAGTGCCAGGGCAACCGGAAAAACACATCGAGCACTCGTGACAAACTATTATCAATTCATAATTAAAGTTGAAAAAAAAAAATGTATCGCTGCTTTTCAAGTAGGGAATTAATAAACAGTTATTTATCGCGCTTAATCGGCTGAAAATTGCCCGCCGATTTTACACGGTAATTTCAATCTTATAAAAAAAAAAAATTTCTTCGATTATTTGAATTCCGTTTCTACTAATCATTAAAAATAATTAAAAACATTTGAAATCAATCAACAGAATAACGATGACATTAATTAGCATTTCATTTATCGTTGTTAATCTCGATGCTCGGGAATATCGAAAACAAAAACATGTATCGATATTTTTTTAATTGGTGTTGCAATGAAAGTATCGGTACATAAATTCATACGATAGACCGTCGAGGGCTGGTCGATCGGTCTGCGTTTTACCATTTTGTCCGAGTTCTTTGCGCGATTTTAATTTTCAATAAGAGTCGCGGCGGGTTCAAAGTTCACTGAGCGTTCGAGAGAAGATTCTACAACATGGATTCTCTCGGTGGCGAAACTATCCAATACTCCAGGCAGCCTCAACACCGGCGTCTGTGTATATAAAGTTCCCAAGACTCGAGAGATTTCAGTGTCCTCCCCGTTGTACTTCTCTGTAAGCCTTCGAAGTACGTAACTATATATATACGCCGGGTGGCGACTGCAGTGGATATTGTGCCGCAAGTTGAGGTCCGCGACCGCAAAAGTCGTTCGAAAGTCAAATCGGCCGGGTAGTTGAAATTATAACGGTGAGACTTTTCATTTAAATCCAACGGCATAAGCGTCCGACGATTGACCGAGCCGGAGAGGCACGAGGGACAAAACCATCCTTCAGCTCCGCTGGTCTATGAGTGGCTCTTTCTATGCAAACTCGTCCACTTCCCCATTCCCGCCCGCACTTCGCCAACTTAACAAAGTACAATTTATCGAAGCGTCTACGACCTGGAGAAATTTGAAGAGAAAATTTATGCAAAGATTCTCCGCCGCCCATCCGTATCGTCGTCGGCTCTACGGGAGTTTCGCGTTTCGTATAGATTTCGAATGTAGGCCTGTATTTGCACCGAAACATCAATTTAACCCTTTCGAAAAGAAAAAGAAAAAATTTCAAGCGCGATTTTAAGCGTGACTCGATAAAAAAAATTATGCAGATTAGACCTGCACAACGCTTCGTCATTTTGTTTTCAACCCCGTTCACAAAGCTCCTCCATGAGAAGGCTACTTCAACGACTTTTGGCTTTCCGACCCAGTTTGCAAACGATGTTGAAAACAAAATGACGAAGCGATGCGAAAATTTAATTAGCGTCATTTTTTTAATGGCCCAATTTAATTCGATGCTGTATCTCGCAATTTTCGGGTTTTTTTCGAATCTGTAGAATTGCAGACTGGAAAAATCAGATCTCTCTTTTTTCGATAATGATTTTTTGATAAATTTGAAAAATTCAAATGTTTATAACATTGAATTGACTTTCACAATTACAGGCGAATCCAATACCAAACAGCGATGGTATTAAATCGACTTGTGTACTTAAATTCGAGAAAAATTTACGAGAATCAAAATTTATGCCGTGCTAATAGAAAAATTTCGTCGATATATGTTTCAAACTATTTTTATCTCAGTACCTCGAACACTCGAATTTATCTCACTTAGCAGCATCCCCCCGATTTCACGCTCCGTCGTTATCGCGATTAAGCAACAAATTGCCGAAAAATTGTGCGCAATACAAGAATAACAAGCTCGTTTGGCCCGCACGACCTTAAACAAAGTTTGCCGGCGATACGCGTTGTGCACACATTTACCGATCCACCGAACGAACTTCCCGTTATTAGTTCGAACTTTGCGAACGACGCAATCGAATGCGTAATTAATTAGTTGAGATACCGATAGGAATTGCATTAAAAAGAAAAAGTGTTGACCCTACAGCCAACGAATCATGCGGATTACGCTTATTATAACGCATGAAAATACAGTACAATGGATTCTCAGTGATAGCGGGTTAATTTATGCGAAAGCAAACACTCGTGTTCGCACATATCGAGCCTACCCAATCGCCTCCGATGCCTCCGATTGACCAGATATTAAAACGTTGGTCGCGCACAACGAATTAAAATCGATTGTGCTCGATGCTGAACGTTGGGGGCCGTTCGAGGATGTTTCGAATAAACTCTCGTTCGCTCTCTGGCTTCCTTCACCGCCCAACCCTTCCCCCTCGCGTTCACCGCAAATATAAATCGAAGCATCGATCGTACGTTTGAGCCGGTGCTACGTAAACGTTTCGTTGTGTGGAAGGCTTCGTACTTTCGCAACGTTAAATTAACCGATACGATACAATTTCTATTTGGCAATTTTGCAGCTGAAATCGTTGAAAATCGGTCAACTTCATGGAAATTGAAATAGAACGTTATACAGCGGTGAAATAAACGAAAGCAATATCGTGCGGGAAGCCCGAAAGGGCCGCGCACGCGGATCCCACCGTGCTCTCCGCGCTTTTCTCGCCCTCCGCCATCCGCGTAGCCGCTCTGATTATTTTCATAAATTTACGCTAATTGGCTTTCGGTCGCCCGATTGCATTTATAGCTCGACGATTTCGACGAAGCAGTTCTTGCCCGCTCTGTGCGTAACCATCGAATCGGATAGGATTTTTTTTTATCTCCACGGTATTCCGCGGAAACAGTCACATTCGGGGGGAATGTCGAATTTAACAAAATTTCAAATTCGTTATTTAAAAAATGTTACTCTCAATCGCGATTTTATTTTTCAAACGATAGTTCGTGGATATCTTCAACCATCTATTGTTAATTGAAATGAAAAAAGAATCATTAACCGAACAGGATGCTGCAAATGTTTGAAATATTTTATTTCATTTTCGTCTCCGAATGAGGTTTAATTTTCAAACGAAATTTTTACAGAAAATTAAGAGCGATCAAACGTCAATTAAATAAAAATTATATCCGACAAAAAAAATCTTCGAGGACTCGGACAGTTCGGAAATTTGACATATTTCGTTCGATTTTTATTCCGCGCATAGCGGTTTAATTTTTTCACCGACAATTTATCATCGACGGAGAATGATTTAGATTTAATTAGAATCCTACATGTCCGAGCGATAAATTTAATTTGGATTCGAGGTAAAGGAGTTGTCAATCGAAAAAGCGTTTCTGATCATTTCGACAAACCCGAAATAAAAATTGTCACTGCAAAAGGTGAACACTAACCTAATTCTATCGATCAAAAAGAGCGAAACAGCGAATTATTGTTCGCCCGCGATAGACTGAATTTATTGACCATTAAGGGTGGAAAAACTCTCGACCACAATAACAATAATTCACCGGGTCGAAACTTCGTTAACTAATATTCGATATAACTCCCTAAATAAAAAAGAAGAACTTCCATTTAACAGCGATGATGAAGAGGAAATTATAATCCCAGCCCGCAGTTTGAAAAGTCTTATAAGCGATAATTCCGGCGAAAAGAGAACGCGAAAAAAACATAAATAAAAAAATTATTTGATCGATAAATGAAGAGAAAAGAATATCAATCATCATTTTCTCGGCTCTATCGAATCGCCGGCCTGGAAGCTGCGCGTACTCATATATATCCCGGAATTAATGTCCACGGTCATGATCTTTAATATAGGAAGCGAGGCGACTGCGTTAATAACGCCGAGATTTCCCGTGACAGCTGTGCTCGTTACGTAGGAAATCCTCGGACAGTAATATTCCTCTCGCCGTTGCTGTGGCGCACAGCACCGACATTGAGCGCGGAGCCTCCGGCTATCTTTCGCGCGCGACTGGAGTTTCCGATGTTTCCCCGTGCGCTCATCGCGTTACTCCCGTCCTGCGGATGTTCGATGCCTTAGCTGCGGCAGCGAAACCTTCCTTAGCGCACGAGGCCGCGAGCACGCGTTCTCGGAGCGGGTCGCTGAAGGGCCGCCGATAGACCACTGAACATCGGTGAAGATTAAACGGGAGTTAAACGCCGCGGCGAATATTATCGCTGCGTTAACCCGCGGGGGTTGGGAGCCAAAGCTCCCAGTTGAATCTGTTCGAATTTACCCACCGCAGTCCAACTAACCGAAATTTAACCTTTGCCCCCAACGACGCCCAATTCGCACACAACTCAAGAAAATAATTATTCTCGAGAAAATTACAATGACTGTATATTCATTATCAATAATTATTAATAATATTATTCGCTTGGTTAGTTTGTAAATTCATATGAAAATCAATGTATCATATTATCAATAATTAATGACAATATTATATATTTAATCATTTGAATAATTAAGCTCCCTGGTTTTTATCGGAAAATTCATGTCTTTTCACCAATGCGATTCGCGAGGAACGATCGAAATTCCTTCCAGACTGATGTGTTTTTCTCCCCGATATTTCAATTTATTTTGAAGAAATACTTGGAAAGTATTTTTAATTAACTCGAAGATCGATCTCTATTCAATTCGCCAATGTGATTGGCCGAGATTGAGGGGAGAAAAAAAAATCATCGGAAAAATGTTGTCGTTACTGTCGCGTAAGGAGCTTTCACCCTTAGGAGCAGAGCTCCGGCATCTTCTCGTCGAGCTTCGCTTCGGATCGTTAGAGTCAACGACAGAAAGGCAAGCGGACAGCCGATATAATGCCGATATCGGAGTTTTGCGTCGGAATCCTCCTCCTCCCCCCTTCCCACCCCCGCGTTCTTGACGCGTCGTTCCACGCTGGCCTTGGCGATTAGATGACGCAATCTGACGTCCAAGGGAATGGGGTTCAACGTCAAGATGTCATCGTCTCGCAGCCCCCTCCGCTCGGGGGACAGGAGGTTTACTCTCTCGAGACATTCTGCTTCTTCTACTTCTCTATCTTCGTCAAATCGAGTTCTTTTCTATCTCAACATTCTTCCAGAACACTCTTTGCATTCTTTCTCTCCATCGCTATATTTTGCTTTAATACATCCATTATTTTTTTAAATGTTTACTTTTGTTGTTACTAAATTCTTGCTCTTGAGCTTGACTCTCAATGCTTCGATTCGTTCCTGCACTCTGCTTTATTATGCTCTTGCGTCGCAATCGTTGAATAGCCTCTAAGAAATTAAATTTCGGATTAAATTAACTAATATGCTTTTATCTGTTCTACGATTCTTTTCCTCGTTTCAGAGATTCTTCAAAGAATTCACAAAAATTCCTGTAAGCGACAAGATGTTTTGCAATATCTCGAAATGAATTAAGATTCGAAAAATTTCCTTCGCATGAAAATCGCAAAGTTGACTCACAGAGCTCCACGCTCGTATTTTTTGTCGAATTCTAATTCGAGCATTTTTTCGGGTGAAAAATACAAGGGTGTCGCGAGCATCAACGAGGCAAGATCGATCATCATCTGCGAAACCGCAAACTTTTCCAGAGTTGCCGAAGGTTAAAATTTTCGTCGATGGGTACGAGCGCGACGTTATGAATAAAAGGGCCGTTACCAGACCCGAGGGAAAGGGCCGAAAGAGGGACGAAAAAGAAAAGAATGAAAATTAATTCCGATACCATCGATCATCCGGTGGAGGAAAAAACATCGGGGGCAAGTTCCTATTTAGTATCGTGGCATCTATATCTCTACATTCGCGTTTAAGTGCTGTATCTTGTAAACTGCTCGATGAAATAGCGACGGAACTTGTCCGATGCACCCAATCCACTCAATAACTTTTTTCGATAACCTTTTTCATTTTAATTTCAACCTCATTTCTAGAACCCGAAGCAGATTACGATTATTATTATTATTATCATTATTGTTGTTACTTTTATTATTAAAAATAACGAAAAATGTTCTCCGCAGTCCTCTCAAAACTTTTCGCGATAATTAATCCTTATGTCAATTATTCCAATGTATAACAGCTTTTCTCGTTAATCGATTGATCTGCGAATTTATTCGGGCTTCGACCTTCGTCGGCGCACGGACAACCGTCCATTAACGCCGCGGTATACTTGATCGTTTGTAATTACGTTGATACACATTGTATCAAAGCCGGAACCGGTCCAATGTGTAGAACCCGCGGCCTTTGTCAAACTTCGCAACGGAACTAACACATTTCGCGCATGCAAACGTCGAGTAACGCGCGCGCTCGCCGATTATGACGAGTTCGGGAATCCGCGAGATTTTGCGATGGGTGCAGCGAGAGCGAGAAAATCGTGTGTAGCGGGAAAAGCGGGAAACGAGGGCGAATCGGGGCAAGCGACAATGAACGAGTCGAGTTAACGTTGCTAAACGAGTGAGAATTAATTCTCAGGTGCGAAACTACTTCGTATTGTCGGAAGATCGAAGGGCGTATATCGCGACATTCGAAATGCATAACGTCGCGAGATACGACCTTTCGATTGCGAGCGATCGACAAAGCGAGAATACCGAAGCCTCGCGAGGACTCTCGCGCGTGCGAGGCCTCCGGGAACGAAGAACAACCCTCGCGGCACAATACCCGAGCATAATGCACGCCTCATTGAACTCTCGGGCACACGACGGAGCCGACTCCGCGACGCCCGAAACATCGCTCGGCGAAACCGCGTTTGACGAGGCGGCAAAGCTTCAGGCCTCACAATTTCACGGCATGGCGCGGTGTTCGGCGTCTATGCAATGCGCCTTTTGTCAGCAATCGATCGCGCTCGCCCGCGCGACAATTGGCTCGCGAGAAAATTGGGGTAAACACGATTTTTTTCTCAAACTCCTCTCGGAAATGAAAAAAAATTAATGCGAAGTTTTTTTTGTTGGCGCTAAAAGTTTGACCAGGCTGCGATTTTTTAAATATAAGAATTGCCACACGCTTAGGAAGTTTGAATTTTGAAAATTTTTATATTGTACTCAATTTGTATATTTTCAAATTGTTTACTTCTACCTTTTGAACGTTTGAAGCACTTGCCTCGATTTTTTTTTCATCAAAGCGTGCATTTTTTCGTTATTTACTACGAGGTAATTTTGCGTATTTCTGCTCGTTTTAAATAATCACTTATTATTTGATACAGATATTATGTTATCCGATTCACGTCAATATAAACTTCAAATGAAAAACTTTTAAAGAGCATTTTCTATCGAATTTTTTCTTCCGTTTTTTTGGCCCTTTATTGAATAGCATTGAGGGAAGCATCTCACAAGGGAGGAGACAAGATCACTGAAGAGTGATGCCCTTAATGAGATTGCAGCACGAGTTAAATATGGCGCGCTACATTGGCTATCGGACAACGGATTCACCCTTTGCGTACTCTGCGGACGGTACGACAACCCCTTTTTTCATATTCACTACAAAATTCGCTCTAGTAGTTTACACGTATTTGTGCATGCGCTATCGCTGTCTTAGCTGTCTCGAAACGCTGTTAAAAAACATGTATTACTTCTATTATTAATATATTATTATTCGTATTATTAATATATTTAATAATTAATTTTGATTCACTATTTATTGATAATAATAAATCAATTAGTGATTAAAATTATTGTTAAGATCCATTATTAAAACAAAAATGTATTATTAATAGAACTTTGGCATATAAATAAAAATTAGGTGCTAATTATTTACGGAATAGAAGCTAAATTGATTCCAGGCGTCTCGCGCTGACCGTTATTTTCCCGTTTTCGTCTGATAGTGTTTAATTCATTGATGTTTTGGCATGCGTATAACAAACGGCAGGATTTCATGTATTGCCCGACGAGAGAGCGTGTTTCTCGCCATTAGCGTGTAATGTTACCCCCTTTGAGTGTACCCATACGTGTGCGTGTGTACGTAGATGAGGCTTGTGTACACGATATAAGCTTCGGCACCGAGAGGAATCGCGACGGCACCGACCACCTACGTCGCGTAATTAGTCTCGATTTGTCAATGTCTCGTTGCTTTCCGTCGAGAGCCGATTGAATGTTCGACGTTGGCTGACACGGCTATAGGCGCAATGCCTCACCCACCAAATTCTACCGGGTCTCGTTCGAACATTCGATCCATGCTATCCCGACGATATCTCTCTCTCACTTCCGCCGACTATCGTTAATGCTACACCGACAATACGTACCACAAAGTGCTTATACAGCTCCCTGAATTAAATTGGAACAGCCTTTACATCAATCGCGCCATAACGAAAATATGTGCCTCTGCATAATGCTCACTTTACATATTTTAGATATTACATGGTCCGCGATGAAAATTCGGCACAGTAAAAAAACCATTCACGGGAAACTCGATATCGGAAATTAAAAAAAATTACCATTATCACGAGGACATTATCAGAATTGCAATTTTATAATTGGCGCCCCTGCTCTCGTACGCAGCGGCAATTATGTATTCCAATTTAAAAAAAATGTCTTTCCCGTTGACCGATTTTAATAAATGTATTTTACAAAAAATTCTTTATCAAATTTAACATCTTTTTTAATCTATTCGCACTTGGTGTACCATTAACGTTTTTGCAAAAAAACGTTTTTGCATTTCTATTTGGGATCCATTTTTTTTCACTCATGTATGCGAACAATTGGATGTCGAACGGTGATAATGGGAGTCGGATCAGAATGACGATGAATCATCGGTTAAATCTTTTTTCTTTTTCTTTTCTGCTCTGTTACCGTTTCTTTTTTATCACGATGACGACGACACTTCCTATCGTTCGCATAACCCCGTGATCTTGCCGTCAGTCGAAATAGCGCGAGGGTGGATTTTTCCGTGGGTGAGGATGGCTTCGTCGCGTTATTAAGACTCTCTCTCGCCCTTCTTGATAACCCCCCTCCCACCCCATCTCTTCCCGTCTTTTCCCCGCACACCGAAAATTCCCGGAGGTCCGTCGAGGAAAACCATCATCCGTATCGCAATATTACGGGAGAGCGGCGAAAACGGGAGCGCCGAGTCGTTTGTCAAGATATTCCGACGCAGCTCCGCGAGGCGTTGTCCCCCTCGCGCCCCTCGAGGAGTCGCGAATCCCCTCCCGAACCACGTCATTAGCAATTTCTAATTGGAACGGAGAGCGAGCATTGTCGTTGAGCATCGCTCAGCAATATATTGAAGACTAAAATTCTTCGCTTCTCGTCGTTACACGAAACTCTACGATTGTTAAGATCAGTCAGAATGCTTGCGCGTTTGGTCTTTCGAGATAATTCTGTCGGGTGAAAGTTCAAGTTTTGCTTCAATGAAATTTCTTATTAACGACCGATAGTCGCAGAAACGACTTCAAAGAGTGGCCCTTGTTTCATTTTTTCGTATGATTTAATTAACAAAACACCACGAATCATTATTATTATTAAATATAAATAATATATTATTATTATTATTATTAATAAATAAAATAATAATAATATTATTTCATATATCCCGGCGACAATCTGAAGTCGCGTTTCTCGTTCTCATCAGAGGTAACGATTAAATTGGACTATATCTCTCGTGCCCAATCTGTGAAGTCATTGATCGTGCTACGAGTATTTGGAGAATGTCTTGAATGAATTGCCCGTTCTCGCGTGTCAATGAATATGACATACATCTGTACTAAACTAATTAACAATTTCGCCATTATAAGGTACATCAATTTGAGCCTTTCGCTCACAAACGTACCGGCGTTCAAGCTCAAATTGAATTAAATCCAAAGATTCGTGTAATACCGCCGCTACGTCGATTATTGCGATAAATCTCCGTTATTAAATTCTTAAATACGATGTTTTTTTCTCTCATTTCAACGTCAACGAAATTTATCGCAATTTTCTCGCGGATACGCGCTCGGTGCACAATACAAAGAGAAATTCCGTAGTCTCTAAGTGCTGTCCAAGTTCGTAGAAGTAAAGAATGAAGATGGAGACGTCGAGGAATTTATGAAATATTACACATCCGATAGTCAACTTTTTTCCCTTTACGTTCATACTCTCTCTCTTTCTGTGTACGACCGGTTTCCCGCTGCAACACGTTCCCTTGAGCTTCCGACTTCACTTGCTCGAGGGGGACGAAGAATATGGGAGCTTTTTAAATATTAAAAATTTCCGCGAGAGGTCTTCAGGCACGAGGTCAACTCTACACCCACACGCTCTCATGTATATTTCTTTGCGACCTCCTTCAATGGTAAAGAAGCGCCGCTTCTTCTTCTTCTTCTTCTTATTCGACTCTACGGACATGAACGTTTCATTTTTCCACTCCAGTCTCGCGTTCCGGGACTGGGAATTGAAATTAACTAGCGACAAACGCACTCGCCATGTTTATGCTCATTGCTTCAGTTTGTTTCTCATCACGGTTCAAAAAGAACTCGGATTTTCAACTCCATCAAAAACAAAATGCATGTTAAAATGTTTTTAAAAATGATGCAATAAAAAAAATGTTATAATGTATTTATGAATTTACTAGTAAATTCAATATATTTTAATTTTTTGTATCATAAAAAATTGAACGACTATTTAATGAATAGTAAATCAATTATTATCAATTAATTTATTATTTATTGTTGCGGACCAAAGATATCCGCAATATTTTATTATTTTGAGATATACCGCACCTATTTTGCGAGATAAGTTATTTTTCTACGAGGCCATCCCCGAGCTTGGGCAAACGAAACGCTCCCGATTGGCTACGAAAACTGATTTCACGATTTCGATCTAATATCACTGTTAATCGCAATGCTAATTTAAAGGGGATTCGCGACTTCTCTTAGACTGTGACGAAAATATTTAAAATCCCGGCATGACCCAGTTTCGGTGGTCTGATATTATTCTTGAGCGAAAAAAAATTACATGTCTACGTCAGCAAAAGTAATTTGTTTTTTCTCGTTTCACGCAATTCGTCCGCTCGGTTTCCAGACTTGGAAACTCGGCAAACTTCCGGTCTCCGACAATTCGTCACTATCTCGCCTCGTCTTCTGTACTCTTTCGTGTATCGCGTCGTCGCCCACGTCGCCCTCGGATATTTTACGCTCTCGACCTCTGACCCCTTTCGCTCTCGTTTCGCCCCTTCGGCGGCGAATCGGTAGACGCCGCTGGTTCGCCGGGCTTTGCAAATCCGAGCCGCCGATTCCACGGGCGAACGGACGAAATTGAGTTTACAGCGAGCGCCGCGGGGCCATCGGGGTGGTGGTGTACGAGCTTTCATTTCCTGACGTCGCGACGAATTGTCTTCGTGAGTACCTCATATTTATACAAGATCCGAAAAGGATTTCGATCAACTCCTGACGTTCTCGTGTCAACCCTTTACCTCGCGAAATTACAAGCGTATCGAAAATCCCGTGGAAGTACAATCCTTGTTTGAAGATAATCAGTGTAATAATTGCTCAACAGACTTTTTTTTTTTTTCGAAGCAAAAATAAAAATCTGCTTACGTCGAATAAGACTTTCAAACACGTTCCATACGTCATATGAATATTTTTAATGCGAAAAACCAAGATATTATTTCGGAAAAAAAATCAGAAAAATACGTCCAACCCACGTATCGACCCTTCGAAGAAAGTCGGACAAATTCAGTAATGTTTAATCGTGCTGTGTAAAAAATAGAAGACTTTAACGAGACAGCGGAGATATATTACCGTGTTTCGGACGGTTGATGTACAGTATCTTCGAAGCAGCGAGATGAATCATTACGAACATTTTTATGGAACTTCGGAAGGGTCTACAAATCTATTTAAATTCTTTTTTACCAACTCGTCCAACTCCTCATCCACCGTTCCTTCTATTATACCACAAGTGAAATTGACTCATGAGTTGTTTTTTATGTTGAATACTTCGAAGCGATGGTTGGACATTTGAAAAAAAAAACTTTAATGGATTCCACACGAGTTTCGTAATGCTACATCGAGCAATTTGGAGCACACGTCACTTTCACGAGTCAGATATATCTCAAAACCGGCAAGTGCGCAATAAAACATCGTGTATGCTCGAAACGCTTGCTCGAATAAAAATAGCATATTTACCGAAGCATAACTACATTTTTTACACGAAAATTCGCCCGACGACGACAAACCCGGCCCGACAAACTTTGCAAAAAAAACATCACTATCGTAAAGTCCCAAATACAAAAAAAATTTAAAGCAAAGAATATGCTTGTTTTTTAGATAATTTTTTTTTGCGCTCGAGAAAGCGCCTTTAACAGCGACGAAACGGGAATCTCGTTAAATCTCCGCGTTTCGCTCTATGACTTTTATCAATTAAGCAACGCTAGATCGAAAGGCTGGATCGAGTTGGTGTAGTTCGTTCTCGCACGTCCCGACGCCCGTCGAGGTTGCAAACATCGTCGATGCGCGTTTATCTATTAAAACGTTTGACGTTTTTTCTCAATCTCACCCCACCGAGGCCGCGATAATTCCCGAGGAGATTTTCGGCGTTAATACTCTTTCGCTTCGTTAGGAGAAAAAAAAAACGAAAAAACTAATATAGCAATTCAGTGCTCGTCCTTTTTTCCTACAATCGAACGTCAATCATCGCGATACACGTCGATTTGTCGGTTTCTTTTTTCCTCGCCTTTCTTCGCTCCAATCGAGTCGAGGCAGTCGTCCAGTTACCCGACACTTTAGTTTCCTGCAAACGACGTCAATTGACTCGGCCGCCAAAAAACTCGCGCGACGAGCGAGCTCTTCAGCGCGCGGCCCTTAAAACTTTTCGCCCGTCGACCTACTCGTGAGTTATTGCAACATTTTCTTTTTCACATTTTCTTCTTTGCCTCCTCGTTGAATTTGATTTTTGTCTCTCGTCGAGAAGTTTCGGAGGTTTCGGAAATCGATCGAAGGAACAAATGAGTCGAAACAATACGAAAGTCGAATCTCAGAGCGCGGATTTGGCGAGGAAGCGTTGACAAGGTTTGCCTCGCCGATGATAATGTTCAGCTTGCGAATGCTCGCTGGGTCGGATAGTCCCAGATGCTCCGAAAGCTACGACGGGAGCTTTGGAATGGCAGCGAGCGCAATCTACCATTCTCCGCGTGTGACTATTTTGGCCCCGAGGGATCTCGAGAATGAGAGAGACCCTCCAACGAAATTCAAGGCAAATAGGTACGCGAAGGATCCGCGACTCTGTGCGGAAACGCTCTCTGGCTTACGGCGCCCGAAGAAACAGGGTACGAAATTCGCGATCCGACGACGACACAGCGCTATTCTCTTCTGTTTGCTACTGTCGTTGGAAGATCCTTTACTCGCGCCTTCCCATCCCGTCATATCCGTCGCAACAACTCGGTATTGCGTATCGGCGCGCCATCGAATTCCGGCGAACGAGCGCGATGAGGATAACCGGTGCGAAATCCAAACAGGAAAGAATAACACGCTCGGAAGGGAAGGAGAACGAAGGGTGCAAATGGGCGTTCGAGAAAGCGAAGTGGCAACCCAACGAATGGCTGAGATGACAGAGCGTTTCAGCGAAAAAGTGACGCTGGCGCACTGAGAGACACACGGACGCCAAATTCGCAAGAGGGTGACGAAGCTTCGAGGGGACGAGGCACGATGAAAGTTCTTTAGAGCTTGCAGCATCCCTAGGCGTCGCGGACGACCCGCTTTGCATTCGGCGCGAAGCAATTTGTGACTCATCGAAGAACAACGGGATCAACGTTGAGACGGAGGTCGCTTTTTTACTTTATACACCGAGCGGATAATATTTTTTACCGTACCGTCTCAAAGTATCCGTCGAGCCAACGAAGAGCTGACATTTCAATAAAGGTTATCATGACATAAAAATTCTTGACTTTTTCCCGATATTTTCGTAATAAAATAATACACGATTAATTGAAAGTCCGATTATTAAGAGATTCTCGATAAATGTATAAATGTCGACTTTTAAAAATGGTAAAAAAAATATATATTTTATTACGATCTAACTTTTTTCTAAAAAGTATTTGATTTCCTAACTTAGCGCTTTGGAAATTCCCTAATATTTTTTCAATAGATTTTCTGTGACAATGGCCACCTTGAGCTACTTCCCACATGTCTAATTCATTTCTTTGATATAAAATTCTTTAAATAATAAAAAATATAATAGCATATCCCCTTTTACGCAGGATTCTTCGCTTTTCATTCAGATTCGAGGATTTAGCGAAAATATCTGAATAACTAAAATTTTCGTTAAAAGGGTATGCATAAAATACTACCGCGAAAAGTTTTTAAAAAAGCCCTTCGTGAAGTGGAAAATTTTCAAAACCGCCGAGTAGTTTATCCACCCTATTTTTTCGATTTAACGCAGTGCACTCTCGAGGCGAGAAAGCGCAGAAGGCGTATGAACGTTCGGCGAATCTTGTACTTATTCACCTTTAGAACATTTTTAACAAAAGCTATTTATCGAATCGACAAAAGTTCCATTAAATTCCGGAGCATTCTTGTCGTAACTCAAAGCAGAAGTGTGTCTCGAAGGGTCTCCATGAAAATCGAGGTGCTTCACGAGCGCTATTGCTATCGCTATTGCGAACGGTATAGCTATTCTTCATGGTATACTTAGTACCTACAACAGTAATGTCTACTCTGCACCCAAACACTCGCACGCACTCGTGTCCATGTCTATTCAAAGTACAAACATGCGGCAATGGGGAGCTCGATACTACCCTCGACACTTCGACTCCTCGTCAACACTTTGCAAAAGCTTAGCCAGGCTTAGCCGATTCGCCAAGTGCCGCCTAAGCATTACGTATTCAATGTCCATTAGGGTCGGATCCGTTTCCCGTGCTCAACAGCGCCAACATCATTCTGTAGCGTGTACGGTGCACGCGCGCGGGGTGCACTCATATGCTGGACTTACTCTATCCCCCGGCAAGCATTACGCGAGCCCGCATCGTCGAGGGCTCGTATACAATTCGTTCGACGAATATATTAACCGGCTCGCACTGCGCTCACGTATTATAAGGCGCGAGGGGGGTGGCGCGGGGGGGTGGTGCGGGGGAGGTGGGGCAAAGAGAATCCCGAAAGGGAGAGTAAAGCCGAGATAGATAGAGCTCTCGCGAAGCAACCCGGAGGAATTAATGTTAATGAAACAAGAGAACAATGAATAATAATACGATGGCCGGGTAGCTTTAATAAAATTCACCCCGACCGAAAAACCGGGGAGGGAACGGTTTAATTCCGGCGCGTAAGTAATTATAGAGGGCGAACTGCCGAGTTTGCGATATGATCAATCTATTCATTACACGCTTCGTTTAATTCAATTTTTTTTCTTCATCTTCATTGAGCACGGTATTTGAAGGGTGCAAGATTCTACGGCGAATTTTTCAGCTTCCGAGCTATTTGGCTTCGGGAAATCGTGCCGAAGACTCGGTCGAAGCTTGCTTGGAAGATATCTAAAGCCGATGAGCGAAAAACGCAGCGTTTGCATTTCGGTTTTGAAATCTAGAAGACCTTTGAAGCTGTTTTATGAAAATCTTCGATTTTTTCAAATCCGCCGCTTAGAGTCTCATACAAAAAGGCTAACATTTGTAATTTTTTCTGTATCGGTATTGTGGCTTATCTTACATGTTTTCTAAGTCCTGACGTTTCGATTTCACTATAATTACATATAAAAATATTGATTTTTGACAAAGTTTCCCAACGATCAAGACGAGTCGCCGAGTCTCGAGATTAAAGTGATGCAAAAAAGTATGTAGCTATCTCGAATTAATTATTGGCACGCAGAGTGTATATTTTTCTCTTAAAATAATGTTTTTCAAGATAGTTCAAGTAGGTTGACCCATACGATTTTTCTTCAAAAATTTAATCCGCTACTTTGATGTATTTTTTCTCCGAACACGAAACCGATGTCATCGATTGTTTCTTTTCGCCGCGGAGCTCGATCGCAAATTGTACGGGGATGGGAGCGATGGCGCTACTCGAATTTCCCGGCATCGTCGAGAATTAATTCAACGGGTTACGGTCCGAAAGTTTCCGGTATCGCGGGACAGAGCCGAGTTTGATGCGTCGACGTTTTCGTAGTGCGCCAGATTTTCGATGAATTATCGATGCTCTCTTGCAGATTGTATTTCCCGGCTGAGCGTATTCAGGGGAAAACGTGTCGGGGGATGGGTTGAGGCCGGGGGAAGGGAAGTCTAAATCCCGAAATAACGTGTTTGCTTCGCCGTTGACGTGACGGACCCGGGAGAGATTGAGAGATCCTGTCGAAGGGGGTGGTATATGTTCTTTGATGGATAGCCGCCAGCAGCATCAATACGTCTGTACCGCGATACACGCTACCCCGAACATATATACCACACTAGATCGAACACGAGGCCCACCAAGCACATATCTGTTTTTTTTTTCCTTTTTTTTTCCTATAGTCTTTTCGCGCAGACTATTCGGCACGGGAACTCCTCTGGAGTGCGGAGGGTGAATGAGATTTCATCGAGATATATATTGCGGGGTGGCTCTTCTCGTAAGAATAATGACCGTGATAAAAGATAACCGAGGCGGAGAAGAGATCATCGGCCCTTTCAGGACTCGTAATACAGCTTTATTTTTATGTCGAAAGATCAAGCTCGAATGATTTCGATCGCTCGCGACGGTGAATCGCGAAAAAATTGGTAATAAATGACGAGACAAACGGGCGCCTGCCTGTACTCGGGGGGGATTATCTATGTCAATTTTTTTTTTCTAATCAATATCTTTCATCGCCACTGCAATGGCAAAAAAACTGTTGCTGAAGGCGGGCAGGACTTCCGTTTTCGATATTTCGCGAAGGAGAAATATCGATTTCAAAGAATACCGAAAATTGTGAAATTTGCGACAAAAAATCGGGGCAATTTTTTTACACCTATTATCGTGAGTCAAATGACGAGTGAACGTATCGCGCACGAATCAACGTTGTTCGATATCTCAACGGCAGACAATAAAATTCTGAAATGGATATTTAATTAATTATATCGTCGATTTTCCGAAGCGGCGTTTTCAGCGCGAGAAATACGCCGCGGAGAAAATCAACGACGAAAATCAATTATGTAGCGGAAGCGTGGGCGTTCGTGAAATGGTGAAAAATTAAATGCGACGCGATATCCTTTCATTTATTTGATCGTGAATTGTTTCGATAGATGCCGGGTTAGTTATTGTTATGAAAAATTTAATTACCAGAGATAAATTTTTCATTATACCCTTTTCGCTCGATAAGCGGACGTGTACGATATTTTATTGTATATGCGTTCGCATCCGCCTTTTTCTTTTTTCCGTTCCAATTTTCTATATTTAATTACTGATTTTCATTGAAACGAACGCTCCACCGCGTTCACGTCAATTCCATCGAGTCGAACGATTATGTAACGCCAAATTCGCGCGTTAAATCAACCGCGAAAAGATTCTACGCATACCCGAGGCTATTGACGCGTCGCGCTCGCGTGGGCGTGATCCGCTCGAAAAATTTGGGCCGATGCTTCATTGATGGCTGAATTTAATCGGAAAAAAAAGAATGCCTCGCGTATTAAAATAAAGAGAAATCCTTCCAATCTCTAGTCCAAGACGAAATTTCATCGCTAATCGGCGATTCGATGTTACATCGAATGAATCAAATTCGATAATGGGTACTTGACAAATATTGCATCAATCGACTCGAGAGCCAAAGCAGCTTTGATTGTATTTTCAAAGAAATGTAATGAAAAGGGCTCGTGATTTATTTCCGGTAAGCGTGCAATACCCGATGGTAACGGCGCTAGACCGCTGGTGATGTCGTTAGCAGGCTAATTGAAATCCAATCAGCGGGATTAATCGCTTAACATGTCACGAGCACCTATATACGAAACTGTAGGGGGCGAAGCGGGACGAAATTGGATCGCGGGGCAAAACAGACCAGCGGAAAAAAAATCGCTTAATGAATGCGTTAACAACAGAGCTCTCGTGTCGTCTAAAAAGTATCCTTTTTCACCTCGCAAAGCCCCACGAAAAATAATTCCCGTAGTGGTTTCTTAGAGCGATGACTGACCCATAAAATAAATGATAAGCAAACGAATATCTAAAATGATCAGAGATCATTCAATATAGACAAATAACCTCGTATATGAATAAGCCAGCGGGGAGCGTCAATTGAAAAAAAAAGTTTATCGATATTTGCAGTTCGATTTACCAAATTTCGGTTCAACGGACAAACTTAATTTCTAGCTACGACGTTCAATTTTCGCGAAAATAAGAAACTTCATCAAATTTTGATGTTTTCATAAAAGTTTCCCATGAAAGTCTCGAATGAAAAAAAAATTGAATCACGAGAACGAAGCTTTTTTTCGCGCGGAAGCGAAACTTCCTGGTTGGTTGCGAGTGGAATTTTTGCCAGTGGTTCGTTTCGTCCCACCCGCCTCCTTCCTCGTTCCGAACGCTTTATATACGTTATCTATACGCTCGAACGTAAATTCGTGGTAGTGGGCCATATACGATCCGGAGCATCGAGCGGTATGGGCGCTTCTGTAGTGGGAATTGCCGGCGCTATTTAGGTATTTAACGGGCAACACCAAACCGGGACGATACGCGAAGGGCGGGGGCGAAGGGAAGGCGTTAACCCACGGCTATATTTTATGTTTAGTCCCGTTAGGTGCCGGTTGCAGACGTTCGGCCGGCTAGTAGTAGATTCGAGGGTCCATCCAACCTCTGTCTCTATCTCTTGGCCGCACCTCTTGCCGTATCGGCATCTTCTTGTTGTCCTCTCGTTGTTGTCCGTCCTCCATTCAACCCTCCGTCGAATGTCTTCCACGTCCCGCATCAATGACCTCCACTCTCATCTTCTATCTTCCGTTGCCTCACAATCTACCCTCGATGGATTAAATCTTGCAGGGACGCTCGGCAAAAGTAGAGATCCCGATAAACGCGAGAGGGCCACAAAAAAATTGATCCCTCGAGCCCCGTACGCGGCGACAGTCGTAAAAGACGGAAGTGCAAAACGGAAGTGGCACATCTGTGTCGGGGATGCGGATGTAAAATCCACCATTTTTACCGTTGCAAATTGTTACGTCGGGGCGTTGTGTTACATTGGATTTTTAGGGATGATAAATTCGCGGGAATGAAGAATATCTAACAAAAGAGTCGAGCAGATTTGTTCATTTTTTCCAGTTCAGGAAAATTTCGAATTTTTAAAAATGCATCGTTCCAGGTCTCGTTCAAAAACGTAACTTCTATACTTTTGACTAAATCGACATTGCGCCTCAATGCAGATTTTCCCTACAGCCTGGCGTTCCCATTGCGCTACAATGAAACTAAAAAATATTGTTTTTCGTCAAAGTTTCGCGATGGCAAATCGGTTTTTTAGACCACTGTATCGCGCTGAAGGGATGCAAAAATATGCGTGGTTATTCTAGGGTTGATAGATGCCCAAAATCGTCGTGCGCAAAAACAACTCGTTGAGGACACGAGCGCGAGAATGTATATCCGGGTGATCCGTGACAGGGTTCATCCACTAACTGGGTTATCTCGTTAACGTTAGTGAGACAAATTGCGCGTTCACATACGAACAAGTCCCGAAGCCCGTCCGCGACTGCTTGGCTCGACCTGACTCCATGCCGGATCTCTGCACAGTCGCTGACACAGCCACGTTTTTCATTACTCGGTGAGTCGGCGGTATTATAAGATCGTGCAAACCAACATCTCTGCCACCTGAGGTCACATCCAGCTGGAATGGGTATCCAAACTCTCCCTCATCGTTCTCCGTTTCTCGCATTACACCGACCTTTATTCGTCTTCTGTATTTTCACTATGAAACTCCCGGAGTTACGTTTCTTCTTTTTCTTCTTCCTCTTCCTTCCTCGTCGCTCTTTCGCCCACTCGTTTGCGTCCAACTCGTTCGCGACTAATGAGATAGCGATCTCATTGAGTTTCTTCTCTCGGCGGCTCTTTCCCTTTTGCGCCGGCAAGGCGAATGAGTTCTTGAGGTGCGAGAAAGCGAAGGGTCGGGTCTGCGGGGGGCAGAGGCGAGGGGGGACGGGCGGGTACTATTAATTAAATTTTCGCCGCGGCGACGTTGTGTTCGCTTCTGAGAAAGGGCCCGGAAAAGCGAAGCCCACGTAGATGAAAGGACGCGAAAGATTATACTGTATGGAAAACTTGAGAGTGCAGGGAGAAAACGAGATACAGAAGTGAGACCTCTGTACCCAACGGTTTATGATTATAATTTAAATTGAATTTCGCGATCTTCGCTGTGAATCGGCGCGGTTGTTCTTCGTGCCGCGAACGCGAGTCGCGGATCGTCCCCCGCCGGTTGGTTGATGATATTATTGTATTCTCTCTTTCGACGCTTGCTCGGATTCCCCGAGAATTCATCTCGCGCCACGAAATTCGCCGATGGATTTTGTATACACAACACAGTGTCGGTAAATCCTAAACGCTCCCGGTGTTTGAGAACTTCCCTATACAATTTTATAATGCAAATATAGCTTTACCACGAATGCACTCGCCAAAAAGTCCGACAAAAAGGATTACAATGATTATTATATGATATAAAATATAGCAATTATAATAATAATCTAAAAATAGTAATATAATTATATTATCCTATTATTAATGAAATAATTATAATCACTATATTTTGTTATAACAAAAAACAAAAAAAATCACTGATTTCGGTGAGAATTCCGTTCCGCCAATGTCTAACAGGCTTCATGAAATTGCCTACAATTTTTGTTGTGTCATGATAATAATAATATTGCATTTATACCTAGTATAATGAAAGATAATACTTGTAATTAACAGTTTTAATTCTTTAGGTAGTTAATTACTGTTTAGTGGCGGTGGTGATTAGTTGGTTAGTCACTTATTTATTTATTAATTATTATTATCATTATGGCCGAACAAAAATTATAGGTAATTTCGTGGCGGCCGTTAGACATTGGCTCAACGCAATTCTCACCGAAATCAGTGATTTTTTTTTGTTTTTTGCCTTTCACGCGTGCCGTTCGAATCTCCGGAGAGCGGAGAAGCACGAGTCACGTTTGGGTTTTCGTTTGGCCACGTGCTTCGCCGGTTGTACCCGAGCGACGACCACCGGCTGTGTATGTGTGCGTTTCTGTTTCTCCTGATCAAATGAGCCCAACCGAATGAAGTGGGTCGCGATGGATCGAGGGGCCGAAGCATTACGCGGTTGCTTTATCTCTCACGAGGATGTTTGAGAAACACTATAGGAGTGTCCCTCGTGAGTAGTCGATCTTCCACAGGAGGCTCGCCTCCGAGGCCGAGGGGGGGCTTTTCGTCCCGACACTTTCCCCCGAGAGCGCGCGTTCGAGGCTTCACGGCAACGACGAGCACTCCCGAGAGTCTCTCGATACCCCAATATCCCAGGACCAACAGCTCTCTCTCTCGGTTCTCATCGTGGAAAAGAACGCGGGAGAGCGAGAAAA
The DNA here is from genome assembly GCA_963924025.1 of Ischnus inquisitorius. Taxonomy (NCBI): domain Eukaryota; kingdom Metazoa; phylum Arthropoda; class Insecta; order Hymenoptera; family Ichneumonidae; genus Ischnus; species Ischnus inquisitorius. The sequence goes on from OZ001246.1 coordinate 9,392,959, forward strand.
CTGTGTATGCAGATATACCACCGTCTGGCAAAACTTCGGAGCCCCTTTCATTTCGTTTGATTGAATGAATACAGCGCCCACCCTCCTGGTACAGGGCTGGTGCAGGGTCCGGTCAGATATCGCGTGTCCGCTTGTTTTGCGAAGCCGGATAAAACTTTTCTACAGTTTCGAGAATAATCGAAGGACCCACGAGATGGTCGTAGAATAATGAGGGCCAATCGCGTGAAATCAGCGTCGTCGGAATCACGAAACCAAAAAATACGCGTAGAGACTAACACTATTTTTTTTCTCAACGTTATCATGAATTTAAAAATCGAAAGTAGTTTTACGAAACACACCACTAATGGCTAAAAACAAATCGTGTTTTTACCAATAGATCTATAAAATAATTTTTTTTTCTATCGAAAAAACAGCATTATCGATTCGACAAATACAGAAGTTTGACGAACGAAAGATGATCAATGCCGTTCGGTACTTCGAATCTTTGAAGCTCGCGAGGGCGGCTCGAGGGGTGTGTATAACTGGCGTGTTGGATGATGCGAACGTTCCTCTCTCACGCCTCGCGCGAATGATCGATAACGTCTAGATTCGCTCGGCCTGAAAATTTGAACGATGGGACAACGCACCGCCCCGCGCCGCTTCGAATATGTCCGAAGGAAGAGCCACGCGGTTCGCTCCATATCGGGGCCAACGGGCAGCGAAATATTCACGCTTGGATCCCTCTCTCGGATCGGCGGCAGCTGTCCGCGTACGATGACGAAGGAACGGGCTGGTTATACGTATATCGCGATCGGCTTTTCTCCATGCGCACACACGCGCACTTCGAAATTTCGTTCGACAGCTGGACCATGAGGAATCCGCTCGATATTCCCCGAGCGGTTCCGTTGACACAGACCGACATAACGTTACTGCGCGCGGTCGAAGAATTACGAACAAGATCGCGAAGAAATGGAATGCGATCTGAGCATCGAACGACCGGAGTTCCCTATTCTATTCGTTAATAGCTTCGAGGTTTCTCTTGACAGAAAAAATTGTTTCTAATCTTATTTCTTCGGAAGGTTTCCTTCAATAAGTGAATAAGAGAACGGAATTAAATCGACAATATTAAAACATTGAAATAGAAGAATTTTGCAAAATACAAAATGCTTCATCATTCATATTTCGAAATATACTTCTGCAAATATGTGACGATAAATATAACGAATTATGATTGATAATTCATTATATATAAAAGCCGAATTTCCTAGATTCATTCAACATTGTCCAACTGGTCAACATAGGAAAAATATTTTCTGTGCGCGCTGAATATATTTATCATTATATAAATATTGTTATTCATTAATACATGTACATATCAAACCCACCCAAATGTGTTGTTTTTTGTTTTTCGTTCCAGAATAATATTGTTATTTGCCAAAAAAATATCTGGAACGGTTGATGAAACGTTCTTGCGTTTGAAAGACGATATGAAAATTGGACTATAAAATCGCCACTATCAGTCTTCTCACTGTGTAAGAGGAGAAAAGAAAAGAAGCTTAGCCTCGTTCCTGTCCGTGCGAAGTGTGCTTGAAGAGAATCGCGATGAACGATAGTATCGTTCAATTTGTGCTCATAGGCCACGCGACAGAATAGTCAGGCGAAGCCGTGAAAGCGCCTCGTCGTTCGCTCCTGCATGCCGATTGCGTTATTGCGTCGAACGGGCCGGTTAGAGCAGACAAGGCTCTTGCTATGACAGCTGTCGAGTGAAGGAAGAGAAGAGCACCGGCAAAGCGTATAGTTCGATAAAAGAGAAGCCAGTAGTGTACCGCCGGCAAAGGTGGGTAGTTAGGTGGGTAGGTTGGTAGGTAGAAAAGCGACGCCCCAAAGAAAAAGAGAAAAAAAAACGAGGTGCATCGACTCTCGGACAGGTGTTGGCAGATACGCAAATGGAAAAAGGGATTCTGCATGCGCGAACGAGAACGATTCGGCGATGCACGACAGGTTGCCTTGCACAGCGAATGCCATTAACGCCTTGCTAGCGTCAAGTTTAAGATTTTTTTTTATGGTCCACAGAAATTGAAGAGGAATTCCGGAATCGCATTAAAATCTTGTCGACGCGTCAATTTTTCAAATGAATTTCTATCACGGCGAAGATCACTATTAATCGGATAACCAGTTTTTTTTTTCGGAAAATATTATACGAGACGAAAAATTATGACAAAACTAGAAAAAGCAAAATTGAAGTTTTTTTATAGAGTGTATCCTTTGAATCGCTCTATTGGAAAAAATCTCAATCTTAATTTGTCATTCTTGGTTTTATACATTTTTTGGAAGTACTTCTATGAATAGTGCATAAACTTTGAGAAATTTGGGGAAGTGTTCGGAACATTCTTCCGAGACTTGCGGAAAGATTTTCAGACCTATTCGAGCGAAATTCGCGTATAGGCCGCGATACAGTGTGATACACCCTGTCCATTAATGACCTGAATGCTTTTAAATTGCTCAATTATAGGAGAAAACGCATTTTACCGTACGTGCATTTTGGAACGCCGACGATCATACGAGTTTTGAACGCATTGGTTTTTTGCCTCTTGACTAACGATAGTGATTCGATTTGCATCGATTTCCGTCCTCAGTGATTGACGAAGAGTACCTTATTTTTTTATGCTTCGCAAAATTGGATCACATACACGGAACTGAGGCAGCCAACATTGTGTCTTTCCGTCAAACCGCTTCCATGCAGAATATTACGTTTGTAAAAGCCTTCGATAGACTCTCATGCTGCCGTTACTTTCCCGCATATTCAAAAAAAAATCGCCAAGCCGTGATTTTCTACCGGACCTTCGCATAAGTTGGCAGTGACGTGATGTACACTGCACGTTAATAGACCTGGCGCTTTTGTATTGGAGCATGCATGATGTATTAAATTGTCTCAAGAAAACCGATCACTTTTGTTTTAAAGACTTTTGCGAGTTTTCAGTAAATAGGTCGTTATAGCTTTAAAGTGGCGATAGTGACTCAATTTCTCTCGATTTAAGCGTAGGAAAATTGACGGGCTACTGGAAACAGAATCGCGCGCTGCAGCTCTCGACTTTGTGTCATCTGGCGCTGCAGCGGTTCAATATCTCGAGCGTGATTCTCGGCGCATCGTCGTCCTGACGACCGATCACGGCCCGAATAAACCGACAATTCAAATCTCGAACTTTCGATAACCAAAACTCGAAACTCGATATATATTACACCAACGTTTTAGGCGTGGAAGAGAATATCTACACGCATGATGAACTGAATATGATGCGAAAATCTGTAATAAACTTTGCTTCAATGCCTCGGATAATGAGCCCGAATTGTTACGAAAGAACGGATGCATTTGCACGACCGGTGAGAGTAGAAGAGTCCGGTGAAAGGGCAAGAGTTTTTGGGCTTCGGCGGGGAGAGAGAAATTCCAATATTTATTCTGGGCGAGTGGCGCTTTTAGTCTAATTCGTTGCATAAAATCACTGTTAAAAGAACTCTCGAAGAGGCTTCGAGGCTGAAGAACAAACCAAGACCCGAATCGAGCCCCGTTCTGAACGGATGAAGACCCGATCTTCATTGGTATCGGGTTCAACGGCTCGAATTTGGTCTGAACAGGCAAACGCGACGATAGCGGATACCTTGAGCTATTTTGACTTTAAACTAGGAAAGCTTACCGAGCCAGAAGGATATCCCCGAGGCATTCAAGCCACAGGCTTGTGGAACGAGGCGGACGAGACGGAGGGACAGTCGGAGACTCGGCGCGTCCCCGGACGCCGCTTAAAATCCACGTCCTCGTAACTCTTGGACGCACACACGCGCGGGAGACCTTTCGGACCTGAGCTTTATTGGCGCCGGAGATTTATGCAACGTCGACATCGTACGGAGCTTCGAAAGAGAACATCGACAATCGACGTCGCACTTCGGTCTCTTTCACTCTCCACTTGAGCTATAAAAAAGAATTACGCTTCATTTTAGTAAACAAAAAAAATGCAAAATAAAAAGATTCAGGTGTATTTAGAGAAGGCGGACATTTTTCGTTAAAACAATGCAATATGAGTCGATTTTTTCGTATTTTTTTTCTTTCTATCTTTCAATTTGCTCTTTTAGTTTTTAAAAAGATTCTCTTGAAATGGATAAAAAGAAGTATCAAAAAAATGTATATATTTCTAATGCTTTGCCACATTTCTTGATTTTTTTTATTACACGGTAGAAATGAGATCATACGCCGAGCCCTCGAGATACAGCGGCAAATATTATAATAACAATATATAAATAAAACATGCGAACGAGAGGGGTGGCGGAATTCTAGAGAATTCCTTTGAAATGACGTCGTCATGAATGTTCGTGCAGCTATGAGAAAGATTTGTTTGCTTTTACTTGTGGTATTTCGGTTTTCCACTCTGTTTTCCGATTGTAGGGAAGCTCCCAATTTCCTGAGAGTCGTGAGCCCGGCGATATCGGATATCCCGCAGTCCTCTCATTCCCTTGCATCGCGCCCTCTCCGCGATCGCTGTACGAGACTGAGAATCCTCCTGTCGCTTCCCCTGTTGTTCCGCTCAACGGTTTATAGCACCCCACGCACTGATTCCCTCATCGGAAGCCACGCTTTATTGGAATTCGAGATTTCGTTGAAACGCAAAAAATAAAATATTTATTTCACAATACGATTGATGCATGTTGATTATTTTGACGGTAACATAAAATCGTTAGTCAATTCTTCATCATACCTGTAAAATTAAGAAACATTTTGTAAATATTGGCGAGACAAAAAATAAGCAAAGTAAATATGGGGAAAAAAAATAATTATAAAAAATATCGGTATATCAACATAAAAAATCGTCATCTTCCTGTAACCAATATTGCTTGTAGAATCTTTTATGAATAAAAAAAGCCCCTCCCCACATGATAATAATGTATCTAATAATTCAATTAATTTGATAACTAATTCAATAATTATGCCCTCGAGGATACGATCTCCATAATTTAACACGAGCAATATTTTTAAAAAATCTTAGTTTCTTTTTCTTTTTCAATGTAGGGATTTAATAAAATATTGCATAATGCAGTTGGAACATATGTTGAAATCTCGATGCAGTGAATATTTAACAACGAGAAATGCTTTGTTGATTAATTCCAATAGCATATTCGGAACATTCCGGTTCGATCTCTTTTCCCTCCATTTCCCCCTGCGCATGTCGTAGTTTTCCATATCGAGTAGCGCGTAATTGTAATCTCTGGCGATTATCAATCGATAAATTCCTCGTATCAAAGAACTCTTTTTCCTCGGCCAGAGGATTTTCATTTTAAATTCTCCATCCATTGAGCCATTGTATGTCGAACTCATTGATAATCGGATTACCAATTTTTATGCGAATATGGCCCTATATATAGATAGCACGACGGTACATCGGAGCGTTGCGTAATTCGAGAACGAAGGTGAGAACATGAAAAATTATCTAAATACGTGCTAATAATAAATAAACGAGCTAATGAGCTCACGAGGCGAGATGAGACGATGTATCGATAATAATCAAACAGATACGGGCTGATAAAAATTACGGGTCATTAATCATGAAAAGGATTTTGCGAGGAATGACGCACGAAAACTCATCAATGAATTTAAGAAAATTGGAGATGTTAAAAAAAGACATTGTAAGACACATTGAAGAAGCCGTACCATTTGTGGAATATTTCTTTATTCATTTATAGAAGATCGATTATATCTGAGTAAACTTTACTTTGGGAGCATCAATCGTCCTGGTTCTGCGGAACCGGGCAGAATTTCTTGATGCAGGTCGTTCTAGTACCAGTTTTATCACACGTGCACTCGTCACAGCCTTGTCTGGTGACTTTGCCCGCTTCGCAAGGTACGCTCTCTGAAAAAAAAAACACACGACCATGCAGAAATCCTTCGTGAAATGTTTCAAATATTTTTTATCGTTCGAATCGAAGGAAAAATACACTTCGATACACTTGTCTTACCACAATTATGGTCGGTGCACATTGCCCTTGTTCCGCTACCGCTGCAATAGCAATCGTCACAGTTGATCTTGAACTCCGAGAATGGTTCGCATATTTTTTTGCCTAAAACGATAAAATAAATTAAGAAAAAAACCAAAAAAATGTTGACTCAGGTACATCAAGAATGTTGATTTTTCAATTGAATCTTCTTTTTTTTTTCCGATCATACGATCATCCGATGTTTTAATGAGAAATTAAGTTATTTCACTACGTAGTTTTACGACTTTACCAGGTTTGCGAGTGCCGTCTTCGTTGTAAACACCCTCGGGACATTCCAGATTGGTGCACGTGGCATTATTACCGTCGGCCGTGCAAATGCAGGTGTTGCAATATTTGTGGAAAAGCTTGTGTGGCTCACAATTTCCTACGACGGTTTGGTTAGCCTCGCGTTTGTCTCTCGACGAAAAATCGACGAAGAAGATATTAGGATTTTTCAAGGATCCGTCCTCGTTGTAAACGCCTTCGGGACACAACTTCCTGGAGCACGATTTACTCGCGCCATCGGGATTGCAGATACACTCGTTGCAGTAACTCGCGAGGCTCTCGCCGGGTACGCATTTCACCGGATTCTCCGCTCGGACAACTGTAACAAACCGTCGAATTCGATCTATCAATGTACAATCAATTGAACCAACATTTGACGCCGTAACGGCGTAAGTTAAGATAATCGACAATGAGAAATATTAAAAACAGTTTGCTACTCGATCATAAGACCGATTCACACTCACCGGCAGCGACGGCGATGGCCAACAGCGCAAAAGCGAAATAACGCATTTTCTTGATTCTTTCGTAAAAATGTCGATCCCTCGAAGTCGATCGCCGGTGATCCAATGATTCGTTTCTGGCCCGCGTGAGAGATTAAATACCAACGACAGTTCATTGTCTCTCGTTATCTCGACGATAATCAAAAAATTATGCAAATAATATTTTCTTATCGCTTCTTCGCATTGTTCTGAGTTCGTTTAACGGGCTTCTCTATGAAAAAATCACTCAACTGATTTCGATTTACTCACAGAGGAAGCTTCGCAAATGACGTCACAAACAAAACGATGAAACGATGCGCGAATCTAGCATTTTTTTATGGCCAAATTTATTGCATATTTGAAACTCACAATTTCCGGTGTTTTCCTTTGTATCTGTAAAATTTTAAATTTTAAATATCGGACCTTCATAAAGATAAAAAAAGAATATCTTTGTAGTAACTGCACATGTCCGAACAATGCCAGAGCGATTCGTTAAAAAATGCGCGACAGCAAGCGCAAATAACTTTGCAAAAATATTTATAAATACGAATTATCGATTTGAGCCCAAATTTGAAAGTAAACATCCACAGTGCCCACTCAACTCGTGGGCAAAATCTCAGCTTTATACCTTACGTGCGCGAAAGGCAGCACGCGTAAATAGTTTTTTGATCCGAATCTTTTTATCGATTTCGGCGCGAATTCAATACCATACAACTTTTATGTTAACTCGAATTCTGCATTAAAATTCACCTGGATCGATCGCAATTTCAATAGCTATCGTGTTGATATGATTTCGTGATTTTTTTCAAGATTGGAACATTGTAAAGGAGTTTACAGAAAAATCTTGATATTTTTTACGGAATCAAACGTAAAAAAAAGTAAAAGAATCTCCGTTTGTATTCGACAAATTCGGAATTATAGCGTCGAATTGTGAGCAATTAATAAGTAATGTCTTTCTTATCGATAGAAAAAAAAACATAACGAACTGCGGCGTTATATTTATACAAAAAACCTCACGAGCATGCCATATTCGTAAACAAATTCGTCGTATCGAAGAACTCTTTTTCCTCAGTCAGAGGATTTTTTTAAATATTCTTCACCCATAGAGCCATTGTATGCCGAACTGATCGATAATCGGATTATCAATTTTTGTGCAAATATGACGTTATGTATAAATAGCACAACGGAATACTGAAGCGTAGCGTAATTTGAGAACGAAGGAAAGAATATGAAAAATTGCCTAAATCTGTGCTAATAATAAATGAACGAGCTAACGATCTCACGAGGTGAGATGAGACAATGTATCGACAATAATCGAACAAATATGGGGTAATAAAAATTACGGGTTATTAATCATGAAAAGGATTTTGCGAGAAACGACGTACGAAAGCTCCTCAATAATTATAGGAAAATCGGTAATATTTAAAAAATACATTGGAGGATAAATTTAAGTAGTCGTGTTAATATTAGAATATTTCTTTCTTGGAAAAACAGAAAAATCAATTATTTCTGATTAAACATCAATTCAAGTTCGGGAACGCACATGCCTGTGGCGAGGATCCAGGTGATCGATACAGAATTTCGTGATGCAGATCATTTTAGTGCCCGATTTATCGCAGGTGCACTCGTCGCAGTCCTGTCTGGTGACTTTGTGCGGTTCGCAAGAAACTTTCTCTGAAAAAAGCAAAAAACTTATTAATATACAGGAACCTTTCGTGAAATGTTTAAAATATTTCTTATCATTCTGGTAAAGTGCGCACGAAAATGAGTTTTTGGTAGTCCGACGAGCACTCGATTCTGTGCACTGTCCGGGCCGAATTTTTCGCAAAGTCGATTGCTCGAAAATTATTTGCTTGCTCATTGCGAGGCTATTCATTCGAAATCTTGTTACATCTTACCACAAGGAGCGTTGGTGCACCCTGGCAGTGTCCCTTCACTGCTGCACCAGCAATCGTTGCAATTGACCCTGAAGTGCGAGTTTGGCTCACACACTATTTTGCGGCAAACAATAAAATAAATTAAGAAACAAACAAAAAGAATGCTCAGCTAGGTACATCATCAATGTTGATTTTGAATTGACTTTTCTTTTGGTTTCGATCAAAACGATCGTCCGTTTTTTAAAGCAAAAAAATAAGTTATTTCACTACATAGTTTTAACACTTTACCACGTTTGCCAGTGCCGTCTTCGTTGTAAATACCCTCGGGACATTTCTCAATGGTGCACGCGGCATCTTTACCGTCGTCCGTGCAAATGCAGGTGTTGCAATATCTGTGGAAAAGCTTGTGGGGCTCGCAATTGTATACGACGGTTTTGTTAGCCTCGCGTTTGTCTCTCGACAAAAAATCGACCAAGAAGCGATTAGGATTTTTCAAGGATCCGTCCTCGTTGTAAACGCCTTCGGGACACAACTTCCTGGAGCACGATCTACTCATGCCATCGGGATTGCAGATACACTCGTTGCAGTAACTCGCAAGGCTCTCGCCGGGTACGCATTTCACCGGATTCTCCGCTCGGACAACTGTAACAAACCGTCGAATTCAATCTATCAATATACATTCAATTGAACCAAAATTTGACGCCACAACGGCGTAAGTAGTTTGCCGCTCTCGATGTTGATCCACGAGAGAAACGAAATTAGTGACAAATCGAAAAATAACGTTTCGATAATCGACAATAAGAAATATTAAATACAGTTCGCGTCTCGATTATAAGACCGATTTACACCCACCGGCAGCTACGGCGATGGCCAACAGCGCGAAAGCGAAATAACGCATTTTCGTATTTCTCTCGTAAAAATGTCGATCCCTCGAAGTCGATCGCCGGTGATCCAATGATCCGTTTCTAGCCTGCGTGAGAGATTTAATACCAACGACAGTGCATTGTCTCTCGTTATCTCGACGATAATGGAAAAAATATGAAAATTATATTTTCTTACCGCTTCTTCGCATCGTTCTGAGTTCGGTTACGGGCGTCTCCATAAGGAAGCTTCGCAAATGACGCCAGAAACAAAACGAGGAAGCGATGGGCGAATATAGCATTTTTTTATGGCCAAATTTATTGCATCTTTGAAACTCACAATTTCCGGTGTTTTCCTTCGTAGCTGTAAAATTGGAGACTTTAAATATCAGACCTTCATAAAGATAAAAAATATCTTTATAGTAACTGCACGTGTCCAAACAATTCCAGACCGATTCGTTGAAAAATGCGTGAAAGCAAGCACAAAGAATTTTGCAAAAATATTTATGAATTTTCGAATTATCGATTTGAGCCCAAATTTGAAACCAAACATCCTCAGTGCCCACTCATCTCGTGGGCAAAATTTCCGGTTTTTTCGTTAAGTGCGCGAACGACAGCACGCCTATAAAGTTTTTTGGTCCAAATCTTTTTATCGTTGTCGGCGCAAATTCAATACCATACAACTTTTATGTTGACTCGAATTCTGCATTAAATTTCACCTGGATCGATCGCAATTTCAATAGCTATCGTGTTAATATGATTTCGTGATTTTTTAAAAGTTTTGGAACATTGTAAAGGAGTTTACATAAAAATCTTGATTTCTTTTTAACGGAAACAAACGTAAAAAAAGTAAAACAATCTCCATTGGACGAATTATGAATCATAGCGTCGAATTATGAGAAATTAATGAGTAATATCTTTCTTATCGATAGAAAAAAAATCATTATAACGAGCTGCGACGTTATATTTATAAAAATAATCTCACGAGCGTGGCGTATTCAAGAACAAATTCCTCGTATCGAAGAACTCTTTTTCCGCAGTCAGAGGATTTCTTTTAATATTCTCTACACATAGAGCCATTGTATGCCGAATTCATCGGCAATCGGATTATCAATTTCTGTGCGAATATGACGTTATGTATAAATGGCACAACGGAATACCGAAGCGTAGCGTAATTCGAGAACGAAGGAAAGAATATGACAAATTGCCTAAATCTGTGCTAATAATAAATAAACGAGCTAACGATCGACAATAATCGAACAAATATGGGCTAATGAAAATTACGGGGCATTCATCATGAAAAGGATTTCGCGAGAAACGACGTACGAAAGCTCCTCAATAAATATAAGAAAATCGGAGATATTTAAAAAATACATTGGAGGATAAATTGAAGTAGTCGTGTTATTATTAGAATATTTTTTTATTAAATTACAGAAAAATCAATAATTTCGGATTAAACTTCAATTCGAGCGCATCAATTGTCCTCGTTGCGAGGATCCAGCGGATCGCGACAGTATTTCGCGATGCAAGTCGTTTGAGTACCCGATTTGTTGCAGGTGCACTCGTCGCAGCCCTGTCTGGTAACTATGCCCGGTTCGCAAGGAACTGCCTCTGAAAAAAGCAAAAATCGAATTAACATACAGGCACCTTTCGTGAAATGTTTAAAATATTTTTCATCGCTCCAGTACGGATCGAACGAAAACAGTCCAACGAGCACTCGATTCTGTGCACTGTCCGAGCCGACTTTTTCGCAAAGTCGATCGCACGAAATTTATTTGCTCGCTCATTGCGAGGCTGTTCCTTCGAAATCTTGTTACATCTTACCACAAGAATGGTCGGTGCACATTGCCAGTGTTCCGTCACCGCTGCACCAGCAATCGTCACAATTGACCTTGAAGTGCGAGAATGGCTCACACACTTTTTCGCCTTAAACAATACAATGAATTAAGAAAGACACAAAAAAAAGCTCAGCTAGGTACATCATCAATGTTGATTTTAAATTGACTTTTCTTTTGTTTTCCATCGAAATAAACGTCCGTTTTTTAAATAAGAAAATAAGTTATTATATTACGTAGTTTCAACACTTTACCAGGTTTGCGCGTGCCATCTTCGTTGAAAACACCCTCGGGACATTCCAGATTAGTGCAAGTGGCATTTTTACCGTCGGCCGTACAAATGCAGGTGTTGCAATATTTGTGGAAAAGCTTATGGGGCTCGCATTGGTCTCCGACGATTTCGTTAGCCTCGCGTTCGACTCTCAACGCAAAATTCTTGAGGAAGCGATTGGGATTCATCAAGGTTCCGTCCTCATTGTAAACACCCACGGGACACAACCTCCTTGTGCACGATTGACTCGCGCCATCGGAATTGCAGATACAGTCGTTGCAGTAACTCACAACGCTGTCGCCGGGTACGCATTTTACCGCATTCTCCGCTCGGACAACTGTAAAAAACCATCGAATTCGAACTATCAATGTACATTCAATTGAACCGGAAGTTGCCCCTGCGACAGCGTAAGTACTTCGTCGCTCTCGATGTTGATCCACGAGAAAAACGAAAGAAGTGAGAAAACGGAATGAGAATTTTCCGATAATCGACAATTAGAAATATTCAAAACAGTTGACGCCTCGATTATAAGGTCGATTCACTCACCAGGAGTTACGGCGACGGCCAGAAGCGCAAAAACGAAATAACGCATTTTCTTTTTCTTCCTTAAAAATTTCGTTCTCTCGAGTTCGATCGCCGGTGATTCAATGATTCGGCTCTGCCTCCCGCGACCGATTAAATACCAACGACACACTCATTATCTCTTGATAACTCGACGGTAATGACAAGATTATGCAAATTACATTCTCACGGCACTTTTTCACTTTGTTTTGAAGTCGTTTACCAGCCTTCCCTGTGAGAAAATTACTCCACCGACTTCAACTTGCTCGCGGAGGCAGCTTCGTAAATGAAGGAAAAAACAAAAAGGGGAAGCAATGCGCAAAGCTTGCATTTTAAAAAATGGCTAACTATATTTCAAAGTATGTTTAAACTCACAATTTCCTGGGTTTTCTTCGTAGCTGTAAAATGACAGATTTTAAATATCAGACCTCGTAAACATAAAAAAGAATATCCTCATATTAAAATATTCTTAATTCATTCAAAAATATTCATAACTTTTGAATGATCGATTTGGACCCAAATTTGAAACCAAACATTCTCAGAGTTCACTCACCTCGTGTGCAAAATTTCAGCTTCATGAATTATGTGCGCAAACGGCAGCACGTCTAAATAGCCACACACTCGAAAAAGTGAAATATTCATAACATCCGATCTCTTTATCGATTTCCGCACAGATTCAATACCATACAACCGTTGTGTTTTCTCGACTTCTGTACTAAAACTCACCTAAATCCATCGGAATTCGCGACAACTATCGTGCTAACATAATTTTGTGATCTTTTTTAATCTCCATTTATATTTAATAAATTTGAAATCGTAGCATCAGATTATGAGGAATTATGAGGAATTGATAAGGAAATGGCTTTCTCATCGACACAGAAAAAAAGTCATCATAACAAGCTGCGGCAAATTCGAGCATTGCATATTCGAAAATTGAGGTACCTTCAACAATTGTACGAAGTTTGTAACTTTGAAAAACGCTTGATCACCCTTTAGGGGCGTGCTGCGCATCCGTTTTTTTCTTCTCCGACAGGAAGCTATCCCCGCGTATTTACCCAACGCACCCCATGGCGCCCGGCATATGACTCGTCGGTACCAGGCTCGATTCGAGAGCATCTCAAACACTCGAGTCCCTATGCGAATGAGTGCTTCTCCCTCGATCGATGCGATTGCGCCTGAAACAAGATGAATCCAACTGTTACGCAACTGGCTAGCAAGAGAATCCAACCCAATTCAACAGCATTTATTTTTTCCCTCCATTGTTGCAATCGTGTTTCTTCGTCAACTCGTCTTGGCTCACGAGGCTAAAAAAATAATATCGAAATTGACACAGCAGTTGCAGAGAATCGAGCGCCGTTTCGTGAGCAAATCATCAATCAAATATTTTTCAAACGCAAACAAAAAAGCCTACGCAATCCTCGGTGTCGGTTACTAATAACCGGTAACGCATAGATTTTTTTTCGCCTCGAACGAGTCTCTCGAATACAAAGAATGGCTCCAATTTTGGATATTTGAGAAAGAGACTGGAATAGATTTTTCGAATAACAATGCGATCGCCCGATTCAAAGCAAATTCGAACTACAATAGATGAATTAAGCTTATATTCATTAGCAACTTACATAAATTTCCAGTTCGCCGATCGCCATCTGCGCCAATAGTTCACAGTTGTTCGTCACAGTTGGGCTCGCGTCGCGTGGCCATGGGCGGAGTGAAGCCTTGAGCCGACGTACAGCGATATGTGGCCCAGACGAAATTCGTTAGTCCCGCGGAATCGTGACGTCGCTGTTCACGGGTGTGATGACGGTGGTTGCGGTGACGGGTCGAAATCGTGACCGGATAGCGCGGCGATTCGTTCGTCCGGGGACCATAATTAATCCCCGGCAGTGTGCCAAAATCATGGTACGGTGAGGATTCTCTCGCGAGAGCCGAGCGAGCAACAGCAGCGAGGCACATCAACCGGGGAATCGCGGGAGCATTGGGAATCCCGTCGAACGCGGAGGACTCCCGGCAGGATGAGAGGCGATTGGCACGCGCGCACGCCTCGTCTCTCCTATTGCTGGCGTCGCCAGAATTGTCGCGAGAGAGAACGAACGAGGGATGAAACGCGCGCGGGCGAAAGGGGTGGATATCGCGGACATAATCGGAGCAACGGAGACGGAGGGGGGGTAACAAGGCAGATAGAGAACGCTTGCCCGTGACTTGACAGGTGGCGGTTGGGAATCGACACCGCGGCAATCCCTACGAAACGAGCTAACGAGCTGTCAAATGTCTCGCGGCCGAGCGCGCGCAATAATTCCGTCGGCGGGCTCGCTGCATCGACGGCCTATATCCCACTATCTGCCCTAGGTGCCACCGCCGATTTTCGACAGGAACAAACCCAACGATTTCTCCGCGTCCGCTCGCTTACAATTTTGTCAATGTGACCCGGGCCAACGACGGCATCACCGTCCGATTCGCCGACACTTCGAATCGTCGCGAAACCAAATTTTACGCCGCATATTCCCCGATGCTTTTCACCATCGACAGCCAACATCGCGGACAAGCCGGCCCTTTTTTTCCTCTTTGCTTTCCCTGATTCGATGAAAGTTTGATGATGTAATTCTGACGATTTGAAGCCCTGACAAATTTCCCTTTTTTCTCTCACAAAGTATGGGGACAAAAAAATTGTTTACTGGAAGATTTTGAAGATCCTCGGAGCGACTGGAAAATATAATGTAAGAGTGAATGGGATGCGGCAATAAAAAATTGAAAAGGTCGAACATCAATAGAATATCGGTAGATCTAAGCTCGACATTTTCAAGCTATTCTATTACAGCTTCCAATGATGCACAACTCTTTACGAGTTTTCATTTCGGAGTACATGGAAGAACGTCCCCTGCCTTGCAGTCTACTCAGAAGTCACTGAAAAATCAATGAAAGTAGTTTTATTCCCCAATAGAATAATGGAAAGAGCATATGATTGTTTGAGAAGGTCGAGCGCGTAATCGCGTTGACTATTATCGAGCCTAGAAGACCATCTCTCAACCCTACGGAAAAATCGCACGCGCGGCTTATCACTACACAACGAAGAACACAACGAAAGCTGAAACGATCCGGATTGCCCGTATCTTATCTTCGTGCAAACAGAATGTGAAAAAATATAAATTTCGACTCTGTTCCTTTCCCCAGGCGCAACGGTGATTGAGGGACCAGCAGGAGCGCGAGGTGTTCCGCGCAGTGATTCGTCGTATCGCGATAATGGCCCCTGGTGAACCAAAGTCCGAGGCACGGCTCGGGACGCCTCCCCCTCCGAAAAAAACGTACGAAGGAAGAACGTACGGCAGGTGCTCGTCTTCGCGGGGCAGCTGCAATCACGATCGTACCATCTGCCGCGCTCGGGATGCAACCGCGTCTACCTTTGCCGAAACCGAGAGCCTCTCCCCCCCCACGCTGCTCCGACTTATTTATCCTCTGTTCTTCTCGGTTCGACTACGTGGAACGTCGATGCCCCGAAGCCCTGCCAATTAGATCCTGTCGAAAACACGTGCCCACGCGCGCGCGCCTGTTCAACGGATGCACCTTGATTTTACGACCCGTTGATGTTGCTTTTTTTATGACTATCTGCTTTTTTTCTTTTTCATAAGCGAGATATCGCAACTTCGCCTCGCCCCCTTTATGGTTCTGCTCTGATTTCGAAAGAACCGATCGCCTTGTTTTTTATCGGCACACCTTTAGCAACAGTTGGAGGACGGCTTGTGCGTTGAATTCCCAACTGGCATCGCATGTCGATGATATTGACGCGGAGCGTTTATTCTGGGTGCATCCCATGAAGATAATGTTGCGGAAATTTTCTGTCCGCGAGAGAACAATAGATCCTAATCGGCGAGCGATCTAAAAAAACCAACATTATTATACACTACCTACAGCGATATTTTGTCCTATGAGTTACTAATGATTTTGCTAAAACTCGGAAAGATCTACTTGTATAATTGCAAAATAATTCGTCTGAGTTCGAGAAGCAATCGCCGCAATCTTGAGAACAAAGTATCGAAATAGTGACTTTCTGGAAAAAATAGTGCAACCAAAAGGAGCATCACACACGAATTCATTATAAAAAATAAAATGACGTGCGTTTTTGGCGCGATTTTCACTTTATGAGGAAAATTTGTTGTTCGACCGTAAAGCCAGAACTTAGGGGATCAGCGTGGCACCTATGGACTTCTGAACTGTATTTAATGAATTCATTAACCCCCGTTGATCCTCAGAACATATTGCACGAATATTCAGATGCGTGTTTACGGCGAATTTCCTCGTGTACGGGTGAGGGAGAGAGACGGGAGAAGAGATTTTCGGCTTGCTGAATATTCTACATCGCGCGGTATAAGCGCCGTTCGACTATTCGCATATGCAGGCAATATGATACATTGTTCTCGGAAAAGAGGCTTTTCGTTAACGGATTTCCAACGGCGCAGCGAGAGAACAACAATTTTTTCGACGCATTCAATTTTTTCATTCCTATTTTTTCAAATGGTTTTGTGTTAAAAAAAAAAGCTGTAACGCGCATTCCCAAGAGTAAACATTTTTATCCCGACACGGATTTTTATCCTCGCCTGTAAATACTAATAGCCCACACGCGTTTTAGCGGAGCCACGATATTTTTAACTCATGCGTTTTTAATGTTTCATGTTTTTTTATTTATATTTGTTCTGGCTTGAAAATGAATATTGAGCACGCCTCAAATAACTATAATCACCGAAATTGGCGACGAGGAAAATAAAAATGCGCGACCAAAAATTCCCGCTTTCGTTGGGCCCACGAGGAATTGAAGCGATTCAAAATACCCGGCCTCTTGACTGTAAACCCACCCAGAGTCAACGACATCCAGTCCGAAATTAATTTTTTTAAGCGATGAAATTTCGGTATTCACCGGAAATATAATATGTGCACTTCGTTCGTTACTTCGACACTAGGATCCTATTTTTCGGCGAGTCCTTTCTTAAAGCCTGATGCCAAAACTTTAAAAACCCTTGAAAACTGATATAGTATCAGAATTTCCCTTTTTTCTTAGACTGCACAAATTTCCCGCGCCGCGAAATGGTATTGGGCGAATCGAGAATAGGACGGCAGAAGCTTATTATCATGATTACTATGGACATGTTAATGGGTAAACAGTCATGAATCTAGTAGACATCGTCTAGACGCTCAAGGTCTGACCCGATGAGCGGGTATTGTCCGAGGGTAAGTCGGGGGTGAGAATCGCTGTTCAAACGAGGGAGGCACGCATTGAGCAACTTGAGTGCTATGCAACATGGTAAGGACATCTCACGCTCAACGCAGAAAAACAGTCAGATACTTGACGAGTTTCTGCATCGTCGTGATGCGACGAAACCCAAAAATGGGATTAAGGGAAGATAAAATACCGACTGTTGGTAATTAAGGATGTAATCAACAGTTTTCAGACGCCGTAAAATTGGAAAAGAAACTAAGTTTCATGAGCGAGGAAACGATGATATTCTGCGTCGTCGGGCTCGTTCGGTAAACACGCAACAGAAAATGGAGATTAAGGGGATGTATAATACCGACGGTTGGTAATAAAACTTCAATGAACGGTTTTCGAACACCTCACAGTTTGAAAATAACTGAAAGTTTCAGTGACTTAATTACTGAAATCCGCGTCCGATGACACTCAGCGAATTTCTCAAAAGCCTACGATTTAGAAAAACCATTTATTGCAGGTTTTTCTCCTGACTGAAGTCGGCACAAGGTGGTCGAATGGGAAAGCGTTTCGCGTTGCTGACTCTTACAAGTCTTTAGCCAACTTACTGGCAGTCGATAAGCGGACCGGCATATAATGAATTATACGATAAAAATGATAGTTTTCAGGAAACTGAACTTTCTTTTATCTATAGACAAGAACGTATTGGCGAAGGTAAAATAGAAAAACCAAATTTCATATGGATGAAATTATTCAAATAAAGGTTGTTCGCGTTAAGGGCATATAGCAGAGATTCCAATGATAACAACCCGCATTTCTTATTGTCTCCGACCCGGTATCTCTGATGTCTAAAAGCAAATTAGACTTTTATACGTCTACTTAGTTACTTCGAAAAACTAATTCGCTTTTGGTCATCAGGGCAACCAATTCGAAATAAAAATCGAAAATAGCGATTTTGTTACCGACTGAGTCTGTGTCTTATGCCCTAAAAAATAAATTTATATACTCGACGAATCGCTATAATTCGTATGAATTTTGTACACCAGTCGTCCCAAAAAATTTGGATGCTTTGTTTTATTTGAACGATGCCTGTCCGATAAAGACGGCGGCGAAAATGATCGGCCGTAGGTATTTTTTTTCCTGTATTTTCAAGGAGCCTCACGAGGATAACATAGAACGTACGAATTTGAAGGCTTCGTTGAAACAATGCATTGGTGTATTTTTCATCCGTTTTTTTTCGGCAGCTGCATATACATGTCTAAGTAGAAAATCCTCCCATTCTGTCGTTAAGATTCGCCGAATTTTTGTAACTACTAAGACAAATTACGGTTTTATCTCGATTACTAATCAGGCGTTGTATTAACTTGTCAATCATTTCCCCAACGTCGCGGGGTTCGTAAATATTTTACCAAGAAACATCGCTGATACTGGGTATTTCTAACTACCGCGTTCGAAATTATTCTTTCGAACGCCCTTAAACTCGATTGTATAGTATTGTACCAAACCAGGTCTATGCAGTTTTTTTCTTCTTTCGAACGTCGATGCGAACATCGATAATATTTTTTTGTGTCAGGGATTTTTGTTTATTCTTTTTTTTTTCGCGCATGTCTAGCGAATGAGCATTGCACGGATAGAGACGAAATAAAATATTGTGCTGCTTTCGCACATAAGGCTGAAAGGAAATTCGGGATTAGTGGGTTAATATCTTTAGTTTAGTACGTATCGGCTCAGTATCTTCCGGAACGACCGTCCCTTCCTTTGTCCTCGCGGCCGCCCTTGCGACGTTCCTTCGATCTGGATCTTCGCTCACGGGAACGAGAGCGACGCTTGCGATCGCGACCCCGCGATCTCGAACGGGAACGCGACCGGCCGCCTGCTCCGCCGCCTCCGCCGCCGCCGCCACCTCCGCCACCGCCGCCGCCGCCACCGCCGCTTTTGCCGCCCTTCTTTCGGCTGTAAAGATAACGGCGCAACTCACGAGAAATCGGCTTCAAGTGCATGAAGTTGCAGAAACCGGATCGCGTGCATTCCCTGTTGGAATCAAAGAAAATTACTTAATGGACAAGGAACTTATTCCACAATATCTCATAGTTGAGCCTGGGTTTTTCTTTTCCTTTGTTCAATACTCAAAAGACCATGACGAATCATCGAATCGCGAAAATTGATTGGAACGATTATTTTTTCACCGAAATATATGAATAAAGATATGTTATTCGCATTACATCGCAAAATACTAATGCTTGAATCATTGAAAATCGTTATTTGCAATAATTAATTGTCGACTTACCTGTCTGCGAAAATAATCATTTCAAAAATCGACCGAGCGTGACTAAATTTCGATATATCTGTATTCCACAAGTGACAAAAAGAAGCATTGAAATTTAATCGTTTTAGCAACCATGCGATAGACCACCACTGAAATTCTATCGGCAAGACCACGTCTGGTCTTTATTCTCGAGATAAATGATAAAATAATCCATTTTATCGATTTCCACGTCAAACTAATAATTCGTTTTCGGTTAAGCGTACCTCCACAGAGTTTTGGCAATCAGGAAAAGGATGTTCCGACTCACCCCATTTCGTATTGGCGACAGCAGGCTTCCCTGAAGTCGGTGACGGGCGATAATTCCGCGTAAACCGGTCTTCCGCCGAACCAACGATTGTTCAAATCGTTCACGGCCTTCTCCGCGTCCTCCTCGCGTCTGAACTTTATGTAGACGTTACCGACGAGATGATCGCCGAGATTATCACAAACGTTCATCTCCTCAATTTCACCGTATTTGTCCTCGCACTCGACGAACACGTCCTCAAAGAAATTGTCGTAGTGCTCCTGCATCTCCTCGTCGGAGACGTTTGCGACCACTGGAATAAAAAGGAAATTAACATATTTGATTGTATACACTTAATAATGCAATAATCGATCCAATTAAATCCTAAAAATTTTTCATATCAATCGAATTATTTTTTTATCAAAATTAATTCTTGACAAGAAATCAAAATTTGTCACATATGGAATCGTGCTGAACATTTCAAAGATTGTTGACGTACAAACAAAAATTACATATAAAGTAGTAATAAATAATTTTTTCATCAAGTTGCGTTTGTAATTATAATTAATTTGTGAACGGCGAATGAAAATGGTTTATTTGTTGAACCGTTCTGAACGTTTTGAGACTCGTTCACGTACAACAAAAAGTATACTAACATTTTTTTTTGGTTTCTTCCAAATTTGCTTTTTCATAGTAAACATTAATCGCTGATACTTAGAATCGTCGTGAACGTTTCGAGACCCGTTAGCGTACGACGAAAATGACATGTATCACGTCCGACAAATTTTTCATAACAAATAATCAATCGGACGCGAAAATAATAATGCCAATATTTAAATGTAGCCTACTATATAAATCTATATAAATCCATGTCGTTCATGAAAAATTGGCAAATGCCGGAAGACGACGGAAGATACGACAAAGTTGCGTTACTCACAATGCGATCCATCGGCGCTCTTCGCCGAGTTCTGCGGGTTGACGTAGAGATTTTGCAACAGGCACGTCTGAAATAGAAATAGAGAAAATTTTCGAATACCAGATCAGTGAAAATCGTACAATTTCCATTCTTCTTCCACTCCCATTGCTCGAATTCGGGAAGTCGCGATCGTCAACGCAACGGACGAAAAAGCATTGTTACACGATTTTGAGGTTATTGCGCGTAAGAATTGCTTACCTGGCTGAACGTCGGTTTGTTGTGTATTCGCGAGCATCGATCGCCGTGTCGGCACGCGCCGATCTTGAAGTAAAACGAGCAATTGACTCTGAAAAGAGAAGCGAGAAACGATGAGAACGATCGAACGCGTGTTTCGGCGTGAGAGAGCTTCGAAGGAGTGAGAAACAAGCGGGGCTAGCGAAAATATGAAATACGGAAAAAACAGCGGCGACGCTTACTTGTCTTTCTCGGTACCGAATATAGAGGCCAGGTACTCAGCCATTGTCGCGAGATATTCGCGTAACTCGTTTGTCGCGCGCTTTGTCGATTCGTAATATCACACTTTTTTCACAATTGAAAGAGACTAGTGTCAAAAAACGAGATTTTCCGTCCGGTGCGCGCAAACACGAGACGCCAAGATGTCCGCCGACTCGCGACTGCCTTTCTTTCGTCGGAACTTCCGGTTGCCGTCGACAGAGGGACGGTTGGATGTTTCGATTATCGACTCTTCGAGATTCCGATTCCGACACAACAACAGTGCAGTGTTTACTTTCGGGTGCGCGAAGGCCCGTGCTCGAGTAAATAAAAACACGCTCAGTTGCGTTGCTATCGAGTGTATCCACGGGGTAGCTTTATAATATTTCGTAACAAAACAACAATGGAACATTAACAGTACAATTCTTATAGACTATGTGATTAGACAAAATATAATTCCATAGTATTTTCAATTTAACTTTGCGCTTGCTCCATCCAAAACCGGAAGACATAACATTTCGCGAAGAACGCCTCCGAAGGGCGAATGAATTGTGGGACGAGTTTATAGCAAAAGAGCCCATTAATGCCGGTGCTTCGTGTTCCACGGCGCCAAAGAGAAAGTTCTTCAAGAAAAAATCCGGAGGTATGCTACATTTTTCATACTCATTAATTGATTCTTTTTCAATAATCGATTAGCTAGAATTCTGTTTTAAATTTATCGTCCCTTTGGTTTTCAAACACACAAATATCGTTATTTAATTTATTATCTTATTGTTTTATTGTCTCGTGTATTCGTTAACCGATTTTTTTTTACCATTGAGATCGATTTCGCCGAACGGCTCGTTTATAAATCTTTTTTCTCACCCGATTACTTTAAATGAAAATAAAATGATTTTTAAATCACATATTTTCAATGTTGGACGGAAAACAAGTTGAAAAAAATGACAACATTCTTATAGACTATGTGAGTAGACAAAATATAATTTCATAGTATTTCAATTTAACTTTCGGCATTCCTCTTTCTTCTACTACCATCCTTTTTTTTAATGGCATTTCAGTAAACAAATCGTCGAAACTATACAAATGACGAACGAATTTTTTTTTTTTTCATAAATAGTTACACTTTCATAGGTGAAACAGAACGATTTAAAAAATATTTCGAGATCGATGTTCCCGCATCAATTCGTAAATTGACAGACATCGTCTCGCAATGCCGCAATTTCAACAGACTGTTTTCCAGCTTTTGATTTTTACAATGCACAACATAAACGTAACGTTCCTAAGACTCTTGTTCGGACGAACTTATTCTCCGGCGTCTTCTTTCTGGCTCGACCGCCGCGACGGCCGCGCGTCGGCGCTTCCGTAACCGATATTCGGCAACGTTAAACTCGCCATCGGACTCGCTACCGGGATCGGGATTGAATGATTTTTCGCGTATACAGCTCGCGCTCGGTGGAGCTGGAGAGTCCCGACGTGTTCTTTGTGGGTCGACCGCCGCGACGGCCGCGCGTCGACGCTTCCGTAACCGATATTCGGCAACGTTAAACACGCCATCGGACTCTGTATCGGGATCGGGATTGAGTGATTTTTCGCGTATACAGCTCGCGCTCGGTGGAGCTGGAGAGTCCCGACGTGTTCTTTCTGCCTCGACCGCCCCGATGGCCGCGCGTCGACGCTTCCGTAACCGATATTCGGATAATCCGATAATCTCGCCATCGGACTCGCTATCGGGATCAGGATTGAGTAATCTTCCGCGTATACGCCACACGCCCGGTGGAGTTGGAGAGTCCCGGCGAAAGGACGACTGACTACCCCTTGGGGGGGACCCCCAAAGGTCGTCTACCCTTTTCGATTTAACTTCTGCAACAACTTTAAAATCTTGTCATTTTTTTAAAATTGTTTTTCTTCCAACATTAAAAATATGTAATTTGAAAATCATATTATTTTTATTTGAAGTAATCGGGCGAGAAAACATATTCATAAACGAGCCATTCGGCGAAATCGAACTCAATGGTAAAAAAAATCGGTTAACGAATATGACAATAAAACAATAAGATATTAAATTAAATAACGATATTTGTGTGTTTGAAAACAAAAGAGATGATAGAATTAAAACAGAATTCTAGCTAATCGATTATTCAAAAAGAATCAATTAATAAGTGTGAAAAATGTAGCATACCTCCGGATTTTTTCTTGAAGAACTTACTCTTTGGCGCCGTGGAACACGAAGCACCGGCATTAATGGGCTCTTTTGCTATAAACTCGTCCCACAAGTCATTCGCCCTTCGGAGGCGTTCTTCGCGAAATGTTATGTTTTCCGGTTTTGGATGGAGCAAGCGCGGCTTTCCGACTTTTTAATAAAAAAAAAACATTAATAGCATTTACTGTGACAACGGCACAGTATTTGACGATATATAACGAAACAGAATTTTTGTATTTGACGATTCTTACATATAGCTTCTAAAGTCCATTTTCGGTTTTTCTGGCGCCTCGGGGATATTTTTTTCCTCGTGTCGGAGCAGCGTTCGTTCCAGGTTTCGTCCTCAGTCGGTGCCAAGTATTTCTTTTTATTTGCGTCGCGAAGCACGTGCACTATAATTTTTTTGAATGAAAATAAACGATCACTAATTAATCTTGAGTAGAGTTAAATTCATTTGAAAAAATGTGCATCCCCATTTCTCTAACACATGAATAAATACATAAATAAATAATAAAATTTTCTAATGTAAATGATAATAATAATCGTCAACTGATTAATCACTCACGTGATTCATTACTCGAGGCGTCGCTGAGATCGGCCTCGACGCTCGCAACTTCCGTCAATTCTGGGATCGTCGACGGTTTTTCGAGACGGTGTACGCCGTCGACTCGGCGTTTCTTCGGTGACTCCGATACTCCGAGATTCCGGTCAATCCGCAAAAGCGATTCGTTCGGATTGTATATGTCGGAAACGGATGGTAGACGTTCGCGTATACTCTCCGGGGACTGTGTGCGATATTCGAGATTTTCAACAATCATTTGTTCCGCAGGAAGTTCTGGCGCGTCAAACACAAGAGTTGTCGGACCAACGGTGCGCCATTCTTCGGAATCATCATCTCCATTCCGCCACTCGCACTCGTGTCTATTCGTGTGCCATGACGCCGTTAGTATCGACGATTCCGACGACGAGGACGTCGGCGATTTCGTAGATTTTCTCGGCGCGTCCATCGACGACGACGGTGCCGGCGCTTTCTTCGATTTCTTTGGTGCGCCGATCGATGACGACGAAGACGACGATGACGGCGATTTCCTCGATTTTTTTGGCGCGCCCATCGACGACGGCGATTTCCTCGATTTTTTTGGCGCGCCCATCAACGACGACGATCTCGACGATGTTCTCAGCGCGCCCACCGACTTCGACGATTTTTTCGGTTTTCTTGGCGCACATGTCGACTTCGACGGCTTCTTCGATTTCGACGACGCGATCCCCGAAGACGACGGTGTATCCAAGTTCAGCGACTGGATCGTCGATAAACCAAAACGCGGCGTAAGTGTTTCAGAACTTTCTGTAGAGCCCCACGGAGCCTCCATCGTGATTTTACGCCCACTCATTTTATTTCTTATTCGTTTTTTTATTTTGAGAAAAATTCAAATTTAAATGAAAATTTCACGAATATTTGGCACCGCCCGACGACCAAACGTGACGAAACAAGAAGAAAAACTTGCTATTTTTTTTGTACCAATGATTTTCTCTTATTATCAATCAAATTTCCATCTTTCAGCGACTTTCAGCTGTGAGCGAATTTAATGATATTCTCTTTGAGAATTTTTGTATTTCGGATTTTTGGCACGCTTGAACGAGTACGCCGATAATCAATTCAATTGATCGTTTATGGAGAATTATTTCCCATTAGCCCATCGTTCCCGGAGATCGCGGAGCAACTGAAACGCTCTAAAAGCCAGCGAAGGTACCAAAGACGAACAGGCAGACGAATGTTGTGATTTTTTTTCTTCTCTTCCCCAAGCTTGCGAATTGTTGTCTCGGACTTGCCCAAGCAAAAGAAACGACACAATATTCGGTGTAACAATGAATGTTATCATACAACATTCCGCCGTGAGACCCTTTCAACGAAACACATCGAGATATCGAGCGTCTCGAACGGAATTCGAGCGGAATAACGATAATGAATATATTTTCGCAGAATTTGAACTCTCGTCGATACAAATCTCTGAGACTTATATTCGACTTCTCGTCTTACACCGGCAAATTAACCGGACTGAAAATTACGCGTTAAATTCGATAACAAGAAAACGAAGCAATTCGTTGAGGCTTACTTACGATTTTCACCCAACCACTCATTTTCTCTTCCTTAACAAAAGCTGAGATCACCAATAATTTTTTTATTTCTCTCAGCGATCAATTAATTTTTTATTCTATCTTGAATTCCCTGAACTCTCGTCTTTTTTTGTTGAATGATTCTATCAGCGTTTGATTTAAAAAAATTGCGATAGTAGTGAAGGTAATACGATAGTAATAGTATCGATGGAGGTACAGACGATCGCTGACGCGAATGACGATTCCAAATCTCGCATAAACGTGTTCCCTTTGAGGCGATGATTCACCGAGACTCTGCCGAGCGATAGCGCCCGTTTCATACATATAGATGTAAGGATATCGGTCTATAATTTACATAGGGATTGTTGCAAAACGGAGGGGGGAAAATAGAGGCCGCGGCGGGCGGGGGAGTGCGTCCGGTCGGGAAACGTCGCAGCTTGAGCGTCGAACCCCTTTTCACCTCATGGTAATTGATATAATGTTATATGCTACGCTCGGGGATGGTCACTCCGTCATAGCGATGATGACTCATGCACACTTACGTGCATGTGTGTGTACGAATTTTATTGATTTTCGCCGGTAACGAATTCACAACGACGATGACCAGACGCGAATTCACATCGTCTCCGCGTTACGTAAACCACGTCGGGCTCTTAGAAAATTTTCATAGTGACTTTAAAGAAACACACACTTTCCATTTGCTCCGAGATTATATGAATATTAAAAAAAAATTGGGTGGGTAGAATCGCGTTGATCGTCAAATTTATATTAGAACGAACGCGTGTTCAAATATTTATAAACAGATTTAAATTATCTCATCAACTTCTCATTAAAAAGAAATTCGCAATAGAGCGGTACTTGAAGTCAAAAAATTATTCTCGGCCACAAATTATCAGTCATTTTTAGTCTCGAGATTCAAACAGTTCTTATTATATATTTTTTTTTATTACTATAAATAAATTATGAATTTTTCACAATGATGGGAATTTAAAGGCAAATAAAGGCTGATAAAATTTCACGAAGCGAACTACCTACAAAACCGAGAATAGTATTTTTCTTTATTATCCAGTTACGAAAAACAGAATAATTTTGCAGGAAAAATTTAAAAATATAAAGCGATGCGTTCCGCGTTTCGCACAATCAACGAAGCATGGCGAATCCATCGCGCACACGTGTTTCGCATTTCGCATTGAAAACCAGAGCTGATCGTAATTCAATTTCGCGAAATATCGTGCAAACTTCCGAAAGTCATTATCGCGGTTTGTTTTCGGAGTGCAGAAGTTTGTGTAAAAGTGAAGAGTTTTTATCTCGGCAATTCTGGAGGATGGGTTGGGGGAGGACGGCGGGAAGATGAGTAATACGAGTGTATCGAATATCGCGGAGGTGCTGTTATCTGTATCTTCGCGCGATTTGTCGTACTCACTCTCGCGAGTAAGTGACGCAGCCCGCCGGACGATTCACGATATTTCGGAGTGCTCTTCAAGGTTTTATGACTAAACGTCGCGTTTTTTTTTAATAATAAGTTGCCGCAATTTTATTGAAGTAATAACGAATGCTCTTTAATCTCGGCAAATAATACGAGTCTCGTGGATTGAGTCCGTTCTGCCTTTTGCAGGCTACAATTCCAATACTGCACCGCGTATCCATATCGAAACTCAACAGACATGTTGCTATCATTCCGTCGTATCCATTTCACTACAGAAAAGCCAAAAAACGTTTATTTTTTGCCAAATAGTGTCTCCAACGAAGACACAGGTTCGCAGAACCAAAAAAAAATCGTTACCGTGTAATAAACAAATGATAATACGAATGATAATTTACATTCGAATGTAAATACGATTCCAGCACACTTGCGCCGATGTTTTTGTTCGCCCGAGTTTCCTCAGATACGAACGTCTCTGCGGCTTTCTTTCTCGTATTCACACGGCAAAATAAGGCTTTCTCGCACGTGTCCGATGCTCGCACGAAGGCTTCATTCATAAATACTAAATAGATTCACTCTCGTGTGTCTGTGCATTTTTTCTTCTATGTATTCCTCGTGGAAACACACAAATAGATTTACAGATATAATACGTTAACCGCGCGTTATAGGTGTCGTCCCGTTTCGGCAGAGACCGGAACAGTGCATGCGATCGCACGATCTTCCCGAGAAAATCTTTCACAATAGTGGCGAATACCGCCGGGCCCTCGTTTTCCCAATCTCCGAGAGAAAGAGCAGAAAAAAAGAGAAAGAAACGTATTTGGTAGTCGCGCGAAGATTAAAATGTGAGGGAGGAAAAAAAATGGTTCGCACGGCGAATATCACCGGCGTCGCTGGTGTTTATCCATTCAATGGGTTTATAAGTCTAGTTTCGGTATGCAAGAGAACACGCGGCGGCATTTCTCTGAGTAACAGAAACACTTTATTGTGATAACAATACAATGGTGGATGAAAAAATATCGAGGACACGAGTTTCAAGGTGATCGAGATTCAATTAAGTTTCTTCGCAAAATAGAACAACGCGTTGGAGTGAAGAAAAAGTTTAAACACCTTTCGTTTGTGAGGGAAAAAATAAAAAGTTGACGTTTGGCTTAACGCAACTAAACAATCCGGAATATCGAATGAAACCTCAAAGTTTATTGCACACATCTCTCCTTCTCTGTCGAGCTTGTCTAAAGTTAGAAAGAAATGTTTTTGAATCTCAAACAACAACAAAACAATCTTTAGAGTATGAAACATGTTTTTTATACGGAGGGACGAGGTGTAGCAGCGCGCATGCGCGTGTCTCGCGGGGTCCGGAATCCCGGCTCCGCGGGGAGGTCAGCCGTCAAGCGCCAGCCGCAGCAGCAGCTGAGCTCACTTTTTAGTACACGCGCGTTTGCCGCGAAGTAAGGACGTTCCCGCGTCTCCGCGACTGTTTCTCGCATTTCCCGATTAAAAAGCAACAACATCGAAATTTCCAACTCTACGAATTGTCAAAGAAAAGTCAAGAGCCGAATACTCGAAGAAACAAAAAAACTCACCAAGTCGTATTCGCAGTAAAAATAAATCTTTCATCCACATTTAATGTAATTTTCTCCGTGTCTCGCGACGTTTCAACAATAAGTTTCGATCTCGAATGAAACGTCGAGAAAAAACTCGATCAAATTCGCAATATTCGGTCGCGAAGATTATCCAGTTTTGACTGCGTGGTCGAAAAGAAAAAGGACATCGAAAAAAAAGAAAAAAACAATAGAAAAGAGGGACATTACGTCGCACACGTGAAAGTCGATC
Organism: Ischnus inquisitorius; assembly: GCA_963924025.1. Classification (NCBI taxonomy): domain Eukaryota; kingdom Metazoa; phylum Arthropoda; class Insecta; order Hymenoptera; family Ichneumonidae; genus Ischnus; species Ischnus inquisitorius. Next base: position 9,421,843 of record OZ001246.1, read on the forward strand.
GATATATAAACCGTTCGGGTGCGATACCACGTGGCCGAAGGTCGCCAAGCAGCGAGTGTGCGAAATAGTTGCACATACATAATATCGAACGCGCGCCGTCTCACCTCCAGGCGAGAAGCGTCGATACGCCTTGGCCTTGAAAGTTGAGACTCGAAGATTAAGCCCGAAGAGGCGCGCGACGGAAAAAACAATAAGTTAAAAGGATCACCGACGAGAGCGAAGAAAAGGACAACTGCGCGAAGAGTCAGAGAACATTTTTCACACTCGGAATATCGAACGACACTTCGTTAGAAAAACGAACTCGGACATTGAGAAAACATAAACAAAACAGCAGATTTTTGACGGAACAAACGAACGAGATGCCTGCGGACGCCGAACTGAGCACTCTTCTCAACAGAAGACAACGAATAAACGACGAACTCGAGGAGGGCAAAGACGTCAAGAAACAATACAAGTTCGTCAATGTTTTCACGGAATTTCACGATCTGACGAGGCGAGAGATCAAGCAGTACGAGCAAACGTTCAATCGGTGAGTTACGATAACCGGAAAAACATTCGCGCAATTTTATTTTCACTCTCTCTTCTTTGTCGATTTAGCTGAAGGATACATTTTTTTAATAATTAAAAAATCGACTGAGTACGATCCCGAACACCGGCATTATCGACCTATAATCGGACCCTCAAAGTCACTTAAAAAAACTTGTCGATCGTGTCAACACTTTCCCGAAGTGCCCGGATACTTTCTTTCCCAAAAAAAATCCACGATCTCACTTCGCGTGAGAATTTTTTTTTCACGAAATATTCGACGAAATTTCCTTTTATTCAAAATGATACAAACAGTGACTCGTAATATGCAAAGTGGTCCATTCTTGCGCTCGGTAGACATTTTTTATTATCATTATTTTTTTATTGTAAACTTTTCGCTATATTATTGTACTCGGGTTATTCGCATCGAGTTCGCTCGTCAAATATGGTTAGAGACGAAAAAGGCCCGTGACTCAAGAAGAGTGAACGATCGGTATACGGTTGTATACAAAGGAACGATCCTCGCGCTGTATTTTCCGTAAACCGATCTTTGTCCTGCGGGTTCGTCGTTTCGCGCGCGCACGCACGCACGCAGGCACGCACACACATCGGGACGTGATCCTGGGAGTCGGTTTTTCTTTGTCCGAGCAAGTGCTGCTGCTGCGTGTCCGGTTCGAGGCTCTCTCTCGATATCTCGCGATCATTCTCTCGTTGTGAGCACGGAGGCACAACGAGGAAACATAAAAGCGCGAGAATGAGGTATACGGAAAAGGACGTCGCGAGTATTCATCGTTTTCTTGGAAAAGTATCTATTATATATTCATTCATCTTCTCCCTTCACTCCTCGATGGGAATATTTTTGTTTACATCGATTTTAAAACGATGAAAAAAAGAATTTATCGGATAAGTCTGAACAATAATCGTTCGCATCTTTTTTACTGTGAGAGACGCGTTCGCACGCAAGAAGCGATGTCGGGAAGACCGATGGAAAATAAAACGTGCTATTTTCTTCGATAAAAAACGGTGTCAATCGTAAGTTCAACGCTGCACGGAATCTACACCTGGTCTGCATCGACTTTTTTTTATAATAAGACGCGCGGACAAAATGAAAATAAAAAAATAGGTGATTATTTTCCTACAAATATTATTCTCATTATCAGAATTCGTTCGAATAATTACAATAATAATAACGGGAAATCATATACGTATCCATAGATAGATCACGCACATTGAAAAACAGGATTACTTTCCATTTTCATGCTGCGTCGACGCGATTGCACTTATCACGGGAATTGTTTTGTCTGCGCGTTCGACGTTGTAATCTCGTCCGTTGAAGACGACACTGCGACGAGATAAATAGGAATATAAATAAATGTACGCGACATTTCGACGGTAGAAAGTCGTCGTCATTTCGCGACCGAAATGTTCATAATGATAAATTCAACATCCGAGCGGAGTCGCGCGGTCGGGAGATAAATTCTCTCTTATTAATCGACAATGTTGACGGACTCTCGGACGGTGCGTGTGATGCATCGACGCCCGTTCGCGACGCGCGCGCTTTTCTCTCTCGAAAACTTTCTCTGCAAATAACAGGTGGACATTGAACTGACTTATATTTATTAATTTATCGAATTGATGAGACAATTCCATTAGTAAAAAAAATTAATAAAATCAAAGAACTATGATTTTTGGGAAAGTTATTGTTTCGTTATGGAAATAACTCCGACGAAACGGAAAGGCGTTACGCCCAAAATTTTTAAATTTTAAATGGCGTGAGATATGCTGTTCCCCGTCTGCTTTAGTAATCACCAAAAATGATCGACATACGAAATTCTGAAATTTTTTCAAATTTTTTTTTTCATTTTTCTTCTTTCGCGGTATACGAGCGAGTCGATCGAGGCCACGGAATAATTTAACGTCGTGGCGCGCGAGACCGCAGATCGAAAGGTGAGAGTCTTCTTGGAACGAATGAAAAATGAAAAAGAAATGAAAAAAAAGAACGAAGCTACGATTACACGGGAAACGGACCTCCTTGTCCCGTGTTTTTAAGCATTTTTCCGACTATGTAATGTAGACTTCATTTATCTTATCGCTCACGCGTCACCGTCGAAATTCGGAGATTCAGAGACGTTGATACAGCGATTAAAATCTCAGAAAGTAATCCGGAAAGAACTAACATCCTCGAGCGCGATAATTCTACAAAAGTTCTCTATCGAAGATAAGCGAGAAAAATGGTTCATATCTTCCTTTATTCATCAAATTCCCCGAAAAATATAACGCGAATCGCGGCAATATTTCTTGCAGTTTTCTTGATCGTGAAGATTAATCAAAGACTTTATTCTCAGAAAAATTATAAAATTTTTTTGTTTATGCTTCAAAAGACCGTCAGGTAATTTTCCAGTCAAAACTCTGTTACAACTTTTGAATATTCGTTATTTATCTCTTTGCTGAAAAAAAATATTGGAACAAAAAAAAGAGAGCATAATTCTTCGAGCTATCTTTATTATCGACTTGAGTGGATCGCCGCGATCGAGTTCAATAATTCTTTCGTGATTTATATCGGATACCAGTCAGAGCGTCAAACGCGTCGAAACTATAAATTTCGGTGATTATAAGAGAGGATTGAAATTGGCGAAACAATATATGGTTTGAAAACGTTAAGGCAAGGCACTTCAATTCTCAAAGTCATTTTTTTCCATGAAACTCAGAATACATACTACAAAAAGAATTTCATTTTTTTCGCACAACAACAAATTGCAACTCGCTTGCGTCGCGGTAAATACAGTTATTTTTTAATTTTTCTCGACTTCCGTGAAAAAAAAACTTTCGCTATTATCGCGACTCGCGACGTTACATTTATTTTATTTTTCCTCCGTTACAAAAATAACTATTGTTACATCACCGCGAGGTAAGGAGGCTCTGAACGATCTAGAAAAAATAAAATGAAACAAAAAAAGAAGTTCCCGAGTTGGACAATCGAAAGAGGCAAGTCTGCGTGACTCTCGAGTACGGAGGCGCGCGCGTGCACCGCTCGAGGTCGTGGCTTCGCGGAAAAATCATTTTCAACCGAGGAACTCTACGGTTTAACCTACGTGACTAATGACCACGAATTGGAGTACAAAACAAACGTGTTTTAATGCTCGTAAATTGCGTCACACTTGAGGCTTCATTGTTCGGAATCTCGGTCGCGTCAGAAATTGTTTATAATCATTTTTTTTTTGAGATAAACCAGCAGCTGTGTCGCGTCGTGGGGGAGCTTTGGTCGTTTAATGCGTCGCCAGGTAATCTTAGAGCGTTGTGACGACATAGCGAGTCTCTCGAATGCGAGGCAGGTATCACTTGTCGAGGAACAAGAAGCCCATATAAATCTTTCCCTCCCTTCATTTTCTTTCCGGTCGAAAGTTTTATGAAAAAAAGCCCCGCTGGCCAATGTGAGCTTCTCAATATTGTTCGAACGAAAACGAGAAAAAAAATTTAATAGGAAAATCCGCGAATAACGAGAAAAAGTTGCTAATGCTAAAAATTGGTTTTTTTTTTTAAATAATTTAATCCGTAAATTTGATAAAATTCGAATATTTTTACCATTCACGATCGTTACAAAATTCATAATTCGAAAGGAATAAACACCCACACCGTCAGTCGCATAAACGACGGTGATGAGAAGCCGCGTGTTCGTACGCGAGATGAGATGCTATTTCTTGTAGATCGTCGGGTTGACGACCCCCCCGGTGAGAGAGGTTTGGGTTCGTTGCTGCCGGTTCCGATTTCTGTTCGCTCTCTACACTCTAATATTATTACCACGTGAAATGGGACCTCGCGCCAAGAGCATCGTATATTCGAACGACCTCGTGTCGTTTCTTGATTCAGTCAAATCTGAGAGCACGACTTTTTAATGAGATTAAGCTATTCCAACAAATTTTCTCGAAATCCCCCGAGTCACATGCGTAAAATAACTCGAGATCAATGACACGACGAAGTTTCTCAATAATCTGACTCTCTCCAGTCACCGATCCCTCAATAGTCCTTTTTTTTATTCTCATTTTTTTAGCATTGACATTCATATGAATTTTTAAAAATTTGATCTTAAATTTTCAACAATTGCGTTAAAATATCAACTATATTTCACGAATATCTCAAACTTCAGTTTCAACTGGCTGCTATCTAATGAAAAGCACGTGATAAAAAAAATAATTATTAAGAACCCGTTTTTTTTATTTTTAGATACGTCATTTCCCGGCCGTGTTTTCCCTTTATTTTTATTTTTTACAATTTTTTATATGGGGATCCGAGTAGAAGTATCTGTTATCAAAAATCATATTGATATCCCGATAACTTTATACGGAAATAATATAAGAATTTGTGGCCGATTTGGAAGAAATGTTTGAATAGGTTCTCGTAAGAGTAGGAATAGGGTCTCGTCGGTGCTGCTGGCTTTCCACTTGTTTTTGTTTCCTTTCTCGGGTCTCTCGGGCGGTAGTCGCGAGACGCGCGCAACTATGCACTACGTGTCAAACGAACCAATTTGCACTGTCGATGTTTTCGTTTGTCCGCCCGAGGGCAGCTAAGACACAGCGCAAAGCTTTCGTTTTTGTTTTTTTTAAACGTTTGAAGCTTCGAGGATTCGATGCTTATGAACGGATTACAGCCGCGGAAGAGTATGACGCGGTTCGGGGTGCACTGAGTCGACCCAAAAATTTTTATTATCAACAGTTCGAACTCGAGTTCTCGGATCTCGTTTCGAGTGCACACCGAACAAAGTTCTCTCGCGCCCGTGTTGTTCGTGAAGTAAAATCCACTCGAGCGAGCGCGCACAACGTTCCGTTTCACGGATCAGATCACATAATCCCGAGCGATGCGGAACTCGGTGAGACGGAACGAGCCAAGCAAACTGAATCAGTTACACGTATATTTGCACCGAGCAAACCCGAGTATAATACCGAGATAGAAGTTGATTATCATGCGGTCGTTCGTTAGTACTCTCACAGTTTGGGAACGCCGGTAGGTTAGTTAATTAATTGAAAGTCACCTATGCGACTTACTGGGTCACCGGTGCGAGCGCGGATGAAAAATCTCTGATTCATTCAATCCCTTCGTTTCAATTCGTTAGTCGTTCGTTAACTTTTTCAATGCAATTTGCAGAATTGCACGGTCTATCAGAATTTTCTCTCTTCATATTCACAATTCTCGGTTTTCCGACGAATAGCAATTCTCTTTGTAGATTAGTAATTTTTTCTATCTTGAATTTCGTTAAAGATAGTCACAATTTTTTCTCTTGATGTCGGACTTCAAATCGGAACGAATCGCCGCCAGAAATGATTTTTCGACACGAGTAAATTGCGTTTGCGGAGTTCAAGGGTTGTAAAATTTCTCAAGATATTACGCACGGTTCATGAGGAACTCACCTCAAATTATACACTCTGTATTCCACTCTTGTATCCTGTTTTTCCTTCTTTTTATATCTTAACGTCAAACTTTTGCCGCGGAGATTCGTGGCGGGGACTCGTTGCGAAATTCATCGTCCAAAGCCCGAGAGAAAAAAAGTGTGCGTCCCTGAGAATACCTGACCGCAGCGTATAGAGACGACCCCCTCCTCGGTCTCTCCCTCGTTCCCGCATTGTTAGACCCCAAAGCCGCAGCGAGACCCGGTTTCAAAATAACGCTGGGCGAAAGAAAGAAAAAAAGAACAACGCGCCCGCGATACGAGAAAGAGTAGAAAAAAGTAATAGACGGGAGGTGGCCAGGAAAAAGAAAGGAAGAGAGCGAATGGCGAGAAGGTAGGCCAAGTGGGCTCGACGAAGCTCGTGTTCTTGTCTCGTTTTGCTCCTTCGTCGTCGTCGTCTTCAACTTCAAAGAGCAAAGGGATTCGCGTTGTTGGCCGCTCTTACAGAACAAGATTTTTTTTATCACTCATTGAAATTGTATAATTGGAATTTGGCACAGTGATCGGCAGGATTTCACTCTTTTTATATATTCGATTATCATCGTTACGTGGAAATATCATGATTTTTTGCTAGTTTTTGTGGAGATCGTAGAATTCAATAAAGTAGTTTGGCTTCGAAGATATTAACAAATTTTAATAATTTACAATTTTTTGTTGAAAATCAAGTTTTTAAAACAATAATTTCGATACAAACTTTGATAATATCTCCCATCCTCTGTTTCAGAAAACAAAAATAATTTTCTTCATTCTTCTACATTCTCATTTTGTTTTGTTCCTCCTCTCCAGACTTCGCTAACTTCAACTTCCACTTCTTCTTATCTAAGTTCGTCCCCCTCGTGACGACATATGTATAGAGCGTATGTTCGCCTCTTTCTGCACGGGAACATGACCAAGTGCCCGTCCGAAAGTCTTTTATGATGCGGCGAACCGCTTCCTTTATTTCCTCTTCTAGGCCTCTCCACACATTCTTTCCTTGGTTCGTGTATTCTTCGGTGCCTGACCTACTACGTTCACGGAAGCCTGAGCCTCCCCTCGCCGTATTCAGAATCCTAATAAGACCTTAAGGCGCTTTGACGACATTTTCCGTAAAAAAAATGCCGCTAAAGATATTTCCTCATGAAAGAAATTAAGCTCTTTGTTTTCGAAACTCAAAATTCCGTCGACGTGAATCAAGCAATTCTCGTCACGAAAGAATGATAAAAAACATTGATATTCGACCTCTTTTCGATCCATCAATTCAGTGATACAACTATTAATGTATGCTTGTCCGGGTCATCAATTGGGGTCCCTCCGTCCCCCCCGATGACCCTTTTTTTTTCACGTCGCCAATCATGGTCGCGCGACGCGTCTCGTTTGACAAAGTCGCACACGGATTCATTGACTTCCGACAACGAGGCGAGCGAGTGCGGGTTCGGCCCCCCCTGTGAGCGGTTAAAGTGCGTGACGCAACGCTCGCGCCCGAGTCCACGCAAACGACGTGATACATAATTGGCCGGCTCGGTGACCCCTGACCTAGCTGAGCCTCGAGTTCTCCGCCTGCGACTGCAGAACGTTTCCTGGTCCCGCGCGCGCCCCGCTCGTGTCTCGAGCTGATTGAAACTTTCTTACAAAAAAAAAGAAAACCCATCAAATCGCTCGGCTCGCGTTCCCGTCGATTGTTCGATGACGCGCACCGCGAACGCGAGTAGTCGCTCGGACGGTCGATCCGCGGATCGCCGATTAAACTGCAGCTCGAGTGGACTTTTTCGCCATATCGCGCGAGCGGTTTCGATTTACTACGCCGGACGATTATCATTCGTCGCAAGCTCGAACTACCGTTCGTCCGGGGATAATCGTTCGAGTTTTGCTTATCGAACGAATCTGATTAGTCGAGTGCACGACTGCGAGACTCGGACTTCACGCAGCGTTTACCGTAGCTAGTAGACACGTGACTATGTATCTTCTTGCCGGTCGTCTCTATCTGCTGAACACTCAAGCTAATGCACTCGTTACCGCGATTAGATAGAACGAGCAAAACCTCCGCGCGATCCTTCGTATTATCTCGGTGATTTGACCCGGAATTGCGTACATAATTTTGCACTTATGCATTCGTCGAGACATCGCTTCGGTTCGGATTTGTTTTTTCTCAGCTTTTTCTTCCTCGCGAAAGAGTCGCGGCCACTCGAAATTGTTATTCTTGGTTTTCATGATTTTCATAATCATATTTTATGCATATATTTAATTTACCGAGAAATCGAAGATTTACTTTTCTTTTCGTATTAGAACCTCGATTATCTCTCATACGATTCGTTTGCAAAGCAGAAAAATCAAAAGTACGAGTTAGATAATTTTTTAATAATGAATAATGGAAGAATAAAGTATTTGAATTATGTTGGGATTTTTTTTCCTGGTAAAATAGAGTGTCTTATGTGACTAAGCAGGAAAAAATTCGAGAGTTTCCTCGTTCGAATCGAAATTTTGGACATTCCACTATCGCGCTCGGGTATTCTAGTTGCGAATGATTCAGTACCGTTCGTCGTTATTATTCTCGCGTGATTCATGCGAGGCGCTCGCGCCCGCGCTCCATGAAGACACACGGTCGTTGTCACGCTGTGATATTTGATATAATGTACTGTACAGAACGTACACACGCGTAGTTACTGCAAAGTGTCGTCTGGCAAGCTCGATGCGGTTTCACGTTGAATGTGACGAGACTGCGTTGTACCCGACATAGGATGCGGTTTATCTCTCGAACACTTCCTGTCGCGCCGGGGGCACATAGGCTACACGGGTTTGACCGCATCTTGAACCCCACCTTTCAGGGAGAACGCCCGTTTAGCGTGAAAGTTCATTCCTCTTTCCTGTCTCGCAAAATCGTATGCCATGCTTATGGATACACCCGCATTTCGACTCTCTAAATACCTCGATGGATCCAATTTATTCGAATTTCTTTTCTCGTCGTCATTTTTTTCAAACTATCGTATTTATGAACTCTTCCGTTTGATCTGTGCGTATTACACTCGAATTTTATTTCCTATGAAATCGAATTATGAGTCATGAAAATAGTTTGGTTCACACATTCGGAAGAATCAATAAATTTAAATAAATCAATAACATAGATAAATACATAAATCTCATTAAAATAATTGATTTTTTTTTAATTAATTTATTTGTTTTCAACCGAAATACTTTCGACATATAACAAATATTTTCAGCTACACATTTTTTCTTTCACATGGGCTTCAACGATAAATTCTTTTCCAACTGTAAGGTCTGTTTGCGAGACTACGGTGGATAAATTGCCTGTTTAGTCTGCAGAATTTATATCGGATATTTCAACGTTTCTTTTGCACCGAGAGCGAAAGAGAAAAAGATTCCTTTCCAGTGACTCCCGCGCGATGATCCGCCGCTGTAACGTACAGTCGGGTGTTCGCTTGGCCAAAACCAGAATCGCGAATTTCGTATTCCCGTGCCCGGAATACACGCCCTCGTGATTTTCAACTCGCGCGGCATGGTCGCTCCGTTAACCGATACGTGAGTCGAAAAAACAATGAACGAATGTCCCAGACAGTTGGCCATGTTCGACCGCAAAGAGCTCCTGAACTCGTTGAGCCGCCTCGTTCCTGACGAGAGCGCGTTGCGCGTAACAACAACGAGTAGTGCTTTGACAACATCGGACGGTCCGTTATCGCGCCATATCGGTGCTGTTTACCGCAAGAAAAGATATTGACCGGGTTATTATTAATACGTCAGTTAACACAACGCTGGAATCGACTTATGGAAAAAGTTCTACACGTTCAAATTTTTGGGAAAATCTTTTCTTAATCCTCTTCCACATTTTTTCTTGGGAAAAAATGTCGATAACAGTTTAATTTCAACTTAATGGGTTGTTCATAGACATAATTCAGTTACAAAAAAAATTATAGTCATTATTTAATGAACCATTTATTACTATTATCAATTATTAAAAAAAATGATATAATCTTTTTAGATATTTATATTAGAAACAATATGAAAATCATTTTTAGTAATTTCGCATTTATCTATAATTAGCTTCAGAGAGGTTCATTCAATCGATAAAAAATGAGGTTGAAACAATAAATTGTAAAATATAGTTGCGATTAAACGAACGCGGCCACATGGCAAAAATCTAAATTCCGCATGGCACGGAAACGGGGTTCTGGTGGAGAAAATCGTCGCAATGATAAATCGATCAATCATCGCGTACTCGGATTCGCTTTCTGTTTGGAGAGAGAAATAGTTTACGGAGAGGCTTTGCGGGGGTGTCGATGGCGAGTGTACGCAGTTCTACGGATTGCGTGATTGTAACCGACTCCGTGCCCGGAGTTCTCAAAGCTTTGGCCAAATTTAGCTCGGCATCGACAGCGCGGCCCCGCACCGAGCGCCGGTGCCTCGTTGCGTAGTAACCTCCGGATATCCACGCGTTGCCTGGATCCGTGCTGTGGGAGGTTGCGCCGCTGCTCTGGATACGAGAATTCGGACGGCGAACTCCCCTTGCACGGGGATCTTTTCTTCGGGGTGGTCTTGCACCATTTCACTATTTTTGTCTACCCTATTTACCATCCCGAAATGCCCTTTACGAATTTACGCTTATTTTTTTTTGTAGCTATTTTTACGTTGCTTCTTTCCATGCGGGTGGTAGGTCAAACTTGGTAATGGAGTAACTCGGTTAAAAGACTCGACAGTGTTCTTTCAATCGGAAAACAGTAAACAGGGTATTTACTGTCCATCAACTTGTTATTTTTCAAAAATTGCTATAGAAAATGTTTCCTAATATGCTGGAAATCTCGAGAATATTAATGGATTAATTAATTTTTATTAAAAAAAATGTTATCGACTCCTTTTTTGTTGATTGTTTTTTTTTAAGATTCTTCCGTACATGTAATATATTAATGAGCAACTTTTAATCGAATTATTACCCGAGCAAGATCATGAGAATTTGCCGGAAGTTTACGCGGTGCGCTTCGTTAGCGTTGTCGCGTTCCATTAATACAGCGATTAAATCGGCTTTCCCACGACGCGCGTTCGCTTTCCATTCCCGCGCGTCGAAACTTCGAACAGCGCGTGGAACGTCATCGGAGAATTCGATAATACGATCCACTCACTCACTAATGCACACCTCGACTCGAGTGAATGAAAAAACACCGTTCGCATTAAATACCAACAGCGGCAGCGAACGACCGGCGACCAAGGCCGTACGTCCGGAATGCTAAGTCGATGAATGAAAGTTTTCGCGTGATTTGAATACATTGCGATTTTTAGCTCCGCGAACGAACTTACCTACGGGCGACCGTTTTAACGTAGCAACGACGATAACGCGAGTCATTGACCCTTTTTTCAACACATACTTTTGAATTATTTTCTTGTTACCCGGAAATTGTTGCTTTCAATGTTTCATAAAAATCTTTTTTCTTTTTCAGAAAAGTTAACAGATGAAAAATATTTCGTATTCCTAGTAGGAAATAATGCGTGAATAATAATTTTTTTAAATAATAAATTCATATCTTTTACTTTTTCAATGAATTTTTATAGAACAAAGAAAAAGTAGAAAATTATGATGGAGGGTTTGAAGGAAACAAATTAAGAGAAATATCATTTCTGTTTGAATTTCTCCGCCACCTCTGATTAAATTATTTCGCGTTGCGAGTTTTCTTCCCGGATTCGGCGAAAAACGCGTCATTGAGGATTACGAAATCGTTGCTTGGGCTTTTTCGTAATAACAGTCCTCTCTTTCCGTGTGCGCGGGTCTCGTTGCTTGCGGTTGCAGTTTCCGGTATATTTTGCCGCGATTCAGCATTTCCCGCGTGCCAATTCGAGACACGCGAGCACTTCATTGTAGTGCCACGATTCCCCTCAGCTACTAAGTCTGCCCAATGAATTTTCCTTTTTTGTTTTACTATCCAAATTATCGCGATTCACTCCGGCAGAATTGCTTTTTTTTTTAAATAAAATTTACCTGAGGGCCGTTAATTTTTTTCGGACTATTTATTTTATCCGCGTAAATCTTCAACTCTTCCGAATCGGGGATCAGATGTTTTAAATCTAAAACGAAATAACCCTCTCCTTTTTTCACGCTTTTCATTATTCGCTGCATTGTCTGAGCTTCCGTTATTTAAATCTCCGTTAAAAAAAAAATATATTTTCACAATAGACAATGTATAATTGTTAAGAAAATTTTAATTGCTCAGCAATGAGCGCCCACATTTTGTTTCGACTGTTATCTAGATCTCTGCAACTTGCCTACCGAATCCTTAGTCATTCAACAACTATCAAACAAGCTTGCCTCGAGAGAGAACGCTCCGAAAACGTTACGCTGTCGCCTCTTCCTATCTCTCCAATCTCTCAACCTACCGTGACTAATTAAAATAGTGCCAACTCCGCGCAAGAACTTTTCATGTAAAACATAATAGCTTTTTAAACTGCGTCCCCGCACGTTTATCGGTGATTAAAAAAAAAATGCTCTCCGACCGAGGAGCCTCGAGCGAGATTCCGACGTGTACCGATGAACATTTTTTGCTGGAATTTAAATTATTTCTCATATGCATTCGGTTATGAGAAAAATATTGGTCTGCTCCAAATTGAAATTCGATAATATCGGAAAATACGCATCCGAGTTTGTATTCGAACAGTAAAGTTTCGCCGAATCGCAAGGATTTTACAACATTGGACATTTTTAAAATTTTTTATAAAAATTGCAAGAGAATATTTCTGAAAAAAAATAATGTTAGTAAAATTTTATTATTTTCGAGAGAATATTTCGACGAGAAGAATTTCCCTCCGCTGTAATCGTTATTTATTCTTACCTCGTCGTACTGTTCAAACTGTACAAATATTGTTTCGAAGTCAATTAAGCTTATCGAATTTTCAATTATTCTCGCACTTGCCTCGTCCGCTTCAAATTGGAATTCGATACCATTGGAAAATTCGAAAAGCCACGTATGTGAATCGAAAAAAGAGGGAAAGAGACTCGGCGCATTGTTTCATCGATCGAATGCAATGTTTCGATAGCGCGAGCGGTGCAGGTATTCTATGAGCCAATATCGGAAAGTGGGCAACAATGTGAGATATCTGTGAATAAATATTTCCATACCGGTTATACAAAACATCGAGAACGCCTGTCGTATAGCGTTGCCGCTATTCCGGCTCTGCTAACGAGTCAATTATGTTGCCTTCGCGTTCCGTCGGTTGTTGAGAAAAATACGCGCCGATTTTTCAGCTTTTTTCGTCCTTAATTTGCCTCCGATCGCTTAAATTATTATACAAATTTTTAAACTAGAAAACAACTTTTACAAAGAAAACTAAAAAAAAATATAAATTTCTTTTTTCCAAAAAAAAGAAAAAAAGAAAGGAAGCAGGTAGTTTATTCCAACGCGATAATCTCGGGACTTGCATACAAATCGAATTTTGCTTTCTTCTCGACGAGTGCACGTGCGCCATGCAAAATTGCTCCGAGACGCGTAGAATTTCCACGTAGCTGCTGAGAGCTCGACGGAATTTCACTTTCGTCGAAAGTCTCCGGGCGATGAAAATTACGTATGGCTTATCATTATAGCAACTCTCGACTGCGATACGTGTCCGGCCGATATAACGTGTTTATTGTTATTTTTTTCTTTCACGCAGCGCTCGACTCAACGAACGCGTCGGGAGCTTTTCGACGCAAGAGATTATCACGCTAATCCAATGCGACTGGTTGTCGACGATCGTTACAACTATGTAGTAAACGTTCCGACACTCGGCAGGCTCGGCTCGCTCAAATTTTTTCGCTCTGTATTCCCACCAAGGATATAGAATTGAAAATTCGAAAAAATACATTCCCGAATTCCCGAGATTAATGAGTATGAAATAAATAAACAACGTTTAGGGTAAAAATTTATCTAAAAAAATGATTATCAGGTAAAAAAATATATTTTGGGTCGACAAATATTTTTAAAAGATTGTGATAGATCAAAAGATACAAAAAAATACTTTTTTGGAATGGAAATAGCTTTTAAAAAAAAAGTAGTATCTCAAAGAAAATCCCGAGTTCCCAAGTCAATGTACTCGATGACGCGAGAACCGGAAGTTCGCAGGAAATCACAGGCGTCGGGCCTCTCTATATACTCGAGCGCATTCTCGCGTGGGATATTAAACTTTCCCCGGCGGTTTACCAATCGATCACGTACAACCCAACGTATAGTACATCTATAGGTATAGTGCGATGACAGAATCTTGGACGTCGGAACTTCTATGCGGAAAAGACTGATTTATATAACGTTGGTCAGGATGACTTATTGCGTCGCGTAAAAAAAAATCCGCAAACATCGTCCTCGAAGGGCCGCGATATGAAAAATTGATTTTTCGTAATAAACCGTAAAATCCTCAAATATAAATTTTTCATTTCGGACTTTCGAGCTTCATGAAAAATTCGCAGAGCGGAGAGCTCGAAATGCGAACGCGAAGTTACGAAGTGCCCGAAGCTGCGCGCACCGACTGGCGTGACTCGCGGATAGGTAATAATAATTGCTCGACATCTGACCCGTTGAGTGCGGGTCAAGGATAACAACAGGATGCATCTGTTTACATCGAGAAAAATTGTAAGCGATGAATTGCTCGAGAAAAGTTTTTGCGTACATTCATTTTTACTTTTTCTTTTCGTTTGTCCACGGAATTTTTCTTTTTCTTATGCAAGATAAAAAGAATTCGAATTTTTGATAATTAACTTATTAATTTAAAAAAATTTATGGTTAGTCGAAAAATGAAAAAATGGTTGTGCTTGAAATACAATTAAATTCAGATATTTTGGTTCAGAAATGTATAATACCAGCTCATGCGATAGTTCATTTTTATTTTTCAAGAAGATTGCCCTTTAAATAAACGACAAAAAGAACGAAAGAGGTACCGATGATAAACTTGTTAATAAAAAAAAAGAACCGTGGACATTTTCCGCCTACTAAAGTATCGGGAACTTGGAGCGAGATCTAGGTAAAGAAAGTAGTTTGTGTCGTCATTGATTTGCAGATGAAGGTTTGACCTAGAGAGAGAAAGAAGAGCAAAACGAGCTATTGCAGCCGCAGCAGCAGCAGCAGCGAGGAGCGTTGGCGGGAGATGCGATAAAGGTCGGAGAAGGAGAAAGCCCACGCTGTGCCTGCGACGCACACGGAGCGAAAACTGTTTAATCGATAAACCTTGAGAGCCTTGAAATGTACGACGTCAGCGGGTCTGCATTGATTTCTGTTTCTTATTTCGTTTACGTGCATTCACATCCCCGAACCATTCGATCGTACAGTCGAAACTCTCGCAGCTCAATTCCGCAAAAACAGTTTATCGATAAAAGCCACAAATAGCTTTAAAAACCTATGAATCTGAATGTTTTTTGGGTGAAAAAAACTAGTGTCATTTAATTTAGAATTTTTTTCGCATTTTTTAGACGGTAACATTGAAAAAAAGGTTCATCCCCCGAGGAATAGCAAATGGTAAAAAAAAACTGTTCTACGTACAAAAGAGATTTTCGAAACTTCGGTACCGTAAAAAAAAATACAAGAATGTGTCCTCGCAAATGCGTCGTCTCTCGAGAATAATGTAAAAAATAAATCACGATCGCTTTGATAGTGGAAACAAAGGCTTTATCCGATTTACCGTCCGAGACCGGATCGCCAATCGTAAATGGAATCTCGTTAACTCATTTTCTTCTCCTCGCGACGCAATCCGATACCGCAGATTGATCGGTATGTCCGATGTGGCCCGCGAGAGTCGCGATTACGTGCGTTTGTATAGATCTTTACTTCACTCCGGAGACAACTTTGTTGGATATTTATACGTATACGGCGAAAACTCGGTCAAGGAGAGCCGCAGTCTTTTGTCGGCACGCTTGCAGAAACGCAGGAGCATTTTGCCGGCTGTTCTGTAGCATACTTTTGGCAATCGGTCGCTGCAGTATTTTCATCAGCTGCAAAGTAGCCAACGTTCTACTCGAGTTTCCTATAGCTTTTTTTTACTCCCTCTGAGCCTTTACGACGTCAATAGCTCTGATGTAGGCTTTAGGCTTAAAGTAGTCCTTTCCGTACAGTCCAAACGTGAAATTCGCAGAGAATTTAGAACACGTCTCAATGGGAAAAAAATCCGAAAAAAAATTGCATGGACGATGCCGAAAAGATTTATTTTGCATTTGAATAACACCAAATCAACAAATGAACGAAAAAAAAATTGTTCAACTTTAATAAATGGAAATAATTCATATATTAACGATATTCGATATTCCAATACATTTAGCAAAGAAAACTTTGTTAATAGAAAGAAAAAGAATAATAATAATAACTGAGTTGGATGAACTCCGCGCGTACGACCATTGGGATAAATTGGTCTGGAGAAACTTCGTACAATAATGCCGGCATTTCGTTTCCGCGATCAGGAAATAATCTTCGGCTGGAAATTCGCTTTCCAAAGATTCGCGCTGCGAAACGTTTTCGCATCGGTTCGCTGTCTCGCTCACATCTGGCTGTAAGCTTAAATAGATTATCGATCGTGGACAATTTCCTGTCTGAACATACTGTTGCAGTCGTCGGGACCAATTCCAATCACGTCTTTGGTAGAAATTTCGTCGCGAAACGATAATCGACGATATCAACATTCAGGGAATCGCTCGGCGCGAATTAATAACGTTCACGAAGAATGACGTATTATTTCTTATATCTATTATCATTATTGTTGCGGGAAATAATAATAATAGATTTTTTAAATTGAATTCGAGTTTTTTTTCTATTTTTATGATGTAATTGATTTTTATTGGAAATATTATTATTAGAAATAATAATAATAGTTTTATTAATATCGCATGTAAGATGTTTTACTGGCGTGTTTATTATCAGTAATTTAGTGATCCTTGCGGCACCATCTTTTTCTTTTTTTTTTTCATCGCGCTGTGCGACCCGACACTGTCGGTGTTATCAATTTCTTTCATAACGCAATTAATCTCTGCTCGAGAGAAACCTCACAACGGATAATCGATTTAATTTCCGGTTACTCGCATGTGGCTTCCCGAAGGAAAGCGGCTATCGAATAAACACGAGCATTTATTATACACTGCTTAATATGAAGGTTTTTTTTCGAAAATATGAGATAAATTATCGTTTGTTATTAATGAGGAAGCAAATTGTTTGAAACGATTTTAAAGGATTTCTGGGGAAATATTAATTTTGATAATTGGTTTTCGATTATATTTACAATTGATTGGTTTCTCATTATTTTTCGATATATCTATTGCGCAATAGAGGCGGTTGAGTTTTTCCACGTGAGTTGTAGAACAAACGTTGTTCCGATGACGAAACACAGTCAATGATTGCCGAAGCAATAGACCCGGGACAAGGAGGATAATAGGCACGTAAACGCTGTTACGCGAATCGCCCTCGATCGGTTCACCTGGGAACACTTTCATTCGTGAAAATAGCTGTTCGCTTTGTCCCCAGTGTTGCGCAATGCCGTACCGACGCGAGAGTACGGAACGTGGTTTCGCCGTTTTTGTAATTCACCATTCTAATTTTCATTTCGTTTTTCTCTCGACGAATTAATTTTTTGCCTCTAGGCGGACGATGCAAAGCGGTCTTTGCCTACTCGGTTGAAAATCCCTGCGGCCGTTGGATTAGCCAATTTTTTTTATTCCAGCTTTCGAAGTCCCACAGTACGACGGAAAGAATGCTCGAATTTTTATTCGTAACGACTCTAATTTTTTTTGTTAACCAACGGAATAAAAAAAAATTCCGGTTAAAATTTTTTTTTTCTCCGCCTGAATTGGAACATTGTGCAAGCTTTAGAAGAAAATAATTCATGAATCGATTCTAATCAATTGACGATTCTTGGTTTCAGATTTGACGATGGCAAGGACGGATTTCTCGATCTCGCCGAGTTGAAGCGAATGATGGAGGTTCTCGGCGCGCCGCAAACGCATTTGGGACTCAAGGCGATGATCCAGGAAGTCGACGAGGATGGAGACGGACGCATTTCTTTTCGCGAGGTCGGTACTATACGCGATACGCATGACCATACGCGCGTTTCCATATATAGAATCGCCCGGTCGCACCCACGCTGAAAACGATTCCTCTCTCGATCGCTCGGAGCCGCGAGATCGCTGGCGGTAATTTTTTCATGCACTCCAAGGCCCGCGGAGCGGCGCGGAGCGGCGCGGAAAAAGGTGTGGGCAAATGTCGAGTTCCCTTCGGCATTAAAAGGCGAAAAGGTCGATTCTCGTGGAGTATTGCCCTCCCTCGTTATCCGCTCGTAACGAGCGCGACATAGAATTATTTTCCCCCGCGGCTATTTTCCATTTACGGTCCATTTATTGAATAGATTTTTCGGAAACGTAATACTTTGAAAAACGCTCTAAAAGGAATTCACTCGGATTTATGCGGGACGAGATAAAAAGTATATTCCACAAAATTGGTCCATTATTCGGATAAGGATCTTCGAGATTTTATCGTTTCGGCAAAAAGTTTCGTTCCACGGCTTCGCGGAATTGTTTCCGATGCCGTTTTTACACGGCTGTTCGAGTTCGTAAGAGTTTTATCGCTCTCAGAGGAAAAAAACAAAGTATATCTCTTGAAAGTGTGGAACTCTTATTTCAAACTATAAGCGCCCATTGAAGTTTCAGGAAATGGACAAAAACATGAAGAAAATTGCAGAAGAATTTGTTGGATTACTTTTTGATGATCGCATTAAAAAATCCACTATAATTTGAACGAGCCATTACTGAACATAAATAAATATAACATTAATATGATAGTAAAAGGATGATTATAAAATTACATAATTATTTTATTCATTGTTTATTAAATATTATATAATATTCATATTGTATTATATTATATATATTCGCGACCGGTAATTACATTTTTCGTTCCATTTTCATGGCAAAAATAGAACGGGTCATTTTTATTTCTGAATGGGAAGCCATAAGAGACTTAGAGGAACGGGGTTCGTAAAAACAGCTGAGAATGCAATTAACTCTGAGCGGGCATCGAACACACGTGTGTGGAACGACGTCGCGAGGCATGGTCAGTGGCGTGTGTGATTCATGCCGCGAAAGGCTCAATTAGCATCCACCTGGCTTACTCACAGGACGATAAATCAAAACGTTGAATCATTGCGTCCGTCACGAATACAACAATCGCGCTATCGAGCCATGATCGCGTCAAAATTATCCGCATCTGTTCGAACCAACCCTTTCTTTCTTTTTCTCCTCCAATAGCCAACTTTATCGTTGTTTTTGCAGTTTCTCCTGATCTATCGGAAAGCACGAGCCGGTGAGCTGGAACAAGATTCGGGGCTCGGACAATTGGCGCGCCTCACCGAAGTCGACGTTGACGAGGTCGGAGTCACGGGAGCCAAACACTTTTTCGAAGCAAAGGTAAATTTTAGAATTTTTTGAAATTTTTTATTAATTATTTAATAGAAAAATTTTATTAATTAAATGAAACGGACTCTTTTGCGAGAAGAAAAAATATCGGAGCAATCGGCGGCACTTTAATGAATAATGATCGTTTCCCTTTGAATTCCAGATCGAACAGCTCCGCAAGGCGAACAAATTCGAGGACGAAATTCGAATGGAACAGGAGGAGCGTAAGCGCGAAGAGGAGGAAAGAGCGGCGCGACGCGCCCAATTCAGAGAAAAGGCTGCGCTGTTCGGAAACAATTAAGCAAAAAAAACGCCTTCGGAGTCTGATTGTTTTCTTTTAGAAGCTTTTTATGGTAAAAAAAACAAAAGAGATATAAAACAAAAATGGGTGTGATCTTAGTGCGTAATCGCCGATAAATTTTCGATGTCTATTAATTCGTGAAAAAAAAGAAGACGAATTTGCGAATCTGTTTGGTGTAAGTTTCAAAGTATATTTAAAAAAAAACTCGTTGGTATGTGTATAAAAACAAAAATTTACGTATCGTTGTAGGAAAGTTTTCGATTTTTAGACAAAACCGTCAAATCGTATGAAATTGCTGAAAAAAAAATGAAAAGGAAAAGAAATATCGATTCGCGTTGAAAGATGAGGATACGGAGAATCATTGTTTATGCACTGTAAAAGCATTTTGACAAACACGCACGATGGAAGTTCAACGTTTTTTGAGAATATGATCTGTCGCAGGGTCTCAAGTAATTTCGTGGCTCTGTTTCTTTATTACGAGTCTGTAAGCGTATTTTAATTATTTTTTTAGTCTAATTTAAGTCCCTATGTCACATGTAAATACGTTTGTTTATCTAGTTTGTTTTTCCCCTTTAGGCCTTAACGTGTCGTTTTATAATTTAATGTACACTGTATGACATCGTAAAACAGTAACGATAGTACGCATATTATATATTTAATGTTACATTGAAAATGATCATTTTAGGTGAGCAATGTGCCACGAGTCAATAAAAGTTTATCATGAATATGAAAAAACGAGTTGCTAACGCATTTCTTTGTCAGTTTTGCACTTTTTTTTCCTTCGAATATCAAGTAAATATGAGACGATGTAGACTGAAAAATAAAAAAAAATCGATGGTACAAACCACTTGCTACTTAATTTCTCATGCATTTTTTCGGACCATTGACCTTGATTTCTCAGCCCATTTATTTCGTTATCTTGCATTGTACCGAAAAATAAGACGGGAAGCGATTCGGTTGTTAATAAAAAGAATGCTTTATTGCACCAAAATTGCGTTTCAAAATTCCCGCGCATTCGATGCATAAAAGTGCATTCGTTTCATTGGAGCCTCGAGAGAGCGCGATCGAAAAGACGACCAATCGGGTGTCTCGACGCGGACAAAGCCGCTCTAGGGAATTCTCGCCGCGAAATCGTGGCAGTATGGCGTCACTCGCGGTGTATTCTCGCTTGACTCCCGTAGGACTCAGCATGACACGAGTTTTGTCGTTCGGTTCCATAAAATTCGTCAGTGTTACAGTAAACCGACGTGAATAATAAGTACGCGACTGATATCAACGTCGCGCGTCTAGTTCGCGAAAACTCGCGTGCGAGAGTGAAACGTACCGTTTTGGAAAACGATAGAGTTGAATAGACAAAAAAAAAGATATTTTTGTGTCTCCGATACCCGAGTCGTTGGGTGTATCGTGCGCGCGTGAGAGAGCGTTTCTTTTCTTTCGTTCGCAGTCGCACGCACACTTTTCGCGAGCCGACACCGGCGACCCCCGTTAAATTCGAAATCATTCGAAGTATTTTTGTATTATTTTCTCCTCGCGTATCGCAATGGCCGGTGCGATGTTGTTCGAGCGAGCCCAGGCGGTCTCGATGACCAATCGCAGCGAGGGCATATCGTTGCTCAACGAAATTGTTTCCGATCCGAGTATCGGCATCGACGAGGACGACGAGGAAAACATTCGCGTCAAGGAGCAAGGAATCCTACAGCTCGGCGAGCTCTACAAGAAGGAAGGCAAGGCCAAGGAACTCGCCGATCTTATCAAAGCTACAAGACCCTTTCTCAGTCTCATCAGCAAGGCCAAAGCCGCCAAGCTTGTGCGCTCACTCGTCGATTTCTTCCTCGATCTCGAAGCTGGCATTGGAATCGAGGTACCGTATTCGCTTTGTCTCCGATCCTCGAGGCTTGCAAACGGTTTTTACACCCGTCACAGCCCCGACGAGGAAACTTTAGCGTAAAAACAAAAACAAACCAAAAAATCTGACCAATAAATAAACGACTCCGAAAGAACATTTCTGAGGCTTAAACGTCTCGTTAGTCAATTCTTACGATTCAACAGTAATTTGCTGTTTCAATAAATTCACTCATTTATCGGCTTCAAATGAGAAACAGCCGATTTCGTACTTTCGCTGCTCGTTTCTATTTCTGTGTTTTTAAGCCAAGGTCGAGCTTATTTTTCCAGTTGTTTTTAGAATACGGATGCAATAGTCAATTTGAGAAAAAGAAGTATGTCAACATTTCTCACATCACCCCAAAATAGAAGGCGCGACCGATAACTCTTTTTGTTTTTTCGTGAATTAAAATGTTTCAGAATTCGATATTTTTCGAGAAAAGAAAAACAATT
Source organism: Ischnus inquisitorius (assembly GCA_963924025.1). NCBI lineage: Eukaryota > Metazoa > Arthropoda > Insecta > Hymenoptera > Ichneumonidae > Ischnus > Ischnus inquisitorius. The sequence continues at coordinate 9,443,806 of OZ001246.1, forward strand.
TTCTTTGCTATATTTAACTCGACAATTTTTTTTAATCACACATCGGCAAGATGACGCAGCAAAGTTTTCTAACCTCTCGATTGCTCCAATTCCAAGACGAAGTTTGTGTATCCATTATTTTTGTTCGTGTTTTTGAGAAGTATTGCTGTTTGCTTTTAGGTGCAACTATGCAAGGAGTGTATAGAATGGGCGAAGGAGGAGCGAAGAACGTTTCTGAGGCAATCGCTGGAGACAAGGCTAATAGCGCTGTACTTCGACACTGGAATGTTCAGCGACGCTCTGCAACTGGGCTCGACGCTGCTGAAGGAGCTCAAGAAGTTGGACGACAAGCAGCTGCTAGTCGAGGTTCAATTGCTCGAGAGCAAGACTTATCACGCCCTCAGCAACTTGGCCAAGGCCAGAGCCGCTCTCACCAGCGCTAGAACAACCGCGAATGCGATTTATTGCCCGCCCAAGATGCAAGCCGCGCTGGATCTGATGTCCGGCATCCTGCACGCCGCCGACGAACGAGATTTCAAGACTGCCTATTCTTACTTCTATGAAGCCTTCGAAGGGTACACAATACAGTTTTCACGATCCTAGCGATCGCTTTCTAAAAATAAGAAGAATCGTGTTATTTTTTCGAGGATATCGCTCCATTTTCATCGCCGAGATTTTATGGAATTATCGAGTAACGAAGTATTCGCTCTATCAATTTTAGCGCGTAGAGACGAATTTAGTTCGGAGCGGAATTGAAACTTTTCGGCCTACAGATACGAATGAACTAACGAGTAATATTGACTACGATATCATTTATTATTTGTAGTTCTTTGAAGAAACATTCTCGTCTAGATTTTATCGAATTATCGAAGATAATCGGAAATTTGGAGCCAATATTGAGACTTTTTTAAGCATAGATACGAATAATAACTAATATCGCTTGATAGCACGATGTTAATTACTGTTTGAATCTCTGATACTCATAAACAATCATTTTTTTGTCTCGGTAAATAACTGCCGACAGTGTATTGATTCAATTTTCTTTTTTCACAAACATGCCGCATCGTTATTGAATGAAGATGAATTTGCATTACTTCAGATACGACAGTGTCGACAGCCCGAAGGCATTGACGGCCTTGAAATACATGCTGCTTTCGAAGATCATGATTCGCAATCCCGAGGACGTACAATCCATAATGTCCGGAAAGTTGGCGGTTAAGTACGCGGGTCGCGACTTGGACGCGATGAAGGCCGTCGCCGAGGCGAGCCATCGACGCTCTCTTGCCGATTTTCAAGCTGCTGTAAAGGAGTATCGGCAGGAACTCGAGGACGACGTTATCGTCAGGGCTCATCTTGGCTCTCTCTACGACACTATGCTCGAGCAAAATCTTTGCCGTCTCGTCGAGCCGTACTCGCGCGTACAGGTACGTTTCGAAGAAAATAATTGAAAAAACTATGAAATAGAATATCACCGTGAATTATTCGTGGACTAAACCATTTTTTTATTCCGATAACTGATAAGAATCATTCGAGCTTCTTGTTAATTTCCATTATCTCATTCCTAAACTGATCGATCGAATTTGTTCTTCGTATCGGAAAAAAAAGACTGATTTTTTTAAATGTACACCGCATAGTTCAAGATGAGAATGTTTCGTGTTTCGCCAATGACATATTTTTTTTTTTTTTTTTGTTCAGGTCGGTCACATAGCATCGTGCATAACATTACCGATCGCTCAAGTGGAGAAGAAACTTTCCCAGATGATACTCGACAAGAAATTACTGGGCGTACTGGATCAGGGCGAGGGGGTGCTCATCGTATTCGAGGACACGCCGCGGGACAAGACCTACGAGATAGCGCTCGACACGATACACAGCATGGGCAAAGTCGTCGACACGCTCTATCAGAAAGCCAAGAAACTCACCTAGCCCGTTTTTCTTTCTTTTTTAATATGAATTTATATAAGTGAAAAAAAAATCTATTATAATTATTGCTAATTGATAACTTGACTAGCTACTGTCATTAAAAACAATATCGATTAACTGTCCTCTATTGTCATTCACTAACTCGGAAGAAAAAGAAAATTGAGAAAGAAATTCATATTTTTTTTGTTTATCTGTTTATTTGAAAAATACATGAAAAAAAGAAAAAAAAACACAAGAATGAGATGAAATAACAAAGTGAAAGCTCGTCGATACGTACTTAACTTTTCTGAGCCTCGTACGAATTCGTCATAAACACTTATTTTGTAATGAATAAATATGAAATATTGAATCGGAGCGTGTTTCCAAAAAAAAAAAAATTACGACACCATTATTTTGTAATGTCTTGTTCATAATCTCTTTTCTTCCGGTATCAAACGAGTGTCCGATAAAATACGAATGAGTAAAAGACATATTAAGTTTTAATTTCAAAAGGCAAGATTCGAAATGGACAACGGAAAGACAACGAACGGTTAGCAGATATTCGGATCGCTTCGGTGCATCGAGAATACTGAGTACCCATTACCGTATAGTTAAAAAGAATTCGTAACGCGTATAAAAAAATATGATTGTTGAAGTTGAATATACGAAATGAGTTTTTTCTAATGCGCTAAAAGTCCCGAGCGAGGCCAAAAAGTATTTGTCGTAGTGATCAATTACAAATTCGCGAGTCCTCGGCAATAAATGTGAATCGCATTTCTCTATGTTCATCTCGCGAATAGATTTTTTCTAGCCGAAACGTCGCAGAAGTAAATTCTTCATCAGTCCTTCATAAAATCGCAAACAAAAACGTTGCAATTGCCGTCGTAAGCTGCGGCCGATTTGACCAGATTTCGAATATTTTTGAAGCGCGCGTCGGCATGAAGAGTTTTGCTCTGCATTCTGAAAAAACAGAAGAATTGCGATAAAATTGAAGCGGTTGATTTTGTAACTCGACGATGTTGATATTGACTTACAGGCTGGCGAGCCGCCTCTTCAGAGCGTTGTATATGTTATTCAAAGCCTCGCTATCGTCGGCGCTGTTTTTCTTCTGCTGTGCGATAAATTCTTGCTGAACCTCGCAAGCGAGTCTCGCCACGCACGTCGGCGAATTGAGCGCTTCTTCACTAATCTTCTCCCTGTAAATCTTCGAAATACCAAAAAAAAATTGCCTCAATGAATTATTGATTGATAAATTCGTCGCGAAGAATTTAAACGAATTCCGAGGTAACGCAAATGAATAAAAAAGCGATATTCTTGCTCTCTCGCAAGATATTGTAAGAATACAGAATTTTTGACAGAGCTTACTTTAGGCACGAAATCCTCCACGAGTTTCATGAAATCACTGACATCGATATCCTCGAAAGCCGACGAATAATCGACGTCTCGTTTTTTCCGTCCCGCCAATACGCCGATTGGGAGTAGAACGGGATTCGTTGCCAGTGCAGCGGCCGCACCAATTAGCGCGACGCCGGCCAGAGCTTTGAGAGCGACTGCCTGAATAATTTAACGATCACGCTATTTAAATGCCCTCAATTACTCGCTGTTTAAACGACGAAAAAACATGTATAAAGAATTATTTAAAAGAAACAAATATAACAGAATTCCGATAAAAAAATGATGCAACTCACAGATGAGGCAATAAAAAATAACATCTTAAAATTCAAAAGTAATGAAAAACAGTGAAGGTTACTCAAAAATCGGAGAAAAAAAAATAGCGCAGGATTCAGAAAAAAAACGAGAATAACATAAAAGTATAATGAAGAGAAGGTACCACAAAAATTGGAAAAAGAAAGATTGACCTTTTGAGTCTGAAGATTAGTTACGCCCGGCGAGGGTGGACCCGGCACATCGGGTCCAGCATCACCTTCTTGTCCCGGAAATTCGCCGTCTTCGCCGATATTCCCATAAATTCCATGACCCGGACCGCCGCCTCCGCCGCCGTACGTTCCACCGCCGTACGTTCCACCTCCGTAAGTTCCACCACCGTATGTTCCAGAGCCGGGACGGGAAGCGCCGAAATTTATTCCACCGGGGGATGGTCTATTCGAGCCATAACCACCCGGACGGCTCACTTCGTAGCCGTCGCTGCCGTAAGCTCCGTTATCACCGTACCCGTATCCGTAACTTGGTCTTCCGGGCCGATTGCCGCTATTGCTCGGTCTGTCGTATTCGTTATCACCCCCATAATATGGTGGTCTTGTTCCGTGCCTGCATTAATTTAATAATTAATTAATTCGAATCAGTTCTGTTTGTAATTTGACCGTGAAAAATAGTGGATTTCAAGTAACATACATACATCTTCGTAGAGATAAAAAAATTGAATCAAGAGGTTTTGAAAACCCGCATACAGAGAAATAATTCGATTTCTTTTTATTAATTCTTGTCAAAATTCATTTCATCGTGATAATTAACACTATTTTTTATTAACATAAAATACGTTAATATTATCTAAAATAGATATTGAAAAAATGGAACAAAATGAAAGTATCGATATTATTTTATTTCTATACATACCTTTTTCAATTATGATGACAAATACAATCAGATTAATTATAATAATAGATAAAGGAACTGATTCACCTATCGCCGCCCGATTGACCGGCCCCGTAGAGTCCACCTCCGCTACCAGAGCTCGATCCCGATCCGGCTGAGGATGGCGCGACAGTGCCTCGTCTTCCAGCAGATCCAGGCGTGTAACTCTGCCATCCGTATCTACAGTAATAATAATCAAAATTGAGTGAAATTTTTCGTTTTTTAAATTTTCTTTATAATTTACGACATATTGCGAGTCCATCGAAGTATCGAAGGAAAAAGCTAGGAATTTATGACGATGAAGTCTCTTCTCGTCTCTACTTCTCTCGACCCAGATAAGATTTGCATTCGTGTATCTTCATTTTATGTTTTTATTTTTTTTTTGGATATGTGCCACGCCAAGGGCTATTAAGCGAGGCGAAAAGAATAGTCTCCTGACCTGTCTTCTGGACGGATGCCATAACGCGTCGAATATCTTCCAGGATCCAAAGAACCCCTCAGGCCACCGCTGCCACCCCGGTCAGGTTCCGGCCGACCTGGTGAACCTTCGTACCTCGAGCCGCAACAATTAGAGCTTGCAGACATGAAATAATTATTAGCATCTCGCAATTTTTTTTTCTACGCGTAACCGGGGCTTGAAATCCAAAGGGAATCGCTCCCACGAATTGATCCTTTGAATATTAATTGTTTTTATCAAAATAAAAAAAATACTTTTTGCGAAATAGGACGAAAAGAATTTGAAGAAATTCTGAAAATCAATATTTTATTCACTAAGTATGCGTAATAATTTCACTGTTATTTTAATTTTTTTTAGCGTGATTAGATTTTTAAAAAAAGTATTTTTCTGAGGTAATAATGATGTTCGTTGAGAAATCGTAAACAAACTTATCTGCACTGTTAGAAACGGACGGACTGGACAAGAATGTTCTCGTTTTCTTCTCCTGCTTGCCGTCCCTAGTTTTCCCACTCTCATTGTTAATTTCCTTCTCTCCGGGATGACGATCGATCGGTTTCATGTCGTCAGTCTGTTCCTTGAAGTTGATCAAGCGTCTCTCCTCCGGGAGTTCGTCGATCGGCGACGGTTTAACAGGATCAAATTTGCCCTTTTCGGCGAGCACGGATTTCGAGCTCTCGATCGTTGTCGTGAGCACGATTATTAACACACAATTTAAATACATGTTTGTAGTAAAAAAAAAATGGAAAATTCAAGTCATTGGGCCCGAAATTAATTTTTATCCGATTTATTGTTTTAAAGAATTCGGAATTGAATATGAGCGAAGATTTATCGGGTTTGATTCAGTGTGAAAAGATAAATCAACACTTCTCGAATCGCGAAAACTCGAAATAATATTTTTTTCGCCTCTGGCAAGTATAAGCTTTCGCGTGTACGCGACGTCGAAGAGATAGCACAGAAGTGACTCTCTAATTTGCCGAGTTTCACCATTTATATGCTGGTCACACATGAGCTATCCCGCTGAATTCGCCCTTCAGGGATGCACGAACTGACGCTAATTCATGAAAAAAAATTCTTATTTCAACCGCCATTATTTCAGCCAGGACGCAAAAATTATTGTAACTTTTTGTTTAATTCTCCAATGAAATAAATTTATCTAAATAAATAATTTTTCAATAATCGATCCTTCTTTTATTGCACGGATCGAAATCGCTCTTTCCCAAATATTGAGTTTTTATTTTTAATTAAGAAATTTACTAAAAATTAAATTACCTTTTTTCTATCGGCCATTATCCTTCCATTTCTATATTTTCGGATTTTCTTTTTTTTTACAGGAGTTTGTCGTAGTGTTTTTTATTTATTTTCTATTCTACGAATAATAACAGAGCCTGCGTCCCTGTGTTCGCGGAGTGTGACAAAATGATGAGTCCAGGTGAAAACAAGAGTGTCACGCATAATGCAAGCGTATCTCCCCGTTTTGTCACGCCATACTTCTAATTGGGAAGGCGGTAACGTCACATCGAGAATCCCGAGCAAGTATGCTGGACGGTACGAAGAGACATGCACAGGTGACTTGGAATTATTGCGTTGCTCCGAAAAAGCTTTCCACATACTCGGCCGAGTGATATATCTGTATATACGGTCAGCTATAGTAATACGGCGAGCGTAGATCGGGAAACGGAAGAAGGTGAATTAATAGAGATAAGAGGCTCCGATGTTGGTTCTCGCGAACCGTGAACGACAGTCTCTTCCTCGAGGAATCGCGTCGCCACTCAACTTCTTCGCAACTTTGAATTGCAACAAAATTTTTCTAGATCATTAAAATAAAATTGGAAGGAGAGAAAAAAAAATCCCAAAAATTCTTAAGGCTAAGCGCTTTTTTTCTGCCGCCGAATAGCCAGGCAGTAGGCGAAGCGCCTCTACTCGGAAGGGTAGTGACCCCACGGCCGGGCGCATACATAATTCACGAGACAACTTGACTCAAAGATAAGCCCGCAGAGGCGACGATTTTCCAATCGCAAAAAAGAAAAACAAAAAATAAGATCGTTTGATGCGTGGCCACATCGGAAATTCATATTTACAGACATTGAATGTATTTAACATAAATAAATGCGATGAATATATTCCAATGCAATTCGGAAAAGCCTCTTGGAAAAAAGAATGAAGCAACGTTCGTCCTGATATCGTCATTATTATTGCAGCAATCGAGAAGCGTAGAAAAGATTGTAACAATTTTTTACTTTCTTTTTTTTTCCCTCACTTCTCTATGGCTTGGGAATAATAGCAATACATTCTAAAACTTATCGCGGGTTTCGTCTCAAGAGTACAATTGTTACGTTTTTGTTTAACACTGGTTTGCTTTTAGCCTTTTTGCACCTAACTTAAGCGGTAAGGGCGAGAGCAGTTTCTTTTCTATTATTCTCCGGAGAGCCGGATAAAAAAAACCCTTTCGTGTTCATTGTCACAATTTTTTTGGCCGAAGCTCCGAAAAAGAAATTGCTCCTTCACGAAAGTTTCCGCTGGCCTTTGCGGACTTGGTCATCACCAAAAATAATTTGTATCTTGAAGTTCCTTTTCGAATGATCGATGTACGAATAAAAAATATAGCATATATTTGTTGTCCAGAAAAAACGCGATTTATCGTTAATATTCAGTCGCAATATTCGGGTTATTTTAAATCAAGAAATACTAATAATGATTATAATAATATCATTATTACATCCATTTGAATTTCATTTTTTATTCACATTCATTTATTTATAATAATTATTATTAATAATAATGTGTTTCTCGTTTTTACGAAACTTTGCAATCGAGTTGATTAATTGAAAACCGCTTTACAGATGATCTTTATATTTGATTTATGGTGGAAATAAAGGTGAACCACTCCAAAATAATTGCAGAAGCCATCAATCTTCGGCCTTGTCCCTAATTCATAGACCGGGCCCACGAATATTACACGACACTTCCGTCGCGCGATTAGCGAGATCGCATAAAGCTTCTGTGGTTAAACACCGCACGCACCCGTACCGAGAGTTGCAAAACCAGCCGGGGACTCGGTGTTACCGTGTGTCGCGGCCACTCAATTAGTTCCGGCTAAAAAATTCGTTTGTCACACGCGTCGAATGAGAATTATCTCCGATTGAAGATCGAAAACAAAAGCCATCGTCGTTGAGCAATGAAACGGGCTGGACAATGGAGTCAGAGAGGTTTGCAATGGAAAACAATTTGGATACATTTTTTTTTCTTTTTTTTTTTTTATCATTGAATTTCATGGAGAAGAGCGACGGTAACAAGCCTGACGGCGCATTAGTCGCGAAAGTCTCAAAGTACACAGTAGCTGTACAATGAAACGGCGTACAGTGCTGTATAGTTTGAAATATGAGGAGTAAGACTGAAATAAGGAAAGTGCACGACGACGAATTCGCCGAGAGAAAACGACCGGAGAAGAAGAAGAGAGAGAGAGAAAGAGAGATCTTTCGCATAGAGTAACCGGAAAGCTCGTTGACCCGTTTGGCGACCCAACGAGAGCTTTCGCCGCACCTGCAGCTGCGGCTGAGACTGAGGTTTTTAACTCCGCGAGAGAAAGAAACGGGGAAACGAAGAATCGGCGAGAACGGAAAAGAGCGAGATAAAATGTCGAAGAAAAAAAAATTGAGCACGAGAAGTCTTTCAGAAACTTTTTTTTACAATGGAACTCTCGTTACTCTCGGCAGCTCGCGCCTTTTAGTCTCCAACGGAAATCGTCCAGTAATGAGACGATTCCCAATAAATAATGTATCTAGGAAATGTAACAAATAAAAATGTCAGGGAGAATTTTTTTTTTTCTATCAAATTTTTATACTCTTTGATCAATCGTGTTTTCATTTCGAGTGTTTAGAAGAGTATTTTTTGTCCACGTCGAATTATCATTTCGTCCGCAATTAATACCTCTTTACCCAACTATAACGGAATAGATATGTATATATAGAGTAGAATGTAAGCAACAAGTTTCTCGAGGTGCCGTATCAAATTTAAAAAAAGTGTGCTATCAAAAAATCGATAAATACATCACGAATAATTTGAATTTTCGATAAATTCAATTCGAAATCATTTGGAGGCAACATTCTATTCTCTAATTTTTTCACGCTCTGAGTTTTCACGATTCAATAGTATAATAATAATAATAGTTCCATGACATTGGAAAAAACCATCGGTATAAAAAATAGTTAATTATCGGTATCGAAAATTTTGTTCTTAATTTTGTCACCGATGATTGATAACCACGAGAACGTCGCAGGTTCGAACGATTTAACGTGTTCCTGTCGAGTCTGATCGAACCCGTATATCTCTATCGTTTGATGGCGCGCCGCGTAGTTTTGCCCAACGTTGTGTGTATTAATGCCTCGCCGAGCGGAACTGACATCGTTGGCATGCAGTCGCTCGCATACGCTAGTTCGAACCACCCTCCGCTCCCCCCTGAACTCAGACCCTCGCACAGCCTTCGATCTATTTTGTTCTCTTTATGCCTCTCGCGCCTCGTTTTCTTCTGGACGCCTTTTGGCAGAGGCGCGTAAAGAAGGGAAACTATCTCCACTGTCGCCGGTAGTTTAACGCTCTTCTCTTGCCATGCAAACTCTATAATGTACGAAGCGCGATTTTCGATACCTCAAAAAGGTTCGTCATTTTTTTTTTACAAAAAAGTGTATTTATATTTTTTTTTATATAGATAAAAAAAAGGTCATTTAAATATGTGAATTCTAGGATAACAATTGTCCGAAGCGACGATTGCTTAAATCGTAATTAAATTTAATCGATTGTCCGGTTGTGCCAATTGTACAAATAATACGTCGATGCGCAAAGTAAGGAATTACTCGCGTTCCCCTCGCCTCGTTCGAGAGGACCGCGTATTTTTTTATTTATAATTAAATAATAATTGTATTGAAGGCGCATCTTCTATCTTACCAATCGAACCATCGATTGTTTCATTCCCATTGAATGCCATTTGGTTACCTAAATTTTACCTGGCCTTGAAAAATGTTTAAAAAATGTATTAGTTGAAAGAATTAAAATTCTGTCGATAAAATTATTAGCTAATAGATTAAACCAATGTGTTTCTGAAAAAGTAGTTATTTCACCCAACTAGTGGTTCTCCCAACTAATAACTTTTTTCCGTGGAAAGGCGCGAAAAAAAAGCTTTCGAAACTCGTCTATCCTATATCTCGTTTTTTGTCCTCGAGGACTATTCCAGACACCTTGCCTTTCCCAATATAATTTCATATTCAATTTCAGCCTCACGTGGAAGAGCAACGCCGGCGGGTTTTAAGTCGACAGATTGGTAGGGATTGGAATGGGTTAATTTGAAAAAAAAAAAAAAAAGAAAGATCCGCTTCCAAAGGGGGATAATTCGAGCGACCCTCGAGCTGGTGGTCCAGAGCGAAACGCTTGAAGAGCGAGAGAGCCCGACGATTTCGTAGAGATATAAAATAAATATTAAAAAAAACGGGCATCGCGGTTCTCCTGCCGCGTAGAAGAGGGCCACCGGGAGAGAGACAGAGATTGGAGAGAAGCAGACACCGGCACGAGCATCAGTTGAGAGAAGATACGGAGCGATAGAGATCGTCGAATGGCGAGAGAGTAATCAATACGCATTCACACGCGGCTCGCATCCCTCGTAGCCTTGGCAACCGACGCCCACGCCTGCGTACCATGGACCATTTCCGCACAGTGGAACGCGTGTTACATATCTGTTCACGGGAAAAACCGAGAATCCTAGGATCGCTCTCGGTCCGACTCAGTTCTCGCTCGGATACGACGAGCGCAAGAACGTCCGAGCCACTCTTCGGATTTAACAAATCTTTGGAAAAGTCTGTAAATGCGATTCTAGCATTTTTATTTTCAAAAATGTTTTTCAAAATGCGTGTAATTTTCATGTTTATTGTATTATGATATTTATATATATTTTTCGAAATATATGTATTATTGCAGATGACATTTGAAAATATTTCTGCGATCTTCGGCGCGGTTGGTAAAAAAAATGTAACTAATTTTGTTTCAGGTTTCTCGAGTATTGAGAGATAAACGCAAATTGTTAAGGTCATTATTTAACACTTTCGCGGTCGGCAGTCGGGATCGAATATAAATTATTATGGGAACCAAAGGCCGAATTAGTTCGTTCAAGAATTCACTTTTGATAGTAGATAATCGATAATAAAAAAAGCTCAAGATCAACTTCGTCACCAACCGAGGTAATATTGTAAATAATTTTAAGAACATGAGAAATCCATTGCGCCCTTCTCTATTCCAACGCTCAGAATCGAAAGTGTAGAATAATATACACGAAGAAAATTTGTTCAACGTTGTTTGTTACCGACTGAGTGTCGCGCGCTCTTAAGGTATTCAAACGAATTTCCATCCCACAAAATTCTGCCAGGAATCGAAAAGTACAATGATATTTCCTTGTCGAAAAAAAAATCGTACCGACGAAACAGATTTGAGATTGAATTTTGGATAATATTGAAGGTCGTGCCCAATTTTTTTCGTTTCGATGAACAAATCGTGGTCTCTTCGCGCCCGCGTGATCGAATCTACCCTCGATCATCCCTCATAACTTATAACCCTTTCTGTCTCTTATTTTTTCTTCTTTTCCATCGTCTTCTTTGCGAAATCGAATCTACCCTCGAGCCAACCTTAAGGCTCTCCGCTTCTTCTCCGTATCTTTCTATCTCCAACCGTTCACGTCCCCCCGAGTGGACTCGCTTGTCTTATTCTGTCCACCGCGTCGCGGTAGAAGGGATGAATGCGCGCGCGGGCGATGTTGTAAACCGTGCATCACAGGGGTGGTTTTTCAGAGGCGCCTGCGTCGAGTCCCCGATGACGATGGCCTAGGTAGGTGCTCGACCCGGACGCAGTAGCGAGCCGACGTACGGCGCAGTGTCGTCATAACGCTCGTAAAACCCTCTTTCACCCACGTAACACACAGGAAATTAACCACACGAATTACGACTAAAACAAACCCTCGTCCCCTACATTCCCGATTAAAATACTCGATAACAAAAATCAAAAAATTCTCATCGACGCCGAGTAAATGGACGAATGAAAAAACATGAAGAAATCGTCGTGCGAACATTTTACTTGTCGAAGACTGACGTAACCCTAGCACATCAATGTTTTGCATATTTCGTTGAAGAAAAAAATTCCAATTTTGCGTCGTAGTATGCTGATTTTTCGTACAAAAATTCGTCATTGCGCGGGTTTTTAAAGTGGAAAAAATTTCTTTCCTTCGGTGGGAAATAACACTACGTTTTTTTCAATGAAATGGACATTATTTTTTGTTGTGAATGGACTTTGTAGAGAGTAGACCAGAAAAAAGATTACGAAAACAAATTTCGTTTTGAGAGCGATCAGTGTCTGTGCCGTGGAGTGGTTGATGCAATGACGATCGACGATCTGTGATGTGTCAACAAGGCGGTATGACCGAAGAGGCTCGTTGATATTGACGACAATAGTCGATCGTGATTGGGATGCCGGTGATATTGAGAGGCTTGGACAACTAGCGAGGTATTTGAAATACAACATTTTCCTTATGTTCTTTTTTTTTAACAAAAGAAAACTACTGCATTCGTGATAATTATTTCGATCGGTGCATGAGATGTCTGGAATATTATGTCTTTAATTCCGCTTCAATTATCCGAGTCTCGGATCCATCAATAATTTTTTCCACACATAGAAAATGCGTAGGAAAAAAATCGTACAAAATTTGAAAAAAATCAAGATAAAATAGCCACTCCAATCAAAGAGAAAAAAATGTTTCATGCTATTCTGCAATATGAAACGTAATATATCTAATAAAACTCGCTCTCGCCGAGTTCAACGAACGCCGGAAAAACATTTTCACAAATCCGGGCAAAGTGTTTTTTAATCGTCAAATTTTTCTCTGCACATGATGATTCTTTAGAGGAGAAATCGTCAGAAACTTTTGTTAGGCAATGCCGATGAATTCATTTGAATTGCACAATGAAAACAAAATTCCGAAGATACAAGGTAACAATAGTTTTTTAACCGTCGAGTTTCGCAGAATGGAATAGTTAACCGAAAGAACACCTCCCTAACCCACTTCCAAACTTCGCGTTTTATCCTTAAGTAGTTTTTTGAAATTTCAATTTCAATGAGGGAAATGAGAAATAAAAAGGAAAGTGGCCCTTTGAATATTCCGCGGCGTGCACTTTAACATGCGCACACGTAATTTTTTTTTGTTGGTAAAAAAAGCATTCCTTTGAATAACTTTTCACTCACTACGTGACCTTGTGAGAGCATCGACGTATAGGTAGTTTCATAAGCACGTCGTTCGCCGTTTCACGCCATCGTTCGCATCAATGAATAATTTATACGAATTTTCGCACCTAAAATTATAGGAATATATGAAAGCAGTATTATTATTATTATTATTATTATTATATTTGGTCGATTAATGATAACATTCGAAAAATATTCGAACGAACAGTTGGTTGACTCGAGTAAAGTCCGCGGAACGTACGAATACGTTGATTTGATGACGTTGAAGAAAATGCGAGGGTATCGTCGGGCTCCCGTAAATCAGCTTCGGAGTCACGATTAATCGTTGCTCGCATGTGGGTCACAAGTTGCAAGCTTGCTAACAAGATACGTATAGGGGAGGGTCTACCGAGACCTACGGTAAGCTTATTAAGAATTGCTATCCAACATCCACATTGTATAAGTCGCGGTGCGATACCAAATGACCGCCTCTGCGCGTCTGTGATTTCTGTCAGTTCTTTTTTCATTGGCCTCGCTCGACGAGCCTGATCGGTAGCGCATTGAGAATGATAGACCGCGAGACAATCGTCAATGGAAAAAAATTGTCTTTGGCGATATAAGTTTAATTAACGATTGTTGTAAATAATGTGATAATTTTATGTAAATATAAACATTATGTTATCGGAATTTTTGTTATATTTGTGAAATAATCTATTATATTATTATAAATGATAATTGTTAATTTGAGTTTTTGAAAACTGGACAGAGTCTGCTAAATTTTGAAAAAGTAATTAATTCTCACGCTGAGATGAGAAAGCAGCAATTCGTTGGTTACGAGAAAGTTTCGTCGGAAATCACACTTTTGATTTATTTTCGTTGGAAACATCACGGATTTTGGTAACGTGCCAAAACGAAAAGTGAGCATTATTCTCGAAACGACTTTTCGAACTTTTTTCTCTCGCACTTACCCATTGCGAATAAGAACAACGCACTTTCGTTTCCCTCGCGTACTTTCGTGGTAATCCTCGTACTGGACTCGCCATTTCGATCTCGAAGAAATAATCCGGTTCGCCGGTTCCCGAACTTTGCACTGCTTGAAAATATAAGCCGACAATAGTTACACGATTAACCGGGTTATCGAGCCAGTTTTCACGTTTTATTTGTTTTACTGAAAGATCCGAAGCGAATGTCGTTTAATCGCGCAAGAACGATGAAAATTAACCTCGTGACGCTTGTTTTTCTGCCGAAAATATCTCGAAACACTTTCGCGGCGCGATGCATTGTCGTAATCACTTTGGGGACAGAAAAATTCAAGACGAATAGAAGCAACACGATTGGAAGCACAGCCGCGTTTTATCGAAAAGAAGCTCGAGAAACAAAAAATCCACGGGAGCTCGTAAACATCGAGACACACGCGGCGTCGCGGGGTCGACACTGACCCAGCTGACGCGCGCGCGCGCAGACTTATGGGTAGAGCGTCACAACGTGCGTTCATTGGGCCCGCAAGTCCGGCTGATCAGTTCGACGCGAGTTTCCCCGTCGTCATGTCGTGGCTGTGCGTTCAGCGTTGTTTCGCGTTTAACCGGGAATAAACTATCGAGCCTAATAGCCCAAAAATCGCGCGTTCGTTTCTTGGTCGCGTCGAGTCTGAGATTGAGGGACATCTGTAGAGATATTCGGATCATTGTGCTGTGAAACTAAACTTTATGAAGGCGGTGCCTCGGACTGTTGAGATGCACGCGAATACGCGACTGTTCCCAAGAATTCGGGTAGCCAACGGTAAGCCAACGTTATTGTTTCTCGCTAAGCTAACGAACTATCCTTATTGTCGAGTGATATTCGAGTGATATACGAGTGAAGGCAGTTTTCGAGGTATTTTGTCATATATATCTATAGCATTAGTTTGGGACGCAAAGGTTGGAATGTAAAAACCGCAATTATTTTTTTTCAACGTACTTTCACTAACAGCCAACGAAAAGTAAAATAATTATAAAGAATAATAATAATAAAAATCGTAATTTTTTTTAACGAAATTTCAATGAAAGCTTTTTTTCATCATTTATTTTTCGCCACCTTTTCCATTCGAGCTAATGTAATGGAAACGAAGGTGAAGGCTTTTAATTCGATTTCACAATTCGTATGTAATATATGCTACGCTTTGCGATGATGGGAATTTGTACACACACACGCCCGCACACGAGCGCGGGCGAGAACGCGGTAGAATAATTGGCAATTAGAGGTACGGATATGAGGGGTTTGGGATTCATTCCGCGGAAGACGAAGGAGAATCCGCGGCCCGCAAAAGGGACCGCAGTCCTTTTGAATGCACGTGCGCGCGTTCGCTGCCTCGCACCGAGCCTCCGCGGGGGCTCGCGCCAGGATTGAACGCCTTCACGGATACAAACGAGCTTCCACACTTTTGCGACACTTCGTTACATATATTTTGCCGCGCAGCCGGGTTAATCGCACGCAATGGAAATTAATAGGGCGCGACGCGATTCTACATCGCCGAACGAATAAGTAAAATTTACACTTTTCTGTTAAATTATTCTATTAAATATTAAATATCTTTTCTATAAAAAATTAAAATCATGACAAAAATTATAAAATGTATCAAGTCGATTTTTAGGCTTCTGGACATTTAATGTTGCAAAATTGTGTGAATTCATTGAATTGTTTCGAAAAACTTGCGGCTTTTTCGCCGATAGAAAATTGAATTACAAAAGCACGTTGAGCGAAGCTTATGCTGAAATTAATCATTACCTTCGTCTGAAAATAAAAGGAAATTCTAAGAAGCACCGAAAAGTTGTAGTTTGACAACTTTGCAGGACGAGGGGAGTCTCTCGTATCTGCGAGAACCCTCCCGAGTGTTCGATCTCGGTTAGTCCTTTGAAAAGGGGGAAGCCTCGAAGGGGTGAGGCGGGGAGGGTCGAGTAGCTGTGGAAGTTTAGATTAGCAGAGTAGCCGTGATGGTATCGTCGCCGATACGGTTCCATCGCCGCTTCTACGAGGCAGAACGCGCTCTTTTTAAATTAAATGAAAAAGCGTGCTCGTGAAACGAGAGAGCATCCCTCCCTTTTCAATGGCTCCCCTACCCTTAATCGCAGTACCTAGCCAACGAAGGCGAAGTACGAAATTTTTTTTTATTTCAACGCACTCGTATTCATGTCTCGTCTACTCATTCTACAAAATCCAGTTTTTTTTTCAATTAACGATATCGAGGGCCTGCAACGAGTGAAGATTGTATTCAATTCAGAATTGATTGGAATGAATTGAAAAATCTTTTAACTTCTGGAACCTATCATTGAGAAAATATCAGAACATTGTAATTTTTTGTTAAAAAAACATTTCTTTTGCTCGGAAAAATCAATTTTTTTCCACAATACACCTTTTCAAAAAATACCAATACAAAGAGAAGGGGTGCTCATCTATATCTCCTCGTCGAGACCAAAAGAAATTTGCAGTTCACGCGACGATGTTCCTTGCTAAATGTCGGCAAACATCGTCAACAAAAGATTTCTCAATCAGAATTCCTCGAACACTGGTATTCTCGCTTCTGGCGGAAGCGATTCTTGCGGGTGGTAGTTATACATGACTTGCAGTGGTGAAGCATAAGCTCTCGTCTTTGGCCTTTACGCCTCTTTTATAGCCCTCTCTATACCATCGCCCTGTCCGCGCTGAGCTTTAATTGGAACTTTTGTACGCCCACATTGCCTTGCGCCACACGACGAGACGGCGAAAGTGTAGCCGCTAACTTGATTCACCGCGTGCGAGATAGGAAACCCGACCTTCCTTAACTTACACCATCCACCGCGGATAACCACTTCTTCCTCTTTCACTCTTTCGCCTCCTCGCGCCCGTCTCTCTCAACCAATGCGAGCAACGCATCGCCCGATTGATACTCCGCATTCAACGAGAGCCGAGAGTTAGCTGCGAATCGTTTTATCCCGCGAATTGAACCATTACATTCGATTCATTAGTGGTTCGACCAGAGATAGGATCTTGTTTCCGATGGACGAGATTACTGCCGTACCATCTTGTTCCTTAATTTGCACTGATTAATCGATCCGATTTCGTTGATATCTCTACCGCGGCGAAGGAAATCCGAATACTCAAATTACTATTCGACGTCCGAGTATCAAAAGCGAATTATCGCAGAGCGGTTCTGCTTCCGGATAGACCTTCAATGTTTTTTTGTACGAAACGTGTAACGAAACTTGAAAGGCCAAGGCTCGGACGATACTGCTTACGAGCTCAAAGGAACATCGTGGAGGTCGTTTGTCTCAATACCTGCCCTATCCTTTCTATCCGCAAGCCTTTCATTGCTCCCGCAGGGCCCTTTGTTGTAAGGATTCTCGCGTGTTCTCTGCTTTTGTCAGACGATCCAGAACGATACCGTGTTATTTGACGTGGAACAAAGACCAAAGGGCTGGAAAAAAATACTCTTTTCTCTCATTCGACTCTGTTAAGAGAATTGCCCGATTGAAACCACTGAAATTTAATTTAGCATATTGTCCGCTTCTGTAGCATATTTGTATTTAAAAAAATGATATTGTCGACGCTCAAAATTCAATTTTCTTCCTTTGTGAACTTCGTTGTTGAACTTCCGGGTTTCGCGGCCTCGGATAGAGTTACCCCTTTAGCGTAATTTCCGAACTCGCCGCGCTATCGAAGTTGCATGATTGTCTATCGAGAACGACCGTGACCTTGATTCGAATGTTCTCAATCGGGAGTTTCATCGTCTCAGCGCCTACGAGATTCGAGTAAAATTTCATTTCCCGCTACTGCAGAGAGGAAATTGTTCACGGGCGGGAAAAAAAAGTTTGCAAAAATCAATCTCCGAGTTTCGTTTCGGATTAAAGTCGACAGAGCGACGACGCGGTCCGAGTTCGATAAATGATCAATCACGACTTGACTCGTGCCTCGTTAATTTCGCGAATAAGACACGCGTATCGCATTGTAAACATCGGAACGACGAAGCCCGAGAGACAATGGGCATCGACTATTGATGAAGACGAGGAGGAATATCAAGCTCGTTCTCCATCCCTCCAATAATTCTCGATCTACCGCCTCGTCTCGCTCGAATGCCTATTTCCGTTCGTCTCGCGCTTCCGCGTCGCGTGTACGAGGGACGGAAGATGACAATCGGATTTCAGGGGAGAATGACGAGAGAGATTCTCGATTGGTCTCTAGGTGCGAGTCCATTGTCTCGGCTGTTAGACACTAGACACGTGTTGAACCTCATCCACGACCCCAACTCTGTTGTGCCGTTACTTCTCCGTCTTTCCGACGTTACGACGACCTTTCGAATTAACGTTCCCGTCTCTCTCTCGCTCGAAGTTTCGCGCTAGGCACCGAGGGGGTGGTGGGGAATTACGTAGAATCTATAGAGATTCCCCACCGGTCGTTTTAATTGCGCACTGCCGAGCGACGGAATTTACTGTTCTCTTTCTCGCTTCGCCGTCTCACGTCTCGCTCCGCAAACTATATGCAGATTACTCGATTCCCTCGGCTCTGCCAGTGTCTCGGGCTTGAACAACTAATGGAGCTTCCGATGATATTAACAAAACTATGAAGTGAATTAGCTCTAGTTCGCCCGAGTTTGAGATTAGGGAGAAATCGTAAATAGACGAAAATATTAAGATTGCATTTTTTACAAAGTTTCGTACAAATTGTTCAATTAATATTAATTGCTTATTATTTTCATCATGTAATTGGCAATTAAGTTTCATTATCAAAATTTCGAATATGTATTCGAAATACACATGAGCGTGAGCGCTGAAGAATCTCCAGTACAGGGTATTAGTGTATATTTTTTCGAATAACGATGGCAGAGTACTTTATTTTTCGAGAGATACATAATTTAATTGAATAAATAAAATCTCATTGATTCGGAGACTGAAGCGAACCTTTGAAAGTTCCACACAATTCTGGCGAACGAATGCGCGGGGATGCGATTATCAAAAGCACGCATCTCGGGTGAATCTCCGAGAAAACAAAGAAGGAAAAAAAAATCCGCGACTCTTTGACGCAAGCGAATTCGTGGGAGTATGAAAAAAAATTGCGGCGCTGCAGACAGAGTTAATCCCGTCGTTTTATCTCAGAGTCCAAAGGGAGAAAGGCGGACCCTCCGGGACGAGAGACTTCGTGTACGGAAATCCGCGGCCATTATCACGAAACGTTCACGGGATTGGCCTGGCAGTATAGAGAGCGACGTTTTCATTCGTGCTTTGCCGTGCATCGCGTACTCTATAAAGCTTTTTCAGAAGGGATGATGGGATCTGGCAATAGGTACCATCGTCCCCGGCGAGACACGTGCGCGTGTGTGCATCCCCACCGTAGAATCACGACGCAGTCGACGAATCGCATTCGATTTTTTTTTTGGACGAACACCACACAGAGTTTCGTTAATTTGTATGGCTGATTTAGGTCTAAATAACAATTGTTCGGTTTGAATCGGTTAAATCGGCAATTTCTTGATCTGTGCTTTTTGGAAAATTCTTGTCTCTTTGATGGTTTTTCGATTCCGTTTTTTGAAAAATCGAACCCCTTATTTATGACAAATTTTTCAATTTTGATTGAATTCTTCAACTCAACAAAAATTGCAAGGGTACCCCTTTGAAATGCTTTTTTGCCATTTTTCATCCCAGCCTAACAGGTTGAAAAACCGGTTTAAAAAATCCGGGAAAGATGTTATCTTGTGTAATTTTTCCCGCTGAACACAATGGAAGCCTGAGATTTGTCGATATCCCATCGGAAAGCCAAGATATCGGTGTTTGAAAATCCCGAAAATCGACGGTTTTCGCAAATCCGACCGAAAAGGAAAAAATTCTCGTTCGCTGTTTTCCGGTGTTCCCCCGAAATTTATACAAGAATCGCCATTGGATTCGTTTTCAGCGTGAAAAAGTACATAAAAACGTGCGTTACAAAGTTTGCTCACAGCCCTAAACTCGCGCAGCTCAATCGAATCAAATTTTTTGAATTTATCTCAGACTATCGAACGAAAGAAACGCATCGAAAGAAGCTCCGCGCGCTTGAATCGTCCGTGTAATCGGAAGCAGCCGACGGTTCCTTATCCCTTTAGGCCGAAGCGTTCGATAGCACGATCTCGGAGTCTCGCGATCCACAATGACAGCGGAGCCATATATCTTTTCGGCAGTGAAAGAAGAAAGAAATAAAAACGAACGAGGATTAGAAGGAGGGAAAATTCGAGCTTAGGGAGGCGCATCAAAAGAAAAAGCAATGTGGAGCAAGTAGAGAATATCCCTCGTGACTTCGGTTAAGAAGAGAGCCCATATCCCCTTACATCAGTGCCTCGTGGCACTGGAAATGACTGAGGGATAAAACGATCTTCCACTTCCCTTAGCCCCCACCCCCATGCAAGGTTTATGGTGGTAGTGGTACAGCCACCGCCATATCCCGGAGGCACATCCCAATCCCCGAGAATATAAAGTCTCTAGCAGCTCGGCGTGTACGGTCGATAACGCTCCAGTTTCGTATATAGTACAACATAACGTCTATATCTATATAAGCTGTATAGTACACATGTATGTATAGCGCATAGAGGCAGGATAGCGTCGTACGGAAAGAAGCGGAAGATGCGAGAATGCTTTCGACAGCCACTGACGTTGGCGAGACTGAAAAAAAGAAATTCCCTTTGCCCTTGTCTGAAGCACATACACTATATATGTAGCTGTAACTACTTCCCATTCCGCGAGCCTCGAGCCAAGCGTGGCTATCATTACTACGAGGTAAAACCGGGGGAAGAAAAGAAATTCTGAAGATTGCTCGGATATAACAGTAGCATGTGCTGAATCGACGAATAGACCCAGCGCATAGAAATTGTACGCGACTAACAAAAGTAGGCATCGCTTTAATACGAGAAGCGAAAGAATGGAAGAAAAAAAAAAAGAAAAAAGAAAACGCAGTAAAGCGTGCCACGAGACAATGAGATTGAGAAGAAGAATTTATTATTTTTTGGATGTAAATTGCATTATCATGTTAATATACAATATAATTAATAATATAATGATAATATTAGCGTTAATATACTTTAATGATAATATAATTTAATTTGGTAACAAAGCATTTTTGTAATTTTTTCGACCGCATACAATTTTTTTTCACTTTGCTCTAATAGTTCGAGAAATTTCCCGATCACTTATACAGCAGATGAAGGCTTTAGCGGAGTTTGAGTATCGTTGTTTCAAGCTGTTTTCACTTCATATATTTTTTCGCAGAATTCGAAGCTTTCCGAAAAAAGATCTCAATTATATTATATCTGTTTTTTTTCCCGGTTGGAATAGAGACAGAAAAAGCTCAGGCGAGTCTCAACAATAGTATGACATATTTCGATTCCACAGAGATCCGGTACTGTGCTCAAGAATCACAAAGTCGCTTTGTTGAGGATACATATATATATATATCTGTAGCATCAATGCCGTTTCTCCTATCTCGGCTATGCGTGTTTTTCTCCCCGCTTTCATTGTGCAAGCCGCATTGATATCGTTTTGTTTCCTCCCACCGTATAAACACGTTTTTGCGCCTTTCAACTGTACTCCGGAGCGAACGTTTGTTTAATTTTTTTTTCGTGTCTCCTTTACGCGTGTTCGACGTTTCGCACCGTCGTCGATCGATCCGCTCATTTCCTCTTTCCGTATCGGAAAACGCTCCCGGCATGACTCGGATAACTTCCTGGCAAAGGATTCAATGCTTCTGATATTTTTTTATTCCACTCGCTCGCGCCCCTTCGCTCTTATCGCTTGCTCTCCGTCTCGCTACCGTTCGGACCGTAGCGATTTGCCGAGTGTAAACAGTCGAGTTCTTGATTCCGGAAGGACGAGAGCACATAGACTCGTCTGCTCGCGGGCGACGACCAAAAAGCACCGAAGGGAAATTCACGAATTCGAGAACGTCCCTCGGCTGGCGAGGGGTCAAAGGCAAATAATTTCACGGACGAGCTGCGCGCTCGTAGACCTAAACGAGACTATTTCTTCGTCTTTTTTTCTCTTGCGACTCTGTAAACATACACACGAGCTTATGCGAAATTTGTGCAATTTCACAACGAAGCGCGACGAATTTTTTCGATTAGAATAGAAGAAGAAATTGATTTTACCCCCCTAACGAGACACCATAAAAAAAAATTGTACCGAAATAAAAATTGCCATTCGAGACTTTAGCTTCATGAATTTTTATTTCTCTGCTCGCTGATTGAATCTTCAGCTCGCTCAACTTTTTCGCCCCGATAAAACCGGTTATAATTGCATTTTTTTTATGATACGTTTTTCTCTTTTCTGAGTGCACTGATTTCGCATTCAGTTCGTATTCGCAAGCAGAAACGGCTCTCACCGTATGTATATGTATTTTTTGTCCTTCGAGCTTGAAAATCGAGACCAGAGAAGTGTTTCAGACTCGCGCCCCTTTCGTGGAGAAAAAAAAGAGTCTCGCGAGTTGCGCCGAGCCACGAGAATGAAAGCTCATCGCTCCCGCAGAGAGAACCCTCTCGACAGTTATGATGAATCGAGTCGGCACTCGCGGCATGCGAGATCCCCCGAGTTCGTATTACGGTTTTCTGTAGGGTTTTCCGACGTTGCCTCCATAGCCGATTCCCCGGCTCTCTCGGGCGGGATGCATCGAGCGAACGAGAAGCATCGAAAAGTTTCGGCACGTATCTCGCATCTCGGATGGCGTGTGGAGCACGAAAGCGACTGCGGAGAGTGCACGCGGTCTTGCCCTCTTCTCCGAGTAGTTTCGCCACACGTTTAACCAGACATGCACGAAATAAGAAAGTACCACGCGAAGGAGTTTTCATTGAGTTAGACGAGTCAGTGGACAATATTGTCGGAACTTGTCGGTTGTCGCGCCCACAGCTTTCGGCTTATGGGACACGTCTTTGATAAACTATTTGCCAAATCGCGACTGAATTGTTTTTGAGACGAGGTTTTGGTTGTATCAATTATTGAACTTTGTTTTAACTTTTAGTGCATCAATTTTTGTTCTTATTATTAAGTATTCCATTTTTAGCTCAATCATTAGTGATTAACCTTGAAACCATTAACTGTAACTAAAGCCTTTCGTTATGAATTTTCGATTAATCGATGTGTAACCAAAATCTTGTATTTCATGGATTTTCGAAGAAAAAAAGAACCTTCTTTGTGCACGATCGTGAGAGAATTTTATAGCGAGCGAGAGCAAGTCTTATGTTTAACTATTTTTAGTACTCGATTTTGGTTTCCAAAAAACCGGAAAATTCCCCAGAAGAAGCCATGCGATTCAGGGCTCTTACAGAGCATCGTTATTCGTGTTCGCGATGAAAAATGGTCTCACCTACTTCCTTTGTAACTGAAGCGGAGGGAGCTCAATACCCATGTGACTCAAAGGGATGCCTGCCTCTCCCGCCATACAATACGCGCGACAAATAAAAGAAAAAGTGAGTCAGTGAGCACGAAAAAAGAAAAAAAAACGAAAGCGAAAGCATTTTCGACTCGAGGTGAAATGAAAAAAAAAAAAAAATCGTATAATGCGGGTACAGTGTCAACGACGGCGAAGAATATTTGCTTCGCATCGCAAGAATGTGGAAATGCCGAGGGAAAATAGAGTAGAGCAGAGATTTACAAGCTACAAGCGCGCAGCTTCGCTCGCAGGGTTGAACGCACGAGCGACAAAGAAATGAAACTTTCCGGCTCTCTTCGCCGTTAATCATTCCCGTCATTTTCACGACGTTGCGCGCGACACTTTAGGCTGCCTCCTCCCCGTAAGCGCCCCAGACGACGATGCTTCGCTCTCGAGGAGATTAAAAAAGTCCGGATTGAAAAAACAACTGCACTCTTCTGGCAGGAGAGTTACCGTGAGACGCGATGGTCTGAGGGGTTAACCGGGAAGGGTGTAAAGCATCTCGAGCGTAGAATTCCTCTTTTTTTTTTACTCGATGTCTATCGAGCATGACAAAAAAAACCGTACACTCTTTTTCCATCTATTCGAACCATTCATTTTCTCTGATTTCAATGTTTCTTCTTGTTAAAAATAGTGCGCGCGAAATATTATATTTGAATTTGAGTTTGAATCGCAAAATGTATGTTTTAATCATATTTTCTGAAAAAAGATTTGATTTTTTGAGGTAACAAAAAGAGAATTTTATTCAGCGGTTTCTACTTTTTTGAATTACGTTTAAATGAACAGATGTAAAAATTGGGGAAAATTCGGCGCGGAGTTTCCCCGGTTAGTTCGTATTTGCTTATCCCAACCCTTGAAAGGCTTGAGCTCGCGACGAAAGCCACCGTCGTATATGCCATCGACATTGACGGAAGTTCGAAATTCTCTATCCTTACGCAGTCGTCTCACCGCGCGATATTCGGTCCCTCTTTCTCTCGATTTTGCCGGGAGAATGCGAGCCCGCGTATATTCCTGTGTCGATTCAGCCACCGGAGCGCATATATATCGTTGCACGCGTATTTGCGTACACGTGTTTGGCAAACGTGAGGGCGCATTCGTTCGGGTAAACTCGATTTAGGGAATCCGATAATCACATTTCAGCCGACGATGAGCCGCTCTCGCTTCTGTCTCGCGCAACGGCTTCTGTTTCCCGTCGCCACTTCCTCGTCGAAGCGGCATTTAGAATGTGACACAATGGCAAACCACCGGTGCGCGCCAGGGCGGGGACGAGACAATGAGCCGGTACGCACGAATAATGAGCTTTTTTAATTAACAATTGTCCCTTTCGCTCGCACCATTTCGTATGTGGCTTCCGACACTATAATTTCTTATCGAACTTCAAGCTTAACTTCCTGTCGACTCGATTTGATATCGGTGATTAGAAAATTGCTCTGTATCAGGAGAAAGAAAATTGCTTCAAATCATCTGAAATATTCTTCAATTATTCATCACTTGGATATTTCATTGAAATGATAAAAGTCCACATCACCAGTATTATGTCTGGCCCATAATGGATTTTACTACTTGCAACGAAGCGGAAAGCTAGACTTTATCATCCCTGCGACTCATACTGTCAGCCTAAACAGATTGAATGAATTAAGGCCCAAGATTGAAGGGCCAAAAATAAAGCAATTTTCTCCCTCGTGTCCCGCGTCGGTGTGAGAAAAAGTGTCAGACGACTGAAGCGTGTGCTTTCCGAGGGTTGCCAAAGGGGGTGGTAGGTTGAAAAAGAATGTTAGTGCAGGGGTGGGTTGCTAGAAAAAAAATTACCCCGATTAACCGGATGAACGTGAGTCTGTCGAAAAACTCGATTACCCCAGTGGATGAAACAGAGGCGTTATAGACGGGTAATAGCTTGGGGTAGCTTTTGCCGACTAATATCGTCCATTACTCGGTTCCTCGACCTCCACCGCCCGTCGCGCTTGAACATCCCGAAAATTGAAGCACCTGGACTGGTTGTGTTCCCGGATGCGGGATATATCTGTGGCTCGAGCCTACATACGGGATTGCCTCGCGTTACGGAACGAGCGAATGAAACGTTGAATTGCCGTCGGAAAGATCGGTATCGTTACGATACCGAGAACGCTTTATCGATCCCTCTCCCCGGCTAGGCTTTCCGATACAAAAATAAAAGGTTCGACAAACGCGTTACACAGCATCACGCGAGCGAGGGTGAGCACTCTCGTGGTGCTCGCGTTACTGCCGCCGACGGCGAGCATCGTTTTTCTATACCCGTGACAGTATCGGCCCCGATGGAAAAAAAAGCTTATCCTATAGGTTTCAGCGCAGCGGTCGGGGTATAAACGCGACAAAACTCACGTGACGCTTGTCCATCGGCAAATTATAGGGAAATGGAAACGAAATGTAGGGTTGTTGCTACGGAGAGACCGAAAAACGTGACGGTAATATCGCGCGTATTTTTTTTATTGGCGGTGAAAGCCTTCACTTTTGGACATCGAGTAATTTATCATAATTTACCAATTTCGAGCTTTTGAGATCTAAGGATTGATGAAGAAATAGATTGGTAGGAAACGACGATATTGGAGTAAGAAAAACCAAATGCAAATCCATTGTCAAGGTCATCGACGTCTCAGATTTCGAGGATGATGAATAAATTAATTTGTTACGAGAGTTTCGAACCGGAAGTGGGACAACTCGTAGTTCCACAGACTGCGTAATATCCATGACTTTTGAAATGTACGTTTTTGGCCCAGTAACGTTTTCGGTGCATTTTTCGTCAATTATAAAATTTTGCAAAAATAGACGTTCTCAACCAAATGAGCAAAATCCTTCTTTCCCTCCACTGGAGAAGTCCAATTCCGTCGCGACGGTGGCCCGTGAAACGTTTAAATCTGTAAACGACATTCCCTTCTTTGTGTCCCCCCTCCGGCTCTTGCGTACATGCGGTGTGACATGCAAGAGACAATTAACCAGCAACAGTGTCAGAGGGAGGAGGGGAGAGTGAGAATTCTCTTTGGTCTTGATTGGCACGTTTCGTGCGGCGACACACACGCACCCCCTATATCCGCCTTCCCGGCGTTCTTGCGTATACTGTTGTCCCCCCCGTAGACGCTGCAGACTCTGCAGACACCGACATCGCGGTTGGCTACGCATCCTGTGCGCAAAACCTTCATTCCAGAAACCCACCGCATGCTGTCCTGAAGATACGCGTGGGTAGAAAAGGCAAAATAGCAGTGAAAAAGAACACCGCTGTAATTTTTTCGCTGCGAAGAACGCCTGTGGAAAGCGTCGGCACGGAGATGTAGCGCGGAGACGCTTTTTATTTCAAAACCGGTCGCGCGATGTTGCTCTCGCTCGCGAATGCATACATTATTATCACACATATATACATAAGTATATAGGATTTCGCAGGGTTAACGCGTTAATCCCGCTCGCGCTTTTTCCGTCTACATTCTAAAAATTCTTTACCACCGCCACGCTTGTTATTAAATAATTCCCCCTTATCCTATCTTTAACACTGAATTATTTCCTAAGACCCTTATAAGTCGCCGAGATTCATTTTTACATGCCCTATCTTAATATAGATTATTATTTTTGAGTAAGAAGAGACTTACAATATTGGGAGTCAAAAGCTGACTTAGAATATTTCGGGCCGTGGGGTCTAACAGACCCCCAAGGCTCTCTAAGCTCTCCCACGCAGAGAGCACTCCAGGCCTCGAGGTCCAATTGTACACGGCCGTGACAGCAGCGAAATCTTTCTATATTTATAGAGATATTTATGCATCTCCCATCCGTCTGATTTTCGTAGCGTGATGTAACATGGGAAAAAAATGAAAAATATCAAAGAAGGGGAGATACTTTGGGGAAAAGGACGGTGCTGTAATTTTCCTCTCTGCAACTGACTGCATAGCATTTTCGGGGCGTCGACGCGGTGTAAGCGTCGTCATAGGCAACCCCGAGAAAAATAGCAGGGAGGGTGTGATGGAGAAATATTGATGCAGAAGCCTTACCAGTATCGTCACGTGTGCTATTCAGTCGAAAATGTACATTGGAATTGTGAATATAGGAAAATATCGTCGCTCTGTTCAGAGGCTTTTTTTTCGCCCGAAATGGCATACTCTTTTGCTCGCCCTCCTGCGTTTTGTGTATAACGGAGTCGGAAATGATATACGAGAAAGATATTTTCCGCGTTTTCGGTATTATTCCTGTCGAACGGAATTGAAGCTTCTATTTATTCGCGCAGGTTCACACCGGAATTTATGTCGGCGCATGAAATATTGAAGGTGAAGGTTGGATGAGGAAATAATTTATTGTATCTGAAGAATAAAACTACTGGTAACGCAGGGATAAAGGAAAAGAAGAGAAACTCCGGATTTGTGTGCATTTCTGTGCTCCTTTTTCTTTTATAAAAAAAAAGCCACGTTGATTTGCAACAAGGAAATATAGCAAAGGCATTGAATGTTTCGGCATTTCCGATGCGGAAAGTATTTAAGGGGATAAAAAATATTGTTTAAATTTCAAAGACGATGGGACAAGTTAATTAGACGTCGGCAAGAGGGAGTAAAGTGTCGTTACATTTATTGTTGGCGCGCCCCCGTTGCTTCACGGAATTAAAGAAGGCAGAGTGTTTCGGTACATTTGCATTTGGCTAATGGCCTCAGGTGGCAAGGGGGCTCTTGACGCGTTCCCCGCTATGTGTCGCTGTAACTATGACGATCCGCCTCGCATCCAATGTGTCCTTCGGGACTGCGATATTATCCAGGATCGTCCGTAGCTAAGGATTATTCCCAACGGAGAACCGTCGGAAGCTTTACAACGGTCTCGGGCATTGTCGACCTGCACAGATCTGCTGGTGCAGTTCTCGTTGCAGCATAAAACGTAAATCTTCAGAAACTCATCCTTCGTACGCTTATCGGTACACGGTACAAAATACGGGATGCAAAAGGTCTGCAAAAAAAGCTAGAATTTTCTTGAATTTTTTTGTTTAATTCTCGTCGAAAATGTTCGCTAAAAAAAGTAAATTTCAAGTTCTCGTGTCGGAGAGGCGAATCGATATCTATCCGGCTTGGAAGCTGTTCTCGATGCTCCGAAAATCCAACGATTTATTTTACTTCTTTTTTTTCGCCCGATATCATTATCGACGTAATCTTGCGAAAGGGGAGACGGCGAGAGGCGAATCCCGAGGACTGCGAGGAGATGGACGAGCCGGCTCCTGCCTATTGAGAACGGCTACCCTTCGTCGTATTCGAACCCCCTGCAGTCGTCATGGTACCGCCCCTGTACGCGTACCCGCCATCGGGCAGAGAAGATCGAACCCGGAGTTTTCATCCCATTCGGGAGAGAGATTGACCGGGGAAAGGAAGACCCGTCCTCTTCACGGTGTTTCGTCATTAATTAAGAGGGCCCGCGAACTTTGTGTCGCGTGGAAGTAAAATCTATTCGAGCACCGAGACCTTTGCAAGGCAAAAAAGGTTATTACAGTAGATTAAATTCACACTTCACCTAAAAAGCGAGCCGTAGATAAAACAATTAAATTTTCAATGGCGTGAAATTCTCGATTGTTCGGATATGCATTATTTTAATATTTTTTCGATCGGTGTGGGGACGTTGGAAAAAACGGAGAGATGAAAAGAGGAAAAAAGAGAATGTTGTCTTGCTGCAAAGAGGAGATTTCTGTATCCTCGCTATTATCCAATCCCCTTAGGAAGGACGCGAGGGACAAATCCTTTGTGCCATCCCTACTTCACTCCATATCCATATCTACTTCTTCTCTTGTGTGGACGCAACTCCGAACCGCTGTGTCTCATTCCACCCTCCCAACCCGCGACGTTGAAAGCATTTGTTCAATTTCTGGCGGGGCGGTGAAAAGTGCGACCGACGCGTGTTACACGAATGCATTTCTCTCGTTCCCTCAATCCGCCTCTTGATGCTGAGGCGCCTGCGGAATTTTATCGCACGCCTCGATGCTCCTCAATGAGCTTCTGATCATTTCGGTGCGAGCGCGGTTGCGTGAGAAAATCACAAACATCCGAGACTTCAAAAGCCGCAAACCAGACACGTGATTTTCGTTTCGTCGCGAGCGCTACCGAAACTCCGAAAGTTCTATATTTATGAGAGCGAAAAAAAAGTCTTTTATGAGAGCGAGGACAAACTCTTTTTATGGCTTGGAATAATTTTGAGTCCATGATTTTGGATTATTTAGAATTGAGTTTTCAGTCATTTATTTTGGATTAAAAAAGTGCAATTTTAAATAGTTAGGCAGAAATGTTGAAAATATTCACACGCATTCAGAAAAGTGTACGAATTATATTTGGTTGGAAAAAAAGTTAGTTCGGCCGGATAATTTGTTGAACCATTTTTTTTGTATTGAGAAATAGAAGTTTGTGCGTAAGGTGGTGCTCATTCAGAAATAACCGGATAAACGTAGCGATAAGATCAGAAAGGCACAAATCTGGAAGACGCTTAGTCAGTGATCGAGGGACATTTGTTCCCGGATATTACTATCGTACGGAGTCGATAAACTCGTGTAGCCCGTCGGGGGAAAGTGAAAGACAATTAAATGCCGACGAAAAGGGAGGCAGGGTAGGAGTTTTCGGCGTTCCCACCATTGCAGGCAACTTTCTATCTATTAGCCGCTAGCCATTTTGTTTCGCCTGACGAGAGCGAGACTGCAGGGGATGCACGACGGGACGAAACGCGTGTAGATAAGAGATGGGTGGTTTTTCGGCGCAGCCGTTCTCGTTCAACCTTTACACCCATAATTGGGGTGTAAGGAATGTATAGCGCACGAATGAAAATTTCTTTAAAAAAAAATGTCACCATGAGATTCACGATTGAGAACTGAGCAGTTTTTCTCTTTGAAAGATTTTTCCGCATTGCACCGCTTCCGAGTTACGAGGTGTTAAAGTTTCAGCCAATCGGATCACTGGAGCGCATATGCGCCCTGTGCGCTCCGCGTCTCATTGGTCGAATCTTTGAAATACCGCAACTCGCAGACGAAAGGGTCTACCAAAATTTGTGTAAGGAAAAATCTGTTCGGTTTTGAACGGCGAATACGATTTACAATTTTTTTCGACGATCGCCAACACTCCTGAGTGATATCGCACGAAAAGGTCTTTAATGTAATGTTTTTTCATTAGAGCGATCTTCGATGTACGATCTGTTGAACCGTTGATTACAAGTGTTTTCCTTCTTTCTGCCGACAGATAGACAATGTGGAGCTCGGTGACCGCGGCTGGAATGGAAAATGGTCCAGCACCACCATCCAGAAGTAAGCACAGCGCGACTCTTCTCGCGGGGCACGTTTATCTTCTCGGTGGACGAAACGGCAATTTGCCACTGAAGGATCTGTGGCGCTACAGTCTCGGTGAGTGCCCACCACGATAATTTTTTCTCCAAATTCAATTATCTTCCTATCGGCGGACAAAAGATTCATTTCTTTTTCATCCAACACAAAAATCCCTTCTCTAATATGATTTCGTAAACGTTTTATTCTCTTCTCGTATGACAAATAAAAAATTTCTCGTAACCACGTGTGTCGTCGTTAATCACGACTCCCTGGCTCGGCCGACGATCCTTTCGAGGGGGAGACGAGAGAAAGATAACCCCAAAGTCCGGAAAATCCTGTAATTACCGTCGACTTTGGCGGCGGTCGATTAGGGAGCTTTGCAATTCTACGCTGTCCGAATGCGCGCTCCCGTATGTACACACACGCGAAGCATACGAGCTAACATTGCGAGTCTGACCATTCGGCGAGCCCCCATGCGATCCGCGCACCCCAAAGAATTCTGCGTGCCGCAAGGGTAGTTCCCGTCATGGTGGAATGCCCGAGGCCGAAATTTCAACGGGGTTTCGGGTCTTGATCAATAATACGACGTCATTAAAGCCCACGGGGTAGGTAATGGCAAAATACCGAGGGTAGCGATTGCGCCACCCTCCTCTGCGACGCGATATGCGTATATCGAGTTCCGCTGAGAAACAGCGGGGCGTATCTCGCCTCGCTTTTTCGACGCTCACGCACCGTTGTACGAGTCTTTCCGCTTTTCACGGCTATATCGACTATAAGGATATAGGTATGAAGTGCAGTAGCGGTTATTACGCAGTCTCAGCAATCACCGCGCGCTATAGATATTTCCATGGGGATCGGACATTTTAATTAATTCCACTGTACGTCAATAACAAACGTCGAGAGCAGCGAACTCACTCGAACTGAACCCCGTCGATATTTCGAATGACGAAGGGGGGCTGAGGGGGTTCTGGACGGGTGTACGATGGCCTACGAAGTGGATGATGATGATGACGATGATGAGAAAGTCAAGTGCGCACAGCTGGAAGCCATAACAACACTGTATAGAGAAATAGCCGCCTTCGAGTAATTGCAATTAAGATTAAAAAAATGATTTTTCCTTCAAAAACGCGATAAGAGTATCAAATTTTTTTCTTCTTCTTCCAAGTCCTTACTTACTGTTTCTTTCGGTATATTGGCCAATTTCGCGAGATGCGAGGGCGTATCTGTTGAATATATCCGCCGTTAGAGTTTCCGAGCGATTTGATCGGCGTTTCAGTCTCGAGGAGGGCGCTTTACTCACGCTCGGTGAGTTTTACTCCGACGATATCGCCGCGATGTATACGCGTATACTACAATTCACCGGAACGCGAGAGGATAAAGCGGCCGGCTATATCGCATTATAAATGTGCCCGAAGGAGGAGATAACAGAGGCGATATTTATTGTTCAATGCTCGAATTGCCTGTAAAATCGACGGAATTTAATAACCGTTGATCGTCAACAATTTCCGGGGATGCTTATCAGTTATTTAATGCAGATGAGAAAAATAGAAACTGATAACAACCATCGAGTCCGTAGTTTCAGACACTCCATTTAGTTTTGCTCGATTGAATAATAAATGACAAAAAAATCAAACTAACATAACTTTTCGGATTTATGCTGAAAATTATTTCCTGAAGGGATGATTGAAGTTTCATATTTTACAGACCGTGCTCCGAAAGTTGTAGAAGAATTTAAGTTCCTCGAATTTCAATAAATTCGACGTTCGGTCCATTTTCATCCGATATTCCAGTCGTGTATCCCGACAGTCCGCAAAAGTTATCTCGGTGTACACAGAGGTTATACATTCTGGTAGTAAACTACCTACTTCGGGGTTTTACGGTACGTGTAAACTGCGAGGGTACATCGAGCTCGTTTGAAAAGAGGCGGGGGTGGCGAGGAGGGGTCTTAGCGAGTGGCCGCAGCGTGTTGGACCACTACACAGCATCCCCTACGGGTCAGTTCGGTCAATATCGGTAAAGGGGAAAAGAGGCGGAAAGAAGAGAGAGAAAGAGAGGGAGAGAGCGTCGAATGCACACAGACATGGGAATAGAAAAAGTCAATAGCAAGTGTGTAACCAACTACCGCCGAACGTTCATCCGCTCTCTACAAATCAACCCCCTTTCGTTCCCCCATTTTTCTGTCCTCGCGCGTCTCGAGCTTTTGGTTCAATACCCTTTTTCTTCATGACGAAAAATAACAATTCTATCATAACACCGGCTATATGGCTCAAGGTATTTGCGACCGCGCTACCAAAAGCGCCAAAAACGTGGAGCAAAGTAAAAAAATATACCGTCAAAAGAAAGCAAAATAATATCTCTATTATGAAGACGAATCTAAAAAGTTTTTTTTTTATAAAGCGCACATTTTAGATTATTATATTATCGTGCAGAAAAAATATCTTTTTTGATTTTTAAGCAAGTACGATTTTTCTTTTTGCTTCAACGACTTCATTGTCGTCAAATCAGAAGAGTCTGTGTATTTGGTCGTGAGGCGTGGATTAGTTAGAGCTGCATAGAACATCGCGAGGGCCGCGATTGGACAGGCGTAACCGAAAAAAAACCCCCTGGGCAAACTATCAATCAAATGGGTTTGTTCGCTCTGGTGTTCCGGGTGAATATTAAAGCAGCCCATCAAAAGGGTTCTGATCCATACGCGTTGTCTCCTGGGGCCAAGCCCGGTGCGTCGAGAGGGGTGCTACGCGTTCTATCCACCCTTTCCTTCACCTTTCGCTCCACTACGCGCTTTTCCACCTCTTCGTTATCCATTCCACGCCTATATCACACTGTTAGCGAAGCATACGGTGCTACCGTATTTCGTAATTCGAGCAAAATTCTAAACGCAGTAACACGTTCAGGGTTGGAAAATAAGGAAATTCATCCTTTGATTAATTTTCGTAGGGTTCATAATTTTTGAGTTAACAAAGTTTTTATAGCTTGGCAATGAAATCCGCGCATTGAATTGGCTATGAAAATTATATATGTGGTTGCGTCTTTTTTGTTTTGATAATCAATTTCTAGAAACATTAACAATTCATTTGGTTTTGTGATACAGTCGATTCGTGTCTTTGAAATCATGACGATTTACTTCTTAGTCGGAAAGTTTGGGCCTTGGTTCCCTTATTTCGCAGTATACTTTCTCGCCAAGTGCTCAAAACCGCTCGTATCTCGAAACTAAAGAAATTCCCGAAAAAAGTGTCTGAAGGTGCATTTCATTTATTTTTATCGACGAGTAGAACTGCAATTTTTCAAAACAATGTCTTTTCTTTTGTGATGGCCGCAATATTTTTTTCCTCAATTCCCCCTCTGCAGTGCGATCGCCGGACTAAAATATTGTGACAACTCCCCCGCGGCTGTGGGAATAATACACTTTGTAAAAGAATCGCGGGCGCTCTTCATTGTGAGAAGTCGCGTCGCGCGCGCGGTCGCGCTTCCACCCCTTTTGCGAGGGAAAAGAAGAAGAGAGACCCCCCGCGCGCGAGCGCAAGAGGGCCCTCGACGGGTCGTCGAGATATCGAGGCTCCTCTCCTCTCTCGCTGCGATTTACATTTTACATCGTCAACCCCCCCCGGCGGGTTTCTATCAAAACGAATTTTAATTTCCTGCCCTACCATCAACGGCGTCGGGGGAATAGGTGGACTCGGGACATGACGATTCCGTCTTCAATGAAATGGGGAAAGTCTGCTCGCCGACGGAATTCTGTGAGAACATCCGCCGCGATGCAAATATCGCTCTCTTCATAACATCGGCTATGTTCGATCGACCCTCGCTTGTTAAACGGCGAAAGTTTGCAACGATCGACTAAATTCATTCGTATCAATTCCCGACAAGCTGTTGTCATAGCCGCACAAAATTCTTGTTGGAAAGCAAAAAAAAGCACTGATCGCGCGATGAAAATCAGTAATTAAAAAGACTCTGAAAAAAAAAGTTAAATAGCAGCAACATTTTTTGTGATGTACAAAAAAATTATAATTTCTTTTTGTCCGCGAAGATAATTCGTTGATCACGTAACCTTAAAAAAAATTGAATAATGGGAATAAAAACGGAGAAAATTGTCGTGTCTTTGGTTCGAAGTATCGGAAGCGCGTTTGCGAAATTGTCGGGAGGCTTTTGAAGACTTCTCGCGATGGGGAAAGACGATTGCGATTTGCGATCGTTCGGTCTCGTCGTATCGGCGATAAAGAAGCTAAGCGAGGCGCAAGGCTCCTCGCAGCAGAGAATATTGAATTACCTGTCAGCGGAATATGGATTGCCCAAGGAATCGATCAAACGACCGGTAACTATTCGTGCCGAGGCGAAAGATATTTATTTTCGTACGTGTAGGCTTCAACGAGTTCGGGGAAAAAGGGAAAACACACATATGGCCACATTTTTGCAACGCATATTAGTTATGAATTTGAGAAAATTGATTATTAACATAAATATTAATATTATAAAAAAAAATTAATAACAAAAAATTCAAATTTGTTTCAAAGTCGCTTTCACCATCGTAACACATTCAATATATTGTTGAGTCGTCAATTAGATGTCGTTTTTCGTCGAAACGTTGAATTAAGATCGATAAGCAGTTACTCCTGTTTCGTCGACGCAGCTCGCGACGATATTGAAGCGATGCGAGGATTTCGGTGTTGTGGAGCGCCGGAACGGTCAATACACGTTTCGAACGGCGGCGGTGAGTCGAAAGCCTTCGTGCTGCGACTGCACCGATTGTACCGGCGCTTGCGGTTACTGTCCAAAGTCGGGGAAAATGAGAAGAGGCGCATCGAGCCGAAGAAGAAAGAGCAGCGGCCGAAGGGGCAGCAGGGGTTGCGGGAGCCGGCGAAGAATGAGAAGTCGCCGAGGTGGAAGCAAAAGAAGAACCAAGAGCAGACGCAAGAGCGGCGGTCGAAGAAGTCGAAGAAGAATGGGAAGTAAACGGCGCGGAGGAAGCAAAAAGCGTCGAAGCTCGAGATGCGGCAGCAAAGGACGTCGAGGCAGACGTAGCGGAACGAGTCGCAGAAGTCGTAGAAGAAGAAGTGCTAGGTCGAGCTCGAGTCGTCGCCGAAGAAGCAGCCGGGGTGGTGCAGGATGCAAGAAACGATCGGCGCGCAAACTAAGAAAAAGAATGAGGCACAAAAGGAAAAGATGTGGATCGTCCGATATGTTCCGCGTGTCGAACTTGAGGAACAATAAGTCCGGTACATAGCACGTGAGCGTTGTTGTATTGCTACTCTTTATTGTTTTAATTATTTTTATTATTATTATTATTGCAATAATAATAATAATAAAATGATGATGAATATTACGATAATTATCCGACCAAGGGACACGAAATTCTACTCTTTCAAATAATTTTATTTGCTCTTTCGGGTTAATTGTTGGGTACGACGTTGAAAGAAAAAAAATTGAAGCGTTTTGTGGTATAAAGAATAACAGTAAAGCGTACCGCATCGGCAGTGTCTATGTGTGTATTCTCCCCAGGCGGCTCCATCCACCGGGAAAACGAGGGGCTTCCGACCATTGAGCGCAGAGTCTCGTTCGTTAGTTGAAGGTTTTGCGCTTCCGTGTTATCTTCTCTTCTCTCGTCTTGTACGCTCGCTCTTCTCGTCGAGTATCCCGTCGTCGAAGCACGCCAAACGTTATATAAACAAGACAGCAGACGAAGAAAGATCTTTCACCGAGAATCGGGAGGCAAAAAAAGCCAACGCTCTCGCGACCGACGGGGAGAAACTTGTGACGGAAACACGGTGAGAGGAAGTGCACGGCAACCCCGCGGGGTTATTGAGCCGAATGTAGTGCCGACGAGAGAGGACCCAACGTCACGTTTTTAGGTCGAGTCTCGAAACAACCCTCTATTCTCGTATGATGAATGAATATGAAAAAAAATTGAAAACTTTTTCGATTCTTTTATCACTGCGCCTTATACATTCTGATTGTATTCGTCTAATGTTTTTATTTATAAAGAAATTGGAATCGGTAATTATATTTACTAATAAAAAATATAAATAAATAAAAGTTGATTGGTATGTATTAAATAATAAATTAATACATATAAGTATTAAAAAAATGATACAAAAACGACTTTACTACTACAATACGGTTTTTTCTGTAAATTTTTTATTACAAATATTAATTGATTTCTTGTCAATCGGTAGGAATTTTTTATTATATAATAATTATGTGAAAATTGTATCTCAATGGATGTTTATCGGGGAAAAGGAAGCGAAAGAAAATTTTTAATTTAACGAGAACGCGGATGTTCCTTCGCGGGGGTGGGAGAACGTGTTCGGAGACAAAGGCGGCCTCAATGAAATGTCAGCTGAGACCAATAGTGCAACGGAGCTTCGGGAAAACGCTCAGCTTAAGCGTTCCCGCGCGCCTCGGCGAACCCGGCACTAGAGATGCCCGACATTGATTATACACACGTGTCGTATCTGCTGGTTCCTCCTTGCTGCTAGTTGCCGCGAGCCTCGAAACAATAGCCCCTATTGTCCGTATAAAGCATTTTTTTTTTTTCTTCTTTTTCTTTATCAACCATCCCCTCGAGCTTCGCCGGGGTTGCAACAACCAAACTGCACTTGGCTTCGGCAATAGAGCCAAGGAAAGAGGCCACTACAGGTTAAACAAGTGGATAATCTGGATATTCTAACGATGCAGCGATTTACTCGGCTCCACTCGAATATCCGCGAAATTGAAGCTATTGTGTGGGGAAAGAAAATTTTGTTCCTCCTCAAACTGTTCCCAACAAATCAGTCACGTTTGAATTCAAACACTTGACCACAATATTTTTATTCCATTTCATTTTTGTTTATGATTTTGCCGTGCTTGTTTCAGCAAAGAGACAAAAAGCAGTGAAATACTTTCGTAAACTCGGGTAAACCAAAAATTGTATCATCTCTGGGCTCTTTGATTCGCGCGCGAGAATACGTTTCTTTGGCTTTAATATTCATGCTTCATTCACACATACGTTCACCCTCGTTTAAAGCGAAGGGAAGAATCCGCGGTGCGGAAGGTACGAAGCCAAGAAGGGCGCGCAGGGCTGAGCAGTGGATACTGCAGTGGGTACATCCAGTGGTAGTCAGACCTTGAGTTTCGCGAAACTCCCGTGCGAGAGGGAGCGAGAGAGAGCTGAAAAATGTAAGCTCTCAGCGCTCTCCTAGTTCTTGCGACTGGTGCCCATTACTTTGACATATTCCGTTGCGGTTAGGGGAGCAGTAGAAGCAACGGTCCCTCCCTCGCGAAACTTTCTCCCTCTTTCTTCTATTTCTTTCCACTTTTATTAACGCATTCATTCGACTCCGCTCCCGCTGCCGCTTTCTTCTTATTAAAGTACCCGCGAACCCACGGGACCCGCTCTTCGCGCTTTATCCGAGAGGTCTCGAGTGCGCTAGACGATCAATTTGAATATATAAATTACCTCGAGCCCCCCTTTTCTCGGGTCTTCAATCTCTCGGTGCGAATAATATTATACGGGGAATAAATTATAACTAAACTTTTCTTCGCGCTTTCGAATGTTTCTTTTAAACACTTCATGTTTAATAATCGTTTTGGATCGACAATTTATTTATTTATCTATTTAATTGTTTATTCATATTTTTTTCTTGAGCTTAAAAGGTTCTCTTCGTCCTTGGAGCAATTCAACCGGGTTCGCTCCCTCGACGAGTTTCTATTGTTACGATCGCTCGCGAGTGGTGTAATTCGAGTCTGCTCAACTCTTTTCTCGTCTTCCTCGGTGGAACGAACGAGCACGGAAACTCGGGTTTGCCTTCAATCCCCAACCCCGACAGCCGGTGCGCGGTTCCTTCCTTTGCGCGCTAACCACCTCCATCCCTCTCTCTTTGCCCCCTTTGTAATTGTCGGTCGCTCGCTCGTTTTCCGCAGTTTCCAGTGTCAGCTGCATCCGTCGATACATATGTATACTTATATATTGTTAGTACCCTTTATGGCCCTTGCAGCCTCGCGTTTGTTTCAAGACTCGCTAATTTCATCTCCATTCTCTTGCATTCGTAGTTTTCACATTGAAAAAAATTCTATCTACCGTCATTCACTACGCATATTTTATATGAAAAAAATATATATGTCGTGTTTGTTTCAATATTAAATGATATCGTAATTATTTAATTTAATTAATAATCTCTTGGATATAAAATGCATTTACATATTTTTTAATGTACGACGGAAAAGATTAAAAATATATAAAATATAGGCCTATTTTGTCTACATTTCTTATGAACATTTTTTTTTTCGCTCTGAGAAAGTGTCGCATCTTTCGAAACTTTGAGGATTCAAGGCTGAAATCGATGCTGTAACTCCTGTCCATCGATCCCTGCAATATCTACACTTTGCATATGCACATGTAACGCGCTTGAAAAAAAAACGATGTCATGAATATGTATAAATCCACCGGTATCGCATGCTGGAAGGCCGCAGGGATTATTTTCGCTGTCACGCGATATGTAAATGATGTGTTTGTGTGTGCTCAGGAATATGTTTAACCTTTTGTATCATCAGCATCGAAAAGTTGAACGGAAAAAAAAGTTTAGTTAACGATTCCAAAATTATTTATTGCGATGGAGTGTCAACTTTTAGATCTTATTTTAATAAAAATTAATAAGATATGAGTACTTTGTCCATTTTTTAAAAAATATGAAAGTAAAATTGAAATAATATCTTTTTGTAATACAAACATTTCCAGGAAATTTTTTTGTTTATATCTAGGACGGGAATTTTTCTTTCGTATGCCTGCACGTAGGCGAACATTTTTTCCATAGCGGGGAAACGAGGTCGGTCAGTTTCTATAGAAGAGACGTAAAAGGATCGATCAATGCGGGAAATTCGAGTCAGCACACCTCTCGATCCCATGGAGAGGCGTCGCCGTAAATCGCATATAACATTCGGCGTTTTTTCCGATATCGGTTTTTTTTTCCTGCCTCCGTCAGCAAACGTCGGACCGCACCGCACAGAGGCCGCAATTTGGTCGTTCGAAAAACCGCGACTGTGCCTCGCGGCGCAGTTTAAGTTGCGTTGCACATGCCTATTCGCGAGTCTCGGCTTCGATTTTGTCTCAAATTTAAAAATAAAGTCCAGTTGCCGACGCCCATTCAGCAATTCTCTACCATAATATTGGGCAAATAAAAAAAATATTTTGTATTTGTTATTTTTGTTTTCGCATATTAAATTCGTATTTTTCGTGGTGGGTAAATTGAAAAATAACCATAAATACGGAATAACTGAAGAAAAGTGCGCTATCATCGACGTAGAGGTCGAATTTCTCCTTTCTCAATTCCCATCGCGTGCGAGACGAGAGAGCGTGTTCCTTCGGTGGTTTCACGTTACTCCGATTCCTCTCGTTTCCTCGCCACACACGTCCAGCTCGCCATTTCCCAGAATCGAAGCTTTGTCCGGCTTTTTTTTGCTCTCTCACCTTTTTTTCGGCTCTCTACCGTATCTAGTTTCTACGTCGACGTGTATCCCTATCGAGGCCTCCCTCGGCATGCGCCGAGCTGGGAATTTATTTCTCAGCTCCAGATTGCCAGGGCGGAGGAAGCTGCGGCGTTGCGTGATTTAGGGGTTGCAAAGGGAAAACCCCGTGCGAAGGAGAGAAAGGGAAAATTAAAGCGCCGAGAAGGAAGCTTTCCTCGCGCCTGTGTACCCTCTCTGACCTGCCGGAGGCGTTCGGTCTCTCGTGAGTTGTCCATTTTCAATTTGGGTCTCTCAATCTCTGATCTCTTCTGCATTTATTGATTTTTCATGATTCCAACCCTGTAACCTTTCATTTTTCCGCATATTCGACAAAAGACAAAATTATTGAATTCATTTGTAAAAAAATTAAAGATGTTTAACCTTGAAACCAATCTATGCGAAATTCAAAAATTCCGTAAAAATTCAGTAAAGAAAAATGCGGCAGGCATATGATTTTTTTTACATCTTGAAACGTATTTTTATCTGGAATAATAATGAAAATGCTATCCATATCACGGAAACAGTTGATATCGACAAATTCAGAATTGATTGGAGCTCTTACGAGTTAATCTCATCAGTTCTTCCGTTCGCTTTCGAATCCAAGTGGATGAAATGGTATCAATGCCAATGTCACCGAGAACGAATTTCAGTGTCAACAGACGTAACTTCGCTCTCGAGTGGCTCGATTGGCAAGCATTCAGAAAATTCCAAACGGCATCGAGTGCCTTGGATGCAATAATTTCGCGAGATATTGCCGGAACCAGTGCCGGGGATTCGGTTGTCCCCAAACGGACTGACTTATGCTGAGACGAAATACCCACGATTGTATGGCATGGCCTACTTTTTCAACGACTGCTGTTTGAAGGTCGAATCGTCGCAATCGTCATTATCGCGGTCGGATCTC
This sequence comes from Ischnus inquisitorius, assembly GCA_963924025.1. NCBI lineage: Eukaryota > Metazoa > Arthropoda > Insecta > Hymenoptera > Ichneumonidae > Ischnus > Ischnus inquisitorius. The sequence continues at coordinate 9,485,047 of OZ001246.1, forward strand.
TGCGGTATTCTTTGGAACGATCCAAAGACAAGAGGAACGATGAGCCTCCCCTTTCGCTGTATAAGATTTCAATGTCCTAATCTCGTACTTGAAGCTTGGGGTAGTGCACGACACATGGACGAACGATTTCGCGGGACTAGAGAAAGAAGCTACTACAGCTAGGCGGATCGATGTTTCTCGGGCAAAAAGAGAATGCTCGTATAGTTCGAGCTAGGATAAATAAAGCATTAAGGTCGCCTAGCTGGGGAGTCATGAAACGTTAATACCCGAAGCAACTTTTCTCTATGCGGTTCATAAGACGCGCCTCGTTGCATGGTTCTTTCCGCAATGCGAAAGCATCGTTTGAACCAAGCTTTACTAACATAGATACATTATAACCATGTCTGTCTTATCATCACTGTTGAAACTATGAGTTTGTCGAAGTTTAAGTTTAAGGTAAAATATAACGAACGGTAATACAATGTAGCGTACATCAGGCACGAGGCAGTAGTTTGCAAGATAAACAGGACGTACCGGTGAAATTCATTAGCGAGGACTAATTGGATTATTTCTTAGCTACTGTAACTTTTTGTTTCGAACAGATATTGTTATTAAGCAATGAAACGTTATTTTTTAAGAGAGAACGGATTGTTTTTGTATAGATCTTGCATTAAAAAATTTTGAAAACATTTTACACCGTGATGAGCAAAGACTTAACAATGAAATCGCGGTTTTTCCGTTGAGAATGTATGAAAAAGTCGATGCATGGAGTAAATTTGATTTTTGGTTTTTTCTAGCCGAGAGCCGATGGGAGGAGTTGCATCCGGGCGGCGAGAGACCGCCGGCTCTTCAGGAACACAGCGCGGTCGCTTACAAGGATTGCCTCTACGTGTTCGGTGGCGAGCTCGGATTTTCCGCCGGCACGGAGACACCGCTCTGGGTCTACACTGTGAAGGTAAAACCGCAATCTTCATACATAAGACGCCTAGATAGGATCCGAGTCGTGAATAAGACTGTGGATTTTATCATGAAAAAGACCTGCGAACATGCAAGTCCATTTTTACCACTTCCACCCGACCATATAATAAACCATAAAATTCGAGCAAACTTAACTTTTTCTCGAACTATTAATTTTATAATAAATAAAAAATAAATAAATTTTATAATAAATTCGGCGACCAGAGATCTCGCGCTCTTCCCTGGACCCTTTGGGTGCATAATTGAACTACTACGGATTCGAGTCACGCGTCTCTGGACGAGGCAATCGGGAGAAAAAAAAATTACGTAGGTTCGCCAGAGGGCTTATCTACTTAATCGGCACGCGTGACACCCCGACTTCCAAAGCGCGGCCGCTCTTTCATCCATCCTGATCTAATTTCATTCCCGATAAAACGAAAAATCGTCTGAAACCCGAAACGTCGTGAGATGAAAAATTACTGGAAATAAAAAAAAAACAACTGGTTCGTGCTCCGAATGGCAAGAGAAAAAAAAATCGCCGAGAGTTCCGAGATTTATGCGTTATTTTTCCTTCCTCGCTGCTTCCTCACATTTCAATTCTTGCTCGCTCAACCCTCGCGGCGAACTCCCGGGGCTTTGCGAAATCTCCATCGTCGACAAATCAACCGAGCGCGAAGCATACGTAACATGTACATGCGAGAAAAAAAAAAAAAAACCGACCAATAAAAATAACCCACGAAAATCGCATTTCCGACGGAGAATCTTCTTCCCGGCGTCGAGAAGCAAGAAACGAGCAAGCTGCTTAACATTTTTATTGGATCTCTCGGGTCGCGCCGATTTTTCGACATTGCAAACGACAAATTCACTTATGAGCGCACAACTGGAATATCCTTCCGCAATATCGACCGAATTGTATTGACAATATTGACCGCACCCTTTTTTTTACACGCTTCTCGTATAAGATTTTCTTTGGCTCTGTGCGTACTTTTTTTCTTCTACTTTGACGAATGAACCACGAGATCGAAACAATTTGTTTTTTGCCATCCATCCCTATGTTTCACAATCTTCAGCCACTTACGTGTGATCGCGTGATCGTCGAATCGGGGTTATCGTGTATTGTACGACTTGGCACGACTCACCAGACCGGAATAACGCGACTTCGATAGTTATTTGTCTCGTCTTATTCAAACTTGGCTTCAATCGAAATTTCGCCGAGTTACAGAACGGAAAAAAAATTTCGACGATCACTCGGAAGATTATCGAGAAGTAATCGCGTTAAAAAGATTCGAATACGCTTTAGTAGTTTTACAGATCGGAGCTGACTTTTTTGTAGATAAAATTACAGTTTTTCGAAAAATCGGGAAACGTCGATTTATCAGTTTTTTTCATAGATCGCCATAGCCAATTAGAAAAAATTCAAGTTTCGATCCACGATCATTCCTGTCGAGTCAAGCTCTCTTTTCTCATTATTAGGAATATTTTTTTTATGTATATATCTATATCTATAGTGTATATCTATATATCCAACAATAAGCTAGATTCGTCGCCGTATTCGAAATTCCCCGAGGATTCCGTCGGCTTCGAGCGCCGTTATTCGCCACGGCGCCGCTCAATTGCCGAAGATCCGTACGCGGAGTTCCGTCTCTGCGGCACGTTTTATACAACATAATAATGCGACGAGCGTCTAGGCTCGCCTAGAGAACGCGGCGCGAAGCCGAGCACGTCGATCCTAACTACCATTATCCCAATATGGTCGAATGCCCGCAGGAAATGCCTGTATTCTCAGACTCGCTACGGCATTTCTCCCCTGCGCAACTGCCCCTCTTAGGTGTAGCATCTTCCCTTCGCCCGACGTTCGAATGCTCTTGGGATCGGTAAACCTCGTTACGGAGGTCGTCCCTTCCATACTTTGTCTACCTATCGTCAAACCTATCGTGCCACGGATGCGACTGAAGTAATGGCGTTTTGATGACCCTCCGAAGTGTCCTTTCGCCTCAAACGTTCGTTCTACGACGAGTTAGAACCAAAGAAAACTAAACAAAAAAATTTGTGAAAAATAAAAAATTCATCCCCATAAGTTCAACTGAGTCTTAAATAAAATTTAGAAAAAAGTTGCAATGACGAGAAAAAGAATTACGAAATCGTGAGGAAAAATTGTCAAATTACGAAACAACTTTGGTTTTGATTTTCCATTGATAATTCGCAACAGTTTGACTTCTCGACGAGAAGGAAGAAATTGTTTAAAATCCTCTCGACACTTTGTCGGCGCCTCACGTAACGCAGATCGGAAGGGAAGGGGTGGGCAGGGGTTGATTGAACCCTCGTACCTTCGACATCTACACCTACTGCTGGTAATACACAACTGCTTGGATCCTTTACGACCGCACTATTGTCCCAATATGGTTCCTCTTCGTAACTCCGGGGTTGACACCCTCGACGTAGATTGTCACGAGGGAAGAAGCTGGCAAAGTGGAAAGAGGATTGCGAGGAAGGGGATGAAAACGTGTAAAACTTGTTACCGATGACGTAGCTATTGATTTAGCGGTTTCTGCGAAGGGTGCCGAGAGCGCATATATAGGCTACACCATTCCCGTCTCCCTCTCACATCGGGAGGGTGCTCTTGTTCATCCCCACTCGCCGCGCCTCAACCCCTCGCCACTCTAACGACGACGACGACTGACGACGACAACCCCATGGGCATCCTCTCGACTCCTTGCCCTTCTCGCCACTGCCACCGTTTCGCTCCCAACGACGAGATACACCGCCTACTACGACGCTAGACATAATTAAGCGTCACCATCGCGCCGGGGTTTCCGATGGTAAATCCATGCGCGAGTGTCCCGACGGTCATAATTGCGAGAAGACGACAATGGACCGAAGACGCAGAGGCTGCGGAGTCGTTTATCTTTCGCCCTTCGATACGAAACTCTTCGACGCGACAATATTAAAGGTATTTCATCCAGATACTGGCACAGAATTCAAACGCGAAGAAAAATTCATGAAAACTGCCACAATTCCTTAACCCTAGCTGATGCGAATTCGCTATCACAATTTCGCATAATAATCCGGTGAAGAATTTAATTTTCGCGAGATGAATATTCAAAAAATACGTTAGTGCCACGGGCGCGTCGGCGATCGTTGAATTCCCTTTCGCGTGGGGTTAGCTACACCCCCGGAGGCTCCGATCCGAGGTACCGCGTTGCTGGAATTCAATATAACTCGTCTCTCGTGGCGAGGGGACGAGCGCGAGGCAAATGTAACTCGTGCGCGAAATTGAAATCTCCAAGTCCTATAGGCGTGATTTCTCCTCTTGCGGTACAACGGCCGCGCGACGGAGGAAATAGGAGACGACCATCGTTCGACGAACTCTAACCGATCTTGAGGATATATATATATGTTTTATATATAGCCCTTTGGAAATAATAGTTCTCAATTACGTTATCAATCGTGAACGCATGAGAAAGTGAGCCGGGGGCCAAGGAGTCGAGCCTAAATTAATGGGGCTTATATCGCGACACGCAAGGCACTTTGCAGCCCTCGAGAGACCGTGCTTCATGTGAGATTGCTCCATAAATCACTGAAAAGTGATAACCGCGTGCGGAGAAGGGCGAAACGCAAAGCTGACGAGCTTATACACACCGTGTGGACGTAAATTCGAAAAAAGACGTCAAGGTGCAAGATTTACAGAACGGTTGCACTTGAATTCAAGCTTGACCTTGAATTCGTCGTTAACCCTTCGGCTACTGAATTTAAGCCAATAACGTAAAGACGTTAACGTAAAGAAGATATTGCTCAGCCAAATTCAAACTTAACATTCTAATTGTTTTCCATTCATCGAACACAAAATGGACAAAATATGTTTTAAAAAATCGGAAACAACACTCAGTTACCTTGGAATGTTATCACATCGAAATCGATGAAACGAAGTTGACCAAGAACGCCCATATCGTTGACATACCAAAGAGCGTCTCGATTGTCGCATCGATCGACGCTCTCACTTTCGAACACAATAAAATTTCGATTACCTTTCGCTTTCGCCGTTGTTGCGGTTTAATTGAGCGTAATCGAAGGAATTTCTCATTGCGCCGAGACCGACTCGACGATGTGCAGAGAGCTGCGACGAGGTAGACGATCGATCGTAATTCCCAGTGAGCGGCATCGATACCAATTTCCCTTCGTCGCTCGATGTGCACACAATGCTTCGCGGGTATTTCTCGGGTTTATTTATGACGTACAACTCGCGCCGACGGGGGAGCACGCTCGATTATCGTACCGCTTCAGACTCACCTGCCAATTTTCGTAATTAATTGCGCGTGCATCTAAATGACCGGTTTTAACACGAGCCGCTGGATCGAAGCGGAGTGTATTCGCGTGTTAAACATTGACGATTTGTCGGTGGAAACTATTAATTATTCGATTGCAAATACGTGCCGATAATCGGCGCGATTGCGACCGATCAGTCACGCGGAAATGGACACAACGTCCGTAATGTCTTCTTCCGCCTTTTTTTTCCATCAAGAATCAATCATACATTTGCGTAATTGCGTAAAAAATACGATATTGTAAAAAAAAATGCTTAATCTCGTTTTAGTGAACCCAAAAATTATTATTTGTCATTCTAATTATTTTATTATTAATTTATTATTCCATAGTTATCGAAATTTCGAATGTACTTGTGATTTTTTTTATTGGTCCCAAAATAATTCTTTTTTGAATTCCGCGGAAATCACTCATTTATCCGATCAATTAGAATAAATAATTGAATCTGTGCCGTACATTTCTTTGATATTTAACACATCGCTTGATGCATGAAAACCTTCGATGCCGCGCTTTAGTATTTTTTCCTCAGACTACATTTCATTTAGAATTCTTTTATAGGGCGTAACATAACGATCGGCAATAATCGCCAAGCGATGCGCAGATAACGGCAGCTCGAAGCCGAGAAACATCTGGTATTTTCGGCAATGTCCACTCCAACTTTATCCAATATTCAGTGAGAGAGACCCTCCTGCGTTTATTCCCTCGGCGACGTAGCGGGGCATCGTTTCTTGGCGTTCGCGCTTTCGGTTGCCCGAAGTGCAATCTACGGCTAAAACGGAATAGTATAAGAACGCGCGGGGGGAGTGAGTCAAAGGTCGTTTTCGGCAACATCTGGTGTCAACAGCTCTTGCACGACGCCCCTCGAGCCCTTTTCGCCGTCTCACACGACGTACCTTTTCCAAGGCCCGTCGAGATCCGATGAAGCTGGGAAAGCTTTTTTCACGAGACCCTCGCACGGTCGAAAGAATCGCGCGAGAGAGGATCGCCGCGCCGAGGGTGTTTTCCTCTCGACAAATCCTTCGCTCTTCGAGGCACCCGAAGCGATATCACGACCGATGAGGCGCGTTTAAAAATTCATCCACGAGAGCACCGCGGATCCTTGTCCGGGAAAAAGAGAGAGGACGGCTCGTGGTGGGGCCGAGAAGATCAATCATTCGGCTGGCGAAACTAATAAAGTGCGATACGTTTATAGCGAACCGTTCACACCGTCCGATATAGTTATGCGATCGAACACCGAGGAAATGCTTATCTTTATCGATAATTATTAGATGAATCTCTCAAGGTCAGCGGTGAATGCGCAGTCGATGCGCGGCTTCGGCGATCACCCGAGTCAAGCAAAATCGCTTGCGGTACTTGGATGGGTGACCGCTAAACCGCGCAAGAACTCGCGAACTGTCGAGCGGGAAACCATTTTTTCCGAGATCTTGGTGTGTGTACTTGAGTAAGTTACTTGCGGGTACGCCGGTGAATCGGACAGAACAGATTTGTTTGTACCGGCACGGGCTTACCGCAGTTTCCCCGCAATAAGGAAGAAACGAGGTGGGTGGGAAGGGTTCATAAAAACCTGTCAGGGTGAACGATGGTAATGGAATATAAAAAAAAGCACATCAATACCGCTAACGGTATTTTGCATGGTTATTGCAGTTGGATAAGCTTAATAACGCTAAAGCGAAACGTTTGTATAACCAACTATTCGTCTTTCTGTGAAAACGTTCTTACGCACGATGGACCGCTTCTTAAGCAACAAATCTTGAGTGCATATTCGTGTCGCGTCCGCAGTGAGGGGTAAAACTGTTTTATTCACAAGCTTTCCATTCTTATGATATTTTTGCCGATTTTTCGTGTGTGTGTGTACGTGTATATGAAACCTATAGTAACAGAAAGGTTCGATAAAACGTTCGGGGGATGTCGAACAAGGAGCGAGACTCGCGATGGGAGTGAGATGAAGAAATTGTCGATAAATGTGCCATGGAGAGAATCTCGTTTCCTCGGTCAGCTGTGGCGTCGAGCGAAACTGTTCGAGCTCCGGAAAAATCAGTACGGCATCGAGTCAGCAAAGCTCTCGGGGGGAAAAAGCTCTTGGGACGATTCTTTCCACGTTAGAAACTGCGTAACCGCTCGTAAGTCATTACCATAAAAAAAAAAAAATGTCAATGCCCCGAGAACGGGATCATAATGTTATACAGCGAGACTCTCTCGGTGCTTTTATATTTCTCCAAGGTCATACCAAGCGACGGGCTCTTGTTTCAATGCCGGAAGAGAGAATCTGCATTGCAAATTATCAGCCAACGGCACGACCGCCGTGAAGACTTCCGGCAATAATTTCGATTGAAAATTATTGTTTTCGCGAGATCTGGTCTTATCGTTACCTCCGCTGCGATTCGTTAATGAAAGCTTTTTTGACTTGGCAATATTTCTCAACAATATGATGCATATGAAAATATGAAAATCAGAAAGTGGGAAGAAATAATGAACGATAGGGATTATTATTATTTTATTTTTATCATTATTGCTTAAAGAATCTGCAAATTGTCTCAGTACTAAAGATGCGCCCGTGTAAAAAAACCACTGCAAACCGTAAAAAAAAGTAACATAAGTCACACACGAGTGCGTTAATGTTCTGGAAACCTTCTATTGCTCGAGAAAATGAAACCCTCAAACAAAATTTATTTAAAAAAAAAATCTTTTTGGATACCTTCGTTTTTAATTTTTTTCACGAATCAAAAGCATCGTAATACGAGCCAGAAGACCGACGATAATGAATCATCGGACGGAACGGGAAGGGATATGTTGCTCTGCACAGGGGGGCGATGTGCACCCCGCGTGTACGCGGCTTAACCAATCGGGTTTGTCTCGTCTCCGCGTAACCAGGGATTTGAATAATACAAGGCCCGGCGACCGGGAGCAAGAGAGTGTGCTTTCGTCGCACGCGTACAGTAGAACAGGGAGAGAGAAAGTGGAGGAGTCAGGATGGTGAACCCCGGAACAGCGTGTTATTCAATAGCGAATGGCGAGAGTTGGGAGAATGAGAGATTCACGGGGATTTAGCTATGGTCCAGTGATTAAAAACAAATGGACCAAAGGTAGCCATGGTAACGAGATTGAGCGAAAAGGCTCCCCGCTCGACCGCGCTGTTCGCGTGCTAAAAAGTCCAGAGGGGCGAATGCGCGACTCTTTGCTTTTGTCTCTTTTCTTTCCTCTCGTTCCTCTTCGTTCACACGTCGCGACACAACTCGAGTGCGTGGACAAGTGTTTTATGGAAATATAAAACGATGAAGATACGCACAGATACGAGGCGATGTACCTTCTTCCACTCGCGCTCGAATTTTCAACATAAAAAAAGTATATTGCTATGCTTTTTGCATTTGTTTTCATCGAACTTTGTATTTTATTGATAAAATTCTGAGTATTTTGTTTTTTTATATATATATATATATATATATATATAACAAATTATATGATTAATATGTTAATTATTCAAAAATACAAAATTTCACATACTTTGATATGTTTTTTTTTTCATGTATAGAGATTTTTTAAATAGAATAATAATAAGTAGATAAATAAGATTAATTAATTGGTTATTGAGTACGAAATTTAATAACAATAGATTTTGCCAGATATTTAAGGCACGTATAATTGCAGCCCGCGAACTCAAACATTATTTTTAAAAAGGAGAATATAAAAATAACAATATATTTCTTTTATTAATGAGATTTTTTTTTCCAAAGAAAGAAATCTACAAAGATACGCGTACGACGCTACTTGTTCAATCTTTCGGCTCCCCTGTTCGTATTCTACTTGGTTGCCCCGTATAGAATATTCCACGCAGATTGGCAAACACGTAGGATCAGTAAACGTCCCGCGAGGGTTCCCAAGGCCTGGGATTAATTCCAGGACACGGTCCGCCAATTCTGCAAGGAGCTTTTTTTTTGAAGCTCTCCTCCTTCTCCCGTCCGCAATCTCCTTCAGCCTGCGTTTTCCGCTGCTACAGCCCGCTTCTCGTTTTGCTGCGAGTCTCTCCGTGCTACTCGACGCCCAGCGTGCGTGAGGTTCTCTACTTCGATAACGTTTAAAGGCTAAAGAGAAGCGTATTAAAACCTTCAGCAATTTACCGTTTTTCCCGTCTTTACGACGGTCCTTTTTCTCGGCCAAACGAGTCTTGAATTTTGGCAAAAAAATCCAAGTGCGAGTGCTATAAACTTTCATCTCGCCATAAATCGGTCAATCACTTCGGAGGACCACAAGTTTTTGTGAGCACAGCTTTTTCTTTTTACGAGACACACTTTTTTTTTACCTCGAAAGTTCATGATACATTTTTTCCGCAGAAAATTCCCGCGGCGATTCGAGAGCAGCACGATTTTTTTTGTCCTACCCTTTTTTTTACGATTTTCATTGAAAATAATTAATTTTATTTATCGCAAATTTGAAACAGATTTCGGGAGATAACGAAGCAATGATTATGCTGGGAGAGAAATCAAAAGAGTAAAACGAAAAACCGAGCTGAAGTTGGAGCGCGGAGGGTGAACAACTAAGAAGGGGATTAAATTGGAGTAGAGTGAAAGCACAATTGAACGAGGAATAAAGTAAAAGCCACGGATGGGCGAGAAGGGAGAAAACTGGATTTTCCTTTGAATAAAAAGAGGCTGGACCCGCGAGGGAGGGCGACTTTCAGACTCACAAATTGGCCGATCGATCCTGCATTAAATTATGCGAGCTTTGTACCGAACTCGGTCGTTCGGGCTCGCGATGAAAAATTTATTCGCAAAATGAAGATAATACGGATGTATTTTGTCCGTGGAATTATCCGCGCAAACAATCTTCTTTTCGAGTACTCCGAAATGCTTAGTGAAGGATGAATTCGCACAAATAATTTTTTCTGTTTTACGAACAGAAAAAAAAACATTCAGAGTAAAAAAAAATTGCTTCTACTTTTTAACGAAATTCATACCACGAAGGGTATGAACGAAGGGTTTTTCATTTTAGAATCGACGAAGTGAATTAAAAAAATTGACATGGGTTAATTTTGTCTTTTTATTTCGCTGTTGACGAAATCGTCAATTATTTTACTGCAATTTTAATATTCAACTCCTAAAACCCCTGGCGAAGACAATTTCTCTCTTTCGCTACTATTATTATTATTAAACTATCGAAAACTCTTAATTACTCCCGCATTCATATTCCGAAACGGCGCCGAGCTGATAAATTTTTGGGCTCAAAACTGATAGAATTAGAAAAGCCTTCACCGAGAAGTTCTGCTTCGCACGGTCCCCAGCTCTTATTCGATAAGCCCTTGATAAAACGTCGGGCTCCAACTGGATTCCGACGAGCTCTCACCTACGTGCCTATCGACTACGCCGCGAATGAAATAAGGGACGGCCCAAATTGCAGGATTTCTATGGCTTTTGTCGCGCACCTCCTCACTCCTTTGTGCACGAAACTTCGTTCCCATTCATTCTCAAAATTGCCCAATCTTCCTTGGTTCCGGCGTGCAATTTATGGAAACGCGTTATTTACCGATTAATCGCGACAATTTCAATAAATTGCTTTAATCATATAACATAATCGTTTTTAGGTCTGTATTTGCTCGCGATGAGTATATTTTTTTTTAATTCAATTTTCGATATCTTGAATCGTTGCAGGCCAATACATGGAGGAAGATCAGAGCACAGCGGGGTTGCGCAGTTCCTAGAGGAAGAAGAGGTCACACGGCCCTCGTTCATCGCGGTCAGATGCTCATCTACGGTGGCTATCAGGACTTGCGCGGAAGTTCGCCGGAACTCTGGGCCTTTCATTTCGGTAATTCGAGTCGTTGAAAACCGGCGAAAGCCATTTAAATTGTAAAACTAATCATAGTAGGATATTAACAAGAAAGCATTAACGTTAATACAATAACAGAGACCGAATCTTGGCATCTTCTATCGTCGAGCGAGTGCGGGCCGGCAGCGAGACACAAACACTCGGCGGTCTTGCACTGCGACGCGATGTACGTTTACGGCGGCATGACGGATCTTCAAGAGAGGAACGATTGTTGGAGATGGGACGTCAACACGGCGTCGTGGTGCTTGCTTAAAAGCAAACCAGGTCCGGGACCACTTCACGGTCACGCCGCGTGCCGATTACCCAGCTGCATGCTGATCTTCGGCGGCGAGAGCGGCGGCCTCGCGACCAACGAATTGTGGCGTTTCCATTTCGGTGAGTAGGCGAGGGCAATCAGAATCCATTCAGCGCATCAGGAAAAATGAGCTTCGCAGAAAATCCAAAGGAATACTCTTCGTATTTTCAGGAACGGAAACTTGGGAAAGATTAGCAGTTCCGGGACCAAAACCCCAGCCGAGAGCCGAGAGCGTCGCCCTCGCGGTCTCCGAATTGTTGATTCGCGGTCCGGGCTCGGACAACCCGAGGCCGCGGCAACGCAATCAGAAGACCCGTTTCAACGCCAACAGAATATCACCCCAGGAGGCGCCGGCTCGTCCGAGCTTCCTCAAGGAAATCTCGAAACTCTCGCAGATCAACTTGTCGCGGCTCAGCCATCCGAACAAGTGCAGCTATTCCGTCCTCAGTGGTCACGACGACAACGAGGAGGGTCCGCAGGAGGTAAATAACGAACAGGTAGCGTCGAATCTCGCTATGTCCCTTTTCTTTCGTCCCATTGGAGAGTACAGTTTTCCTCGAGTTGGAACGTAGAGCTTAGGAACGAAAGAACTTAGAGTTCTTAGTCGGCGAATCAAAGCAAGCCTGCACGCCAGGCAAACTCGTATTATCCATTTCAGCAAGTCGACGGCGAGGTCGTCGAGCCGACAACGGGTATGGTCAAATCAAGGAGCGCCAACACAATAGCGCGCCGAAGGCAGAAGCTACCGGAGAGCTTGACGAAGAACAACAGCGTCGAATCTTCGCGAGCGGGCGGGATGACGAGGGATCCGATATCGGTGCCGAATTTTCGTGCTCTGACACTGCCGACGCCGGTCCTAACGCCGGTCGAGGCTGCGAGATTGGTGTTCGTCGATCCGGACGAGGACAGCGACGACGACAGAAGGGAACCTCCCACCACGAGGCTCATAGAAGTCGCCGAGGAGAAAGGGTGAGTTTGGAAAGTTTGAACAAGCTCTGGATCCCCGAAACTGTCTTCGAAAGTTAGAATATACTTTCGAAGCTGTACGACTCATCCCAGATTTTACGAGATCCTAGAATTCGTGAGAAGTTTATTTTTTTATTGGCCGGAAAACATGTTCGCTCCGATAAAAATATGAGAACAGACGTCCAAAACAATGAAATTGACCATTCAAAACTATTTATTCCATTCGCTATTTGCTATTGCAACTATCACAGGAATTTTCGAATCTTAAAACAACAGAAAACATTTAAACAGGTTTGGAAAAATTCGCATGAATCTGAACAGCGTAGCTTTGCCTATCAAAATCTGTTCTGAAAGCTCATCGTGTCCCTGAACTGAAATATCGACGATCCCGTTTCTTCTCGGTCTGATCTAAATAACGCATTTCAGAGATTTCGCTGCCCTCCATCAAGCCTGCCAACCAACCCGCGGCGAGAGTTACAGTTCGCATCTCTACGAAGCCGTTCAAACGCCAAAAACGCCAACGACCACGAAACTGCCGACCTCAGCCTCGGTGCGCTTCGCCGATCTCGAGGAGGGCGAAGAATCGACCTCGGACTACGCGAGCATAGAGGCCCGAAGTCCCGGTGATCCTCTCGGCGACGACGACTGGCCGAGGAAGCCATCGCTGAAGCAGCACCGAAACCCAACGATACGAGAGGGACAATTCGGCTTCTGCAATCCGAACTATCTCGGTCTCGAGGCGAACAACGACGCGAAGTACGCGAAGATGCTGAACAGCCCGCCCGACAGCGTTCTCGAGGATGCACCCGGCAGATCGGCGTCGCAAACTTTCGCCGAACTTCTCGAACTCCAGGAGATCAAGCCCCGAGCACCGCCGAAGAGTCTGGCGCTCGGTTCGCCGTCGAGAAGAGCCGTCAGCGCGTCGAGGGCCGAACGACAACGAGCGAAAATGGCCGCAAACGAGACCAGCACACCCGGACCAGCGCCTCTTTACGTGTTCCTGGTAGGCGGCAAGGAGAAGGGTCAAGTCACCGTGTTCGCTAGACCGGTTTCTCTATGGAAATTGCAACTGGCACCGCACATCTTCTAAGATATCAATTATCATCAGATTTCCTCCTGATGCGATATTTGCCATTCGTCTATGTTTCCGCCCACCCTGACGAAAAAAAAAATGATCGATGCAACGCCAAAAACTCGGTACTTTCGACGATTTGTTGGAGTGCAAGTTCTCTTGTCGTGTCATCGATGATTTTCTTTCTTTCGAGGGCCAATGACCGTCTCAACGATGCGCGGCACTCCAAATTCGTGCGTCTAATCGTCACGTGTGTGCTACTCGATGAAGCCAAATTATATCGACGTGATAGTTTATGTAACATCGTGTGTATACATATGATTAGGATAGGAATATCGAAACCGACCGAAAAAAGTACTTATTATACCTCGTCTAGTATCGTAGTATTCAATAGGTACATGCATATATCTATGTGTATACCTGATGTCTATCGTGGTACGTTAAGGCGATGTGAAACCAAGCCGGTCTCCCCTTCGGTTCTATCCGAGCCCAATCGGTAACAATAACAACGCTATTTCGAAATTGGACATTCAAGGCGGAAAAAATGTTTCATCTCAAACATCCATACGAATTTTGAATAGCTTTCGTTAAGGGAAGTGCATCGTGTAATGCCGTTAGACAAAAATCAACCCTACAAAAAGTATCATCAATATTAACTTGCATTATGATAATCTCGAAAAGCTCGTCAATGCCGAATTATTGCCGAAATGTTCAGCGTAGCATTCGGTGACGTAATGTTTTTTTTTCTAAAATTGATTCATTAATATTTCCGAACACATGCATTTTTTTAGAATTGTTTTATTTGCGGTATTTGTGAATATGTTCGAGATATACGAAATCCTTCTAGCTGGGACACAATCGGTACACCCTCCTCAACGTTTTTCTTTATTGACGGTGATAATTCACATGACCTTAAAGCGCAGTTCAATTAAAATAACTCTCTTACCGGATCGATGAATTACGGTAACGCGCGAGACGCGAAGAACGAAAACTGATGTCAATTGGATTGAGTATCGAAACAGGAGAGAAACATTCGCGACGAAATAATCACGACTGCTGCGAACAAAATTGCTGACCAGAGTCTGTAAAGCGCGCGGCAATAAATTCGAACTTCCAATGAAGAAAATCAAAGTATTGTGCACCGCACAGTAGTAATACGAATAAACATCGCGCACGGGATGAGAAGCGGGGATATTAACGAAAAAAGACAAAGGACTGAAAGGACGACGAAAGTTGCATAGTTTTAGAAGCATAATCTGTGCATTGCGCACGACAATTTAGAAAACAAACAATACTATATTTATCCAGAGACGATATTCCCAAGTGTAAAGATCGCATAACCCAATTCCCGATTAGTTATGGACTGTTCCGCACCTCACCTCAATTTCTTTTCCTCGCGCTTCTCCGAAACGTTTCGCAAAAGCTAAAGAAAAAAAAAATGTAAATTTTCATGATCCTCGGATGATTCCGTTTATCCTTAAATTTTGCGCGCATACACGGGCAGTCCTAGCGCCCTTTCAAGAGCATCTATAGTGACCAAAAGTATAAAACATTCGCTACTCATAAATGTATACTGTTCAAAATAATGATCGTTAATAAATGGGGGAAAGAAGGAAAAGAAACACAGAAGGAAAATTGATATTTTCAGATACAGAACAAAATTTCGTATCACTATATAGTAGGTTGTAAATTGATATGAAGACAAAAAAAGAAGCGATTATACAGTCCGGAAGACATGATATCGTAAGGGAAATTCTTTCTTGTTACGTTTCTCCACGGGAAGTCTTCTCCTGCGGGTATAACGCCGAGGTATTATTATTATTATTATTATTATTTAAAAAAAATTATTGTAGGCGCAATAAGCGCGTACTTTTGTACCCGTCTAACGCTCGTAGAATTAACTAATAGCGTGTGAATGTTTTTCGATGGAACGAACTGTCTAGAATTAGTTCAGATCCATGGATGGTCTTTCGAAAATTAAAAAAAATATGTATAAAATGGAACTCGATGAGATAAACGCAAAAAAGAAGGACGTGAACACGCCGCTTCGATACAAACAGAGAAATGGCGTGTAAGGGATTGATAAAAAAGAAATTAAGGCATATGAAAAAAAAAAACAGATAGCGGATCAAGCAAACAAATCTGTCAATGAAACTATGAAGCGAAAAGTCTCGAAAGGCTTTCATACGACAAGAAAAATTCGACGTGCCACAGTTTTTTTCGTTACGAAAGAATGTTCAATGACGAAGCACTTGCTCAACGATTCTTCGTCGTATGGATTGAGGTTTTTGTTTTTTTTTTCTTACAATAATAAGCAAAGAGCGTTCGCGAGGATTTCAAAATTTCGAAAGTTCGTCCAATCGTCTTTGGTTCCTTAAAGTATTTTCGGCCTTCAGCATTGATTCGTGACAAGAATACTTTTTGTTTTTACCAAAATTCAATTGTCGCACGGGTGAAACTTGGAGAGAAAATGAAAAAAACATTTTTAAAAATATCTTCGAGACAAAAATCGAAATCACATTAAATGAAAAATGATTTTCGCTCTCCCACGACATTATATAGTTGCCAGAATAATATACGTAAGAGTGTAGACGATAAACCATTGATTTGTATAAACGATTAAAATACGGAAGGAAGTGATTTTTTTTTTCTTTGTCGTTTAGAATTTTTATGCCCGCGATGGCCCAATACATGTAATCCATCCATAAGTAGCTAAAGCTCGGCGTGGCGTCGCACTCCGGCTGGACATTGAGACGACGACTCCTTTTGGATAATTGTTGATAACCGTTATTCGCAATTTTTTATCAAACGTTATTGTCAATCGATTCCCCTTGATGTATTATTCGCATAATTTCTTCGTGATATCGCGTCGATTCGAATGAACGGAATACATTTTTCTTTTTCGGCGGGGAATGTGCAATATTTTTTTTTGTTATTAAAGGGTTGTCGCCGCGTTTGCAATCGTATTGCGCGACGCGACGTTAACTATCGAACATATCGAAATAATGAAAATTAATGAATTAACAACGGAAGTTCCCTGAGTTAATAGTTAGACAATACGTATGTATGTGATTAGATAGTAAAATACAAGTAATGTACGAGAACCATTGAGTTTGTTTTCTCAGACAATTTTTTCGTGTTCGAAGTTACGCGAACGAGATTATACGGAAAAACATAAATGAAACAGTGGACATCGACAAGACTGTGCGATAGTCGTTTGTACGTGACTCGAGTATCGATCGCAAAGATCGAATAGAATGAAACAAAGTAACATCTCAATGGCCAGCTAAAAGTTGCAAACACCCGAAAATCAATGTTTTCCATTCGTAGATAACGTTAGTTCGAGCTAAACAACATTGTGTACAAAAGAAAAACAACAAAAAAAGAAAAAGAATTGTCTTAAGGATATAAATATTCGTACTCGTAGGAAAGGAAAACAAATCTTGTCGCATACATTCATTATCATTGATATATCATTATCGTCATTATTGTTGTTACTATGATTTCACAGCCAAAGCTGAGAACCGCCGTGATAGAATTAATTTTTTTCGTTGAATAAAAAAATTTGTTCGATTGAAGGTTGATGTAAAAAAAAAACAAGTATAAGACAAAAAGTAGGCTGCCGGAGACGTACCCGAGCAGTATTCGCGCATATTTTTTGGTGGCGATTAGCAAAAAAAAATCGATGTGCTCCAATTTCATGGGTTTTATCGCGTCGGATGGCAATATTTTTTCACCGAGATAACCCGAGTCTTAGCATTAGAATTAAAAGAAAAACAATGGTCTTGCGCAATCGAGTCAACCGAACGCCACGACCCTTTCGCTCGGCGATTATAAATTTGCACGAAAAAAAGATCTCTCTTTCGACGATCAAATCGCCGTTCATATGAATGAAGGATCAATAAAGGTGCGATTGGAAAAAAAAACCAATATTATTGATTAAAAAAAATCGAAAACCGCCCTTTCTAATGCCGATGAATTGTATTGCGATCGAAATAGAGAAAAGCGGTAGTAAAATTTCAGCAGTTTCGTTTCTTAGATAGGAAAAAATAATTCGACAGGCAAATATCGTCTATACAAGTATTGCGATGAGAGCGAAAGGGTCGGAACTTCGCGCGAGACGCTTCAAATGGTGATCGATTGAAAAAGGTCTCGTCGATGAATTAAAAGAGAAAAAAAAGCGGTAATAAAAATAAGCTCGAAAGATCATTGCGATGTAAGAAAAAAGAAAACACTAAACAATGCATTCCAAAAATGAAATTGTGTTCTCCTCGCTGGAATCCGACCGCGGAGTGTGTAATAAATATAAATACCAATGGATTAACGACGGCAATTAAAGTATAGTGTAATAATGTATAATTTGTTTAGATCGAGAATATAACGAGAATACTATATATATATCGACATCTTTTCATTGGAAATCAAATATACAAAAACCGATAGTAGTTAATATCTATAGGATCGAATTGAACCGCAGTTTAATGAAACGAACAATACATATAATTCGATTACATTCGGCCATTTTATTAACCCGTATATGTATATCCTGTCATGTCCATCACCATACTTTTACCATATTTTATAGACCTGGCTGCCGTTATATCAATAATGTAGGGTTTGATTGTTCGCAAATTAATTTCACAAAAGGTGTGCGAGTATAAAATGAATTTATTAATCCAATAGTGTTAGTTCTACTGCGACTACGATTTCCATTAAATGACAATATTTCATAACTCTTAGGAAAACAACATTCCATACCGTACACGGTGATCAATCGGGTAGACTTTTCATAAGATGAGGAAATAAAAACGATAATATTTATTGAATTATCAGTCAGTTATCATTATCATTAGTGCCGGAGATAGTAATAACGTTTTATAGTTATTGAACTAGTGTAGTTATTTAGTTTAATTGTTGAATAACAAGTTGACTATTCATTCAATAAGTCTTATTGTTTTCACTTTTTCATCTTATAAAACTCGATCGATCATTGATCTTCCTGCGAGTTAGTGTCCTCTATTTATTCTTCGCGTTCGAGCCATCAACGAGATAAGATTCTTGAAGGAGTTTGATCATCGAGTCATAACATAAAGCGATCTTTCGTCTCCCGATTGAATAACCCGATACTAGTCGGATTTATCTCATGCTGCTTGTTCTGCCAGGCAAGCTTGCAGTTGTTGGTCGTAGTCGGATATCAATATGAGTTTTCTTTCGGGCACGATACTCCCCGTTCCAAAGCGCAATTTCATAACGAAATTTTCCATCTCATCGTAACTTCCTGCACGACAATAACAGTATCAGAATAATCGGTATTCACAAGGATTCAAACTTCACAGCGATATTTCCAGCACAGTCTGAAGAGGTTCAAGGTAAGTATTCAAACGTATTGGACGTAGCGCCATTGAAGTACGGATGAGATAGTATTCAATTTTACCAATACATACCGTTTTCCAAAGGTGTAATGTTTACATTTGAAAGAATATTCAAGAAGAACGGCGCGTTGCCCTTAGTAAAGTCATTGTGTTCCTTTGCGAACGCGTTCTTTATGGCAATCACCTGAATCGTGGATTAAAAAAGGATCGTATATAATTCGTCGACGCGAGCCGTTTTATAATAATTTATAATAAAATATAGTCCCTTTGAGACGGTACAAAGGCTTACCTAATGCCGATAGATAATGATAAACGATTGATTAAATGACAGCGTTTGATAAGCGGACAATGACGACGGTGGAGAACGAACACTGTACTTTTAAAAGCGTCCAATCAAATTAAGAACGGTTTTATTTACAGTTCTTCATAGTAACCTGTATAAAGCAAATAAAAAAATAAAAAAAATTACTGGCAATGTATTAATTGTTATCTTTATTATTGTCAATTATTTTTCTACATTTTTGTAGTCAGTTTTTGTTTAGTTTGGAAAGCGGTAATAGATTAGCAGCACACAAAACCATGCAAAATTATGAGTTTGGAATATAATATTCCCTTCTATCAATTGCTATATTGTTCGAGAGTTTTCCGGCTAATTTGTCTGGCTGTTGCGAGACGGCCGAAAATGCTGATAGCGCATGGGCGCGAGCGATCTTTTGAACGAGATGTAGCCTCAGCTTCAGAGAAAATTTAAAATGCTGATTAAGCCGCGAGACGAGACAACGCGCAATCCGCGGGATGACAAACGTGGTCTTCCGTGAGAAGGAATCACGTGCGGGTACGTATTATAGAAATTTAATATTAGTAATTCAATCCTATAATTTTATGTCTAGGCTCCTTCTTCCGATGAAACAATTAAATCAGATATCATTCGAGTAGATTGTTGAATGAAAAGTGAGTAAATGAAGGGTCAGGACGTAACACATGCAAAAGTTCGAATAAGGACAAAGAAAAGAAAATTCGATATGCGATGAATTCTAAGTTTCTTGGCAAATGCACCGAAAAATCAAGCGAAAATCATATTCAATATAATATTATAATAATTATTATTAAAAAGGCGCTAAATCATTACCATTTCATGGGTTAAGTTTTAGCTCAATATCCGAAAAATTTCAGCCGCTCCAGTGTTAATAAGTTCTGGTTAAACGCACATGCACATACATTTTTATCTAAACCAAATAATTCGACGTGGAGACAACTTTTAAATTCTCACATGAGTCACGGAAAAAAGACTCCACTGTGAGGTAGCAAAAATAAAAAATACTAAAATATAATAAAAATTGTTATTGTCATCTGCAGCATTTCACACTTTCTCTTCAGAAGGTGAGCATGCCCGGCAACGGTGGCCATATTAAGTACGCGAGGCTCACAATCCACAACGCGCAAAAGTAAAAAGTAAGCGATGTTATCAATGAGAACCGCTGGAAAGCGCGGAAACAAGTCGATAACGGCGAAAACTCAGCCGTGTGCATGTTAGTTTAGTATGACTAAACAATATGGTCGCAGCATAAGCCGCGGTTCTGCGGTTCGAAGATTGTGCTTGCACCGCGGTCGCATCCTGTGTTATCTTTGCGTTCCATGAAGGTCAATATAAAAGGTTTCAATCAAGTTCGAACGGTATCGCTACAATGACTCGCGATTAAGATACGGCCGCGAATCACACAAAGAAGCCTCGCATTATGGATGAAAATGCAAAAGGTAATCGCACTTAAAAAAAAAGAAAAAAAACGAAGCCTTAAAAACAATACAATTGTCGAAACCACAGTAACAGGTATCGGGAAAAGAATCAATGAACGCCATTTTGCAAAATCTCGCATCTTTGTTAACCCAACCCAACTGGAGTGCGTTCCAAACGATCGCCCGGCGGACTTCTCTCTTTTTTTTTCGTTCGTAGTGAGAAAGAGAGAAAAGTCGCTCGCCGGAGATTCGGAACGTACCCCCGAAGAACAGCGGCGCCGATGATTTTTCGACGAAAATTTGTGAATTATTCTTCCCTGTAAAATTGCCATTTTCTTTTATACACGAACCTCGCCTTGTTGTATTACGGGGCCAAACAAGTCCACGT
Organism: Ischnus inquisitorius; assembly: GCA_963924025.1. Classification (NCBI taxonomy): domain Eukaryota; kingdom Metazoa; phylum Arthropoda; class Insecta; order Hymenoptera; family Ichneumonidae; genus Ischnus; species Ischnus inquisitorius. The sequence goes on from OZ001246.1 coordinate 9,505,950, forward strand.
TATATCCGCATACGACACACTGGATAGTCTTCCCCTCTCCGTTGTCCAATATACAGGTGAACTTTGGGAACACCCGCTCTTCATACTCGTTTCTCACCGCTTGTACGACGTATGGAGTTTCGACTTGGGCGACCCTCATAACGAGATAACTGGGAGACGATGGAGAAAAATATTTCGAAACCACTTGGTTGATTGAACGATCGTAAAAAGGCAAAAACTCACGGGACTGTGTCGTCGGGTTGTATCGCTTCGATTATGGACGTGTCAGTCATACCGGATGGATTCATTTTGATTTTCTTGGGTATTGTTTGGCACAAGCCGCGAACAATGCTCTTGAGACGAATGGAATCGCTAGATGCAATGCAACGCGAATTGTGGCTGATACTTATTATAATCGTCAATCCTCTCTCGAGCAACCGGTACGACGGATGAGCTCACACTGCACCGATCGACCGTCGATCGAGAGGCTGCGACTTCCGGAACCCACGCCCTGATGCTTCGAGAAACATCCATCGGCGTCGGCTGCGCTCATTCGCTACTTAGCAACCGGACGAGGGAGGAGCGAATCAGAGGCGCCAACGTGACCGAGCGGTTCGGTCCGCGTTTCGCAGTGCGAAATTTGACTGATTTCAGTTTACAGGCTAAGGAAAATGTACGCAGCGAAAGTACGAAAAATAAAGAATAATCCTTCCGAAACGAAAAATAAGGCGTCAAACTCCACGATAATGGTCAAAACAAATAATAACTTTCGATCGCGGCTGAAGGATCGAACAGCTGAAATTTTTCTTTCCTATATTAGTGTTTCCGTAAATTATGTCTCAAAGTTTTCACGCTTAAAACATATTCTTTAATTCGAATGTATCGTAACTAATTGAACACAAACTTACTGAAACTTAATGGCAGTTAAACGATAAACATTTTCGAGGAAAACGAACACGCGACAGCCCAAAATCGCGAGCATAATGCGCAAGCTCACTCTCGCTACACGTATGTAACGCGAAGATACGCGTGTGCGCGCGATCCTTGAGATCACGAATACACGCGAAGAGCGAAAAGCACACACGGACCGGACTGTCAGAGCGTAACCGACTGGCAGCTGGCGATACGAGACAGGAGTGGCAAACCATGCGAGGTGAGTTAGTTATTCTTCTCTCTCGAAATTTCATGGAATCTTTTGCATCCTCGTACCAAAAGCCCGAACACGTCGACAACCTCGATCTCGAAATTCAAGCATTTTGCGTCTGTCCGAGTCAACAGTGGATTGGCGAAAAAAAAACATCGCAAGAGACAACGAGTATTCTTGCGAAAGGACGTCACGCTCGTGTTCTATACGTCACCCGTATATTCAAGCTCAGAACGCGAAACAGCAGCGAATATCGTTTCATTTTCGCGACATCCGACTTCGCTTGAGCGTCGACGTCGTTGCGTGACGTTTCCGTTGCATGCACGAAAAAAGCTCCGCCGTTGTCGACGAAAGCCGAAAGAAAAATGTTGACATTTTGAATTGACGTTTCTCACAGGTGCATCGTTACGCTGAGCCTTGACGCGATTTTTCTTTTCCTTTCCTTCGTCGACAATGACAAAAGTCGCCCTTTACGAGAAGGCATTTTGAAGAGAATATTCGTCGTTCTCGTTGTTTTCGTCGCAATTCGCCAGGAAGCTTCGCCTCTGCATGGGTCGACGAAATTTTCGCCGAGATCTAACCTAGAAGCCGTACGAGCGCCATCGAGCCGTATGAACTTGCGTTCTCGCTGTCGCCGGCCTAACAAGCTCCTTGTCCAGGTAATAATCTACCGCGAGACAATGACGGAACGTTGATTGGAGAAAGAAAGAATTGTCGTATCGCCGAGAAACTGTTTTCGACACTCCGATTGATATATTCGTGTTATTCGGCAGACCTTTCACTGGCAAATCGATCCCGACGTATCGAAGGTCGATGAAAGCGTCGCTCGGAAGATTATAGAAAGGGTCGTCGAAGATCTGGCAGAATAGGCAGACGCAGGCAGAACAGCGGGAGACGAGGGGGAAGACAGAGAGGCGGAATGACGAGACCTCCCAACAATGATAATCTTATGACATTCAAGCTCGTCGTCGTGGGCGACGGCGGCGTCGGAAAGAGCGCTCTGACGATACAATTTTTTCAAAAATTATTTGTCACCGACTACGATCCAACGATAGAGGACAGTTATATACAGCACACGGAAGTCGACAAACAATGGTGCATACTCGATGGTGAGTTAACAATAATAATAATATATTTCTTTATTTATTCAACGGAAAATCCTTTCCAATGGTAACAGTAATGATAACAATTATTTATGTATCAATTTCTCCTTTTTGAATCAATTAATAGTATATTGAAAATACATTTTTGAGCTCTCAACAATAATTACATATACTGTCTAAAGTGAAACTAAATTATAATACGTTTATTTAATTTTTTAAAATCTTATTCGTTCATTAGTATTGTCGTACTACATTGTTCGCCATCTTTTTTAAGCGATAGACGAGCTTCATGTTGATGTTGATAAAATTGTTTTTTTAAATACCCCTACATATTAAACTTTTTCAAATTTTATTCGGAATTGGAAATGAAAATATAAGTCTCAAAACTTCGGATTTTCTTTGTGACGCAGCATAAAATGAAATTAGAGTTATTGTCGCTAATCCAGAAGCACTGAGCATTTGTGGGATCAAGTTTTTATGTCGCGGGTATATTTAACGATTTTTGTTTCGTATACACGCGAGATGTTTGTTTTCTTCTTCTTCTCTTTTCTTTTTCCTGCGCATTTATGCCTCTGGGCCAAGATTCATCACGCGGAATGTATGAAAAAAACAACTCTTTTCAGTTCTGGACACGGCGGGACAGGAGGAGTTCAGCGCTATGCGCGAACAGTACATGCGTAAAGGCGATGGTTTTCTCCTCGTGTACTCGGTGACGGACAAACAATCGTACGAGAACATCGTGAACTTTTACACGCAAATATTGCGCGTCAAAGACCGAGACGTTTACCCGATGCTTCTCGTCGCGAACAAGGTCGATCTCGTGCACTTGAGAAAAGTAACGGAAGAACAGGGACGCGAATTGGCGCATCGCTTGGGAATCCCTTACATCGAAACATCGGCCAAAGATCCGCCGCTTAACGTAGACGCGGCATTCCACGAGGTAGATAAGGCGATAAAATATAGAACATCTCCGAGCTTGAATGACGCATGTTTTTATCTTGGAGTAACTTGAAGAAGCCGAAGCTTTGATCGTTAATGTTTTCTGCGTTAATTACCGCGTTGACTAGCTTCGATTTGAGTAATATTAAATAGCTGACATTTATGCCGATTTTTTTTTCCGGAATAGTCGATAAGTTTTTATTTGAAAATCACGCGTTGGTAAACTCGATCGTTGTCATTTTTTTTACTGATTATGCGTTTTTTTTACTCAGGTCGTGCGTATAATACGAAACCAGCCACCAGCCGAGTTGGAGAAAAATCGTCGGAAACGAAGGCGTTCAGGAAAGTGCAATCTTCTGTGAGCTTCGTATGAAAATAAGGAAAAAAAAACGAACAGGTCCGATAGAAACTTGAGGAGTCAAAATGCTATATTTATTGCATTATTTTTATTTCGTTCCCGCGAGAATCGAGTTTCCTTCTTCGGAAGATATAACAACCGATTGAGACCCCAAAAAATAGGAAATATAAATAAAATAGAGTGAAGTATCTAATATACTGCCCGCGGGTGAATATTCTTGGAAAACACGACGAGAAGAGAAAACGAAAAAAAAAGGAAAACGACTCCTTAAACAGAAGGATCTCGTAAAAAGAAATTCTGATTTTTCCCACAAAAAAAGTTTGATGATGAAGAATCGAGTGAAAGTTGTTCGTAGCTGTGATAATCGTGTAAAAAAAAAATCGATGAAATTACATTTGCCGAAACTTATTGATGACGAGGGATAAAATAACGAGAAAAAAATAACCAAACGAAACAGAACAAAAAGAAATAACTCAATCTCATGATCGGTATACTCGATTGAATTATGTATGCACATGAAAAAAAAATGCACGCAAACATATACACGACAGGACACACAAATTCATTCTCGCAAGTAATTGAAATTTCATAACTAACAAAAGAAAAAAATGAACAAACGCATTAGACGAATAGTTTTTGATACAGATAAAAGGAAAAGGAAACTGTTCAAAGCGCTTTGCAAATTCGTTCCAACTAATTCGCGTCAGTCTCTTATCACGATCGCCTCACAACGGTGATAATGCTATTTGTCTCCTATAAACGATGATAGAACTAGAATTATTCCCAGAGATGACGTTTATCATAGAACACGATAAATCAATAAATTGCGGGTAGAAAACGAAAAAAACATTATCGAGCTTCGATGTCGAGATTATTTTTTTGATAATTCCGTCTCGTCTTCGAGATATCAAAAGACGCGGTAGCGTCTTGACACCAGGTACTGAAAAAAAAAAAATTCCGTGGTGTAACGCTACAGGGTATATATACGCCAATATCGTTATTCCGTTAATTCTCATTAACGAACGGGCACACGCATTATGAAAAAAAATATATGTGTCGCAAAAATGTGTTCGTTCGTTTCGAAAAGTGTGCTCTCTCATTGTCTTCTCGTCGATGGAATTATCAAAAATATTCGACAGTCGCGGGAATAAAACAAAGCATTCGCAAGCGCACGCGCGTCGATAATAATATCTCAATCTCCGAGTACGCCCAAAGCATTTTTTACCATTGAAAAAAAAAAGAAAAAGATTTAAAAAAAACAAAGTATGGAATTGAACTTTTGTATTCCATAAACGTGTAAAGCTCGAAAGGAGGCTCTCCTTAAAAAAACGAAGAAAAAAAATTTCGTCATAAAATGACTATAATGATTTTTATAAAGATTCAAGAGCATACGTAATCGATGATACGTCGGGTAATCGGAATTACTTAGAAGTTCGAGACTTTTTTTCGAGTTCCGAGACGCACCGATTTTTATTTATATACCAAAAATAATACGTTAATGTTTCCTCGATAGTATTCGTTACCTTCATTTTTGTTTAAATTTACGTTCATATCAAATCGCGAAGGGTTTAATCGGTATTTCGTATTCAACATTTTCAAATTTTTTTAGAGATTCATCGACACCGCTTCCGTGACGATTTTCTTATCGCGATCTGAATGAATTTCGTTTGACACGCGAAAAGATGTACCACTCAAAAACACAACTACGTTTTTACTAGCTTGCACGCGTAATATTGTTTTCCTCTCGAATTAGTTCATTCTTATTGCTATTCAATACCGATTAATCGCGAATGAAAGGCGATCAATCGCTTAATCAGTTATGTCATCGGTAACTTTCGATTTATAAGTCGAACATTGTCTGTTTCTTCTTTTTTCTGTCCCTGTTGATCGTGGCGTGCCGTCTTGAGTTTACGGGCTATGGTTCGTACTTGTACAACAGTGTATTTTAAATACTATTCTTCAAACCACACTCAGTCGCGAAAATGCGCGCACCGAGCGCAGACTTTTCACGCAACCGTCTACTAATATTCTGAAGCAAGAATAAGATATTTATTGTAAGGCAATGTTTGCCTTTGGATATTTGAATCTTGGCGTTCGTACAGAGGCTGATATGAAGTATACTCATCGGTCAGCCGATTACCTAAACACACACACACACGTATATATATTTCCCAATAGAGATTTCTAAAGCGCACACATTCAACGATCGCCAAGCAAATTGTTTTAGCAAATCATGTTTTTTTTTCAACTAGTAAAGAAACACGAAACGCATAATTTTTATTAACGAAAACCGTGACTAAGCGTACCTTTCGTACATCGTTCGAACCCGTGACTGCACTTTCTTACTTTGACGACAAAGCGAACGTAAGTTTACTACCGAATGCCTACGAAGTAAGAAAAAAAAAATAATGCCATGGCCTATTACACTAGTAATATAATCGTAAAGAACGTATATAAGAATATTCGTACGATCTGTGTATATATAACGTATTATATATTGTACCGTATAATATAGAATAACGAGATGTGTAACGCACGTTAAGCCAAATTGAATGTCGGTTACGACGAAACGCCCGAGCCGATTAGTACCAGTTCCGATTTATCTTCCACAAATATCGCGAGAAATTCAACCAAAAACGATGATGTATTAAACGAAAGAACGATAGAATGTACAATCAATAATAATCGAATTGATTCGTAGCTCGTCGTTTCCCTTCAGGCTCTCTGAATTACGTTAACTCTTTCACATCGAACGAATTATGGCCGAGGCAATGATTATCGGTTCACAAATAATTATGGTGAAAAATAATCGCTAATTCATAAAAAAGAAAATGATTCATCAAATTTGGAGTCATCGCAGTACTGTCTTCCTGTTTTTACTTTCGTTATACCGATTGGCTATTTTTGCGTCGAAAAATCTGCAGCGAATACGTTGAAAAGGACGAAATTCATTCGTTTTTAGACAATCGCCAAAGAACATACTTTTTTTTGCAAAAAGTCTAATTCGCATTCGTTTCGGTAATTTGGAATGTGCGTCGTGTCGCAACGATAATCGATAATATTTATAATATAGTCGCCTAAATGTCCTCCATTACCGCGTAAAAAATAATTTATTTACAATGTTTCATTTCTGCCTAAAAACAAAAAAGAAAACTAAATACAATACACGACTGTGTTAAGTTGGCGCGCACAACGACTGAGCACAATATATTCCATTTACTTGGCCGACAATAACGTCGCAACGTTTTCGTGTAGGGCTTTACGTTTGAGATTTTTTTGAATTGTCTTAATCGCTCAATTAACCCTTTATGAGCCGCGAAATATCTCAATTCGCTAGTTTCAACATAAAATCGCGTTATTTCCACACTGTTTCTTTTAGTCTTGTTCCGATACGTTTTTGGGCAATACGACTCGCAGAGGGTCAAATTATCCAAGTGAAGAAAATGTGTTCGCAGTTTCCGTCACGTTTCTTTGCTCACAAAAATATTTTTTTTCAATAACCAAGCAGCGTTATGAAAAAGATTGTCCGATATTGAATTAAACTTTGTGAATGCACAGAAAAAAGTCTTCGCTTTCGAAGTTCGAAGATCTCATAATTTTCATACCAAATGACGCCGTCGATTTTGAACTTTCAATCGTGGAAATTTCATAGAAGTTATTAAAAGAAAATGTATTATTGAATTAAACAAAACAAATAATAGTGAGACGATGCAGGTAAAAAGGGCTTCGAATCGAATTTTGGTGCGTCATTATCGTGACGCAATGAAAGAATTTTAACATCGTAACACGATTGCCACAAGAACTTCAAGACTTTTAATTTCTACTGTGCATCCGAATGATTCTAATCGACGAAAAAAAAATTGTAATGTAATACGAATCACATTCGGTTCTTGAAATATTTTTTTTATATTTTACATTTTGTGACTGAAACGATTTTGTGAGAAGATTCGGCCGAGACTCGATAATTCCGGAACTTCTCGTAGATGACCACCAAAAAAAAAAAACATATATAACGTTATCGTAATCGGAAAGAAGTCTGATTTCGTGCGGTCAAGACTTTCAGGTCTTCACGCGTTTTTTTTTCTCGATATGTTCGAAATTGTTCTTCAACGAATTTCGTTGATATTTCAACTCTTGGAAGATTGCTATGTTAAGAATTATAAATGTACGGCTCGAAGGATTGAAAAAAGAATTATAATATTTTTCGGATGGTCTTGACGTACGTCACACCGCGGAATCTCCGCGATTCGAATCGCCTCTTAGGTAATAAGTAAGTGACATCGTATTTGCGTCAGATGTAATACGCGATATTCGTATAATTGTAAAAAAAAGCGTGTGCGTGCAATTAATGTGTAAAATTATCCTATAAACTCAGTATTTGAACGTTGCGCGTAAAAGTTCTTCGAACAACAAATGTTTCGAAGCTAAATATTTATAATAAGCGTCTCGGGATTGACTCCTGGTGAATTACAAAAAAAAAAGAAATAACATACTGTAATGGACTGCGTAGATTCAGCTTGCACCCCGTTTTAACGGAGTACAAGCGCCGCGAATTTTAACGAGTAAAGTGTAAAATGTTTGTGCCATGCAGATTAAAGATGAAGCGTTAACTTTTATATTGCCGTCCAGGAGTAACGATTTGACAAAATAAATTACGAAAAAAAAAAAAAAACGAGGAAGCAAAAACGGAACCGATATGCGTCATTTGTACGAAAGATTTAGGAAAAATTGCTGTAACGTTAAACACGCAATAGAGAAGCTCAAGTGCGAACTTCTAGTCGTCAGTTGAAACATTTATTTTCGCGACATTACGAATTTCTATTTTATCTTATTTTTTTTTACGAAGAGTTTTGTGAACCGGTTAATTGTTTTTTTTTTTTTTTTTTTTCAGAAACTGTTGGGTTGAATTTTAATTCAAAGGTTTTGTTCCGATCGACGATTAAAAGTTTGCGCTCTACCGAAAAAATAAAAAAATTCATCGAAATATTTATTCTTTACCGCAGAAGAAGAAGACCTAAGATTTATTCTTCGTAAACGAATTGTCGAACGCGTCTCAACGACGAGAGAATTTAATGAATCATAATACCGTTAATACAGTCAATAACTGCGCTACACTTATACGTAAAAAAAAAGAAACGAATAATTAACGAATGAAATAGATACGAATTCAGCGACTCGACATTAATGCTTTATATTAAAAAAAAAGAGTCGTATAGTCATCGTTTCATTGTATAAAAAAATTATTTTCGAATACGATAATCGCATTCAGTATTAATACTGCGAAGAGTGGTAAATGAAGGAAAAAAAACGACCTACTGAAAGATAAAACACAATGACGCACATGATACAATGAATTAATTGACGAGTAGAGATAAAGAAACGGGTGAAATCTAAAGTATATGAAAAAAAAAGCGCAACTGAACAGAAATACGATCGTATTATCTACCGTTCTTACCCCGAATAGCTGAGAGGAAAAGATGAAACAAAAGAAAACGATATATATAAATATATAAATATATTTTGACAATGAAAAAAAAAATCCCTCAAATACCGTAGACGCGTTTAGATAAGAAAAATTATTCATATACCGTAAACTTAGGATATATATTTTTTTCCGTTGAAAAGTGTCACTAATTGTGCAGGCCACTGTATTTACGCGGTAAGCAAATGGTAATAAATTATTAAGTGTTTCCAAAAAAAAGAATATATGACTCGTTCTTTCGGTGAGTTTCTCGTTAATCGATATTTTTCAGTTTCATTTCATTGTCCAACTTAAAAACTATTGTGATAAAAAAAAACTATAAGTGATAACGACACAAATTATTGAGGTACACAAAAAAATCTCGACTTTTTTTTGATATTTTTTTATTCATCGATTTTATCCAATTGATTTATAATTCGTCCATTTCGTACGCAGCTTTGTTTTATTTGTATCGACAATTCTTGCTTCTTCATCGTGAACGTGATTTTTTAATTGTACGTGAGACGAAAATTCATTAATTCTAATGGAAAATATGCCAACATATAGGAAAATTGAAGCTTAAGACAATTACAGAATAATTATTTGAATAATAATGACTTGTCCGATTTTTTTTTTTCACTATTTTAGTTTGCTGCAATCGATCCCACATTTTTAGTTCCTGTATTGTACTATTTTGCTTTAACACTTAGATTTAACATCTCTGGCTTGTTAAACAGACCATCATCGTATCAACGTATCCTACAAAAGTAAATTCCAATATCTCAATTCTGTATCTCAACAGAGCCGAGATCGAAACAGTTATCGTTCACATCGAAAAAATTGAAAAAAGAATAAAAAAAAAACTCGACGACATCGAGGCCATTATTCTATTTTTACAATGTTACTAACTAAGCAGTACACAAGAATCGTAATAAATTATCTTTTTCAGAGAGGGAGAGCAAATTAATTTAATCGCGCATCGTATTTTTCAAGTATCTGCGGCTAATTCGATTGAAGGTTCTTTCGTCTCTTCCCATCATCCGTACATAAATAAACTTAAATTAAATTTCTCTGGCATGTTCGACAGACCATTATCCTTTTTGGTTTTTTAATACAAAGATGAAATTGATTTATAAAACCCTGCTCTTTTTTTCCTCAACGGAGGCGAGAAAATGAGATTTCTTTTTTTCTCAGAAAATTTTCTCAGTCAGTTTAATAAAAAAAAATCGGCCTCGAAGGCCTTTTCTTCTATTTCAAGACTCAAATTTCGCAGAGTACAAGTCGAACCCGTTTCGCGACATGGAGAAAAGTTGAAAAGTGTAAAAAACATATATACAAAAAGAAAAAGACTCGTTTGTCGTTTAACATTTTTCACGAAGTTCGTAATCGTCGCTCTGCAGCTGCTTGATTAATTTGCGTTTTTTTTCGAACATTATCTCTTAATAATCTGTACTTCTATCGATTATCCCTGGTGTGTTTAACAGACCAGCATCAATTTCTTTTCATCTCTTATCTTTTATACAAAAATCAACAGTATTCGATTATCTCGACGTAGGATAAAAATTGGAATTATCATTTTTGCTCATCATATTGTTTTTCCAGCAAATTGTTCCGTCAGATTTGCGAAAAGAAGGCTCGGGAATTCCTTTTTTTTTTATTCGCAAAGAACTAAACGATGTGAGCAAAGGCAGAGCATGTTTCGCACGTAAGGTACAGATTGACCGTGTCGTTCTCGGGTAGAAACATAAAGCCCGGCTGACTCCAGCAATTCGACGAGTGCAGCGACAAATTGTCCTGTATCATTTTGCCAAAATCTTCGACGCTAGCTTTGCGCGGCATACGAAAGTCGCAAGTGAGACAAGACAGAGAGTCCGCCGTTTCGGCGATCACGTCTTTCTCGCAGAGCGGACATACCACGTTGTCTTTGAGACTCTCCTCGGCGAACAGCGCCAACATCTCGGCTTCGTCTTGCTGCAGCTTTTCGAACTCCAGTAGTATCCATTGTTCTGAGAAAAAACATTTTTCAAACACGAAATTTTTTTTTTTCAAGTTTTTTTTTTTTTACAGAAAAATGTCTTTTACCCTCTTCCGCCAAAATTTCGCTCTCGATTATCAGTGCCTCGTCCTCGGTAAGCGGACTGCTGGCGTCCAGCGAGAAGAGTGCGTTTTTCCGATCGATATCCAAAGCTGCCAATTGACTAAGCTCGTGGCGCACTATCTCCGTCAATGCTTCGTGCACCTCCTCGTCCGTTTCCATCAGTCCTTGCCTGCGTTTGTCGAACAACTGGCCGCGCTTCTCTCTCATTCTCTGACGACATCTCTGCAGGTCGTTCGTTGAACAGAAAGAGCACGGTTGTTAGAAAAACAACGAATTTTTTGTGGGCGCAAAAATACGAAGATTTGTCAATTAGCAAGACCGAGAGAATTTTCGATGACATTGATTGTCGTTGACTCTAACCTGTCTCAAAACTTCTTGGAGCTTCGGCGAGCCGTGTTTTAATTTGTTCGCCGCATTTTTGGTCTTCAATTTTGCGCTCAGCGAGGGACTCTGTTGTGTGTTTGACATTGTTTCTTCTTTCTCCCTTCCTTAGCCCCGTCTCTCAATCGCGTCAACTCGATTGTCGCTATTTTGTTGATCGGCGTCGGACTAACAATTTTTCATCGATGTTTCGGGTATCTTTTTCGCCGGTATCGCGACAACAAAACAACTCGCGTGTTTCACGGCTGTGATTGGACGACAACCGGGCGCGATAGCCCCCTCCGCGCGCTGCTCGACACCGAAAATCGAATAAAAAATGTAGCGGCTCGATTATTGACGCCGATAACCAATCCGACAACACAATAACGGACCGTCAATTATCGTAGCTAACGAAAACTGCGGGGTCAACGTTGACGATTTTATTATTTATACGCTGCCCAAAACTCTCAATATCGCTGCAAAAAATTTCACCTGTTCGGGCTGAAAGAGTCATGAAAAACTGATAAATGAAATAAATGAATATCAGTCGAGCCGAGTAATAATAAGTTGGGTCAAATTAAAGCTCGACAACTTTTATTGATACATAACAATTCTTATTACATCGTCAGCTTTTATTTATTAAAAAAAGTTCAAAACAGCGAGTCTTAACGTTCGAGTCTCGGTGGATTGTCTCGAAATCTAATTTGAATGAATTTTTTTTAATCTACGTTCTCTCCGTCCGTGCCCCGAGCTCACTGTAGTGTGAGAACCCGTCGAACAGTCATTCGCCGCGAGTCCGCTTGTGCTGAAAGATACACATACATAGTGGTGTCCATACAAAACAGATTATCCGCGCCCGTTCGGGGCAGTGCGACTAGCGCGCTCCAAAGAACAACATCACACACGCTGCACTGATCCTAACAGTGTTAGTGCTAGCCTCGCGACGACACGTGTAAAGCATCGTCGATCACCTGTCCGGAGTTATCGCGAACTGACCATCGACAGAGTTTCCTCCCCCACTACGACTATTCCTCATCGATGTTTGTGTACGCAAATATCCCGCAACCGTTTTCGTTCGAACCCATCGTTCTGCGTCTCCTCTTATTCGATAGTCGAACCAACGAGAGAATCTCGGACAATGCCTCGATGGGAATAATCGAAAGACATCACGTTCGTTCTTCGGTTGTTATTACTTATGCCTTAACGTCCCGAGCGCACGCCGTTTCGTAATCCCGTGCGTAAGCGCCCCCCGAGATTTTCTAGCTCGTTATCGCGTGTGAACGTTTTATCTCTCGCGCGCCTCTTCTGCCTCTATCCGACAGTGCGTCTCGATAAAGATATTTACCAATTGCACACATGCTGACGTCGCACGATCACGTTCTCCCGCTCAAAAACACACTTTTGGCCGTTCTCGTATGCTCCGACTTTTGTCATCAGTCGCATACCAGTCATTCCGAAGCGCGGTCGGCGAGGTCCTTGCGCGCTTTGTTATCGAGTGCGTTTGAGTGAAATTGCATTTGTTATGAAACCGACGATTATCGATGTTGGGGCACTGACGTATCGAGAATGATGTATTGTTCACTGAAAAAATGGTGAGAGATTCTTTTTGTCGCTAAACATTCTCAAGGATGAATCATTGAAAACGCTGAAACGTGTTTTCATTAGACGAGCTTTGACGTCGTCGCTTATCGTTGTGCGAGCCATCCGTTTGGTCGTATTTACTTTTTGTTTGTTTTTTTTACAGTTTTTGCAGAAAGGAAGCCGTGAGAGCTTTGAGCACGGGCGAGGTTTCGACTGCCCTGAGACCTTTTTACTTCACCGTTCATCCCGATCTCTTCGGACAATTTCCCACGCAAAGGGTAAACTCGCGATGTTTTTCTCGATGGATCGTTCTTTATTCGTATTTCGTATTGTTGCATGAATATTTATGACAATGACGTTACTACGTAGGAACGCGCGATGTCGCACAAAGAAATTCATTTTTGTTTTCGTCAGTGCTTTATTCATGGAATTCGCAGCGTGTTTGCGTTTCTCGTATACCTAGTGTTCTTGAACTCGTTCAAGGTTACTCCCGATATATCGTGCATCAGCTGTTACCGCGGATAAGATAAAACTCGCACTGCACAATGTCATCTGATACCTCACCTCGTTATCGTCGCATCCATAATTATTTTTAAACATTTAAATTCGATGATACGAGATAAAATTCGAACCGACAAATCGAAACAGAACAACAATTTTTACATCAATAACAATAATGATAATTTTAAGTTATCAAAGAAATAAATAAAGGGTTATTTTTTTTATACGGAGAAAACATTAATTCATTTAGAAATGAAAAGTTATTTAACAACGTTAAAAATTTCGATTAATCGCCCATCAGCATGGCATGTAATGACTTATTGAAAAAAATAATTAATAAATAATAAAACGAGATAATAATAAATACATTATTTAGATCATACTCTTACGTTTTTTACGTAATTATTCTTTCGTAATTATATAAATAAAACTTATTCAAGATTTAGGTAAAAGTTATGATGTTCATTGTTGATAAATTTTTCCTCAGCACTGCCATAAAATTCGATAACTCGTACGATTATCATTTATCGTAAATTTGTTCTCAGACTGTGAATGAGAATTCATTGAAACAATTGAGTTCGCTCATAGAGACACTGCAGCAACGAAGGCCGATAATGCCGACGACTCTGCCGTTCTATTTGCGTTCGAAAGACGAGAAAGAGGTGAAGGCTGGAAAGTTTACGCTGGTGAAGATCCAGCTCAACGACGTCGATCTGAGAAAGACGATACTGTCGATTCTGAAGACGTGCAACTTGCCCACGAAATTCGTCGACGAGATTCAGGAAGAGAAGCCCCAGAGTGCCAAGTTCAGGTCGAGCTTCTGGCAGAGTCGTAGAAACGCCGGTGAAAGAATCGATTTCTCCGAGTTCGAGGACGATCCTATTTATCAATCTATTCTCATGAAGCGAAAAATCAACGCCGAACCGGACACGTTCAAGTAAATATTCAATTTTTTAAATACCTCACCGATTCGACGCACGTTTTCCGTAGCGAATTTTTAATAATAACTTTTTTTTCAGAGCATATCTCGACAAGCACGTGAACGAGGCGCACGTTAAGTTGGAAGCCTGCAGGCCAATGAGAGAGGAGGTGAAGAAACTCGAGAAGATACTTTGCCAGGATCTCGGATTGAAGAGTATAATATGGGACTGTGGATGGAACATCGCTCACTACAGAGGATGCCTGTTGGCATTCCAAGCTCTGGCTAAACATCATCCCGAGCCGATGGCCGTTCTGAAGAATCGCGCGCTCGTATTCGCGAACGACACGGGCATCAGTCTCGAGGGAAGCGTTATGTTGAATTCGGGAGAAGTTCGACACAACTGGCTCGACGTGAGTCGTGTTCATTTTTTATTGCATCGATCTCATGCTTCGATAAACATCCTAACGGTATCGTCATCTGTAAAAACTTGTTTTCGTCCTTTGCAGCTGATAAAAAACGTGAAAAAGCACGACATAGTGTTACTCAGACTACCGGCATTCGAGAAGGCCGTTTCGCGGGTTCTCCTTGATATCAAAGTCGGCCGTCGGTGCGTAACATAAATAACTAATTGAGTGACCGTAAGGCTCAGGGTATCCTATATGTGCAGGAAGTTCATGCCCAAAGTGATGGTCGGCCAGTACGAGAAACAGCTTCGACAGCTCACGACGACCCTGTCCGATTATCGAGGCCGTAGACATTATCCGAAAACGTGGCCCGACGATCTGTCCGCATACGAAATTGTCATAGAAGCGTGAGTTCGTTATTTCCTTACATACGAATCCTGGAAACCATAATTAATCACCCAAAGAGATTTTTTTTTAATGCCCCTGAATTTTTCGATCCATGTAGGGAGGCTGGTCCGTTGATGCTCTCACCAACGGGACAATTCATCGTGCCGTCCTCCTGCCCCGGATTTCTCTTGGTCACATTTATCACCGAAAATTTGGAGGAAGCCACGAAGAGACTTCATCATTACAACAAGTATGTCTTCGATCGCGGAGTTATCGAACTGCTTCGATATTCGTTGGAAAAGAAAGTGAAAGAGTAATTTGTCATTTTGTTGTTTCGACAGTATCAAGCACGTGGAGCGAGAGATTCACGACCGAACGATCAGAGAGCTCTCGTTGGCCGGTCTGAACAAAGACGACAGTATAACACCGGATCTCATGATTCAATGCTGCGAGCGACTTCTCGTGCACAAGGCCGTTCTCGCACCGATGCTAGACGGCGTTATTCTCTGGGTGACGCACTATTATTCGGTAATGAGCGACGGCGTACTCTGCGTACCTTGGGACTGGAAACTGTGAAGTTCGAAATAAGGCCACGAGTAGATTAACGAATTTTTGTTTAGGCACATTCTAATACTCTTGAAAAGCAAGAAAAAAAATGCATGTGAATAACAACGATGTAAGATAAATCGACCAGTGAATGGACACGAACGAACGAACAGCGAACGAAAAAACCCAGTGAATCGACGTTTTTTACGCACGTGTTCTCACGCAGTGTCCACTCACTGGCTTGCTTGCCCTACGTGAAATTTTTAATATTAGTTAATCGATTGACATTCGAAAAATTCTCGATGCGCAAGATCTGCAAAGTGATAACATATTTTTATCGATGATATTTCGACAATTGTAAATACATTAGGATTAACAAAAGATTTTTTTTTCTCTTTTCTTTCGTTTACTCGTAGATAGCGATAATTTATTTACAGTACGCGCGCGGAATGAAAACGCCCGACAATGGTTAACGACTCGACAAGTCAATAACTAATGTCGCATGATGTATAGAATACTCTAAAAGAAAAAAACGGCCATGAAACAGATTTAGGAATAGTGGCTACAAATCTGAACGCTGAATATTTTGTATATAAAAACGCTTGTTGTTTCTCGTTACGATTCATCAGTTCGCTGATACTCACCCGAAGAGCTTGTTGTGGTGAATAAAGGAAATAAAGAAGATTTCCGAAATTTTTTATTAATTTATTTATTCCTTCGGAATAGCTCATTCGAAAATACCGCAGGGATTCGTGAATATCGAATGAACATGCGCGACTTCGACGCGTTTTCGTTCAGTTCGCGTTTTATTGTCGACTATCGCTGTCAACGCGGCGGCGAGGGAGGGGGCGCTCGTCCCGTCAGTCGACGCCTGCAATGATGGCGGTCGTGTTGTTATGACGGTGCGTGCTCATCGAAGGGACATTTAAACGACACCCGTTCGTCGGAAGAAAACCCGACGATTCTGACGAGGGGGACTGAAAGTCCGCGGTTGAATTCGTGAATTGATGTACACGCAGACCATCAAAATGCCGGTCCAAAAGGATTCCAACATCGTGAAAATAGCGGTCGAGATGACGCACCAAGTGCCACAGCTCATCGAGTTTAATCAGAAGCAACCCTTGGCCGGAATTATTCAGGTATTACAAATTATTATTATTATTATTTAATTATTATTAAAATTCATAATTGTTATCGTCAGATAATCGAATTGTTTCTCGGAAGAATCGTAATTTTTCGTCTTTTTCACGTTATTTTTCATACGATTATCACGAATTTCTTTGGTTTTCCAGGAACTATGCAATGGCTGGGGTCTCTCGGACCCCGATACCTATTCGCTGCAATTCTCCGAGAACAACAATCAGAACTACATAACGGAGAAGAATAGAAACGAAGTAAAGAACGGCAGTGTTTTGAGACTGGAGCACTCACCGTCGAAGACTGCCGGGGATATACTTTCGAAGTTAAACAATGGCTCTATGGAGGATAAAGTGAAAGGATTGCAGAAACTCAGCGCTCTGAGTCTCGATATAACGTTCGCGCTTGAATTTATAAACAAGCAGGGACTCGCTCTGATTATATCTCAGGTAATAGACTCCAAATTTGTGCTCAAAAAGTTCATAATCAACAATTTGTTTATCGATATTGTTGATTATGAACTTTTGACCTTCTTTTTAAAAAGTAAACGATACTTAATAAAAATATGAATATACGATTAAATAAATTAGTAGCCTGGTAGAAAAATCTTTTTTCTAGCAGAAAAATAATTTTTCTGTCGATATTAATATGTATGAATGTATTGCTGCATTTGTTTGTGAATTTCGCCAAATTTCGTTAACAAAGATCTATTTTTTTGTTCGCAGGTCGAGGGCGGTAAATACAAAGGCAACGCGTTGGCTTACTCGCTTCAGTCATTCGTAGAGTTGATGGATCACGGAATAGTATCTTGGGACATACTCGAGCCGCCGTTCATCAACAAAGTCGCCAGCTACGTCAACAATCAGGCTGTGATACAGGACACGAACGTGATCGAGGCTTCGCTGAGCATTCTCGAGAACATCGTTCTGAATTCATCGGGAAAATACGGCCAAGTCGAGAAGGAAGTAACAATGCCGAATCTCGTGATGCATCTGCAAAGTATGAGTCCGCAGATCCAGCAGAACGCCATAGCTTTGATAAACGCGCTGTTATCGAAAGCGGACGTCGCCAAGAGGCGAGCGGTTTCCGCGACTCTGCAGTCGAAACAGGTCAGAAACGTGTTTCTGACCAACGTCATCCAGTCCACCGGCCAGGTAAAACTTCTCTCGCGCCCAACCCGCCTCAGTTGTAGCGAAGACGCTTCGTAAAACTGTCGCGTTTTAGTAAGCGAACCGACGACGCATCAATTGAATTAGACCCTTCGCGATGCTCGTTAGCGAATTAGCGAAACCGAACTATGCAATGCGTTAAAGTTTCGTAATTTCACCGTCAGGTCGGCACGGAAATGGCGCATCAGCTCTACGTGCTGCAGACACTGATGCTCAGTCTTCTCGAACAGCGAATGATGACGAAGATGGATCCCCAGGATCAGGACGCTCACGACAAGATAAAGGAACTTCGAAGAATAGCTTTCGACACCGAGGGCTCGACGAGCGGCGACGTCGCCGCGAGAAAGCAGGGCCTCTTCGCCAAGGACTACAAGAAACTTGGCTTCAAGTACGACATCAATCCGGCACTCGATTTCACCGGTACACCACCGGGAATGCTCGCTCTCGATTGCATGGTTTATTTCGCGCGCAATCATACCGAGGCTTATACGAAAGTCGTTCTGGAGAACTCGTGTCGCGCCGACGAGCACGAGTGTCCTTTCGGGAGAACGAGCGTCGAGCTCGTTAAACTGCTGTGCGAGGTGAGTCGCGATGGTTTTTCTGCCGGCGCGACCGCGGTAAATTATCGTAGCGTGAAACGTAAACATTATCGTTGTCCGTTCTCAGGTTTTGCGTATCGGAGAAGCACCGAGCGAGCAGGGCCAATGCTATCATCCAATGTTCTTCACCCACGATCATCCCTTCGAGGAATTTTACTGCGTTTGCATCGTTCTGTTGAACAAAACTTGGAAGGAGATGCGAGCGACTACCGAGGATTTCGTTAAAGTCTTTTCCGTCGTGCGCGAACAGATAACTCGTGGTCTCCTCTCCAAGCCCACTGGTATCGACAAGTTCAAGAACAAATTGCAACAACTCACATACTCGACTATCACGAATCTGTGGCAACAGGAGAGAACGAACCGCGAGGAATGGGAGAGTCACGCCAGACCGATAGTCGAGCTTCGCGAGCAGATAAAGCCCGAAATACTGGAACTCATACAGCAGCAAAGATTAGGATTTTTGGTCGAGGGAACGAGATTCACGAAATACAGCGCGCGAGGACAGAGGATAAAAGACAAATTTTGGTACGTTCGATTGTCGCCGAATCACAAGCTCTTCCATTACGGCGATTGCGACGAAAAATCCGTGCCGACAATAGACGAGCTTCCAACGAAATTGGCGGTTGTGGAAATTCGCGGACTTCTGATCGGTCGCGATTGTCCGCACATGAAGGATCTCCAGAGACGAAAGACTACGCATCAATTGGCATTCTCGCTAGCCTTGGATTCCGTGGAAGTTACGAGCCTTGATTTCGTCGCGCCCGACGAGCAGGTCTTCGATTATTGGACGGACGGCATCAACGCTCTTCTAGGTATGACATAAAGCTCTGTGGAGGGTTTATTGCAAAATTTCCAGCCACAAATTGAGTTTAGGAGAGTATTTCCGTGACTCCGATGGAACAAAAATCTATAAAGAATCCAGCTTGGCGAAAAAAATTTAGTTTCAAAAAAGGGTTCAATGAATCATTCGGTAAACTAACTTTTTACATTTTTTTGTAGAATTTGTGTCCATAAAAAAAAATCGAAAGTTTTCCGATTTTTATTCCATTGGGAAATACCCGCTATTCGCTGGGAATCCGACGTTTAGATAGGTAAACGCGCATAATTTATTATCCGATATTTGCAGGCAACGAAATGTCGAGCAAGGAAACGAAGAATGACTTGGAGACTCTTCTGACGATGGACATAAAATTGAGGCTTCTCGACGCCGAAGGAATCACCATACCGCAGGATCCTCCGCCAATACCGGAACCACCGCCAAACTACGATTTTTGTTACGAACTCAAGTAAAAACTTCGATTATTCCGTGCCAAAGCGACGCGAGAAGTAGATCAAATAGACCGCGTACGCTGTGTGCACACTGCCAATTAGTAAACCCCACGTTGCCGCTAACGGATGTGGGGCGCTACTATTAACCGGGTCAAACCTTCTTTTTAAACACACTTTTCGTAAGTTAAACGCAATCGATATATATACCAAACTGCAGTATACGTAATCGAATTATTCCGCGTCGTCGATGCAGGATAAAAAATAT
This sequence comes from Ischnus inquisitorius, assembly GCA_963924025.1. NCBI lineage: Eukaryota > Metazoa > Arthropoda > Insecta > Hymenoptera > Ichneumonidae > Ischnus > Ischnus inquisitorius. The sequence continues at coordinate 9,526,172 of OZ001246.1, forward strand.
CAATTTTTTTTTTCTTCTCTTACGGGACGATGCAGTATATTTTTTACCAAAGATAATCATTAACATTTCTTATACACACATTTTACACTCACTAGACTTCTTTGTAACAGATGTCCTATTTATACTGCGATTTATTCGGACCTCAATTTGACAATTGATCCATTTCGTCTTCTTTTGTTTTTTCTCTTTGTTTCGTAGCTCGTAAGATTAGAATGTAATTATTGCGTCTGCGATTCTCAAACTTTATCGAATTGATTTCTTCTTGTTTGTTTTTCAAACCAGTATTTTGTAACGATCGACTTACCGAGCCTAGGTGTTAATAAATTATACATGCAGAATAATAACATCGTATATAACTTTCGTCGTATGGTAAAAATTATATACGCTCCGACAGAGGCAAGCGAACTGTGCGTGCGCGAGAGCGAGACAAATGATATAATTGTATATTTAAATTGATTTATCTAAAACGAGAAATTTGTGAAGTTTCCGTGTGCGCGCTGGGCGATGCCTTCGCCAGCGAAGGTGAAGAAATTTTCTAAGTCGTTGATGGGACCGGGAGGGCTCGTTCACATTGTCTCTTCCGAGAGTATGTGATAGTGCTGCGGGTCTGTAGCGTGATGATCCGGCGGATAGAGGAAGAATTCGATAAAATTGAGCACGGGTCCTCGGCTAAAGGGATTCAGGTATCTGCCCTTTTTATCTCTCAAGTACGAGTACCGCTTGTAGTTGAACATCTCATTGGTCGTCAGATTCATGCAGGCGTGCAGTACCTGCGCCGAACAAAACGAACAACATCAAAAATCTTCCCTTCCGCGGTGAAGCGACAAAAAAAATTAATAAATTTCATATTCTCACCGAGGTGCAAGTTAATATCCAGCCGAGCCCACAAAAGACGAGAGCTTCCATCAGGCCGAGAACGTACATCAGCTGCAGCCCCTCGATGGTGATGCAGTAACAAGCGAAGTATAGCGTGAAAGAGCAATTTATCGCGATGCACATTACGAAGAGGAAAAACCACATTCTGAAAGAAAAAAGCATCACCTTTCGATTAGAAAAAAATCGCGCGTAGAAAGATCGGCTCGAATCGTTGACAATCTCACCTGTTCCGCAAACCAACACAATTATAAATAAACGGGCAGTGATGATCGAAGTATGTAACGCAACGATTGCAGATTCTGCAGTGTTTCGCGCGCAGAGGACGAAAGCATCTGCAGCTGTGACAGAGACGCGACAGGATAACGTTGCGCTTTTTCCACTTGTCGAAGTACGGTATCTGCTTTATGGCTCTGTAATACGTGTCGCTGTTCTGCGGCACGTAGCCCGGATCCCTTCTGTTCGCCACGATCCACGAGATCCACATCAGTATGTTCCAATAGATGAAGCAGTAATGACTGCCGCGCAAGAGATTCCACGTTATCGGAATGCATTTTAACAAGTACATCGGATAGCCCCAGAGTAGAACGGAACCCATGAAAAGCAGCAGCGGTCCCTTGCTATTTCCCGCGCCGCCGAACAGCAGCGCCCTAAAATAATGCAGAAATTTACAAATTTATATAAATAAATAATGACAAATTAATTAAGCTCTATATAATTTTTTTTTTTTTTAATGTTACGATAAAAAAATGCCCCGTGAAATAAACAAATAAATAGCAAACTCTAATATAGTAATAATAATAATAAATTATTATTTAATTGAATTTCTTCCGTTTATTAATCAAAAATCGAAAATAATATTATGTTCATCTAATTTTTTAGCGTTTTCTTGCTAATGTTAGATAAATTAATAGAAAGTTGATAAAATAATAATCATAATTTAAGCTGATATTATTGATATTTTTTTGAAAAAATATCGATAAATATTCCGTAAAAGAATTGCGTGAAAAATAGTCAGTGTAAAGTAACCAGAGTTCGTTGATCGGCGGAATCCACCGTGCCCTTCGTTTCTGTTCGCCCTGGAGTATCCTGACGACCTCCGAGTGTCTGTGACTCTTGGCGAGTTGTAGCGGCGTTTTGCCGTTCTTGTCGCGCGGTCCAAGCTCGATCTTGCTCTTCTCGCAGAGTATCTTGACGCAGCTGACGTTGCCCGACAGGCAGGCCAGATGAAGCGGCGTCGAGCCGAAGTAATCGGGTTTCTGCAGATCCACGCCGCTGTACATGAGCAGTCTTATCAGTTCGGGATGGCCCTTGTAAGCGGCCCAATGCAACGCCGTGTCGCCGTTTATGTCGGTCAGATGACCGAGAGCGCCGGATCCCAGCAAAAACGCCGCTGTCGCGAATTTCCCGAACATGCACGCCGTCATCAGCGGCGTCAGGCCCTTGAAATCCGCGGCGTTTACCGCCACCCCGGCCTGTTGAGAGGGAAAATCCATTTTTGCGATAATTCATCGTTAACATGCCGCGAAACAAGTTTTTTCGGGTGAGATATTCTTTTCGCTTTACTTTGAGCAGTATTTGAACAATCGCACTGTGGCCCTTTCTGCAAGCCCAGTGAATGGGTCGCGGTCCTTGAGTCCCGAGACACGATAGATCCACGGGTCCATTTCTCTCTACCAAATATCGCATCACCTGCAATCATCGTTCAATCGATCTCATTTTTATTCCGAGTATTTCAAAAAATAAACTACTAATAATAATACTTCGACGTGTATATTATGGTTGTTGATTTTGCGGATAAAATTTTGGGAATAAAAACGTTGACTAACTTCAACATTGCCGTCGAGAGCCGCCCAATGGGCGGGCGTGTATCCCCATTCGTCCCTCGAGCTCAGTATGCTCAGTCCATTTTTTTCGACCAATTCCTCGACAGTCTCCGTGTCCCTGCGGCACAAAAATGATCGTTGCACAAACGTTGTTCCAGAGGGAACAAAGAATGTATTGTCTTAAAAACTCACCCTGCTCTGAGCAGCTCGAAGATTTTTTTAGTCTCCTCGGTCGGACCCTGTCCGGGCGTCGCGACGTCCGTGTAGATATTGTCGTCGGGGCCGTTTCTTCTTTGTGCAACGCTGCCCTTTATCATGCCCTGATTGTGATGGGCCGCTCCCGATATCGGATTGTTCGGTAGATGCCCGACCATGTCGGGATCTGGACTGAGCTCCCATACCGACTTTGCCGCGCCTGGCCCTGTTACAGGGCTCACAGGGTACACCTGTTCTCGAGAGACAACGAAACCGAATCGTCGTAGTAACACTGTCGCCAGTTCGCAATTACGATCGAGAGATTAAAGCGCGCGTTTTACCTTGCAAAGCGTTGCGAGTTCCGTGTTACCACGCTCGAATTCGGAAGGCGTTCTCGCGGCGGACGTGCCCCGATTGGGAGCACAATTGTTGGCCTCCGGCACGGCTAGTCACAACGATGTTCCCGGTCCGACCATTTTCACGTTGTTCTTCTTTGCGGCAATCGGCAGAATCTTTTTATTTAGTTCTTGGGTCTTCGCGACACAAGCGGTGTTGACGATACAGCTGACTCGCCGATAGACGTATACGGTCCACGTGCAATCGACGGAATAAGGACGAACGATATCTGCATCTAGCTAACGGAGAGTGACCACTTTTACGCGGACTTGCGCATTCAAATCAATAACATGCTTCTTGGAACGCGTGCGTAAAGACCTACTCAGCTCGCGACCTATATGTACATTATATGCACTTGCGACTCGGACACGATAAGGACAGCCGCAATATCAACGGTCATGCGATTGCGAGGTGCATTCTCTTTTTTCGAACGAAAATATTGACGTTCATAGGGATTGCGAGCCGAGAATGATGCTCAGCCGCGATAGCTGCAATCAGCTATGAGCAGATCGATGGATCAACTATAGAATTTCTACGGGAATTCATTCATTTTTGTCGCTGGCTGGCGAGCTGCTTCGTGAATGAAAATACAGTTTTTTGTAATCGCTTCGTATTACCGAGGGGATGATTCTATTTTACCGGTTAATCGACACCGATAACGCACGGTCGGCATGGTCTTTCGTGAATTTGAATCCGCCTCCGGTGCTCCAGACGAATCGACCGACTCGACGGAAATCTCAAAAGAAATTTCGTGCCGACACGCGTCGAATTAATGTCTCTCTGCGACAATGAACGTTAATAACAAAGTGGAATATTTGGTCGTCGACACAAGCGCGTTCATAAAGAACGTACCGCTGCAGGTGATTAAGAAGCATCGTCGCGCGTAATTAAAATTATCGTGACTACGGTCGAATACATCGACGTTGTTTACACACTTAGGTTAAGAAACCCTTCCGCCGTGTTGTCATGTGCACGTGGTGAAAAACGCTTTATTCGTTCTGCGAACATTGAATCGATTATTCTCGTGTTTCAGGACTTCGGCACGAACATAATAACGGAACAAAATGTCGTGAACGAGATAAAAAACAAGCGACAGCTGAGAAGACTCGTTGTACTTCCGTACGACTTGGTTATCAAAGACACCTTCACAGAGAACATCAAGTTTGGTACGAACGATACGTCTTTTTTCCTTTCGTCTCATGAGCTCTGACAACATTTTATTTTGCGTACATTTTTTTTGTATCACCGTATTCTCTGTTATCGATAAAATGGTCCAAGACATCTTTTTGTAAAAAAAAGTATTTGCTCGTCAATAACGTCATTCTTGAAATTTCGGTCAAACTACGACTGGTCGTCAAGATGCTTGTGCATTTCCCAAAAAAGAATGAGCTGCACGAAAGTTAGGTCAGGATAATATTTTTAATACTGCCCTATCGATACCGAATATTTTTGGAATACAAGATTCTTATTTTTGACGAAGCAATAATACCGCTCTAAAAGTCTGCTTCGTTCAATTTTATACATCAACATTTCATATTTAAAAACATTTATGAGTAACTACCAAATATTATACCTTCCATCACATTTTTTTTTTTATTTAAAGGTTTATTTAAACATTTTTTGCATACTTGTTTATTTTCTAGACTTTCTGTCAATCATTTATTAATTTATTCAAAAAGAAGTTAAAAAGAAAAAAATAACTATCAGCCACCAAATTTTTAGGTCTTTTGTATTGTTGATTTCTTGTTGTTAAAAGCGTGGACCATTGATAAATATCGATCGATCGATTCTGAAAAAAAATTATTTATTCGCCATTTTTTCTTCGTCCAAGCAAGGAAACTGTGAACCGGCAAAAATCCAAGGAAGCATTTTTTTGAAGCATCCTAATGAGCAATTCGCGCGTAATGCGCAACCTTATTAACTCCGTAATAAAAAAAATTGTTTTGCGATTCGCAGTTACCGAATTCGCCAAGAAAACGGGAGATTACACGAGTCTATCGGCGACGGACATCAAAGTTATCGCATTAACTTATCAGTTGGAGAAGGAAAAAGTGGGAACGACTCATCTCAAGGATGCTCCCGCTGTTCCGAGAACTATCAACGCTACGAAGGGGCAGCCTCTCGAGCATCCGAAAAGTATAGCCGGCTTTTATCTCCCCGGTGCCGGTGAGGACAGCGATAGCGACAATGCCGAAGAGGAGGAGGACGAGGACGACGATGGAGAAGAGGAAAAAGAGGACGCCGAAGAGTTCGAAAAAAGAAACTCACTGCCAGACGAAAATAGTACATTGAACCGCGATGATAACGAAAAGGACACAGACTCCAGTTCATTGAAGTCGTCCGACTCCGAGGACGAGTCCGATTATTTAACGGCCGTGTCGGACACGGAACAAACTGCGAATAACGATTTAGCGACGAAATTCAAGAGCCTGAATTGCAACGTGGAGGAATTGGAACTCGAGGGTAACGGCGAGCACAAAGTCGACGACATATTGGCACCGATAAAGGCCGATCTCGAGGATAACGAAGACTCGGGCGACGGAGGAAGCGAGGAGGCCGACGAAGAAAGCGATGACGGCGGATGGATCACACCCAGTACGATTTTTTTCTCTGTTTTTTCTAAAAGCTTCGAGATTCGGTCATCATTGTATTAATCGTGCGAATGTTGCAGGTAACGTTGCGAAGGCAAAGAAGTCAATGGATTCCGATATCATCGGTGAGAAACCAGCCACGGTCGCGTGCATGACGACCGATTTCGCAATGCAGAACGTATTAATGCAGATCGGTTTGAACGTCGCGTCACTCGACGGACGTGTCATCAAGCAAATGAGAACGTTTATCTTCCGTTGCTACGCTTGTTTCAAGACCACGAGCATAATGACGAAAGTCTTTTGTCCTTCGTGCGGTCTCAAGACGCTGAAAAAAGTCGCAGTCTCGTTGGACGACGAAGGCAAACAGCAGATTCACATTAATTTACGAAAACCCTTGTCCGCCAAGGGAAAGAAGGTAATGAAAATTCTTTATCAAGACGCTTTGATGCTTTATCGCTCGCATCAGCATCGGAAATTTTGATAAACCTTTGTACGATTTTGATTTTCAGTTCTCACTGCCGACTCCAAAAGGTGGAAAACACGCGACGAATCCCATTCTCTGCGAGGATCAACCGGTGCCCGACCAGAGGCCGAGCAGACTCGCTCGTATGAAGAACGACCCGCTTAACGACGATTACATAGCCGGCTATTCGCCGTTCGTCATGAGAGACGTTAATTCGAAGTCGGCGATGCTGGGAATACGTCCCGGCAGCGGTGTCAAGTATTGGATGAAGAAGAATCCCAACGAGCCGCGTCGAAAACGCAAATAAATCAGTTGCTGTTGAAGAAAAAGATATATAACTTGTACTAACTATTCTTTACTTTTATTATTGTAAATAAATCAACTCTCGTAACACAGAAAACTGTTTTGACTCATGGCTTAGTGCTCGTTCGAAAAACGCGGATGACGAATACGCTAGTGAATAATGAAGGCATTAAATTCATCAGAAAACTCCATTCGGCAGTCCTTTATCCAATGCAGATCGATATCGTCGCGTGTTTAGCATGCCAAAGTACGGAATTTCATAACTCGCCACGATAAAGTACAGTACGAACCATCAGCCGCGCAAGCATGAATGCCCTTGAATCTAGCGCGGCCTTTCGATTGACTGGTCCGGATAATCGCGTTCATATCATGTCTCTGTCGAATGACTTCGATAACGACAGGATCGTTTCTCGAATAATAATTGTCCGATTATTAATAGAATAATGAAAAGAAAAAATAAAAATAAATGCTCCCGGTGAGGATCGAACTCACGACCTTAAGATTATGAGACTTACGCGCTGCCTACTGCGCTACGGAAGCGATCTTGTTTTGGGGTTTCCTAAATCTCTTTAGAGCGACCGTACTGGAAAAATCCATAAATCCAAAACACGTGTTCTCTTATTGGTGTCCTGAAGGACCTAGTCGACACGGCAGTGGTAGTTAAAAAAGAAGAAGTGTGCGCCGCTCAAGACGCTCGCGCGTGAGCCTCGCCATCCGTCATTGTTCCGTCGCACAAATGTTGTGCCCGGAAATATGGGACTTCAAGGCTCCGGAGCACCATTTCGAAGTCGAACGAGCGAGTTATCGGACGGTGGAAGTGCCAGCCGTCGTTAGCACTCATTATTTCAATCACTCGGTAAGCTTGCCGCAACCTCCATTATTCTATTGCGCATCAATCCCGAACGCCTCGGAAGGTTCATAGGTTATGATGCTTTTCTCGCGTGTGTGTGTGTGTTTTTACTTTTTTTGCCCTTCCGCCGTTTTTCAAACATTTTACGTAATTTTCGTCTCTGCGCTTTTGGACACGCGCCAAAGGTATCCGCCGTGCTTCCTGACACAAGCGACGTTCCGCAAAAACTTCGCGACAGCCTTCTCGAGGACAGCGATTATTACAAAATCAACGCGATCCGAGCGTCCGAAATCGTCAACAAGGAGTTCATCGAAGGCTTCGTTAAGAAAGGTCAGTTGATTCCTTTTGTTTTTATTTTGTAAATGTCATCTGTCATACTGCGTCTTTCCTTCGACGTTGGTATACGTCTTTGACGCGTCGTATATTGCGTTTAGCTCGTCGACATATTGGAACTAATCCACGATAGAACAAGCTTGCCAAAAATGTTGACATTGCCTCTAGTTTGTTTCTCAACGCTGCGCGAGCATCGTTGCAATTTTGCGTATGCTCCAAATTTTTTTTGTGGTTTTTTTTTAAACAATCATATTTTTGCATTATTTTTACTTTTTTTTTTTCAGGTGAATTGACGCTATTGACGATAGGCAGAAAGATAGATGTTCACAATCTAATCGCGGTCTGTCCGTCGGGACATCTGGTACTGTCGCTGGTTCGGGAAGACTATCAGAAGCTTGGACTCGTGGGCAAAGAGACATTCTTCGATCGTAAGGCGCACTCGCGCTACGGTAAGTCTCGAGTGGATACCTCGATGAGAGACGATTATTAAGAGCGAGAGAAAAGGAGAGGAGTGAGAGAGCAAGAAACAAAAGAGGCCACAGCAAAAATGCCCAGGAAGCACAGAGCGCCAGAGCTGGAGGAGCTGGCGCTTCGCTCCATAGGCAAATACATAACGACTTTTGGTAGAAATTTGATAAAGCCCATATGCAAGATATCTCAGCAAAATCCCGAATTGGGTATAAAAACCCTTGGCTCGTTGTTGCAATCGATGAAGGATCGTTTAAGCTCGAACGTGCCGTGGAATTTGTACGACAGAATGGCCGTGGAGGCGTTGAGCGCGATAATGAATCTGATAAACGAGACGAAAAATTCCTACAACGATTTTGCGCCTATCGGAGTCTTTTTGTCGGAGGTGAACGTCGTCGTGAGCTTGATCGAGGTCGTGGTGCACGCGAATCTGCGCACGATCGAGTTCGCGGCATGGCCTAAGATAATGCGTCACGTTTTGTACAACAATTTGCACAACATGAGCGGCCTCGAGGTGTTGGATCTCGGTTCCGGCTCGGCCGGTTGGCGAACTTCCGATATCGAGAAGATAATCATAAACGGCGTCGCGACGATGCCGAATCTCGTGTCTTTCACGCTGTGCTTCGACTGCACGGACAATATAATCGGTGCTGTTGGACTGAATTGTCCGAGACTTCGTTATCTGGACGTGACCGCGTCGAGATCGGTCACCGATCGCAGCGTGGCGGCGTTATTGAAGAGTCGGGTTTTGCGCGAGGTCAAGCTCTTCCGTACTTCGGTCTCGATCGGGGGATACGTCAATCTTTTGATGGGACATTCGCGCCTCGAGGACATCGGACGTTGCGACGAGATCGGCGATGTGCTCGAGGATATACGCAACAAGGACAGCAATCGTTACGAGAAAGAATTTCATCTGCGAGCCTTCGAGAGCCGCAACGTCGCTATGAAACATTTGTACTTGTTGATCAGCATGTGCCCGTACATAACGCGCTTGTCGCTCATGTGCGACGAGAGAATAAGCGATCTCACCATACTCGCGGCCCTCGAGAATCTCGTCGAATTGAAGCTTCTGTCGTGCTACTTTTACGCCGATCGCGTCAAGACTCTTCTCGAACTCACGAATTCGCGTATAACGAGCCTACACCTGGAGCACGTGGATGAGATCGATCGCAGCGCACTGGTCTACATAAGTCAATACTGTCCCGATATAAGAAACTTAACTTTCTACAATTGCGAACTTTTGGATCACACGTCGACGCACTTCAGAAAATTACCCATAGCCCCGTTCAAGTATCTCGAGCGCATGAAATGCGTCGCCGACTGCGACAGCGCTCACCTGGAGTTTCTTCTCTCGCACTGCACGAACGTGAAGTTCATACAGTTGGGCTCGTCGACCGGTATCGGCGACACGACGATGAAAAAAGTTTTCTCGCAGAATCCAATGAAGAAACTCGAAGAGCTGAAGATACTCTACAGCGACGATCTTTCGATGAGAACCGTCAGGCTGTTGATGCAGAATTGCGAGAATTTGCGCCGACTGTCGGAACTTGAGAGCTGGCAAGGAATCTCCAGCGAGGAGATACAATTGTTCCGAGAAGAATTGAGAATCAACAATGTCGACCTCGACACGAGCCCGACGCTGTCGCTCGCGTAATTCGCGATTCATTCGTGTCTTCATTATAATCAATTAACGTTATTATCAAGACAATTTTTATTTTTCTTTGGAGTCAATGTCTCAGGGAATTTGGTCCTCGTCCAGGATTCGAACAATTGTATATGGGATTATTCTACGATCGTTTTGAATGCTTGATCTCAGAGAGATATTTCATCTTCGATTCAATTTTTTTTTCTCCTTTTTACAATCAACGTGATATAATCTTTTTTTTTCTTTTGGAACCCGTGCTTTCCGTTCAACGTGGTGCCATGACGTGACAGAGTGATACTTAGCGAATATATGCGATACCGATTAACGCGGTTACACAATGCAACTTTTATTTTTGTAAAGCTAGTCTTGTACTCTTGTACAACAAAAAAAAACGAAAATCGAACTATGCTCGACGAACACAATTGAGCAACTCGCTTTCTTTACGAGGAATAAAGAAAAATCGACTCGTTGCTCATTTGCATATTTCATGAGAATGTAAGAGAAAAATCATTATAATTGTGAATATACATCGACTTTTATTAAACGATGCTTGGATCATTCGGACTGTATAATCAAACGAAAAAAGAAAAAGAATTCCTTTTGATACGCTTGACAATGGTGGGGGTTCGTTAAATTCCATGTGGAACGTTTTGTTTTCCCGGTTATCGCGCGTTACGGTCAAAAGTCGTGACAATTAATTTGAACGAGGATACATTCGTTCCCGGCAAGAAGAATTACGAACGGGTGCGGAACTGCTTGGAAAAAAATCTCAACGAAACTTTCGACGTTATTGTTGCCTGGGATCCACCTGGTAAGCTCGATTTTTATTTATTTATTCCCTTCAAATGCGCTATTAGACTGGAGAGATTCATTCGATTACTTTTGTATTTTTCAGAGGAGAATTTGTGTCCATCGTCCGTCGCAGCATGGTTTCACGATCGTGGCTACACAACGTCGCTGTGCCGGCAGAAATTCACGCAACGAGTCGAACGATCGCTCTCCGTACCCAGTCTGGACAGTTCTTGCGATTTGAATGGGTTCTTCGAGTGGCTCGGAATCTTCAGTATCGGTGGTGATACGTGAGTATCTTTCGAATCCCTCGCAGCGCCGCGAAATCGACACTCGGTTGATCTCACCAACGAGAACAAATGAACATTCCAGAACGAACGGCAAAGAAGACGATTACGTGAACACATACACGTGCCCTGCGCCCAAAACGGAAGTCGGCGAGGTTCAATATTTACAGTGTACAGGATTTTTTACACGTCGACATTTGTCGAGAATCTACGATGCGATGAGAAAAATCGTTTATGCATCGGATACATTGCCATGGGGAAGTTTACACGTTCAGGGATTCGCCGACAGTCCCGTGAGCTGGGGCCTGAAAGAGCACAATTTTTTCACCGACGGCGACAACAGTTGCACGACCGTCTTCCAACCGAACGGCGAGTGTGTCGTAAGAAAAAGTACGAGCTCTAATAAAAAGCCAAGAATTTTTCAATAAACTCATATTTAAATAGAACAATCTACTCTCTATAAACCTAAATGTCCAAATCACGAATATCACAAAATAAGAATGGCAAGCGCGTACAATATACAAACGGCTCCGTCGTACATAATCAACTATTTATAATAATATACTTCTATTTTTCTTTCCGTGTTTTTGTCTTTTAAACCCAATTGGTTTACGAGCCTGAGTAGCGTTCGTTTTGTTTTTTTAAATATAATATCTATATGTATAATATATTTGTCTAGTAAATTACATAAAGAATCCACAAAATTGGATCCGCGAGATCTGATGAGAACGAGGTACAAAGAATTGCGAACCCGACGACGCAACAAAGGTTCGCCCGTGGGTATGACTTATGCTCTCTCATAGCGCGCAGAGGCGCAGCATTTACTTCCTATTGTTGCGTCAGTTTATGACTAGCTTTGAACGCGCCAAAATTGCTTACGTAAATTGCATTCGTCGCGTCACGCGAGCCACCGGACTACGGGGCAATTGCACAGACAGAGAGCATACAACAGAGATATATAAAAAAAAAAGAAAAGCGCAACGAAACGTTAGTCACCTCGCGAACGTAATTATCTCGAACGAAAAAGGCACTAAATACTGGACGCTGAGATCATTAATGACTTAGTCTATATATAAATAAGTGACTATAACGTAGTGTGCATGCGATATCGAGAGACTTTTGTTACAACATCCCGCGACATGGAAAATAAACGTTCTCGATGAAGCTAGTACCTTGTGGAAAACAAGCGCAACACTTTCGCTAAATTTCATACATCTAAGTATCCGTGTGTCTGTGTGTGTTGTGTATTATTTTCATATTCTCTTTGTATCTATGGTAAACGCATAATTATTCGATTTATCAGTGACTTCATATGAGTACGTGAGATGTCTCGGTTTCGGTGAACTTAACTTTAGCATTGTGATAGAGATCCTCTATTCCCGAACCGACGGACATGCGCGACTTGGAACGCGCCATCAGCTCGCTTATCTCGTCGAGATCCCGGCTGTATCTGGATAACACGGAGAAAAAGTGTAAACATCATTTTACTGCGAAAATGAGAACTATCAGTCGATTCGCAGGTCGACTCACCGACTGACTGGCCTGCTCGGATTCTCCGAGGAATCGGACGAAGTTTTCAAGACGGAATCTCCGTCGTCGGTGCTGAAACCGGCTGGATTACCTGGCGGTCGAATATAAACTCGATTAGATAAGATACTTGCTTTTTTCTTAACGTGAAAATATCGCTCGAGCCGCTATTATATGCAAAATGTCCTCAAAAAGCTTTACAATCCTTCGGGAAGAACTTAGAAGAATTAGAATAGCGTATTTCTTAGAAAGACTCGGAGTCGACATTGGGCCAGTGCGATGTGAACGAATGATATTAGCAACGTGACGCTAATTTACGTGTCTGTAAATTATGATAAAATTCGATTTCGCCCACCTGAGGGAAACAACATCGTGTGTCTGAGCAATTCTCCGCTCATGAAAGGCGGCAGGCTATCATCCTCGTCGACGACCAGATGATTCGTATTGTCTACGGCGATGGATTCGACCATCTCCAGCCACTGCTGATTGTGCGATCGGAATTTTTCGACTTTTATGCGCGCGGCCCAATCCTTGTCGCACATCTGAGAATAAAATATTATGGTAAGATGCGCGACTTTGCGGTATCTCTATTGAATTTGCATGAATGCAACTTACGGCGATAACGTCCAGGCAAGCGTCGCAGACCTTTCGAATCGCCGGGTTCTTATCGTGCATCAAGTCTATCAAGTATCCCGGGGCTTCTGCAAAGTGTACAGAAAAACAATTTGTGCGTTTCGTCAACGAGGACGTGTTTGTCAAAGATTTTTGCAGATTAAAAAAAATATTATAAAGCAATAGCGTCAATTACCATTACCAGTCTCACGGATCAAGTAATCTCGCGTCGAGTCGTGTCTCGAGATCTGGTAGAACACGTAGATTATTTGCAGAACTATCTCGTCGTCCTCTTGTTTAGCTGCATGAAATACGCAACCATGAGAATACGTTTAACGCGAGATACAAAAGACTTCGGCTCATCGCAAAAAATTGCTAACCTTTGAGCAACTCTATGAGGGACAGTAGGATGTCCGCTTTGCACAATAGTCGAGCGCAGTCCTCGTCGCAAGCAGCCGTGCCGAGTAGGACGACGACTTCGAGTACAAGATCGTCCTGTACTTTGCCGGGAACCAAATTGTTTCGTATCCACGGTATGAGATTGCAACGTTGGAGTATTTGAAAATAATCGAGATCCGGCAGTGCCAAATTGCCGAGTACGCCGACGATCTCGATGACGAAGTCTTGCGAATCTGACTGATTGAGCGCCATCGCGAAATCACCGACGAACTCGACGAAGTGCTCCTTCGTCGAGTCGTGCTGCGATATATTTCTGATCATCTTCATTATCAGCGCGTCCTGATTGCGAAAAGCTTTGTGTATCAATCCGCGCAATCGATTGTTGTCGATCATGAGCTGAGCGTTTCTGTTGTTAGCCGCGAGATTGATACACAGCGCGAGCAGTTCCGGCTTCACGCGCTCCTCGTCGGACTCGAGAATCATGTCGGTGACCATCGGCATGCATTCCGTGTTGCCGAACATCGATTTGACCTTGTCGTCCATACTGGCGTGATAGAGAAGACCGAGAATCGTCGTTTTGTCCTTTATCTCAGTTTGACCGAGAAGCTTGACCAACTTCGGTAGAAGACCGACTCTTATCATTCTCCCGCGCAGCTTCGTGTCGAATGAAAGATTGAACAGTAACTTCAGCGTGCATTGCACCAGATCGGTATTGTTGTTCTGAAGGAGTCGCGGCAGTTTGTCGATTATGTTGCCGTCGGCCTGAAAGTCAAAGGCCAGTTAGAAGGCGAAAAATATTTCAGCTCCCGCGAAATGTCTCGATTACGCACCATAGTATCTTTGTTTTCACGGAATATCGATAATTTCTTCAAGAACGTTATGACGAGCATCAGCAGATCGGTATTCACTCTGTCAAGACTCTTTATAAGCATTCCAATAACGTTTCTCTTGCGCATCTTTCTCTCGACCTCGGTGTTTTCCGCGATGTTCAGTAAAAGATAAAAGGCGACTGCGAAACGAAGCACAAATTATTGTAGTTGTTACTATATTTTATAAAAAAAAAAGCTAAGTCTGATTGGTAGCTCACCTCTCAATAAATGCTCCTGCTTTTTCGTCAGACCTTTGAATCTCTTACGACTCTTCTCCAACTCCTCTTTCATTCTTTTGACTTCGCTGTCGGAGATTCGCGAACTCATCTCATCCGAGCGCCGTTTGACTTCGTAATCGAGGGGACCCTCGGAATTCCATATATCGTCGGTCAATTTGATCTTCTTCTCGGTGCTGTTGTCGACGTTACCGGATGGGAATAGAACCAAACCGGTCGTCGTTTCGAACTGTCGACGACGCTTCTCCATGTCGTCTCTCCAGTCGTCGTAGCGCTTCAATTCGCACTCGACTATTTCCATGCAGAGAGATCCAATCTGAGAAAAAAGAAAAAAAATCAAGAAATCGTGGAAATGTGGTAAATAATGGCATTGATATTTCGCTCAGTTAAACGGGTCTTACTCTATACTCCACTACGATATTGTGAAATTGGCTGTACGTCGAGAAACAGAAAAATATATAAATAATATTCGTGGAGAGTTCTATGCTGCGCTTCCAATCTTCCCGCAAAACTCGGGCCAGCGCGCTCAGCAAGGATTCTGCAAAGATAAATCGCCAATAAATTAATCAATAAATCAATCGCCAATCAACAAATTCGTTGTCAGTCGACGATAAATGAATTAATTTTTTTGTCATTCCGATAATCGAGAGATGAAATCAACGAAATCGAAATCAAGATTTTAATGTTACCATTTTTAGTTAACTCCAGAAGATTATCCGGAACTCTGGCAAGACGTAGAATCAGAGCAGAGCCTTTTATCTTCTCGGGTATATTTTCGTACAACAATTCTATGTAACTCTCGACATTGCTGATCACAGCTCGTTCCATGTCGCTGTTGTCGGAACTAACTGTGTTGGAGGACGCTGGACGCTCCGGTTGGCTATTGCTATCGCCCGCATTCCCTGGAATGATCGCATAATTCTGATTTTCGCGATTAATCCGACTATTTTATTTCAACAACATTTAAAAATGGATTCGTAAATTTTAAACATTGTCTTTTTGTCATATAATTAATTGGACTTTCACGAGATAGATTTTATATTGCACGAGATAAATTTTATATTTAATTACGGCTTCAATTAAATACAATTTTCAATAAGTATATAAAATCATAAAAAATAATATTGTAAAATAATCATTCGTGAGACATCGACTTTTCCATAAATGAAAAAAGTAAAGATTATTTTGTCAAAATCAACCTTTTATTATAAAGAATGAATCATAATAAATGCTATTGTAAAATAGCAACTCGTTAAACGTTAATTTTTTTTTCCTGTATTGAAAAATTAAATAGTACTTTATTGAGAAGTAAAAAAAAATTTGGATCGTCGGAATGTTATTGCAATTTCGACGAATTTTACTTTACTCACCATCGGCGTTGAGCCGATGCTTTTGAAGATAATAGATCAATTGTTCGACTTCGTGGAGCTTGGATTCGTGTATCAACGAGCACTTCTCGACGACTTGCTTTGCCAAAAGGGCCACATTGGTATCCACCTCAAGATCCTTCAGTCTGATAATCTTCTGGCATTCCTGCGAATTCGCGGAACAACAAACAATGAGCACGATATTCATTTGGCGGACAGTAGATAAGAGTACCAAAAAAACACCGTCTCACCTTACGATCGCCGACCATGGGATCGCCGAGTTCGCCGAGTATGAACGCTTCGACGTCGTAATTGACGACCAGAGCCTTTTCCGTTGGATGAACATCGATCGTGCCCGATCGGACTTTTCTACAAATGAGAGAAAAAAAAGAAACAAAAAAAGCGTAATAAACAATGAAGCGTTTTGTGAAAATAGCATCGTTCGTTCGCCGAACGTTTGTCGAAACGTCAGGCAAAACGTCAGACGGTGCGTGTCAGCGAGAAAAAAAATTACCTCTTCAGAAACTTGGCTTCGTCCATTTTCGGCGTCGAAGCTACGAGCTCGTCGAAAGGTCACCGAACGATCTGCACGCCTTTGCTCGATAATCGCGACCACTGTGTTTCTCCTATTTGTATTAAAAATTATCACGAAATATTGTGCGAACAATCATTTCGCGATAGTGTCTCTGCGCGGAGACATCCGTGAGCGTAATACATGGACTGGATGCGCGCGGCTGATCCGACGTGAATTTCTCGACGTTGCGCGAGACCGCGAGAACCCCACGAAGGGTCTCACGCCGTGGGGGCTGACCGAGAGATAAGCGAGATCGCTCGATATTATCGCGGATGAACCGCCGACACTTGCGGTCAAATTGGCCAGATTAAAACGAAGAATGAGGATATCGTTCGAGTTACGGATGATTATACGTGTACGGTAGCGTCAGCTCCCGACACCGGACTCGAGAGCTCACTCACAGTAATACTCTCGCAGGAAAAACACGCGCGCACCGGTGTCCCCTTACCGGCGGTGCGGAATTTCGTTGATATATAGTACGACATATACGTTATCGATTTAACAAATTGTGTGAAGCTTTTGAGTGTCCGAACTTTATTCTCTTTATTTCGTAATTGTTCAGCGCACCGCGAACGGGCGATTTTAACATATTTCAGACTACCGATTGCATAATGCGATGAGTCTGTGTTCGCTCGAAATAACATGCAGTTGAATCGATTTTCACGTACAGGTGTAAATTTATTCACTCGCAACGCTATCGGCGAAAAGATTAATATTAATAAATTCTCTAGTGACATCGACGCTTAAAGTCTGACGAAAATCGTCGCATCAAATTCTGCTGGTTAATTTTCTGCCTTTCTCGAAAACATACCGGCGAAACGCATCGCTCTTCTCCGTGAAACGAATAACTCCGGTTTCTCTTTATTTAGCAGGCAGTTGAAAAGTAAAAACAATTTTTTTTTAATTAATAGGCTCTCATCGACCGTAAAGTGGCGTTATAAGAGTTTTCAACCCTTTATAAGTCGCAGGGTTACGACAATATTCCGGCGTTCTTACTGTAGTTCCCTTTCTCTTGTCTCCTCTCGTTGTAGTCCCTTTTCTTTGAGTTTTTTTGGGTCCGATGGCCACACTGGTGTTGCTCTGCCATGCGACCTTGAAACGTTTCCCGACAATGTGACTTACGAGAACGTCTAATCGAAAACATTAATAATAATGCCAAAACGATTCTATAAATTGTCATTAAACTGTTGATATTTCTCTTGAATAGAATCAAATGGAGCCGAAAAAGATAATCGTAGATTGCGACGCTGGCACAGACGATGCCGTGGCATTGATAATTCTCATAGCGGCTCACAAAGCTAAAAAACTCGAAATAATCGGGATCACGTGCGTCGGCGGCAATACTCATCTCGATAACGTTGTCTGCAATGTATTCAGAACTCTCGAGATATGTGATACATTGGACGTGAGTGCGTCATTGTTTTGATGTTTTCTTCTCATAACACAAGTGTGAAAACATCGTCAAGAAAAAAAAAACGAAAAACATGCCCGAATAACAGAAAAACTTTGACAACAGATACCAGTGTACAGAGGAGCTTGTTCAGCGCTTCTGAACACCGAAAGCTCGAAAGATATTCGCGGCGATTTGTATCACGGTCGCGACGGTTTGGGCGACGTGTTCACGGACAAGCCGGATTTGAGCAAATTGCAAACGGAGCACGCTGTTACTGCTCTCCATAGAATTTGCTCCGAAAATTCCGGTAAACTATCACGTTCTAATAATACCGCCTTTCGATGTGAAAAAAAAATTGTTAATAAAAATATTATGGTGATATTTTTCGTTATATATATTATTATAATAATTAAAATACTATCTTAATAATTAATATGAAAAAATACTAGAAAATATTATTAATTTGGCTAATGCAGACTACAAAAATTATAGGAGAAATATCGCTGGTGTGCCTGGCACCTTTGACCAATATTGCACTGGCGATGAAGATGTTTCCCGATTTTGCTGATTCCGTGAAAGAGCTCTACGTGATGGGCGGAAACTCTACGGGTAAATTGATTCTTTTTTCTAACGCAATTTCCTGGCCAGTGTCGATAGTCCATGAAATTTCACTGATATCCCACAGCTAGAGGGAATATAACGTCGCAGGCGGAATTCAACTTTTTCGCGGATCCAGAAAGTGTACACATAGTTCTAAGCAACACCAATAAACCTTTGTTCCTCTTGCCCTGGGAGACTTGTCTGAATTCTGACCTAACTCAAGTAAGTTCCGATATCGAATCGTTTGCAAATTGACAAATAAATCTCCCTTTGAAGAGAAAGCTCTTAATTCAATATATTATTTCAGGAATGGAGAGACGAAGTTTTGGGCAGCAAAGATACGCCGATTGTGAATTTCATGAATGCCATAGAATCCGGGACTTGCAAGAAGCGAAGACACCTTCGATATTCGCCCTGCGATGCGATATTAGCCGCGGTGGTCGTCAGACCGGATATGATAGACGGGCAAGAGGAATTTCACGCTGACATCGAGTTGACCGGAAGTCGAACGCGAGGCCAGGTTGTGCTCGATCACTTGCAAACGAGAGAACCGAATGTGCAGCTGATTTTGTCGTACAAAAGCGAGATATTCAAGCAAGTCATGCTCTCGGCCGTCGAGTGATGTTTTCCGGCGGGAACGAGAAATGAAACTCAACGAAGGGTGTTGTTTGTCCAGCGAAATAAATATACTCATTTTTCTAAAACCATTCTGGGTCTCGAAGTTATACGTGTACTTAATATCTAGATACTGTACAGGTCCACAGTCGCGAATGTTACTTCATTATCGCTATAATTCTCTCTTCGCTCGTGATAGAATCACACAAGAAGTAATCGAAAGAGTCGCGAATAATTTCGCGGTCTCGTTAACGACGGGAGTTTTCAAATACCTTAGAGAAAAAAAAACATGGAGTGTATAACATTAACAACGCGTCATTGACGACTATTGTTCCGTTCCCTCGGGCTTCTCGCCGTCCTTCTGAGACTCCTGAATTTGCTTTCTCGTTTCTTGATTCGACTTCAGCAACTCCACCAATTCGGCGTGAATGTTGTCGTTCTTCGATTCGAGAAAGTCGAGCGCCGAATTCAGCTGATCCAACTGGGCGTTCAGAGCTTCGAATTCTGATGATAAAAAAATAATCGTGATTATTGTTATTTCTTTTCGAGCGTGTTATCATCGCGGACGCGATGACTCGGCAATATTATTGATTCGATGACTGGCAAGTCGACGATCAGTTTGCAAGCGTTTTTGAGAAGCATTTATCATTTTAACATATTTGTTTACTCCGAATGAAATAATTCGATGTTTTGGCATCTACGTCAATTGACGAAACTGTCACGCGTCGCGACATTGACGCGTCGACATCGCATTCGTGACAATCGCCGCATTTCGGTGAAGAAAAATTCGAGTACCTTGCTCGTTACAATCTTCGTCCTCCTCGTTAGTGTCCATTGCGTTGTCGTCGGCCTCCTCCTCGTTTCCCTGAGGTTGCACAGCGTTTTGGACCATCTTCTCATCTGCCATCACCGTTTGCGGCAATCAGCTGACTTTTGTTGACCACGCCTCTCACGTGTACCGTTCGCGTAAATCCTTTACGGAGCAGTGCGCTCGCTTTCCAACGGATGGCAGTAAACGCGCGTTTCGCTCCGTTCTGCCTTCAAAAGTAAACACAGGAATGCCTTCGTTTTTTTTCCGTCGATTCTTGTCGGCTCCGAATAATTCCTCGTGCGAAAAATTACCGAGAGAACGATCGGTATCTTTTTTTTCTCAACGGAATGACTTTCATATACGGGAATCCCTGATACGAATAAGTTATTCTTCACGATTGTGCAAGGCCGCAGCAAGTCGCCTCTATGATAAGAACGCACTGCGACGAGCGATAAAACGCCCCACTCTCGAATTATCAACGAGACTCCGACTTTAGCGACGGTCCCGAAGGTTTCATTAACAGCACTCGACCGGCGGCCGTCGAACTCTGTGTTTAAACATTACTTTGCGACGCATTAACGATTTTGCACGAGAATATGACGACGAAGGACGGTAATTTGATAATGGCAGAGGCCCTCAAGGAGCAGGTAATTAAAATAGATCGATAATGAAGTGTAAAAAAATGTGATCGATCTTAATCTTGTATTATCGGCAAACAGGGTCTGGAGTATGTTTTCGGTATATTGGGTCATCCGGTCATAGAATTGGCCATGACAATGCAAGCGGTTGGTCTTCAATATTTGGGATTTCGCAACGAGCAAGCCGCTTGCTACGCGGCTCAGGCTTACGGATTTCTGACCCGTGAGTTTTTCCCTACGACGCGACTCCAGCGATACTACGCGGTCGGTTTGAACCTTGAAATGCAAATATTGAACTTTGATCTCTAAGGAAAGCCGGCGGTCGTTTTGTGCGTTTCGGGACCGGGCCTTCTTCACGTTACCGGCGGAATGGCAAATGCACAGGTGAATTGTTGGTGAGTCGAATTTACGCTTAACGAATCCTCACTTACGGAGATAAACAATGACGATGCGTATTTTTTTTTTTTTTCAGGCCACTTCTGGTTCTCGGCGGCTCCTGTCCCGAGGATCACGAGGGTATCGGCGGTTTTCAGGAATTTGCTCAGGTCGAGGCGAGTCGTCCTTACTGCAAATACGCCGCGAGACCACCGTCCGCCGCGCTTATACCGCAGCACGTTGAGAAAGCCGTTCGTCTCGCAACTTACGGAAGACCGGGAGCCACGTATCTGGATCTGCCGGCGACTTTGTTGACGCAAAAAGTTTCCGAGGATCGTGTCGTCACAGTGAAGCCCTGCCCGCCGCCGCCCTTGGTCTTTCCAGCGGCGAAAAATGTTCAGGAAGCCGCTGATTTGATCGTCAAGGCCAAGAATCCGTTGATCATCGTTGGCAAAGGTTCGGCAATCGCGTATCTTCGATTCTTCCGATCTGCAAAGAGATTCAGCAAATTATTTCAAGCTCGTCACTTTATTTTTAACGCATGCGATCTCACTCCGCAAATGTTTTTTAACAAGCGAGCTGCGAGTTTCAATCTTCATTTTTTTCTTACTCAAGGAGAGTTTTTGACGGGTGAAACAATAATTCCCATTGGATCATTCTACGCTGCCGATATGATTATCAATATCAAGGATTTTTGATGATTTGGGTGAATGAATTTACAGGCGCGGCGTATGCACGTGCGGAGGCGGAAATAAGAGATCTCGTGACATCTACGAATCTGCCGTTCTTGGCGACGCCGATGGGCAAAGGTGTCGTATCGGATCTGGACGAGCACAGCGTCTCATCCGCGAGGACGGCAGCGTTACTGCACGCCGACGTTATCGTGCTGTTGGGCGCAAGATTAAATTGGATGTTGCACTTTGGACGAGCTCCGCGATTCCAGAGTAACGTTAAGATCATTCAGGTACTCAATATCTCGCTTTACTACCCGAACAATTGGAAATTGTTACAAAAAAAAATTGATTCTCAAGATCGTAATTTGTCCTTGAACAGATCGATATTTGTGCCGAAGAGCTTCACAACTCCGTTCCCGCGGCTGTGGCGATACAAGCCGACTTGGCTCCTACGGTCGATGCCCTGACGAATTTACTGAAAAGAAAACAATTTCGCGCAAACACGAACGACGAGTGGTGGAGCGCCTTGAAAGCAGCCGGCGACAAAAACAAACAGATGATTCAAGTGATTCAAATATTATTTAAGGGTCGAGACCTCGTCGAGAGATTTTCTGGAAATTGCTTTGTAATTCGAAATTTGCGAATTCTTTCAGCGCATGGCGGCGGACAAATCGGTGCCGCTGAATTATTACACGGTGTTCAAACACGTTCAAGACATCATTCCGGACGACTGCATAATATGCTCGGAAGGCGCGAATACGATGGACATCGGCAGAACGATACTTCTGAATCGTCATCCGCGTCACAGACTGGACGCCGGTACTTTCGGCACAATGGGCGTTGGTCTCGGATTCGCTATCGCCGCTGCGCTTTACTGCAAAGACACCGCGCCCGGCAAGAGGGTCGTCTGCGTCGAGGGCGATAGCGCATTCGGCTTCTCGGGAATGGAAGTCGAAACGATGTTCAGGTGAATTCAGATTCGTCTAGAAACATATTTTATTTTAATTCAAGGAATTCTCGTATTATAATTCTCAAGATTCAACATTTTTAGATACAAATTGCCGATAATAATAATTATTGTGAATAACAACGGCATTTACGGGGGTTTGGACGGCGAATCGTTCAAGCAGGTCCAGGCAATGGGAGAACCTACTCTTGTGTACGTATCCGTTAAAAATCCTTATCTGAACCTTAAAAAAGACTTCTAATTTTAATTGTATTCTTTTTTTTCGCAGAACACCGCCGCATTCGCTAACGGCCGAGACGCATTACGAAAAAATAATGGAATGTTTTGGAAGGAAAGGTCATTGCTGCACGACCGTCGAACAAATACAGAAAGCATTAAAAAGCGCATTTGAGGTGAGTGAAGAATCGTTAGAGTCAATTTATCTCATTGAATAAGAAATTGACGATTTTAATATCTTTCCAGGTGACCGATGCCCCGAGCATTATAAATATCTTAATCGATCCACAGGCCGGACGCAAGGAACAAAAGTTCGGCTGGCTCACCGAATCCAAACTGTAGACACACGTATCGTCACTGTATTTTTTTATAACAATTTTGTACACCGGTGTAAAAAATTTTCCAAACTGTTAAAGCGTGAGGCTCACCCTCGTTATCATTGCGTCTGAGCCTCCGAGTCGTCGAGAAGCGTCAATATTTTTTGTGTAATTATATGAGAAGTCATAGGCAAGAGAAGACTTTCCGATTCTTCTTCATTCTCCTCTCCGGTCGAGTCCGTCGTCAGGTCTATTCCCATTTCGCGAGCAGTGTTGAACAACGCTTCGTTGGCGTCGTTGACGGAGGCGTTCAATCTTCCCTTCTCTCGCACCAAGTCTGTTATCGCTGTCAGTTCCTTCTTGCTGGGATGGAAAAAAAAAATAGAATTCGATCTTTCGATATTTATTTTGGTTTATCTCGCAGGAGCAAGCAAGTTTGAGCACGCAAAGAGAATCGTTGTCGGATCGCCGAATGCTTCGATGTTTTGTCACGGAAAACTATATCTACAACGCAAAATGATAATACGGACATCGATGACGTATTTTAACTTACATTTTAATCGTGACATCGTTTATCGCTGACAGGGTTTTTTGTATCTCGATCTGAACGTCCTGATCTCCTTGTTGGCTCATTTTCCTCGGGATCCGGCGATGTAAACAACGATAAACAACAACAAATCGAGCAGACCCCCGAGAGACACGTTCGCCGGTTTTGGCGGTCTTACGACGACCTAACTTTTACTGTGCCGTATACGAGTTAGGTTAGAGTTCGCCCAAATAGGAAACAATACACGCGCGCGGTTACTCCAGTGTTTATTCGCGAGATCGTTGATTGATAAAAAACATTGTTCGCGAAATAATGACGAGTCGTTTGTCGCCGGTGTGGAATATTCGATATCGTTGAAGCGTTCTTCGAACACGACGAAAATGGACAACAAACTGTGGGACGCCGTAACGGAGAGGGACGACTGGACGTTCACCGGTAAATCTGCGTCGCGAATACCCGATTTCGGCCCTCTCGATACAGACGTTATTTCGAATTAAAAAGAAATCGTCGTTTCAGAATTCAGATTGCAAAGGCTCGTGGATGAATATTTGGCTATCAACGATCTGTCGCAATTGTTATCCCTTTTGTGTAAGGTACTCGTCGAGTGCACTGATAATCCCTACGCTTTGTACAAGGTACGTCGCAGCTCAGCAAAACAGTGACTGCACACTTATCGTTTTTTTTTTATTGTAACGGCACGTTTTTATTGCAGAGTACAATCGCAATGAAATATATGTGCAAAAGAGTACCAGAAGAATTCACAGCATTGTTGGACGACAAGAAAAATATTCTTGAATCGATAAGGACCTACAGTTATGTAGATTGTTACTGCAGCGATAGAGGAGCCAACGTGAGAAGTAACGTCGAAAATCTTCTGGATTTTATCGCAGTTATGAAAAAGTCTAGGAACAGCGTAAGTCTTAAATATAATGATAATTTTAAGAAGTATAATATAATACAATTATAATCATTCACAATTGATTAATAATTACTTATTATTTTTTATTTTATTATTTTTAATAATTAATTAATATTGATTAATTGATTATTATTCCAATAAAATTATTATATAGAAATTATGAAATTTTACAAAAATTTATTGCTAAACATTTTTTATATTCTTTCGTCAATTGCAGGTGGTAGCTGAGATTGGATCAACAGCGCAAACTAATTTGGATGCAAAAATCGAACAATTGAAGAAAACACTGGATTCTATCGCGGATATAAACAGCGAGACTATTTTACAGAGTCTCAGATCGACTATTGCGCAATTCAACAAATATTTGCCCGGTCCCATAACGCCCGAGAGGTATGCAGGACTGGACGATACACCGCGCGTCGATGGCGTTCTTTACGGCAAACTACTCGAAGGTATAATCGCTAAATTCAACGACAATTGGCCGACGACCAAAAACAATCTCGACGCAATCGTCGAACGGCTTATCGTCGTAAACGGTACCACGTTCGAAATGTTTCACGAAAGTCTGATCGTGCTAGCGGATGCCTTGAAGAATTCAACGAACGCCGGAGTAACGAATACGATCGTTATTCTATTAGAGAAATTGATAAAAAGCGAAGCTCTGTTGTCGGCTACGGCGGAAGTTTGCCGGCCCGATGAGGAGACTACGATGAAACAAGAAGAAACCGCGTCTATGTGGCAAAGTACGATTCAAATAATCGTTTCGTTGCCCAACAGAATAGCGAACAAGTTAGGGATAAAAGTTGTGGAAAGCTTTCTGCCGGAGAATTACGCAAAAATAATCAGTCTACACATTGGGAGAGCGATATTATTTCTGAACGCTTGTCGAAGCAAACTCGATATAAAACCACGAACGAATATGCTGTCGATGCTGATCAGCAAAGCTGTGATCGTTCTTGGCTCTCGTAGATTCGACGATTTATTCGATACAATGTCCGCGTGGTGTCGGGAGAAACCCGACGATATAAGAGAATTCATAAACAGAATTTTAAGCTGCATAGACAGACAAGCTGTGCAGTCGATCGCCGTATGGTTTTTGAGAAACAGCAAACAAAGTACTGGAGTTCGCAGCGTGTTCGGCGATCTGTTGGATAATGCCAATTGGAAACACGTTTTTACGGCGAAGATTCCACTGATGTCTTACTACGACGATGAAAATTTGATCATGAACTTGATCGGCTATTTGTCGACCGCTTCGTGCGAGAACGAACGTATTCTGCCGAATCTTTTGATAAGAATGTTGGACATTTGGGGAGATCGAAGCGCCTTGAATCACACGTCGCTGGAGCAACACGAGTACATCACGAAATTGATCCTCGTATCCGTGCGCGAGGTCAGAGGGATTTTGGAAGCGAAGGAGAAAGATGCGGCGCGAAGATTACTGTTCGCCGGCACATCGGCGCATCTTGAATCGACTCAGGTCGAGATACGAGCGATCGGTATGATAACCGGTGAGATCGTTGTGGAAATGTTAAATGATTCCGATGATGCGCCGAAGCTAAAGTACGATTACGAGGGAATGCCCGAAGCAGCCAGAGAAATTGTTGAAACTTTGCGCGATATCGGAGCTCGCGATGAGAAATCGGAAGAGACAATTGAGGAAGATCGACGTTCGATCGCGGGAACGCGTTTCTTCGAGGACGTCGGTGAACGAAAAATTTATGAGTTGGCAATCGAATGTGGAATTGTTGTAGCCGATTCGACGCAAGTGGTAGCCGATCTTGTACCGAATGAAAAGAAGATATCCGTGGAAACGAAGGCCGATGACCAGCATTCGATCGACCGAGTGGAATCGGCGAGCGATGACGAAGAGTTGGACAGCGACGACGATCTCGTCGCCTACGACATGTCCAACGATAGGCCGATATCCGAGAAGCTTCGCCCAACGTATCTACGAGACTTGAAGGAAAATTTGCTGAACGCCCAATCGAACACCGATCCGAACATCTTCGCGGAATCCATGAGAGCCGCCGAAGAAATGATTATCTCGCAACTGCCGAACGACGACGCGTCCTTTGGCGTCGAAATGCTCGACATTCTCGTGTCCTTGCGAGAAAACAGCTACGTCGAAAATTTCGCGTTGCTGAAATTCAATGCTTGCGTCGCCGTCGTCGTCGTTTGTCCAAAGGATGCGGCGAGTTATTTGTGCAACAAATTTCACACGAAAATCAGTGATTATTCTATCAACGACAGATTATTCATGCTCGACGTTTTGAGCGAATCGGCTCGGAAATTGTCGAAGATCGAGATCAAGAAGAATGTCGACGATGCGACGCAGCCGACGCGAAACGAACGTAGGAGACCGTTTGCTAAGCGTGTCTCTCTCGCGATGGATACGAGTAGTACGAAAAAGTACGAGACTCTGTACGACGACGATTTCGAAGTATCGCCGGCGGTCGACGAGAGCAGGACCGATTGGGAGGAAATCGTGAACGCGAGGATACAATCGAACACGAGACGATTCGCGCATCCGTCGAAGTCGCCGGTCACGACGATGAACAGGTTCAACGACGTTGCGGCGTCGTTCTTTTATCCTCTCTTGTACGGATTTCGTAAGAAAGGAACTTGCATGTACAACACGCCGAAACCCTTCGAGGATCAGGAGAACATTCTTCTGGTGCACTATCTGAAAACTTTGTCGACGATAATGATGTCAGCTGAGAATTGCGTTGGAGTGCCGAAAATGGCGAAGGAAATATTAGACCTCGCGTGGTCTCTGAGATATCACAGTCAGGCTAAAGTACGATTGTGCGTCATCGAGAATACAGCGTCGGTAGTGATTACCTTGCGAAAGGAAGATCTCACGGCGGAGCTAATGGAATTGATCTACGAATTCAGAGCTTGGCTAAGCGACGTATCGGAGGATGGAATAAGAGGCGATCCGGACTCGAATTGCAGGAATCTCGGCAAGAATGTCGTCGCCCTCATAGATTCGATATTTCGTTCTACCTTGAATGAACTGTAATTTATTATTCGTTAATTGTATAGTGAAGTCTTTTAAAATAAAATGTTATACTTTTATACACAACTGGAAATTGCTTTAAGGAATATCGCGGAATCTTTCAAGGTCATGTGAAACGTCGCTGTCGCCAATAAAAACCGTAATGCTGTTCTTTTTTTATAGCATGCATAGAACTTAGGCTTTAAGGCAATGTGAAAAAGCTCAGTCGGCAACGAAAACTAATGAATGCTATTTCGAAACGGCAAATATTTGAAAAAAAAGAAGAAATTGTGTTTTACAACGGAATAGATAGACGCGGGGGAAAACAATTTTCTTTTTTCTCAAATGTCTATGGTGCCGAAACCGCCTTACAGTTTTCATTACCAGCCGAGCGCGGGCGGGCTGGAGAGTGTTTCACATGACCTTAACGAAAATTGAATTCCGCTCCAGAACTCATAGCCGAACTAGCCTTTAATAACCGTTAGACGACGAAGTTTACGTACCTTAGAAAAAAACGGTATCAACATTTTTTTGTCGACTAAGCGTGGGTGCTTCGCATTACCTTAACCCGATTTCAGCCTTACCAACGACCAACCATGGGATACCTTGCGAAACTGACCTACTCGCATTACATATATATCCTGCGTTTCGCCTCCACCCCCACCGATCGCTGGAACACAGATTACCTACATAGTGAAAAATTAACAACTCCAAAAACATTGAGCAGCGTATGAAAAAAAAAAAAAAAAAGAAATGAAGTCCAACGTGTCGTAAAGGTGCGTGAGTGGGTAAACGAAGTCGGGCAGAGCCGTGAAAAAAAAAAAATACCCATATATATCATTCGCGCGCGTTGCCCCGAGATTAGACCAAGGTGTTATGGTTAACTTTTGTCAAATCACGTACAACTATTCCCAAATGATTGTACGCCGTTTCGTCACCAGAATCCGTTGTGTTTCCGTCATTTCTGTCAGCTGATGAACTCGATTTCAATCGTTGTTCAGCAGTAATATTGTTTTCGTCTCTCACGAATATACGTTTTGGAACGCGTAATAACGAAGAATTCGTCGAATTCGACATCTTCGCGCAATGGCAGATAACGCATTGGGAGAGCTCAGCGGCGAACAGACTGAGAAAATTCTACAGTTCCAGGTTAACTATGATAATTTATTTGATCTTTTTTCCCCCCCTCTCCGCCTCCGATCCCCCCCGCGTTTTTCCCATCGCTCGCGATGATGCTTGTGACATAATTTCTGTTTTTTTTTTTGTTTTCGTATTTTTCCCCACAGGATCTGACAGGTATAGAAGATCTTTCGATATGCCGAGACGTTTTGCAGCGACACAACTGGAACTTGGAAGTCGCCGTTCAGGTATTCAATGCACAATTCAATTGCCGCTCATATTACGATAAACTGTTGATAAGTAATGACGAACTTTGAGAAGATCGAGGATCGGAAAATAATTTTTTTTTTTTCAGGAACAACTCAATCTGTACGAAGGTCGGCCGTCCATGTACGCGCAAGATTCGCGCTCCAGACCTCCCGCAGTCGTCGACGACATGGCCTCTAGGATATATTTCAGTCCGCCGGGCAGTTCGGGCAACGGCGGCGGCTTTCTCTCGTTCGTTTTCTCCATGTGTTACAATTTTGTGACTAGTATCCTGCAGTTAGTCTTCGCCGTATTCAGATCTGACGTGAGGCCTGGTAAGTCGCGATTACTTTATTACCATAAATTGCTTAAATTTGTAGTTTTTTCTTTTTTATTTATTCAACAGATTTTTCCTTACAAAACAAAAAAAAAAAGGATCCCATTGTAAATATATAATTAAACAAGATTCCTAACAAATTAACGTATTGAGGAGTTATGAAACAAAAACATTTTCTTGATCGGTGTAAAAATATAAAATTATAACTAAGAAACTTTAGATTTCGTCCTTTTGGAAATTTACATATTGCTGAATTTTCTTTATTACTAATATTTCTATTGTTTCGATTATTACTATTAATTTTTCTCCGGTATTTAAGTTGCCTCGGATCCCGTGGAGGACGTTATGAACTTCATTAGATCGTACGAGGAGCGATACGGCAAGAGCCATCCCGTCTTCTACCAAGGTTCCTACAGCCAGGCACTTTCGGACGCTAAACAGGAGCTCAGATTTCTTCTGGTGTATCTTCACAAAGACGAGGCGCAAGATATCGATCAATGGTGCAGGTGAGATAAATTGGAAATCAAGGAATTCAGAACGAGAAAAATCTATCCAAGATTGCATAGATTGAAAATGGTTTTTTTTTCTTTTACGCTCAAACAGAAATACCCTGGGAAGTCCCGAAGTAACGCGATATATCAATACTCACACCCTTTTCTGGGCATGCAACGTCCAATCTGGCGAGGGCTACAAAGTTGCGGAGGCGCTCAAGTCCGGTACTTATCCTTTCCTGGCTGTAATCGTCCTGAAGGACAATAGAATGACGATAGTCGGTCGGTGAGTAAAAGAAAACATTTCCCCCCAATCTCATCGAAACCTGAAGGATTATAATTGTTAAGGAAGATTCTTGCACGAACTGTACTGGGATAGATTCTCGAGTAGGTTGTACCCCATGGGGTATGGGAGCGCGAGTGCCGACGCGCGCACACCTTTGCTCCCGAAATCGGAGTCAGAGACGCACGAAGGTGTTCGCGCGTCGTCACATCCCACTGGCCAAACGAAAACCTTTAGTCTCTCCGGAGTCGCGACCCATGTTGTCCGCGCTCACGGTATCCCCGAAGGACTATTACGCTACAAATAAAGAATCTACGCTGTTATTAACCCGCTTACCACCTTCACTCTCTTCCCTTTCCAACGACCAATTCAGCTGCTTCAACCATACCAAATCCGAGACGATTATAATTTCAGAATGGAAGGCATACCGTCGCCTTCCGAGCTCATCGCACGATTCCAAACGATTATAGAAAACAACGAAATAAGCTTGATCCAAGCGCGCCAAGATAGGTGAGACTATCCTTCGCATACGCGGGATTTCGAAAGTAGACGACGAGTTCGATTTTAATCGTTTTGCAATCCTTGTAGAGCGGAAAGGAGCGCGGCGCAGTCATTGCGCCAGCAGCAAGACCAAGCTTACGAGGAGTCACTGCGCGCCGATCAGGAGAAAGATCGCAAGCGGGAGGAAGAGCGCCGAGCTCGCGAAGAGCAGGAGGCTAGAGAGAAGGAGGAACTCAATGCCCAAGAGATGGAAATTGAGCGTATTAAGTTGGAGAAAGAGCTTACCGTGAGGAAAGTACCTATCGAACCCGAACCGACGAATCCCAACGCTTGCCACTTGCAAATAAAACTTGGCGAACGCACAGTTATAAGGCGATTCCTTATGTCCGACACAATTCAGGTAAACACCGTGTTCAAATCGAATACGGTCTTTTTCACAATACGATTTTTTTGGGAATTCGCAAATGTGTTTTTTTTTTTCAGGACGTTTACCACTGGATCTACAGTCAAGCAGATTCCCCGAATAACTTTGAAATAACGACAAGCTATCCTAAGAGGATTCTCTACCCCACCGATCAGATAGTGAGCCTCTCAAAGGCCGGTCTCACCCACAGAGAAGTTCTCCACATAAACGATTTAGACGATTAACCTTGGCTTGAAAATTGAACCGCACAGTTCGCTCGAAGCCGGTTGTCATTCCGAGGGATCGATGATACTGTCGACAGAGACATTTATTGAAAGATATATATATATTATATATATTTGATACATCCTAATATTTTATGTGATGCGTAGTTGATGAATTGAGAGAGGGGATGGGTGAGCTGAAACGGCAGAAATATCAAATATATCGCGATCTATTGGACATATATTTCGCGTATGAATTATATCGATGCCTCTCGACACTTGGAAAGACGAAGGGGGAAAAAATGAAAGATTCAACAATATGATTCCGTATTCAAAACAATGATGCGTTCCACTGTTTTATACCGGATTTAAAAGAACAGTCTCACTTTGCGAGGTAACAATGAACGTTTGAGCGATTGCGGAATGGAAATTTCGCATAATTCCGAGACGACGAAGAAGTATTCACTGACGATAACAAACGACGTCGACGCTTCGCCAAAATAAACTTCGCTCTATAAACGCTGTGGACGTATTCAATCATTCGATGTTCAATCATATTTTTTTAGCAGAACATTTTAGTTGAAGAGAATCGAAAAGATTTATTTATTCGAGGATGAAAGTTCGCGTGCAGCATGTGGTTCCTAGAGACGTGAGACGGAATTGTTGATCATTGATCGCGAGATAAACGCCCAGCGCACCGATCTCTCACGGCATTTAATGATCGGTCCCGCCCTCGCGACTTTTCGTTCTACGGGGATTCATACATTCAACGATGCATAAGAAAACAACAGCCTATTTTCCATTACCACGAATATTTGTAACATCCAAAGTTCAAGCACCCGGGTCATCCGAAACTATCGTCAGATCGTATCTATTAGCGTTGAATGAGAGAAGAAAACTACGTCACACTTCGCGGGTGCGTTGCCTATCGAGAACGAAGAGAAAATTGCTACGGATAGGCGAACGATCGAATTCATCGCTGCTATCGCAAGACAGGTGTAATAAGTTGATAGATTTACATTTCAATAAGAGAATCGTCACATGTATGTTTTATACGTTGTCTGAGGTGTCAGCGTTTTTTGTAAGAAATTTTTGTATGCGTACCGCAAACGATGATCCCTACGTGAGATAAGCAAATTCACAACTGAGTGGTTGAACTTTGGGGATGCGACTTACGTGCTTGAAGAAAAAAAGAGTATACGAAGCGTTGAGAGCTAGCGAAGGAGAACTCGTCGTCAGTCAAGCATTTGCATAATAACGGGAATAAAAAGAAAAACGCGGCGGTCGAGGGCGTTTCTAGCATTTACAAAATACGATCCCATCGAGCGTAATACATAGTTGAAATATTAAATATATCGAAAAAGAAACAAGGCTACCGTAGAGAATACGCCGTGTCCGGCTATTAAATTGCTATGAACCCGCATATTTTTCAATCTTCATCGATCGCAGTCACGAGTATTTAGTTTGAAGCTTTTTCTTTTGTTTTCACTATGTTTGATTTTTTTTTAATTTACTGTAAATAATTGAGCACATGGCATATACTGTGTATTCCACTGAGTGATCGCATAGTTGAGATACTTCATGGCTTGGATTTATTTAGAGAACAGTTCACAAGCCAATCATAACGAATAACCGGCCCCGTAAAAAAGAAATAAAGTACGATTATATCACAAGATCTCGCCCGAGCTGAGTACGATTCGGTAGAGCGGTTTGCCGGAAACTTCGACGATAGGCAAGTAGAAATTTGTAAACGTTGAAAAAAAGAAATCGGGAAAGTGTGATAAACGATATACAATCCTCTGGTACTTCTAGTCTTACCAAAGGTGAACGAGTTCTAATATAATATCAATCGACAGAAGGAAAATTATTGTTTTTGTAGATGGGACGAACTTTAATATCGTAACTCATGATAAACATATACTTATAAAGTAGGTGGATGGTTTATGACTGAAATGATGAGGGATCTTGAGAGGAATGTGATTCGGTGTAATAAATTGATTTCTTATGTACGAAACATAATGTTAAATGATTAATGTTAATTAAGCTTAACGCATTTTCACTGTGAAACGATTGAATAAATTTATTCATTTGAATATCAAAAAAAAAAACATTTTATCAGTTGGTTCGCAAAATTATTTATTCAGAGAATCTAAACTTGCCCGGTTTCACCTTTTTTTTATACTGTCTATGATATTTTTCGTATCACAACCAGCCTGTTTTTCAAATTCCTTATTGAGAATGAAAAAAAATTCATTCACCAGAATTGGTAATAATAAATGATTGTAAATATTTTCATATATTTGCTGTTTTATCGAATTGACCGTGCGAATAAAAATTCCGAGTGAATCGTAGCCGGCGCGAGAGATATTCTTTTGTTTTAGTTCAGCCATTGAGGCGAAACGAACATATTTTTGGTCCACGTAGCTTCCGAACATTATCAAAAATGATTATGTACGTAGCAGCATTGGTGGTCATTGTATGCAGTATTTTTGGATTCACTTATTCACAATCTTCGTGAGTGATTTTTGTCGGCACCGAAAGTATTACTGACCTAAAAATGAATTAACGATGGATTCATTTTTTCCCTCAGGATTCGAGCTATCAGAGATGGTGGAGAGCGCACGTCGACGATTCAACTGCCGGCATTTCCGCATAGGACACCGTTGATACAGCACGCGCAAGCGGGAGTCGAGGGCGATAATGGGATTGCGGCGAGATCGTCTCAGCAATCCCTGGAGATATCGAGTCAGGGTATGGAAGAGACGAGCAGGGGACTGGATCAATTGCACGACGAACGATATCAATTTGAAAGAAGAATCTTCGAGCAAAAACTCAAGGACGCGCATCAAATCGGTACATCGATAATATTCATCAAACAACAAATGATTCTTGGCTGGTTGACCAAAATCGTTAATCCTCTTCGCAGGACTAGCAGAATCTCTGTGGCCGCATGAGTTGCAGAAGGATGCGAAAGTTCTTAATGATCCGTTGAATCAAAAATATGGCTCCGATTCATCAAGACCTCGCGCCCAAAAAATGAACACAAGCCCCGTATTCAATATGATTCAGTACGAGACTTTCAAAGAAGCGATGGCAGCACTCAAAATTCAACAGGAACAACAGGAGGCCGCGAGACCCTCAACAACGAATGGGCAAGAAGAAACATCGACGGAAAAGTAATTCCTCTAGTTTCTACATCTCCCAACAATCGCATCGAGTAATGTTGCAACTCATTCGAAAAAAAAAAAAACTTTGTCTTTTACACAGCGAAGCGAAATCTCTTCCCGACGACGAAGACAACGAAAACCCGGCGGTGAAGGATAAAAATATTGAATGATAAAAAATTGCGTTCAAATAAACGAGAAAAAAATAAATCATCGCCATTTAACGCAATAAATGTAATGCGATAACGATGAATTAGTATGAAATTAATAAAATTGTGGGCAAAGCGCGCACGAGTTCGCCCCCCCCCCCCCCCCCCCCCCCCCCCCCTTTGCTAGGCACTCGTGCGCTTCGACTCGTATTCCGTGCGATTCAGTGTGATTCATTCACGTGAGTCGAACGTGTGTCTTCCCGTGTCAAACCCGCCTCGATATTTACTTTTGTTTATTGTCGCGATGAGCCGGGCTCGAGTTATGCGTTGATCTTTATTGAAACGCGCGTCGCATGTAAAAGTTATTGTTTATCGTCGAATTTTAATCCGTCGTGAATAACACGAGCTTCGAGGATCCCGAATTGACTTTCTCGACGCGCGTTGAATCCTTTCGTTCGACGAAATGGTTGTGTGCAAATATTTCCAACAGGGTACGTGCCGTTACGGTCAATATTGCCGGTTCGAGCACATCAACAATTACGGTAAGAATACAATTGTTATCTCGTCGAGAAAAAAAATAAAACTACACACGCATTCGCGTCGAGCGCTTAACCTCTCGCGTTGTTAAATGCACAGCCGGGAATCAAGGAAGCACCAACAAACCTTTCACAGACGCCAAAAACATAGTGTGAGTCGATCGAAGCTTTGAAAAAAAAAAATTGTTCCTCATTGACACGAATGCACTTTGAAATATCCCGACAGGCTTGGAGTTGCGGAGGAAGTCCTAGCGGCCGAAAGAGGCGGACAATGGCTTCTATCGTGCTTCGGTCCGTTCAAAGAACAACCCTGCATTCCTGGGATGGAAGATGTTTCTCCGGAGGAGGTCCGTTGGGAGATATACCAGGCGCAAAAGAATGGAACAGCTGACCAGACCGTTAGTAATTATTTTTTAATCCTACAGATCATGCATAGATTCGTCATTACTCAATTTTTTTGTCCACAGAAACTACAGTTCCAACAGTTGTGTCAAGCCATGAGCGTCAAGCGGGACGCTCTGAAAAATCCTACTCACGAAACAGCCGCTATGCTGGTGAGAGAATTTTTTTATTTAAAATATATTCAAAACAAAACTATATTCGAGAAAAAACTATTTTTGAAAATTCGAAATATATTCGAAAAAATTGAAAATTTAATTCGAAATATATTGATAAGGCCAATTTTTAATGTCATTTGTCCAGGACAAGCTGCAGAAGGGTAACAGAGACAGCAATTTCGGTGGAAAAGCGAATTTTGCCCTCTCGACGCCGCAGATGTCTCAGTCCAGCAACGCGGTTTCCAGTTCGAACGTTTTCGGAGCCCGTACAGCGGCGAGCAATCCTTTCGGCGGTGGCTTCAACACATCGCCGGCGGTAGCGTCGTCGATCTTCGGACGAACGACAACGACAAACACTTCCGTTTTCGGCGCGAAGGCCTCGTTCGGCGGTAACGCGATGTTCGGAAATCAAACTGCGGCGAGTACCGTGTTCGGTGGATCGGCAAGCGGCAGCGGCGGTACGGTTTTCGGTGGTAATCAAACGATGCAAACATTCGCCACAGCGAGTACGCCGGGCACCTCGGTTTTCGGCGGTGGAGCGTTCGGATCTACGAGTCAAGCGGCGGGCGGTCCGTTCTCGATGTCGCAATCGGCTCAATCGACAAGCTCGGTTTTCGGTACCACGACAACGGCGACGAACAGCTTGTTCGGGGCTTCGTCGTCGACGATTTTCGGAGCTGCGAAAAACACGGCGAATCCCTTCGGCGCGACGACGACGATACAACCGGCGAATTCGATGTTCGGCGCGTCGGCCGTTCTGCCGGCTAGTACGACGATAGGCGGAACGATTTTCGCCAAACCGACAAATACCGCCGAGTTCGGTGGAGCGGCGGTATTTCGAACGCCGTCGACAGGACAATTCGCCGGTGGTAGCGGCGAATTACTCTACGGAGGTCAAGCGGGCTTCGATAACTCGCAAATACCGGCAAATAATCCTTTCGGTGCTGCGAGCACGCAGACATCGACTTTCGGATCGAACGCTCAGTCGACGAACAGTTTTGCGGCTCTCGCTGCTCCGGCCGCAATGCCCTTCGGTACGTCCGTTTCTTCCGCGAATACGACGCCCTTCGCTGCGCAGAGCGGTCCTTTCGGTTCGGCGGCGGGTTCGCCTTTCGCGCGAGCCACACCGTTCGGCGGGGCCGTCCAACCCACCGGCGAAAACGCAACAGCGTTTGGCACGGCGAACGCTGCGAGCGGCGAATCGGCATTCGCGTCGGCGACCGGCGCCGGTGGTTTCGGCAAACTCGCCACATCGACATCGCAACCCTTCGGCGCCTCGGCGTTCGGCAACTCACCGAGCACACCGTTCGCATCGACGACCAGCACGACAACGACGAGTAATCCATTCGCGCCGAGATCGCAGCAACAAACCAACACACCGTTCGGTGTCGCTCAAACGACCATGTCCCCGTCCGGACCTTTCGGTCAATCTTCCTTCGGATCGATCACGACGCCAGCGATAATCGACGAGACTGCGTACACGATAGAGGGAACACTTACCGACGACGAGAAGAGCTTGTATCTCGCCGAACAATTTACATTGGGCAAAATACCCGTGAATCCGCCGACCATAGAACTCCGATGATTTCGTCTTATTCGTTTAATGCGCGCTGTGATAATGTACCTGTTTGCCATCTAGAGTGCTTATACGATGATGAATTCTATTGCTTATTTTTTTTTATAATTCTGTTCACTGTATCAACTGAACGTTGATCAACAGTTGTAGATAACCACGTCGGCCGATTTTTTATCAGTGATTTAGCTACAGATCGCATTCGGAAACAAATGACGAGGAAATGAAGTGGAATACTTTTTTTTTCTCGCCAGCCATAGACGGAAACTTTAATATATTATCTTGCCTCGACGCGAGCACAATTTACACAAATCCCGCTCGGAGCGTCTCGACGAGTTTTGCGAGTTTTGCGAAATGAATTATCGATGTATCGTTCACTATTTCGTGTGAGGCCGCGCCTTGGCTTTCTGGCGAGCGCAGTGTGCGTGACTGTGGGCCCTGAGGGAGTTGAAGACTTTGTTGTTGAGTTTCGCGTCGAAACCACCCGTATCGCCGGTCTGTATGCCGGGTGGAAATTCGAGAACCCGGCAAGCGTTTATCCTCGACGACATGAGCATATCGTGCTTCGTGACGATCTCCGAACCTTCGCCGATTTTCTTGTAACCGCGACGCTTTATGTCCGCGTACTCTTTTTCTACGCTCTGAAAAAAGGGGGTTACGGAACGATTGCGATTGAATAAACTGCATCAACTTGATTTACGAATTTAGCGCCGTTTTTGTCACTCACGACGAATCGATCCAAATCCTTTTCCTCGTCGACATTCGCGGCTCTTTCTTCGGGCTCCATCGTCGGTCCAGCTCGATAATTGGAGTATGAAATATTTACTGATAATTGGAAAGTTGATTTAGTTCATGTTTCTGTATCATCGTGTTTTTCGTTGATTCAATTGTTAAGCACCTTTCGAGGCTCCATTGAACTTGTCTTCCGTTCTCTTCAGCATCAAGTCGTATTCTCTGTTGTACTGATTTTGGAGCAACTGAGCAATGACTGCATCGCTGTCTGTGCCATCCAATGCGCATTCGTTGCAATCCTCAAGAATTTCTTCCTCAGGCTGCGCCTTGGCGTACTTTTGGAATTCTCTGAATCAGCAACGTTACATTCGATCTTAATGTTTTTTTTTTTTTTTTTTTTTTTTCAAAAAAATGGAGAATTAAAGATTTTTTAAATGTTACCTTTCTTGCTGACTCTTTACAAGCTCTTCGGCCTCAATTTCTTCGAAGCTCGCTGCATTGTTGTCCGTCTGTATTTTTGCCCACGGCGATGCCATTTTCACGTACGAAATGTATTGTCAAAAGTATAGCTGCGAGTGATACAATTTTTTTTTTCGTTATTATTGTTATGCAAGATTGCGAAATGTCGGGAGTGGGGGAAAGGACACAAATAAAGTTTTGTTATTTCGAAGAAAGTTAAATCGCGACAGCACAGTGAGCGAGCATTATTTCATTGGATTGTGCAATGAGATCCTGTGAAAGTGAGATTGCTCGAGTGACCTTAAGATTTCGAACACGAGAATTGACAGGTCCGGACCTGTTTATCGAATTATGCTCTATTGTGATGAAAATTTCACGATGGCAACAACGTGCAGTATTATCGACGACACGTTGAGAAGAAAAACAATCTCCCACTCACTCGGAAGACACGATGGGCAGGAGACGTCGACGAATTAACTTGGTGTATTAAGAAAATTTCGCAGACGCAAGAAAACGCAAAACACTGCGACTACTACCGATTGTGAAGTGCGAACGAGGAAGAGAGCCGAATGTGTCGTCCGTGTCGGGCACGTCTGTGGCCTCTACGCGGCGGAACAAATACGGTCACAGAAATCTATTGTACCCGCGAACGATACAAACACGAGAGAATTCGGATCTTTGGGGCACACGCGTGGACTTGGAGAAAAAGAAGTATAATTAATTATTTCTCATTACAAATACGATTTTTTGAGTTTCGATTTTAAGGGCATCTACTGAAATGTCCATCGCCTAAAAAACACAAAACGTACCTTTTTTCGTGGGACTTAAATATTTGTTTTCAATGAAGAAAAAAAAGGTGATTCCATTTTATTTCGCTTTTTTTTATAAGTATTTTCTCGCGCAGTTTTTGTGAAAAAAAATTCAAACCTTAACTCGATTTTCAAAAAAATATAATAAGAGAACGCTCTTAGACCCTTAAAACGCTATTGTCAAAATAAAAAACAAGTTTTACCGGTTTTTCGATATTTGTTAGCGATCTTCGCATTTGTTCGCGAGAAAAACGCAAATGGTATAGCGCCAATTCTTCTATCTTATAGATCATATTATTTTCCGATTCAATAAAAAAAGAGGATTCTTTCTCCAAACTTATTTCTTAGTCATCATTAATACATTTACAAATCTATCGCGAAGATCCAGTGTACAATATAAATCTGTGGGCTCGTTCAACTCGATGTGTCTATTTCGCCGAGATAGATTTGCTTGTCGCTCGAGCCGGAGCAAACTGAAAACATCGAATAATGATTCATGATTTTTCGGAGCGATTTTGATAATATTTCGTCTACGTTGTCTCGATTATTTACCTATCGGCTCTTTGGGATGAAAATCGACGTCGTTCACCGAGCCATTGTGTCCGGGTAGTTTGTAGAGTATCCTCCGCGTTGTCGTGTCCCAAATGTAGTGAAAACGATCCGCCGAACCGGCTGAAACTTTGCTTCCGTCGGGAGCCCAGGCGCACTTCAGAAGATTCTGCGAGAGATACAAAAATTCATTGAACAACTGATGTAGAAATCAAATAAATTTATCCGTGCCTATGGTACAATGTAGACGGTAATGATACCTTCTCGAAGTTGTGCTGGTGGCCCGAAAGAATCTTGACGCATCGTTCGTACGGCGCGAACGGCCTCACGTCCCAAATTCTCAGTGTGTTGTCCATCGCGTTCGACAGTATGTAAGAACCGTCGGGACTCAGGCTCAAGCCCGTGATCGTGTCGGAATGCCCTTTCAATTTGTACAGAACCGCGTTCTTCCTCAGATCCCACACTTTGATGTCGTTGTCCACACCTCCGCTGATGACTTGCTCCGCCGTGTCGTTAAACGAAGTCGCCGTTACCTGCGGACAAAAACACAAAAACATCGTCAGAAAAAAAGTAATTTACGATCAACGAAATAACGTTGACAAATCATAGCAAATGGATTTACTTGATAGGTATTGTTAAGCGTGTAACATTGCCCGCGTTTCCGCGGATCCCAGACTCTGATCGTGCTGTCGTCGCTGCCCGAACACAGCAGGGTTGGACCTCGCCGAGCTCCCGAAACGGAATTCACAAAAGATGTATGACCCTTGAGTTTCTTTATTCGCGTACCGGCTGCGAGATCCCAAAGTCCCAGAGTCGTGTCTGTGCTGGCCGTGTAC
Source organism: Ischnus inquisitorius (assembly GCA_963924025.1). NCBI lineage: Eukaryota > Metazoa > Arthropoda > Insecta > Hymenoptera > Ichneumonidae > Ischnus > Ischnus inquisitorius. The sequence continues at coordinate 9,566,816 of OZ001246.1, forward strand.
AAATTGCTCCCATCGGGACTGAAGTGCATCTCCATTACTGATCCGCTGTGTCCGGACATCGCAGAAATGTTCTCGCATTCTCCGTAGACGTTCCAGATGACTAAAATTTTTGTATAACACAGAAATATGTAAAAAGTCACTTTTTGAGGAAAAAAGTAGAAAAAGAAGAATTTGGTCGGTTCTTACAAATTTGTCTGTCGAAACCCGTGGATGCGAGGTATTGACCCTCTGGATGAAATTCTATTGAGAATATATCGCCTTGATGACCCTCCAGAAGCATGATCGGCGCCAGCATAGACGACGTTCTTGGTGGACCCTTTAAAAAATAATAATAATTATGAGAATAATAAACAATTCTTTTTTTATCGATATTTTCTGTCGATTTTTTTGTGAATTTGCATAAATTCGAATTCAGTCGATTCTGGCTTATAAATAAATAATGGTTGTTGTTTACATTATGAGAATACAAATGAATAGCCGTATCGTTAAAAGGAGGTTAACTTACGCTCTGTATAACCGCTTTTTCTCTGCTGCTGAAGACGACTTCATTTTTCGTTCTTTTCGACGCCGGAACGAGCGCGAGTATGTCGTCGCCCTTTCTCTTGTCCAGTGCCGGCATTTTTTCGTTATTTATCTTTCACTCCGGCAAGAAACTTTTTATCACACGACAAACGGAGCGAATTCGTACAAACAGCAAGCCAAATTTACGATCAACACAGCGCGAACATCGTCGTGTACGCGAGTCACTGTCGCCAAATACGACGCATATGGAAGAAAAAACACACACGATCACGTTGGCAAAACTGTCGCGACAAGTGGCAGATGTTTACCGTGATTGGCTGTCACTTAATTGTTTACGTTACAAAATCGTTTCGGTTCAAAAAAGTGATGCCGCTTTTGCGGTAAAACGTCGTTGTGCCGTTGTTGTTTTGTCATTGTTTTATATGTAATTAAGCTTGTAACAGAAACGATAGTGTACAATTGTCGGAGAGATGGTGCGATATGTGGCACTCAAGGGGCTCTACGAGGTGGAAAAAACTATCGGTTCCGGAGGTTTCGCGAAAGTCAAGCTCGCCACTCATGTCGCAACCGGTGAAAAGGTTGCCATTAAGATTATGGAAAAAGCAGCGTTGGGCGTAAGTTAAGAAGTCGTTGTTTCAATGAAATTTCGCCCTTTGTGCGGGCAGATCAAACCGGAGATTTTTTTTACGCGGGAACGTCGCCGACCGCGTTATTTCTCGATGTTCCTCGTTTTCCTTTTCTCTCCCCGCTCCCTCGCGCTCGTCACCTGCCCGAAAACACGATCCGACCACTCGTCGCGAGAAGGCGACAATTCTATTTCAAAAACTTTCAGGACGATCTGCCGAGAGTCAAACTCGAAGTGGAGGCCCTGAAGACGCTGCTGCATCAACACGTGTGCAAACTTTACCAAGTCATCGAGACGGAGAGTCATTATTTCATGATCATAGAACATTGCTCCGGCGGCGAACTGTTCGATCACATCGGTTCGCATTTTCCGTCAAAATTAAGTCTCGAACGCAAAATTTTTTGTTTTTATAGCGTAACTTTTTTTATCGCAGTGGAAAAGAACAGGCTCACGGAATCTGAGTCTCGAAAATTCTTCCGTCAAATCGTATCGGCCGTTGCTTATCTGCACAGTTTGGGATACGCACACAGAGATTTAAAGCCCGTAAGTTTCACGAATAGAACGATAATTTTACGAGACACCTTTGTTCTGTGTTACAATTCTTTTTTTTGTCAGGAAAATGTTTTGCTGGACAGAGAACAGAATCTGAAGCTCATTGATTTTGGTCTTTGCGCCAAGCCGAAGGGAGGAATGCAGGCGCATCTTTACACTTCTTGCGGCTCTCCAACTTACGCAGCGCCAGAATTAATACTGGGCAAAAAATACCTGGGTGAATAAAAAAAAAATTCCTCGGTAAACAAAAGGTTGATGCGTGACTCGGAATTTTATCAATTTTTCTGTTTGTTCAGGATCCGAAGTAGATATCTGGAGCATGGGCGTTCTCCTCTATGCCCTTCTCTGTGGCTTTCTTCCCTTCGATGATAACAACATAGAAAGCTTGTACAGAAAAATCCTGGTGAGTTCGTTAAAGCAGTCGAGAGCTCCGAATCGGAATTCTTCTTTTCCGAATGAACTAACGGCTTTCGCGTTGAATTCCAGAGTGGAAAATACGACGAACCCAGCTGGCTGTCCAGCAGCAGTAAAAAAATAATTCGTGCAATGTTACAAACGGATCCAAAGAAAAGAATAACAATCGGAGAGCTGTGCAGTCATCCGTGGATCACGTCGGGATGGCTGAATCCTGTTGCGTTTATGAAAAAAACAAATGTAAATTTTGCGCACTTAGAATTTTGTCGAACAAATGAAGGGCGTTGATGAAAAACTAGTACGACAAATTAACGGTTTCCGGGTTTTAACGAGAAAAACTTGTTGTTCATTAATTCGCTCGTTACCGGTTTTTTTTTTTTCTTTCATCGCGTCTCTCAATTGCTTAATGATCAGGGCATGACTAACGATATTAAGCGTTTCATTATATCCGAGCGTAGTTCGAGAGAGACGACGAAGTACTGGGGACCATGGCGGCAATTTGCGACGAGGCGAACGACGATATATGGAAAACTTTGACGAAAAGCGCTCGAACGGATTACAGAACGGCCACGTATTTGTTGCTGCTCGATCGAAAGGTACGAGGTTTGTCGCTGAGGATATCGTCATCGTCGAGATCGCACATCAAGCACGGAGTGGTCAGCTTTTTCTTTTTCTATCCTTATTTTATTAATTTTTATTGAAAAACCTGCATCTTCAATGATTTTTTCACGATAATTCATTCGCAATATGATAATCTCGACGTTTAGACCGGCGAATACATTCCCCAGTGCGATAGAGGAATTAATAACTTCATTACGGAGCTCGACCAATCGCCTCGAAGCATAGTACCCCGACGATCTCCGGTTAATGAGATAACTTATAAAGTTCTGCCACGCACGCCGGACAACGGTAAATAATAAAGCGCGCCCCACATATCGAGCTGTCCGTTGGATTCTCGAAAGGATGAAAATTAATTGTGGCGCTCATACCTGTAATATGATTATTTTTTTTCTCAGTGGACAAGACGCAAGTAGATAATTTCACGGAGCCAAACGTACCGGGCCGCAAGAGATTGCGCAGCAAGGACACCGACGATGTATCTTCCCCCGGTAAGTTTATTCGATCGTTCGCGTGCAATTAAAGTTACTCCGCTTGCTTCTCGACATTACCGGCTTCGCTGTACTAATTAGACCCACCGGCCTTAGCTAGTTAGAAACTTTAACAGTGAGATGAAAAAAAAAAAAGAAACACAACAAAGAACAAGCGTCGCGACACCGAGAGTCTGTTGCTTTGCGGTAGCGGTTAATTAGTGCGGTGATAAGAGTCGGAAACTTTCGAACAAGGAAAATTGCGTCGTACGAAATTCTCTCCTAGCGCCGTTTTCCTGATCGATTGCCGAGCGAAGATGGACCCGTCGACAAATTGTTATTGCATTTGTTCGCAGTACCGACGAAGAAGCCCACGGAAAAGAGCAGGCAAGCTACGACTCCCACGACACACCTGGCACCGAATGCAAGGTAAGAATCATCGATCGTTGCGACAGAGCTTAGTTATCGAGCGTTTATTCTCTATCTCATTGACCAGAGGATCACAATCGACGCCGGGTAGCGCTAGAAAAGTAATAATGGGATTGGAGCGCGGTTTGAACAAGGTCAGATACGTTCTCACACCGAAACGTCGCGCTAAGACCAAGGAAAACAATCCCGATCAACCAAACATGCTCTCGGGCAAGGTGCGTGTAGCTTTGCTCGCTCCATCGCAGAATAGGCGATGGATAGCCGTTTTTTTTTTCTTCTTTTTTTTTGCGCAACCTCCGAGAAAATAGCCGTTTATTACTTTAATTGTTCAGGGCCTCTGCAATGTTTCGTCAACGTCGAGTGAGTGTCCGAAACACGTGCTGTCGCAACTGCGACGCGCGCTTAATCGCAAAGGAATAAATTGCGAACAGAAGGGGTAAATTCTCGAACATTCAGACTTATTCATTAATAATGTGGAGAAATCTTGAGTGTGTTTGACTAGATAATAAAAAAAAATATATGTATATGTACATAACGAAAATAATTTATTTTCGAAATACAGGTTCATCCTTCGAGGAGAAACGGAGTCTCTCGGTACGAAAAATATCAAGGACGGCGGTAGGCCGTTTACCTCGAGAAAAGCTTGTTCCTTCGAGCTGGAGGTATGCTTGCTCGAGGGAATATCGGACGTGAAGCCGATAGTCGGGATTCGTCGCAAGAGATTGAACGGCGACGCTTGGGTTTACAAACGTGTCTGTGAGGAAGTCCTAGCCCTGGCGGCGGAGGGTGTGCCGACCGAGCCCGAGCGTGCGGCCGAATCGAAATGCCTCATTTAATTCGTCGTCGGCCCGGAGCTTTTACGAAAATCATTCCGTCACGACCATACGGGCCGTAATTGTCGTTCATCGCTCCATCGATTATCATCAATTTCGAACGACGATGATTTCGCTCAAGCAACCAACTCGGTAACTTCGGAAAAGCGGCAATCGCGCAACTATCGCGGAGTATCGCCACAAAAATGATAAAAGAAAACGGAAAATAAGGTACTTACATTATTCAATCGTATGCGCAATCATGATATAGGGATAAATATTTTTAATATCGTAGTTTTAACTGTAATAATCTGTAATTGTGTAGTCTACGTAAGTTTTTTTTTTTTTTTGTATAATACTCTTCAGCGAAAATGAACAATTCGCCAGGGAAATTGACATCTCGAAGTATATATGTGTCCAGTAATCGTGAAATAATTTATGTCGTGTCGATATTAGACGATTAGTTCGTTCCATCATTATCTGTTTGTTTAGTTGAGAAAAAAGAAAACATATCCCGATCGTCGCGTTTTGTTCATAGAGATCGGTGTGTACAATAGCAAAATATTTTTTCAGTCGGAAGTGGGTCCTATAAATACAATTACTTTGAATATATATGAAGAATCAGCGAATTTACTCTGTTTCTCGTTCCTTGTTCGACGCGCAAAGTTCGTAGGTAACCGAGGCGGCACGATAAATCCGTAAGATCCGTTGTTCGTGAATACGCGCCTATGCCTCTGCAATATATCACGCCGATACTCGACGAGAATCGTTCTAAAGAGGAGCTACAAAATCCTCTCGTCGGCGCATTACTCGGAAAGGGTTTTTTCGAACGTTTCTCGCAACAAAGGGTTAAAGAGAGTCTTCCCGCTGAAGAATTCGAGCGAGTTGCAATCCGTTGCTCTCGATAGTAGTACCAGTATGTAAAATTTCCGTTTCCTAAGCTGCAGCGCGCGAGAGAGACACGAAAGGCTATCGCGAGCGGCTCGTTTGAGTGTGTCGGGATCTTTCGGCGGAGGCGAACGGAGGCGCGCGAGCCGAGCGTCGGCAGTCGAAGAGCAGGTCGAAGAGTTATAAAATCACCACAAATCGATCAGCGCAAAGTGGAAGCCGACGCTATGCCCATTTTGCTTTATGGTCAAGCACAACGATCACGGGGCAAGTCTTTTATCTCTTCCGCGCGATGATCCCGCGGGACGCTTTGCGCGATACCGAACAACGGAGAGACGAGGCATTCTACGATCTCTCAATTGACAAGCTCTCCCTCGATAGACTTATACGAAGAGCCAACGATTTCGATGATTTTTCGTCTTTTCTTTTTATTTTCTTCTCTTCGGAGCATTTTACCGAGGGGGCAGAGGCGGCCTCCGATATTCGCGTGTTTGAGACAAAGGGCCTGGCGTGGCATCGATTTTTCATGTTATAGACTGGAGCATCTCGAAGGTTCACGCGTACACGGCATACGCATCGCCTCTGGCGGTCCTTTCTCTTTTTATAAGCTCCGCGAAATCGCGAAGAGAGCTCGCATATCCTATGCAGTATTATTACACCACGCACACCGATTGTCGGGTGAACGATTTTTTCCCGCGAAATTCCAGTGACGAAAATTTCGAGGGACGCGCATCGTTCGGACGTATTACGCGCATTATATTCAAGAATTCACGGAGTATACAACTAGCATTTCTATCGCAATAAGCTGATGTTGTTCTTTTCTTCTTTTTTTTCCACTTGTACAGCAACGCGTTTGCTACTGCATACACGCTGGATTGCGGTCTCTTCGTTACATCGGCGAGCGATTGACCGTACAAGCGGCAGCAAGGCGGCCCACGTACCCAATTACCGTCTGGCGAGCAGTTAATTAAGCATTGGGGCAATGAGCCCCGGCGATGCAGTTTCTGCGATAATGATTATCCGAGACGGTAATTGAGTGAGTGTAAGTAGGAATAAGGCAGTAACCGACGTGGATTATACAAGGTGGCAGTGTGTGGATGCACCGAGCGACGGTTAAGGAGGTTCGATCGCTTCAACGCGGTGGGGGCATATAAAGGCTTCGCGTATCGAAATGCAAATCGAAAAGAAAAAGACGCATGGCGAAATATGGATTTTCTACTCGGAAAGTAAGACGTGCAAATGAGTCGTTGAAATATTTTTTCTTTTCGTTGTCCCGCTTCGATTCAGGCCAGAGCATCTGTTGCATTCTTGTGAAACTTTTTTCGAGCAGAAGACAATAAACGCATCAAAAACCAGAAAAACGGAACTTATACATTGCTTATAGACATCTTTTAATAAAACACATTTTTTATCAATTGTAAAGAATTTTCGAATAAAAACACCTGGTTCCGACAATGACCAGCCGCAAAATTATTCCAAAAGGTGTGACGCTGATTGCTTCCGCTTTAACGAGAACAGTACGAAGTACCGAAATAATTGAATTTCACCGTTTAGCTTTCTCCACCTCGTTCATACGAGAGATTTACCTCAATTTTTGCCTTGTATTGCGCCATATAATTTTTTTTAATCGTTTATTTCGCGATTTAAATATTATCATTGAGAAATACCGTAGAAATTAATGTTTTGAGTTTTTGATCGGCTCGGGGCAACTGCGAATATCGCCGCGCATATTGTGCAGTATTTCGCGGCTACTGTTTCTTCCCGTCCACCCCATAGTTTCGCGATCGTGATGCATTTGTGTTGCATACCGCCTCTTGGTTGCGAGCGCGGCCGGCTACAGACCCGTCGTGTACATACAACACCAGTCGACGTCTTATAGTGTCGGGTCTAAGTAAGGTAAGTAAGGTAAGTAAGTCAGGTATAAGGATGGCACGCGCGCGGCGTGTTCTATCGCTTCCGGGCATCAGCGTGCTCGCGAGCCGCGGCTAATTGCTCTTTAATGCGCAAGTGCGTTGCTTTTCTATAGCGTATATATACATACGTATGTACCTTTCGCGATTCACGGACCTAGATTAAGTATGTATACGCGATGCCTCTTTCTTCGTCCTTATTCCTATCGTTATCTTGCCTCACCTCGCTCGTGTATATTATTTTGGAGTATACGCTACCGAACCCAGACCAGAGAGAACTTTCCGGGCACGCACGCCGCTGCCCGATGGTCAAAGAACGCTATCGTTACGTATACGCGCTTCGCCCGCAGATCGATCTAGTTCATTCATTATATACCAACTTTGTTTTATTATTCCATTGTTTCGTTTTTTCTCAATGTAATTATGAATTTGCGAATAATAAGGTGGCGAAAGATTGAAGCGAACTAATCGAGACGAGGAATCCGGTGATTTCTTTTTTTTTAATGTAATTATAAATTTATGAATTATGAGGCGACATGGCAAAAAAATTTCATTAAACAATTGAGCTGAGGACTCCGGTAGCTTTTTTTGATGTGATTGATAAATTACGAACAGAGCGGTCTTGCGGTTGCCTTTTTAAAAATTTCTATTATAATTTGCCCAATAATGAGGTGTGATGGCGAAAGATCTAAACTAATCGAGACTAGCGCGCGTCTAGCTTCTTTTTTTTTCTTCTTTCTTACCGCGTTACTCGAGTACGCATTTGTTTGTCGGCGAGTGGATTTTAGTGACAAACGAAAGAAAGCCGCGAACAAACGAAAGAGTGGCCGATGTAAAGTCGAGCCCTTTCGCGGCGAGAGATGCACGACCGTGTCCAGACTGCTCATACATATGTAGGTTTGAAAGAGCCCGGCTCGCGCGGGGCGCAAGACCCTCCGGAAAAATGAATATGCAACCCCCGCGGTTGTGCGGTTCCGTTGGCTTTTTATTTCTCGAAAATTTATCTATCCACCTCACCTTCCATCGTGAGAGTATTTCTCCCTATTTTTTATTTTCTCCTTTCTCGTGTACCTCGCTCGCCGTTGTAATACGACGACAGAAAAAAAGGCAGATGTATGGAAGAAAAAAAAATTCTTTCACTCACACGCAGAGTCATGTTTCACCGGTGATATGTAAAATTCACCTGATGCCTGTTCGCGTTGATTAGTATGTGGGGCATTTTACCGAGACAGAAATTTTTTATATTTTGTAAAAATTATGAAACCGTCGCAGACCCTCAGAAAAGGCTGAAACAGGATGAAATGTATTTTGAATTCGTGCGTTTTTTTTTTCTATCGGCCTGCGCGAAGCCATACTCGTGGCTCGTCTTGAGCTCCATAAAAAGAGAGAAAAATCGTTGCCCCTTATCGCGGGCCACAGAGGAAACGAAACATTAAATCGAGTCCGACGAAGGCGGGGTGTTTCGGTGGGTGCGTCCGAGATTTCCTGTGCCTCGGCCCCTTGACGCTTCGCGTGGATGCGATGGGCTAGGGAAAGGATACCATTTCCTACGTACGCGCGTCCGCGGCTCTCGAAGAGTTTTTCATTTACCCTTTCGCATTCGTTCCGAAGGGGCTTTCGCCCGATGTGTATACTTGGTATTCGTAATATGCGTTTAGCGTCGAGGAAGGAAATCCTGTTGCACAAATTACGAATTAATCTTTCTCGTATCAAAGTGCCTCCGGATTTAGTATATATACATTTTTTTCATTTACTTCTCGGTATCGATTTCTTTATCGATACCGTATCGTTATCCCGATATCGAAATTAAAGCAGCAAGGTAGTATTTATTATTAAAGGAACCGAGGAGAATTTGTATATAATGGCGCTATGTACATATGTAATGTCGCGGAGATGTTTCCCCCATATATATGTACATATATATATATGCATAATAGCGATATCGTATGAGATACGAACCAATACGATGCAATTGTATGGAAATATGTATCTATGAATGAAGACACTTTCATTTATGAAACCAGATACTTATGTACCGGACACGAGAGCGTTGTAACATCCTGCTATTATGTGTCCTTATGTACATCTCTCGTTCTTTTACCCCGCCGTTCGGTACCGACTACATACCGACATATTATATAAATACATATATACTTGTGTCCGTCCGTCGGCCCGCGCCCCATAGGCATGAACGTTTTTTCATCGCGTTTTTTTTTCTCTTCTATGTAAGGCGATGGAAACATTTTTTTAAATGGAATTTCATCGGCCGGGAAACCGAATCTTTTTTGGTATTCGTGCCATTGCTTTCGAGTGCAGTTAGCAAGATAATTGCGAATCGGTATGTGAGGCCCCGGACGTCGCGGGGTACGATAGAAACAACCCTTGGCAAATTCTCGGCTCGCAACTCCGCGAAGAAGGCAGCAAGGGAGAAGGAGAGGTAGCCGGAGGAGCGCAGAGAGAACGGGGCTGAATTCGCCGACTGTGACGCGCTTTCCGGTCAGGTGCCGCCCTGACGATCTTTTTTTTCCCCTACCAATTTTCAGACGGATTCGATCGTTCCTTCGCTCTCGTCGGTTTTAGCCTCTTCCCCCGCTCCCACTCCCTGCTTCTTCCCCCGGTATACCGTACGCTGATATTCGAGTTGAATAAACCGGTATAAACGTTCATCCAATTCAGCTATATCGTCCGAAAACACGAGTGGGTGGACGGAGCGGATTCACGAGCGGAAGCTCGAGGTCCCGCACATGAGAGAGAAGTATCGAAAAAATGTCTATATGCGATTTTTTGTTTTTCGTTAGAAAATCGTATATTAAGGATATATTCCGAAATACATGGCATCGATTGATGATAATTGACATAATTAATATAGTAATTCAAGAAGTACTGGAATTAAATACATTTCTAATATATTTAGTGCGTGGATTTTGTTCCTACAATTGGGTTCTCTATTCAAATTGAACTCTACTCCAGAAGAGATTAACAAAAAAGTAAACGGCTCATCGAAGATAAAGTATGACTTGCTACAAAGAAATAATGTATATATCTAGAATATGTAATTTCGCATATAACGCGAGAAAGTTCTGTATATTATGGATATCTACGTGATACATCTTGAAAAGTATGATTTCAAGTATATAAAATATATAGGATATGTATGTCGGATGTATATAAAATGTATGTCAAAAAAAATGATATATAGTCCGGCAAGAAAATTCTATATCTTCTATGAGCCTCAACACGTATTTAATTGCCATGAGTGTAAGAAATCTGCGTTGCGCTTACATAGATACCCGCGAAAACGATAGTTTCAAAATTCCTTAAAACCATTCAATCGTTCCTCTTCGGTCCAAATTAAAAAAAATCGTTGCCGCCAATTCGGCGAAAATTTTGCCGCATTGGCACGATAGCCTCGCTCGACGAAAATTTCGCAGTTTGTCCCCGGCGACTGTATTTTTCGTGACCTAAAAAAATGAATTGAAAAAGAAAAAAAAACGCGCAGTTCCCCGGATGGCAAGCGTGAACTCTTTCGGAGCCGAGGGTACCGCGCGCGCTTTACCAAGGTGGCAATTATCGCGCTACACCTCGGAAACCCTTGACACAATGGGTCGTACATCGGTTGTATACCCGCGCATAGAGAGTTCGCTCCGCGCGTCGAGGGATAGACAGAGAGCGCGAGAGTTTCACTATAATTATCCGTCCGAAATCTGCTGCCTCCGGCGGGATGGGACTTCCTGCGCGCGGCGTCGCGCGCGGAGTGGACAATGACCACTTGCCGCAATGCCCACGAGCGACGTGTATATCTAACTCCGGTACGAATGTTTCTCCGTGTACACGTAAGGTATATAATAGGCCCCCGGTAGCTCGTCGGTAGAATCGCCGTACGAGCGCGCGCGCGCGTTCCTAATATCTTCTCGACGATCTAGTTCGCGGAAGTAGCAAACCGTATATACCTATTGCGTTCCGCGCGACTCGCGGGGGTGAAGCACGCTGGTGTTGAGACTACCGGTAGCCGATTGTTCTTGTTCGAGAAGAAGCGAGTGCGTGCTGGCGGTATAACCGAGTGGAAGAAGCCTCTCTCTATAATGTATGTGCTACGTTCTTTCGTGTACATATACGTATATGTATTTATATACTGTATGCATACATAGACACGGAGTGTACGGTGGCGAAGACGCAGGGGGGTTTATAGGAGGGAAGAGACACGACGGACCCGTGCCCGTGCGGACGCTTTCTGGAAGGAGGATATGATGGCTCGTGGCGTTATGCTCCGCGAGTCGTTATGCTCCTCGGGCACCACCGGACCATAAGCGAGGCTACTTCACTCCCGACTCCTCCGCAGCCGTCCAGCCGCGCCGCCTCACCCTCCCTCTCCTCGCGTTTCTCATTATTAACACATCGGCGCCGACCGTGCCCTCCAAATAAAGCCACGAAAAACGAAAAAAATATCTCTAAAATAAAGAATAATCCTTCTTCTCCGCGGGATTTGCCTCGACGATTCTTCGTGATTTACGGCTTTTTTTCTCAACGAATTAACCGGTACCGCGAGACACCTGCTCGGCGATCTCGTGGAGCAGCGAGTCACGGCTTAATCAATTTATGGGACTGGTGGAATTGTATTTTCACTTCGGAAAGGGATTTGAATGACGAGAATAGAATTATTTCGTTGTGCGCTAAAATTCTCATGATTGCGGTGGCGGGTTTTCTTTTTTCGCGAAGGAATCGAGAATTTTGGCGTTTTCTCAGTCGTCGGTCCGGCAGACGTTGGAAGACGACGCCAATGTATATCTAGGCACGAGCCACGTTTGCATATGGTTGTTGGGTACTTCGGTGCGGCGGGCAGGGGAAGGCGAGCGCAGAGAGAGGAATATGCCCGAAGTCTCTGACCCGCAGTTCCTCCCGGGGGGAGTCTTCCGGGGGAGCGTTCAGCATGCGTAAGGAGCGTTATATCTTGCGTGTATGTACGCGCGCGTATGCGTGTGTACAGAATAAATAAGATGTATAAGAGCGTCCACGTACGAATGTACACATCGACGCGTCTCCTCGAAGGCGAGCGAAGAAAAACGAATGAATAAGAAAGTATACGGAGCCCCCGTATTCTTCTTGGCCGTTCGTTGCGGGAGCGCAAAACCTAATAGGGAAGGGGGAGGTATTTTCTGCCACGCGCTGCCTATCCGATGGCTCCTTTCGTCCTCTCCACTCCTCGCTTCGTACAACGCTCGACTCTATACAAACTTTCGTTGGAGTATCCGTACCATAGCGCACACATCGATACGTGGCTTTTTTTCTTTTTTTTTTTTTTCATCAGAGAGAATACGCCGACGCCATGCCGTAATGTAACAACGACTCGTCGTCGTCACACTCTGCTTGTCCGCGCACACGATAATTGCGCTCATTACAGTTATTTAAAAAAAAAAAAGCAGCTCGTCTACTGGCCTCTACGTACACGTACCACGCGTAGGCTCGTTTCTCGGTGCGCTATGGCGATGCCTTCCGCGCTGGCGATCTTCGAGCGATATAAAAATAAAGCAGTGCTCGCCACTACGCGAAGACTCGCGCGCTCGCGCGCCGATGCATTTGCCGCGCTCACGAAACGGACGGGAAAAAAAAAAATTAATGCCTCTTCTCATCCCTTCCCTTCCCGGCCCCCCCTGCAGAGATGTTCGCGTGTGTTGGGACGCCTCTGTACCATCCCCTCGGACACCGCGCCGATGCCCCTTTCGTAGATTCTACGAGGGATAGGCGTAGAGCGAGCACGCGCGCTCGACTCAAAGTGCTGCTATGCTCGCTAACGAATATGATGATTATGATGACGATGATGAATCTTAATAATACGGGAGGCGTAGAGCAATTGCGACGTAGCGGGCGTGAGGGTACACAGGTGTTTCTGCCCGTTGAGAGTGTTCCGGGACAGCGACTCGTTATTACATTTCCTCCGGGCTTTCGTGGCAATTTTATAATTCTATACATATTTTATGTATCCTAGATGCGTGAGGCCTTTTTACGCCTAGCCGCGTTATGTATGTTGGATTCGATAATAATTTTTTTCCTCTCCTTTTGTTTTTTTTGTTTTTTTTTACTTTTTTATGATAGCAATTAAAGAGTATCGCGGATAGTCGGTATTTGTTTTTGGAGCAACGCGCGCATTTCGGGCGATCGGAGAAATACGAGAAATCGCTGTTTCGTTTCTCACGCTGATTAGAGCCCGAAACGCGCTCTCGGATCAGCGTGCTCTCGTGTCAGAGGGCACATTCGGGATTGCCATCAGTTTTCGTCGCGGCTCATGCTCGACGACGCTTCCGCGTTTGTTAATAAAGAAGTACGTTGCGCAAGGAATGAGAATAATTTCTTTTTTTTAATGTCCTTCTTTCGCGGATTCTCGTACAGCGCGAGGCTCGCAGTGCCACGAAGTTTATCACCGTATCGTCCTCACGCGACGCGCGATGATCTAAGAGAATCCTTTTTGACCGGGACGAGAGCGGAATTTTTAATGATTCTCTCTCCGTCCCGGCGGCGTGTTCGCCAACAGAGCGGCCGTTTAAGGGACCCGAGGATAGCGAAGGTTCCGGGAAGATTGCGACGAAAAGCGAGAATCTCGCTCGAGCCACGGGATACATAGACATAAATAAATAATAGACGGAGGGTGTGGTTTTGCTTCTGCGATCCTGCAGAAGCACGGCCGCACACATGGCGCTGTCGTGACCCGTCTTTGCCTTTTTTCTCTTTACCTCTCGTGAGCGCAACTTTCCGAGCCACGGGCTCTACAAGCTTGTAACTATAAACATAGCGTACTAGGCAGGACACTCGGGATACCTTGCTCCTTCGAGGCTCGAGCGATTTATTTAATGATATTTCAAACAAATGAATTCAAGCCCCGCTAAGGTTAAAGAATTTTCGACCTATTTATCGAGTTCAAAAAAATTGATAAATTATTCACCATCTAAAAAAAATGACTAATAATCAATTTTTCAAATTATCTGAAATTTTTTTCAATAATAAATAATTTCGATTATATGATAATTATGAGGGAATGTTATGACTATGAAATTTAAAAAAAAAATTACACTATTGAACACTTCCACGTCGACGCTAGGCCTACATATTCTTGAGCATGTAGGTGGTCAGAATATCGATAGAAGCAAGAATGACCGAAGAGTGCCGCCGAACCCGCTGTTTTTTTTCTTCCTTTTTTCGATTTTCCTTTTTTTTTCGTCGTGGAATATGTGCAACGCACGATCGGCTATATAACGTCGTGTAATGCAGCGTCGATGATTTAGCTACCGGCGTGCCGAGAGGAGGTCCCCGATATTATAAGTCTCTCCTTCTTCATTCTCCGCCTGTGTGTGTATACTTCGATCTCAGCTCTCAAAGTTGTCGGAACAATGCGGCATTGTTTCGTCGTCGAGTCTTCTTCTCGGACTTATGGTATATCTAGTGTAGATGCCTTCTGCTACGGTAGCCAAAGATAGACCGTAACATAGGTGCAGTCGATGTTTATTATTATATCCACTCGGTTCTCGTGAACCAACAAAATCGACCGCGAGGACCGAGCATTCGCGAGCTTTATCCTGCAATTTTCTTTCGCATTCGTTCCTTTCTTCTTTCACTTATTTTACGGAAGCGAATAATAATAAATTGTAATGCGAAAAAGCAAGGTTTTTTTCCTCGTTAGCTCGACGATTGTTACGAATTGATTTGAAACATACCGAATAACGTGGAATATAAATATGTAGAACAGATGGCTCGAGCTTATTTCCATGAAAATTGAATTTGGCAATTTCGACAACAATGCCATTCCGGTGCGGCTCGTTGGGATGTATTCTCGGTGTATATACAGTGTACGTGTTTAAATGCAAATTTATAGTAGAAGAGAAAAACCGTAAGGGCATTATAATTTATATTACTACATGTGGCAGCGCGGCACTTCCGGCGAGAGCATAGGCGCAGTTCCGGTCAGTACGGGCTGGAGAGATCCTACATCGCCAGATTATGAACCCGCGCGTACCTACTACTGTGCTGTATATACACGTGTATATATGTATACGCGACGCCACGAGCCTGCACCACCAACGTGAGGCCCTGCTCACTCCCGTCGGGCCAGCACAATGGATCTTCTGCCTGACTAATACGTCGAGAACGGGAAGAGGGTTCTCCAATGTGCAATGCTTTACCCGAAAAAAGCGCTAATTTATCCCACAAATCGTTATAATCGAAAAGACAAAATCACAAAAATGTTCATCCTTTTAATCCAATGAAAAGGATACATCGTGAAAGATTAACTTTATCTTCGAGAAAATTATAACAAATGGAAAAAACCTGAATGCAACATTTTCAGCGTAATCGACACAATGCTGCACGGTGTTCTGGAAACAAATCAGTATCTGTTGGGCGTTTTGTGCGGCTCCGAACAGAAATATCGTCTAATTTCGATGATGAAGCTTTGAGCTTTCTGGCGATAGTTTATCTTTGAGCTTAAATGCAATGCTTGATTAAATAAACTTAATTGTCTTACAAATGATTGTAATCGAAAAGTGAAGATCTCACAATTTCTTCTTCTTTTAATAAAATCAACAGGGTTACATTGTAAGATTTTTTTACATCGTCGTCGAATTTCTAAAAGATGCGAAAAAATACTTTCTACCACAGACTCCAGTTATAAAGGCTAAAGAGCGATCAAGATGTGAATTCTAAGTTTTTGGCATAATCGACGATGTGCTGGACGGTGTCCTGGAAGCGAATCAATATCTCTTGGGCGTCTTGCGCTGTGTTGGCGCGAAATATCGCCGCTGTATAGGCGGCCGTGATTTCCGTGACGAATCTTTGAGCTTTTTTCGCACCTGCCTCTATCGACGCTTTGATCGTTTCGGAGTTGGATTTAGCCGCATCGACGATGGCCTCTTTGACGAGGGATATGAGTTCGGTGTCGTCGGGTGGGAATATTCCATTGGATATGTCGATGAGAGCTTCGCGAATCTCCGTTTCTTATCGGCGACGAAGCAATGGAAAATTAATGTTGATAACGGACAAACGACAAGGTCAGTTACTTATCGATTAGAAAAAAATTGTAGTATTTACCGGCCGTTTCGACCTCTCGGTCGTTCTCCTGAGAATCCTCGGCGGATTCTCTGGAACCGATGACCTCCGACCCCGGTAGATCTCGGCTCGATTCTCTCGGAACGATCTCGCTCGCGTTCATGGACCGTGCGGCCCTTCCGCCGAGAAGGACCGCGAAAGCAAGAACCATCAATCGTCCTACCATTCTCGCGTATTCACGTGAACAAACTGAATACCTTGGCGCGGCGCGTGTCGCCTTTTTATACAATTCGCCAGGATATCGTCGATATCGTCGCGCTGCACGACGATAAGTGCGAGCGGACACGGGTGGGGATACAAGGGATGTTATGTAAAATAAGACACGACAGTTCGATGATACCGCAACTAAGCGAATCATCCACCGTTACCATTCATAATCATTCGCAATTAAAGAAAGTGGCACACAAGAACGGCGAAGCCTTTCACCGTAACAGCTGCGAAAAATGTACGCATTTTGCGTTATTACTGAACAAACATCATTAAATTTGTAACATTGTGATACAGCAGCGTTGCGGTATCGAGACAGCCGGGTGAGCTCTGAGATTGTGATGTTTTCTCGGAGATTCGTAATGTATTGGAATTAATTGAAATTGAAGAAGCTCTCGTTGCATCGAAACGCAAGGCAACTTCACGACGAAGGGTATACTTTTTTTTTCTCTACTCCGTTCATTTTATGTCATTTATATAAAAATATACTGTCCGAGCAACAGGTAGTCGGTTTACCTTGAATCGCGTTGATTATGTCCGATGGGAGACGCGTCGCGGCACGGTAAAAGTGCGTGAGTAACGCACAGGGAGGGAGAGCATCGAGCCATGGTTCCTGTTCACCGATTTTACCCCCTTCCTGTCCCGGTACAAGCTATATACGCATCTCTGCATGCGTACATTTCGTGTACGCGCTTTTCTATATCTATATCTCGGCGTTTCCCCTGTGGCCCATATAATGCACTCGAAGTTTCGTTAAACGGAGCCCCGATTGAAACTGTAGACTGCGAAGTTTCATCCAGAATAGACGATTTTTACAATGAACAAAGGCTGAGTTGGAAGAACCGACGATTCGTTGAGATAATGAATAGTTAATGCAGTCATTTTTCTCATTCAAAGAGTTATACAAATTATATGTATAAGAATAATAAAATAATAGAAGAAAATAAATGTTTATATGGAAAATGGTAAATTACGGAATTCATCCAGGGTAGACGATTCGTAGATGCAAAAAAAATAGATGGTAGAACTGATTTTTTCGTCAAACTCAGTTCTATCATAAACCATGTAAAGAAAAATAATAAAGTAATAGAATAAAATAACTGTAGATATAAAAAATCATAGAGTATAAAGTCGATTCTCGATAAATGAGTCGGACACTGAGAAAAATGTACGTGTACGTGTGAAAATTTCGAATTCGAATCGTTGAATCGCGATAAAATTCTATTGTCCTATCGCTGCGCGGACGATAATAGTGTCTCGTTGTCGCTGGACGCAGGCTCCTCGATTACGATGGGCGGAGAGGGAAAAAAAGTTAATTGTGGGAACGCAAAAAAAAACGAGGGAGTTGCACTAAAGTTTTCCGTACGTCGGACAACTGGGCGATGTGCGTAAGAGTAACTTCGTCAAGTACAGGACGGCCAACGTCCTGCACAATCCAATAGCCCGCGAGAATCTCCGCAAAGTTTTCGCGACGGTATTCTTTTTTTTTCGTACTGCATACGTGACGCGTACGTCGATGCCGGAGGGGAATGGATGGAAAATGTAGGTGTATCAGAGACTTTAAATTATATTTCATTCATGCAGGAAAGCAGACGTGCGGGAACCCCGGTCTTCCGGCATTATACGCGTTGCGCGCATAACGCAAGTATCAGGTAAAGGCTGCTGCTACCAACGCTACCAGTATCGGGCAGCACTCCAGTCGCCTCCGACTGTAATGCACGTTGCCTGGATGACAAATGTGTATCATTTCGACATCCTGTTGCTTCTCGTACGCATTTCTCCTATTCGCCTAGACATAGTAGGATCTTACCGCCGAACCCTCCTCTCTGCCTCTTTTTTTTTTACTCCCGCATCCGACGATACTTCTTAAATATCGTTCTTTTTGAATTATTTACCGGAAAATTTCAAGGCGCGTTTTTAATTCGCAACTACTCGGGAACTCTAAAAAACATTCACATAATGCAACTGTGTATTTTTTTTCAGCGGTTCGAACGGGAAAGATCGAAACGCGGACGTATCGAGCGTTGGCTTGTTAGTGCCGGGTCGAATTGAAAGAATGCGAGAGATTCCCACAATAAGAAACATCATCGATACAACAATGAAGATTCGAAGTATTGCGGCCGATCTCGTGCCTTCAACCCTTTTATTCTCACGTTGATGCTTTCACGAAGCGTCATCTCTCGCATTGAGGCCTGATATACACGAGAATAGTTCACAGCCGCTTTCACGTGTTACATGCCTCCTCGTGCAACGTGAAGAAGATGATCAATGAGCGCGTGGACGGGTCGGGGGAGGGGCGCGGGGGAGGGGGACGACTTTATTCGATCGAGTAGTTCCTTCGACAAGACGAGAACGAGGCTTGTGCGCGCGAGAGCATCGAGAAGAGTTCACGATAATCCGTATCGATCACTGCGTCGTCGATGAATACCTCGAGATCTCGCGGTCGAGTCCGACCGGTGGGGATTATCCGGGGTTGCTCGGATAGATCGACAACGGCGATTAAAGTTTACAGCGACTTCTCAACGACAAGCCGCAGCTTGATGCCCCGTTCGAGGCGGACTGTTACTCCATAGTTCCTTCTTGACCCCTTCGTGACTGTGGCCCGTCGCAGAGAGGCGCACAGGACATCCGCGTCTTCGAGACACGATGAGAGTTTCGGATACGCGAGCACGTCGGAGGAATCAACGCGCGCGATGGAAGTTCGAGTCGAAAAGCGGTTTCAATTTTTTTCTATTGGTCAAACACTTTTCAATGGAAAATCCCACGCTAACAATTATTTTTAACAAATTCATGACGGTTCTGAAAAATTCTCAGGTCTAATATATTAACGGGTGAAAGCTATTTTATTTTTTTTACATTTATTTTTAGTAAAAAAACATTTTCGCATCTTTAATATTTGGACCTGCGGACTTTCATACATGATCAGAAGATTATTATCCATAATTAATCGCATGGTATTGCCTTTACGATTTTTTACGGCTTGGAAATAAAATGAAAAAGATTTTTTTTGCCCGATGCTGCCAAATCGTTCTTTAATGCTACACAGTTAGCTTTAATGCTACACAGCTCGGCTTTTTGTTTTTCGTGTTGAGGGGAACGAATTGCGGAATTGAAGAAACTCAAAATCCAACCATGTGCCGAAAGTCGGAGGGACGATGAGGAAAAAAACAATAAATCGAGATTCGCCACGCTCGACTGTTGTGGTTTCGACCGAACTGGCAAGATTTCTTGCATTTCGATAACAGATTGTCTCATTGCATGTACTTCTAATCATTTTCTCTAGCAATGGGAGCTCTAACTCGGGCGACCCTTCAAGAAAAAAAACGATTTAGCAAGATCTATACAAAATAATATATTTCTCTCGAAAGATATTAAATTAAAAAGATATTTGAGAAAAGATGTTTCTGCAATTAAATAATCAGTTATATGATTAATAAATTAAATCCATAAAACCTCCGATTTACATATTTCTACCACATTTTAGCCGGTACTTTTTTTTCACTTGAGACTTGACTGTTTATTAAAAACATTAAAGATCCGTAAAATTAATACATTCGTCAGTCACGAAAGTCTCGCGTAAAGGTTAGCTCTGCCAATTGATCTTCAAACATCTCGATAGCAGCTTCATCAATTCGATAACCTGATTTGTATTCCCTCCACGACATTATCGCTGTGTTTCACTCCGTGCAAACCGAACGAATCATTGCGGTCGAAATTTTCATTACATTTCGCTGTGAATTGCGTTGAAAATCAATTTATCGCAATTTGAGGAATTGCCGCATCGATCCCGATCGGAACTTTGTCGACTCACAGGTCTCGATTTCTCTCTATTGAGCCACACCGCGTCGTGGACTCTTTGTTTTTTTTTTCCTTTTTTTTTGTCGCCATCCGTCGAACGATCGCGAAAGTCGCAGCGGCGTAGTTTTCATTCGAGTTTAGAAATCGTCGGATCTAACGTCGAGGAACACCCGAGCCGCGGTGAGTCAGAGCGAGATGAAAGAGCTCGAGGCGCTCGGAGTCTCTCGACGATTTGACGGCGATGAGAGGACAGGGGCGTTTCCCTTTCGAGATAAATTACGTGATTTCGTTGTCGGCCTTATAGCGCTTATAAACGCCCGAACGAATTAATAACGTCGTTGACGTTGTATCGTCGCGAGCGAAGAGCCGTTCGCGGTCTTTTTCAATATATGCAGATGCGTATCGCTTCGAGGAGGTCGAGATGCAGAACTGCTTTGGTCTGTTGGCTCGGCTCGGGCGCGCGCGCCCGCTCGTCCTGACTGCGTAGAGCCCCGAGCGGTATAGACTTATCGTCGAGGAACGACGAAGAAAGGGCTCGACAAGCAATACCCACACACAGAGAAAAGATTCTCTCATCCGAGCCTACTTTACTCTACACCCCTTTTCACGCGTGACCAGCCGAGCTTGCGGCCACGCGCGGCGTCAGCGCGTGCTCATCCGCGAATAAACAATCCCCGCGCGCGCTCTTTGTACTGCTGCCGATAGCATAGCACCCCGACGCATTAAAGCAGCTTTGTATGTTTAACTAATAAGTAATCGCTTCGCGGGGCTTTCGCTATTAGGCTTTAAACAAGACTATAATATTCTTATCGTACGAAATTTCATTTTCTTACGCTTCGAGTATCAATCAAAGTTTATCCTGTAATTTCCGAGTCGATTAATCGAAGATGATTGCTTAACGGTTCATCCGACCTCAGTTTCCGAAGGGAAGTACTTTTTTTTTTTGGGAATCTCGAAGCAGGTGCATCGTCGCTTGACTGCTGCTACCGCCGGTTAGATCGTTCGGCGTGCGGTCGACTCGCTGAGCTGTTGAATGATTTCGAGGATTATTTGTTGGCATTTAAAAGACGTGTATCGTACAGATAACGTTACACTTTGGAAGGCCTCGAGGGGAGAAGACATAGACACGAAGAAGGCCCCGGGAAGGATCTCTTTCATTTGTATCCGAACGCGGCTAAAACTCGAGTGCACCTGCACCGTTGCAACGACACCGCGGAGTGCATCTTTCGCCGCAGCCAACACCGAACGCGCGGGACAAGCGGACGCGCGCGCGTTACGAGGCATTGTAGGGTATCATAGACAAAAGCGAGTAGATTTCTTTTCGTCGTGTTAAAGGAAGCGTGCCGCGGGTATTGTTTGCACTTGGCTCCCATCGTGCGACCGTAAGCAACAATAGTCCTTCGCTCGTACAATTGTGACCGGTCCTACGGGCGGAACTAGGCGACCGTTCGTGTTACACCCGTTTGACTAGTATCTCGTATGATATTTATTTATGCACCGAGCGTCCAATGTCGCGCGGAATAAGAGAAGACCCGGGTGGACGAGTCTCGAGCGTTGTTATTAAATTATTATATTTTAAATCAGCAATGAAAGAAAAATCGAGATTCCCATGTCGACGCGTTCAACATTTTCAACAACATCCGAAAATCATCGTAAAAATGTAAATTTGATGAAACTTTGTATAACTGAAAAATACAACGTTTGGTTACTCGAAAAATCGAAGCTTAGTGATAAATTATACGACATTTCTTACTATAAAAAATTGACTGATCAAAAAAAATCTTGAAAGTTGGACATGTTTTTTACTTTGTGAGTAGAAGCAATCGATGCTCGATACGTTGTTTTTTTATCGATAATGTGGATTCCTTTTTTTTAATCATTGTGCATAAAATAATTATTATCTCAAACAACAGTACCGACGACAATATCTATTATTAATCGAGGTATCGTCGAACTTAATAAACAGCATGATTATTGAGAAAAATTCAAAATGATAGAAATTATGTTTGAATAACCTTGAGATAATATTTGTTGATACGAGTAAACAACATAATTGTCCACGGACTTTCCTCCGTAGGCAGTGATTTACCGCCTCCCATATCGAATCACACCGTATAAACGCACTGAAACGATATATCGTGCGAGCAGGCTAATAATTCGTGACACAACGGTGTAAATTATTGTTATTAATGACAAGCCAGGCGAGGGATAGTTGAGCAAAAAAAAGGAGGTTTTCCGCGTTAAATAAGAGTCGTGATGAAACTATGCGTGCCCTCGGGGGACCGAGAGAGCCCGCGCGCAGGGGAAAAACAAAAACCAGAAGCGCGCCACAAGCTTCGCGAGATTCCGATGTTGGTTCGATGGTTGATGCTGATGATCGCAGGGGGGCTTATCTATCGTCGAGAGGTGTAATGACGCCCAGGCAGTACCGTAGCGTATAGTCTCGGGCGCAGTGATCGCTTTTACGAGGCAATTCAGGGGCGAATTATGGGCGTGTTCGCGCGGAGAGCGCGCACACGGAGTAAATTAATCGGGTAGGCGAAGTCGACGGGCACCGGTGGTGTAAGTAACGCGTTTGGGCACGCGAGAATATGAAGCCATCGGTGTAGAACCTCTGATAACAACGAGGCGAGCCAATAATCTCAGCAAAGACATCGAATGTGCTTCCAAGACAATCGTTGTTCTATTTTAAAAAATAGCAGCACAAAAAGAACGATTGTATGGAAGAGTAGAGAAAAAAAAGATATCAATTGAGCCGAAATAATCAATATCGGAATATAGCGAACGAGTTTGATTTAAAAATCTCACAACCTGAATATGGTACAAATTATTTATAAATCTTACAAAAGACTCGAATATTTAATATTGAATTACTTCACAGCAGTTGAATTTTTTTTCGTACAAGGTTAAAATCATGTGAATCATACTTCGCCGAAGGCTACAGAATTAAAAAATTGGATAAAATTAACGACAAATATGTCGTATTCGTTCACTCTCTGGACAAGCCATCCAATTATGTTACCGCGAACGATAGAATTTTAATTCTCGAGTCAAAGGGTTAAGCTGCGTTCCGCGCAGTATAGCATTTAGTATTACCCAGCGATTTTGCGCGATACCGAATGTGTCTTTCCTTCGGCAGCTCTCTTTCTCTCGCGTTTACGATCGGTCACTGGTGTAAGTACTACGCGGATGACCCAATTCTTCGATTTGTCACGCCTCTTATTCCACACCTAGCTTTCACTGCCATAGATCAGAGAGGGCGGACACACGAACGCGCGGTGGAACGCGCGAGAAAACGATCGCGAGCGAAAGAGGTCTATTACGCCGTGAGCTGTGGGTCCACCGGCGCCGTTGAAAGAGCCCCGCTGTGCGATCGTCGCACTGTTATTGCCGTTCCGCGGTCGGGACACTCCGTCCGATAGACGGCGATCGATCGATTTGCAAAAAAATCGATCGAGCTACCGACATTCCTTCGACAACTCGATCGCTCTTATAAATCATTTTTTCTCTAAAATCGTACTCGCGCCATGTGGGCACGCGCGTAGATCAGAATGCGAGATTTTTTTCAAAATCGTTTTCGATCATCGGCGCTGCCGATTTTTCACGCCGATCGTCCCCGTAGATCGCGCAGAACGGATCGCGCAAGTGTGGCCCATAGATCTTCCGAGGAGCCGCGTTTTGCTCGGTCGCCAGCACGCGAGAAGAGGATCGATCGGATGGGTAGGATTCATGTAATATGTAGTGTGCGAATCTTCGCGTTGTATATCTATACGAGGCCTCTAATACCTCGGCGCTATGCGCAGCGAGAGAGTCTCTCGATCCTCGATCCACGATCGCGCCGAGCCGTCGGATTAAGACGGTAATAAATCTGTCCTTGCAGTCGTTAGTCTGGCTCGGTGTATGCACGATGCGAATCTTCTGCCCTCGCTCTCTGTGTGTACATTCGAGCCTCTCTTTCCCTCGCATCGTTGAATATCTTCATCCACGCGCGAGAGAGCCTATCGATGCCGAGCGAGAATTTACGCGTCGACGAGAACAAATTTTCTTCCATCAAATTATATTTTGATGAACGCGAATGTTATTAGAGGATGGAAAAACAAATTGGAATAAGAAAAAGACACGGGCGCGCGTATCGTAGGCGAAAAAGAAGGAGGAGAAAAAACGACACGAGGATGTCGAAGAGCGTGCGATAACACTAAATCAGTGTTCGCGCGATAGTCAGGCGATAAGTTGAACACGTTATCGGCATATAAAACGTGCATCGATATAGCGCGCTTGATGTGAGTTGTATACCTTGGCGCAATATAGTCGTCCCGTGTGTATGCACTCGACGGTTCTCTATTGCGTCTTAATTTCTTCGGACACCTCGACGTATATACTGCCCTCTCGTTAGTGCGCCAACGCGAATAAAGATTCGATGAAAAGTTTTACTTCTCGAATGGGCTGCGCGGAGCGAGTTGTATTGCTCTATCGTCGTGTTAGAAGTTGCACACGCGGTCTGCGGTGTATCGCTCGTATCTGTGTCACACCAAAGCTCCGCGAGCACAACGCCCGATACGAGCGATAGTTCAGCTCTGATTCACCGCACCGGGCAATGTTGAACCTCAACTCGGGACCACCACTATTCGGGCTTTGTACGCGTGTACTCGCGTACACAAGCGCGAAAGAGAACTCAAGAGCAGGGCCCTCGTGCACTGCACTATATTAGTACTTTCTCTTAATTTATAATAAACCCGGAGCGATAAGAGCTGCCGTTGGTGCAGTCGGTAAAATCATGCAATGACTAGCGCGGCTCTCTTAAACCACGGACTTTTTGTTACTCGTTTTATGTAGACGAAAAATCGCGGCTTTTCGTAGGCTTTTTAAGAGTTATCGAGCTCCAGATAGAATCGGGTTTTTCAGGAATCAAAGACACGAGTCAAATTGCGCGGAATATTTGCGGAACAGATTTTGTGGAATCATTAATATTAGGCTGTAGAGAACTTTATAAAATGTGCAATGTCTCATTTCTTTTCCTAGGCAAATTTGAAAAAACTTACAAAACAATAATAGTAAAAAAAATTAATAAGTCTCTTATAATTTTGAGAAACAGTGAAATTATTTTTCGAATACTATCTAGCGAGATTTAGTTCCCACTGAATTAACGTTCTTGATCGCATCCATGAAAGCTTTAGTTCTGAATGCGAATCCAGGGGAATTTTCTGCCGAATATCAAGGGTGAGTGTTCCAATAGCAAAAAAATCAGCCCTATAAAATAGGGTCTGTTCGTAGACTCAGTAAAACAAATTTTCCCTGAATATCGAAGCAGTGCTGTTGTAAAGAAGCTTGAAGAAAAAGAGCAAGACGGCAACTTCAGTCGAAATTGGATAACGTTGAAAATATATTTCTTGCGAGTCCTTGAGGTGGGTGGCGAGCGATTTGCTACGAGGGATCGCAGACGAGATCTCGGTCGGTACTGAGCCATTCGGAATGCGAGCAAGAAAGTGGCGAAGGAGACACCAGAAGCCACACGGGACGTGGAGAGGCCGTGCAGTCTGCGGATCGGAGAGGAGACAGGAAGGAGCCTGCGGCTTCGGCACTACGTGGATCGTCGAGATCCTGTATCTGCACAGTGTACTGTATAGAATAATCGCGAGTATATCGTCGGCGCGGGATGCTGCGAGATAAAATTAACTAGCGCAAATCCAGCGGCTGCTGCTCGTAACGATTCGGGCTGGGACAATTTCTTGTAAAATTACGAATCACTCAATAATATGACTCTTCTAAAAAAAGATTCCTGGTCGGAAACATTCTTATCGAAATCGGCCGTTGCTCTCCAATCATCGATAAACCATCGTGACACTATGAACTGTTAATAAAAACAAAATAAAGCAACAGAAAAACAGTCTCTCAAAGAGTCGACTGAATTAACAATACAATGAATAACCATAAGAGACTTGTACGCCTAACGAATACAAGATATCTCCGTGTACCGTACCGTAAGAGAAATATTCATTATCGATATTCTGCATCGATGTATCTCGCTTCGATCTTAACAGATCGGGGAGGGTTTGGCGCTGCCCGCCGTTTGCTCGGAGCGCTCGCTCACGAAATCCGGTTTAGCGAGGCTTGCAGTAAATGCGACTTGCGGAGTGTGAGTTGTACAGCTGTACAACAGCTCTATAAACTCCGGTCGCAGAGCTGGCACCGGGTAGCGGAGTTGTGGAGCAACCGGGCAGCATGAGCGAACTTTGATGCAACGAGATTCGCTTTTGCATCGGAACGAGAGAGACGGGCATACAGTCCGGGTTTGCGGAGGGCACGGGGCTTCGCGAGACTCTTTTCTCATCTCTCTTTCCTCTTTGTAACACGTTTCCGGTCGCTCAGCGCTCGCCGAGCGTCTGCACGTGACTACGAGGGATATCCTTCTGAGTTGGCTTCTTCACAGCTACCTGTCCCAATTTAATCTATCTCGAGATGAGAGGGGGGCCTCGGGGAGGGCAGTAGGAGACGGAGGATTCGTAGCCGCATCGATCGATGATTACTCGAGCAGGGTTCCTCTCGACCGCAAAAGCTTCTCTTTCTGCCGCTCATTGCCTTTCTTTTTTTCCCTTATCCCTCTGTCTATCCTCTCGCAACGGCGCGCGGAGTTTTACACGTGTAAATAACACACGAGAGTCCCGGACCGAATGCTAATAGCGAATCGGATGGAAGCTGCACGAGAAAACGGCGCGTATCTTTGCGCATATAATATACATATATAGTTTGGGGGTGAAAGGGGGAGATATACAAGCGGCTCCACCGGGAGCCGTACACCGTAATGCGCGATAATCGGCCAGAAAATTTCACACGTAAAATTATATAGCCTCGGTTTGTGCCTCGGTCGTTCAGCGTAGATATTCACCGCCACCGCATATCCATATCTCGGCGTCGGTCGAATGTATATAACTCGGCGGCATCCGCGGTAAGCATTAGTCTCTCTTGTTTGTACTTATTTTTCTCTCGTACACTCGGGCATTCGCGCGATCTCGTCCACCGGCGCGCATAACACCGCGGAGCAGAAGTGGAGCGATTTTATTGTTGATCAAATATCGTGTGATGCTTTATTTTCGTCTGGTGGATCGACGCTTGCTGGGGCATCGGCGTATTTACATGTAAATGCTTGCGGCGTAGCTCGGCAGGCGCTTTTTCGCATCCACAAGATTTCTTTCTTTCTTTTTCAAATTTTTTTTAACGATCGAACGCGAGAAATGTATATAATTTTCAAGGCTACTGGAATTCAATTGGATGCTTTAGGGAAACGCGCAATGGCCAGCGAGAAAATAAATCGACGTTTTCTCAGGAGTCGATTAATTCGAATTGCTTCCGGTCTGCGCTGAGAAAAGTTTTTTTTTACCACGTCTCAGTTGAGCTAATTATTTTACAATTTGATTTTCTAGTCCATCTGACTTGACCTGATCTAATTTGTTAATAATAACAATTGTTTTTGGTGACTCTCAGTTTTTTTGATCTAACGTAAGGATACGACGGGTAAGCATGGAAACGATCGCGATGAATAATCAATTTTTTCGATGCGACGTATCGACGTACGCGGAAGAACGTGCAGAATCGTTTCGTCGCTTCGGTATCATGAATGAACTCGAACACCGCCACCGGGCATTCGGATACTCGTACGTGCGCGCGGGTACGCGCAGAAGGCGAGGCATGCAAGAGAGATTAATATTAGCATACGTTCGCAAGACCCGCGGCGACATTACGCATCTCGCCCGCTCATTCGCGTTTCGCGTTCGTCTCAGCGAGTTCGCGTGTGTACCGCTATAACACGCCGGGTTGCCTTGCCCCCGGCGAGATCGCCCGGCCGAGCGCTTGCTCTCCTCCGACAGATTGCACAGATGCAAATTGCATAATCTTCGTTAACGGGTTTGCCACGATAGCTAACGCGAGGCGACGGTTTTTGCTCGAGTGGCGCGTATCACGGGCTCGGACCTCTCGCGACTGAACGCTTTCGGAATTGTTCTTTTTTGTTTTTTGCTCCACTGTTCTTTGAGCGTGTGCACGACGAACGAGAGCAATCGACGCAGTCAGGATACTCGCGATACTCTAATGATTAGAAAATCTTGTGCCACGTCTAATTAAGAGACTCGAGAGTTTTTTGTTCTCGATTTCGAAAGTTTCGAGAAAACAGAAAACTCGGCGAAATCCAGCACCCCGAAAAGGTTTTTTTAATTGCCGTATGGTAATTTCTCTTCATTTTAAATGCATTTTTTATGCACCCTCGGGGAGGCGAGTTCTGATGTTAAAATTCATTTTTTATGAAAAAAATGAAAATGATAGCTAATTGCACGTAAATAAATATTCTGTTTTTAACTCGGTGTTTCCAATCTTGAATCTGTAAATTTGATTCCTTCCACAGTTACTCGAATGTCAAAGTCTTCGCGGATAAACGACGAGCCAAAAGATAGAGTAATAGACGTCTGTGGTCTCGAGCTGTTAAGCTCCTTTCTCAATACCCTCGAACGCGAAAGATCACACAGGCATGAGCGCGGAGTGCAGAGATATCGCGAGCCCGATGAACCGTTGAGCGCGCCACCGCCGTCGCCGCGGCGCTAATAGCTTTGTTAATCCTATTTGTTTTTGCTCTGAACCGCCACCGGCCGAGCCAAGAGAGACTAATCGCCGCGACGACGACGACGTCGGCGTTGAATTTCAGGAATAAAGGAGCTGTGAGATCGATTCGCGGGAATGAACTGTCCGTTCGCGCGCGGGAAACAACCGATCGGCATGGTCTCTCGGTCGGGGCCCGATGGGGCCTCTCTCTCGTCTCTGTTATGCCGCGAACGCTCAATGAGCCGCGTCTATTATTCCGTGGCTCGACTGCCCCGCTCGCACCGGCAGAATCATCATCATCGGCTTTGTCTGTCTTTCTCACCGGCGTTTGCCATTTGCTATGCAGCCTCTTTCGCATCTGTACAGCGAAGATATGCCCACAGAGAAACTCTGATATGTATACACCGCGTTCTCGGGATGTTATGCTTCGTCCAGAGCCTCATCTTCCATAGTTCGCCGATTATCGTGGGAGAGTCGTAACAATAAGAATCTCGCAGCATCGCCGAGACTCCGGATACGTATTGCTCGACTATCGATTTTATACCGTTTTTAGCCTCGAGGGAACATAAATATTTCATAAAGATCCAAAAACGACTGTGGCGAGGCAACTCGTTGAAGCGAATTAACTGTAAACCGACGCGTCTGGCACAAATGATTTTCACTTCGTTATATAGTGATATTTAATTACCGACTCGTTTGCGGTGAGAGGAACTTTTTTTTTTCAACACGATGAGGAGAACATGACGCTGATGCTCGTTACGTATCGCGTGTCTTCCCCGAGAGCCTCGATACGTGCTGATAAATTCGTCTAAAGGATTTCCCGAGTCTTTCGCTCCTGTTCCTGTTTTTTTTTTTCCTGTTACTTCCGCTTCTTCCCGTGAAGTTTCGATCGAGTATCGAGGTCGCGGCACCCGTGAAGCATCTTACGAAGCTGGACGAAGATTCGACGGGTAACCATGTTCGATGCAATCGAGAGCCATGAGTCATTGACACGTTGCGTAAGATCGACGAGTAGAAAAATAGCGTTTTCCCCACGAAGCCGATCTTCCGATCGGAGGAAGTTGCCAATGAGGCGGCAGTTGGGCAAAGAAACGACGAGGATAGTGAAGAAGAAAAAAAACGCACCGTCGTGAGGAACAAAAAAAAAGAAGAAAGGTGCACAAGGCTTGGTGGGGGAGCGGATGGGCCGACGGGGAGGGGGAGAGAGTGAAAAAAAGAGTCTCGCGATCGGTCGGGGGCGTCAGTTAGAGACCGGTACACCTTTTGACGATAAAGAAATGAGGAAAGAAGGCAACGACTGCATACAGGTGAAAATCAGCATATTCGGAGCTATACGAATCGCAGCTATATCGAGGTATCATTGTTCGTTACATACATATCGAAAAGGCCCCACATTCGAACCAAACCCGACACCGGTCTCGAACACACGGCAAAAACACACATAATCATACACGAGTAACACAAGTCTGAAAACGAAAGAGTGTACGAGAGAGCGAGAGCGTCGAGACTGTGTGTTTGCCGCGGTGTTTCCTTAGCGGGAGCCGGCCAATGAGAGGCGAGTGGGCGCCGCGGGTAGGAGGAGACAGTTCCGCGCCGACAGGCGACGTAATCACCCGCGGCCGTGTCCGCTCCGAACCTCCGCCGGTTCAGCTCCGCGTGTCCTATGCCTTATACACTATCGTCGTAGTTTCCCCTTTTGGTTTCTCTCTCCTCGCTTCTTTCGCGATCTCTCCACCTCGTCTGACCCTCGTCGCGATCTTTCTCTCGCTCGCACCGAGCAAAATCGGTCGCACACTCTCGGGCCGGGAACGAGACGCCGTTTGCTTGGCGCGACGTTTTTCCCTCTCTCGGCCTTTAGCCACGATGGGGGATCACCCGTACGAACCGTGAGGGCCCAACCGATCAAGACGGCGGGAGGAACCACGCGCGGCTCCGCGATACCGTATCGCTCGCGTCTTCGTCGTTGGTAACCGACCCGCGGTCGCGAACTCCCGCGCCCTCGCAGTCCACCACCTCTTCGCTCTTAGACCTCTCCGCTTTGAGCTCACCAAACGGAGGGGGGCATTTCACAGCATGCGCAACTCCGGGGAACCACTCTGCCACGCGACAAACGAGCCTGTCGGCTGCTGCGCTACCATGCCCACCGGGCACGACGCACGTGCACGCGCGTGTCCCCTTCGATGTAACACTTCGGGCCTAAGCGCTCGATCTCCCGAGGGAGAGAGATCTCGAGAAATTGTTTGCCCCAATAGGGAATCTTGATAATTGAATCATGGAATGGGGCAATCATAATCTGATTACCTTTCGATGATGACTTTCAACACTGCAACATGTTCTCATGTTGTATCATGAAAATTAATTATATACTGAAATACATACGAGACGTAGAATTTTCACCATGCTCGGTCTAATTTTAGTAAGATTTTTTTAATAGAATTTATATATCGAAAATATATTTTCCATGTATCTGGTAAATATATAAGATCGATGAGATAAAAATTTGAGTTGCAATATATGAAATATATTTTTCTTATATAGTCTGTCGTACAATTTATAAATATATTTTCATAACACACGCGGGCGTTTAAAGGTCAGCTGCATTCCCAAAAATCGAAAGAAAAATTGTCTCATTTTTAGTGCAATGAAAGTAACGGGAGATGTATTATATATTTATCAAGATTTCGTACGGATAAAACAAAACGGAAATGATACACTGAATCAAATTTGATAAACGAATAGTAGAAAGAAAAAAAATTATCTTAGATCATCTATGAATGATACTAAAAACGTTATTGGTTTTGGATTATCATTCACAAGACTAATTACCGTTGCTCCGCGCAGCAGAGGATATTTTGTATCCGTAAAGATCGAAAGAAGCGAAGTCAATATACACCCGTTAATGACAACACGAAGAATGATTTTTTGTTTTAGAAGTCGTTTTTGGCGGTAAAGATTGCCGTCTGAAGACGATGAATCGTAAAGCCGCGCCTCACGCCGAAGATCTCCGAGATCGCAGAGGGGACGTGAGGAAGGTCGGAATCATCGGCGATCGGTCTTGCAAGTTCGATCCTTCGAATTGTTTTGCCCTCTTCTCTATGCTTTACACAATTTTGAGCCGCGTGGAGCGTTAAAAATTGACGAAAAGAAAGAAAGTACCGCGGTGGCGATGTCGGCGTCGATAGGCCGAGCTCAGCGCGCCACGGTCACTCCGTCTGTGTAATTTCGTATTAGTTTCTCATTACCGCCGAGACTACTGAGGTTCGAACGATGGAACTCGGGAGGGTGAGAGCGCCGGCCTCCCGAGACAAAACCCAATGGGCCGCGTAACCCGGCAAGCTCCGCGAGACCGCAAAGTTCATCACCAATACTCCCACGATTCTTCCCTCGTATATTTTCAATCTGACTTACGATGAAGGCGTTCGAAGATTAACTAGCGTAACACTTCGTCACCCGACGGAAAATTAGTGGCAAAGGTGTTCCGACGCGTATTAATACGCCTCAATGGATATGCCGGGCTTCTTGAACTAAGCCGCTCTGCGATTGACCTCTGATTAAAAAACTTTCGTCTAATTCTTTCGTCTCGTATAATTTGACAAAAAATTAATAACAATCGACTAATGTTTCAGGTAAATTCGTACTTTGTCTAAATTGAATACAATTTGATCACAGCTTGCGGCAAGGAGGAGTATCGAAGCAGGTGTAACGGTCTCCTATCGAATTGACGAGCGAATGATCGAACGGAAAAAGTTTTTCCAAACGCGCCTAGTGAGCCATCGCGCGGAGAGAGAAGACAAAAAGGGCGGAGAGAAGAGTCCCGCACCTGCCGCAGGTTCACTATGCAACTAAACTACTACATCCCCTTTTCTTTTCAGAATATCATTTTTTTCTCTGTGTTCTTCGACTCGGAAAATGATCGAGTCACATCTGCCCGAAGGAAATTAAATGGAACACGCGTTCGCGTAATCGGAAGAATCGCCTCTCGCGTGTCGGAGCTGTCCGCAATTTGATAAGGCCTTTAAGTAAATGAGTGAGACGTTTGCAAAGTGATGTATCGAATGTTCGATGAAGAGATTTATATGCGCAAACGAGACTGATGAAGCCGGTGTACACGACGCGAGAATATGCCGGGGCGTTGATCGTACAGAAATGTAGTAGAGGTCAGCTTTAGCTGATGATCCGTACAGGGAAAGAGTAGACGGATAATGATGAACGACGTATCGCAGAGGCGCTTTAACGGGTGCCGTCGCTTCGTGCGCCGTACGGAGAGTCTTCATTGAAAACGGTAATTACGTTGGCAAGCTTCCTCGGTGGACCCCCGAGGCCTACCGAGGGAGGCGTACATAGCGGAGGATGAGGAATCCTTTCGATGCCTTCTGGCGAAAGACTAGAGACCGATATACATGTACGCGAGGCAAGTTCACCGCTGAACCCGAGGATGCGCGAGCTCTCGATGCCGCAAAAGATCCTTACTCTGTAGCCCGAGGCGCCCTTTGCCACTGGACTATCCATCCGCGTCCACGCGACGCCTTCGCTCTGAATATAAAGACTCGCTCCGGGCTCGTAACATCTTCTTCTCGCCGCAAGGAACTAAAATGGATTCCCGTTTCGTTTCTTTTTTCATAGCGGGTGATCTTCACGGGCAGAACTCACGTACGAATAGCCTCGAAGATATCGAACTCCGGATGAACTCACGTTTCTTTATGTCCGAATGCTGAAGGCAATATACGAGAGTTACGAGAAGACTCTAAAGTTTGTTGGCGATGTTCGTCGAAACGAGAAAGAATCTCAAAAGCTTTTTCAAAAGAGTTTCCTGGTGGATTTTTTTTTCAATTACCGCTTCAAAACCTTTGATTGCCATAAAAGTTCCGCTGGCGTTGGATGTAAAAGAGACGACTTTTGTAGACTTCGGGCGATCGCAGGAATAATTGAAAATTTTTACTACGATCGATAGAGTTGTGCGGATTGGAAACGCAATCTGCAATACACGGTCGATGATTCCCTTCTCACGATGCGCCATCGTTTTATTATTCTGTTTTTCATATTTGGAGGCGAATTTCATAGAATTTTTTTTATGTGATGATTATAACATGAATAGAATGTAAAACGTATTCGCGTCTGAAAGAGACACAAAAATAGAGAAACAACAAATGACTATTCGAATATTATAATCAAAAGTTTCCCACGCGCAATGACGAATACATTTTCCGATTATACTATGCAAATAACTTGTTACTCTGCATATGCTTATTAATATTCCACGCCAATATATTTATTCATTTAATATTTCTCTCTTTTTTGCAACATTTCCGCATTGCGCTCTCTTCTAGTTGAAAGTTTAAAAAATGTTCTATGATTTTCTAATCTCCGAGATCCTTCAACCAGAAAGCGATGTGAGAGTGGTCTCTCAATTCAAGGAATGTATTTGCAGTCCGAAAACCTTTCCGATATTTTGATAAACAGTTCCACCAATCAAGATTTACTCCAATTCAAGAATTGAAAAAAAATGTCTTCAGCTTGCGCGCTTTTTCCCCGATTAGTATGAAAGTGCCTCGATCATTCCTATATTTTCTTAGTGCAGCTTATCGTCGATTGATTTACTTTTTTCGACACTTCGGAGCGCAAGTTGTTTCGGAGACAACTTGTTGCTCACCTATGTCTCGAGTGGCTAGTAAACGGGTTAACCATGACTTCGCGCGTTAGTCTATACAACGAGTGAAGGATAGAGGGGTTCTATGGGTGTCTCGCGCAGTTCGCTCGTTAAAGCGTCAGGTGCCCGGAACCGTTGACGCGCGGCCGTTACCGAAGTCGGGGGTCGGCACAGGCCAGGGTGAAGAGAACAGCCACAGGCTTGCGCGTTCGCTACTGCTTAGCGAGTTCCTCCTTGCGCGCCAGGCAATAATAATGTATGCCATTAATAAGAATACGAAAGTCGCGCGATGTGCGTGCGTGCTGTCTCGAAGGAAGGAATACCCCTCGGGCCCTCGCGAGTTCTCCTTGCCGGCCTTAAGGGCCATGTGCGAGGAGGACGCGCGCGCGATATCGCCCCCGAAGGGTGAAGAACTCCGTGTGTAACGTCTTGCGTACTGTACACACGTTTAACGGTTGGACGCCACGTTTTTGGGGGGGCCCCAAAACGCCCGAGCGATGCGAACACCAGCTGATTCTAACATGTGTTTCTCCCGCGCTATATTTTTCGTCGTCTTGGCCTCGACGCTTTTCTATACTCGTTCGAACGTCGAATCGTCTTTAACCGGGAGGGGAAGAAAAAAAAAAACGAATATGGGAGGGACCGGGTAGTTTCGTGCATTTTTGTTTTCTTAGATGAGGGGTAAGAAATAGATGACTACCCTCGAGTCGAGCCAGCCGCTACTCGAATGGTACGAGGGTGGCGGCTTTACGTATTCGTTGGGAAAGATAAGGGACGCGAGCGTATTTTTCGGTAATTATTTCGCCTCGAAACGCGGGAGGGGCGAGACGGTTAAAGCATCGAAACGAGAATTATAATTATGCACCCTTTGAGCTGGCTTCGTGCGACCAACGGACGCGATCGAGCGATGTCCACGGCGACCGATATTGCTAACGCTAACTTGCAAATTTTCGGCAACGATGATGCATACGCATAGATCGGGGGAGCGCGATAACAACGAAGATGTAGGACGGAGGATAGAGTTGACACGAATATCACGAGACTTCTCGATTCGAGAAGTTCAAACAGGTGGAATTAATAAGCGTCGGATATTATCGTCGATGAATATGACGATCGATCAGGTTTATCTTCTATCGAGCCAAAATGCACCTGCCCGCGTGATATGAACGATCGAAAATATCTTCATTAGACGACTAGAATTCTTTTGGAATAAAAAAAGTAATACTTTCACGTTGAGTAAAGTCTCGTTCAGTCTCTTCAATTGTGCAAACCACTTTTTTGTCTCACCGAATCTCCAGTAACTTTATCCTGTTAATATGGGAAAGATACTTGTAAGATTAGCAAAATAGTTTATACAATTAAAAACTAATGATTAAGAAAAAAATCCATGGCGCTGATGCTCCTAATAAAACCGGCTGTTCTTAAACCGATCCTTGGTCGAGCAGCTAATGAAATCATTTATTCTCCACAATTATAATTATTATCAGAAACTTTTTTTATGATCTCTTCTCTGATTATTCAACATCCAAGCGCTCGTAATTTATTATCTCGCTGATAGTAACGATAACGAAAAAAAATCTTCCTTTCCACAATTATAGAAACAGTTTGAAAAATTCGAACGTTCGCATTTATCACGATTCACCGGCTAGCCGCTGACGTCTCCTATTAAAGTATTAAAGAAACGACTCGATCCCAGAGGTTAATCTGTTATTCCGCTCACATGCAGGGTTGATGGAGCATAGTCGCATCGGGGCAGTAGTAACGCAGCAGATGGAGGTGGGGAAGGCGCGAGAAAACGAAGAGAAAACCCGACCGAGGAGAAGGAAGAGCGTTTACTGTACTAACGTGAACGGGGGCAGACCGCCCTGTGGAACACGTTGCACCTTACAGCACCGGCGCGCCGGTGTAACAGGTGCCCCAGCTGTCCCCGTGGCAAAGGCCATCGCACGGGCATAGGAAGAGGCAAGTGCAGCCCGGGTTGAACACCCAGTAGCAGACAGCACCACGTTTTTTTTCTTCTCTTTCTCCTCTCCGGCAGTATTGTAGTTGAAGCCAAGTAGACACATGGGCGCATTAGAACTCTGTTGCGGGCCTGCTGCCGCTGGAAGAGTTTTCACAGCCGAGAACGAGGCCCTTAACAACGAGCCCGAGCCGACGAGCGGGAAGGCGAAGCCAAGGGGTGCATAACTATTTTTCAAGAATAAAACCGGCGAGTGCGCGAAATGCCGCGTGCGCGCCAATCGCGCTCGCGTTTTTACTGCACGACCGTTGAACCGTCAGCAGCCGTTGTCGGAAGCAAAGTAGCCGCGCGTATAGTGAGCATAACCGACCACCTCGCCCTTGTTGTTTAATTTATTCGTACCTTTATGTATATCGTTAATGCGATAAAGAAGAAATACGAAAATAACCCTATGAGAACTGCTGTACGTTCCCGAAGCCACCCCATTGTTTTTTAGCTCATCAGCATAAAAATGAATTGTGGCACATTTATTATTAGAAATTCGATCAACCGATCGATCGGGAATTATTTAATTTTTCATAATGTATGCAAAGAATGAATACGAAAACGGGGGGGTCGATCGCGAATGTACACTTCGAGACTCTACATGGATACATAGTCGATACCGTGCGTGTGCGTTATTATTGTTCTGCGGGACATGGACGAAGGGGTCGAAACGTTTCACACGCTTCGGATACGCATACTTGACTACGAATAATATCGAAAAATTTTACCGCACTGTCGTGCCGGGTTTCCAGGCATGTGCGTCGAGCGCGTTGATTTATAATCAAGAAGAAACGGCGTTAACGCAAACGAGACAGAGAGACCGTGAAAAAAAAAATGTGTTTCACCCGAATTCCAATTTAGTTCCGGCCTACGAAGTCGATCGAGGGGAAGTTTTTCCCCGTGCCACGCGAAGCGAAGTTCCGCTGGTGCTCTGTATAACATTATTGGGAATAACTTTGGTACCGGGAATGCGAACCTGCTGTATAGGCACTGCATTGAAATTAAACGCTGGCCATTAGACATTAGTTCACTTCCCCGAGCTTCGGTTAGATACGTTTTTACGAAGTGCCAGAAGCTAGTCGAAGCTCGAGAAGCCAATTTCAAATATTTACTTATACAATAACTCGATCATTTATCAATCATTAAACCTAGAAAATTGATATGAGTCTACTAGACTCGACCTGTTAAAAGAAACCGGAGATTATTTTTTTTTTATTATTATTAATAAATAGATTTCTTAGTTCGTTCACTAAAGGAATCGACCCAATAAGAGTGGATCGGTGATCATAATGTCGGTAAAAAGAGCAAAGGCCCATCAAAGACTTCTCAAAGAATACGCAATTTTCATATCGATCATATCGATCGTAACCACAAAACATAAAATCTGTGAGAAGAATAAAATGAAACTCCAATGGAAAGAAAGAATACAGTCATCTATATAAGTTTTATATAAATGTATATACTGTTTACGTGTTAATTTATATTGTTTATTCCATTGGGTGAGAATTGCGAGAAAAACTATACTTGCTAACATTTGTTGATCCAATGATTTACAAGTAACTTCGAAAGTGATTCGTACACTGTAAATTCGAGTTGAATCGTTCTACTAGCGACTCGATCGAACGAAACGTCTCTACCTCGTTGCAAAGCTAATCTTCAATTTTCTCGCTCAGATTGCCGATCTCGCTAACTGTCCTGCGGGTCAAAGAGAAGGGGATGGAGGCCTCGAGACACCTGTCGTCGTTCCGCTGCTGGGGGTGTGAGACCGCAACGATTCGAAGGAACAAAATTAGATAGAAACAAATGAAAAATAAAGTGTAAAACGGTGGCACGATAGCCGAGGAACGAGAAGAGAGAAAAAAAAAACCGAATAGAAGGCGGGCCAGTGGAGACCACCGAGAGGTGGCATAAGGCCCGGCGACGACAGCGAAGCTCAATGGAAAGGGAAGATGAAATACGAGCGAAGAAGCGCGAGAGGGGATGGTGCGCTAGCGATGTATTATTTTTATTTTTTTCATCGTTCTTCACCCGAGAGTCTATTCGACTTGGCCAGAGTCAACTAATTGAACTCCCTCTTTGCGACGAATAAAACGTTTGTCTTTCTCTTACTCGCGTCTCGGATCCGTCGACGTCGAAGAGAGTGGGAAACGAATTCTAGGGGAAAGGCGAGTTACAACTCCGCCAGACAGAGTCGCGTCGATTCTACGTGTGCAACACCCAACACCGATACTCCGTCGAGCCGTAGCTCCGAAGTAAGCAAGGGAGAGACAGTCCGAACTAACACACTCGAGCCAGCATAAACAGCGCGAAGTTTCGCGAGGTAGTGAGAAAAATAAAATATATATAAAAAAAAAGGTGATAGAAGTATCGCGTCGAAGCTAGAGCAAGTGCGATCGCGACTATAAGTATTAGAGGGGGTAAAAATGGGCATTGCGGGAGCGAGAGCGCGGCAAAGCCTCGTGCCCCGTCGGACGCGCACACACCGCTAGAAAGAAGAAGAGAAGGAGGTGGAGGTGGAGAGTGGTAGCGTATTCGAGAGATACCCGCGAGAGCGCCCGAGAGAGCGAGAGAGAGAGGAGGAAGGAGGAAGGAGGAGGGTTAGGTAAAGCAAGCGGAGGTGAAGCGCGACCGGCCCTCTCCGAGCGAGGGGCCCGAGCTAGTCCAGTCCGGGACAGCACGCCTCCTGCTTGCACGCTCCACGAGGTACGCACGCAGGCCTAGATTCGCCGCTAAGAGACTGCCGTGTGCGCCTGGGCTCTCGCTGCGGATCCTTACTTTGCTCTCTTGTGTCACATTTACTTCCAACGAGCAAATATCGTCGTGCTTCATTTTTTTTTTCCACGAGGACTTTTTTTTTCACCAGGACCCGAACTGGCCGAATCAATAATTTTCGTTGTTGTTGTTGTTTTAGTCATTTTCCTATTCGTCGGAAATATCTTATCACGATTGCTGTTTATGTGCGCGAGGTGCCGGCACCGATAATCAGCATTTACGGCCCGCATTAACCTACTATTTCGAGTCGCAGCTCTTCTCTTTCACCGATCTCGATATTCGCGATTTTGTGCATTGGCGTATGTGTCGTTCGTTTTCTTTGGTTTGTTTACGTACCGTTTGGCGGGACTCTCATTCCACGTTTGACTCAAGTGCATCGATCGAGGGTTTCTGTTAAACACGCCGGCTCCCCCGTGAGTTGTCGTTCCGCAAGCCAGACACTTATTCGTCCACCACCATCGTCGTTCTAACCTCCACCACCTCCCACCGAAACGTCTCTCATTCGAAGGCGCATTGCGTCCGTTGGTATCCACCGTTCTCGTGTTGTGTACGAAACTCTCCGCTCTGGGACTGTACCCACCCACCACCTACCGTCGAATATCAAACTAACCGACGGTGCCGCCACTTCCACTTCTAGGATCACGGGAGATCCAACCACTCGTGTCCCCGGCGATTCAGCAATACGCTACGCGAACTGTGACCGGTTGTGTTCTTACGCGCGCGCCCGTGAGCGACCGAGCGAACTCTCTCGCACGCGACCGCGCGAGAAGCCGATACATCAACTGTTGAATTCCGCGGTGCGCATCGAACGGCGAAGAAACGACACCCACAAGTGTCACCTCGCGCTCATCCGTCCGCGTGTTTGTTTTCCCACACAGAGGAAGCTTTGTTTTTGTTTTTTTTTCGCGCGAACGTTCGGGTGGTACGACAAAGGACACGTTGACGCGTCGAGTTCGCGCACGGCAAGAAAACACGACGATTTCTCACTGATATCGGATTTATTCTTCGAGTGAATTTTTTTTTTCTGTGGAACTCCGTGCGT
Organism: Ischnus inquisitorius; assembly: GCA_963924025.1. NCBI lineage: Eukaryota > Metazoa > Arthropoda > Insecta > Hymenoptera > Ichneumonidae > Ischnus > Ischnus inquisitorius. The sequence goes on from OZ001246.1 coordinate 9,607,203, forward strand.
CGCAACGATCGTCGGGAAGAATCAACGAATTTTCGTCGAGTGCCGCCGACGGCGAATGACATTCCGAGTTTTTTTTTCGCGCGCGAATCGAGATTGTTTTTTTTTTGTTTCACGAGACGAGTGTGTTGATGAATAGTACGAAAGTTCACGTGCGGTAGGTTGATCGATGATAATAACGATCGTTGTGACAGCGTATTGAGTGCAATCGACGAAACGCACGAGGAGACGCGGGAGAATCGATCGAAAAACGAAGTAAATACGTAAATAAAGTGTTCGGGGTGTTGAAGTGACTGCGTTCGAGGAGACATCGACGCGAGGCAAGACAAGACCGGAGGAATACGCGCTGCTCGCTGCACCCGTTGCTGCTGTGCTTTCGCAGTCGACGTTTAGGTGAGTTCTCGACCCCGCTATTATCGATAGTGAATTATGCGCGACATTTATGGTATCGCATTATGCAAAGTGCGCGACATGGATTTTATTTTTATTTTCAATTAACTCGCACGCGATTACAAGTTTGTTGCGAAATATTTCGATAATGCCATTACCGATGGATATTTGAAAAAAAAAAAAAAAAAAACCGCTAAAAGTGTCGAATCGTCATGGGACTATTTTTATCTCGCATAATCTCCGCGTTGCGGGAATCGTTGCCGATTCAATATTTGAACCAGTAATTTATTTTTCGTAAATTTTTCTATAAATCAGTAAGCTAAAATTATCGCCTTCGAGCGATATATCGCGTGCTCGAATATAACTGGTTTTCTCAGCGGAATTTATCCCTCCGATTACTCGTATCGATATCCGGTGCTCGTCTCTCACGATTCTCGCGTAAGCCGCTTAACTTTTGGCGGGAAAGCTCGTCCGTGTTCTTTCGTCCGTAATCTCAAATCCGGGCCATTATGCGTGCGACGAATCGCCGCACAGGTGCCGACGCTGCTTCCTCGTTCCCGTATCTCCAATTTTCTCATATTTTTCTCCTTCGAGGGGCGATAATCGTGAACGGTTAGAATCGTTCTGTCAACGAGGGTCGTCGCGCGAGGCCGCCCGTCGGAATATACCGCACAGCGCGTGTTTTATTCCTACCTGCATCTCGTGGCTCGACGTACACAGCGGAATCGTATGAGGATCGAAAGAACGAGATCCCGGATAGGGCGATCGCGACGGCACGCGGCACCTGTGCTTCTATTCTCCCCTTTTATTCGTTCCTTTTTCTCTCGTCCCGTCGAGTCGCTACTTTCCACATGGTTATTCCCCCGGTCGTTTCTCTCGAGAATTTCGGGTTATCGCGGGCGGCGAGGGGGTTCAATAGCCTCACGAAAAGTTCGTTTCTAATCGTTCTATCGTTAACCAGCCGGACTTAGGACATCTGTCCGTAAGGGCGCGCGCGCGCCACCCTTGTTCTCTAAAGTTTCTCGCCCTCGATTCCTTCCTTGTGGAAGGAAGTCACTCGCTTTGACTGCCCCCTCGGCCACCCCAAACGTTCCGTGCATTTCTCAAGCAGGTATACTGCATATATGTGGATACGTATGCGTACATCTTGAGTGGTATAGAGCCGAGACACAGCAGGATAGGGAATCGCCCCCGAGACAACTGCAACGTCTTTCCGAGGCAGTTGTTAACGTCAGGTGGCCCCTCGTCATTAGAGGGCGAATATGCGTATACCTCGAGCCTCCGCATAATACATTATAATGTCCTTTCGGTATCTCGGCCGAAAGACAAAACGGTCGTTGGCCTATTCTCGTATCGCGGGATAGTTCGGACAAACTTTTCGACAGAGGCCTCGCGCGCGACGTCCATATACTTATCTTGAGACACGAGTTTCGGGAGAACTCGTGAAAAAAATAAAAGAAAAAAATCGTCAGTGTCGTTAACCCGAGGAAACGTCTGGTTTGATCGGAGGGATTGAACTCGGCCCGGAAGTCTCGAGCGTGTACACTGAAAAATACAGTGTCGAAGGAAATGATTTTTTAATTTCTCCGCAGTAAAACATGCAACGATGCGAGCGTAGAAGCATTTGTCTGTCGCGGCTCCGACAGCGCACAATTATAATGCGTTTAATTCTGTTTAAAATGTTGTTTCATTGTTATCATCATTTATTAACGTTCCGCGGTACTCGTGAATCTTCTATTGTTCCCATGTCTCGCGGTATGCATTACCCGAAGCTTTTCAATTACGTCTAACGTGTACGTTAATCTCGTGAAAGTAGTTTCGAGACTCGATTATTATTAAGCAAGTGGGCCACTCGTCGATTATTGTAAATCGCGGGGGAGAGATCGATCGGTCACGACTCGGCCTTCGGGACGTTCGCGCTCGCGAATACACATACGCGGGCAGCAAACACACGCGCGAACACAGGCCAAGGGACACACGAATAGGATTTCTTTCATGGATACAGAAACGCGGGTCTATGTACGTCGTGCGGTTGAGGTATGAATATTCGAAATTGCTAATAAATAATGTCTGTCGGCATCGTGCACGGCATGCCATAACTCTAACTCTTCCTTTTTCTCTTCCTCTATCCGCTTCACTCTTGTCGAGCTTAGCTCCACTTTGACTCTTTTCGAACGGCCTGCCCGCTCTCTCTCTCTCTCTCGCGCGTGATGTAATATGCCAAACGTTGAATAAAAAAAATCGAAAAAAAAAAAAAAAGAAACTAAATCTGCGAAAGTCAACGTAGATCTTGCCGTCGGTGTCTCTATAGTTGGAGTTGGATTGGTCGCTCGAACGGGGGAGAAGAAACGTTATCTCGGTTGAGGATCAGCGTAATTCCGAGCTCTGTCATTGCCGTCGGTGAGCGCGAGCGCGCCGAGGTAAATGCGAGCATATCGGTGAATATCGAAGCGCGTCGAGGAAGGTAAGAGGCGTCGTGTCAAGGATGTGCGTGGGCCTCCTCCGCCGCTCATCCAATTTCACGTCTCCGTCGCTCCTCATACGTCCCGATCTATATATTTGTGCGTTTCGTTTATTAGCGATGAGAGCGTCTCTCCTTGATCGATGCTTAATTACCGAGTGCCACCGTTGGCTTTCGCGCCCGTCAAGACGAGAGCGCAGTTATATTACATATACAGTTAGATATTACGCGCTCGAGCAGCGTCGATCTCGATGATAGTGGGCAGCAGAAAACGCGTTCGCGCCGAACGTCAAACCTCTCGCCGTTTATGGAAAGCAAAATAAAATTAATCACGAAACAGACGCATTTATTACGGAATCATTCTGGTTTTATTTTATATTCGTAATAATTTATATGGATAACAGTTATTTGTTACAAATAACTAATAACTTTGACATTTTTTTCTCGATTCAATTTTTCTCAAATTACTCGCATTTTTTGTGTTAATCGATAGATTATTCGATATTTCAAATATTCCGATACTCTCCACCCTACGAATTTTCGTTTACAAAGACAACGGCGAAAAATGCAACAAGACTCGATCCTCGGTCGATATCGCAATTACTTTGCGGAGGAAAAAAGTCCTGAAAATTAATTCCTAGCTTCGGGTATTACGAGGAGCGGTTCGCGTGCACGCACAGAGTTAAAGCATGGGGCCCCGAAGACTCTTCGCTGCAGTGCCGGTTCAGCATTCTATATCTATCGCGTCGTGGCTATGTGTATACGGAGGCCCAGGTCCTTTTCTTGTTTCGTTTATTATACGCGAACAACTTATCCGATGGTTAATTGCGGTGTGGCACCGCGCCGCGCTCGGTTTATACAGTTAACTCGAGGCATCGGGCGACTCCCGGGGTTTATACGTTGCATGCATCCGATGCCCCGGTGGCTCTAAGCTCGCTATTGCCAGCATCGTCGGAGCAGGAGCGAGACCGCGAGCCCGTCTCCGCGCACGTATTGGCTTCGGGTGTTGGTCGGGTCCGCGCCCTGGCACACGCTGATAACTCGGCGCTCTTCACGTATACACGCTCGCCGCGTGTACAAGTAGCTCGCATCTATTTATAGTTCTCAACGGCATTGCTCGCGAATGTTGCGCTCTCGTACACACACGCTTCGGCAACAGCACGAATATAGAGAGAGAGAGGGCTCCGAACCGCGTGATATCTATTCGCATTAGAAAAGAGTTTCGTTGAAATATCCTGACCGAGTCGGTCCTTGGGGGGAGGGCAAAGACACAACGACGGATACAAACTCGAGCGTGGTTCAGCTATATCGTTGATACTTATTTATCATCAACGAGAGAGGCTGACCAGAGCGAGTAGAGTTTGCTCTCTACGTTTCACGCGAGAGAGCAGAGCTACGAGACCCTCGGCTCCGTCGTGCCACACCTGGCCCCGATTGCATCCTATGCACTTTTGCCTATCTATATCTCCATTCCACTTACGAACTTTGCCGTGTGTATAAGCCGACGAATGTATAAGCACGACGTACTCGTGCCCGTGTCGATACTCGCGACTGTATCGAGCCTGTTTCTATCCTCGTACTTTGCCTCTCCGAACTGTATGTATACTGTCCGATGAAACTCGCGGTGAAGTACCGAAGAAATTGCGTGCAACGACTCTGTACTTCGTTGCTTCGGGACACTCGCCGTTCCTCCATCGCTCGCGTTACGCGCCGCGAGCCTCGGCGATCTCGCCACACACGTATTCCGAGACCCCCGCGTCGTACCTCCTCCTTCGATAGATTTATCGCGAAGTACGATACGATTTTATCGTTCGAGCGCACGATCTGTAGTCGCGAAAACTTCGTTACACAGGGACACGAAGTTTTCGTCGATAGAAGAGGGTATATATCACAGGTGGAAGCTTGTACGGTAGTTTAAAAAAAGAATTGCATTTAAAATACAACGATGTCTCGTTTATTACTTTGTCGCCGCTGTGGTCGTTCTCGAACCCTCGGCAGAAGCGCAGTCGAGGAAGGGGACGACTTTTGCGGATGCGGATGAGAGAATCGTTACTCTCGTCTGTTGGAACAAGTAACGAGTTTCGCGGGATGGGAGCTCGCTCGTAGCGGCAGTAATAATCGTTTATTTAGCATCGAGAGTGGCCGCAGAAACGGCTAATGTTCGATTAATCGATTGAGGAGCGTGTATCGCTGCATTCCCAACTAAAAGTGAGATTTAGAGAGAATTCTGAAGACGGAAGGATACAAATCTGAACAACATTAATCTTATGGCAAGTGTTGAGAATGTTAATTTCGCATAATATTGGGGCTAAAAAGTTGTTAACGAACTAGTTTTGAAAACAGATGTTTCACATGCATTGACGACGAGGATTGGCTTTGTCCCCGAGTTTTTCTGGCTCCGAAGAAAATCGTTCGACTAGTCCGAATGCCGCGAAGCGCTTCTCGGGACGGTTAGTTCGTTCCTTGCGGCGGTTCATAAACGTTTATTCGTCATTGAGAAGAATAATAAAACGGCGAATGGTCGATTCATCGATAGCAACAATTAAAAATGATTATTCGCCCATTAAACGAGAAGTAAATGTGTCCCATCAAACTTTTCCGTTTGCGAGCGAATCGCTCGGTAAACGTCGACACGACTCTTCTGATAAACGTTCTCTTCAACGATTCCGTATTATATGGATAAACGCTGTACAACAATTAATGCACTCCGAGTGACTCGCGATCCTCCGTTATCCTCTGATAAATTGCGGAACCGCGGGTTATTGGTCATGTGGAACCTGGGAATCGTTTCGCGGGTAAATCCGCGCCCGGGACTCGTTCGAGACTTTATCAGAAGCCGTCCGGAAGAGATATATCTATATAGGAACAAAAAGAAAATGAGAAGGCACGATACTGTTGATGTTGTGGCTCTCGAAGCTTATCCCTCCGTCGTTGCTCGGATTATATCTACGGGCTTATATCGTCGAGAGTTTCTCCCCGCGCGCGGCTCGCCGCAGCCTATGAGATCGCTCTCGCGCGACAAACTTCGGTTATCTCGACGAACGCACACAACGCGCGTATCGATCCTCCGCACCTGTTCCGTGTCGATCCTTCGCGATATCAATGGCAGTTATTTTCTTATTATTTTTTTTCTCTCCTTTAATCCTTTTTCTGCATTCTTTTTCTCTTTTATCTTCGCATCCGAATCGTTTCAAACCTGTTTTTCTCGGCGATAAACTGCATCACTGTGATACAAGTGACCGCGGACGGGGACTTGTATATTACAAGGTACTCTCTCTCGATCGTTCGTACGAGAGGCTCTCGTCGGCTCGGATCGGCGTGTAAGTCATCCGTATCAATCAGGGAACCCGAGCAAAGTGTCCTCGCAATTTTATAACCATTCGTGGCCGGTACAACACGCGAGGACGAGCAGTAGGAAACAGGGCATTTGAGCCCGGCGAGCGATGTACAGTTCGATCACCAACTTGTAATCGAGCTCGTTAATTCCGATCAATGCGGGCCCAAAGACTAAAGAGCTTCATTACAGCCTAATGATCAAATGCTCCTATATAATCGCGAATAACAAGAGCACAGACAAGCGTTAAAAGAAGAGCCGCGAAGAACTAGGAATTCATGTGACTCACTCGTCTCCGTGACGAATGCACCGAGCTACGCTTGTTGCAAAACTGCCGAGACAAGCCCTTCCCGATTCGCCGGAAATTTCCGTGGGAAAGCTATTTCAACGACTTAGCTTCGAAGTGTGTGTAACGCAAGTGTGTTAGTCCGAGAGACACACAGAAAGAGAGGGAGAGAGAGAAAGAGAGAGCGGTATGGGGCGGTTAGGCATTTGCCTGGCAGGCCGCGGGATTTGTGTGCGTGACGAGTGCCCTGAGATACCTCAGAGCATAACAGCCGCACAACGAGGCTTCTCCGCATGTTGGTCGCCGGTGCTCTGTCGCGTCGCTCGGTATCAGGTGCGCGAACCTCGCGAAGGACCTCGGTTACCGCGTAGCTCCGCACTACACAGTCCAGCACTTAGCAGCTTTGTCACTCCTCTCTTACCCGCCTATTATAATATACCTTCGCCCGGCTCCGACCTATCCTCTCTCTATGCATATCCAACACGCTCGCGTCTATTGCCACTGTTACTTATCTATACCTTATTTCTTTGGCCTCCACTTCGCGGCTACCGATGTGCCTTAACATCGACATTGTATTAGTTACAGAGATAATTGGACGCGAGTTTATAATTACAGCAAAGCGTACATTCATGCGATTGGGATAGGGATATAAACGTATGCGCGGTAAACAAGAGTTCGCATACGAAGAGGGAGAGCTATACTGTTAATTTCAACTGATCGAGACCCGATAGTATACGGGAATCCGCGAATCGCATGAATTAAATTAAATTTAATTAATTGGATATACCACGAGCTCTTACGGTATTAATCAAGAATTCAACGAATCGTGGATTTATTTTTTATGCATCGCGATACATGTGAGTGAAAAAAAAATATTGGTGAATATTGAAAAAACTTTCGAGTCGAATAAGAGTGTTATAAAGAAATTGTATGAACGAAAAATGGTGAAATGACGATTATTCGCATATTATAGCCGGATGATCTTTTTTGTCGTCGAGTATCGAAATTTCTTCCTTTGCGTTAATACCTTTTTTATTACACTTTGTCTTCAGGCGGTAGTTTTTTAAATTTTAGTAAAACTTTTTTCGTTTCGTACTTTTTCGAACATTATCGAGAACACAGCTGGGAACTGAAAATACAATGCGTTGTAATTAATAGTATTAAATTTATTAGAAAACAGAAAACAGGAAGTAACAAGTGTCGATCCGTTCCATTGACGATAATTTTCCGTTGGCGCTCGTGTATCACAATTAACCCTTCTACCCTCTTACAACAGGTGTGAGTTCACGCGACTTTATTGCTATGCAGAGGCTCGACTCCGTATGGAGTTGCCGTGTGAATGACCGGAAATTTAACCCCGTACTTGCCTTCTCGCTGTGTTCACTTTCGATACAAGGTGGTTCGTGCACGCAGGGGTGTACTATGTTACACGTGTATTAGCCTCGATGCCTAGCCGTACGAATTATGCCGCAGTGGGTTACGCCACGGCAATGGGTACAGGTTGTAAGGGTGGGGGTACGCGTTATAAGCGGGTGGAGCGCAACAAGTGTACCGGCTATTTGGTATCAGGTGCGCTAATCCTGCTTTGGTGCGGGTCGCTCACGTGTTCGTTCGTTTCTCGCGCTCGTCACGGGACTTTAAATCGATTTATCGCAGCTGGATGATTTTAGGCTCGTTCCTCCTTTTCTTTCTTTAAATATCAGGCGAAACGCGTAACTGCTATCGAACAACAACACATTCTTGTGCATAAAAAAATATTTTTATCCGCAGGAATTCAGTTTTTCGGGTGTACAATTTACACGGTATGAATTAGCTCGTAATAATACATTTTACCGCGGCTATGAATTTTCCTCGGCGTTCTGTTTTAACGAGGCGTTTACCGAGAGATTTTAGCGCTTGGCACGCACCATTGCGCCATCGGGCTATGTACACAAGAATCTCCCCTCCTGTGAGTCCTCCCGCCGTCGTTGCGCGCGGTCTGCGGTATCCTCTAACTACAGCCGCGGCGGCTTGTGTTTAACAATCATTATTTGCGAGTCCCGGGGGTCCTATCGGAGATCGGATCTGATGAGATCGAATCGGCTCGCGCGCGGGGCCCTCTCTTGGTCCGGTAACGCGCGCCATAGCATTGTATTCTCTCGCGAGGCCTTAAAATCTCATCCTCTTTCGTCGTTTCAGCCGGCAACGATTCCCTAACGTTGCTCGGAACATAAAGCATCCGGTTGTGCGAGAGAAACTCCGTTCCTCAATTTCTTTATGGTTACTTCGCTCTCGATGGATTTACTTGCCACCTCCTCTTCGACGAAGGGGGTTTCGACTTTTTTTTCACCAGTCATTCGAACACCCTTGATCTTTTTGCCTCCCACGGCGAGGAATCGTCGTATCTTTCATCGAGGAGGTCCGATTCAATGGCCGTGATTCTGATTCGTATTAAATTAGAATTAATTAAGTCTTGCCTGCTCGCCAGCCGAAAAAACGAAGACTTGCGCTTTATAGAGGTTCCGTGATTTTTTCCTGCTACTTGTTAATCCATTTTTATTAGTAATTTCACAACTATTGAAACAGTTTGGGAATGATTATGAGTGTAATAAAGAAATTGTATTCAAAAGAAAAATTATTATGCACGAATGAAATTTCCAGACATAAGAATCGAATAATGGTTTATTTTTCCACACGTATTTATCAATAATTTTTTTTCATTAAACAACTTTTTTTAAATAAAAAATAATTCAGGAATCTATTATTTTACGATTGAACATTATAAAGAAGTGGCAAATCATTTGAGAATCGAATCGATGCGACAATGTTATACCCTGCGCAATTGCACTCCTGCGGCAAAGAGCGCACTCCCGGCACGACGCGTACAAGGGTTGTATATTCTCGGGTAGAGGCGTTATAAACGTCGAGAGAGTAAAGACGCTCGCGCGCCGTGGCTTCACTTTATGCGGCGATTCTGTTCTCCTAGTTGGTCGCTTTGCTTCTTCTGCTCCCGCTTTCTGCTCGTTGCTCTTCCGAATCTCTCCGTTCCAACTCGGCTCTTTACTCACACTATCGTTGTCCCTCTTTCGGCCTCATTCCGTTCCTTGCCTTACATTTGTTTCGTTCCTCTTCATTTTTTTCTTCGATTTCAGCGATTTCGAGACTGGGGGCGATAAAGCAAAGTCGCGCGTTGTCTTTGAATCGTTTCGTGGCGTATAAACTCGCGTACGCACCTTCCGTTAACCGCTCGCCGTCCGCGAGGGTTTTATACGAGATAAAAGTAAACTCGAAGGGTCCGCGCAGGCGGCTCTCTCAACCCCCTCGGACATCCCTTCGACGATTCATTGCCCGGAATTCAGATAACCATTGGATCCCATGGCTTTTATGCGCGTTCACCTACGCGCGTTTATTGCCGCGTTACTTATAACGACGCGTACACAGCGTAACTACACGATATCGCGATGCATAATAACTAACACTCGTTGCATTTCGTCGCGAGAGCGTTAAAAAGCCAACGCCGTATCCGCGCGACGTACGACAACGCGTGCCCGGGTCGTTAAGCTTCTTTGAAGAATAACCGAGAAACGAGCGATGACACAAAGTCTTAGCCACGATGCGAGCCAGATTCACGAACAAACGCCATCCGAGCTGCGAGCGTAAATTCGTATCTTCCCAAGTCGCAACTCATTCGGAAACTTCATAAATATTTCTAACTACGTGACTCTTTGTTCGGTTGTTTTTTGTTATGATTTACCTCGTTGTAACACGGATGACGAGTCGTTGACTTCTCGTGCGTCATTTCCTTTTTTTGTTTTTTCGTCCCCCCGGGATTCCATCCCGGAGGAAAACGAAGCCGGAAATTCGTCAGACTGACCGATGTACGGGAACGCTTTTGTTTAGGAGCGCCGACGGAAATCCTTCGTTGGAGCTTCGACGGATTAATTCGTTCTCCAGAGCGCACTGAAAAACGACCTTCCGTCGCTATCGTTCTCGGACATCCGGTTTCCGAGGTTTAGATTCATATATACATATATGTAGAATCCTCAAAATTCTTTCTGGCTCTTGGGTGCTTTCGTGAACGGCTTGAAATCAAACATAGTCGAGGGTCCTGGTCCTTCGCTTCGGTATACGCAAGGCACAACGTTGGTAGGCATGACGCGCGTTTATCCAAACGTAGAATCAACCTAATTTTCCTTCAATTACACTTGGTCGCCTGCAGACAGCAGCAGGAAGTCGGTTGAATGAAAAAAAATACGAAAAAAAAAAGATCGAGAAAGAGGAAGGTAGACGGTCGGCCAGGGAACGGAGGAATGGAAAGAAAAAATAGAAGGGAATTTGACGTCCGTTGGTAGCACATCCGGTGTTTCGGGAGGGGAGCGGACTGGTGACGCAATTTTCAGAGTTAACCGCTTAAGACAATCGACAGATACGGATTAACAGAAAAAAAGTGTGAAATAGAGAAATCAGTTCAAACGCACAAAAAAATGGAGTGAAAGAAAGAAGATATTCCCATGAGAACGAAGTTTTCGAAACTGGAAAAAAGTGTATCGCAAAATGTATCCAATACACTTTTCTCAAAAAATCGTACATTTCAAATGTATTTCGTGATACCTTTTTACCAATATACGAATTTAGATGATCAAAATTCTAATTATTTTGAAGTAACAATTTTCAAGGTCGTACCTTCGTAAATATTGTTTATTTCTGCGACAGCAAAGGAGACGATTTCGATTTAAAAAATACTGCAGAGAGAATTGATTCGAATCTGGCTTTTATTGGTATCGATATTTTTCGGTTGTTCTCAAAAGTCGAGAATTCTTGATCGCAAATATTTTCGCGTAGGACAATGGGCAGGCGGCTACGAAACTCTGCGGGTCTCTCTCGCGGTTCTCTCGGTCGGTCCCCGATAAAAACCTTGTCGACTTCCTGTGCCACCCGCCTTACCTCAAGGTCGCGTAGTTACGTGGCCAGTACCACAGTAGCCTGGTAGCAGTTGCGAGTCTACTGCGGAGTAGTTCAACGCGGGTTTTATATGCCTCTACCTGTATATACACACGTACCATAGTTGGATGTACATTAGTCGTAAAACTTTGAACTAACTCCGATATACGTATTCGTAAGCTGGCCGTGCGACTCGTATATCTCGTTGCTAATCGGCGGGGGGTTCAACAACGTGAGCCAAGGTTATCGTGGCCCGACAAGAAAAAGCTCGGCATGCGATGATAAAACTTATTATAGAAACACCGGTTCATCCCAATCTTATCATCGTGAACGGGCGTCACACGCGCGCACACTTGAATAATTAATTATCAACATTCTCGCGCCCAGGTATATTGTTTACTCTTTCTGAGTAACGAGGTTTTCACCGAGCCAGAAAAATCGAAAACAAGACTAAGACGAATTTCGGTGCGATGCGCCCGAAAGTCGAAGGATTTTTTTTTCCGAGTTTCTGGCGTCAGCACCGGAAACCGAGGCTACGTGCGTGTCCACGAGATTTAATGACAGTGTTGAAACTCTCAGGGCAATTCCGAAAAAGAGCCGAGCGAGTCCCGAGAGAACTGGTAACCACCGTGAGGCTCTTGCCAGATCCGAGAGGATCCCAGAAGAGTCGCGCGTAACACGGCATTCGAGGCTTTTTTTTGTCACAAACTTCATTTCTCTGGCGGTAGCTTTGCCGTGTCGTGGATCCGATGATCCTCCAAACGCTGGGGCAACTCTCCTAGTCGTCGGGAAACAGTTGTAAAGTATACACGAGAGAGACAATGAGACGTTTATTTCATGGTCCGGGGCCAAGGTCCTCCAAGACCACCGTGTCAAAACATACGAAAAAATATATGAAAATACAGGAAAGGAAGGAACAGAAAAAAACTCGATAACTAACGAGGCTATGAAATTAAAAAAGGAAAATCCGGCAAGCAAAGAAAAGAAACACATTCGAAACTGAACAGGCCAATGCAAATCACGCAAAGCAAAACTAGGCAGCAACCGACGTAAATTCAGTATCGTTTGAATATTTTATTACGCTAATCGAGTAAAGCATCAATAAGCAAAGTACCGTCAGCGAAGGGGAGAGAAAAGCGCGTAAGATCGTTGATAGGATCAAATGATTATTCCTCGATCTATCGGCTATGCCTGTAGTCAAGTCCCCATGTAGTAACTCACAAAATCATTCGATCGATTCCTCGTCCATCGGCCATAGTCAATTTGTTGCCGATATCGAGGTGCTCTTGCACGAGCCAGATACCTATATACGTGAGAGAACAATCGGAAACGTGCGTGCCTGATGAACGACGCTCGCGAACAGAGCCGGAGCAGCGTGAAAAAGTTTAGACCGGTAGTTTTCCTGAAATAGGGAATTTTAACCGAATGACCCAGACGTGGAAGCCGAATATCCGATAAATTCGTTGTTTTGGTGACGAAAAAGTGCTTTAAAAAAATGAATAGAAATAGCAGACTCGTGATTGGACGAGAGCCCGCCTCCCGGCATTCTGTTCCAACGTTTTATGAATGAGACGTCTCCGGAGTCACGATTCGTCGCGGCTTCATTCGAAATCGTCGGGCGCCGCGCGTGATTTACCGCTCGATCGGCATCGATGATCAAATATTACTGTTCCAATACAAATACATACACGTCTGTGTGCTCGAGTCACGTTCTCTTTGCTTCTTGTCCGTCTTCACTTCCGTAAATCATATTCGTGGAAACATACAGTTCGAATCGTAGAAGTAAATCGTTATTCGAATTTTAACGAATCAATGAAAAGACAATAAGATCCGGTAACAATAGAAACAAGTAGATTGGTAGCGCCGTTCGGTTGAGATTGTTTCAAATCGAAATATCGGAGCGGGAAATATGCCGCGAGATAGGTAGAAAACCGAACGAAAGGAAGAAGCGAGTGAGCGCGAGGCTTTTCTGATTAAGTCGGAGAGGAATGAAGAATCGACAAAAAGTGCGGCACTCGAAGCTCGCTCGCGTCGGGACTACTTTCCCATGAACGAAAAGGGTGACGGAGTAATCGAGAGGAGAGAGAGAGAGGAGGGCAGGATGTGCCAGGACCAATCAATTGTACACGCCGATCTCTTTCTCCATTCTCCGGGTCTTCTTTCTATGCCGCTAGCGTTTTCGTTTCTTGCGTCCATCGTTACAGTTTCCCTCGCCCGAGAGTGTTAAGCTGTTAATCTAGTTTCTTCTGCTCGCGCATCAACGAATCTCGGTGAATAATTTCATTCATTAAGATCAATCGCTGAGAGCACGCAATCCGAATCTGGCCGATCGATCAAAAGGTTCGTTGAGAATTTGCAAGGAGACGCGAACAGATCGAACGGATTTTCTGCAAGGTCGCAGCGTTTTGTAGAAACTCCGTAAAACTCCGAAGGTTGACATCGTTTCAGCTCGGATGGCGTGTAGCTCGGGCACTGGTATCGCGGTTGTATTCCGTGCGCGTATACCGTTCGAAGATCGTGAAAGTGTAAGAAATCACGAGCGAGGCCGTCGAATGAACGGATCCCGAAGATCCTCTCCGCTACGTAGCCCTGCTAGAGCCACCGAGTTGCAAGGCCTGCCTATCGTGCGACGAGATCGATAAAAATGCAAGGTGGCACGCGGCCGCGGATCCCCCCCTCGGCACGTTGGCTGCTTGCCTCCGAGCTAGCCAGCAAGCCACGACGAGGAAGAACAAGGAGGAACGAAGGAAAATGCAATAGGAGAGCAGAGTGGGCGAACTGGCGACTGGTGCAACTTGGGTATATTTTACTATCACTTTGTACACCGGCCATCTAAACGAATTTCAAAGGTGAAAGAGGATTCTAAATTGGATTCCAGCTTCAGGTCTTCCGAGTCTCATCCGTTTCTAACTGAACTGTAATTATTCTTTGCCGATACGTTGCTTGTGCGAATCTCGCTCGTATCGAAACGCCCGCATGCTCTCCGATTTTAATGCTCGGAAACGCTGAGCCACCTACGAACTGCAGCGTATATACGGAATCGAGAGGAAGAAGAAAAAGAGGAAGACGAACAAGAAGAAGAAAACTGGATGCCGGTGTCGGGCGCGGACGCCTGCTGGACCGCATGCTGAACTCCGCATAGCTCCGGACAAGCTGAACAGCCTCAGAGTACATCTACAGGCTGAGGTCTGCTGCTGGTAAAGGAACATCAGCAGCACGCGCTGATGTCCTGCCGTACAATCTCTCAGGCGCCGGCCGCGTGTTTCCAATGTCGGAAGAAGAAGCTCGTTCTTCCAGAAGATCCACGTCACGCTGCTTTTTCCTTATACGCTTCCACGTACGTGGCACTTAAGCGGGTAACCAGCTACACATGCGTCGAGTATGCAATATCCCTTTGGTCAGCGAATTCCATGCGGTTTGCTAAACCACATATTTCCACATATTCCAAAAATAAAAGTCTATGCTCGGTGAAAAAAATTCCGTGGCCGAGGCAATTCGCACTTTCGATATGTATTGTCGTCGATTAAGAAATCGATTCATCGTATGGACGATTAGAGTTTTCTCGCCAACTTTCGTCCGATCTTTTTACGTGCGAATTATTCCGATCACGACGCGACTAAAGCTGTGCGTTTCGGTCGCGTGTGGTCGTCCCGGCTGCGCGCTTCATCGGGAAATCTCGTGGCGATGTTGAATCGCACGGAGTTGGTTTCGTCATGTAGCTACATGCGAAACTTCTCTTGCCGATCGCACACTAGACACGGTCGCGGAGTCCGTGAGCTTTCTCGGGCACGCGTGCTCTCGCGTGGCCGATCGTGCGTGCCGAAGATCGATCTTCGGTCGGTTCGATTCCTCTCGGTGTGTACAGAACCGAGCCGGGAGACAGAGCCGTACATAGCCGGACAGTCGCATGTTCCGTTCACCGATTAAAGAATCCACGCCGTGGAGGCACGAAGACAATCTCGATCGCATACGCTCGGTTACTCTCATTCGTATCTATTTTCCTTCCTATTCGGAATATATTATTATATGGTAAAATCGTCGAGTCTTCTTCCGCGGCTGTATTATAATACAGTTACGCGGGCGCGACGATGTCCCGTATAATCCACCGATTATCCACCTGATCGCGAACGATCGGTACCACTCCACGCGGCCGATCTTCTCCCGGCTGCGCTATTGCCCGGCTGCCGCGCGTCGAGAGAGCTGTACGACTCCGTGCCTCGGTGGCATTGTTACCGATCTTGACCGGCGACCGAGCTCGAAACACAATGAATTTATCGATGTTTCTTTCGCCGGCCGCATCTGGTTTTACCGTTAGACACTGAGGAGAGACAGAGAGTAACTTTGCGCGGGCGTTACGTGCCTCCTGGATGCTGACTCGATTCTCCGCTTCTGTTGGTACTGACCGATCGAAAAAAGAAAAAGAAAATGGGATACGCGCCGCTCTCGATACTCCTCCGGCTACCAAAGTGTGTCGGACGTTTGAGCAATCTTTGTATCGGTCAGATACATCTATAGTTTCATATTCACCGATACAGTTATGATGATTCAATACATTACTCCGTATAGATACATTTGTAACGTTTTTTTTTCTCTCCTTTCTTCCACACAATTTTTCGTACGGATCAAGAGTTTCTCTATTTTCTGAGTGAATCATACAACGAGAATAATAATAACAACGTACGCGAGAGTGCAGTGAGATATTGGGTGGGTATATCTTGATGGGAGAAAATACCAAAGTGTCTTACTTTGCTCTCGCGTAGACGTAGACGTTACACGATGCGTACGTATATCGTAGGGTTTTGAACATTCGTTTTATTTTCACATTGAGTCGAGTAACCGCGTGTATTTATAACGTGGCCGCGACGTACGACGACGCGAGAGACAGGGACGGCAATACCGTGTTTCTTCGATGTCGTGATTCGTACTTGAGTTATTCGAAGCGTATCGGTAGGCAGGTCTATAAATTACCGGTTGGCAGGTTCGTAAGTTACGAATTTATCGAAGTTGAACATCTTTCCGGCACTATATATGCAACAGTATGGCAACGTACTCCGTGCAAGGTAAAACCCTCGATGTTCCCTTCGCTACGTTTTCGATACGTATTCTCCAATCGGCGCGGTGGAAGCTCGTAGCGCGATTCGAAATTGACGCAGCGGTACTGGAATTAATCTAGCGCGTCTACTCGTATCACCTTTGCGGCCAATTGGCCGTGTGGGAATTAGTCGACGTTGTTCAATTTACACGCTACAATAAAACAACGCTCGGATAATAATCTTGCCAGGCTCTGCCAACGCGCCGGATTCTCTTGCTTACCGATAATTGATTTCGTTCAATCGTCTTCTTTAGCTTGCTCTCTTTCCTTTGCTCTGTTTTCCTCTGTCGCTGCGTAGTGGAGGAAACCAATCGGTTTCGCGGGAGGATCGCCCGCGACTACCGGTCGTTTCGATCTTCAATAAAGATGATGCTCCTGGCTTAGCTCGACCGCATTGCGCGTCTCGACTCCCTGGATTTTCTTCGCCAGTTTCCGGGAGCGAGATTCCGCTGTATCGCAGCAGCGGATAAGCGTCTGAAGGTATTAAGCGGGCCCCCGAGCTTTAGATCGCTGCATCCCGATAGCCAATAAACTTTGTTATTATCAAACGGGCAGTCAATCAAATAACTAGACCCGTGATTGATTGCCGCGCGCGAGGCGGGCGTGCAAATTTCTTCGGTGCACGCGTGTGGGGGAGCAACACACGAGCGCCCGAGCGAACAACGCCTTTTACACCTCGCGGATACTTATTAACTTCCTTAATGAACTGAAATTATCCGAGAATCGATTATATCGATGGATCGGCGCGCGAGAAACCGCGCACCGTCGAGAGATTCTCGATTTATTAATATAATCAACTCCATCCAACGGTGGGCTTCGTTAAGAAACGAAAATCATGATTAACAGATATATTTACCACCAACGACGTTCCACAACTATACAGTAATAGAGAATCGAGCCGGGCTTCTTAAACGAGACTTCCAGTTCGCGCAATGTCCAGCTGCGCTCCGCAAGTGGGCCGATGGAAAAATAAAACACTGACGCTTTGTGGTTTACGATTCTACAATTGAAACCTTCGTAGTCTATATGCTCGAGCAACTCGGCGTTTCGTATTGTGCCGGCGCAGAATTGAGCCAAGACCCAACTGGAACGTAACGGCAGCAGAAAATACCTCGAGCGAGAGAAGCTCGGGCCGTAAATTCGTGCTATTTTATTTTCATCTCGACACCTCCGCGAGCGCAGCGGCTTTAATGTTGCGTTATAAATCAAGCGTCTATGAGGAGCGAAATGAGTGCCCATTATTCGATGGTTTGCCAACTCAATTTCCGCTATTGATATCCCTTCCTCGATATCCATTAACCTCTTTGTTGATTCTTCGAGTGTGACGAAGAGGATTAATCAAAGATGTTTGAGAATAAAAGTATTTCTTGAATTCCCGCATGAAAGAGTGTTATGAAAAATTTGTATTATACAAAATCCTTTCTTTCTTCACCGATATTCAACTCATTCTTAATTTCTCTCTCGATAAACCAACGATTGTTCGTTGCAAAATGGTGTTAAGTTATTTTTCGAATAGTCAGGAGTAAAAAATTAAATTCTTCGACGAGATTAATCCGAAGAATTCGCGTCGACGCAATGGTATCTCGTACGCAGTTGGGGCTGTTTTGCATATTGCCTTGCAAGGCTCCGTTTGTGTATCGCAGAACAATGCCTCGGTCGCAGGTGCATACGTATGTACGAGTTTGCCACAGCGGAGTCAGCTAATCCTGGTGTCCAGACGTCTCGAAGGAACTAGCGCTGTCGGTGATCTGTCGAACGGTATGCTGCGAGGGGTTCTAGTTCGTACCTGGTACCTGTTACACCTACGTGCTCGCGAATGGTATATATCCGCTATATTTCCATCATAATCCAGCCTCTCTAGCGCGCTCGACTCGACTGCCAAGCGAGCAATCCGTAGTATCGTGAATCAGGATTACATTCCGAAATGGACAAATTCGTTTCGAATAACTCTGAATCAAAATGTTGAAGGCGCTTGGTCGAGGGAAAATTCTGAGTTACGGTAGGTCATGGAATTTTTATATGGGACAAATATGAGAGTCGATAAAATCGCGGAGATGAGAGAGAGATCTTTCCGAGCGGTTGGACAGATGATTCCGTCACGAAGCCGGCCTTTATGTAGATATAATCGACGGTTTAGTCGAAACCGGGGATAAAGAAGGCGAGACAAGAGTCTTCTCTCTTTCCCGAATGAATAGCCTCGGACGACTGTGTACAGGTGCAGAACGCGCGCGCGCGAAGCTTGGAGGATCTCTGAAGTCTCGTGCCGGGCTGCTCGCTTGTGTTTAGCTTTCTCGCTCTTGTGCTCGCATATACGGAACGGGGCATCTCGGTTTAGTGACGAGAGAAGGGTAGTCGGGTTCGTCCTACACACACCCGTTAACCGTTGCCGGCCAGCCGGTCCTCTCTGCCAAGCACCTCCGAGCAACCGCGACTCTTTCTCTCTCTCTCTCTCTCTCTCTCTGTCTCGAGTCACGGGACAGACGACGGAGGAGAGAACGAGAGACGGAGAGAGAAGGGCCCCGAGATGCCGGGGACCGAAAGAAAACATCTTGGGATTAACCGATGGCGCGTGCCACTGCCTATACCAACCTCTACGTCGGCCACAGGTGGCTTCGCTTCAAACGCCACCGACCCTGGGACACGCACACTCGACATACAATGAAACATATATTTCTTCTTTCCTCTTTGAAAATTCATGAATTCGTCTCGTTCCGCCGGCATCCGCCGGATTATACCGCACTCGTGAACAGGACACGTTAAAGAAGTTCGAGCGTAAGTCAACACCTCGCGTCGTCAATGGTTGCGTCTTATCTCAGAGGCATTATCGCGGCGAAGCATGTGATAATTTATTCATTCATTCCGGATAGCCCGGGAGCTGATCTTCGGACGAAGAAAAGACGGTTCCAATATTTTGGTAAATACTACAGTGATAGGAAGTAAAAAGTTCACAGGGAACGAGAGATAAAATATTGAACATTCATTTGCTGAACTAGCAACATAACACTTCGATTTATGAAATACCTTTCGGTTTCTTCCGAGAAGACGAGTCTTGAATAAAATCGCGCCCGAACGGAGAAAACGAAAACAGCGACGTGAGATAACGGTGATGACTCGATGTCGAGCAGATGAAACTCGCACTTTTTCATTCATTTTTCTTTTCATTCCGATTCCGCAACTCATCTTTGCATCCTTTCATTTTTCTCTTGGACATCTGTTCCCGCGTGCAAAACGTACAGACGTAACGATACTTGGCGCAAACGGCGCTGATGTCTATCGGCAGTCTCGTTCGCGCCACCGAGAACTGGAATGACTTGACCCGATCGTTCAAACATTCCGGTGGAGAAGCCGGCTCGCAGAAACATATGCGAAATCAAGTCGACTGTCTCGACGGTCTCTCAGAGCTCCCTCGAGCGTGTGCGTTTTGTTGTGTCTGTTCCTTTATCAAATGTTCTCTCTCTCGTTATGCTCCAGTAGGTCTCGCGACGATGTTGTTAATTAACAAAACACCGCAGCGTTGTCACAGATTAACGCTAGCTCCATGAACCATCCACGAATGGTTCTCGCGGATTTTTTCCTATATTTTTTTTCCATCCAAAGCAGAAATATACGCGAGGGAATTCCTTCTCGTGTTTGTAAATCCCGCGAGTGTCCCGAGCGTTAATGCCCGCGAGCTCGCGTGCGTATACGTAATAGGCCAGTTAGAGAGACAGCAGAGGAAGGGAAGGCCTCTGTAATCAGACGTTGTTGTGTTATGTATATAAACCAACGGATGAATATTCTAAAGCCCTGACTAGTCTAGTCTGCAATTGGTATCGAGGTTAACGAACGAACAGATGAAACGTCTAACGAACTCTCATTTTCATTTTTTATCATCTTATCGATTTACAATAAATGTATATAAGTAAACAAAAAATCTGAGACGATTTGTCACTCGGAGATCTTCCCATGCAATGGGAAATTCAATGCGAAATATATTCGTTAAAAATGAAATTCCAATGGCTCGGAATTTTCTACACGGTTACTTTACGAACCGAGAAGTTACATAAATGTATCGACTGATGTATCTTCTCTCCGCCCCCTGTAAACGCGTGGGACCCGAGAGAGTAAGAGCGCCCGCGCCTATATTCGCAAACGAGAAATCTACCTTGGGCGCAATGAAACCTTCGCTTTCGACAAATCTGAGCGCGCGCGAGTACCAAAGTGGGCAAGAGACTATAACCATTCGGATGGGATCACGGCTTCTGTGTAAGTTGGATTTACGCCTATACGCCTGTACTCTCTTATAACAAACACGTGTACGGAGTCAGTGCCTCGCGCACAGAGTTCTGTGTTATAACCAGAGTCAATTATAGTGAGCAAAGTATCGTAAAGTATAGTATATACTGCTGGAGTTGTATGCTGAGAAGAGTGCGCGCCGGGGTCGACGCGTTTCTCGCTCGAGCAATTTCTTGATGCACATTGTCACGCGTTGTTAAGCTTCGAGTACCGCCATTACGCCGTTGACTCGACGGAGAGCAGACCTCTAACGTTCGTACGGCCCGCTCAGAGAGCTCCAGCAGTTAGAGACTGGTGGAAGCCCGCTCAAGATAGTGGATACCGGAGTTACCCAGAGACCAGGATAGCCGATTGCCTCGAACTGCATCCACGGCATCGGGTGCAACAGAGGCTGCTGAACAGAGCACCAAGAGGTTGAAGGCACGTTCTGCTCTCTCGCAAACAGCTACCGGAGAGCACACCCGGTGTGTCTGGCTCGCTACCAGTCGGCAAATGCTCTCTGCGGCTTGGTTCCAGCCAGCAGCACCAGCATCAGCATCAACAGCCGCCGCTACAAACTACCACTGTACCATACCGTAGCCTATTACTATTTACGTAAGAGCTATTGCCCCGTGCTACCGTGGCTCGAGAGACTCTCTCGCTGCTTCAACTCCGAAGATCATAGCCGAGCGCTGCAGGTTTATCGAGGAGAGATGAAGATGAAAAAAAGACGATGTATTCGCTGAACCACTTGAGTCTGCGGAGCATGATGATGAGTCTCGAGACACTCTTCCTTTCGATTGCTCCGATCACTTCGGCGTGATTCATCCATCAGCTTTTTGCCATTACCTCTTCAGGTCATCGGAATTTATCGTCTCACGGTTGCGATGGACCCGGAAAATTGGGTACAGGCAGGCTACTCCTCGGGACCTTGAAAAGTCAGGGAAAAATCGTGGTCTTTTTTAAAAATCTGATTCGTAAACTGCGTTTGAGAATTTTTGGAACGTGAGTTTAAGGTTCGTTGAATCGGTATGGAATGCCAACAACTACGTCGTGATGTTACTTTCATTGGGAATTCTTAACACTGTGAACTTAGTTCAATACATTGATAATTATCATGTATTTTATTTAACGCTTGCTTTTTTATTACATTTTCAAAAATTAAACGGAAAACATTAGGGAATTCGAGTCGGAGAATTTCGTGGGAACCATATCGTCGCTTTGAGAAATTAGCGACAATATTTCTCCCCAATTGAATCGCGACGAGAACCGAGCTAAAAAGAATGTCTTGGCTGAGAATGTTCTTCTGAATTTTCCCAAACAAGGCAGAAGCGAAATGGAAAGACGCGAAAACACCTGCCACAATACGGTAGTTTCGACTCGGCTGTTGCGCCGAGTACATTCCCCGTAGCGGGCGTAGTTCCCGGGAGAGTTATTCATTCGCGGGATACCGTCGGACTTCGCGTGAGAGGGCTGAACGTGGGGGTAGTTAGTAAAGTACGCAGCGTTCAGGGCTCATAAACAATGGGTTAGCGATGCGTATAGTGGTAGCTCTTACGAACTAGTTGGTATATCCACTTCTGTATTGTGCATACTTCGGATTCGTGTTGTGGATGCCTAGTCGAACGGTCCCTCAACTCCCACGGTGAAGAGGCTCGGTTAGGGCCTCTTCTCGTTGTGAATCGTCTTCGCGAAGGATAGAGGAGAAAGATAAGGAGAAGGAAGAACTCCTGTCTTGTGCGAGTGTGCGGCGAAGTGAGCGCGAGCTCTTTACCGCAGGGCGCATGTACTGCACTGTTTCTCTTCTATATTTTCCTTCTCCTTTCGTTCGCATTCGAAGCTTTCTTACCCGTTTGCCGTGTTTCACTCTCGCCTCCTTTGGCACTACTTCGCTTATTCACTTATCCCGCTTACTCACCCACTTTAAACTTATCCGTTGCGAGGCTTACTTACGACCCGGGTTAGGGTTCTGCCCCATGGCTGCTTCTGCCGGTGCTCCCGCTCTCGTCGCACTGAAATTCGCTGCGTTGGCTCGCTCTCTCGTTTGGGCTTCCCTTTACACCAACTTCGCAATCTTACAGGCGTTTACGCTGTGTACTCGCTACATTCCATCTTCCATTAGGAGGATCTATGCGCGAGCCTAAACGTCGAACGGTCGAGAGATGCTCTCGCAACGAGAGAGGCACATGTAGAAACGTACACTTGGCGTGCGTGATGGGGCGTCTTTCCTTCTCTCTCACTCACTGAAATGCGGCTTCGAGAACCACGAGGCCAACGTATCCGCGAGACGAAGGAGCCGGGTTTTCACTCATCCCTAATCAGCCTATATTCTCGGAGTCGTAACGCGGTTATGGACTCCTGGTCGGACGAAGATTCTTCCTTGTATTTATATTTCTGTTATGCGATAGCACCGCGGATTATAGATGCCTGGTCCTTTCATTCGGTAAATCTAAGAGTCCGCATTTGCAGATTTTTGTACATTGTTTGCTGACTTTTTTGCCTAATTCCCGGCATGGAAAGTAAAATGTGTTGCTAAGGCATCGATGGAAAGTCTACAAATTATTTCCGAGCAACGAGTGTGTTTATATTTCTTCTTTCGCAATAAAAGTTGTTCGAAGGAGTGCAGAAGCTATCAGGAGGTAGAAAAGTTCGTAATGGAAGCAAATAGGCAGCGAATAGCACCGGCTCTCCGCAAGCCCGAAGAAAATGTTGTTGAAATTGAGGTGTTTTCCTCCTTTGAATTGCAATAGGTGCGCGTCTCTGTAACGCACGAAAATTGATTCAAAGAGGTCAGAATGCTAGGAGAAATAGTAATAAACTAAGAGGAAATACGAGGAGATAATAGACGGAGGGTAAAGAATACACTTGGTTCACGTGGATTATGCGCGCCTGGTGTATCTTGGCAGAGATTCCCGCGGGGTCTCCGTCGCGTTGGAGCGCTTGCAGCTTTTAGTCGGCTCTATACGGGCTGCGCCGCTGCCGTCTCGGATTCTCGGAGATCGTTCGGCCGAACTGACGAAGCGTTAAAGGACGAAAGGGAGGAAGAGAACAGAGCAAAGCTCCGGAATATAATAGACTCCGTGGACGGTTCTCATCGTGTACGGAGGCGCAGGGATGTTCGGTACTTTGCTATTCCATAACTCGGCCAACTCTTAAACTTCTCGTCGTCTACTCGTACGTCCGAGCGTAACGAGAAGATTCCCAAGGTTCCCTTTCTCGCCGCGGCCATTACGCAAATGGCAAAAATATCCAATCCATCTTCCCCGACCACGGCGGAAATTCCGCATCAATATTTCATCGATCGATAAATTTGCGATATATCCCAATGAATTTATAAATAATTCACGGAAGATGAGCGAGGAATTTCCTCCCACGGGTAATTGCCGTTCGCAATGCAAGCCTATCGTGAATTCGATCTTTATCATGTTCATGATCGACTGGTCCCGATCGTGAGACAAGAATTCGGAATCCACGTTCCTCCTATCGTATTGTGCGAATCGCTGGAAGAACCATCGATTCGTCCAGCGGAGTGCGTCATTCCGGAATTCGAGAAGAATTCAACGGCAGAGATGATGAATTTACTTTTCTGACTCGGCTCGAACTTCTTGCCGTTCACGGAGAGCAGGAAATGCGCGTGAAAAGCGGATCTCCGGTGTGTCTCATTCCACGGATCCTCACCCGCCGCGTCCTACTGAAGTGCCGCGCCGCCCGACGACCTTTTTGCTCTATCATCGTGCGGTCGAAGGAGTCGTTCGCCGAGTCCCCGTCCTACCGTCATCTCGGTCGGCTGCTACCGTTTCATTCGAGAGAGAAGGATAATGTTTTCTCGATCTATCGAAAATTAATGGTTCTCTAGGTTCTCCACTCTCTCGAGATGTAATAGCGCCGCTTGCGCTGCTACCGGTCTCTTTCCGCTTCTCTCGCGCGCTCTCCTTGGCTTCTTGACTTCGAGAGCGGCGGATTCGGTCGAGAATACGCGGCTTCCATCTCCCGTTAAAGGTCCCGAGCGATTTCTCGCGACTCTTTTCCTACGTTGACTCACGGTGGGCCCGCATCACTCGGATAAACGCCTACCGTCGTCGAGCATCCAAATTACACCTCATTCATCCTTTCATTCATAACCGCACGGCGAGCCGCCACTTCGCCGTAGTTGCGACCCACAGACAAAAGTAATGCAACTTCATAGCCGCAGTCTCCGGCACAACAAGTTTCTGCATAGTATCCGCGCTTCAAGAGAAATCTATCACGGTGACTCCGAAGACCGGTGAAGCTCTTCAAGATGAGACAGGTATAGAGCATCAGCAGCATCCGTCTTCGTCCGTTCATCTGGATCCCGTGTAGGGATCACAGCGCGCGGCTTCACTACGAGTTTCTCCCGAGGCGTAATGAGCAAAAAAGATCACCCGCGCGCCGGGAAACCCATTACAAGCAGGGCGGCAGGCCAAGGGACGGAGAAATTATCCGTCTTTCGGGATAAAAAGCGTGGAGGAGCCAATTTCACTCCCGGCTCCATGCCCTCACACTATTTTCTGTGCTACTTCACCATCCTCTGGACCACCGTGCTTTATTTTTCTATAACATTGTACATATGTTCCTCACGGCGAAGACAATTTTACCAAGAACAACGTTTCATCTACTATTAAATGGCTGAAATAAAAATGATTTGACGAAAATTAAAAAACGGCTGCAAGAGAAGAATAATGAATAAGTCGTATTAAAAAAATATATGTAATAACCAAGAATTATTCAATATTATACTATATGTGAATGATTGTTTCTCAATATTCTATATTTCATGGGAATGATAATTTCTAAATGAATTTTTTGAATTGAAGCTAAGTCAACCTTTCAAATTTGGATAAGAGTCGATGTAATGTTTCTTGTTTTTTTCTTTGTATCAGGTGAAGACGGCCCGTTGGAGAAACACCTCGTCCTCGTCGACGAGGTGGGCGCCGAGGTGGAGGAGGAGGTAGCTGTCGATTACAGACGAGGCTTGGAGATAGCAGAGTGGCGTGCTATGATCAGCATGGAGTTACCCGGTCACACGACGCAGCACGGCGCGCTACATCTCGGGGTTGGCGTCAACCCCGGTGATCCCGCCGGTAGCGCGTTGGCCGCGTTGCATTCACACCAACAGGACTCGATGGGACTTCATCATCACGGTCACGGTGCCGGCAACGGCGGAGGTATGCATGAGGAGTCCAAGAAAAAACGTACGTTTCTTCTTTCGAATCCGAGGACAGAGTATCGAACAAAAAAAACTTCACTATTTTATTGCTTCAACAAAAAGTGTACAGCGGAAAAGAAGTAAAAAAAATGTCGATTCGGAATGAAAAAACTTAACTTATGTAGAAAAATTCGTTCAAACCGCTGTAGGCTTTTGCATCCACTTGCAACGATTAACGATACAAACTGTCAAAACAGTCAATAACTTATCCAAATGCTGCGTAAAATACGCGTGGCGTTCGTTCAATCTCGAGTGACAAATGTGAAGGAAAATCGGGTTGAACGCGCGAACAAGAATATACGAGATACGAGTAAAAGGGGTGTATGGAGAAAGAGTGCAGGCGAAGAGAGATGAGGCTTTTATCGTCGTAATTGGTCTTCTTCTTGTCCGCGTTGCGATGCCGGGAGGTTTCTCACAAAAAACGTGCCTCGCCGCGTTATAGCCGGGAGGCAGACGAGCAGAGATTGCCGCCGAGTCTAGGCATGTAGAAAGGTACAAGCACGAAAACCTATACACGCATACACACACAAGCATCGCGACGATAGTCCCTCGGGGGACATCGGAGAAACACTTGCTGCATCCTCGGCGCAATCGACGAGTCATCAATTCGTTTCTTCCCATCTCTCGTTTCTTCGCCACTCCGAACAAATTAACCGTCGTATGAAACAACTGCGAACGGAAATTCGAATGATAATTGGTTATCTCGCGCTTGCGCAACAACAAAATGAAAACCGTCGATGGGTCTCGTTTGGCGATCGTTGAAGAATCGTCGAGCAATTAAATCATCGAATTAATCAGGAACGATTGTGCGCTCGGTATTCGGTTCGTATCGATACGATGTGCACGCACGGAGAGCTCCGCGGGTGTTCAACGAACGGGTTAGCGTCCTCGAGCGCGGCTCACGAGAATCTCTCGACTCCGACAAAGGATCCCCAGTGGCAGTGCCGACGTTCCAACGCAGGTGAAAGACAGCTTTGTCTCGATGAGGAACAATCGCGTTTAGCGACCGACCGAGTAACAGGTCTCTCGGTGACTTCGGAAGACTCTCGGCAATGCCAGGAAGAAAGTCGACGATCGTGAATGCAAATAGTTGAAAGAAAAAGAAAGACGAGAAGAAAAAAGAACAGGGACGAGAGGAAGAACGAAATGAGAACGCACGGAGGAACGCGAGTTTCCGTCAAGTGGCTGAGTCTTTAACTTGTTCTTGCCTTTTTCTTGCGCGTCCATATCCTTTCGTTCCCCGACTGTCCATCCGTTCGTCCCGGTGCGGATGAGAGATATTCCCGTTGGCCCCCCCGAAGTCTATACTTACTATTATACTGCTACGTAGTCACCCACCGGGATGGGAACCACAGAGGGAGACAAATGCGATATAGCTGGAGAAAAGAATGGACGAGAGTGTCCGTAAGCGAGCGGGCGCGAGTCTGGTTAAGGAAGATGAAAGACCGTGCCGCCTTGGCAGGAGCCAGTGACACGGCATGAGCGCTGATCGACGAGGGGCCGCGCGCGCGTCGCGTTGTCAGGAACACTCCGACGAAGAAACGGAGGCAAGGACGAGCGAAGAGGATCGTTAAATCTAATGATATCAAGTATTTGACAATGCGGCTTGAGAGCCAGGTGGGATGAGGGAACGAGGACCACACACGATCTTGTAATCGCAGTCGCAGCATCGATAACCACGATCTTTCCGATCGATTTCTTCCTCACAATCGGGACACTCTTCCGGCCTGTTCTTGAATCAATTTCACCAGATCATACATTTTTAGAAAAAGAACCAAATTTGGAACATAAGATCGATCGTGTTTGGGCTTGAGATCGGACTTAAGTATGAACTTACGTTCTGATATTCACCCCCAAGACGGAAGAGCAGAAGCACGGGAATAGGATTGAAAAAAAAGGAAATGAAAAAGAACGTAACGAACGGATCTAAAAGTACCGGTAATCGCGAACAAATGAATACCCAGGTCTCGTAGCCGGAGCAAATTCTCGAACGCGTAATCCTTAGTTATCTCGGTTCACGCGCGTGGTCGTCGTCGTCTGGTCTTCTCGATCTCTCCCACCTTCTGGTCGACCGAAGGCATTATCCTCTGTGTACCTTATAGTCTATCCTCTCGTTCTTCTTATTCTCGCCGGTGGTTGGAGTACGAGTTGAAATAAAAGGAAAACAAACGAAAAAGAAAGGAAAAAAAAACGTGCAAACTGGTAATACCAGAGCGGACGGCGATTACAGGCGGATGCAACGTGGTCCGCGCTCGCGAGCGGTACTCGCTTTATAAGTCGCATTGTGTCTCGGATGCGAGTGCTTCTCGGCTGTATCGGCTCGTACAATAGAAGTCTAGAGTTAAACTGTGTCCGAGGCAATTGCGCATGTGTGATCAGTCACGCCGCGACTATTGCACTTCGATGATATTTGTCCAATGAGAAAACGAATGCAATGTCAAGGGTGGTGGATTCTACGCTGGGAATGCACGTTGCGACACTGGCTCTCGATCCTTTGGCCAGGTGCATCTCGACATCGGTCTTGAGCAACGACGAGATTCTCGCCGATCACTGTCCGCTCGAAGTGATCGAAGAACCGAAGCGTCCACGAGCGACGCTCAATTAAATCGTCACTGCACTAAAGCGACGATAAGAAACAACCGGGGAGGAAAATACGACGTACAGGAATGCAATAATTGTTGCTCGGTACGGGCTTATTATTAGATACGAATGTGATAGCTTAATATTAAGGCCGGTATGCGGCGAAGTATTTTCGTCAGGCACTCAGCATCGATGATTCTGTTATCTCTACGGCATTCGCTTTCGCACATTCGGAAGTCGGCGAGTAATTTTTATTATTGCCACAGAAATTATCTGTCGTTCGATAGGGAACGAATACGGGAGGCTCGTCGTGTACGTGTGGGTATAATCGTCGGCAGAGATTTAATTAGCATCGATCGAAATTATTGAGCAGGCGTGTTCGGTTCGCCAGGACCCTCCTATCAGTGAGCAATAGCAGTAGCAACAGCAACAGGAGAAGAGGTCGGGACGGTCGAGTCGTCGGTGCTCCAGCGCGTCGACTTCGATTATCTCTAATGGAGCGTATCCGCGAAGTTGCATTAATTTGTAATTAATGCCTATCCCCGGAACGGTCAGTTTCGTGTGTAGCCGCGCGCGTATTCGTATAGTGCGAGAAAATACCACGTAACGCGCATGAGTATATGCTCAACGAGCACTCCGAGATCGAACACGATGTGTATATGCGAGTTATCTGGTTCACTGACCCTGCAGCCTCTTGCCGTCTTGTTGCCCGCTGGTAAGAACTCGCGCGCGAGACCGCACTTTCCTAGTTAGCAATTTCACCTCATTCGCAAGTCTCTCGATACAGTTTCGTAATACCACGTGCTCGGAATCTCGGGATGCTGTGTTACCGATGTGAAATTTCTTTTCGACCATCTCGAACGTCAGAGTTATGAGATCGGTTCTTGGCTCGTAGTGGTGGAGGGTCAGTAAGGATCAACTGTAGACAATATTTTCTAATTGCTGGCTCATTCTTTTTATTTCAATCTTCGATTTTTCCATTCGTGAAAAAACCTGCAATAATCAGCATAGAGTGATTTTCGCACAAAGTTATAGGTGATTTTTGTCTATTTCAACTCTTCAAATTAGAAAACGATGGTTATGCTTTTTATGTTGAATACGTTTGTCTGAATCGAATTTCTTCAATTTGCCTTATCATCTTGTTAATTTTGAACCCGTATAAGACTGGATAAATCACAAATCCAACGATTCCACTCATAAACTATAGAAATTCGTCACCACTCATGCGTTGTTCCGCTGAATGCGAGAGAATTGACCACATTAGATGATTGCATGTTGCTGAATATTTTTCAATGCCGCAAACGACTCCTCTTCACGCAGAATCGAAAAATACAGAAGGAATTGAATTAATTGATGTTTCTTGGGATTCGAGCTCGATGGGACTTAGTTACCGATTGCCGGTGTGCAATATTTCGTATGGTATTTATAAGTGTTTGCCGTACAGTATAACCGCGATTCCACGCTGTATGAAGGCATCGGGGTGCGAGATAGGACGAGTTATTTATGGGGTTAAATAAAGGAACAGGATGGAGCGATGCGGCGATACCGAGCCACGCCGCCGCGCTACAAATAGAGGTTGCCGTGCAGGTTCGCCATCCACGGGCCGTTTCTGCGCCGCTTCTGAATCATCTTCCGATGCTCCTGCTGCTGTTGCCGCTGCCGGGATGTACGTAACAGTCGTCATAAACTAACACGACCTCGTGCTCGGTCAGAATCCGCCGACTCGAGGGAAAAGAGCAGACAGACGAGAAACGTTGCGGATGATCCTGTTCACCTATCTCTATAAGCTCTACTTATAAATATCCAACAATAATTCCTACTTATGTACACCATAAAATCATGTGTTTCCTTTTTTTTCTGTTAACCACAGATGACGGCAGCCACAGCATGAATCAGGACGGTGAGTCGATTTTCATTTTATTTTAATTACATCGCGTCACGGATATTAGACGTTAATACATCAGATAACGACGATGAAGATGATTCGCGAAATGACAATTGATCGCAGAAGTTCGATTCGCAAAGATAATTGCCACGGTGATTTATAGTTCGAGGCCATAGAATTCGCATCGAACGGTCTCGATGTTTTGTGACCGAACAATGTTTATTAAACGTCTCGGACAGGAGAGTACCGTAACGCGATGTGAGTTGCTAATAGTCCGGGATACGCCTTCGCCGTTTAGATCGAGCACGTTCGCTGACTCTCGTTCGTTCACTCGACCCTTTTTTTTTTGCTCCACGATGCATCGTTGTACTTGCGCACAGGCGCGTTGTCGGATAACGCATTGACCTTCACGAATGATAATCCACAACGCGCAATAGAGGTAAGAGAAGCCGCGACACGAAGTGCCGATAGTCGGCGCAAGGGATATTACATTAACGAGCGTTATTGTCGTACACGGGCGTAAAACGATGTGGCTCACTCGCCGACACACCGGTCGGCTTTTATCAACCGAGCCGGGCCGTTATAATGTTGAGCCCGCGATAATTAAGCGCCGTAACGGGCGCGCGGACGAAGTCGAACTGTTCACGAGCCTGACGCGCAAAGGGATCATAGACGTAGATGCGATAGATATTATTCAGATGCCGAAACAATATATTTCGTGATCATTCGGATTAATCGAGACGATTAAGAGTCGTTCCTTTCAATCGGATTACACTTCCGGGTGGTCCTTCGATTTGTTTCAAGCCAGCGACGAAATCACTCATTATTTCAGAGCGTAAAGACGTTTAACGGTATTTTCGTATCACGAAAAAATTATGAATCATATTCGAGAACAGAAGGATCATTTTTCCAGCAAAATATTGATCAGGGCTTCTCAGGGACTTTGTCGATTTCGGGCGAAAAATTGGTTTTGTTTTTACTCATACATAACAAAAATCGTGTCACTGGTCTGGGCCATTTATTTATAAGAAAAAAAAAAACACTGCCTTGAAATTGCCGAACCCATTAATGGAAATAAGCATTATGAAACGCTCGTATAACAAACACCGCATTCCGATCGTAATACCAATTCATCGGTATTAACTGGATGAATCCGAACAATAGAGAATTCTCGTGTGTCGCGAAAGTGAAAATCGCGGTCACCCTACTGAATTATATACATAAAATATATACGAGCGCACACACAGACGCGCGCGAACACACTGATGAATATATATCTAAATACAGTACCCGTGTATTGTATTCCTCAGCATCGAGCGCTTTGTGCCGAAGAAAATTCCCACGAACTTGGTACGCGTGCGATACGTGCCAAGTGTATTACAACAAGCTCGCCGTGGATAGGAGAGCAGCCAGAGCTCGGTTTGCGCACTGTGTTAGCGCGCGGGACGCGTCTCGCCTTCTCGAGTTCCTGCCCCGCGCTCGTGTGTTTCGCGAGCTGCATAATTTATGCCGATGAATAGGATGCCAGGGACGTTCTACATATACAATACAATAATGCATTCTTGCACAGTGCTATCCAGTCTTTAAAAACGTGCTCGCGCGCGTATGCGCGATGGAATACGTCGTCGGCCGGGCGAATCGATCCCTCGGGACTCTTTTCGCATATGCATCTTCTCCCCTCCGTCGTATCGCGGAAATGGAAGCAAAAGGAACGAACTCGAAGGGGGATAAAGAAAGAACGCGCGATGATGACGATGACCGTCCCGTTCTCGCGCTATCTTCCAGTGGCTCACGGTCGGAGTTAATCACAAGTTTAAAGGGTAAAACGCGTTTCGTAAGGTGTGAAGGCGCCGTGGCTCGGTTGGCGTACAGAAATGCGGTGGCCCCCGGGTCTCGTACCATCGCACACTATAACCCCGGCATATATAATAACCCTTTTACGTTGGCGTGCCCAGCGCAGGTCTCGCGGGAGATAGTTTCTCCAGGGGCCCTATCCCGCTCAATATTCAACAGGTATTTACATTCGCAAATTGTTTACGTCAGCTTGCGATGAGAATCTGTCAAGAGTTTTCGTTTAGTTTCTCCGCTCGCGAGCTAACTGGCTTCGTGTGCTGGGTTAACATGGAGGCGCACGCCTCGCGGCCCAACGATGCACACACGTACGGATTTTTCGACGTAAAAACGCGCTCGCAGTTGGCGCATACGGATAGACAAACGTGTGTGTATTGTGCGAGTTGTTTCGCATCGTTCTCTCGCGCCTTTTTTCTCGTCCTCGGGCTTTCGCGCCCTTCGCGAACGGTTCGCCACTCCCGTTCGCATTCGAATGAACTCTGTGTATGTATACATGTATATATACGTGTAAGTGTTTAATATACTTGATGCCAGCTGTGCACGCATCCTATGGATCAACCTCATCGTTTGATACCTCGCCTGAACCTTCGCACCCCGAGATTCAAGCTTGTTGATGCTTATTACGAGTTATTAATATCGCGGAGGATAACTTCGCCTGTGTATGTTTTGCCCCGTACGACTTGGCGCGTGTGTGTATCGGTGGAAACTTGACGGTTTATGGGCTTCTCGTTTACGGCGCGAAACACTCGCCCGGCTTATGATCCTAATTATAGCATTGAAGCACCGAGCGTAACCGTGTACCTCGCACAAGTGCGTAATCTGCGGGGATAAAAGGGGCTGCGATAACAGACTCTTGTCCGATTATTCACATGTTAAATACACCATGCGCTCACTACGTAATACAAAACACCGTATCGCTTCTCGAAGAACTTGCGTAATCTTGAGAATAATGGCGAATAACAGCTGGACCGCGAAGTTTGGATAGAATTTTTTTTTGTATTACCGTACATTGTTAACTGAAAGGAGGCCGGGTTATTTCAGACGGATAAGCGGATTTCATTTTCTTTCATACTCATATTTTTGTGATAAAACTTCGTTACAATTTTTTGAATTCGGAGTTGACGATTTTTCGTTGAACAGTCGGTTGGGATAAATAATACCATATTTGATTCATCAAATGAATAATCTTTTTGCGCCTCGAATCACCGAACCCAGCCTTAATTCGCGAGCCTCCAGGGAAGCTTTTTTTATTGTTACCGATAACTGGAATCATGGCGATCGTGAACGTAATCGAGCGGCCCGCGGCGAGCGGTGATAATAATACCATTTGTCGTTGTCGATAATTTATTCATCGCCGTTTATTCTCCGCATTGAGAAAATCTTTCATTTTTCTTCTACAATTAGAGGGGGATCGATGAGGTGCGATAAGAAGGTATTTCAATGTTAATGAAGTAAAGAAAATGTACGATCGGGGGGGGCGACTTAGAGTGCAGTGTCCTGCTGAACGAGATTTATTCCTCCGGATGTACAACGGAGAGTACAAACCCGTATAGTACACTGCCAACGCTATACATACGTCCATACATATATATGTGTATACACGGCGATCAGAACGTGTATATATGCGGTCTCTCTCTTCGCGTACCAGCATCTCTCGCGATAGTTTCTCGGCTTGTCCGTGGACTACGAACGAACGGTACATATCGGTACGCCAGAAGCAGCGAGCAGGAGCAACAGCAGTACCACGCCCGCGCACGCGAGGGACCACGCCTGAGCCGCGACTTTAGCGAGCGTAGCATATACCAGCAGCTCTCGAGCTATGCACATGCTCGTTTTTTCATTTTCTATCTTTCTCGCATAGCCGCGCATATTCGATTTTCTCTCTCGCGATCCATCGCGCGCCTGTGTGCGCGCCGATGGTGCTGCGAACTCGCGTCGGGTGATTTGTATTGCTAAATAATCAGCGCCGCACGGTCGTCGTCGTCGTTGTCGTAGTAGTCGTCGCGGAATACTGGTTCGGCGTACAAGCCAGAGGGAGAGTTATAATCCGCTTAGGTGTACACATACGTGTATTAATGCTTCGATAGTATTTTCGCATAAGCGTACAAGATAGTGACGCTGTCTATAGCGCGCGCCGGGCTCTCGGGATCTTTCGCGCGCCTGTTCTGCGCTCTTGTTGGACCGCGCGCGAGCGCGCGTACGCTCTGCTCCTCGAACGATATGGCGCAGGTATATTAGAGGTAGAGTGCACGCGGCCTCGCGACCGAGCTAAATTAACGATCCGGTGTACGGTCTATCTCTCTCGGGTCCCAAAGACATAACGGCGAGATACTCCGGGCGAAATATGCTGTTCGCGCGAGAGTCTATCGAGGAGGAGGAAATCCCTTCAAAGTGGGAGATCGCGAGACTCGTGGATTACGCGTCTCCTGTTTCCCGCGTATAATGACCAGCGGATTTAATTAAAGACTTGTTTGTTTTCTATGCGCATGGTTGACTGGAAATTGAAGCCGCGAATTAATATAATCCGTAACATAGAGTATGTGGAAGCGATATTTATTTATATAATACATTAACATTCGTCGATGGAAGAGAAAAATATCGGGAATTTTTATCGCGATCGGATCGTTATTTGACGAACGCATCGAGGCATGGCCGCGTATCGATTTGCCTTGAGGATAGATCTCTCCGCTGCGACATCGATCCCAAATTATACCGTGTGCGGACTCTCCTGTGCGTACCTTGATGATTGGGAATTATCTCGAGCTATTACGGTAACGCACGAATACGCTCGGAGAGATACGCGCGAATCGATGGAGAATCCTTTGCCCGCGAAGCCACGTACCGTACAATGGCCGATCGTGGAATGGATATACAAAATCTTAGATATCGAGCGATGAATCTCTCGCTCTCTCGGCGGAGTACACACAATTTTCTTTCTTATCTGTCCCAATACCTGAATCTCTAAACGTTCCGAGAATATCTCATTCCTCTTCGTATATCATATAAACGATGTACCGCGACGATTCGATTTCCACTGCACAGTTACGCGTATATCCTTCGATTTTCACCTGTAGATCGAAACGCGTGACAGAGGGACGGTTGAATCTACGACGAGGTCGTACCGCCGCGGCGTTTGCCGCGCGATCTCTCGCCGCGGGTAACTTCTCCGCCGCGATCCCTCCTATAACCGTTCGCACACCCGAGGAGCGAGCCTCTCCGTAGATCTTGTATCTTCTTATCCTACGGTTACTATGCCGAGCGCGCGCGCGCGCGCGCCCGCCCGCCCGCCGATGAAACGATCGGATAAGTCTGCCTCGGCAGCAGGCTGACGATAGCCGGGGTTTATTTTATACTTTTATCCATACACATACGTGTACGTACAATACTCGCGCACGGTAACTCTGTGAAGAAACCGTATTGATTGGACCTCTGCTCCTCGCCGAGGATTCGATCTATCGCTGATGCGCTCTGTATACTCAGCGGCACTCTCGTCGCTCTTCCTCTCTGCTTCTGCCCTTTCCGTGTACCTACCGAGCGCGTATACACTCCATACGTCGATGTCTCGCGTTTCGTTTTCACCCTTTTTCCTTTTTCTCCCCCCCTGCCTCCTCTTTTATTTCTCGTTTTTGAGGCGTCGTGTACGAGGCAGCCGGCGGGACGCCTGAAAGGATGTTACGTTTCTAGGATGCCATGCGGCGCGCGTTTTGCTCTGGCACGCCGGGGAATTATACGCGCACGGGTTACGTTTTCTTACGTGTCCGAGAGCGCTATATACCCCGGGTCCAACCTCTTCCGTGTGCATATGGATCCCGACGACTTGCTGGGATACATATATCGCGCGACGCAGAAGATATTCCTCGCGTACCTGTGTGGATCCCCGATGCGTTTGTACAGAGCTTATAAGTATATTTACTACTCGAGCCTGTGCGCGCGCGGATATGTATGGTACCGAGTTTTCGATGTAAGTATAAGAAGACATATGTACATGCATGTGTATGTACTACAACGAATGCTATATCGTTGCACAGCTGTGATCGCGAAGGGTGTGGCACGTTCTCGTGGCCGCAACGGTATTATCGCAAGGCAATGCATACCTATCATCGAAACAAAATCGTCGTTCGCGTCAGTCTATTATATATAGATATGCATATATATATATATGTATGTCCGGGGCCAAGGCGGAGATTCCTTGTCACGGTAGATACGTCTCCATGCCGTTGCGAAATTAACGTCGGGACGATTACCGCTCGATTTTATTGAAACGATAATTCACCACGATCGATCTCCAATTTTAATAACTTCCGAAGATCGCGCACGCCCCGGTTCATCGATGCTCGGCCGCATTTTATTCCTCCGCCTCGGGGCTCCGCGAAGCTGAAACGATCATTTGAATTTTTCTTTTTTTTTTCATCTCCGACAAGAATATTCTTTCCCGTACAAGATTCTCTCACGTTTGTTCGATTGCCGTCTCGCGGCTTCGAATTGTTACGGTCCCCCGAGGGCGACTGTTCGCTTCTTGCCCTCGAAGAACGATTATCCGGCAGAAACTCTTATTATACGTGCTTTCCTTCTGTCGTCGCAAAAAAAAACCGGTTGAACATATTATCGAATTATTTTTAATTATTGTCGTTAGTCGATTACTAAAATTATCGGTATAAAAATATAATAGGAAAAAGAAAGCAATTAATGGAAGATCGTAAAATGAGTGATCGGATTTTTCTAGTTCTTTGTTTCTTTATTCGCGAGGATAAGTATCGATGAATTTCTCTGTTGATCGAGCCTCGTTATTTCGATCGTGGTTCACCGGCAGCGTTGGGTTTTAGCATAAACGATCCGTCAATCACGCCTTCTTCTCGTACCTCGGCCAATGAACGTTCTCCGCTAGCTCTCGGCGAGCTACACACGCTCACGCGACAACGAGCTCGCTTACACGCGTGTCACTCGGACTAATCGTCGTGGCTTAGGAGGGCCATAGGCCTTCACACTACGCTCGAGCCTCCACACCGTCGTTCATACGCTGTTAAATCGCGGCGCTCGAACGTAGTGTTGGCACGACGCTTCGAACAACATGGTCGTCGATCTCCCTCGATGCCTAAGCCCTCTCTATGCACGGCTCTCGCAACTGTTGTGGGACAGACACATATACACGCGAGAAGTAGCCGGTGAGCTCGGGCGCGAGCCAGAGGTTCGTGATCGATTTTCAGCCACGGACCGCTGATCAGCTAATGAGTTCTCGTTACAAGACTGGCCCTGCTCTCTCGTTACACGCGTTCGCTGCACTTGGCTTCAACGTGTGTACACATCGAAACGACGTATTCCGCGTGGAAGACCGGCACCGCGACAACGCGTTTACGACCCCATTCGACGATAAATTCAATAAACGATAACGCGTTACTCTCGCTCGCGCTCATGCGAAATCTCGCAAAAACTCGGCGTTGAGTATGCGTGAAAAAAAAAATCATATCCCAATGAATATTAGCCAGAAGGCCGATAATTTAATCGCGTTGAATAATTTAAGTTTCTTATAAGTTACTACCGGTCGCGTTGAAGATAAAAAATGTGACTTCGAGATCCGTTTACCGACCCGCGCCCGAGCCAAAGATGTTCTTTCGACACTCAATTTGCCATTTATAATAATTCAACCGCGGGCCGTCGATCGACATGAGCGATGATTCTTAAAAGTTCTAACGTTTTGCCACTCTATTTAACTCGCGGGCCTCGTATCCACGGGAATTATTAATTATTAATCGCGCACCCGAGACAGATAGTAGGCGCTCGCGCGTCCTTGAGAGCTTATTAAACCAGCCAACGACACGCGCGTTACGAAATCGATCTTGATAACGTTCACCTAGATACGCAAGCGTACGTTCGTTTCATAGGAAAAAAATTGAGGCTAATGGAGAATTGAAAAAAAAATGAAAAAAAAGTAATAATGTAGATATGCGAAGTTCGGATGCACTAGTCGAAATCTACTACAGATTCATCTCGGCCCGAATTCATGAAAGACTTTAGAAACTCGATTTATAATTATTTTTTAATCTCAATTTTGATGGGACGAAGTTGAAAAAAAAGTGGCGATGACACGACAGTAGGACGTTGCCCACACTGATCTGCACCAATGAG
Organism: Ischnus inquisitorius; assembly: GCA_963924025.1. Classification (NCBI taxonomy): domain Eukaryota; kingdom Metazoa; phylum Arthropoda; class Insecta; order Hymenoptera; family Ichneumonidae; genus Ischnus; species Ischnus inquisitorius. The sequence goes on from OZ001246.1 coordinate 9,645,603, forward strand.
GAGCGCGCGCGTGTTCAACCGGCGTAATTAGCGTTGCTCTTCTCCACGTCGTCATCGTCATCGTCGTCGTCGGGTAATTACACGCTTCGAGACCGTCGAGCTGCATATACGAGCTCGCTACTACCGCCGCAGCAGCCCGTTGTCGCTCGCGTGGATGCATAACTATTTTCTTTTTTCCATTCGTTACTATTCATTATTATCATTAATGATAATGCGAGAGAGAAAGACAGATGGAAAAAAGACTATGCCGCGTGTCCACACGACTATTGACTACCGAGCTGTGTCGACACTAGACGTACATGTATTCCCCCGCGAGTGCGAGTGACCGCATCAACGTGCCATCAGCCTGCAGTCAATTATAAATAACTACGTACTGCATAACAGCGGCCAACCACGTGAATCGCTGAATGTATCGAACAACACAGCGGTGCATCGAACCTTACCCCCGCGCGAGTCTCGCTCACTCGAGAGATGCATTTGCATTTAGAAACTTATTGCTGAATAGAAGTTTTCCGTATTTTTCCTTTTTTTTTTTTTTTTTGGGTTCGTGAATAAAAATAGAGCGCAATTAATTTTGAAACTGGAGCCCGTTGATCCGCTAATGAAACAGGGAGTCGAAAGAGAAAAATTAGAAGGGTTTCCGTTTGCTCATTCGCGACTGATAGTAGATCGGATAGATAACAATCCAGACATCCCGGGGCGTACTCCGGAGAAAGTAGTCGAGTCGATCCTGCGGCAGAGCGGAGCACAGGAAGCATATACGTATTCTCTGTGCCTTGGGTCTACGTTACTACAGTGCACATGCAACTCTGATATACCGGACAGGCTCGTGTATGCCGAACCCCCCCTCGACGTATGCGCCTTTTATCTCGATTATCGCGATCGACGAGCGAGCCTAAGAACGAGATAAATCCAAGGGAGGAAAGCCATCGGTAGTCCGATAGCTGAACGCCGATACGTAAATCACTAATTAGAGATGAAAATTACTTTCAACCGTCCAATCGCTTCAAATTCAACATAATGGTATCTCGTTGTGTTATTCATTATCTTCGAGAATTTCTCTAACTAATTTCTCAATTTTTGGCGTTATTATTCAAAATCAATTTTATGACGACATATAAAAAAGATCTATTGAAAAATTCTATCAAGGACAATACCTTAGCTAATTTTTTTTTGCATATAACAAAAATGCATACTAACACATATTCGTCATCTAGTCATTAGGTATATTCGGAAAAAGAAAGAAACAATGAAGCAATTGACCTTGAATTGCCAATGTTTGCCAAAGAATAACGATGATCACGTGCCAACGGGGGACGGCACGTGAGTGAGACACGTCACGGGGCATTCCCTGCCCCAGTTTTCCGCTTGAACTGATTACGAACTGGTTCGTGATCATCCAAGCGTTCGATTAATGGACGTGCGAGCTCCGTAGACACAAGTACCAACAGTCCTCATGCCTATACTCTCTTTTCTTCCGCTGTGCGGTATTCTCGAGCTTCGACTCATGGTTCAAGCTTCGCTACTCGCAGATTATCGTATTCCACCGTCAAGCAAAGACGTATCCATACCGCCAAATGTCGTCGACGATAAATTAAAATACTTCTTCGATAAGAAAAAAAAAGTGAAGTGTACGGCGTGCATCTTGAAAGCGATCGAAATAAATTCTTCGGTAGTCGCTGCCCGACCCGAATGTCTCACGAGTTTTTTCTCCCAGGATTACATCTGACCTTTGACCCTCTGCGCGTCTGCGGGAAGTCTACGTTCCGGTAACGTCTCAATCGAGAACAAACTTTTCGTATATGACGAATGAAAGTGCGTGCGTCACCACGCGTGTATACGCGACCCCCGAGAAATACACCGGCGACCGCGGGGTGACGGGCGTGAAATCAGATAAGAACTGGTTACACGTCATAATCGATTCGAATCGGAGGACGTGCGAGGTGTTAAGGTGCACGACGTATGTCCCCCTCTTCGGCCTCGTACATCTAAACCGAAAGTCACACGGCGGGTGTCCAAGAATTTCGTTTATTCCACGGCAAGTCTCGTGACACGCGCATATTTTTCGATCTATCTTCAAGTGACACGATAAAATTAGAGTAAGGCCGATGTTCTTACTCATTCATCATCATCATATTTCTTTTTCTCCCACTCGACTCGTAAATACAAATTTGTCGCATTCAACAAACATTCTTTGTTCCCAAGAGATTGTACGAACATCACAGTGGATTTACCGATAACTCGACTGAGATATCCAGTTTAATGCAACAAAGCGTTCGGGGCGCGAATTCGCGAGGCTCTCGTGCGCCGTACGTTCCCTCGGGATTCGTGTAATGAAGAAAACATACATTAGAAGCGGGGTTGGACTCGCGGCGTGTATCGCTTATATCGAGAGAACACATAGGCAGACAAACAGGTCTGAGCGCTCGGTTGATCCGGCGCAGTCGAATTACGGTAAATTAGCCGGGAGTAAAGAGTCCGAAGCCGATGAGGTACAGGTACCTCCAGCATCGAATAGCTCTCAGTGTACGACCGAGCCAAGGCATTGAATAAGGATGAAGAGCATAAGCAGAGCGATGCACGGAGTCTCTCGTTGGTAAAGAGAGTACCTTACTACGAATGTTACAAGGTATTATACTACACGGTAGAAGAGGCAGAGGCCTACCTACTGGCACAATGCTACACGAACGGGCGGGCGAAACGAATGGATGGACGTACGAAGCCAACGGACGGGCGCAGGGGCAAACATAAATTAAGATGGGGGACTGATTATGAAGCCGAGGGCAGGCTATCATTACCCGAGCCATCGTGACCGGTCGACCCTGCTGCAGGAGGCATCCGCGCGCGCGCGCAAGCCCACTCTCGGTGCTCCTGCCTATCCTCAACAGTTGAACACACTCTATGCTGATACTATTTGCCAACTTTGCTTATGGCTCCCTTCCTCGAGCATCCTGTAACCGTTCGTCTGTTGCGGAGGCAAAGCTTGAGCTTTGGCTCTTTGGGTCTTCCTCGATGCCGAGTGGAAACCCACCGTTGATCTAATGCCGGGGTTGGAAAACTGCAAATTATTAATCTCTTCGTTCTTCGGGGCCTCTTACCGGCCGTTTTTTCGCGCTTTTCTTTTTCAACTCACATTACGTGGATCGGCGAATATGAAACGAGTATTGTCGGTAAGCATGAACGAGAAATCATACACGGGGAAAGAGAAAGATGATTCCAATATTCTGGTAAACATTGCATTGCTGGGATGCAAAGTACAGCTTTGCAGGGTAGTACTGTCGGAAATAAGGTGGAAACTGTAATTATAAGCAACGTGTACGGTAATCATGGAAATGTTGGTCTATCGAATTAAATATCGAGAATTCATTTCCTAAACTGGCGAGATAACGGTTCATTGAAGAACGTTACAATGTCGCGTTGCTTTTTCTTTTAATCTGCAGTGCCGTCTCGTGAAGACCTGCGATAAGCCATGGTTAACAGACCAAATTTTGCGGTTTTTTTTCGCGGCGATCGAGCAGCCGCGTTACAACGTATCTTACTCCGGGAAGTCGCATGACTATTTGCCCTTTTCATCTATCGCACGAGTGCCGGACTAATGGAAATACCTCGACACTGATTATTGATTATGATTGAACGGTCGCAGGTGCATACACGACGAAATATTTTTTACACGACTTTTTTTTACGTTTTTTTTTCTTGTACAGCAAATCACCGACGGAGCAGCCGGATGTCATAGGGTTTTGCATGGGCGTTACGATATAATTTTAACGCATATTTCAATGTGCTTCAAAACTCGAGAGAGCACGAGTGAAATCTTGTTGACATTTAAATCAAACGTACGAATTATAACTAGGAAACTCTAAACCCCGCGTGTTAAACTCGGTCTCGCGGTGTATCAACGAGTGCGTTATCACGTGAAATTCTTTTGCGACGCGACCAGATCCAGTTTCGTGTTCGAGAAACATTCACTTTTCCGCTCCTAATGGACCGGCGAGCCGGCAACGGGCAAATCGGGATTTGAATTGCGTTATCGAAAATCGTGCTGATGGCAAAAAAAAAAACAAATAAGAAAAGCAAATAAACAAATGTATAAAAATACGAGGAGAAAGTTCGCGAGAGAACGCGTTTGGTCATTTTTATTCTACACACAACCAAGTCCGAGGGAGATCTCCGCGCGTTGCATAGGAAATCGAGATCATCGAAGTCTCCTTCTGCTCCCCCACACACGCGCGCGTTTAGCACTTTCCGTATCTGTTCGCGTTCGCCGATCTACGGCCGATAGATCGTCTCTTGCCCACGCTAAAACTTCTCGAAACTGCTCGACGCAACGTGCAGTTCGGTCGCTTCTCTTCGTCGCGAGCGCGAGGCTTCCATCGTTTTCTCGCATTGCCGGCTCGCGAATGGCCATTGCAATTTGTGCTTATCACACGCGCCCGCGAACTAGGTCTCTGTCACTGACTACTCCAGCGCTCTTATTAATATCCGGTGAAATCCAATTACGAATGTCGGCAGTGTGGTTCTATGATTCACGCCGAACTGTTTCTCCGCACTTCTCCAGCGGGGCAATACGTGTATCTCCTCTCCCATTACCTTCTCGCGGTCGCTATGCGTAATATTCGTTGCAATTAAAATGCTCGACGTTGCGAATTCCATCACTGTCGTAACGAGCCGACGAGCCTATAAAGTGACCCAACGCTTCTATACGTACATCACCGTTTAAATTATGTTGAAAAAAAACAAATGATAAGAGTCTTTGATTGCGATCGACCGTGATTATGCGAGACGATTAATCAACAATACATTACATAATTTTTAAATTTTTTATTCAATACAAATGCATTATGTTTATATTCATTTTGTTTGTATTCATTTTGTTCACGCGGATCACCTGCCGTTACGAAAACTTTGTTGCAGATCGCTTATCGTCGCGTTTACTTTGTAGAATTTTACCTTGCATATTGTGCTATATATGCGCATGTATGAGTGCGCGGGCGCGAGCACTTGCTTTCGCCTCTGTTTCATAAAACTTGCGTGTCGGTGTAAATCAGACGTGCGTCATAGTCTCTCTCTCTCTCTCTTTGTATCTTAAAGAAACACAAGCATATCCTCTAATACGTAGCTTGGCTTGAGCAAACACTATAACCCGCGAGACACATTGCGACGCACGACTCAGCGGGCATATAACGAGAAAGGTAATAGAGAATATTCGCATAACGAACAAAGCGGGTGGTATATTGCTGTGTGCACAATCCCTAGCAGGAGACCCAAGAAACGAGAGAGGGATAAAAGATATATACTTGTCCGCCCGTGGCGGGACGGCGGGTGAGGGAGGGAGGGGGGGCAAAAGCGTATTTGCTACAGGCAGCGGGCAAAAGCAGCAGGCTTCCCCGTTTCGTTCGCTCGATTGTGAAACGAAAGTGGTTCTGTCCGTTTTTCCGTCGCTAGACGGTAGTCGACGCCGCGAAACTGACCTTTCGCCTCTCTTTCGTCTCGCAAAACACAACACGCGCAAAACTTGTCTCAGTTATACTTATATCCATATATACATATATATATTTTTTTATTGTACGCGTGACGACGATGTGCACTCCGAACGGTAGGGCCGGGTATTGCGACGGAGTGTGCAATGTTGAAGAAAAAAAAAAAACAAAGGTTGATAATATAGCTGGTAGGTGCGCGAGCGACAATGCTGCAGGATCTCCGAACACATGAAACACTTCGCACAGTTGCGTCTGTGTGTGTGCGGAAAAAAAAAATGTATGAAACGATGTGTCGATTCTCCGCCGAGCCACGTAGGTGTGCGTGGAGAAAAAAATATGCGCGCTGTATGCACAGTAGGATTGCGCGCCGCACACAGCCACCGGAACAATTAGAGATCTTATCGCGTCATCCGCGGGAGAATTGCGCGCTGGGTTTACAACCGGCAGTGGCGATCGGAACTCGAGAAACGTTTGCGTTCCAGATTACACGGAGTGAGAGTGTGCGCTGGCGGATACGGAACGCGACAACCTTTTGGAGCACTCGAGGATACACGTAGGAACGCCCACGCTTCTATCGTTTTGCATATTGAACCCTCGCGGCTACGATTCGCTATTGATTTTGGATGAAAAACGAAAACCTCGTCAGCTTTTAGTCGAATTGACGAGAGAGCGAAGACGAGGCGGTAATGCTTTAATTCTCACGTGAACACACGTTTTATTTTCCGATTACAGTTATTAGCCGGTTCCTTATTGTCTCGTAAAAGTTTTATGCCCTATTCCGACGTTGCGCGGTAGTTTTTCTCGCGTTACGACGGTAGCGAGAGGATTATTGCCGCGAAGCTCGCGACGTTCGTTGCATTGTTTCCTAAGCCAACAGATGAATTATCGTTATTTCTCCTTTCGCGTAACCATCGTTTCATCTTCGCGATGGCTCTTAATTCGATTAATCTTCGAGCTCCGGAAGACTCGGAGCACGACCGTTGCAGAAATCGAGGGAATGATATAATGTATGGTATATATGTATATAGCCGCGAGTCGAGAGCGTTGAATTATCATAATCTCATCTGAGAAGTGAGGATGCGATAATCCTGATGATTTCCCGGGCTAGAGGAGAATCGTGATGATCTTAAAGATTCGTTGCATGAACCCAAAGACGAGAGCACCGGTTCGCCGTCTCTTTTGCCCTCGTTTACAGTACCCACGAACCTTAGCGTCGTACCCTTCGGCTTGGCTTCCTCCTCTTCTTCCTCGTCTATCGCTGCTGTTCTCGGCCGCTTCGAGCTCTCGTGCAACGCGCTCACCACGAGGAGCTCCTCCCGTCTCTCCGCAATCCGAAGACACATACTTTGCTCTTCGCGCATACAGCGAAGTCCAAAAAAAAAACGAAAAAACAAAGAAAAACAAGAAATAATAAAACAAAATACAATGAGTGCTCTATTTGCATAACTGCCCTCACTTTCAGACCGTATGATAAGTTATTCTGATAAAGACCGAGGGCCCTGTCTTGTAATCTCTGGCTTCCGCGCTCAGTCTCTTCCTCGTTTTTCTATCGGAGGGAGACGAAGCCTTTTCGCTGTCCGTGCTCTTTGCCGTATGTATACATATATACCATGTATAACCGTGTGGCCCCGGGGAGGAGTATTACGATCGCGCGACTGGGCATCCATCGGTTTTTTCCTTCTCGCCACTTCTCACCACTCATCGGGGGCCTCAGAGCGTTCCTGAAACGGGACGACCATCGCGATGAGGTCTCTGTAACCTCTGGGCTACTTGTTATATCGTAACTATGACAAATGTTAATGAATAATCGACCGAGCCGCTGGTATTTATGATAACGACAGTGGACTCTCTTGTAATTCGTATTGACTGATTGATTACATTTTTTTTCGTACCATTCCGAGCGGAGAAACTCATTGGAGCCGCGCCTTAACCGTGATAACTATTATGATAAGCATAGTATGTGAAAAAAGAAAAAAACAAAAATCGATCTCTAAGCCGGAAGATCGATGTCCGACGCGAGCGGCGAGGAAAGGGATATACCAATCGCAATCCTTTCACGCAGTTGGAGTGTTACTTAACGTGATTTACAATCGTCCACTGGTCAACGTTGAGTTACACACGGTGAATCGAAAAACCGTCGAGTTATCGCGGCACACAAGCCCGGAGCTCGTAAAATACTCGCCATACACGCGTACACATCCATTAATACGGATTTCTCGTTCGTTACGTTGCGCAGCTCGCGGATAGGACGCGTCGCGTGCGCGTGTCTCGCGTCTTGTCGTACCGTGCTCGGCGTGCGGGAGCAAAACCGCGTGTACTCCTCGACCACACGCTCTCCTCCCGTACGGGTGTGATAGCTTCGCTACAACAAAAAACGAAATATTTTTGTTTTTTCGCTCACTTCGCATCTTAGCGAGTGGTCGTCCTAGGAATAGTAGCCGATGCCGCTAGAGAGTGCAATGTGTATAAGCAAAAGCCTCGCCTCGTCGCGACGATTAATCCAACGACAGAGATTCACGAGCCGGCGATTTATCGCGACAATTAATAGCGACCGGGTTCGATGATAAACAGGAAGTGGAACACGCACGGGCCTCGCGAGGTACGAGACAACGCCCGCTTCGGCATCCTATATCCAAGCGGCTGTCGTGTCCTTCGCGGCAAATAAATTATGGAGACACAAACGCACTTCGAGCAATGGTGGGATTTTCTCTCGGCACGTTGGTTGTTACGAGAGCTTGTTACAAGTCGCGAGATATGAGGTACTCGGCCTTTGTGCGAAGAAGCTGCAAACTCTGACGATAGGATGAAAAAATGTGACCAAAAAAACGGACCTCTTGAGTAAGAAAAAAAACGAAAAATAGATTGTGAGTGGTAGAAAAAGGAAAATTGGAATCGGAAAAATTAGCTCACTTCTAGAGTCACGCGACGAGGCCCAGGATTGGAGCTCGACGCATTAGTAACCTGTTTGTCGGCCGATAAAACGGCCTATCGTTTTAAAGATTTGCCAGATTTATAGACCAGTCACGGGGGAACTATAGGATACCGTGATAAATAAAGAAACTAAGACAGAGATGGATACGGAGAGAACGTTGAGTGTCGGTTGGCACAGCTCGCTTCATCCTTCTTCCTCTTCGCCGCGTCTATGGGATAAACCATCGTATATATTTCGTGCTCATATAGGCTCCCGATGCACGTGTATGGCCCCTGGCTGATGCAGAGGCCCGGCGTGCGTTACATGACGCCGTTGCTGCTGGTGCAGAGCACTACATCCACGCAAAGCAGTACCAGCTTCCTACGTACGTGATCCCCATAGACACTCTTCCGAGAGTCAATTTCTTTTTGACCAATTTATACCCCGCGCTTTATTATTAACCAGTTGGGCAAAAAGAAGAGTCCCCGAGGAATGTTCCCGAAGGTGAGACCGCAACGAATGAATATACCGAGAAACGGTGGAAAAGGTGGAAATTTTTCTCGTGAGATCGAGAGTCGCGAGAGTGATTTATTTAATTTATAATTTTACTTGCGCACGTTGCCGTGGGCCTCTGTGGCGTCTTTGGCTTGCCGGGAAGGGATAGAGACGTGATTGCCGGGACGTTCGCGCGTGCAATGAATCCTCGTGTAATATTTTCCACAAATGTTTATCCTCGTCTACGATTCGTTATGTTTGTGCGCCAAAGTACACGAGCCTCGTTGAGCGCGCGCGTACACACGTCGAAGTGCATTTTGCAACTCACGCTTAGAGCGGTGAACGGCCCATAAGGTGCAAGAACCGTCCGTGGCGTGCGAGTGTCGTTTATCACGAGAACACAAACGAGATTGTCACCTGCGTCGTACTATCCTTCTTCCCCCCTCGCTCTTTCTCTCGAGCGCAAATGCATTATGCCGGGAGATTCTGCGTGCGTGTCGCTTGTGCATGGCTCGGCACGGGGCTTGTGTGACCCGTGGCGCGTGAGCCCGCCGCGCTTTTTGCCTACACAAACCGCACTCGCGGCGGAGCCTTGACTTTGCGACTAGGAGCAACACCGCCGAGGTATCAACCGAGCGCAGCAGCTCGCGGTTAATCCTGAAATATAATTACGCGCTCGCGTATCTCAATCGTTCGAGATTGCGAGAGATTCGGAGTCGAGACTGTTGAGTGAAATTCCGCGGCGATACGTTCATCGCATCGTCGATACTAAATACGATGAAGAGTCTATCATCGCACACTCGTTCGAATAATTAACCCTAGCAATCTTCGCGGTGGTTGGCATTGTTTGGAATATCGCTCGATGACGCTCGACAATTATAACACGCGGCTCTATCATTAGGTCGATAATGCCACAGGCTCTTGACCGCGAGCACGCGACTCTTCGTGGCTCGTAGCCGAAGTGGCGACTCGCGACTATCCAATAATTATCGGTGCATATATGCTAATTCACGGACGACTGTTTATCATTCAAGTATTTCTATTAACGATTCTTACTGTAACAAAAAAATTATTAACATAATGGAATGTCGATGATTTCATACAATGGTTTCAAGAATTTGCAACGGTTAGTAAGTGATCATATTAGTTTTCCGACCGTAGGATTTTCTATACGCTAGTAACTCGACAGCATTTCGACGATCTTCGCCCGATCGTTTCGTACGTGACGAACCTGTAAAATTTTTCGAAAATTGACAGTAATTCCGAGTATTTGCGATGATTGATGATAGATGATATTATGTGTAATATCTGGAATACTGGATCGAGGCGCTTAGTCGGGATTCCGGTCGTTGGATCGAAAGTGGCTCGTTATAAAATCACGAAGCGCAGACTCTCGCGGAGAGATGAGTGTTGCGAGACGCATCAGCGTGGTCACCGCGATGGAAGGTGGAGTGGCGAGGGAGGAGGGATGGAGAGATGGGCTCTTCACTTGCTCGTAGAGCCGTTAACGAACCAGAGCGCGTCGTATTGTCGCAAATTGTCCCTAATGCATCCGCGAGGTAGAAAGCATAGCGCTCTCGTCTGTACCCGTTGCGGACAGAGGCGTGCATATACACACAGTCGTTTTGGTATTACACAGTAAAGGCTTACGGCGATGTGGCGTTAGGCGAATTTGTAGAACACAAACGCTCGGACGGTGCTTGGCACTGCCGTTGAAACAGTTACACTTTGTATTTCCTAACTATTTAGCGTGGCGCCATTGTCGTTGCCGGGTGGTGGAATGGCTCGTTATGGCCACAATGTAACCCATCTCTCGGACGTTCTCCCGCGGGGATGACTTCCGATTGCGACAGTCGGTTGATTCGCTTAATTCGCAATATAGCAGAATAGCAAAAGAGATCCGACTGTAATCCGTCGTCGACAATAATGACCAGACGTCGATACGATCGGCACAAATGCTGATCGTATCGCGTAGACACACTCGCACGGAACTTTCCAACGGCCTTTTTTTCTGTGTGTCACCAAATGGTCGTTTCGCCGAGGAGGTCGGGAGAGGATGAGCTTTGTTTCCGATCGGTTGCCAATCGGAAGCGTCAATGCGAAAGAGCCGGGAGTGAGACACAGTCGGATAGCCTCGTTCTTTCTCACTCCCAAATGCGGGCCTCGGAAACTCTCCGCAGGCCGGACGTGGATAATAGCCGGTGGTAGCAGTGGCCACAGTGAAGAGTCCACCAACCCATTCTCTCTGGTCTACCCGCTCGTTGCAATTGTCTATATACAGATATTCCCATGTCGGGGAGAGCCAGGCGGCTGAAACGCGCGGGGGTGTGCAATAACCCGGGATTGCGGTTTCACGATGACAGGTCGCCTCACGCCGCGTTGCAAATGATTTTCGGTAAGCCCTTCCACTAAACCCAAGGATACTCATCGACGACTCCAAGGTTCGCTTACATTCGCTGCTGTATTACCGCAAATAAAATTGTCGTCACAATCGCTTGTGACTCAAGTGTTGCGCATTTCGTTATTAAATTTCTACGGTAGATCGAATGGGGCACAGCAACGGTTGAACGGCAATGAAACGTCATACTTTGAACGATTTCTTCGCAAAACGCGGAAGCCCTATAGCCATTGTAGGATTCTCGATGAAGGTCGCGTCCGCGACAACTCGTGCTATGATCGATTGCTTTGGCTCTCGACAATTCACAACTCTGTATAAATTGCCACGCGCAACATTGTCTCGTCACTAGCTCGGTGCGGTACCAAGCAGAGCCGCAAGGCGGGCTTGGCTTCTCGGACTTCAGTTTTCAATGTGCCGACGAGTTTTCACTCCTTCCTTCATTCCTGACGATCCTCTCGTCTCGTCACTCCCCCTCCCATCTCCGCGGAACGTTTCCTTCTCTCTCTCTCGCCGCGCTCAATGCAGGTGACGACGTCGTGAGTCCGTCGGTTCGTACCGATTTTTATAGCCATCCGCGTTATTGTCGCCAGGCCCAGCGCGGACTCGTAAACATAATTACAGGAGTTTTATTTGCTTCCTTTTTTTACGTCCGGCCAGAAGCAAACGGACGAAGTTGCCAGGCCTCTCCGCAACGTTGTCCGCGCACTTCGCCAGCGAGACGCGTTGCTATTCCTGTTACCTTTTACGAGCTTGGCCTTTCTCTGTCAAGGTATGTGAAGTTATTAGGAAGCGGGCGTGCACGAGTTTTGTGTTGTATTGCAAGAGGAGAAGCGGCAAATGCGTATTTTCACCGAGAGAAACCGAGAGGCGAACTCGCCTACGCGCCTCGTTTAGATCGTACACTTTGTCGATAATACATGACTACCGTATCGATCTTCGTATGAATTAGAGGGCGTTAACCGTTTCCATTTATTTACGAGAGATGCTCCCGATGGGCCGTACCTTCGAGAGCTCGATCTTCCGCAATCTAGCCGATGCAATGAGATTCAGCATTTCCTTCATTCTTTTTTTTCAGTTAGAAGCAACATTATTTGCGCTCATAGATTGCACCTATTTTCCATCGTCTTCGGATCCTTCGTATCGAATATCTTCTCGGAATGAAAGCGAGGAACGAAAAAAACAAGCAACACTTTTTTGCGGGGCTATCGCGAGGGAAATCTATCGGTAAATGATATATAATTCGTTGCTACCAGATCGTAGAACTAGATGAGCTTAGAGCGATGGCGACGATCGAGGGTTACGGTACGTCAAGAGCTGCAAAATATTGATCTAACAAAACGTTTCATCATCATTTTCCATCGAGAGCACGTGAAATAATCGATATTAGATCGCTCGTCGTTCGACGATTCAGGGGCGCGCGCGCGCGAGAGCGTTGTGAGAGTCTTGCCTATCGAAAATTCATATCGTTCCGTGTGCCAAGCGTATAACCAATAGCCTTATGTGTACCTAACTATCCCTATACGACGTGTACGAGAGGCTTTAAAATCGTTCTCTGTCTATACCGTATCGTTATACGATACTTATCTCACAGTTCGTCGAGTAGTTGGTTCAACCCTTGTTCCCTTTCGCGGGGGCCGGCGGCCCTTCCGCGGTGAAGTTTAGTCCCTCATCGTCCTGCACAGGGTAACAACGATGCGCGGATTCAAGACACGAATCTCTCTCTTCGTTGTGCTCTATCACAACGCGGGGGTAATCATTTTACAACCTCCCGTATAATCTCCTTCCACGCTGCTATATAATAACGATAAACAAGCGTTCTAGCGGTGCTCCTTTCGTATTATAAGACTAAAGAAGCGAGAGCTATCCCCACGCTGCAACAGTCCCGAGTGTGCTTATATACAGCACAATATGTAGGTATTCTTCGTGGTATAGCTGTATATATACAGTATGGTTCATAATAAATATCGAGTGCGTTTTTTTCAGTCTGACAAAAAAAATGTATTATTAAAAATAAGTTTGGAGTTTTTTTAACAATAATGCCCAAAATAACTTTCTACATTTCACTTATTAATTCATTTGGTTTTCAATGAAAATCTTTTTACTCTTGTTTTGAAGATTCAATTTGAAAAAACTATTATTATCATTATTATAAACAAAAAATGTCATCGCCACGTTTATAGAATACTTTTTTTTACGGAGACTGCAGAAAAAAGAGTGATACGATATTTATTATGAATCACGCTGTATATATACAGATATATACCATGTATTCGCGAAACGAGAGAATATCAATGATATTTTATTGGCGGTGCTTTACCCTCGGCAAACTGCGAAGTAAATACGCAGTTTACCATTCACGATGGAAGAATAGTGCGGAGTGAAAAGGTCGGATAATAGAAGAAGCGCGAGGTAAAACGAGACGGCGAAGAGGATGGCGCGCGCGAGCGCGAGGAAGCTGCACGGTGAAACGCGAGAGGAAGCGATAGCGCGCCACCACGGCGGGAATAAACAGGTGGATGAGGACTATTGAAGTTGCCTCGATAGATACTCAGCGAGAGCTTGAGATATGTGTAACGTATTGCGTACGAGCGATATGTGCTCTTCCCGAGACTCTCAGGGCTCAAAGTTATGTTCGCTTCGTCATATATACCTTGGCAAAGAACCGCGGTGCTGCCCCGCTTGTTCTACAATATTACCGTCTAATCTTTAAACGATTTATTTCCGTAAAAAAAAAAAAAAAAAAATAAGCTAAGGTGTCCGTAAAGAGATCTCACGCTCGACGAGCTTCTCTCATTCCCCCTTCGAGATTTTTCTCACTCGAAACGAAACGAGTATAACTCTAAGTACGGAAAAGTACGAGCCCCCCCGGCCTTCGCTTGTACCGTACTGTGTACACGAAGAATGGGAAAGAGAGAAAGGATTCTCTCTCGTCGGTCGAGCCGATGGCCGGGACTCATCTCTGCGGTCGAGAAGCCGCTCTGGTTATTGGTTATCGCTCGAGAAACGAATTATCGTCGAAACCCACTGGCCGTCATCTCGTTCAGAGAAGACGAACCACAGTCCCACAGATCCTCTCTTCCGATGGGAAGATTTTCTTCATTCGCTTGATTGGCGTAGATCAAGTGAGACCACACTTCCGTGTTTATATGCGGAAATTCTTTGTCCGGAGAGGTTTTTCTTCAAGTGTTATACCGTTTCATCTATCGCATTGCGGGCAGTTTGTTCTCGTTTTCGAGTTAGCTAATCGCCGTTGAAATGATGATACCCTGAGGGGGCCTCGTGATTTTCAAGAGTTTAAATTAATTTTTGTTCCGCGTTGACAAATTGGCACCTTCAAGCTCAAAGAACCCCGCGAGCCGACGTAGGAATTTATTTTCCAAAGAAACAAAAAGTTGGACTAGAAAGCCATCCGTTGAAGAGCTTCTAAAATGGTCCTTCGGCAACTCTCAGGCCTCGCGCTCTTTCTATGAACTCGTGTAATAAGGAAAGAAATTGCGGGTGAAGAAGAAATCGTATCCGCATCGGATATTTGGCTAATTTTAATTCATCATGGAATTGTGCCAAATTGTATCGATCAATTTCCAAACATTTTCGCGAACATATCGAACAAAGGAATCGCTGATCTCAATGAAACGTACAACGCCTGTTTTTACCCCTGCGGTCAGTGGGAAGTTAAAAACGAAAGAGCGCCTCCTGGCGCGCGATTTTTCAAGGACTTCCTCGAAGCGTCTTCGCGAGATCGAAAGGTCCGACGTGATGAGCATTCGAAGACCAGGCCGCGGCAAACGCAGTCCGAGCGCTCGCAACAAAAAATCAGGAAACTCGACGCAGATTTTCCTTCCGGAAATTAGATTGTGCACTGTCTGTCGGACTCGAGCGTCGAGAAACGTTGGAAATAATGGGTTGGCGATAATGTTGAATGGACATTTGCGTTGCGAATTTCAACGAGATCCCATTACCGACGTTCTCGGTACGCGGATTAATCCTCCTTTACAGTTATGTGGAACTCGAACGAGGCGAGTGCAGAGAGGAGGAAGTGAATCCGCGAGGTTTGCCGTCTCGATAGCCCGAGGTGTCGCCCGTTAATTCGTCTTCGCCAGGATCCCCATCGCTTCACCCTTGTCGGCTGCCTCGCAAATACATTCCTATCGTCGGTGCTTTACGAGACGTTTCAGTAGCTCGGAAAACATTTTTTTACCAACTTCCTTTCGTCGAGCGAACAAAATTGTTCTTCACAATCTTTTAATAAATAAATGATTCTATAAACAATAATTAAATTGATAATTACTTAGTAATATTAATTATTGATTATTATTATTTATTAATTGATAAATTATTATCATTATGATTCTATAATTTCATGCGCATCGATCAATAAAATTGCCACGAGCGTTCGACCCTATTTCATGAAATTCACGATTTATCCATTAATTCGATTTGATCGAAATCGATAAATTCCGCCAATCCTATTGTGTCCGCTCGACTAGTTTATGCAAGAGTCGACACACCGCCGACGGCAACGACGGTTACATTAACAATTTCTAGCGACTCGTGTATTCGCGCAGCCTCCCCAGGTTCTGGTAGTTCAAAATCAGCCAAACAAATCGCGATACTTACGCGCGCCCGCACAGCCAAAGCGTGTACTTTACAATCGTTACTACATCTTTACGTTTGTTTGCGTAGCTCCGTGTTCTAAATCAACTCCGCAGTTCAGTCAATTGTTATAACGTCTCTATAAACACTGTGTGCTTTCCAAGGTATATTAAACACGGGAGATAAAGGAGGATCGCAGCGTGGTGAATTTACATTGTGCTCGTTGCGGCGAAATATCGATGGAAATTTGTTTCGCGGTTCGTAAAGCCCGCCCGCTTCTCGTGGCGTTAGCGCCTAATGTCCCGATCGTTTAGACGCTTAGCAGCGTCGCGAACGAGTTGACTCGAACGATTTATCCCCGGTTGGATGAAGAGAGAGAGCGAGCCGGTGATGCTGAGAGTGTGTATTAGCATAAACGGTTTATTTAGTCGGTTGAAGCGAGGCATCGTCGTCGCTGGAGATTGCTACTTCTCTCTCTCGGCGTGCTACCGTTTCGGTGTATGTGTGTGTGTGTGTTCGGTGAACGGTGTGTATCGAGAAGTGACTCTCTCGCGACGCGGAAAGATGGATTCCGCGCTCCGTTGCGCTGGTCTTACCGCTCAATCAAGCTGCCGGTCCAGAAGCAGCAACCGGGCGGCACGCCGCGGACCGCTACGTCTACATAACACCTGCTATCATTCTGAATCATTCTCTTATGTCAGAAGCATTCATTGTATAATCGGAAAGAGGCAAAGATTAACAAGTCCGATAAGTCAATCATTTAGAAAAGGAAAAAAAAGAACACAAATACGCACAAAAAAGAAATAGCAGCAGGTCGGGTCGATCCGAGGAATTATTTGTATCGCGTTATCGCGGCCGGGAAATCTACTTCCCCGTTATTTCAAGATCATCGTTCTCCGGCGTTGCGGACTTTGCCCACCGCGAGATGTATATCCCACAGGTGTTGGTGACCCCCGAGGGCCCTCTTGGGCCGGCAAATGAGCATCGCCGTAGTTATTCCACCTCTTTTTCTCGTTGCGCCCAGGTTACATCGTACATAGTATATTATCGCGAGTCTTGCCACCACGCACGTATAGTACTTAGAACGTTGCAACGATATCGCGTTACTCGTAATTTTCCGGGAGTGCTGTCCGTGCCCTATGCGCTCTTCGTACACGGTTACACACAAGTGTGCTTGCTGCCGTTGCTGCTGGCTAGACATCGGGCGGGGTCTCGACGAGGAACGCACCCAGGCAGCATTAGAGCCACTCTTCGAGAGCTCGGGATGCTTTTGTTGGAAAGACGGTAATGCAGCGACGTGGAGATACATAGCGGAATGCGTGGATTCTACGGAAAGCCGTGCGATAGTTGCACGCGCTTACCTCGAGGCATCTCTTCCTCTGCATGCACACACGAGGATAAAGCCAAGCAGCCAGGAGCAGAAGCGAAGCTGCGTGATCCCGATGCCGGAGGGGGCAGACCAGCAGATGTTGATGTGGCTCGCTTGATCAGGCTCTCCCCACCCTATCGTGCATTCCGCCTCTTTCGTTTGAATGAAAAAACTCTTTTTCACAACAGAGTAAAAGTTACGCCAAGTTCTTAAAGAAACTTAAGAAAAAACTGTTCAATCAATATGAGTCAAGTGGCATTTCACATGTAAAGAGTTTTTTTATTATAAGATTGTAGAAAGTTATTCGTCTCTTTCGTTCATATATATCGGACACATCTTTGTATGCGTTCATCAACGAGCGAGGATGCTCCGTTTCTTCTTCCTTCCCCGGTCTTTCTTCGTCGCCGTGGTCGCGCGAAAGAGCCAACGAGGTGAGGGAACTGTGGGCGTCCTTGCCCCGGGGGACAGGGGAGAGAAGGGCCTTGCGGGGTATGCGAGACTGACCTCTTGAGCGGGACCACGCCGTGCATGCTGGTGTCCACACACACGCGCGTGTCTCCGGCTTCCAACATAACACTACACTATAACAGTGTTATAGCATGCATCTCACAGTAAAGCAGCATGTACAGTCGAAGCCCGGAAATTGCGATCCAACGAAACGCAAAACAACGTTGCTCCATTGCCGATAACATGCTCCGCCTTTCATTTACTTATACGTACTGGCGTGTTGCAATTTGCGCGTTCCGACTGCGATTAACTAGGAATCGCTCGATCTCTCCTCGCGGCTTCTTTATCAACTTCTTCTAGCCTTTTACTGTCACATTCCGCCACAGCTGCGCATCACTCCTCGACCGATAACTTTTCTCAGACGAGGCACAGACAGATCCCCGTGAAATATCGCAGCGTGTTCAAGCGCCATTGGAGCACGGATGTATCGGGAGTTACTTCATAGAGGTGAATGACTGTCGGATTTCTCGTTCCTTCTTCTTTTTTTTTTAAACGAACCTCAGCACCGAACGACAGGCAAACAGGTGCAAGCGGCCGATGCCGGAGAGCTCGAAGAATCCTCGGAGGCGTTGTCGGCAGGATCAGCAGCCACCGGTTAACCCGGGTCATGGTTGCCTTCGGGAGCTACAATTTCGTATTTCTCGGACACCCCTTCCCCATCTTCTCTTTCCCTTCTCCTCTACCCTTGCACCTACCGCTTCTCCCTCTTTCTCGTTCTCTCGTTCCTTTATTTTCGCCTCTCGTCTTTCGCGTTCTCGTTGCTTGATATTGGCGCGGGCGAGTTAACGGCGATCCGATGCCCGGTTTGCCGGGCGCGAGGAACCCGGCCGCGCCAACTTCCCGCAGCTGGAATCCTGCCTCGATAAACCGACGTGAGAGAAAGAACGCGCGCTAACGAAAGACACGAGAGAGACGGAGACGGTGATGAGGGAACGGTAAGACACGCGATGGTGAAAGCGGATAATTGCATAATCAAATTCAATTAGCACGCACGAAGGTCCGGCCCGGTTAATCTCGAGACGTTCGGGTTGCGCTATAGCTATTTGGCCGTACGAATGTACATTATATCCTTATTATGTGTATAAAATAGCGTATGCATCCGCGGATACGTGCACAGGATACATTACAATATCGTTGCTTCGTGCAACGAATATAATGGGCATGCGAGCCCAGCAGCTGAGGGACGTCGTTTCGACTTTCATCGACTCTCCTAATGAGATCCACATTGCCGTTTGAAGGAATCATCAAAATATTTAATGAATTATTTTCATTTTCATTGATCGTTATCAATTCCTTCATCCTCATAAAGAAACCATCTAATTTGCATGATCCTTCCTATTTTTTCCCCATATTATTGCTTGACGATTCAATAAGAATCGAGTTTTGTTTGGTAGAGTTTCCAGTCAAGAATTGGAAATCCAGATCCGTCGGCGTAGAAAGCCCTTTTTTACTAATCGAATTTCACGCACCGATTTTAAGGATCTTTACCGCCGGAGTAAGAAAGAGAAACTATTTTTTCCACCTTGCATCAAACGATTACGAGCCGAGTTTCGCGTTATATAGCTTTGACAAGAGTTATGGGTATACAGAGGAATAATTACAGAGCAGTAAGATCGAGTTCATCTGTCGTCCGACGATCATCCACTCTTCATACCTTATGAAGAAAAATAAATGAAAATTTCACGACCAAGTTAATTTTATCGCCGAGCCAGGAATAGTCACCTCGGGAACGATGAGACGTAAAATTTTTATTTCTCGTCAATTCACCGGACTGGTGGTTGCCCGGTTCCCGTAAATCTCGCCGGAGACAGTGTTACGATGGCTGCAGCATGATTTTATTATCATGAAAAATTTAATGCTCTCGACGAGGATGCCATTGATAGACATATTCGCTTTTGCTTGTGCTCGTGGGACATTACTCTTCGGGTGTGCGTGTCTTCCGTTTGTACCGAAGAAGCCCCATGGGCATGCCGGCCGACGAGAAGCTTCGCTTTCCGGGCCGAGCTAAGCAGCGAACTCCCGTGGAGTTGTTGCCGCTGCCGCCGCCGCGCCTACGACAAGGCGGATGTGGCTCCTCTATCCGTTCCCGTTCTAGAATCCAGTTGGTCCGCTTCGTTCGCCGCGCTGCCGATGCTGCTACTTCTCTCCGTGTTATCTTGCTTCTCGCCTGCGAGGAGATACTTCATTCGAGACTCGAAGCTCACCGTCCATTCGTGGGCTGTGATCAATGCCAATTAAGAGATAGGTACCTTTTTTGGAACGATACACAGTGCAGATAATTAAGGTTTGATAGAGGAGCTCGCGGGGTCAGAATCGCGGAGGTCCGTCCAATCGTCACGTGTCTCGATGGCGCATAACATCGGTACAGCATAATCATGCTCAACCTGCGGAAACAGAATCGATATGACGCCGGTAAAATCGAGAAGTTGCGAATGTGGGTAACGGCTGTTATTCATGATCTCTCATCGGGCTCGGTGAAAGAAGAGGGAAAGATAAGGAAAGCAATCGGTGGGCTCGAACTACCGGTGATCCGTAATGCGGCTAACATGTAAATACGCCCCGGCTACAACGATAGCGCCGGTGCTCTCTCGGCTGGCTGTTATTAGTGGCATTTCACCGATGCCGGGGGAAAAATCCGGCTGGCAGAAATGAAATGGCGTGTCCGGCATGGACGCTTTTACGGCGGGGAAACGCATGCAGATCTCCGCGGTTTGTGCGTGTGTGCATGCGATATGTTGGCGGAAACTTACGTATGCGCGGTGACACAGAGACACAGTGCCCCGGCTACTTCTGTGAAACACACCGGCCTAACGAGCTGTCCGTCGTTGTCGTCGTCGTCGCGTAACTCTCGCCGCCACTCTCGCTTCGATAAGACCCGCAATCGCGCGCGCGCGGTCCTATACTTGTCCTATTATGCACGTGCGCAGGACGAATAAGATTCCTGCGATTCGTCTCTCCGGGCTTGGTTAATGAGGAAAAAAACATGCTCTAACCAAGCAGATAATCAGTTCTATTATTTCCCTTACGAGAAAAAATTATAAAATCTACGATAATTATAATAACGAACAATTCACACAAATTGATTGATACGCAAGATAGCGAACTGTTGAAACGGCATCAATGACAAGTCTTTATAATTGTCCTCAATGAAAGAAATACTCGAGTGATCAATGCCGAACAAATTGTTACGCGAATGGGACTTATTTAAAAGTGCAAAGCCATTGGAATCGCAAGTATCCGTAACGAAGGCCGTCCCATCGCGGAGGCGTTGCGAGGAATTGCGGCACAAATCATTTTGCCTTTCGCACGGTACACGCGCACAGAGCATTGAGACGGCTAATGGAGAGAGCTACAGTCCGTAGTCGTCGTCGTCGTTGACGCCAGTCGATACTGCTCAATCGCGCGTTTGATCGGTATGTAACGATTTCAATTTCCTCTCTCGCCGGGCGGGTAGACCGTCGCTGGATCGAGAAACCCGATCCTGCTATCCCGTCGTGGCATACACTTTGCGCGGCCCTGATGGGTTAGCCGTTGGATAAAGTGTGTCGCATCGTTTCGCACGAGTTTATCAATCTCAGTTAAGTTATTAATTACGCTCGAGTGTGCATACCTCGCGCGGAATTACGCATTGCTCGGAGTATGCGTCATAGGTGTTTTTCTTTTGCATGACATCGACAGAGACGTCAAGATAAAGGTAACGGAGGACTCGGCAAATGTAAACATGTTAATTCAGAACGGTTCACACGCTCTGAAATAAATTAATACACCGATACATACGTATATATATACAAATGTAGGTGTTCAATGAATGGAGAGCAAACCGGTACGATTTGTATTTGTATCGGTGTCCTACTAATACCGGAGCGATAAAAACTTCGAGACAAAAATAACGTACAGGTGAAGGCGTGTTTTCGTCGCTCCATAAGTAATTCGATAATTAAAGAAAACAAACAAACGACGCGCGTCAAACAATTAATCGGCTGTCACGAGTGTACGGTTCACTCGGCTCGCAGCGTTGATCTATCGACCTCTTTGATAATGCGCATAGGCTTACGGTGTGCTCAGTCATATGGCCGACAGAGAGAACGACCACTTATCGGGCAAGATCTCATAGCGCACTTGGCCGGCAAATTGGCGGAATAAATAGTGACGTGACGAGAATTTAACGCGAGTCTCGCGTACTCGGAGTCTCTCGCATACTGTTCGCGTTGGCCGCTCTCATCGAGACAATCTCGCAAACGACTCGACGCGCGCGCGCACACAATCGTTCGAACGCCGCCGCGAACGATGGAAACGAGTCGTAAGTCGCGATCGTGTAAGATCTCGCCTAGCGATCGTAACGGCGACGGGGGGGAAGGATTTTGCAAATGTAGTTCTCACTGGTTCGCTCCGCGATGGAGAATAATCGACCGTTTTGATTGCTATCACTCCATACTTATCGGACACATTTTCTCTCTAACCGCGCCAACACTGTTCGTACAGTCATAAAACTTTTTTTCTTCATCGAATCTTTTTTTTTTTTTCTTGCCCACCGAACGAGAGTATAATATATGAAAAGTATGTTAATGAGGATACGTATTCGTAGCTCGGAGAGCGAATTGGAACAGATAGATAATTCTTATTGCCACCGGGTGGAGCGATGAAAATTATAGTGCTACTCGGTGAATTAGATCAAACCAGCGTGCGAAGGTATCGATTAAAAATCGGAAAAAAATTTCGCATATAAACACATAAGGGACGTTATCGGAACGTTATAGATTCCGAGCATTAATATCGACCTGGAAACCGAGATGAAAAGTAAATCGTCTCACGCTCGCGCGCGATGGAAGACGGTGAAGTAATCATCGAAACTTCCAATGCTTCTTTATTTCATGCACAACTGCAATAATATCGATAAATAGATATACGGTTAAGTGGTCGATGGAGATATTATAGTTGAATCTTTTTTATTTTCCGCAAAAAAAGAGACCATTGGTTTGACGTAGGTAAGAAGAGCCTTACAGTGTAACTCCTGCGTCTTTCTCGCATTTCCCCCGAAGGTCCGAAGCACCTAAGGACGCAAATTCTGAGAAAGATCGGCGGAGCTTCGCAGCTCTCGCAACGTAATCATTCCCCTGGCGGCCGTTCGCGAATGCTAACAGTACCTAGTACGAGACAGAGAATCACTGTCGGTCGTCGGAGAAGAAGTCGGGATAGCTCCGCGCCCCGTTGCCGTGGCCATAGCCCAGCAATTTCCGTAAATACACACTGAAAACCAACGGGCGCACCGCTATGGTGCTTCACATCGGCGTTTCTGTGTTCATACTTCTTCGCCTACTCATGCACAGTGCCCGCTCGGGTCGCGCGCGAGAGCTACGAGAGGGAAGAAACTTTAATAGTCCCACCTCTGGGCGCAATGGTGGTAAAGAGAAATCAAAACGACTCCTCGTCCACCGTCCAAACGCTCGAGAATCGTAAGGATGGGTCTTCCCTAGCGCGCGGCGAGCCGATCGCCAAGGCGAGTCGGGCGAAATCCCGAGCAACGAGGCGCGGGCTTACCTCTGTAACTCGGTGCAAAAGGGCCGCCGCCGATCTATATCCGAGGTTCGGTATCCGCAAAACGATTCTCGGGCGAGCACGATTACGCTCCCCGAGGCCCCATTACCGCGGACACCTAAAACATCGAAGTTGAAAAAGGCGAGTTCTGAAAATCCCTTCGTTTATAATCCATCCAACGAGCCATTGGTTCGAGGTATGACTTGGAAAAATATATTTTCACATCTACCATCGTGAAATACGGACAGTAGTTGAGGCGAGGAAAACGCCAAACGGCCGAGGAGCTCGGTTTCAGTAGATATGGCCAGTATGCAACCGGCCCGAGAGAATATCGAGTAGATGAGCGCGTCCGGCAGTTTCGATTTCGATTAAGTAGATCTCAGGCCAACGAGAGCGTACCGAGCGTTTGAACTCTCGGAGAACTCGAGCTCTGTACCGGTATTAACGCTGTCCCAACGAAACTGAAAGCATCGTAAAACTGAAAAGGAAACTTCGCATCTGAACTACACGGAGAAGTGGCGTTCTATGACTCTTCCCGAGGATGTAAAGCGTGTATTGCCGCGGCATAGAAGCTCAGCCGCGGCACCTCGTTAGTCCGCACCTCGGCTATCCGGCTGTATACTTATAGGTTCGCTGTTTAAAATACGTTCTGCCTGGTTGGAAGTCCGGAGAAGCGAACTCTTAGCGCGTTCGCGAACCCCGCTGTTACCGGTCACGGCGCTGCTTCTGTACACCTGCTCCAACGTGTGTTAAGATCCGAGAAGTAGTCTCGTCGGAATTCAATAAATCTAGCTTCGCATCATAAGCAGTAAAAACTGTAGGAAAAAAACAAGAAATTACGCGAGAGCGAGTTATTTCGAACGAAGCACGCGGCTTATAATTACAGTGCACACCTTATTTTCGACAGTGTAAACCTGTGAAGCTTTATTTAACTGCGTAGCACTGCAACACTTATCACAGCAGAGGAATGTTTTTTTTTTTTTTTTCTTTTTTTTCGTGTAACATTAGAAAAACAACGAAATCGTCAGAGGCCTGATGAAACGTCGGACGGAGACGGAGTTTATTTTCCGGCGAGAGAGGTGACGCGGTAACTCGCTTGGCTATGACGTCGTGGGATCGTCCTTGTCTTTTCTCCCGCGGCCCCCATTGTTCACAATGCCTCCTTCGCGCCACTATCATGCGTTACTATAATACACGATTCCGTGTGCGTGTGTATATTCAAGACGTTTCCATCGAAAGTGGTTTACATTGCCTGACTCGCGAGCCCGGATCTCTCGCTCGGGGAGAGACTCAACGAGAGTCAAGTCTCCCTCGTGTATTCCGCGCGCGAGTTTATGCCCTCGCTAACCCAGAGAATGAAAGTGGTATTGTGTGTATTATCCGCTACGCGACGCGCGAAGCGTTATTATTACATAGCGTGAGGTAGCACTCCATTAGACGTAATGCACCATGAGTTGTTAATACCCATAATACAAATAACAGTAACGAGTATTGCTATAAACATTTGTTTCATTGACAAAAACCAATACGAATTCAAATACGCAGAACAAATGAGTTTACAAGAGTGTCGGGAAACTTTCTCTTGTACTTCGATCTTTGTATAGATTTAAGGATAAAAAAAATGTATATATATATAGATCTCGTTCCATCGTCACAGTTACTCGAGAGAGTCTGCGAAAAATCCTTGGAGACAATGTTTTGCACGTTGACGGAGATCTCGCGGTCCAAAGGGGAAACGAGATCTCGCGGTTTCGGTTCGATAGATCGAGCGATTGAATAAGAAACCGTGCGATTTTAAAAGGGAAATCCTTGCGACCGAGAACGGTTTTTCCTGTCTATCCCCGCCGTGTCTCCGCCTCCACCTCGTCCGTCGTCACCTCTCGAGGTATCGAATTTTTCTGTTTTTTTCCTGTCTCTCGATACCTCCGGCTCGATCCGCGAATTGATTTTCTCTCTGATCACCGGGATAACTAGGTGACCCAATCATTTTTTTTATTCATCGCTTCGCCAATAACGAAGTCTCGTGTCTCGTTACACGAACAAAAAAAGGTCTCTGTTC
Organism: Ischnus inquisitorius; assembly: GCA_963924025.1. Lineage (NCBI taxonomy): Eukaryota > Metazoa > Arthropoda > Insecta > Hymenoptera > Ichneumonidae > Ischnus > Ischnus inquisitorius. The sequence continues at coordinate 9,670,950 of OZ001246.1, forward strand.
CAGCGTCATACAGCGATGCTCAATTATTGACTCGAGTCTTTCGTGTTGTGTACACTTATAAAATTTATTCCGACTGTTAGAAACGAGTGAACATTATGGCGTGTGCGCGAATCGCAAAAATAAGATAACGAAGAACAAACGCCTCTTGTGCCTCTCTCCCGAACGAAACAATCGTGTAATAGCGACGAAGGAGCGAGAGAGGACACGGCCCGCGAGTGTGTATTAAGAAGCGAGAATTATCGCGGGCCCCAATCGATTTCACAAGTTTTCCCAAGGCGAAATAAGAGGCTCGCGCGTTGGGCCGCTGATGAAAATACGACCGCGTCACGCCACGTGTATTAAAACACTCGAGTTACCGTACGTACAATGTTTCGTAATGATAATATTGTTCTTCTTCTTCTCGCTCGTTGCGTTTCGTTACCGCGAGAGAATCCCGTCGAGTATAAAATTATAATCGAGGATGAATCATTGTTTCGTTGCGTGGCGTTCTGCTGGCCCATACGAAAGAGAGGGTGGAGTCGAAGAAATAGAGAAATCAGTGTTGTTTATCCTGAACGGATTCTTCGACGTCTTTACTTGCGAACGTAGGCGCGATCTCTCGTTTGGCTCCCTTCCATCGATGATGAGAACTTTCGTCGTTGCGCTCGAGGTCTCGGCGGTGTGCATTGATTTTTCGAAAAAACACCACGCCAAATTGCCGGAAGTGAGAGGTCGAGGATCGTGGGTTGAACGGTGCCCGGGCTACTGCTACACTTGCCGATACTGCCTCGCAGCGGTGGAAACGCTCTCATCGTATTTCAAACGAGAGCACACAGCGAGGACGCGACGCGAACGGGCATTTCGAAGAGGGGAGGGGAGGGAACGATGAACTTGCGGAAAGGGACGACTTGGGATCCCCTGGCACCTGTTCGCTCCAGAGTTATATATACGTATATATACATATAGCAAGCAGCGATAGCAGTCTCGTCACGAGTTCCCCTGAGAAGGCTAGTGCCGAGGCCTTCCTATTCGAGGAATCCCTCGTCGTTCCTATAGCATATTTTAATTTCTCGCTCGGTCGTGCGACCGTTCAAATGGGTTGGGCACTATAATGATACGCTCATAGCAGTTAATGAACAATAAAACGAAATTTCTCAAGGGTTCTTTTTTTTCACCTTCTATCGCCGCTTTGATGTATACGAGAGAATGAAAGAATTACTCGATAATTTTAAAAAACCAATTAGAAATTATTTGCAGTTTTGATGAATCATCAATTATTCATCAGATAAAAGCTTGTTATGTACAAACATGTAACTATTTCGGCCGTAGAAGTCTGAGAAATGCTCAGTGACTCGCAATACCCACTATAATTTCGCTATTCTACCGCAACGTGTATCGTAATAATAGTATGAGACAGAAAGATAGAGGCGAAGTGCACAACAGCAGGTCGATCCATAGACCGGAATTAATGCGAAGGCAAACGGCAGGTCGACCCGGTGATTGCGAGGGCGTCGGCGGCGTCGGGAGTCGTGCCGACGAGAGGTCAGACGAGGTTGCACGCCGCGTGCACCATGAGGATATAGAAACCACACGGTTACACACACACTCCGTTTAGTTTCAAGTGTACACGGGGCGAAAGTGTATACACACATGAGAGATAAAGCAGCTTCTCTCGCTCGCGTTTATATGCACCTCGGTGTATTTCATCGGCACGTATTCGTTGGGATACTATGCAGTAGGTACAACGTGCTCACGCTATATAGGCGCGCTGGAGATAGAGGAAACCGGGGCAAAATGGACCGACCACTGTTTTTTTACCAAATGAAATTCGTAACAAATATTTCGCGTTTCCGAGAAACAAAAACACATTTCGAGCGCAGGATGAACCATTTTCTTTAGATAAAAAATCTTAATTAGCGAGGCTTTCTTCATGAGGATTGCTTGGAATTTCACTTCCAGCTAGAACTGCAACGATATACACTCTTTAACGAGATGAGTACTGGGTTTATGAGTCTACGAAATTGAAGAATTTTTCAATAGTCACCGAGAACTGTAACTTCGAATTCCTTGGTAGTCCATTTTGCCCCGTATCGAAGTTACTTTCGCCTGGTCCATTCGTGTCCCAGTAGTTCATATCGCCCCGTTTTCCCGTACTATGCAAAGTTGTATAGGCGAAACTGTGCAGCGCGTGCTTGCCACCTCCATGCACCGATGCATCTAATTGCGCGCTCCCGCGCCTCAAGCAGTGCATTTCTGTGTCTAAGCAAGCACAGATGAGGACTGATATAGGTACAGGCTGTACGGTTTGTACCGTAAGTAATACGAGGCTCATGTGCGCGCCGGTGTGCCCCACAAATGTGGCATAATGTATAATAGCCGAGTGTAGCACCTCTCGTGTGCCGAGCGGATACTCCCGAGAGCTGCAACGAGAGAAGCACGCGCATGTATTGCATTGTGTACACACATCGTCATCGTCTCCCCGGGTTCGCCAAGTTAAATAGTACCAAGTACCAAGTGGCTCCGAGCCGCGGCGAGTCAGTGTCACCGATCTATCGACGTCACGAAATATCGCTCACGCCTCCGAGGCCGTATTGCTCTTTCGAAAGAGACACGATCGTTTATTTTCCATCGATACATTATTGTTCAGCTATACGTATTTATCTATATGCAGCAAATGCATATTATTCGTACCGAGGGCTCTCGCGTAGTGTGCTTAATGCGCGTATAACGAGATTTATCGCGGACAACGTCTCGGGCCAATCGTTCGTTGTTCGTTTTGAATTAATCGCACATTTCCGCTCCCATTGAGACATACGAGCGGTTGCGGTAATTATTTTACGATTGGATTCCCCGCCTATGTATCTGCAATCTTCGCGAAGGATTGATCGGCGATAGAGTTAATCGAAGAGAAATAACTCGGGTGTTTGTTCAATGTTTTCATTATTAGGTCGAAAAGCCCGCTCGCATGCGGACGGGCTTTTCCCCGCGACGCTCCGGCTCGCGTGAGTTATAACGCCGAGGCGTTATTGCGCCGCTCGCCATCGCTTCTGCTGCGCCTGACTTTTGCTTCTGCTTTTGCTTCTGCTGCTGGGAACGCGACTCGTGTCTCGTCCTTGACCGGGTCTATCGTGTGACCGATCTCCGCGCATCACAATGCCCGACGATCTCGTCTCCCCCCCTCCTTCTCCCCGCGCGAGTTTGCGGCCGCCGTCGCCCTCGACGCGACGCGGCGCCGCCTCTCTGCCTCGCCTCGTCCACTAGGCACTTTGTTTCCGTTTCGCCCGAGACTCGCAACCCCGTTGCTCGGCTCCCAACGCGCGGGTGAGAAGCTTCCAGTCTCCTTTCCATTAGAAATACAAATTTCTTTGTCAGATACTTTTCGATTTCCAATTACGAATATTTACTGTTTATTGTCTATTAGAAACGTCGCAATGAAACAAAAAAGAACTACAAAAAATGTAACGTGACGATCAAACCGCGCTTTTTTTCCATTCTGACAAAAAATGCGACTCGAGTAATTTGTACAAAAACAAAGTGAATCACGTCCGATGTTTATTAGCGAATTAACCGGAAGCGTCGGAGGCGACCCTGAAACGAGGATTCCAACTATTCGCGGAAATTAACTGTTACGTGAGATAATAGATAAATTAGCGTTAATCGTCGAGGAGACAATTTCTTGGGTAATCGTAATGCTTCGTTCCGAGAAGCTCCCGCACTTTGTTTCTCGTTTCTCGCCGACGCGTTGTTGCTCCCTTTCGAATACTGTAGTAAACATACCCCGTTATGCACGCGGGTTTTACGGGCTTCAATCGTCGCTGTGCATACAACACTTTTTTTTTCAGGAGCATTATAAAATGAGAGCCACTGGTCTATACTGTAGTTAAAATAGTGGGAGTAGACTGCTGGAAGTAGTACGAAGCTCTCGAAGAGTCCGGAGTACTGTGTATAAATGCAATATATATACACACACACATACATATAGATATATAGGTAGATACTGTACACGTAGTCAAGCGGAGGGAGCGCTCGGTCTGAGACAATGGAGCATTAAAGCAACGGCGTGGTTTTCTAGACAGGAAATTACAGGGATCACGCGGAGATTGACAGAAAAATGGCTCCGCACCGCGGTTCGCGCGGCCGGCAACTCCGAAGTAGATATCGCCGGTACACAGCTCGGACGTCGCACGCGCGAATCTAAGCCAAGAGAGTACGCGCGCGCGCGCAAAAAAAGAAAAACGCGGTGTTCACAGTCATGGCATCTCCGAGCGGCACCCTTGTCCCTGTTTCCTTTATCGCAGAACTCTCGGACACACGTGAGAAGACCCTCCGAGCGTTTTGTCGTTTCGCGGCGCTTTCGTGTCGACTCTTTTCTCTCGGTCGCCAAGTCGATGTACGTCGTCGTGCGCGCACGACGACCATTTATGACCGCGCTGCACCCACGATCCGAGACTGGATATTTCAATTCCGAACTAAAAAAATCAAAAAAAAGAGGTTGGACGACGCTACTACTCGGGGCTATACAAACTCGTCCCCAAGGTCCTCCTGCTTCCTGCTAACCATGGGAATGAAGAACAATACACTCTAAATTTCGCCGGCTTCTTTTCTTCCCTCGCTACGGAGTCGACGTTACGCGAGATTTACCATCAAAAAATATATAAATATCTAATTCGTCAATAAATTTAAACTGCAAAGACCGAGTCAAACAATCAGTTGCACCGACTAAATCGAAAGACAGGAAAAATGAACTCAACGATTATTACGATTTAATCGATACAACCGATTTTTTCGTCTCTCCCCGTGAAATAGGCCCTTTTCGTTGGGTCTTTAGCTTCGCATGCTGAAGAATATAAATGTATATCGGAATATCGTCGGACGGTCGTCGACCCGTCCCGGACACACCTGACGCAGTTACCGATCCTCCCATCGTACGATTCGTGCGCGACGAATCGTTCACTCGCTCAGATGGATAATAATCCTTACGAATATAACAGAGAGATGTATACGTACGAGAGGCCACAAGAGAATACGCGAGGACTGCAGTTACGTTGCGACGACCGCGCCGGCCTCACAGGGGATGAAATAGTCCGACGGCCTCGCACGGCCATTCCGATGAGACCGCGTGACCATAATAAATTCACAAGCGTGGAAGGATGAATCGTCGGTGAAGGTGCACTCGGGAGGTGCGAGAGTAGGAAACGGTGGAGAATCCGAGGGGGTCGCGCGCGAAACGGGAAAGCGTGAGGCTCGGCGCGGAGCCACAACGGGCCGGCGCGTCTTTCTCGCTTGGCTAATAAAGGCGGAAAGAGGGATGTCGGGTTATCAAACAGGATATTGGCAACATTAAGTATAAACGCGCTTGGCGACCCAGAGATTTATGTTCGTCGTGCCGAAGAGAACGAGAAAGAGAGAGGGAATGGAAAAAGCGAGAGAATTCGAACGCGCCGCGGCCGCGGGGAGATTGAGATAAAGCAAAAGCGAGAAACTCGCGGGAGAGATAAAGGAGGAAGGAACGACACGGTGGAGAAGGGGAGGGAGTTTAAAGTCTGCGAAGCGAACTCTCTCTCGCCGGCGCGCGAGGCAAGAGAGGAAGAGATTGAAAGCGACACAGGCGAGGGAGTGAACGGAGTAAGACGAAAAGGGCACGAGAGTAAGATAGAAAGGAAAGACAAACGCGGAGAAGATCGGCTAGGGTATACCCGGCAGAAGGGATGGAGGTTGCCGCGAGGCCTCTGTTCTCGGGTGGACCGCGGACCACACCGAGCGCTCGGAACTTGTGGCGTACACTCGCGGCTCGTGGGGGGCCTCTTCTCGTCGAGTTCGACTTCGCCTTCCTTGTTTCTGGTTCTCATCCCTAACTCAGACGCTTCTCCACCTCCTTTTCTCACTTCTCGCGCGCGCCTTTTTTTTATTTATCGGGAGCTATGAATTTTAATACCAATCATCGAGTCTCGTACATGATTCACTCGAATTAAATTTGTGTCGATTTTATTTATTTCAAGGACACGATTTATTCTTCATAGATTTCATAAATTCAAAATATCATGGATTTTAGGGAAAGTTTTTTCTTTGAAGTAACAAAATATTTTATCGTAAATGATAATGTCATTCAATTTAAAGGATGTCTTTTTACCGATAAATGATATAAAAATAATTCGATAATATCGTTGCTTTAAGAGGCTTAATGGGTTCTAAATAGATAACAAACCGGTCAGTTTCACGTGAAATATTCGTTGCATAGCGCGTGTTGAGTTGTATCGCTTCGCTTCGAAATAAAGCAAAGTTCTCTCCCTTGTCGGTGTCGGTGCACCGAAGAACGTGGGAACTTCCCGCTCCCGACTCGCACAAGTAGGTAAGCTGTACCTCCTCCTCTGCTTATGTACTGAATACTCGTTGGCGCTCGCGCCCATCAGACGCACCGGGGAATTCAGCAAGAGGCCCCGACCGAGAGAGCCGCCGCCGCCCCGTACGTTGAGATCCTATCGGGCCATAATGACCGTGGCCGAATGAATCTTTACGAAAGCCCGAATTGTCTTCCAAGAAAGCGAGAACGCTTTTACACACATTTCGCGCGGGGGAGCGCGCACGCACGTTGCACCGTAACTTTGACTGTGCGATTCGTAATGAGTCCGTGCGAACGGGCGGGACACGAGGCTCGAAGAAGTGGGTAGAAAACTCGATGGCATGGAAAGTCATCGGATTTTCTGTTGCCAGCGCACTCCCTTCTCGTTGTAACGTAATAAACGTATCTCGCGCTCAACGAATCACTCTCTCTTCTGTCTTCTTAGCATATTTCATTACACGCGGGGATACGGTTTCACATTTGAAGAAATCGACGCAAAAGCCATACCGGTTACGCAATGCCTTTGAGGAATATCGAGGATCGTTTTTGCCAATAAGCGGAATTTCCGTGGGTGCACGACTGCACGTTTGACCCAATTCGCGACGACGAAAATAACGAGCCTTCTCGGAATTATTTCTGTGATTTAACAGTAATTTTATTTTTCAAAAAAATAGGAACGTAAGAGAACCAAGATGAGCCAAGTATCGTTGTTTACTCGCAGAAGGATCGGTGCTAATTCACACACAAATTCCTGAAGGGGTTGAGCGGCGCAAAAGAAACGATGATAAAAAAATAAGAGTAAACGCGAGCGGACGAGGGCGAGCGTAATGCCATAAGCGTTATCAATTTTTCTCATGTTGATGGCAAAAGCCACGGTCGGGAGCGACGACGGTTAGTTATCCGGACGTGGCTACTTAACAACGAGGGCTTTTACGTATGGTATATGGGCGGTATATACGCGTGTATTTCAGCCAACAGTATATCCCGAGTCTCTCGCATCTAGTCTCTTGTATACCATATACTCGTTTTATATTTTACGTATATATAAAAGGAATCATGCACTTTAATACATACTATTACCGAGAGAGACGACGGTGCATACCGGAGCATATCAATTAGATTGGAGGATTTATTCGCATTATCAGCGGGCGAGCTCTCGCGGTGCACAAAGTTTCGTATCCTTCTCCTCGTCTCGGTGCACTCCCTTATGCGGACTATGCGGCTTAGAACTCCGAGTAAATAAACAGATATCTATATATATGTATATATATATTGCCAGGTTGAATTAGAAGTGCGGAGCTACTGCGGCGACGATGGTGAGTCTAACAGTTCGGTGCGCAACGTCGCGACTACATTTTTTTCGCATTCGGCACTCGTAATAGCTCTCGTATTATATACACAATATATATCTTCCATGTGAAAGTAGACAACGACTCGGGGCGACGTATAGTACAGACTGTATTTAAATATTTTTACTCAACAAAAGTCAAACATATTTCAACTCTAGGATAACACAGAAATTTTAAAGTATTAAAGGAAATCGTTTCAAGCGTTTCTCAGACACCTTTAATTTCTACAATTTTTAATGTATCGATATAGCGTTTCGACAAACATATTTCGTACGTTCTGGCGGTTCTCTTTCACTACAATCAAGCTTAAATATATTCATTTTTGGCAAAGTTTCGCACCGATAAAGACATCGGGTCTACCACTGTATCGCAGATAGATTCTCGAATTTAGTCGCAGTTGCCAAAGTTGGGAGGAAAAGAATAAAATTCTTCGACTTCTTTGTCGCCTTTTTTTCGGGAAATGTCTCGCGACCTCGCAATTTTGCCGCGATTAATACAGCAAGCAGGCGAGCACCCGAACGCTGGAAACGACGACGCGCAGAAGAACGTCCGCGCGGACGTTATATCTAAGCAAAACACGACGAGCCACGAGAGCGAGAGAGCGTGTGGCGAAGGCATGCAATCATGTAATTTGCCGGGGCGCATGTCCATGGGACGTCGTAGCCGTAGAGAGCGCTCGCAGGTAGACACATTCGCAACGGTCATTTGTGTCGAGCCAGAGGGAGGGCGAGGGGGAGTGAGGGGGCCATCGAACGATGGACTCGGGACGCACGGCTCGTCCCAGAGCAGCGTCCAGCACGTCGGCATGGGCATTAGTAAAAGTATTAACTGCCAACTCTCGTTCGACCGATTGTTGCCACGCGACCGGCACGCACTTCGGTTCTTCGAACCTAAAATAATACTTTTTGCCTCGCGAATGCGTGGAAAACAAGGACATCGTCGCCGCGAGCTGTGCCCGCGCGACCCGCCTCGAACGAAGTCAGTTTGAAATCCGATTAACTCTCGCCTAGCGTTTATTTGTTCATTCTGTTTGCACACATACCACCGCAGCCACTGCGCGAAACGGTGGAGTATGATACTTATGGAAGTGAATAAATATATCAAACGCTGCGAAGTTAACCGCACGACAGAGAGAAGCGAGCGCAGCGAGGGGGATCATAATTTACCGTCATAGTTGAGTCATGCAGTGCTTATCCTCGGAATATGTACACACAGCCTCGTGTACACTGGTATATATTATAAGTACGCGGATATATCATTTGATACAACTTCGAAAGGGCGTAACGGCGGGTTTCCTCAAACAACCGATACCCTCTCTCGAAGTAACGATTCACTAAAAAAATCCAAATGTACACATAGGGTCATTCCGGCGAATATTATAGTGCTATGTAGTAAAGTTTACTTTTGAAGGGTAGCACCGTCGAAAATATGGTACTGTGATAATCGATTTGTAAGGTTCAATCATAAAAATGTTGTGCTATCAAATCACATAATGAACATTTACTCGCTAATCCGGCAAGATAGTACTTCAATGAGATACTTTTCTGCGTTCCAAACGATCAGCACCATGCACGAAGAAAATCACAATTCTCTTTTTATGACGAGTTGAATACGAATGTTCGACCATATTTTGATGCCTCAGTTAATCGAACTAACTAATCAGGTCGTCTTCCGTCTTTCGATGCAATCAACGATGTGTAACCGACCAAAATTTACGGTCTTCTTTTTTTCGTGTATTATTTTTTCGTAATGTAAAATACAGCGATATTATCAAGCAGGTAGGAGATTCTGAGTTTCAGAGCCATGTGCGCTGCTGGCAGCATCCATTACCGGAGATTCTAACGTGATTTTCCCCGGCAGAGCCCCCGGGCGACTCGGTCCACGTCGTTGATACTGTACCGCTGCCGCAGCGTCTCTCCCTGTCACTTTATGTCCTCGCCGTGATTTTATTTTCAGTCGTGCAATGCCGTCGAGAGGCTGCGCCTGTGGCCGCTTGCTCCTCATGACCACCGCCGGTGTACACGAAGTATGCTGACTTCCGTCAAAGACTCTGCTCGATGCCCGGGGTATTATTGTGTCTACCGTACATACGTGTAACACGCGCACGTCTCCCTGTCCACTTCTATTATCCCTCTCGTATCTCTCTATTTCGCAAACAAATCCATGGATCGCGTTTTCTCAAAACCATTGGATCCGATCGTATGTACACATTGTTTTTTACAAAATTTATCATCTACATGGAGTTGATAAAGAAAGGAACAGAAAATATTCCGCAAGCCTTTCAGAATCACATTTGTCATGAGAATTTTTTTATTTTTCGAGGATGAACAGCCAACGATTCTTCCTGCGTGTGTGTGCCGATTCGACGCGGCCAGAGGGCACTCGAGCGTGAGATGCGTTTGCGAACGAGAATCGCAAACATATCCCAGGGTTCACGAATCCATTGACAAAAGTGTGTGTATGTGTGAGCGTATCGTCTCTCCGCGCACAGGTACGCGTGCGAGCGAGAGGGACGATGGCGAATGGAGAGAGGACGATATAGTCGGCAGGAAGCGATTTGCGTTGTATCTGCTCGTTTTTCTCTCGTCCTCCCGTCCGGCAACAAATACACAATACTATCGTGACTCATCCGCGCGCACTGCGTGTTCGACGATTCTGTGGAGTGAACTCGGAAAAAAAGCTGAAATAAATGAAGGAAGAATAGCTGAGAATTAGTCGCGTCGTCCAGTTACAGTAAATCAATGAGGCTCAAAATGTTGAGGAAAAAAACGTATTTTTTTCATGCCGGAAAGAAGAAATTATCAAAAACGTTGATCCTGTGAAAAAGTCCCAGATCCAAAAGTAACAATGCGTAAAAATTCTTTTATTTTTATCCAATTCTATTAAACAAACAACAAAACTTTTTCTACAATCTTCATTGAACCTGGAGATTTTTTTACACGATCCTAATATTGCCAACAAAAAAGATGTCTCGTCTGAAGTGGGCGATTCGTCTGCGCAAATTCATTCGTTTATAGATCGCATTTTTATGTTCTCAAGGACTTCCGGTTGGTCCGTAAGATCTGCGATCGACTCAATCTCTTATAGCGTGTATCACTCATGCACGTGTATGCATTACCATAGCTTAGCGGACGATCGATTCGGTATTCGTGAGTAATTATGGCCGAGGGAGTAAAACGGAAGGGTTATTCGCGATCGGCAAAGTGGCCAAAGCGCGGGAGGGGTGGATATGGCGAGTAAAGCAAAGCGTGTATATTGTACACCTCTAACCGTGTATAGTATATAAAGGGTAAAATAAAGGGGGGGTATCTGCGGTTACGGGCGCGTTGTTGCGGTTAAAGCCCGTAACACGTCAGGTTCGACGATGCACCGGGCCGCCGGTCGCCGCCACCGCCACTTCTTAACTACACCCAGAAGCAAACGCAGAAGCAGAACCCAGCAGCATCAGAAGCCAAGAACTCGAAGCGTAGATACCAAAGATATCCTATATTGTGGACGGTGTATACCAAGCTCGATCGTAGTAGCTGCCGATACACGCTCTCTCTCTCTCCCTCTCCTCGATCGTCGTATATACAGTACGCATTTATAATATACACGACGAGACAACGCAACGGTCAATTATTAGGTTGAGACACGACCGCAAAACTTCGATAGTCCCGAACAACTCGGAACTCGTACCTCTGCCAATCGGTTTTAACTCACCGATCGAGCTCCAAGCCAGGTCTGCGCGCTCCGAATCTCTACATATATTTTTTTCTCCCGTAAATTTCACTCCCAACTACGAAAGATGGAACTTTTCGAACAGTTTAGTAGAAGGTCCTTTTTTTTTCATTGGTCTCGACGAGACCGACGCAAAGAAACTCGCCGATTTCGGGCTAAACAATCGTTGCACTTCTTCGAATCTCGATCGACTTTCATTTCAATGCGCTTATGTTTTTTCCGTTGATCCGTGAAAGTCTCCGGAACACCATGCGCAATTGCAACGTGTATCGATCGTGAGATTCGTGCCGTATAAATAAAAAGCTGTACGTCCTTGCGACAGCAAGATCGCGCTTGCCTCCCGGTTTCTTTCATCGATTTTTCTTTGTCCTCTTTATATTATTTCATCGCTTTCATGAGAGCGACTGTCGTTAACGTCCTTGAACAATCCGCGACGTATATACATATAGATACTGGCAACGGACACTCGACAACGAGAATTAGCAACTATCGAAGAGAAGAATCGTTTCGCTGCTCGAGAAAAATCGGTGCAGCCGGGGTAAACCTTCGTTCAATCGATTAGTCGCGCTCTCCCGTTCCCGAGTCGCTATTTCACCGTACCAATTGCAACTTGAAATAGCGATATTCATCGATTGCGGTCTAGCCTGAAAATATTACAACGAATATGGACATTAAAGGGGGCGTATCGCTTTGTTCGCAGCTAGACGGAGATTCGAAGAGAATTTCGAGGATTTTTGCGACGGTATACAATTCTGAAAAAAATCAAACTCAGTAGAGCATCTGAGAAGATAAGTTTTCATCAGTAGTAATGACGAAGAGTTATTAAGAAACGGGTTTAAAAAAATGGTTTTATTTTTCGAAATCGGCTAACTTATTTTCAGCTAAAACTGTAGCAAAACACTCTCTTCAATAAATCAGTTGGAGAAATTTTCACAATGTAATATCGTATCATAATCTGCGGAGAGTGCTTATCGATGGAGTAACGCAGTAATGGTGAATCGACGGTTAAATTGCTAGCAGGGAGCAGAAACGTTGTATGGATTTTTTCGCGATATGTTTTAATTTTTTCGAAATATTAGAGATAAGACGAGAATTCGCGGGGCAATAATATAGCAATGCAATCTGGCGAGATAAGACGTGGAACGTAACGGTCCAGAGGGTCTATCGTAGTCGCGCGCATAGTAGCTATCGATAATCCCGCGAGTTTCCCGTCCGAGTGCTCTCTGTGTTTATCCACTCTCGACTACAGCCTGCCGCCATCTGTGCTCTTCCAGTGCGAACGAACGTTTCGCTAAGCCGTGCTATATACGTTATGTACTATATATACAAGCGTTGTATGTGGCTATCGTCGTGTGTTATATATTGGCCATGTGGCACATATATACACCATTGAGCGCTGTGGTATATCGATATACAGATATACGATATTTCGCTTTCACGAGAGTGTATATAACGTTCGGCAAACCCGGCGGCAAAGCTCGCTTTTCATTCCCTCATTCTCTCTTCCTTTCCCCGTTCTCTCTTCCCCTCTATTTTAACGCGTCGCTGTATCGATATGCCTTTCGCGCGAGATTAATACAGCCAGAGGGTCTCGTTAATGCGTGGAGAAAAGTCAAATCGAAACGAAAAAAAAAACGAAAATATGATAATAAATCTATGAGCAAGAAACATGGTATACATCATAGACCAATTAATAATCACAATTAAAACAAGCTACACCCCGTCGGCGAATCGTCTCGCGCTCGGTTACATCGAATATTCCATTTTGCCGTACCGTGATAGAATTTCTTTGCGCTCCGTCGTACACGCGAGACACCGACGGGCACGAGTTACACGTCCGCACGCTCCAGGACCTCTCCGGATCGGATTTATTAATTCAATTTGCCAACGAGCCGGTACCGACCACACTCTCGCCCGATCGGTTATTAATAGAGCAACGAAGGCGGAAGAGAAAAGTGAACATCTGCTCCATCTTGTGCGCTCGGATTACTTTTACTTGCTCTTTCATTTTCATTCGCGATTCTCTAACACTCTCCTGACTCCTTATCTGGTGCATTATTTTCTTTGAACTAAACTAAAAAAATGATATTAAATTCCGTGCACTTGCCAATAAAGTAATTGTCAATAATTTTGCAATCATTGGAAATCAAAGGGATTTAACTTCTAAATTTGAAGAACAATCGTGGAATAAAAAAAACAGATTTATCGCAAAATTTCCACATTTTTTTTTTATAGCAACTTTTTTTTTATTCCAACGAAACTTCGGTTGAAATTTATTACACGGTTCATGCGTAAAAGTTTTTAATACCTGCAACGAAAATAATTCTTCTCAGTGCAATCCTACTTTTCTTCATAACGAAGCTGACCGATAATTCTTTGAGCGCGCGTTCGCCCGTCGACGACGTAATCCGCGCGTGGGCGATTGGCTACGAGCTGTATCGTCGAAGCGTCAAATACGCAACGGGATAAGGACACGCGTTGCGGCTTATCGACGTGCGAAGCGCGAATTCTTCGCGCTGCCATCGGCGCGTTCTTCGCGGAGCTCAAAGCGGGGCGCTCATGCATTACAATGCCGCGGACGACTCGACAATGATCGTTTTTTTTTTGTTCGCTAATTTCATGGCTCGCTCCCTGTAATATCGGAATAATAATCGAGAAAAAGCCCGGTGACTTCCATCCATACGATTACATGACCCCGAGTCTCGAGATTAATTGCCGTCACCCGCAACCCCTCGAATATTCGGCGTGACGCTCGCCTCGCGCTACGCCTAACTATCCACGAATGGCCCCCCGCGAAACCGTGACCAGGCTCAAATCACGAAGTGTTTCCCGCAAGGGAAAGCCCGGCTCGATTTTATAAATTCAAGCTCCGACCATTTTCTCTCTTAGCCTTTCGCCCCGTTGGTTAATAATTGCTCCAAGGGTAGTATCTAATACCCTCGTTCCTTTCCCTTTTTTTCTACTCTCGCATCCTAAGCTCCGCGACCCTCGGAATTTCTCGCGCTCGGCGTATGAACTATGACGAATAGTCGGTTATCCGCGCGGTATCGGCGCTCCGGTTTCGGGAGATTTTTGGCGCGAGAAAAGGGGAGGGCGGGAGGGAATTGGGAACGATGAGAGGATGGGCTCGCCGGTCGGGGCCGGAGAGACGGTGGACCAAGGGTGCCCGGACGACCGAAGGGGGTGGCAGATTGATCCGTCACGGAGCCGCGAGCACAATCACCCCCATTAGACATTATGTGCCTCTCTCGTGGCAACGTGGTACATACCTACATGTACGTTACGTACGGGGAAACACGCGCATACGCGTGTATCGAGAATTACATTGCTGCGCTATTGCTACTGTTGCTTCTCTCTGTTGCCGGTCGGTGTTGCTTCCCAATGATGCACACATACATGTATATGTATATTCTGCACGTATGTATTCCAATGCGACTGGCTCGCCCGCGTATCGGGCCACGAGGCGAAATGCATCCGGTCTATCCCTCTTGGTTTGCATCGTTTCTCTCCATCCGCGTTACTCTCTCCGGTCTTCTCGCTTGGCTGTCTCGTACCCTCTGTGTGCGCATCGCTGCGGGGGCTTTCTCGCTAACAGCAACTCTCGGACGCGAGAGGGTGAGAGGGTTCAGGGCCTTTTCCCTCCCGACACAGTGACACTCCCTCGGCCTGAGCTATGATTCTCGGTCTGATCTACCGTACTGCAACCAGTTTTGTTGCATCGGCCTTCCCCCATTCCGATTTTCTCGAGCCTTTGGCTCCCGCGGAACGGGACACCAGTTTGTATTTAAACGAGCGTACAAGTCGCAAACCCTGGCTACCGGCACACTATGTCAGTCGAATTGAGAGTTGTATTACTTCCGGGCGATAGAAAACGAGCCACGACCTTTGTATTTACAGCCCATAGGCTTTGCCAACTTCGGCGGAAGTTCGAGCGACGCAATTACGTTATAGCTCGAAATTCACGGTAGACATTCCACCGTAACCTCGGCCATAGTACTGTCGTTTGAAAAGTAACGAGTAAAGACCCTGTCGATGTCGTTCATTCCAAACTACAACGCAATTAACTCCACTCGGAAATGAAGTCAATCACACAATGTATAAATACAGAAAATGATTATTGTAATATAATAGTTATATCACAACATGCTATATTATTATAATATAATTGCATTATTTAATTGTTATCGGGATTTTTTAATTATTGATAAATAATTCTCTTTTACATTGGTATCTTTTTTTTAACGTTCATACGAATTGGGTGTCGAGACGCAAATCATTCGTCGAAATATACATATTTGTTTACTTTCCCGCTATACGGTGGAGGAAAAAGATTTTTCGTTCTCGAGGGGTTAACAGGTCTCGGAACTCGGTGTCGCAAGGAAGAGGAAAGCGTACAGCACCGAGAAAGGAATAATACTTTGTTTCGGTATACTTGCCAGTACGTACGTCGGAGAGTCGACTATACGCGAAACGAAACGACACGAGACGCGAGCGGTTCGCGAGTGAACAGGCGAACTGGCGACACGCGGCGTTGCTCACCATTTCCCGCGAGCGCAGCCGAAGCCACCCACGTAGCCCGACGCTCGTTTGTCATCCGACAAATAGCCTTCTCCAAGTAGCACCGCAACAGTCGCTAGCTAGTAGAATAAGCATATCGCATGTGTGCGTACGTAACGCGTCTCTTCCTTTTACTCACCCCTCGAAGCCCCTTCGATCCTTTAAGAAGAGCCCGAGCATGCTTTTGCTTTGTAAAAGCTCGTCGCACCCAGTTTTCGAGGTAAACCATTTCGAGATTATTATTATCAACTCAAAGAAGCTGTGCTCTACTATTTTTATTATCACCTATCATTCGTCGTTGATGAAGTTACTGTCGTAACGAGAGTCACGCACGTGTGCGCTCGACTCTCGAGCTCGCGTATCTTCGCGAACGCGGCTCGTAGCCGTGAAAGAAGCGAAAAGCAGCTTCGCCGGAAGAGTCGGAATAGAAAATAGAAACCTAGGATCGCTCGTGTTATTGGGAGAATTTGTGGAAGATTTCTTCAATGCCAAAGATCGCATGTAATGCGTACGAGAGAATAAGAGAATCACGCCGCTCGTATCACGCGTCGAAGATCATCCCCCTTGTTTCTCGGTGCGCGTGTCTCTTGCTCTTTTCCTTTCGAGCTTCTTCGCATCTTCGCCTTTTTATCCGTATTCTCATGCGGGCGTGGCGTACGTGACGGTGTCGTGAAAGCAAGCGTTACCAATGCCGGGGTGAGCATGAGGTTCCAGGCACAGCGACGGCGAAAGCAAAAAGGAGAAGGTGGAAAACGAAGCGGTGGGTCGGGGTATGCGAAAGCTTCGTGCCAAACCCTCCCACCACCTCGCTCCGAGCTTCTCTCGCGATAAAGACAGAGATGTCGCACGAGAGTGCGGATAACGTTGAGGGAAAGCAAGGCCGAAGGAGAGAAAAACGCGGGGATGGGAGAGAAAAAGAGAGCAGAATTCGCGTGGTGGGGTAGAAAAATTCTGGAACGACGAGGAGGCAGACCGAGGTCTTCGTCGTCGTCGTCGTCGAGGTGAGATGAATAAATAAGAGGGTTTTGAAAGGAGAAGAGCTTCGCGGTTGCCCACACTACCGGCGCTATCCTGACCGAGCGTTCGCTCTCTCGCCTTGCCGCTACCATCAGGCTCTCTCTCATCCCCCTCGGGGTGGTTATTACGCGGCGTCACGCGATGATGTATCCGCGCTGGTTCAGATTGTCTCCACGAGATGGGACCACCGAGCGTGAAATATGCACGACCCCCACGGTTAAACCCCCTTGAGAGCGAGACAGCGAGGACCAGACCGGCCATCCCCTTAGTCACGACATCGCCACCTTGAGACGCCATCCCTCTGTTCAACGCTCACAGCATCCCTCCCATACCCCGGCCGACCGCTCCGAGGACGTATCACCGACGCCGATTCGATATTATGTATAAATGGCCGTGTGTAATACGAAAAAAAGGCACGCGGTTATTACACGCTTCGTCCGAAGGGATAAGATGCTTTTTCTTCTTGAGAGAAAAAAATTCCTTCTCGATGTACCAAATCCAAAAACTGATTCACTTTTACTTTGGCCTACAAAGCAAATCTCTTTTTTTCAGGCTAGAGATCTTAAACAATAACTATCGCAAAGGAAGTTTTCTTCTACATCTATTTCGCTGGAAATGAAAAATAGAGCATTAATAATATCCTTCGATATTCCGAGACTTTTCTTAGCACTTACATATTTTTTTTCTATACGAAAGAAAGATCGATCAAGGGTGCCCGGAAGGGTGATTGAAGTTTAAAAATATCGCGGAGAAACGCGTGCGGATTTTTTTTGTTCCGTTGTCGAGTCGTTTCGCGTACAAGGGCGGAGGGGACTTGGACATTACGATGAAGCATTAAGGGTTCTATTTTTCGGCGATGTAGCAATAATTTCCATATATATGCGGGAAGTATGTATGGCATATAGTGACGGGGCATAGATCATGCAAGGGCCCGGACGCAGGCGGCACGCGGCAGCACGTGCCTGTCCTAGATCCGGTGTACCCTTCTCTCGACTACGCGCTGCAACCCGAAGCTCTGACTTCTCTCAATTCTCTCGACATTCATACGCGATCCCTTCGCTTATTGTTACATTAGCCTCGTCCAGATATTCCACCCACCGCAGCGACAAACCACTCAAGTGTATCCCTCGCTCTCTCGAGCCTACTGTCCCTTCGGCGTGCCGCTGCGGTAACCCTTCCGCATTTCCATTAACAAAGCTCTATTCATATGGAATAAGTAGTACCCGCGATTCGACCCTCCGGCAAATATTATCCTTCGTGTCCCGACAAAATCGTACAATAAAAATTATCACTATTATAGAAATATGTTTTTTTCTTTAATAAATTGATAACGAAACATGTTTTATTGATAACATGTCGAAAGCTAATCATACTCAAGAATATCGTCCGATCGATTTATATACTTGATAGATCGAGTGTAAGAGCTCATTCGAACGAGACTGATATATAGACGAGTCTCACTTGGATGAAAAACCAAATATAAACACGTGACGTTCCGTGAGAATAGAGAACGGGCGACGACGAGTTTACATTAATTCAGACACCTCAGTGTCCTGCCAAACCCTCGATGGTCGAGATCGGACTGAAGTGATTTTTCCTCGGTTTTGGGATAAGTGCGAACAGTATCAAATTTTAGTTGATGCAACGTCAAACGGCGTGAGTGAGACCTCGCGGCAAAATGTCTGTCGCGGTGGAGTATGCGATTGGTTCGAGTATAAACTCCGAAAAATTCGAGCCGCCGGTCTTGATATTCAGTGAGTAAAAAAAAATATCTTACAATAATAATTTTGGTATCGATGAAATTCGACAACGAATAGCAGTTGCTCCGAAAATAAATGTCGAAATTAACAATACTGGTGACATAAGCGAAAAAATATTAAGTATTAAATAGAAAAGTATCTTCAAAATTAAACAAAATAGTACATTATAAATTTGGTGAATCGATGAGACTCAATAACGAAAGACTGTTGCTTCGAAAGCGAGTTCAAAAATGAACGACGTTTCGTCGTCGAAGCGACCGAGAGAATATAAATATCGCATGGATGGGTCGACGAGAAGCTTTAGTCATTTGTCAACCCGTCGCTACGTCGCTTCAAGGCATCGAAAGAATTCACAGGTTCTCGAGGAAATTCTTCGCGTATACTTTACGTTTTTCTCGACGCAGTAACGAGAGAGAGAGCGAGAGAGAAATTGCGAAGGATATTGCACAGTATAAGTAATGAGACGAGGGATGGAACGTAATAATATTATGATCCCGCGGCCTTTAAATTCCCGAGGGGACGAGGGAGGGTTGAGTGTTTGACATTTAACATTTCCCGCGGGGTAGCCGCCGTTGATGCTACATCGTACACACATAAACACATACAATCGCGCGCGGCGCCAATTCTATTCGCGTTTTCGGTCGACAACGTTAATCTCGAATTCGGCGACTTTACCGGCGCGTCATCAAGAGACGCCAATTAATTTCTTTTGTCATCAAAATGAGACACTTTCGAGGGTACGACTGTAACGATTTTATTACCGTTTCACCGTGCTTTACAATTAATTCGTACGCAACGGATTCGTATTCCAGCGGGAATCGACTTATATTCGGCGATATCATCGTCGCGATTCCTCTCGCTCGACGAATCTTGGCACTCTAATTTCCGGGGGCTTTCGCATTTGCGCGAGCAGCGAAGGTACCACCGAAGATCTATCGTCGCTCTCGTTGCAATTTATTTTTGTATCAAATGGTAGTGTCTAACTAGTTTGGCCCGAGTCCGGGAGTTCTTCAACCGCCGGAGGTAAGACTCGTGTAAGAAAGTAAGGAGGGTCCCTCCTTTGGACCAAGATTAACGATACTTTAGTACTGTTTTAAAGAGGCCGAGACCCCGCGCTCTCTGTCTCTCTCTCCTCCTTGCCTCGCCACGGTGAACCTCGACTAACCCGTGGATTCCGAAGCCATAGCCATAGCACAGTCGGCAGGCAGTATAGCGTCTTGAAACAACCCCCGGAGAGTCGAAACAACCACCCTCGATACGATACCGAAGTGCTTTTCTTCCTTCGTCTCTCTCTCTCTTTTTCACTGCCGCTTGAAAACCTTCTCGATTTTATAACGTACCTCGAAGAAGTCGACGAGAAAGAAAAAAAAAAACAGAAAAAGAGGTCGGCGCAGTGCGAAGAACTTCGGACGAGAGGATTTTACGATAGGGCTATAAAAATAGTTACTTAGAAAAGTCAGAATTGTCTATCAAACAGAAGGAAAATTACGCCACCACGAATGAGTTATTAAACGAGTCAATCATTTTTTTTTGTCGCGTGTATAGAGAATAAATTTAAAAAATCGAAGTAAAAGAGCGAGGAACCCATTTTAAAGAAAAGTACCGAAGTTTAGAAGGAATAGAAAAACGGCAAGGAAGTAGCCGGGGGAAGCGAAAAGATCGAGAAAGGAGGAGGCACTGACGGCAGTGAAACGACAAAGCGGCGCGGGGGCTGAAGTCTTTCTCCTTTCCGTCTACGTTCCTTGATTCTAACCCGAGCAACGTTGGCCCCGAGTTCTCTTATCCCTCTCGTCGGGGGTTGCTGCAAGGGCGCAGGGACTTGAATTGATTGCTTTCATTACGCAAAAAAAAGTCTTTCGCGCGTACTCTCCCTCCCCCTCTCGCTCTCCTCTCTTTGGGGCTCGGCGAGAGTGGGAGAGCCACGGGTATTTTTAACTTGTGCCGCGGTGGCGAATAAGTAAGTGCGCTATTTACATCAAATCTCGTAAGTTATCGCTGCCGCACGGCTGCCTCGTCTTCTCTTTTTCTTTTTTCTTTATTCGTTTTTTTCCCTCTCTCGTTTGCCCCACTGCGCCCATCAGCGTGTACGGCAGTTCGCCGTCGTCCTCATCGTTCGCTGTACCGGCGAATAATGTCGTCGACTAAATCTTCCGACGGCGATGGCCCCACTCGAGCCACTCGGAGACATTAGCGGACTGGGATAATTGCGTCTCACTCGCTGATGCTGCTTCTGCTGTGCTCCGGCTTGCGCTATATCGCCTCTTACTTGCCCGGCAAACTTTAATGCGAGCTCGCCCGTAACTGAGTTCGTCATCGCTGTGCGACGAAGCGCCCGGATGTTATCTTCCATCATATTCCTCCTTTTTTCGCTTCTGTATTTTTTTGAGTCGAATGAAAAAAAAAGAAACACCGCGAGAGACGACAATGCTTGCATGTGTAAGAGAGCTAAATCCCATTATCCGAATCTCGTGCGACCTCATCCGTCATCTCCTCGAAACAAATCATCGCATCAGTCGCGTGTCTTTTTCGCCATCGGGCGTTCAAGCATCAACGATTCTTCGTGAGTACGTCAGCCCGGTGAAACATATCGCCGAGTTGCCACAACTGTATTTCCCTATGAGGGACGCACGCTACAACTGCTGGTGTTGGCCCCGCCAGAACAGGGTGGTCCTGCAATTTAGCATACGTCCTCTTCGACTCCGGGACTCTTCGATCTTCCGTTGCCGCTATATGACAAATGAGATTAATGCGTCGGGTTCTGGACCGAAGGGGGGAGGGGGCGAGAGACGGGGGCCAAAGTGTGGCAGGAAGGTGAGGCGATGTCGGATTAGGATAGGAGAGAGAGACGTCGAGTGCGAGAGAGAAGGTTACTCGGTCGGGCGAGGCACTGATTAGGTAGCCGCACCGAGCGAGATTCCCCGCGATGGTGTGCACCACTCGAGTCTCTCGGTGATCGATGCATACCACTCCGGGATAGTCCCCTTTCTGTCCTCCTACTATATCCCTCTCGCTCTGTTATTTCCCTAGCTCCGTCTCGCTTTTGCGACCTCATCTGCATCTACCCGGCTAACCCGACTCTCGCTCTCTGACCGTACGCCGAATTCTCCAGCGTAAAGCTAACCCGCTCGCCACCCTCCAACCGGCCAGATATTGTGGCAATTCGGTCAATTTCATCGAAGCGACTTGGCATGCACATAGGACGCTTCCATGGGCCTCCTGCAGCGGCCTTCCTCGTCCTCGACCTCGTCGTTCGCCAAACGTGTCCATATGCTCTGCCGTGGAACGTTCCCGGGCGCGCGACCCTATATTCGCTCTCGCTAACGCCCGCGCTTCTCGCACACATCGAAGGGCTTCCAGCCGCGATTCTATGATCCATATATACATGTATATTTCCATATACATATATAGACCACTCTACCAGCCGTCGGTACAATCATGTTGGGACATATTGCCCGTCAACGCGCACAGAGCTCCTCGTTTGTTTACGCAAATGATATGCCAAAGCGGTAATCTCGGGAGATATCCACCGATAGATCCTCGAGAGATTAGACCTCGCCGGAGCTTCGAGCACGTAGATATACGCATGTAGGTGTGCACACAGCCAAACTGTGTATTCGACTTTAATAACGCTGTTGTTGTCCCGCGCGCGAACCCACGCGCGTTTAGCCGACGAGAGATAGTTACCAATGAGATCGAATGGAAATTCATTTTATGAAGATTTACTGGCCCTCGTTATGCGTCCACCTTTCAGAGCTTCTCGCGCTGTAACTGTAGATCCTTTCGCTCCGGGCATTTGCATAAACGTTGGACGATAGTTGGCAATCAACTTCGCGAAGTGCGTCGAAGAAAACTCGATCGACATTCAGTATCGAAATCAACTCAGAAAAAAATTTCATTTAACGACATATTATGAGGGACTTTTTGTACTCGGACATTTTTTTTCATACTTGATTTTCGATGAAACAAATAAATATCTTCCTGGGTGTATGCTGTACTCGAGATTTGCGTGAATATGTTTCGAATAATTGCTTAAGAATTATTGATAAATCGATATATCTTCTGTTGTTCGAAGAGCAGAGATCAGTGAACTCTCGTCGCTGGTCACCTTCGTCACACGTTCCTACATCTCGCATTCCCATATCCTGTGAGACAAGCGCCCGTGTATCAAAAGTGTCACTGGAAGCTTTTTCTTTTTTGCACACCGCGATATCCTTTCCCGCGTCTTCCCTCTCCACGGCGGCGAGTCGCGCTGCATATCTCTGCCGATTCGCACAGCGGTGTATCGCATAGACTGGTTGCGTAAGGACATCTTAACATTTGACGACGTGAGGTGTCGCGGCCAAGTGGGGAAGTGCAAGTAGGAAAGGAAAAAGCAAGAAAAAAATAAGAGTGGGACTCCCGCGCGTATCTCACGTATCTAGTGTCTCGTTAGTACAAGAACCCGAAGTGAGAAGGTAAGGGAAAAAGATCGAGGAAGCGGGATCTCGGTAACACGGGCTCTCCTCCGCGTGTGCATGCAATACATACGTAAATACAATCTCCGGCCTCCTCGTCGTCGGGCTCGTACGTAAGTAGAGTCGAAAGCGAGAAAGAAAGAATATTATAAGAGTGTCGGACTCGAAACGTCCGCGCGAGTGGCAAGGATAGATTCCGCAAAGTGGCCGAGCGACGAGAGAGGAAGCGAGAATAGCGCCGAGCGCGGTGCAGAGAGCGAGAGCGAGTCTCTCGAATGCACTCGAATGTAAACCGGCCCTTGTGAGATTCGCGGCCCGTCGGCGGTCCCACCGACGCGCTCTCCGATGGCTGACCGCACCTTCCGGGCAATCCGGGCGCGATCCGGCCGTCGTCGGCCTATCCCCTCGGCAGTTATCCTTCTGGGACTCCCAGAGACGAGGCGAGAAGCGAGACGCAAAGCTCTCTCGTGCCTATGCTATCCGCAACTCCTTCGCCGCCAATCCGATGCACTTATTTCAATGTAGTACTTTGATTACTTCAGCGTTCGCCCCCCCCCCCCCTCTCGGCTTCCCGGGTCATCATGCACGGAAACTGCGTACCGGTCTTGGCGACTTGCCTTCGTCGTCGAATCGCGAAACCCCACTTCATTCTCGAATATCGTCGAAGAGCGAGCGGGTTGGAAACTAGAAATACAACAAAAAAAACCCGAATGAGAATTTCATCGGCTCGATGAATAGAGAAATCTCAGTATCGCGATTAAGCGCACAGAGTCTGGATGTGTTTTTGCGGAGGATCGTCTCTGTTTGCGAATCGATAAAGGTGGAGAGAAAATGCAAAAGTAAATCGAGTCTTGGCTCGCGAAACGAGCAACCAGTGAAAATCCTTTTAAATCAAAGAAGATAAAAGAACGAAAAAAAAAGAGAAACACGAAACAAAAGCCACAGAAAAAGTAGGACCAAACGTGCCAGAAGCTTTTTCGTGCGGCAGTCGAGCCGGGGGGGTAGTTTGGGCTACAGTGCAATGGTGGCTGGCAGAAGAGAAAGGAAAAACATCGAGTTCGGGCGTCTCGGACGAGGCTCCTTCTCTCGCTCGCAGCGTCCCCGACGCTTCATGAATAACCAGCAGGAACGGTAGGCGAATTCCCTGGCTCACTTCGCTTTCGGGCTCGCGGCTCCGCGTGATTTCGCGTGGGACTGTTGGCGGTAGACCAGCTGGCGAGCGTTTATTTCGCAACCTTTACCCGCGCGGCCACTGTGCCACAAGCAAGCGCCGCGGAGGGGGCCACACATAGACGAGAGAGCGAGAGTGCACACCGGCCGCGCTCGGGTTCACGACGACGATCCCGAAACGTCGACGATGGGGATGCCAATAACGAAGTTATCCCGCGCTCGTCGGACGCACGAAACAGTCGCCTCGGCAACCCGGAGCTGACGTCGCGCTACCGTCGCCCGTTGCCGCCCCCTAGATTTCCATCGGGTCACGTGACGCGAACGCTCGACCAAACGGAACTCACCGCTCGAGGGATGCTGGATATTCTACGAGGGTTGCTGGGCGTGGCTTGAAGCGTGGGGATGAAAGCTCGATTCTCCCCACCCCGTAGCTCTGTCTCCTTAAACCGGCTTGAGAACTTGCCGAAAGTCACGTGCCCCACATCACCACGACAAAACTCGGCTGCTCTCCATGCTTGCTTCCGCGTAGTTGAGTTTGCTACGAGCGGTCCACGCAGCACAGAGTCCCAATAACGATATCGTATCAACATCGTCGCTTGCTTGTTTTAAATATCACCGCTTCTTCCTTTTTTTTCTTGTCTCCTCTCGTTCGCGGGAGCAACCTTTTTCGTCTTTCGAAACGAGCTTTTGTCACGTTCGCTGACCATAATCAGCTGTATCGGATTTCGCGAGAGACCGTATTCCCGCGCTCCTCGAAACCGGTACTGTGCTTCGAACGTCGATTGCTCAGTTGCGATCGCGACGCCGCATCGATCGGTCGAAAAAATTAAAAAACGCAATTTGCATGTATCGCTTGTTCTCTCGATGCGCGAAGGTTTCGTTCGAATCAACGTACGCGCGGTCGTCGACGGGACAGTGATTGTGAGACTCCGCGCCAGGATACACCGTGATCGGAGGAGTTTATTCGAGGGTGAAAGTTTCCGTTTTATCAGAGATCGACAGAAGTGTATGCACGAGAGAAAAAAATCCAAATAAATCCGGGCGCGAGGATTTAATAAACGCTTTGGATAAACGTTATCGGCGATGATTGATCCCAATTTTACGGACTAGAGAGCCGGAGAAGGTGATTACCGCTGAGCAATCGACGCAGTGCGACGGATAGCGGCTACCCTTCTGTTGCGCTACCGATAACACTCACGAGTAGTTAAACAACGCGCAACGAGGCCGAAGCTCCTATCTCCGTCAGATAAAGTGTGATAATAGTGTGTATACATAATCGCACGGAAAGTTCGTGGAATAACGATCATGGATAATTTTTCGTGAGAATCGAGAGCGCAGCATCCCCGAGTTCGGACGAGCGACGAGATGAAATAGTGGACGATTATTGTCACGCGTGTGTCATGACGTTTTTGCCGGATTTGGGATCAATTACGAGAGTGCAAAGCGAATAAGTGAGTGCTTAACGAATGACGGGAGTGGATGAGATCGGGCCCCATGGCCGGGCGAAACCGCCGCCACCCGTCGTCCCTCACAAAGACCTTCCTGATGACAGTCATTGTGATACCTCGCCATAGAGCCCTCACGAGAGCTCCGCATAGCGTGAAGTAAATCACCGTGAAAAGAAACGAGGAAAAGCGTAGGTGCGTGTGTGTGTTTTTTTTTGTGTGTGCGCGCGTGTGTGGGGGATCGTCGTAAAGGTAGTCGGGAAGCGCGTAAGAGGTCTTCATCGAGAGTCAATAGGCCTTGCGACCCGCGCTGTCGGACGTACCGATCTCTTTCGACGGAAAGTCCGGGAAAGGAACAGCTGAAATTCTCGAAGGGGATTGAGAAAGATCGGCAGCCGACGGCCGACGGGCCGTAGGAAGCACCGGCAGCCTCGTCGCCGCGATGGACCTCAGCACTGCTTATCGATACAATCAAAACATGATGGAGTATTACACTTGTAAGCTTGCCGATTTTCCTCTCATTATTGTTAGTCGATCGTTAGACTCGTTAAAGAAATCAAAGGGGCTCACTAGTCCGGATTACACTTGTAAATAATGCATTGCTTTATCGAACTTTGACCCAAAATCGGTTCGTTGACGAAACTGCGAATCGAATAAGATTTATTTAGATCATATCTGAATGTAGAGTCGCGGAATAAAAAGCAGAAAATGACAATGGAACGGAAAAGGATCAACGATTTGTCATCGCAGTTTCGAAACGATTTTTTAGCCGAGCATATTTTAACGGCGCGACTCGCCGTTCGCCGGAAAGTTCCATTATATTTTTCCCCCCCGATGAAATACGTTCCTGTTTTCCGAGAGACCAGACACACACGCGCTGTGTTCGGGCTGTGTAGCGCTCGACGCTGCTACGACTCACTGTCGCAAATAAAATTGGGGGATACGAGTGACATCGTTGCGGGATTTACGTTTGCCGATAAGCAATTCGTTTTGCGCGTATAGTTCACCGTTACGGCATTGAATAGTGCATGGGTTTGCGAATGGCAGCGATCGCGAGAGCCAACGCTAAAATTCACTGTAGCACACCGCGCGCAGTCCGTGCGGGAGTTCTAAATAAAAATAGTACATCATTCCGCGAATGTACGAAGTTGCTGAATGAAAAGTTACAGAGGAATGTATACCGCGGAGCTCGTTTGCGGCGAAAGATCGGCAGGGTAGTAGAAAAAAGAAAATGTAAAAAAGAAATAGAGCGGAAGACGTTACAGCGAAGAAGTATAAGGAGCGAGAGCGCTCGGTAAAGACAATCGATCGACGACGACGAGAGAGAACAACGGATAAGAAGAGGACGAGATTGTATGTACACGATTGGTCCACAGTCGATTGGTTCACACCGCGGCACGTTATGAGACAACTGCGACGACGAGATTGTTGCGAAACAAGAAATTCATGGTCATTACTCGCTGCTACCGGCTTGCAGCCTAGCGGTACCTTTGTCGTTGAAAAAAACCGAACCACACCGAGTGCCTCGACGGGCTCCTCGTCGCGTCGCAGGATAGTTACAGCGTAGGAGTCGCATTTGCGGGAACAAGAAATTCTGTAGGCCTATCAATGCGTTCTGTTCGGAACGGACTGTCCGAAAAAAAAGAAAACAGAAGAGGAAGAAAAAAATTACGGTTTTTCTCAATCTAAATTCCAACATCTGAGATTTCTTGCGCAAGATCGTGATTGAAAAGTGGACAGAAATGTGGGGCAACATTGGAAAGGAAGCGCGAGATAATCGAATAAAGTAAATAACGCTGCTCAGCTGGACGCGAGACGATAAATACCGTTTCGTGAAATGTTAATAAAATTAAGATCGATGACCCGTTAACGATGAGAATTCGGTCGACCATTTGGCCGGAAGTAGTTCCCACGGATCGCCGAACAGTCGGGTCGCGTCTTCGGCTTCTTCTTCGTTCATCCAGAGCGCGATCTCTTCCGTTGCGACGTTTTTTCTTACCGCGTCACTGGAAATTAATACGAAGAGGTCCAACGGCGATTGATCCCGACAAACTTCTGTGCAACGAGCGTCCCGGCTTTCGCACGTTCCCTATTGTGTCGTTCGATCGCGCATTTCGAGCGTTAACCGAGGAATCCGATAAAACGAATCTGTGCGGTTGTCGTTGGAGATTCCACGATCGGAAGCAGGTCGATCGGCTATCGCGATATCATTCGCCGCTGCCTCGTTGATGTACAGTTACTTTTTTTTCTCATGACGGAAAATTACTCTCTCGTCCTGCCTCTCGTGTTTGACTATTTAGTTAAAATCAACGAGTCCGCCCGCCGGACCTCTCACGTTTCTCGTAGCCTTTCGACCTTTCGCCGCGGTTCTGTGTTCAGAATTTCGTTAAAGGGTTGAAACTCTAGAGGGAGAGTGGCGCTGGTCGAGGGTGAGTGCGAGGCGAAAAGGCGATTGCAATAATAAGGGTCGTAATGTAGCGACCGCCACTGTGGTAGGTTCGTTGCCGCTGGCCACTTCTACTTCTGCTCTTGCTGTTATATATTGTACGTGTTTCAGTTCGTGTATGTTAGTGCTGGCAAAATTCAGCCAGTTCGCCATAGAGTTACCAAGTGAGAGCCGGACGAAGGTTGGAGGGAGGGAGGGGGATGGCTCGTAGCTGAGCGAAACCGGGGGTGGTTCTGACCGAGCTGGACCCGAGCCCTCGTATAGTTGTGGTCAGCAGGCGTGACGGCGCGCGTAGGGTCGAGAGCTCTGGCTTGGCGGTCTATGTGTATGCGCTTCTCTACTCTCGCTTCTCAACGCGAGTGTATAACCACGGACATGCTAGCGGTATAGCGAACTGTGCTCTACTCTAGCGTACACTTCGCACTTTGTCTCACTTGGCTCTACCGCTCTGCACAGTGTATTCGCTTTGTCGTACTGCGAGGCTCTCGTTCTATCCCATAGAAACTCGCGTTCCATGCGAATCCGCAGTAGCCAACGGGTATCGCGAAGCAACGAGAATAGTATAAGCCGATTCTACTCTGTAACCCTCGTTGAATGTAGCATCGCTCCATGGGGGTTGCAACCATAAACGCAGCCGGGACATAACGCCGCGAGAGAGAGAGCGAGAGGGAATTGATTTGCGAGCCGGAAGTACGTATCGTTTCTGGTAATGATCCCGGACTGCCCGACGCATCATCGTCATTGTCTTGCTCGCTCGGGCTCGCGCAACGAGCCTCGAACGATAACGAGTGGAAACGAGATACGACAAACGATGGACTCGCAATTTCCTGGACTGCGCTACCGCATAGCCAGTGTGTCACCGACACGAAGCCGCGGGAGATGAAGTGAAAAAAATATTGCGTTGCACGCGGATCGTATTGCGATTCTTCTCGATTTTGCTCGAAGCACGTAAGAAAGCTCTGATGTACATAGGCGAGAGAAAATATTCGCAGGTCCTCAAAAAGAAATTATATTATAAAACAATACGATATTAACATTTTTATTCTTTTTCCACGAATGCATGAATGATTAATGAAAAAAATATTTATACTTAATTTAAGAATAAATTCTGCTTATTCGAAAGCGTATAAAAGAGCACACAATAACAACTGTGCAGAATGAACGTATGCAGCGAAATAATAGAACTGTCGGGGCTGCAGGCCGCCCGTCGTATTATTGTGGATGGGATCGTTCGGTTATAGTTGCCGAGCGCCACAGATCGTCGAATTCGTCGGTGCAGTGGCACGAAAGAGGGGACATATGTCAGAGCAGTCTACGCCAGCACCCTCCATTACTATATTAGATCGAGTTATCGCGTTAGGCGGATTTTAATACACCCATTACGCGATCGAGAAATAAAGCGGGGGTGTTTTGCCACCGAGCTCGTTCTCCAAACCAGAGACCAGACGACCTGCCACTACACACTCGACTGATGATTCGATAAAGGAATTCCTCGCAGGCACCGCGCCGCAGTCTACTTTTCGCTGATGAAACATTGACTCCCCGTTACGGTGCCGTATCCATTATTCGCGGGCATCCGTGGATCCTCTAATGATTCCATGCGATCTTCTCATTCGGAAGGCACACGCATCTGTTTGATACCGTTGGGGGTCATTATTCTTGGATTAAATCATCACGAGGGCCTGTGGAAATGTTCTCCGGGCTTATGCTGCATTGTACTGTCTTCGACGAGCCGTTTCTTTCCCGGATAATCCACATAATGACTTTATTAATGTGTAACGCCCTGAATATCGTCCTTGAATTGATTCTACCAGAGAACAGTCTTCGCAAACTAATGTTTACAGTATATAATAATTGTTTCGAGGGTGTGTCCGGCGATTTCAGCTAATAGCGTGTTTCCTTTTTTTCAAGGGGAAAAAAGGTGTTAATGATAATTTTAAGTTTTTAAGAATCTCGCATAAATGTTTCAATTGATAAGACAATCGGGTAAAAAGCAAACGAAAGCACGGTGGTTATTTTGGAACGACGAGAAGATGCTTTCGCGATAGCCGTAGACTCTCCTCGGCTCTCTCGAGATTCCAGCACGTAGGATCCTTTCTTTTGCCGCGCGGATTCGCGTCTGTGCAAAAGCGCTCTCTTAGCTCTTAGGATTATATATGTCTACCGTAGAAAGAGACGGTCTAATGTTCTATCGATTTCCATTTCCAGGCCATGGGGGAGTAAACCAGCTAGGCGGCGTCTTCGTGAACGGAAGGCCCCTACCGGATGTAGTGAGGCAGAGGATCGTCGAGCTAGCGCACAGCGGCGTCCGACCGTGTGACATTTCCAGACAGCTCAGGGTATCTCACGGCTGTGTATCCAAGATACTGTCGAGGTGAGTTTGTTCGTTCTTTCGCGCACCTTCCTCTCAAAGATCACGCGATATATCCGTTACACGTTCGAAACGAAATGGAGTACACGGGGGAAAAAACGAAACTCGGCAGGGTGAAGCGTCTGACGCAGCTTCAATTCACTCTTCGTTCCCGTGACGCATACGCTCTTCCCTTGCCATATTCTGCCTTCGGTACCGAGAGAAATCGTCGACGGATTCTTGCACTCTCGGCTTAGCTTCGCTTCACATTTCGGAATCGACTTCGATCGCGGTTTCCCTTCGGTTTATTTAAAAAATTTCCTGAATTCCGAACGAAAGAAATCTCAATGAATTTGCCAAAAATCACCAATTTTCTTCCTGATACTTCTGGTAACAATTTTAAAAAAAAATTCAATATAAGATCCAAGAGTGAAATGCGGGGATGGATGAGTACGCGTGGTACGATTCAATTAGACATCGGTAGGGTCCAGAAGAGGAGCGAGACTCGTTATACGGCGGTCGAAATAGCGCGCTCGAGATGGAGCGCAATCCCCGCTGGAGACCGGAAGGAAGGTCCTGGGTGGCTGAGGCAACGCGATGCGGTTTCCATGTTTTTTCACCCCGCGCGCGCACTCCTCTCCTGCTTTCTCCGCCACTCGGGAGGGTGGACGAGCTTCTCGACGATTGTAACGGGTGGCCTCGTGCCGTTTTGATGGCCCCGAGCCTATCATTCATTCCCCGCGACACGCTCGCGAATATCATTGTCGTCGTAGCATAACCGACGTTAGAAGAGCCTGAGAGAAGCCGCGCGGTGGCCTCGTATACACTGTAATAAAAGAACGGATGGATTATTTACTACCCCCCGCGATATGTGGCCGCGGCACTCGACGACGAGACCTTTACGACGAAGCGACACTTCTTGATTCGCGTCCTGGAAAGTTTACGTAAAGCACACACATTCATACAGTAGAATTTTTGTTTAAATTAATTAACCATTTTTTTGGACTTTTTTTTCAAGAATATATTTTTTTATCGAATTTAAAAATGTTCAAAGTGCAGTTGGATGTTTTTTGTAAACTTATTCAGGTATATATTTCTTTTGTTTGGAATTGAAATCCGTCAAAGTGGGCTCCGTCGTGACGAACGCGTATTCTCGCCTAGCGTGTGCCAACTTATCCGTTTTACAAGCAGCGCATAACTAGTCTGACACGTGTAAGCATGCACCGGCTTGCGGTGGCGGCGCTTTTACGTCCGTAAAAGACTTGCGGTACTTCCACACAAACGCGCGCGTATCGACGGACGCGCACACACGCGAACGCGAACGAGCACACAAAGAAGCGTTGAATTCTCAGACACGCAACGCGCCGTTAACGTGCAGTTTACGCAGTCACGCGCCGTTGATAGCGAGCCTGCAAAAGACTATGTGGATGCATGCACCGCCCGGGCTTCTCGGAAAGCCGCAAGTTTCTCCGCGCCCGCGAGGCGATACCACCGGCCAACGCACAACGAGGATGCGTACCAAAAATAGTAAGTCAGGAAGAAAATCCGGTGTCTCGCACGGTTCGACCAGAATTTGTCGCAAATTCTGTCTCTCGTTTCGCTCGTTCCGTGTCCGCGGCGTTCGAAATTACGTGAGGTCTCCTCGACGCCTCGGCAACTCGCGCGGCGTTGAAATCTTTAAGTTCTCAGCGTTTTTGCGCTCATCTCGAGCCGCCTCGCGATGACACTTCTGTCGACCCTCCGAGAAATCTCGAGGTGGCCCATAACGCCCTTTTCGTTACAAAGTACGCGACAGATGCTCGCCCTCCTCGAGTCTCGGAATTGCCAAACACCTTTTTTTCGTTTCGTTGTCAGAAAAACACCAGCCCAAGCCGCATTGGATACTTTACGAGGGTAAGCGGAAACTGGTCGAATTTTCGTTGTAAATTCGGTGCTACGAATGAACTTCTCCTTCGAATTCGTGAGCTTTATCGTTCAGAAAAATCTGACAAAGTATTAAACGGAGTTAATAGAGTTTCGCACCCTTTTCCCGATCGGTGGATATGTTTTTCCATGAGAAACACATTAATGATATAGTCGAAAGCCAACGGTGTTGCGCAACCCTTCGACGAAAAAAAGGGCCTTCGTTCGGTGGCGATACTTTTCTCCCTTTTTTTGGGGAATGTTTTTTTTTTTACAAATCAATAAAGAACTTAAATTAATGCGTCGGCGAATGAGCTTGGGCTAGTGGGCAGAACGCGCCGATTTGAAGAATCGTGTAGCACGCGCGTGACTTCTGTGCGCGGTACGCAGAGTATCCAGACGAGACCCCCGCCCGATGGACACGAGCGAATGGCCATTTCACGGTGGAAGGTAGGGCGTAACAAAGGGGCGAAATGTCAACGGGTAGAACGAGCAAGTGAGCTCGAAAAAGCTCGACAGAGGGAGAGATAGAGTCGTTGCACATGTTCACACTGGCAAACAGAACGGATAATCTGACGAGGGGTAGGCTTTTACGCCAGATATAATCGTAATAATTTCGTGCGCGGGCGGTAACCCCGTAACGTTTGTCAGCCGTGGCAGTTCAAGAGGGGCGGAGAAGGGCAATGATTGTCGCGCGCCAGTTACCCCTGGAACGATACGAGTGA
Source organism: Ischnus inquisitorius (assembly GCA_963924025.1). Classification (NCBI taxonomy): domain Eukaryota; kingdom Metazoa; phylum Arthropoda; class Insecta; order Hymenoptera; family Ichneumonidae; genus Ischnus; species Ischnus inquisitorius. The sequence goes on from OZ001246.1 coordinate 9,704,164, forward strand.
CCGTCGAAACTTGCAGGTTCATCGAAAAGCCGGTGAAACGAGTTATTTTTTTCCTGTCCGGAGATCTTCATTACTTTTAGTCAGAAAAACAATAGTTCGTACACTTTGCATTTTTTTTACGGAAAGTTCGCAATGATTTTTGCAGATACTGCATTTTTGAGTCCCACTTAAGATGTTTTCACATTTGAAAAAATTGAGCGCTGACTGGAACAAGGAAGTTCAGTTTTGGCATGTTCGGCGAACAGCTTGAAAAGGGGTAACGCGTTTCAATCTGCACAGCACGAGCTAACGAGGATGCGTGTTATATACCGAAATTCCGGACCCACATCCATCAGAGGGCGGGAAACGAGCCGCGCAACACGGAGTCCCAAAGCCGAAGCCATTATCGGCGGGGCGGGCTCGCGCTAGTGCTTTGTGTAATTGAATTTAAGCACGGTCGAAGATATTATTTAAGTAATTAAGGACCAAGGGCTCGTTCACGAAGCGCTGCGCCGATAGGATCGTCGGAGTCGGCGGTAGAGCCCGCTCGCCACGAGGGGGGGTCCACGCGTTCGTTCGCGAGACAACCGAGCCTTGATAAGCTGCGTAGTTGGCAAAGTGCGCAAACAAATGCACAGCGCAGAACGAGCCATTCGAACGGTCGCTTTTGAAAAATGCTCGTTACAGCGATGTCTGCTCGTTAAAATTAAGTGTGACCTGGAAAAACGTATCACGCAGACAAAGAGTTCTCGAACCGACGGCGACGCGGTTGATCCTTAATTTAATAAAGTGCGAAAATTGATTCGCGACGCTTGATTGAATTTGTCTTTTTTTCTCATCGCAGGTATTACGAGACGGGTAGCTTCAAGGCCGGCGTTATCGGCGGCTCGAAGCCAAAAGTAGCAACGCCACCGGTCGTCGATGCGATCGCTAATTACAAGAGGGACAATCCCACGATGTTCGCGTGGGAGATCAGAGACAGGTTGCTAGCTGAGGGTATCTGCTCTCAAGACAACGTGCCATCGGTCTCGTCGATAAATCGGTAAGTACTCCACAAAGAAAAGACAAAAAAGAACCTTGACATTGATTCACTCCGCCGATCGAGCACCCAGCAAACAAACAATCGTCGAAATAAGCCTCGTGGCTGCTAATTAATTTGCGTGAATTTCCATTAACACCGTAGCAACGTAGTCTCGAATCGAGTTAGTGGATTTCACTTGCAGGAGAATCCGATACGCATTACACCCAATTCGATTATCTTGCCCCAACGCGAAAGGGCGGTAGCTCGATGTTTAGTAACGGGAAAGGCTCGTGGCTGTGTGTATACTATACATGATCGAGAGATATATTCTCGAGTGTGCCGCGGAGAGGCATAGATGGGCGGTAGATAAGCTCGAGAGATAAAACCCTTAAGTAGCGACTGATTAAATCTCGGGACATATGTGAGCTGATCAATGAGTCTCGTTCCCCCCCTCGATACTCTATTCATTCGTCACATATACATTCTCTCTCTTTCCCCCGAACTTTTCGAGCCGCCTTGTCTCTCCTTTTCTCGTCACCTCTCTGCCCGCCGCGTTCTCTCGTTCTCGCACCCGTTGAACTTTTCGCCATCCCTACGCTCTATCCTTCTTCGTTTGTTTCCACTAACGCTCGACGAACGAGAGAGCAGCTTTCTCCGCGGCGGGTAGGGATGCCCCGAGGGGGCGAGTTGTTCAGTTTGTGCGGTGCTGATACGCTGTAATGCCGTCCCGTGGGACACCGGGGCTCACCCCTCTTCGTGATCGCTCTCTCCCGCAGTATGTACCTTACATCCATGGACAGTATGCTTTGGCAACACCGAACCAGAATATAAACACTCCAACGGGCTTGTACAGTGAATCTGTACTCGTGTAGAATGCTCTCGCACTCCGAACGCAGCCGTGTTGCGATTTCGCGAAGCGACTCACCCCCTCGAGGCGACGGCTCGACGTAAAAACACTTGAATTAATCGGGGGATTCCCGAAGGAACCTGCGAAAGGTCAATGGGATCGGGGACGGAGAGCTCGAGGGGTTGTAAGCTACGGGAAATTCACCAGTGGACAGAGAGGATAGTCGACACTTATCTCGATGCAGAGAGCTTCAGATATATCGTCGATGGGGCGAGCGCGAAAGCGATAACTAATCGCCCGAGGCTCTCGCACGTCGTTCGCAAACATATGTCGAGTTCCCTAATTTTCGAGAATTATTGCATGGTTGTTTTTTTTCATCCGTCCTGAGTATTGAGTATCGACGGAGAGAGCGTACATTGGAAACTCTATACATATTGCAAGTCTCGAAAGTGACGTAGAGTCGAGAGGTCATTCGTATTCCCGATAGGTCTGCGCGTGGGCAGCTCCGGAAAGCGTGCAACCGGGTCTATTCGGCGCTGTACCTAAGGCGTAATGTATATCTATCTATCCTATCCTCTATCTAAAGGAGCTACGTAGACGCGAGTGTGTTGCGGAGAATCGGGACTATGTGTGCAGAGAGTACAAAGTGCACACGGATTGCTTCGGGCAATCGGTACGAATTCGATATGTGTCTACGATTGGAAACGGCGACGGTGAAGGCGAAGGAAGACCGAAGAGGGTGCGGCGTGCACGGTGGCTTGTTGCTCGAGTAACTCTCCTCTCTACGGCACCTTCGCTGCACAATTCTCTTCTTCGCCACCTCTGCTACACGCTGTGTAACCTTCTTCTATTCCGCCTTTTTCGTTTTCTTCTTCTTCTTCTTCCTCTTCCTCTTCGTTTGCCGTTCGCCTTCTTCTTCCATCATCCCTTTCTCGCAACGCTGGATATACCACACTGACACCAACACGTAGCAGAAACTCACTGAACCAAGCCCAGATGGGGCGGGTATTGATCTGAATCCGAAGAGGAGATCGCCTGGAAAAACTTACCCCCTCGCGGACACTTATCTACCTGTGAACTTTAAACCTCACTGTATCCACTTGCTAACGCTGTAGAGTACCGAATATCCACTTCCGACCTTCTTCTCCCGTTCTCGTTTCTTCATCCTCTTTTTATTCCACGATTTTTTCATCAGAGTGAGAGCAGCTCGATGTTTTTTCGTAAATCGAGATAGCGCTGTTCCGCTTTATAGTTTTCGGAGATTATCATGTGCTTCATCTCGATCACTTTTCTGTAAAGCTTAAACCTTATTGACCATTTGCCATTTGCCTAATCTTGAAAAGAAGATTAAGCAAAAAGGTGCAATTAGATATTCGGTACTCTACAATACCAAAAACGAACTTCCATCTTCTTGCTTTATTTCATTTACTTAATTTTTTTCCAAGACCTTTTCCCCGAAGTGAGAGCTGCTTTGTTTTTTCCTAAAATTGAGAAAATGGCCTCATTCTGGTCCGTGGTTTGCGGAGACCATCGCGTCCTTCTTCGTTTTTATCGAGCGCCGAGAACTCCCGCGTGCCGCGATTTTGCAATTGCCGCAAAAACAAGTGGAGTCTCGGTCATTTTTTTCCCCCGTTTTTTGTTTTTATTCGGCAATAGCAAGAAATCTCGTCGAGAGTTCGGGTTCTCCGAGAGACTTTGTTTCTCTCCGAGTGCGCGCCCGAGAAGTACGGAGCTTCTCGGACGTGAAAGTAATGATGCGACCGATATAACGCAGCGTCCAACGTATTGTGTGTCCTCCCGCACGCTTCTCGCCGTCGGCACTTCGCAATGAGCTCCGGGATCTTTCGACGAAGATTCGAGCAAAAACCGTCAGACGGTGAAAAGATAGCGAGCGACGACGGGAAGATGATAATGGAGTGGTCGGCGTGGAAGTGCCCGCGGGACGAAAAATAACAGTTATAATATTATAGAGTACGAAGTGTATACGTATATACATGTATTAGCGGCGGTGGGTGTATATGAGAGCGTAGGAATTGAGAAGCGAGAAGCGGGGAAAAACAAGCCGAGCGAGGAAAGATTGGACGTTAACAGTTCCGAGCTTTTTCCCGTCTCGGCTCAATGCCGTTCCAACGCTGCCGGGACCCCGACGACGACGACGACGCGGATGCTGGTTTTTTCATCCTTCTTCCTCTCATTTCGTTCTCGGCTCACTTCGCTCATAGTATATATACCGGTTGCGTGAAAGCTTCCATTGTTTCCCGGATTCGCTTAAGGTATCTCGCTCGCTTGTACACCCACCGGGCGCAAGGACGCGACGGAGTTGTCCCCGTTCTCGTACTTTTGTCTACACACGAACCTTCGAAACGACTGTGTGGCCACAGGAAAAGCTTCGTCCGACGGTTTTTTCCACTGTTCAACGAAACAAGTTCCGATTTAACCGGAAAATCAAGCTTTCATTCTCTGATAAATTCTCTTCTTCTCTGAAAGAAAAAAAATAACGAAAAATCTATAAAAGTAAATGCATCGAAATAATCGAATCGAATCGATCTATTTATCTCGTTGATTGGATTCGTTGCGAAAGACTGGAACTCCAAGCTTTTTTGTGAAGAATATTTATTCGCTCCGGATAACAAAAATAATAGTTCTTTGTTGATTGCCATCATTACTGAAATCCGTTTCGATGATTTTTAACCGTTCATATTTTTTACTTTGGCTCTATAACACACGTGAAATCACATTTTGCCTGACTCATATATTTTATCAATGCTGAAAAAAAAAGAAATATTGTTAGCGTTTACGATTCACAAAACTTTCTCGAGCGCAATGATGCTGCTGCTGTGCCTGCGGGCCTATACACGTGTGCACAAAAGAGAATTCGATATCACGAGGCGCTTCGACGTATCGATTTTCTATCGCGACGATCTGCAACCAATCCGAAGATAGCAAAGTGGTCCAAAGCTTGAAACGTATTTGCGGGCGACCTTAAGAAAATGGCAAAAAGCGTGAGCGAGTGAAAAAAAAGGAAGAAGAAGATGGAATGAAAATGCGATAGACGATACAGAGGCTACGGGTCGGGATTTCGGGTAGAGGAAATATTGATAGGCTCGGCTTCGGTTGCGGAGTCACGCTCGAGTAGGCGTCTTTCCACCGAGTTCTATCTTACACGATATTCGCTATAGAACAACACGTATAGCTATACTATTGTGTACACTCCGGTGTATATGTAAGCCACCACGCTTCAGCCTCCACTCCACTAGCCCGCGGCAGTGGAGTAGCAAAGTCAGAGGAGGGTCTGAGAGGGCAAGAGCAAGAGCAGAAGAACGAGATAGAGTCTCTTAGGGGCAGGATCGATAAGGAGCTAGGTTCGCCCGAGGGCTTTACGCCGGGGTCCAGCCTCCTTCGTTTTCCTCGACGCAGCTACGACGACGACGACGACCGAGCGACCGACGTAGAGTAGCTGCTAGAAACTCACGAGCGAACCGCCAGCCAGCACACGCTTCTCGCGTGCGTCGCCTCATGCCGCTTTTGCGGCTTTCGCCAAGTCGATACAAGCCACGGCGAGCGAATGAAAAGAATTCCAGTGTCTTGGCTTTACCAATTTCATTTTATTTCAGTTTTTTTTCGCATTTTCTACCTTTTTATCGAATTCCTCGATGCTTTTAAAGAGACCGTATCGCTACGTTTCCAGCCAAAAGTGTGATCACTTTAATAAGATAAAGATTAAATGATATAAAGAAAAATAGTTGAAGGAATTATCCGGGAATCTACCATTTTTGATCAATAATGGATTCGAGACATTTTTAGTATTCAGTGAATAGTATGATTTTTTTTAGAACTTCCGGAAATCCTTTTTTTGTAAAAATCTTTGATCGATATTTGCGAATATTTTCGAACAAACCTTTTTTCGATGAATAAGAAATTCTCTCGGAATCTCGCTTTCAGCTGCCCTCTAAGAATAATTGCTTTTTCACGTACGGTGAAGAGACTGCGGATTTCACGAAAAATTCGTTTTTTTCTGTCGGTCATCGCGTCACGTGACGAATTCGATGATTCGACGAATCCACCTGTTAACTTGTGGACAAGGAACATTATTAGGGTAGGGAACATTCGTGCAAAAAACCGGGGCACACCCTTCGCGTCCCTTATCGTTGTGATCTCGACATCACCGTTCCCTTCGTTCAAAGTCGATTTAATTCGACATAATCAGAAACGATCGACTGGAATCCTTTGGTGGCTGTTCTCGCGCGACAGTTGGTGGAAAATCTGTCGTGCGGAATCTGGCTCGCGGGAATTGTATCAATCTGTCATCGGTTCGTTCGTCCGCGTTCGCGGGGTCTCGACCCCGAGAAGGACCAGAAAGAACTCGGATACAGAGAATATATATATATATTGTGTATTATACGCGAGGTGTATAGAGTTCTATTCTGTACACGAATCGTCCTACTCTATCGGACGGGTCAATCTTTCGGATGCGCAATAAGGGCCGGCCTCGCTCGCTCACTCTCGTCATTACTTCCATATCATTTCGCACCCCAAGAAAGACGAAGCTTCTGGCGCGTCGAGGCAGTCCCGCGGCCATATGGCTCTTTAGCTACATATATATATGTTTTTTTTTTCTCTGTTCTTCACGTCGGGGGACCAGAAGCGTTCGAAGCTTCGCTACTGACTGTGCAGTGCCGAGCAACCCCGACGAAAAGTGAGTCGAGAAAACAGCCAATGGGAGAAGAAGCTTTTCGCTGCTCGTTGCTACTTTCATGCCACTTTCGGCTCTCGACCGCGCCGCACGCTATCTCCCCGGCTCATCTTTTTTTTTCTCCTTTTCTCGTCTTTCTCAAGCCACCCCTACCAGTTATTAAATTACATCGTCATAAATAACGCCCTGGCCCACCGTGGAATTATTTACCATTTCGTTGAGCCGGCGATATCCCGCTGTGGGCTTTCGCCGACTCTCATCACCCTCGAATATTCACATTCGTCATTTTTTTTTGTTTTTTTTCTCCGTTGTCGAATGATGAAGTTCACGGAAAATCGTAACCGTCTGACTTGTGAAAACAAATATTTTCTTTCGATAATGTCCGCAAAAAAATATGTCGAAAAATCAATTTCGAATGGAGAGAAAAACAAATCAAATTAATCTGCTAACTTATCTTTTAGAGTTACAACTGAATGATTAAAGATGACGGTATTTCAATATTTTTTGACGCAGAATTGTTACAACCCAAACGATATTGCCGTATTTCAACAGAGGCCGACTTCTTTTTCGAAGATTATTTTTTTTTTAATCTCAAATTCGATCATCCCTTTTCGCTTTTACTGTTTCATCGTGAAATTTACGGAGGTATTGAACCATTAATTTGATGCAATCTAATTGCTCGAATCATCGAAACGTTAAAATCATCGAATTAAACGAAACAAAGTTTACTTGCCAAACAGCGTTACCGCAAGTTTCCGTATATCGGTGCGCCGAAAATTGCTCAAACACGACCGGTGACCGTGACATTAATCCACCGAGAGTACCCGTACTTCACAGGGCGCCATATAAGCGCCGAGTTACAATATGGTTTCGACGTGTACACCGTTGCGGTATAGAAACCGAGCTTCGTTAAAGCAGCAGCCATATTTGCACGAAAGCTTTCGGGATCCCTCCTCCCTTCTTGACGTTCGTCGCGAGCCTCGAGGGTTGGCTCGTCGGTGAGTTCGAGCGGGGGGCGGAGTGGCTTTTGCCAGAACGGCGTAGCCCTGCCGCAGGAACGCGAATACATCCTCCCACGACCCCCGGAGTCATACATATAACATCGTCGGTGGGTGTTGGAGTCCCAACTGCGGGAAGTACGCGGCGCGTATCCATAACCGTCCTTTGTCCTAGATAACGCAATTATTACCGCGTTTCATCATACCCTCCCGACCGAAATTAGCCTCAAATGAAGTTACAATTACGCTGGTACCTGGCATCGTCCCTTGTCTGTCTTACTCCTCGCTGCTGTGCTTCACTCAAGCTCCCTCGGCGATACGGCCGAATACCGGAGCGAGCTTCCTCGCTTTTCGGCTCTCAAAGCTCCGTATACGTGTACGGGAATATATCTATGTATATGTATGGATCACAGGAGTAACGTCGCGCGGTACAGAATCGGTACCGTGTACATGTGCGTTACCACGAAGCTCGGTGGGACTCGAAATCCGGGTTGCCGTGGAAACGTCAGAGGACAGACGGAACCGCGATGAAACCGGATGGTCGCCCACTACTACCATTGCCGGCTCCTCCACACTGCCGTTGCGCTTCCACTACCGGCCCAGAGGCAGAAACAGTCAGCATAGTTCCCCCGTAATGTCGCGTCGTCCCCTTTGTCCATCGCTTGAGTTCTCGTGGCAAACGTCCGGACCTCCGCGAAGAGAAGTGTTTTCCAAGCCGGACACTTTGGGACGACGTCCATGCCCCCTCGAACCCTCCTCTTTTAACCTCCGTCCGCAATTGCGATGCACGCGACGAACTCTCACGGATGAAGTCCCGCTAAAGCTGAATAGTTGTAATTAGGAGAAAAAAGAAAACAACGTTACATGAAAAAAAGGGACTAAACGAATCCGTTGCGGATCGTCGGTTCTACGCGAATTTGGAAATCTCATTCAGCGACAATATGTTAAATGCATGACTGATAATTAATGGGTTTTGGTGCATCAACCAGCGCGCGATAAATGACGAAGTCAGCCGTCGCAGTTAATCGTAAATTACACGCGCACATTGACACGCGTATATTTTTGAATGATACGCGCGCATTAAATGGCACGAGGTAATCGAAATATTAGCTGGACGTTATCCAAAATCTGTAACGCCTAACTCGCACATCGTCCCCTCTCGACTCGTCTCGATTTCAAATTGACTTCCATCTCACCCATACGCGTTTGTACGGAGAACTATTATATACTAGGTTTCGAGTTGATGGTTTCGGAGGGGTCGGGGGGCATCGAGAACGATTTACGAGCGACGATCATTCGCCGGTACTTTGACCCAATCGACACAATACCGAGGACACGAGAAGCTCGGTCGTATAATGGCAGGAAGATAGAGTCCTCTCCTTGCCTTCCGAACTATCTTTATTCCGCTCTATCTTTTCCCATGCTTCATCGATGCTGCGATCGGACGCATTATAACAGCGCTACCGTAGTACACGATAGACGAATGGGGCTTTCGTGCTGCGAAGGGGGGCAGCGGAGGCCACGATATATCTCCATACAGAAGCCCGTACCTACATGTATACATAATACTATAAATCGTGCGTTACATTGTGCTTAGGAGCGGCATCGTTCTCTCGTACTCGTCGTGACTGTTGACTCTCGACGCGACGGTACACGCGGCATTGTTGGGGCGCACACCTTTTGTACCTCGGACGCACTCGTCGCAAACAAACATGCGAGGGTACGACGCGAGGGGGTGCTAAAGCGTATGGTTTTCTTTTCATCGCTCGCACAGACAAAAAAAACGTTCGGTCAACGCGCGAATATCGACGCACACTGTCGCAGTCTCGGGCAACAGTCGAGGCAAAATAACTTCGTACGATGTTGTCTCTGGTGGCAGCCTCGACGTTAATATAGAGCTTGTGTGTATACGCGTATATTACACGAGAGTCAAGAGAGATATATTGAAAGTGAGCAGTGGCATCACGAACTCTCGCGCGGACGCAACAACAGCAGCTGTGCCGTTTGACAATGACATCCTACAAACTCCCCAGATATAATAATGTAGTCCTCGTCGCAGTCGAGGTGGGTTGCGGATGCGCGCGGGGACACTTCATCAAAACCTCGAGCCCCGGGATCCGACGTTACCCGCGCGCGGGACGGCAAAAGGGAGAGTTTCTACCGCTTCCGATTCTCATAGGTGCGACACGGGCGAATTTCGGCGGCGGTGCAGCCACTCGCACGTCGCTGTTCGTTCGTCACTCACCGGTGTTTGTTTCTTTTTTTGTTTCGTTTACAATTTTCATCGTAAAAAATGTAAAAGCTTGGATGACAAAAATTTATTTAAAAACATCATCTCGATGTATTTAATGAAATTTTGTTAAAAAAATGTATATTGCGGGCAATGTTTAAATATAAATAATAATCATAACAATTTATCAACAGACCGAAAAATGTGTCATATGATTCGAAAACGCCGTATTTCATATATTTGTAATATTGGCTTCCGTATACTTTTTTTTTTTGTCTCGTATTACTCGACGATATTTGATCGTAAATTCGTCAATTCGACGAATCTATGTTCAAGACTTCTGTACAATATCGAAGACGGCTTTGTGCAGTGGAAACCGAGCGCTGTATATGTATAGAGTAGCATAAATCCTGTGCGTGTCTCAGTTTCGAGTGGCGGCTTTGTCCTCACGGGTTGTGGAGTCGCCAGCCTTAGCTCCGTTAGGAGAACGGTAGAGCGAGAGGCAAAAGAGAGAGGAAGATTCCCGGCTCGCGGTGTTGGAGGGTACATTACCGTCGTCCTCCACGAACAGAGCTATGCGAGCTACGGATATATATATCCCAGAGGTGGTGGAATATCAGAGTACACCTTTTCCAGCTATTGTGCCGCCCGGTATATAACCTCGGTCGTGCTGTTCTTCGGGCCCGACAATGGACGAGGAGAGCGAGATTCCCCCTTATTGTGTCTCTCGCCGAGGGTAGTATCACGGTGTTACTACAGGGCTTTGGAGGGGGAGAGGGAAGGGATCGTCGTCGTGGCCGGAACACGAGCGCAGACTTCTCTCCTCGCCACGAACTTGACTTCGTCGTCGTTCTCGCCCGAACAGATATCTCTTTCCCCTCCTCGGAGCCTCGTAGACAGACTTCTCGCACAAACGCCGCCAACTTACGCGGAGAGACCACACGGGGGAGCATCTGTCCGTGCGAGAGCCGCTAAATCCTCCGAAACCCCCTTAAATCCCCCGCAAAGTCCTCTTGCGCTTCGGGCTCTCCTTTCTCTCGCTTCTCGTCCCCGTGTCTCTTATACGACTCTCTCGCTCGTTCTCACACCCCCGTCGCAGCATCAGCACCGAGTCGTACCCGTCGCGGTGGGCTCGTATAGCTTGGCGAATATAATGGGAAGTAATAACTTTAACCGTTCGTATTAGCACCGCAAAAGCTATACTCCCAACCGTTTAACCTTCGCGATCCCACGTCGGATGCTCACTGGCCTATCCTAATGCTACGAGAATTTAGGTCCTAATGAGAATTTCACGAGTCCTCCGTATTATGTACGCTGTAAAAAAGAATTGAAAACTCTTATGCGTAAACAGGTATACTAAAATTTATTTACAAATCCGATGAGAAATAAATGAACTTTTGTGTATTAAAATTAACGTAAATTATTGAATTCAAAGAAGTTTTATAGAGAAATTATCGGTATCGGTACAATAGATTTACAGTAATTTTTCTTTCCGATCGCGTCGAATATAACAGAGAATTGACATAATAACGACTACACTTTTATCTCCCGTTTCAAAGAAATTTCTTACGCTCGCCAACGTTTTGTTTGCGAGTATCTCAAGAAAATTGATGGTTCGACTTTAACGTTTCCGGTGAAGGAAAAAAGGTTCTCGCGGACGAGGACAAAAGTCGGATATCTCGAGAATAACATACTTCGCGAATGGCTCGCGACTGTCGAATTGCGTCTCGTTCGATCGTCGATATCTTTCTTCAACGTCATCTCGCCGTGCCCTCGCGCAAGAGGAGCGGGCGGGGGTGGGAGTAAGAGCACCAGTAAATGCGATAAAGTTAGCGTAGAGGTAATTTGAGTATAAAGTTTTATTCGCAATAATTTAACCGTGGATATAGAGGTTGCTCGGTCTTCTTAAGGTGGAGAACGCGCGCGCGCGCGCGAGAACACGCGGCTCTTTCGTGGGTACGCGTATACCCGGGTCATATATTTGATGGGGATACTTGGCATAAAGTCGCGCATAAAAGTAATGCTAACATTAAAGTTTGTGGTTCCAGACCAGAGATCGGGCGCGCGCTCCGAGCGCGGAGCGCCTCTTCGTTCGTTTTATCCCATCTTCGCTCCTTCGTCTCTCTTTCTCTTTCCATTCCCGCTTTTCCTCCATTCTCACAAACTCGAATCCTCGTGTGTTTTCCCGTGGCGCTTCGTCGTTCTCTCCTCTTCGCGCTCTCGCTCTCGATCCTCGGTGTACGCTATCATTTCACGATGCTGCGTAAGTGTACCTCTTCGTATGTACATTTCCACATTCTGGCTGACGATTACGTACGCGCTCTCGTTTCGCGATTCTCTCGCGTACCGCCGCGCGCTTCCATGGGCAACGACTTCGCCAGTTTAATGCTCGTACATAGGAACTTCCGACGCCTATTTGATTATGGACTCGCGTATTTGCTACATTCACTGTCAGTGAACACAAAACTCTCGTGGGCTACAACGTTTTGTCGAATGCAAATTTGCGTACGACAGAAACGTGATACCCGGCCATGGGAAAACTCTCCGGGGAAATTATAATCGTCGGCGTGCGTAGTCTCGGGGTGAGGGAATAAAAAAAAAAGGTCAACGACTGATGCGTCGGGTATACGCGGCGAAACGAGCGAGCCAACGACATCCGGGCTGTTTACATGGTTTTTTTTTATTCTCTCTGGTTAATCGTCAAACAGGCTTTGTTCGTTTAATGATCTCGCGTGATTTACGCACAGTTCGTTTCGACACTCGATTAATCTTGCTCGTTTTTTTTTTTATTTTTGGTTTTGGAACGAGATTTTTTTTCCGTCGCAAGCGCTGTTTCGAGTTTTTTAACGCAGATGATGCCTCGAGAGCTTTTCTTGGGCTTGCACAAACGACAGAGCCCTCGAAGTTAAGAAGAAGACCGGGAATATAGTTTAGTTCTCCGGAGCCGAGATATCGGAGAGGGTTACGCGGCTTGCTCGGAAGTTGGGGGTTGGGAAGGGCGCGATTTCGAGGCGGGGAAGGATAGTCGAGTAGTAGTTTAGTTCAGGAGTGGTCGTTGGGGAACGATATCGGTGCGCCAAGGGAGGCATAGCTTCTTCCCACGTGGTGCCTCGACTCGGCTCGCTACCCCCATAATTCTGGCCTGACTGCCACCCGCCTGAGACTCCCTTGCCTATCCACCAATCGCCTCGCCACACCTACAACTTCCTCCACTGCTTGTTCTTCTTCTTATTCCACTTGTTCTGCGTTCCTCGGTAACCCGAAAGTATTCTTCGTCGTATTGCAACGCTCGTTCTCCGCGTCACCCTCGTGTGCTCCAATTTCGCAATCATTCCGGTGATTTGAAAAAAAAAAACCATTTTTGCTCGTTGGAAAGATCGTTCAGATCTCTCAATGATAAAAGGGACGAATTTCCGGAAATATTTTCTTTCGTCGGAATAATTCATTGACTTGTTTTGGATGAATGGGGTGTCAAAATCTATAAAAGAACGAATCGGATCTTGATTATATTTGTAACCAGTTACAAGACATATATTGTGGTGCTTAGTCATCAATACTGCTAGCGGATTTGGTGCTAAGGGCGTAGTCGATTCTCTCGATAGGGCTCTCTCGCTTTCCCTCGTCTCGGTTAAAGGCTGCGTACGAAACGCCCTACGATGCCTACCACCCCTAACGTTCTCTCCCCGACTTGATAAGGATCGCCGCTAATTGTTGCGAATTGGCGAAGGTGGCGATAGAACGAACACGAGGGAGAAAGGCGAACGAGGCGAGCGAGCGAGAGGTTGGGCAACAGGTGTCATCTGATTGATCGCCGTCGCTCTCGGAAACACACGCAGCGAATAGCTATCCGTGCCCACCCACGATTACCTTCGCCGCAAACACATCCACGCGACCCGCGGAACGAACGGCCTTAATGTCAGGACATTACGAACTGGACCAACGGGCCGTTCGTACCGTCTATCGCAACATATAAATTCCCCAACGAGTTCATAATTCAACGGCGTACGCGACCGGTTTAGGTCGTTGAAAATCGTGTTACGTTTCCGTGGCATTTCGTTGATTTACAATTCGATGAGAATATAGACGAAGTTTTATCTAAGCTACATTTCTACGGCGATTTCAGGCAAAACTAATTTTTTTAATGGGCGCAAAAAATCTAATTCACCAACCTTGAAGTATTCTTTGGCGTGATACGTCTAATTTTGTTTGATTAAAAAAGAGGCCTTGTGGGCAAGTTTTCCGTCATTAGCGTATAACCAACAAGATAACTTAATAAAGCGAGGCGGCTATACCGGCGCATGGCTTTTACGGTACAGAATTACAATAATGAGAAGGCCAATTCCGTGCCGACACGGGAGATTAACAGCGTCTCGGAAAGTGCGTGAATTATTCGAGGGAGAATGAGAAAAGAGAGACGAGAGTGATCGATACCGAGGCGTCGAGAGCGTCTGACCACCTTCGAGACCGCCGCCACGGACGGCGATATATCACGGTTATAATAAGCCCGCGCGTACTCCCGCGTATTATGGGAATACACAAGCCAACCGCCAAGGGTGATGCTTGCACGGAGAAGTCTTCGAGAGAGCTCGGAGGGAACTAAGGTTCGTTAGTCAGCGTTCAAGCTCGTGCTACACACGATGCTCCTCCTTCTCGCTATAGCGCTCGTCCACCGATGCAATTATTGTGATACGCAAAGTTTCGCTTCGTCACATATCAGAATCATTCTCTCTCCTCCTCCTCCGCGCGCGAGAGAATGATTATCCACTGTACGCATTCCGCGCGCCGAAGGCTCGTTCGGTCGAACAATGCTCCGAGCGACAACGCAACTTCTCGACCCCTGGCGTATCCGGAGAATCAGCACGCGCCTGTATATACGTCGGCGTCACACGATGTGGCACCGAAGTGGTATCGAAGCGAGAAAGACAGAAACCAAAGAAAAGCCAAGCGAGCCGAGCAATCTTAATTAATGATCGAGTTCGGGGTTCCCTCTCGTATTTCTCTTTGCTCGTAATCGAACGCTACGTTAACTTCTAAGTAGGTGTCGATCGATCGATTTATCAGCATAGAGACCCGCAAACAAGCATTTTCTGCCTATTACCCTTCTTCTTTTGGATCTTTCATAATTATGTTTATGATTTTTTTTTTTTAGAATCGTGAGGAACAAGGCCGCGGAAAAGGCGAAACACGCGCATCAACAGCAACAGGCGCAGCAGCAAGGCCAGCAGCAAGGTCAACCGGGCTCAGGTGGTTCCGTATCAGTGATAGCCCATGCCCCTGCGACAGCCGGCGGCCATCCGGCCGCGGCAGCTTCCGCGCCAAACGCCTACAGCATCAGCGGCATCCTCGGCATTCCGGCGCATCATCAAGATCCGAACGGCAACAGCATCAAGCGAAAACGCTCCGACGACGGTGAGTTAAACGTCCAACAATTTCATGCCAAATGCACCCACAAATTCCTATACAGTGTAGTTGAAAAAACAAAAGGTAATTATAACGTCTGGATGGCTTCTCGCGTTTGTCACGAAATTTGATAATTCCGGATGTGAGAAATCTTGGTTAAAAAAAATCCGCGTTCGCCGTCGCGTTCCTCCGAGCATACTCTCGTTCTCGTTCGTTTATCTCGTTTTTTCTTTCTTTTTTTTTCGCCATGTCGTGAGCGCACGGCTATTCTTCTTTGTCCCAACCGCGGCGCCGTGAGAACTCGGTGAGAACCTTCGACCCCGCAACCACTGTTTCATGCTCGACGCGTATTATGTACCGTTGAAAAATCCGCAAAGCGATCTTCGCGAAATCTTCTTCCTTTAATTTCCCTCTTTTTTCCTTCGCTTTTCGGCTGTTTTTACGAATCGAATCGACAAATCATGGAAACGCGTCTCGATCGCCTCACTCGAGAGGCGACATTAGCGCGAAACACAAATTTATACTTCTCTCGCCGCGAGGTTATCGCTCAAACGTCGCCGAGCACGTGGCGCGCGTTCCGCGTCCCATTCATTCTTCTGTCGTTGCGTGAACAAAGTCCCGCGGTCCAGAAATATTCCCGACACGTGGCCGCTCACGCGACCCAGCGAGCGTCTCATCCGCCGACGCACGCTCGCATAGTGCCCGCGGTAATATCCATCTCGGGCTGCACTTCGAAACGCTGCGAACGTTCGCCACGCTTATTCCTAACTTTAGTGGCCTTTCCGCGACGAATCGGTTGTTCTGGGAGGCAAGAGAAAAAAATGTCTCCAGCACCCTTTGACGGAATGATAGGGTGACTCGTCTATTGAATGAACACGTAAGGGACGTGTCGAGTTTTTCGGTCGAAAATAGTGGATCAATCGAGCTTTTTCGGAGATATTTACCGATCTTCTGGATGATCAACAAAAACAAGCGTGCTATGGGAAATCTCTATGTATGAAATTGTTAAAAATCAGTTGAGTTGATAAAATTGGCGTTTGCGGCTCTCGAAACTAACATTTCATTCACTGAAAAATAAAAGAACTAGTTTAAAATATTGTTACTCGAATTTACTATTTCTTCCGAGCAAGCGCAGTGCGAATAGCGCTACTGTTCAGAGATTTCGATCAACCGAGATTCAATATAAAAAAAACTCAGAACGTTAAATTGCCGTGCAAGCCAGATTTTTCAGTAAATCCAATTTGTGCATCGATTGGCGAGTGTCCATGGGCGATTCATCATATGTTTTTCCCGCGCCGGATTTGTTTCGAAATCGGTTATTACTATTATTAGCAAAAATGGATCCGTATCGATGTCCGAATAGCTCGACGCGAAGCACTAAAAAAAAAGAACACACGTGTACATCTATATCGATATATCTCGGGGTGTTGCCGTCCACTCGCAGTTCTAGTATTACATTACATGGAAACACATTCCGTCCTGCGATCTATCGATTCCGAACTTCGCACATATCGGTCGGGGCGAGGGGAGGGGAGAGCCAGTATCCTGTGTGTGATATTAAGCGCGCGTATAGCTATGAGAACTCGACGATGTACGTGGCAACAGCAGCGGCAAGAGCACGGGTAATTCGATATAATTCGATTATGAGAGCTGTGTGATATGCGGTTGCGAAGTGGCCAGGACCGCGGTGAAAGCACTCAATGGCACTGTGGGGGCCCCTTCCGATGGTGGTGGTCGAGGGTGTAGGCATGCATTAGATTATAAACTTCACAGAGCTGCTCGGTGCGCGTACACCCGACCGCCGTATTAAAACTACCGTACACCATCGTTCGTCGTGTGCTCGCCCATACATTTATGTATATCGCTTCTCTGTCGAGCTTACCCAACGTGACAACATTAGCCGAGTCGTGCGTCGGGGAGATCACAAATTCCCTTTTCACTTTTCGCCCACCTACGCGATACAAACCCCCCCGCACTCCGGGCGCGCCGGTCGTGGCGCAAAGCTCGTTTGTAATCTCCGATCGTTGACGCGTAGAGACGATTATTTATCGGCAACCGTAAATCAACGATAGACGATCAAACTCTACCGATAGTTATTTGCAGTATAAATCCGGTTATTACGGAATGAAGAGTGAAAGCCTCGCGTCCAAGCGATTTCATTTTTCTTGCACGCGCGCGTACGTTCCTTTCCATTGTCTCGACGCCGGTGTGTCGTAAGAAATTTGTGAAACGCCGAACGAGCGTTTGAGGCACTGCGAGCGTGTATATCGATGAAATTAAGGAAAAACCAAAATTTATTAATAATTCAGGAAGTAGATTTTTGCGCGGTCTCGGGAGGGGAATTCGAGAGATCCGTCGGGGCTGTTTGTTGTCGGCGTTACATCTGCGCCGGCTCTCTTACCCCATGCAGATAGAACACCGCACGATCGTGGATGTATGCTGCATGGCGAAAGCCGTTTCTGGTGTTTCGAACGCGAAGGAAAGGGAGGTCACCCCTGGCGGGAAAGAGAGCGCGGCGAACGAGGGACGGGGGCATCGAGATTCACCCCAAAGTCCATTATTACCCGTGTATTGTATTGCTCAACATTGACTCAATTGCTTTCGAATAACCCAGCGCCGAACGATACAGAGAGCCATCGGAGTCCCCGCGAGCGAGAAAGAGAAGAAACATCGGAGAGAGAATTCCCTTTTTTCCCTGTTGCAGATCAATCGAATTATTCGATTTACTGCTCTCTTTTCGGGTATATACATATACACACGTATATGTGTGTGGAACTGACTACCGTTCCCCCAGCTTCGACACCCGTACACACAGATCCGCAGTTTTGTGTGTACGCGCGCGTTGACCTTCCATTCGGCTCGACTCCATAACTCTGCCGATGTCAAATCTGTCAAGCATCACTGAACGTGCGACCAGTATATAATAACGATTCCACAGTAGTGCGTCTATATAAAAACTCCTCAAAAGACCCCAGTTTTCGATTCTGTTATAAAAAAAAAGTCTATCCAATCCGTCCGATTTTTACTGCAGCAATTCAAATGTGTTTTCCAAATATCGGTTTTTAAATATTCCATCGATATAATGGAGAAGCAATATTTAAAAAAAAGTTAAAACAAGTCTTAGAATTTTTATAACAGTAAAAAAAATCTCTATCCAATCGCCCCAGTTTATATTCCTGCACAATTATATTTTACGAATATCCATTTTTGATAATTTCCCTAATACAACAATACTGCATCTATATAAAAAGTGCTAGGAAAAAATTTGTCTATCCGACACTGTTATTGAAAAAAAAAAGTCAATCCAAATCGCCTTTGTTTATATCAAATATGAATTTCTGATAATTCCACCGAAACAACAGCATCGACTAAAATCCCAGGATGTCCGCGAAACAATAAGGCACCCGGTCGCACCGATATAGAAACGACTCGGGATTGGCAAGTGTTCAGATCGAGAGAATGGATGCTGCAGCCTGTTTCGGGTTTAGTCTCGATTAATACCGCCGATTTAATCGTAAAATCCGTACGCCGGAGTGTCGTTATGTCGCCGCACACGGTCGGGACTTCGTTCGCTACACAGATGCGCGAACCCAAACACACACTCGGTGTCGGTGGCCGCGTAACGGGTTTCGAGGCAGCGACGTTGGATTTTATAGCTTCGAAACAACCCCTCGCCGCGCGCGAGCATCGATGTACCACGGCCAGTGGTATGTTTCGTCGCTCCTATGCCCAACATCTCTTCCCTTCCCCCGGTCGAGGGGGGGGATTGTCTCCGTCCCTCTCTATCGCATCGCCGCTCCAAATCCGAATGGTCTCGTCGTCCATGTGAAAGCGTCGGGCCGGCCGGCCGGACAATCACAACTTGACAGGGAGGTTTAACGAGCCCTATGCTAGCCGGTACAGCCTACATACACACCTACCCCATCTACCCTCGAATGGTCATTTAATTATTCGAGATACCTCGTACGCTCGGCCAAACCAACCCCTCCCTTCTGCTCTCCCCGCCGCGCCGACGAGTCTCCACCGATGGCTGGCACTCTCGCTCCGAACTAGCTATGCCTCCACACTATTGCTGTCCGAACCTTCCACTCGTTACCCCTCCTATGGTCCGTCTCGTTCAACGCGATGGAAAGAGAACGATCGCTGGAATGGAGATGAATAGTAACGAGGGGCAGGAGGGGGGTTGTTCTAGTGCACTCTCCACTCGTATCCACGTGCCTGCTTCTATATTAAACTGTTGGGATGCCCGAGAGATAATAAAGACGTGTATAATGGAATCGAAATTGTTTCTCTATCTATCAATGCCATACCGAGAGGACTCTGCGCGTAGTTTCGAGCCGATGTCGTTGTATACCGAAGGGAGAGAGCCATCGGGCTTGTTAAGGCTAGAGCACGACTACTCCACGGTATATCTAGCTCGCCACCGCGCAGCTCTGTACGAAGTCAATTTAATTCGAGCCCGGTTTAAATACCCGTTCGCCTTGATGCTCATCGCGACAACGCTTCCATACGGAATCGTCGCGAGTCCTCGTCTCTCGCACCATCGTTCGATTCAATTGTTTCAACGCGCTTTCACATTTATCGTTGCAGATGACAATCGCGACCTGAGCGATCATCCCGAGGACGACCTGAAGAGACAGAGGAGTAATTACAATGGCGATCAATTGTACTCGAATGTGAGTAAATCCTTTTTTCTTATCACCTTCAAAGTTAATTTCTCCTATTTATAGGCATTAAAAATTTGATGGATTTTTCGAAGGATTTTTCGTGAGGACAAAAAAAAATTGTATTTTCGTTGTGTCGTTTAAAGCTGTGGTCGAGTAAATGGAGCATCAAGGACGAGCACAAGCTCCTGAGCGAGCTCGGCGGCGGGGGTGGCGGCGGCGGAGGAGGTACCGGAACTACGGGAGGCAACGGTCCAAGTTCAGGCGGAGGAGGCGGCGGTGGCGGTAACGGAACCGGCGGTGGAGGCTACTACGAGCACAGTGGATTCCCCGGGAACGCTATTGCCACCTCCGCTGAGCTCTACGACTCCCTGGGCACCATAAGCACGATGACGCAAGCGCAGACTCCTCATCTGTACACTCCGCCCATAGGGGGCACCATAGGTGAGCAAATCTCTCTCTATCCGTCTCTATCTCTCTTATCTCTCACGATCTCTATTTTGTTACTATCTTTGTCTGACTCTCTCTCTCTCTCTCTGTGTCTCGCGTCCTCTCTTTCAACCACCCCTCGCCACTAAGGTTCTCGCGTCCCTTACTCGTTCCCTTGATGTCTCTTTTTCGTATATGCTGTGCTCTGGTTCGCCCATTCCCGCTTCGTCCCAACTTTGCCCATTCTCCGTCGGGATTCTACTGTCTTCATTTCTTTTTCTTTTTTTTTTCCTTATCTTCTCCTTTGCCCTCTCTTTACGTTTCTGCTTGAACCTCGTCGAGGCGCGTGGGCATGTGTATACGACGCGGGAATATAATCATCCCTCAGGAGCATACACATAATACACTCTCCCGAGTACCCTCTCTCGCCTCTTTCTCCCGTTTCTCCTCTCCTCCGACCCCTCTCCCAATCCCGTATACGCTTATTATTGCGGCTTACATCTCGCTTTGCATACCCATATCGGCTAAATACGCGACTTTAATAATGCATGAGGTGAGGCACCGCGCTTACTCCGGGTTCGCGCGGATGTACGAACGAAAGAGGTGGCGGAGCCTCGCTAGGTGGTCGGTGTTTTCCAGCTTCAACCAACTCTCTCACTCTCCCATCCCGAGGGCACAACCACACACCCCATTTCTCTCTGTCTATTCGCATCTTTGTCTTTCACTTCTCATCTTATTTTACTCCATACTTGTTCGCGAATGGAGTCGCGCTCTCTAAACACTAAACTCAAAGTATCTCGAACACGTTTCTTATCTGTGCTTCTCACTGGTTTTTTCTAAATCGTTTTAACCCAGCTTTCGAGTTTCTTTCGCTTCCTTCTTCTTTTTTCGTTTCGGTTATAAGACTGCGATTGATCGATACAAATATTTGTTTTTGGAGCAAAAAAAAATGGAATCACGAAGATATTATTATATATCGCTAGCTTTTCCGGGGGGGTAACGCGGAAAGAGGGAATTTTTTTTTATAGCTCGTTGAAGAAAAAAAAGCGAGTAAACCTCGGACCGAACGCCTCGTGACGCCGCACGATCGAATTCGCCGATCGTACACGCGGAACAAGCGAAGCGTGTAAGTGGCAGGACATCTCATGAAATTCAAAGTGTGCCAGAGCAATACCGTCGACTACGATCTCGAAACGGAGCTCGTGAATCTCTCCGATTTACTTTTCTTCTTTTTTCTTTTTTTTCGAGAATCCGGGCATGTATGATAGCTTCACATTGACGCTCCTTCCTACCGAATACACAATTTGTTTATCGATCGATCGCGAAACTCGCGATAACGTCGATGTTACGCGAATTGTATTATTTTGATAAGAATTTATCGAGACTGAGATAAACTAAAAGACATAAACTGGGGGATCCTTGAATGGCAGGTGGTACATTGACGCCGCTCGCGCCGCTCACGATGCAAGAACTTAAATTGAGCCAAACATTGGACGGGGCTAACATGTCTCCCTACCACACCACCGGTGAGTTTCACGCCACCTCAAAACATTTATTTAACAAATTGCTCCGATATTCTTTAATTTCTATTATGATTAATTATTCTTTAATTGTCGCTTGCCTCTCGTTTCGTTATCGCCCATTTTTTTTTGCTTAACTCACTAACAACATTCCCCTCTGTTTTAACGTGTTGATTGGGCAAATGTTAAATTTTTTTTCTGTTTTCATCGACGTTTTACACGTTGTCGTATCAGAATCGAGAATTCATTTTTCTTACGCAAACGCCTGATAGTTATATTTAGCTAAATATAAATATAGTTGCTTGATACGAATGTCGTGTTGTGTTCTGCATGGCGAAAAAAAAATAGAAGGCAGTACCGTGGCGGTGTCGTATGTCGGAGTGGGTACCGGAGGCGGAGAACAGAGTCCACCGGTCTCGTTGCAGAACGAAGGTAACGCAACCCCCGCAGCTTCCAATACGCCCGGCGGCGATCCGGGATTGACGGTTTTGCAGTCGCCGGTCTCGCAGAGTCAGGTAGCCTCGGCGATACCTCCTTACTCGACAATGCTCCCGAGCTTCGGACACTACGCGACAGGTATTTTTTTTTTTTTTTCTTGTTATTTTATCGTTTTTTCAAATAATTTTTTATCGTCATATCGCATTTTATTGCATTGGCACGTCGTAGTTCGAAATTCAATTACTATGATTGCTGTGTAAGTTGTACAATGATTTTATCGGGCAAAAGAATTTTCCGCGCTAAAATCTGCGAGTAAACGAAATTTATCTGTTTGGTTTCAGGCGGCGGTGATTACGCGTACAGCGCAGCGTATTCCCAATACTCTAGTGCACCTTACAGTGGATACGGTTATGGGGCAGCGACAAGCGGGTTGCTCAGTAAGTAAACAGTGAGTATGAGTACCGATTAGATTAGGGACAAAAAAAAACAACGAATTATGAAAAAACAGTACTAATTCCCACTGCTACAAAGGGGCGAAGGGTTGAGTACGAATTTTCGTTTCACTTGCGAAATAAAAAGTGCACGAGCGCCTTAACACACTTCTAAAAACATCTAAAATTGTACATACGCAATTTGGGAAAAATCAGCACGCGGTGAAGCGAGATTAAAAAAAATAAACGTTGATACACAAATCAGAACAGGTGTAAATAGTAGAGCAGAAAAAATTGATATACAAATTGCAATGGTTTTTAACATTTATTTGATGAATTAATCAAAGAATCGCTTTTCGTTCGAATTGCAGACTCGACGTACTACTACTGTAACGGGGACACGCTGGCGTCTTCCCACAACAATTCGCAGCTGAATCATCAGCAGCAGCAGCAGCAACAAGGCGGATGCAACAACGGAGGTACGGAGAGTAGCGCGGACGTGGCGAGTCGTTCGCCATTGGCGGCAACCCGGGCTAGCAGCGGCGCGAGTGCCGCATCGCCGACCGGAAGTGCCTGCACCAAGCCCGACAACTCTTCGACCCCGACGGATCTCTATCTCGCTTGATTCGCGAGACCGCGATGTCAGAAGCTCGCCTCGTCATTGTCGCCCGGCGACTGAGAGAACAACGGCCGAAAGAGCATCGCGCGAGGTTCATTCCGACACAATTTGCCTCTTGTAGCCTCCACCCGACGGATGGACGAACGACGATCGGTCGAACGGACGCCATATCACGAAGAAACCAATTGAAATTATAATACTTAATTACCGATGATCTCTTCGAAAAAAAAAAAAACAAAAAACAACCGAAAAAGAAAATGAGAAAAACAAATTGAGGCACAGCGAGAGACAAACTTCGTCTTCGTTGACGCTCTTCTCTAGGAACCGCTGGTGCTCGAGTGATCGAGAGACGGCCGAACGCAAATTGTTTAACGAGCTTGTCTCGACAATCATCAATCTCTCCAGCACTCAGCCCGCGTAGGTAGTTTAATTTATAATTCCCTCGATCTAGGATAATTGACGAGAAAAAAAAAAAAGAATACTCGCGCGAAATCACTTGAAACCGCGATAACGCGTCCGCGTGACTCTCCAACATTATAATCGAGGATATAGCCTCGTTTCGTAACAAATCAGAGAGACGGACCGATCGACCCCGATCCCCCACCCTCCTCTTTCCCCCATTCGACCATTGTTATACTGTTGCCCGACATTACTTTTCTCCCTTCAATCTTATCCATCCTGACAATCCTCGACGTTCGACAGAGGTATGAAAAAACGACGTTATAGAGATTTTTTTTAAATCACCTCCCTTCATACCTTATCCCTCTTCCCTCAATCGACTTACGATCACTACCGTTTAAGGATATTATATATATTTTTTGTAGAGACCAAAGACCACACGCAGAATTAAACGAGAGATACGAAAGAGAGAGAAATAAGTTGCGAGTGAGTGAACGAGAGTTAAAATGTTTTTCTTTTTTCGTCGCGTACGGCACGAGAGAAAGAGATTAAGCAGAGTTTAGAGGCGACGATTTAATCGATTTAGATTTTAATTAACACTGATATAGTATATATATATATGATGATGATGATGAAGAATTGTAAATAAGCATGATATAATAACGAGCGACGTGTAGATTAGAGTCGAACTGATTCGTGAAAAAAGAAAATATGAAGAAAAAAAAGATATATCATTCGATCAATTTTCAAGAGTATAAACGAGGGACGAACGGACACCGCGAAGATGCATATTGACAAGGAGAGAATAGGAGAATGGCGAGGGGAGGACGCACAACGCGCTCGCTCTCACGAGCGCGTTGTTTGCTATATATCGTTGTAAAAAGTTGTATCTAGAAAATAGTTAATTCCGCTATTGCGATCAGAGCGACGCCCCAAAGTTGCGATTGGCTCAAGCGTTCTCGTTTTCAAACGTCGAGATTTACTTCCGTTTTCCAGCGGATGTAAGAGCGACTTCCGGTAACCTTTTCTCGATCCTAGATCGAACATGAGAATCTCGAGGGCCGACGCAACTTGCGGGGAAAACTCTGATTTCGTAATTAATGCGTCAAGTCGGTGGGAATTCGCGGCGTCGAGTGACGAAAAATTTTGCCACGAATCTCGAAGATCCGGTGAAATTAATATGCTTGCGCGAAAAAATGGTTTCTTTTTTTGACGATCCTGAAATAATATTCGATATTCGTGTCAATCGCCACTCGGTCCGCGAAATCTCGAATTCTCCGACGCACAGGCGAGACTCGCTCGCGCCACAGAAAACTCGCAATTCGTACTTTGTTTACCGATTTAATTGGCAGCTGATCTAAATGAAACAAAAATAATATATGTATAATCGTAATGTTCACGTCGATGCAAGCCTGGAAGCCTGCGGCGCGTTGTAAATTTATCATTGGTTTTCGTCGATTTCACTTTGGACCTTGGGAGAGTCTCGCGAGAGCCTTGAGAATTGTAAAATCGGCGACGAAAATCGACCGAAAATGCGAGAGGCTCGCGCGACACTCGATTGAACAATGACCGCGGAAGCTGAGATTTTTTTCTTTTTTTCGAATCACGCGTCTTGAAAAACGCGATGGTGATCTGTGAAAACAGAAAGAAGAAAAACCTGATTGAAGAAAATTAGAGCCAAACCCCTTCGTCCTCTCTCAGCCAGGCCCTTCACACGTTCTAGATAATATTTATATAACGATATGATTATTTTATTCCACTTATCAAATAAGGTAAACTCTAGGTGAGCCTCTAATTAATTCTAAATGCTATTTAAAATTTAATATATTGTAGTGATGTGGTATGGAAAACGAAAAAAGGGCGATGAAGAAACGAGTGTGCGAAAATTTATTGAAAAAGAAAAGGGGGAAGTTTCGAGGACGACACGACGAAGAAATATCCGAGGGGGGAGGGAGGGGCGAGATTGAAACGACGCATGAGAAAGAAAAATGTTTCGAGGCTGAGGTGAAAATTCTCGTTAGTGGAGTTCTTTTTTTCCATAAGTGATAATATAACGAAAGGGAGAAAACGATTCGATATACAAATACATCGGGAATGACCGTTCGCGGAGACGAAGTCTCGCGTAAGTCGCAAAATGGTTGACGCTACATAACTTTTCTTTTTTGCATTCGTCGAGAAATTGATCAATCCTCCCCCTTTCATTAGACAATTGTGTCCCAAAGTTTCAGTACGATTATCCCACGATTGTAATTAATTATTGATGCATTTTTCTTTTTTTTTACATTGTTACTTAATTAATTATTATTATCGGACAAATGACCTTGACGTTAGGCACAGCTCGTCAAACACTGTTATTATCCGTTCTGTCTTTTTATTATTGCTATTTTTATTATCATGAATTTAACGCTATTGCGATTACGATTATTATTTAATTCTTTCTTTTTCCCCCCCATTTTATTATTTGTTAATTGTAACGATAACATATGTGTAATAAGTTTTGCCAAAGAAACTCTTTAAACAAACGAAAAAAAAAACAACATAAGAAAAGAGAAGAAGCAATATCGCAGTATACTTTTAGCCTCCATACGATGGAAGAGTTTTAAGAAACGCAAAGTGAAACGAAAGTTAGACAGAAACATATGTGAGTGAAGGAAATTGTTTTGAAGCAACAACGACAAACGAAGAAGAAAAAATGTAATATCGCGACAGATTAACGAACGTATTCAGGAATTTGTGGTGACTTTAACGGATCCTTTGGTCGCGCAGCGTTGAATCGCGTACTCTCACGAAAGAAACGATTGTTCCCGTTTATTTTTTATTATATTCGTCCGTGTGATATTCTTGTTCCGTGCGCCGCTCTTGCCGAGTCTCGCTGTTGATAATTGCAAAACAAAACTCTGTAAATCCTTTTTAAATAAATATGAGGTTTATATGATGTGCGAAATCTTACTAATTATTTCCCTTTCATTTCCCAAATCTCTGGATAATAATGGATATTCGACGAAATATTGATTACTTTATATGCAATGAACTAATTGAAATACAATAATGAATCCGATAAAATAATATAATTACATATTCAATTAAATATCTTTCCCTAGTCGCAAAATAAAAGTTTAGAATCACGAATCGCTATCGGAGCACAATTCGCCTCGATAAACCGTACTCTCGCTCCATCTGTCGGGTTGCGATAGAAACAGGCTCGGTTTGCGTTCTGTCCTACGACTGTGGGTAAGCAGGGAACCCATCGACTGCTTTCCTCTGGCAAGGTTTCGTCACCGCCAGGACGGTCATCGACGGTCTCTCGGTTAGCAGCTGCTAGCATGTCAACTCGATCGGAAGAGCAGAAAACTGGGCATCTTTTAAGGTACTCGCGATGCGATATCCGCGGTGAATAAGTGTATCGTTTGATGCTACTTTAACCAAGCTCTATCGAAGAAAAAAAGAACACTGGTGGTCCAAATTACCAAAATATATTTATTGGTAAAAAGCAAAAAATAGTGACAATTGTCGTGTAAATCTTGTATACTTATCAATTAAAATTTTAAAAACACCCTCGGTGTAATTGTTATATTATATATTGCTTTGAATTGAATGCAAAAAGTATCTTAACAACTATCTAGTCGAATGAGCCGCAAATTAGATGCAATCATCTTTTTTTTTACGTTTTAGCAGCGGATGGACTTATTACTGTTTGTACACGTAGCTCTCCGCGCCTCCGCGGCCGAAACCTGGAATTAATTAAATTCATCAATTCTGCCCCTTAAAATAGTCGATGAATATAATACATTAACTAATTATTATAATGAATATATAATTACTATTTATATCGATAAAAAGGACTGATATTACGCAGTTATGTATTAATTCTTGTTGCTATTTATTGTTTTGTTGAAAAAAAAAATTGTTTATTCATTTATTCATCCACACATTCACGTAATTATCTAACCACTCATTTATTTTCGCACGTAGAG
Organism: Ischnus inquisitorius; assembly: GCA_963924025.1. Taxonomy (NCBI): domain Eukaryota; kingdom Metazoa; phylum Arthropoda; class Insecta; order Hymenoptera; family Ichneumonidae; genus Ischnus; species Ischnus inquisitorius. Next base: position 9,731,806 of record OZ001246.1, read on the forward strand.
GTACATTTATTCAAATATTCATTGACTTTTTCATATCTAACAGCCACGCGTGCCGCCACCAGTAAATTGTATACGAAAGCAAATTTGGACTATTCCGGCTGAAGAATTTTGGTCAATGACCGATTGGCCTCCCGCAACGGATTAAAATTATTATAATAAAATAGCAATTTTTGAAAAATTCAAGGCCAAGAAATGTTTCTTATTACTACTACTAGAGAACTTATAATTATTGATAAGTTAATTGACTGATAATATTTACCGCCAGGTCCAAAAAGAGCGGAGTAGCACGGATTGTTGCAGTACGGTTTGCCCTCGTGTTCGGCATGACTTCCGGGCGTCAGGGTTTTGTTACACTTTTCGCAACGCAAGCAAGCCCCGTGCCAGTCTTTGCCGAGCGAGGTCTTTCGTTCAGCTGTAAAATAAATAAAAAAACGAATTCGTTTATAAAGTTCGTTTTCATCGATAAAAATAACTTTTAAAAAATCAGTAACTGATGAAACTTTAGAAAATAATCGATCATTTTTGACGCCACGAGCATTCCTTTTTTACGCTTGCCTCGATAACATTCCCGATCGAATCAATAAAAAAAAGCCTACGATCGTTATCACCGATGTTTTTTCTCGTAGATCCTTAAACTTGGATAATTTATCGATCACCGAAGACTTTATCACGGTAAATATTGCATTCGTTCTTGTAATCTGGAAGATTTAATCTTTCACGTTTTTATGATTTTATATCACACAAACTGTGGATTCGACAATGTTATCGTGATTCCGCGTACACATTTTTTTCCGTTTCTCGTCTCGATATCGCGTACGAGCCAGATCGCTGACTAAGGTTTCTGAAAAAAATTGTCTATCGGGTTTTGTTCGCCGCGTTTATCGGCACCGATGCACGGTTAGAGCCGCGAGAGATTGAAGCCAAAGAATTCTCGGCGGCCAGACGACTGTATAGGGAACGCAGCACAATAGAACGATAGGTAGAAATGCATAAACTCCGTAACGCATCATTGCATGATAAAAATAGAATGAAAAGTTATACGCGAAGAGAGAGAGAGAGAGAGAGAGAGACGGCGTTGGCGCGGTTCCATTAGCAATTTCATAATTATTAATTCCAATGGTGACGCTCTCCAGGGACCGGAACCGAGTCGGTTTCATTCAGAAAAGGCGCGAACGCAGAAGAGGAGCCCAACGGGATCTGTGACGCGTAATGCATATGCACCGGTTGCCCGCGTGCACTTCGGCCCGCCGCGACTCGAGCTTCTCTCGCTTTGCAAAATCTCTTCGCATTGTTCGCGATCTGCTCGGCGCGTATTCTCGATTCCCCGTGCGGGACCCGATGGGTTTTCGCCTTTTTTTCAGGAGACTTGTCGCGCGACGTAATGTGCCTCTTGTGAAACGAAAAAAAAAAAAATATCTATATATATATATAGTCCCGGTGCAACGAACCGTTCGCCGGGTGTGTACCACGAATAATTGACGTTAATTGTCTAAAGTTCGTAGCGCGCGCGATACCCCGAGTTATACGGGAGTCACATACGCCCGGGGCATTGTTTTTGACATGCACCAAGCCCGTCCGTACGAGAATATTTAATCAACTCGATCCTTCGTTATTATCAGTCTCACTCATGGGACATCGTACATGCGATCGCGATACTCTTATAGAAATAGGCTATACAACAGAATACGTTACTATATAATAGAAAAATGTCCACATATCTCAGATATATTATATGTAATTACATATAATTATTTGAAATTACATACAAAGATTACAATGCAAAAAAATCTGAATTTGAAGAACAAAAAAAAACAATAACGCAAAATATTTTTAAAAAACTCAATAACGACGTCAAGCAACGAGTAAAATAGCAAAAGAAATAAGCGTAGTACGCGGTAAAGAAGGAAAGAAGCAAGCAAGGGCTGCTTGCATATAAAGGGCCATTAGTTAATTAACTCCTAATTATCTGGCTGCGGGGAAGCGTAATGCAGAATCCCGAGAGCGCACATTGCTGCACATCTCGCGCCGTTGCTACTCTGTCAGACAGTGGCGTTTACGGATCGTTGCGCTCGGCGCTAAACAATCGGCGGTTACACGACGACGACGATGATGCCGACGACGACGCTCACAGAGAGATCCCGTCGTGGAAGAACCCTTCTTTTTCCCTTCCCCGTTCCAACTCCCGCGCTCTTTCCTTTTTTTTGTATTCATCGTTTTTCTCTCTCTCCTCCCCCGCCTCCCCTTTCCCTTATACCTTTCCTTCTCCTTGTTTCAGTATCCCGCCGATGCGGCATCATCCACCGCGGCTCTTCTCATTTCTTTCCTTCTCTCCTACGCTTTGTTTTGTTTTTATAATTCTTTCTTCCTTTCTCGCGCGGTTACTCGTATGCCCTTCGCTCATCTTTCGACTCTGGAACACACAGCGGCGGCAACAGCCCTGCGTGGCCATTCTTCGGGCAAAACCTGTTTCATCTCTGTTCTTCTCGTTATTACCGAGCCCCCGTTGCTTACTCGACGGGCCTACAGGGCCTTTGTTGTTGTCCTCGCGGCCGGATACTTTATTGTTGTGGTTTATGCGAGTTTACACGACGAGCTCGTACGCCGTCGCGATATAGACGCGAGTGACGCGTAACCCGCGTCTCACAGCAGTCCGACTGGGCTCTTCTTCTTCTCCGGGGCTGTCCGTTATTTCTTATTCTATGCGACACTGGAGTGTCGCCCTCGACGCGCCCTTCGAGGACGCGAGATAAAAAAAACCTCGTACACCTGTGAGTACGCGAAGGAATTCGTCAAAGCGCCAAGGCCCCGGCGTGGCGTTCGTTTCAAGACGAACGAACGCTAAACGAGACTACTCCGCGCACTGTCTTAAGGTGCTTCGCTAATTAGCCTCACATTCGCCCGCGACTCGTCTCTCTCAACTTTTCGTACATTCATTCAACGTTGTCCACGTTTTTTTTTTCATTTTTTGTGTAATACGAATATTCATGAATGCGTCAAGTCTCGCCGGAGAGGTTCGTGACAAATTGTCGTGTAAACTTGGACGCGAGAGTTAATGCTGGAAATATAGAAATAAACTAATTGGCAAGCGACATATTTAACGTACACAAAGAGCCGTAAGTAGAGCGAAATACTGAATATGAACGCAGAACGGGACGAAGTCGCAATATATGTATATACATATATTGAAGATGTAGATATATATATGTTTTTTCAAGTGCCACCATTAGAAACAGCAATTAAGATCCTTTATAAGCGTCACGGCAGCTCGAATGCGTAGCTCTCTTCTCTTACCCGTGTTCTCTACTGCACGTCAGAGTTATATACAGCGGTCCGCCGGTTTGTCAATTTGAAAGAAACGCGTGCAGAGACTTCCCCCGAAGTAATCCGGCGAGGCATCGCGATAGAACGGGAGGCAAGGCTATTGAAATACCGTATTCAGGCGTTGATAGCGGGGGTAGGCCTAAATGCCCGCTCGTCGAAAAGCCATTTACGACACGAGAACGCGCTCGAAAGCGACGCAGTTGTATTTCCTTACGTTCTGTATACTTTATGCGCAACGTTTACCGTGGCCCCGGGTGTGTAAGTACCGGTTATACACTCGTGTATCGCGACGACGGTAAAACGCACCGGGCGTTATTATGAACGAGTAGGTGGCGCTCTCGTGTGTTTTGCACGTAGCTTTCTCTCTCTTTCTCTCTCGGTTGGGGACTCTCTTCGCTGTGCCCGCGACGAAACGGTTAAAATTGCGATTCGCAGACGGATAGAGAACGAGACACACCGACGAACGAGTGATAATCATATCGAAGCCAACGCACAACACGAGTCGCTTTCTCACCGCTTCGGGTTTAACGAGCGGAGCGAGTAACGTCTGTCCGGAAGTTGTGCTGCGCTGTCGCGGCGATGGAAAAAGGAAAACAAGTCCGCGACGATGAGGGCACGCGGGACCCCGTGGAAAAAAAATAAACAAACGAGCGAGAATCGTCTTTCGTTGGGATTGCGTTACGGAAATGTTCGATCGACTAAAGAAACGGACCTTCCTGGAACGCTCGGTTCGTTATTCTTTATTCCATCGCGAATTCCTCGAACGGGAATGACGAATATATTTCTTTCTTCTCGCTCACGCGAAATGGCCCGCAAGGGTGAAAGTGTTGCCGGATTCGCAAGGCGAATCACGAACGATCGAAGCTTCGAAGCCGACCGGAATGACACAATATTTGCCAAGTCAGAAACTCGAGGCTCGAGGTTGAATGAGATCATACCGTACGGAGGACGGCGAATCGCGTCATCCGGCGAGTACTACATCGGATCGGATGCGTGTTATCGATGGTCCGGCACGAGAGTGGAAATAAAAATCTTTACAGGCCATTGGGCATACCGAACAGCCGCTCGTCGTATGCGCAGTGTTTTTCGAAAAAAATATCGCAACGAATTAATTCAACTCGACGCGTTTTTGTTCTGTCGCAGCACGATATTAGCCGAGTACTGCACCGCTCGAAGTGCTCGATAACGACTCATTTATAAATGCTTTATCGCGCGAGTTTTCTTGTCGTGTGATAAAAGTTGAGTTAGAAATCCTCCATTATACTCTATTAATATACATGAGCATTGCAGCGCGGAAAAAACTACCTCACTGGACAAATGGCAGTCGCAAACCAACCGCAAATACGATGAATATTAATGAATGCGTCAACGTCTATGATCTAGGATCCGGAGATTACAATGATTCATTTGTATTTCTGCCGTCGACCGAAAAAAAAGTTGTTCCACCTGTAGATACGCACGCTTTTTTCCTGTTGAATAGTCTTCAAATCGACGTAAAAACGAGATTCTATATTCTGTAACGATATATTCTGGGACCGAATCGAATCACTCGATACACTTGCGCGACAAAACGGTCAATAATGCACTCGAACAAACGAAAATTTTGGGACAATGTGCAATGACAAACGGATTTTTCGACAATAACTCGCGCGTCGAGGACAATGAATGGCGTAGAACTATTTGAGGAAACTCACCGAAATACACGGGTTTCTCGCACTTCGGACAGTTCGGCATTTTTTTACAGCGAGGTAAGGCTCTCGTCGAAGGTTAATCCAGTTACTGAAGAGCGCGCGGCTAAGATCCCTCCGTGAGCGTGGTCAAGCGGGTACTGGCCGTGGCCGGCGTAAGGTAACAATACTATACTACAGTTGATTGAGCGTGTGAACGTGTGTTCGCCCGTTCGAGACTAGTGAGTGCGGACTATACAGCGCGCTCCTATACAGTCCATATACTAGCATGGCGCTGAAAGCGTCGTGATGTAATCCCCGATATCTGCGCGCTCTCGTGTGCGTGAGAACAGTACGGGCGCTACCGGTGGCTACAAGTTTCGCGTGCACTCCGACGTTTTCTCTTCTTCGCGCAATTACGGGTGCGTTACGAAGCGTGAGAGGGAACAATTATCATAATTTCTTTCGCTTTATTTTGTTTAAGCAATTTGCGTAATTGTTTTCGAAGGTTTAACGATGATTGAGGACAATAGTAACGTGGTTAGAGGCGAGCGAATGTAGGAAATGTCGACGACTCGACGAACCTTATCGAAAAATGAAGCCTTATCGCGAAAAGCTTAGCATGTTTGCGGAGATCATTCGGTAATCTAACGGCAGTTGCATTGACTTACTAAGGTTTTTCGGATTATTGTTTATAGTTGTAGCTTATTCGGGAAACAACTGTTCGTTGCAATGTTGCTACAATCTTTCGTTCCGTCGAATTCGATATACGCCCACCTATCAAAAAACGCTTTTGGCGAGCGCCAGACGAAATGATAATATCAGAAAGCAAACTATGCAGAGATTGGCGCGTTACGATTGTCAACAAACGAACCTGTCTCACTTTCTATCGACCGCGAGTTGATAACCGAGAAACTCGAAAACACCGAAGGGCCGCTAATTTCTATACCGCAAGACCTACTTCCGTACTTCCTGCCGAAGCCACATCCTCTCGTCCGATTAGAAGTTCGAGAGCCTGTGGCCAAGGGAGTTCAAGAACACGATCGCGAAGTAAATCAGTCGTGATCCGAGAGCGCGAGAATGAGAACCGCGAGCCCGTGTTGCTTGAATTTGATTCGTGCCATCGAGAAAAACAATTTCGCGGAGGCATGGAAATTTTTGTCCGAAGCGAAGGACCGGGGCGAGAATATTTTGTCACCGGTCGGCGCGCTGAGAGTTACGGTGATGCAATTCGCAGCTTGGCGCGGATGGACCGATTTACTGGACGCTCTGCTAGAGCTCGGCGCCGATGTGAACGCGTGCGACAAGCTCGGCAGATGCCCGCTTCATTACGCGGCTCATCAGGGCAACGTCGAAGCAGCCGAGTGGCTCGTTCAACACGGTGCGACGCTCGACAGTCGGGTTGAAATTAATTCTTGCACGAGGGACGTGTACTTCGCTGGCTCTAACGAAACTGACACCGTTGTTATTGGAAAAAACGTGAGATATGGACAAGTTATTCGAGACCTTCTGTCTGGGACAGACGCGCCGGTTGTTACTAGTTTTACTGCAAGTTGTTCTCAAATTATTATTGGCTCATATTTCGAAAACAAAATTAAATGGATGAATGTTGCTAGAAAAATTAATATTCGATAATAATAATTTAAAAAAGTTGTTGACGAATCAGTTAAAAAAAGCCTTGGCCATTGAAAAATTCATAAATTTACATTTTTATTGTTATTACAAAATCTAAAAAAATGCCTACGTATTTAAAAAAAAGAATCGATCAATTTTGGCCAAATTTTTTACAAATGTTGCAGCTACCACTGCCGGAATGTTGGGGCCGAACTCCGCTCCATCAAGCGGTGAGAAACAATCATCCGGAGATCGTGAGAATATTGGTCAAAGCCGGAGCGCACGTGGACGCGAAAGACGAGCGTGGCGTTACCGCTCTTCTTCTCGCCGGTTCCAGCGTCAACGGCAATGATTCCCACGAATTGGACAAATTCGTCGATGTCGTAGATATTTTAGTATCCGCGAACGCTTCCACGAACTTGATACATCCAGATACCGGTGGGAAATTAGATTATTCCGTTTTAATTAACCGAACGGGAAGTAGCTAAATCGAGAATCGCGTCCATGAATAATGACCCCTCGACACGTATACCATTTTCATTTTAGAGATATGCGAAGTGGCTACTTCCTGAAATTTTACGCAATTTTTTTTTTTCAACTCTCAATCGAGTCTCTACTTTTTTTCCCGCTCGCAAGGGTCGTCGGCGCTGCACCACGCAGCCACTCTAGGCAGTCCTTCGGCAACGAGAAGATTGCTCGAGGGCGGTGCGCTGCCTCTGTTCCAATGCTCCAATGCCGGAAGTACAGCTTTACACATAGCCGCTGCTGCGGGAAATCTCGAAACTCTCGCTGTTCTTCTGGATTCTGTGGATTCCGACAAAATCGACATTCAAGACAAAGTAAGAATGATATTGGAACGGATTATTACCAAAAAAAAGTGCTCTAATTATCACAATGTAGAACTAATAAAATAAAAAATTCCGTCGGTTTCTCTATTTCCTTCATTCTTCAATGTCGATTGATAAAAATTATGTATAGGTCGGTCGCACGCCTCTCCATCGAGCGGCCTATCAGGGATGCCGGGAATGTGTGAGATTGCTCGTGAATTACGGTGGCAATCTCGCCGCGGAAACGAAAACTGGAGTGAGCGTTATCGACGCGATTTTTGCGCACGTTCCGAGACCTTTGCACCTCATAACGGAGCTGCTAGACGCTGGAGTGCGCTCTAATGGAAATTGCTGCACGGAGAAGGGTTCTTATGTAATAAGTCCCATTACAAGGCATTTCCAATGTTATTTGCGATGTTGTACATAAAAAATATGTATATACCTTGAAACGGATATTTGATTGCAGGTGAGCGTGGACTTTGGAGTTTTGGCGCCGAAGAATCAGCTTCAAATGGGTGTCGTAACGGCACTCATCGATTCAGCCTCGAACATCGAACAATTGGGAATCCTTCAGCATCCACTTCTCGAATCATTTCTCAGTCTCAAGTGGTCGAAACTTCGGGGATTCTTTTTCGTTCTCGTTCTCGTTCACGTGTTCTTCGTTCTTTCGCTGTCCGGCTACGCGATAACGCTTCTGCGTCGTACCGAGGGTTTCGCGCTGCCGCGACACGTTCTGATACTCTGTTCCTGCATTCTCGTCGTTCACAACACCATACAAGTCCTCATGGTACCGAGGCAAGAGACAACTAGGGAATAGAATTAAGATAAAAATAGTTACTATTGCGGAAGAAGAACGCCGCGATTACCCGTGGAAATATATCATTTGACTCGAGAGCCCTCGAGAATCGGGGTTCGTAGTGATTGTTGTTGAAAGTTTTACTTTGCACACAGGTATTACCTGAAGCAGTTCGAGACTTGGTCGTCCTTGACATGCGCCGCTATATCTCTCGCGACCTCGACCGTCGCCGGCGACTACATCGACGCAAACGCTGCTCGTTCCAACGATGAAAGTTTCCTGTCGACTACCGACGGCACTAGAGACGTCGAGGACGAGCAACCAACTTGGATATTCCACTCCATCAGCATCGCGATCTTGTTCGCGTGGATTCAGATGATGCTACTCGTTGGAAGGTTTCCAACTTACGGATACTACGCTCTCATGTTCTCCACGGTATTGAAGAACGTCCTCAAGGTATCTCGAATGAATTTCACTTTCTTCAAGGTCAAAATCACCTGGTATCGATTTTTTAACTTATTTGGTAGATTCTCGAGGTTTTTCGCCTTTTCAAGAAGAGCAGTAATTTCAGAAAAAAAATCAAGTTTCATTTATTTTTCAGATTTTAAATGTGAAATTTAAACACAATCATTCTTTGCATAAAAATAGGCATTTCGTCCAGACCTTGCCATAGTCGATGACAACAGTCGATGACAAGAAATTTTTGCAAAGTTTTCTTTCAGTCATACAAAAAAATGAAATGCAAATGTACACTTAAATTTTTCGAACTCTGCATTTTGAATAACGCATCACGCATTTTATTTACGAACCACACTTCAATTGGGAATACTTATTATTTCAACCGGAATTTATTATGAAAAATCTATAATCGATATTGTGAATTGAATGTTCAAACGGTATTTTTGTCTTTGCTCTCGATAGAAAATCGAAAAAACCCAATGCCAATTGTATTCGAGGCCCACACACGTGTTAGGATATTCAACGGGGTTTCACTAGTGTTTTTTCGTTGGGACGACAGTTACGTGGCAATGAAAAACACACAAAAAAAGGGCATGATAAAGGGATACCCTTGCAGTGTTTTTTCCATCAAATCGGACCCACCAAAAAGTATGTTTCACTCCACATAATTTCGATCCATTGTTCCGCGCTGAATACGAATCCACCAGTTGTTTTGTCCCAAACACGGAGCATTGATAACAGAGCCGGAAAACTTTTTTTTTCTGCTTCCGGCGACATTAAAGTTGCTCGTGATAGCTTCCGCCATGGCTTCCCCGCAGTAGCAATTCGGCGAATAAATCGATAACCCCGACACGTCGATATTTCTCGCGAAACAGAAGTTTTTTAAGACAGAATTTTAATAAAAAATTTGGATATTATAATTCATGGATCATAGAATTCAAAACGCTTCTCGCGAATACTCTAATTTTATTTTATATTACGTCGTTAGCTGTTGAAATGGTAGAAAGAAGAGAAAGAGAGAGAGAGAATGGACATGCGGAGAATTGTGCGAATAAAGCGAGGCATAGTGCAACCCCCTCGAAATATCATTAGTAGAGGGAAGACACGTACGTATGCGTTCTAAACATCATCTCGTTGGGGAATTCTCGCGACCGCGGATCCCATCACGCTCCGACACCCACACTATTTCCACGGGAAAGAGGCTGCACCGGCTCCAGCAGCTAGTGCAGCAGTCAGCCAACCAGCCATCATTCCAGAAACCATACGCTTCGTACATTCATCCACCTAACTATATATATATATATATCCATAGACACATATCCCACCAACCCTATGTTAATGACGTGCATCCGGAGAGCTTTTTATTTCCTTTCAGGTTCTCCTCGCATTCATCTGCCTGATTGTCGGATTCGCGTTAAGCTTCTCCGTTTTGTTCCACGGCAACGACCAGTTTCGCGACTCTTGGAGAGCACTGGTGAAGACCGTGGTAATGATGATGGGCGAGTACGAGTACGGAGTTTTGTTCGACGACGAGAGTCATCAGCGCGAATCCGGCGATGAAAACGCGAATTCGACGATGGATAATAATTTTTTACACGTCACGAGTAGAATCGTGTTTCTCGGCTTCGTCGTGCTGGCGAGCATGGTTCTGATGAATCTAATGATCGGTCTGGCTGTCAACGACATTCAGGGACTCGAGAAAGAGGTGAGTCGAGACGCTCGCCACGGAGGCTCTATAACGCCTCCTTACTGACGAGGGTCGACGTCTCTGGTAATTAAGAGAGGGGGAGGGAAAACGGGGGAGGCTAGAATACATTTTTAATTAAATTATAGAGAAATACAGCGGCGAGGTTGGAGACCGCCACGGGAACTCGGAGATTAATCATCGTGTTTCCTATCACGAATTCTATTTTTATAATGAGCGGCATTCTCCGACCCGAATACTCGGAGATTTTGTTTTTTTAATATTGAATTTTCTGGTTTTTTTTTGTCTTCCTTTCGGTAATTGCGAAACGCGCGTGCTCGCAGGGCCACATTCGAAGATTGCTCAAACAAGCGGAATTCGTTGCGCACTTGGAACGCGTGACCTCGCATCGGATATTTCGCAGCAAATTGATGCATCCGAGGCTGAGGATTCTCGCGGAATCGAGACGGAGCATTTCGACGAAAATCACCATTGGCTCGACGGAGAAGTATCCTCATCAGTCGCGCGACATATCGCCGGAATTGCTGGAAGCGCTTTTCGCTCTTGCATCGACGAATTCCGTCAACGGCGACAAATCGATCGGCTCGATTGACGATACGAATTTCAATGCCGCCATTCGCAATCTCGAGGCGTTGCTGCGACAATTGCAAACCACGCAAAACGGCGATTGCTGCACAAGGTCGAAATTCACGAGGTCTTTCGTTAAACGAAAAGTCGCGAGGAGAATTCGGAGTACGAATGCTTGATAAGTGCTTAGTAAGAAAAAAAATATTGAAAACTCGATCAACATTTTTTAAGACTTGCCATCCGAAGCGCTCTACTTCACCGATCGGGATAAGCAAAGAAATTTTTCGGCTAGCCGAGTATTCGATTCTCAGATGGCGCTGCATGCGGCGTCGTGCCTTGCATTCGCAAAATTATTTCTGCAATACAATTTTAAATCATATAAAAAAAAATGCTCATCAAATCAATCGTGGGAAAGAAATTACAATTTATTATTAGTTAAAATATTTGTGAAAAAATTGTTTATATTCGTTTTTTTCATTTGGGTTTTTTTATTTTCGCAAGATGGTAAAACTCGCTGTCCGTCGACAGAGACGATTTCTGCCAGTATTTCGTTCGTTCTCGCAGCGTCAGAGGTCGGCTCGAATCGGACCAACAAAGTTGCTCAACAACTCGTATCAACTCCATCAAACGTCCCCTTCCCCAAAACAAATTATACTTCAATCACGAACTCCGAACTTTCTTCTTCCCTCGGCGTTTGCTATATAATCTCCATTAACTCTGTTTTCCCCTTTGGAACCGGGAAAACTAAATCGTCTCGCCTACCGCACTTAAACGCGTGTGCTTCATTATTTTTGGAGTTAAGACAACTCTTTTGAGCTCGTAAAAACCACAAAATTGTTATACTAGCCCGAATTTTCACGTTCGAAAGAATTTTACAATTTGCGATAAACGCTCGATTATTTTATCAATTCCTTTCCGTATTTCTTTACGATTCTTTTCTCGTCTTTCTTCATAATTTTTATGTCGACTCGGGACTGTTTACCGGATGGAAATAATGTTATCCACGCGTGCATTCGCGCATCCGTGAGAAAAACGAGAAAAGCTGCAGGCGCCAAGGGTTTCGGAGTCGGTCTATATCGTGGCATCTTCATCGCCGCGTATAATATTCCAATGAAATAAACGAGGCGCGAGACAACGAAACGAGTAAGATCACGACGATAGTCCATGAATTTCGCGCTCTCGTTTTTCCACACCCCGAGTAGCGTTTCTCGTCCGGGGGACAAACCGTCGCGCGTGTTTCCATTGCTCGGCGATGAAGCGTTCGAATGTTTCGAGCGGGGCGAAGCATTAACGCCGCGCGGCACGTCGGGTCGGGGATCGTCGGGGAAAATTCACGAGAGAATCTCGCGAGGAATGCCTCGTTGAAATATCTAGTAGCGACAACGATGGCAGATTTAAATTGGCCGTAAGGCCAGAAGCGATTCGAGTTACTGCGTCGTTAAGAAACTGCACCGCCGCGTGTACCCCGAAAGTTCAGTACACTCCGCGGCGCGCTCTCCATCCTCCGCCGCGAGCCAGCGAGGAGAGATCCCCCTCCGAAGAGTGGCGGACAATTTACGACGATTGTACGCGCGAACGCGACGGTTACGAGTCGACGAGGATTACATTGTATCATCCGCGTCTCGTGGCTGATGGTTAAAGCGAATCATAGCTGAGGTAGCTTCGCGAGAAATTCGAAGATTTCGACGAGAAAATACAACGAATCATAGAGACTAGGCGCAGTGATCGCTGATTGTCGTGAAATTATGAAAGATCGTCGAAACAGCTTTTGAGAAAGGAATTTATAAATGAATCCTAGTGGCGCTAAGCTATAGTTTATTAAAACCTTTTCGCGTATCAAATGCAAATTTATGCCAATAAAGATTGAGATCAAATAGAAACTTTCAGTAGCGAAGCGTGTAGGTGTCGACACGTCTAGGTAGTTATTAAAATATCCCACTCTGCCCCGAATGAGATACAATGCCTACGCTCGTAACTTGCTCTTTAGAAACTCATTTGATCGTTTTATTAATGTTGACGGGGAATAGAAAAATATCGATTAGAAGTATTCGTCTGAATGTTTTCATAAGAATATGCAAATAAATCATTTAATGCTCAATGTTTAATCCAGGAGCATTACATACAAATCTGCCAGAGCTGTGTCAAGAAAATTTACGGTTTCTCAAATTTATTATTTTCGAGCTCTTTCAAAGCGGTGTAACTTAGAGAACTTCCGCTATATCAATATTGTGTCTTGACATGATTTTCGCTTACATCCTGGAGTTTCGAGTTCTCTGTAATCAAAAGTTACAATATTTATTTTAGACAAAGTTTCCCGATTCGAAATAATTCGAGTAGTTGAAGAATTTTGTAATTCGTTGAAATACGTTTCTTTTTTCAGTTTCCGGACAATCATTTTACGGTAAATGATTGAATGCGTTTATAAACCGATTCGAACGAGCGCCTATGACCTTGCGCATCTAAATTTGTAAACAAAGCCTGACCTACAGCGCGGCCTACGCCGGCCAATGCTCTCCGGACTGCCTTTGTTTTTTTGGCAAACGCAGAGATTTCATACAATAAATGCCGTATTTATGACGATTATTTCGAGGATTCACGCTGCACAACTCTGTAATTCCGGGTATCCGGGCTTTTCTGTCCGTTGTTAATGAAACCAAAATTTTTGTGAAAACTTCCTCATAAAGTAAAAGATTTTCCTCCGAAAATATTTTCTGTTCGTAACTTCACGTCGCGCGGCGTGCGCCGCTCTATCGTAAATTTGTATGGACCAACGTTGAAACAAATCCAGCGCATTGTCGGCAGAAAATCGTTATTCATAAACGCAGCGATGTCGTGCAGTTTGTCGGAACAGTGTAAGCGTGCAACTATTCGAGTTACGTAGAGAAGACGCACCTGACCCGAGTGTGCGATCGTCTCGCGAGACAGCGTGGCGTGACGCGTGTCATCGGAGCTCCGTGCCAGAGGCGCTCGTCGACGACGTCTGCGCGTATAATAAAATTTAAGATGACGATGACGGATATAGATCATTTGTCACCATCTCTAACGCTCGAGCGTTCTTATCGTAACGAGAGGTCAGTATCCGATGACGAGCATGAAAGACGACGAGGGCAACGAGGAAAATGCCTCGCCGAGCCTTTCTAAACATCGAGCCGGACTGTTGCGAGCTCGTTAATATCGTTTAAGAAAAATAACAGAAGAAAGCGGAGAGGCGAGAGCGATAAATCAATCAACAGTTAAACGTACAGTTACTATTTCTTCAGTTTTTTTCTTCATATATCTTTCGTAACAATACTTTCGTTTTGCTCGATATTCCCAAAAGAAAAGTGCTTTCGGTGCGTCGATCCTATGATTAATCTTAATGCCATTACGATGGAACGAAAAAAACGAAAAGGGCGTTTATTTACCTCTCACGATGCGTTGTATAAAGTAGACTGTCTTACGAATGTATCGAGCACCGTCGTACAATAGAAGGAAAGAACAAAAAAAAGAAGGTACAAAAATTGCATAGAAAAATTGTGAAAATATCCGTCGTCGACGACGGCGTCGGCGCGTCGCAGCGCGTTCCTCTAATACGCGCGGCTATACTTATATACCGCGCTGTGCGGACGAGAGAGGGGCGGGGAGGGATACAGTTGAGAAGCTTGGTCGGCGGTATGCTCGTGGGGGTTCGTGTTCGTTCGGCTCGGCGGCTCGTTCGTTCGGTTGCCTGCCATGACTGGCTGTCGTCGTCTCGGCCGGTATCTGGAGGGGGATGAAGCGCTGCGGGGTAAGGGAAGTAGGTACGGACGAATCCGGGGCCGTGATTGGTCGACGCGTGGGAGAGCCGCCCGCTCGAGTGATCCGGCCGGCAGTCAGCGCCGAGCATCCAGGTAGAACACTTCGAGCCGGAGGTCGGCCGCGATATAAACGACATCTGAGGGTCGGGCACCTTGGTTTATTAAACTCACATAGAAAAAAACGCAAGCAGATAAAATAACTTAACATTCGAACGGATGAACGTTCGAGCGCAAACGCGATAAATATACACGGAACAAAGTAACGTCTCGTGATGTAAAGAAAACGAAAAAAAAAACGCACAAATGTAAACGAAAAAAAGGGACAAACGGTTAAAGAAATCCAAATGGTGCACCGTCCTCGGAGCTCGCACGTGTAGTTACTTAGAGGGTAAAAGAGCAGGAGACAAGTCGATCGACGCGCAAGAGTGAGGAAAGAGGAGAGGGACACAAGAACGCGCGCGCGAACACGCTGACACGGTCGAGATGGCCGCCCCTCGCCGCGTGCACTATCATGCGGTCGTACAGTCCTCCGCGGTACTCGAGGTGTTGTCGTCTATCGAGAACAAGCAACCCGTGCTCGTTGCGTCGTGGCCAGCAACGCGGGGATACGCGGCCCGTGAATCGACGAGCAT
The DNA here is from genome assembly GCA_963924025.1 of Ischnus inquisitorius. Lineage (NCBI taxonomy): Eukaryota > Metazoa > Arthropoda > Insecta > Hymenoptera > Ichneumonidae > Ischnus > Ischnus inquisitorius. The sequence goes on from OZ001246.1 coordinate 9,747,170, forward strand.
GCCGGGTTTTCATTGAATACCCGCTGTGGTGGAGGATAATCAATTAACCGTCAGCGACCGCACGAGCGTGGTGCGAGAAGTTGAACATAGTAATAGTAATAAAAACATAAACAAGCAACGACCAACGGCGGGGCGAGAGGAGAACGGGAGAGATAAGAAAACGATACGAATTCAAAAAATCGTAACTGATACGCGAAGCTCTCGTGTCGTGTGCTGTGTGATTATAACGCCGAATAAAAAGAACGTGAATAGAGTGCGGTGAACGAGAGACCTAAAACAAAGCAATAAGTGCCGGTTGATTATTTTCGACGGGGAAGCCGAGAATAATTTTGAAAAACTCGAAACGCAGTAAGCGCAAAGACGCGCGTATTTTTTCTCTTTCCTTTTCGTCCGGTCGCGTAGACGTGCTCTACGAACCACTCCCACGCGCGTTCTGTGCCGCTGCTAAACGCGATATCGCGCTCGTGGCCGAGAGAGAGTCCGCGAGCGAGCGAGGGCAACGGCGTAGCGAAGGCGGACGGCGGATCAACGACGCCGCACACGAGAGGAAAGGCATACACACAAGTGCGTTGGCCGGCTCGTCGCGCCGATGCTGTCTCGCATCGTAATAGTAAGCAGAGTCAGACCGTTTGACTAACTGGCGGATGCGTCGTCCACCCCGGCTCTGACTCGTGCACGAAACGTTGACGCTACGAATTCTCCGCGATCGAGTACGTCGCGTTGTATTATTCGCCACGCGAGAAAAGGGCCACGCGAAGAATACCGCGTTACGGGAGGAAGACGAGGATCGGACAAGCGATGCAAGAGTGAAAACGAGCCGACGGCAAGGCGTTTATCGCGGAACCGGGAACGTGCTGGTAGTGTGTATATTACGCGCGCGCGCGCTCTCAAGCGCGGGTTTTTCTCTCCGTCGTCGCTTCGAATCGCGCGTATCGCGTCTCGTTACACGATTTACACACAATATTCTCTTATCTACCTCTCAATGCACTAATTCTATAATCAGCGGCAATTTTCTGCTGAAAAAAGAAAATCACGAATGAGACGCGAGTAAAAGAATTCGCTACGTTTTGTTCGTTTCGCAAAACGTAAAATCGTGAAAGAGAATACAGATATACGTATATATCGTGTAAATCTCTACGGTGGAAAACAAAATCGACTCACATACATGAGTTCGTTCGAGTGGAGTAGTGACAGAAAAGTGATAACAGTGCGAGCCGACGGCTCACGCGTCGGCCAGTGACGTCGATTTCATTATTTTTTTTGGTTTTTTTTTTTTTTTTTTACAATATTATAATAGTAAATATTATAAATTGAATTTCGTTCACGAATGCTAATTACAAGTGAGTGATAGATAAATTTCGCGGGTGTTTGTTGTTCGTTTGATTTTTTTGTTTTATTTTATTTTTTCGTCTAACCGAAGGATTGAAAGAGAAAAAAATAAAATTCACCAAACTCGTAATCCTCGCGGGAACGAGACGAGACGGGAAGCGTGGGGATCGAAAGTAAATAAAAATTGAGAAAGGAAACACGAGGAAAGTTGCGCGACGGAGGTGGATTGAAGAAGTGGAGTGTCGACGACCGATCGGTCCCGTCGGACGGTCGGCGTCCCGACAATAATGCCGCACGTGAGCAGCAGCGGCGGCGGCGATGATCTCGGCAGCGAGGACGAGGTCAAAGTATTCAAGGATGAAGGCGAGGACGAGAAGAGATCCTCGGAAAATCTCACCGAGGAGAAGAGCTCCCTCATCGACCTCACGGAGTCTGAGGTGCGCGAAAAAACAAAATAATGAAAAAAAAAATTAAAAATCACGGCTGGATGCTGATGGATTATCTTTTCGGGTCTGCGGGAACGCGTGTCGTTCTCGAAGACGTCGAGAGGAACGAAAAAAAAAAAAAAAAAAAAATGAGATAAAAAATTAAGAGAGCAAAAAAAATACGGAGGAGTGTGAAACGTTGTGTGTGTGTGTTTCAGGAAAAGGGATCTCTCGCCGGTGGAAGCTACGCGACGACGGGAAAGGCCTCATCGAGGTCCGACCTCAGTCCCGTCTTTGGTGAGTTTTTTTCCGTATTCGATTCGGCATCGTTTTTTTTTTTGTTTTTCAATTAAATTTAATAGCTTTAATTCTGCGCGATTACCGGTGATAAAAAAGATCCAAATCATTTAGATTTGATCGTTCAGAGAAAAAAACGTAATTCGTTATGCGCGATGAGAAAATCGAGTAACATTGAGTTTGCAACAAATTGACGAGGTCGATCGACTGTGGCCGCCTCTCGTAAATCGAAACGTCAGCTGATCACCGATCGCCCGGAGACAATGATAACAATAATAACGTCGATGATATACCGCTGTTAATTATGTATATTATAACGTTCGGCATACTCGTCGTCGTTGCCCGGCCGCTCTGAGCCTCCATAAATAATTCAAACTTTGCTCGGCACTCGTGTACTCGTACACGATGCAGCCACAATGTTGCATTGCTTTACCATGGTGTCCAGTAGTCCCAAAATTGCCGAGAATCCCAAAAATGTTCTTGAATTTTTCTTGTTTTGGACCATTTCCCATTTTCGTTTTGGAACATTTCAAATTTTTTTTTTTGGTAAATACTTTTCGATGACGAAAGTATACATCCGGCAGTTTTTATTTGTCAGCTCAACTCTGAAATAGCGCGAAAAAATTCGAAAATAAATTGTAGAGTAATCTCGACGGTTTCTTTTCTTTCGTGCTTCAAAGATATTCTTTCGGCAATTTTGTACAATTGTTATGAGCAAAAGAAGCCAACGTTAGACGTGTAAATGTGTGATAAAAGTCTTTCATACGTAAGAAATTAAAAAAATGTCCTAAATATTAAAAAATACCCATTACTACTTCATAATTAAATTCCTTTTTAACTTTCTTCGATGGTCTTGATATTTTCCGACCTTTAACTGGACACCATGATTAAGGCACAAAAAATCTAATGCAGTTCACGTATCGTTGGCCGAGCTATTGTTCTTTTCGCGCGGCGAAGATAACTCGCGAATATTAGAGTTCTCTAGCCTTGACATCGTGATATTAGCAAACCAAACTGGAGAGGCTCGACCGAGAAAACGTCGATTCTCGGAAGAAAATTGTAACATCGGTAATTAACGGCATCAACGCTCGTTGCCACGGCTTAATTATATATATATATATGTGTGTGTGTATATATATGTCGTCTCTTCGTACGCTCGATGTCTGGCGAGACAAATTAACGTGGTCGTTTGGTTTAACTTGCACGATTGTGATACTCTACATTCTCCCGTTGGGCGTCCTCGCCACACTGACAAATTGATCTCTCGCATCGTTGGCGCCGTTGGCTTGCCAAAAGTTTCCAACCGTTCTCAGCGAGCCGGGGAAGACGGCAACGAGGAACTCCGAGTCTCGAGACTCGCAGTATCTCGCGTGAACAGGTGTCTTATTTTTTCTTCGCTTTTTTTTTACTCAATAACGATAGCGTACATGAATGAAGTATCGCGAAAAAACAACTTTTATTCGTACGCTTTTCATCAATGAGAGTCTCGAAAAATCTTTCCCATTCATTTTTCGATTTCTTTTCGTTCTTCGTGGATACGAATTGACCGCGCGTCTCTCGCGGGTTTTTCGAAAAGTCGCAAGATTCGTGCGCGATGAAAAAACTAGAATTAAAAAAATTCGCGACGAGTGAAGGAGAGGCATTCTCGTGAAATCGCGTCGACGATACGATTCGCAGCTCTGCTTGCTGCCACGGTGCTCGCTATGTACCACTCTCAAGTGGTTAATAATCCAAAGCGATTGGGCGAACGGCCACGCTTGTATGAGTTAGTCCGACTGTGGATGGATTGTTCGCTCAAGAGAGTATTCCATTCATCGAAACAAAGCGTTTTCGTCTTGATATTCCTCGGTATCAACTGCGCCACTCTATCGAATGCTATCCTAAAATTGTCGAAGCCATCTGATAAAACACGGTGACCAGTGGTCTTGAAAATTCTGAAAGCCTTCGAAATGTCCTTCAATTTTTCTCGTCCCGGAATTTCGTTAAATTTCTTCGCCGGCCCTCGAATTTCTTTTTCATTCCTTTAAATGCCGAGTTTTTGAATACTTTTCAATGCCTCACGCACGCGCGCCGTGAATACATTCAGGATTTACAAGTCATTACTTTTAATGGTCCGCTGAACTGTAAAAGATAGTGAAAATATTCTGAAAAAATTGTAGAGTAGTCTCGAAGGTTCGTTTCTTTGATGGTTCAAAGATAATAATTTTTTCCACAATTTTGAAAACCTCATTCATATTAATTAGCTTTGTATTACTGTTTCAAAAGAAGAATACATATTATTATATTACTTTATTCATTTTTACCATTCTCAAAGGGCTTTGACCACTCGAAAATCACCAGGAAAAGTACAGCGAATCTTCTTGATCTTTTTGCGGACTGTTTACTCGAGACCATGTTGAAAAAAAAGCATCAAGCTGTTACAAAGTAAAAACATGCAGATGAAATTTCCATGTTAAAAGAAAATTCGTTACAAAACAGACGATGGACAAGATAGCGAGGTTGAAAAAAAAAAAAGAAAAAACTTTAAAAAAGAGTAAATATATTTCTCTGTAATTTGGATATCGCGTGCGGCGCCCGCGAGCCTGGGCCCAGAAGCAGAGGCAGCCCCACCGAAACTCCATAACAGAAGGAAATGCAAAGCAAAGGGAATATAGTAAACTCCGGGATGAGCAAAGAATGAAGGAAGCGGCGAAGAGTCGTGTTGCTCAGCTCATCGTCTTTTCTGTGTGTTGCTCGAGGGCTCGCTCGTTTCCGAAGCCTTCGAAGATAATTCGGCGGGTTATTCGCACGATATACTCACCGGGTGAGTGTGTAAGTTCGGGGCTGAGGGTACGTTGCATGCAGAGAAGAATACACACATGCATATATTTCGTCCAAGAGAGCGGTGAAACGAGTGAGCGAGGTAGAAGAGTCCTACAAACGAGACTCTCTTTCCACTCGTCGTTTACCCCCGCGCTCCTCCTCTCTCCCCAATGATATCTCGTTGTGCGAAGTAATTGACGAGTTCGCGTGTAGGCGGTCCGGGCGCTTAGATAGCCGCGAGCGCGAATACTCTCTCGCTTCTTCTTCTTGCGCTTGCTTCGTCTTCCTTCGAAGTATTCAGCAGACCACCGCGGGAACGGTCTCGCTACACTGTAGCAAAGGCGCTGTTCATTGTTGAAACAAGGATTGCCGTCTTTCAAATCAATGAGTACTCGAAACAACCAAATAATTCCCTATTATGATAATTTCTTTTTAGCCCCCAAAACTCAGCTCGATGGTATACTCCTTAGTTTCTTGAAAGAACCAAAGCGTTCTCGATGCTGAGTTCCAGATTCTCGATGAATTTGATTTCTCCGCTGATCCTTGAATTTTATTATTTCTTTCAATTCTGATTCTTTTAACCCGGATTTCTCTCGTGCGAGTGACGTAAATATCTATCCGGATTTTTTTTATTAGTCATGACCTTTGAATAATCAGCTATAGTGATTACATATATCTCCGAATTGCGAGAAAAGAACCGAAGAAATCTCGAAATCGACTTCGAGGCTTTCGATAAATTCGATTTCTTTTACGATACATATATACGTATACATCCGCGAGTCTTCGAGGCTCGTAGGGGTAGGTTTAAGGGTTTCTTCTCTCGATATAAAAGATACTCGATCCAGTATTATGGTCCGCGATGTTGCGAGGTAAAAGGTGGTTGTGAGGTGAAGAAGCGAAGAAATAAGGTGCTGGCGAAGTATAGTAACAGAGAGAAGAATGGGCCTCTCGGAGTCTGTGTGCGAGGGAGTCGATGGAAACGACGAAACGAAGCGGAGCGAGGGAGAGGAGTAGGCTGCTGCTGCATCATCCTGAACTTGCCCGAATACCTTTCCTCCGAACCTTCACCGGTAACCACTCACCGATGCACATGTTGGGTACCCCCCCTCGAGCTTCTCGTGTATTCTCTTCTCCGTCCCGCTTTCCGAGGCTCCGGTCTGTCTATTTCTCGTTTCTTACCGTGCTTGTGCCACGAATCCCACCCTGGGCCCTCTCCTGGGCCTCTTGACGCCTCTCGCACGCTGTGTCTTCTCTCCCATTCTCTCTCGGCGCTCTCCTTACTTCGCTTCCCTTGGGCGTCTCTCTAACCTTAACCATTTCTTACGCTTAGCATCGCCTACCGGGTGAACTCTTCGCTCTTTCACATTACAATGTATAATTCTCATTAGTGGAAAAAAAAAAGAAAAAATAGTCAAAGTTCTGTCAGAAAATATAAATTTTTTGTCTCTTGGCAAACATTCTTTCGACTCGAACTTAAATTTGAAAGTAATGTTTCGTGGATTTTTCACGATGCAATTTTTTGAAAATTCAGTCGGTGAAGCTTCTTCGGGATAATCAAAACAGTTTGACTCGATGGTTCTCGATGTTTCGCGTTCTACGTAATAAAACGCGATTGCGTCACAAAATCGTCGTGTCGAAAAGCGTCAGAAAGGAAAATTGAATGAGAAGCGAGACTCTCGGAACACCCGGTACATAGGGAAGAACAGACACGCAGTGACTACAGTCAGCATTATACACCTACCCTGGATCCCTCGGACCTCTACCTACCTGCTCGCTAACGAGCCTACCTGCTGCACTTCTTACATTCGGAGAGAGGTCGGAGCCACGGCGAGACTCTTCCCTCTTGTCCGCTATACGTTTCTCTCTTTTGCCTTCGAGCTCGCGCCCACTGTTCCGTTTCTTCCCTCTCCTTCGGGGCTCGTCGTTCCAACGACGAACATCTCCGGTTCTCTACCGATACTCATCCCCCTCCTCCCCTCCCCTCCTTCTTTCTCGTCTCTTTCTCTCTCACCCTCCGACTCGTGCAACTGCATCGGCAAACTGCATCACAAGAGAGACCCCAACTCCCCGCGGTGATGTTGCACCTTTCTTATAAACTGGTTAAACAAATTTCCTCGTAAAACGCTTTTCCGAGAAAATTCTCGCTGCGGGGCGGGACAGAGTCGGCCGAGACACAAGAGGGAAAATCGCGACGGTGAGAAAAGACGAGGTGAAGTTAAGGAAAAAACGATCACGAGGTAACGAGGAGGGTAGCAAGTATGATAAAGTCGTGATATAACAAAAAAATGATGAAAAAAAAGAAGAATACACGGAGAGCGGAGCAGCGAAGTACGCTGAAGATCGTAGGTTTTTTTGTTGCCGCGCGCTCCTCGACCTTGCGGAATGCACCTGATCTCCGATGTTACGCTGCTTGAACCTCGCCCCCTCTCTTACCTTCGTATGTCTCTCGCATATATAAGGCCGTTTTTTTCCTTTTCTTTTTTTTTATTACCATGCCTTATGCCTCACTCCGTGGGAGCCCGTGCAAGCCAATGTTTATACTTTGTAAACTCTTTTCCGACTTCGAGCGAAGAATCTGGTTTCAATGTTAATTTTCCCTCGTCTCCGAGAGAAAGTTTACACAGGGATACGTGAAATTCTGGAAGCGGGTGATGGACACATGTTTGAGAAATGTCCCTCGAAGGAAAAAAAGAAGAGAAATGGTAGGGTGTTATAAATCACTGAGAAAAGAGTCACTGTGAACTTTTTTTTTTCACACCGATTCGATAATTTCCAAACGCGTTATTAATTATCTCACGAAGTCTCGCGTAAGTGGGTAGTAAAAATGTCAGTGAAAACACGGAAAACACGATTCTTCGACGCGGTTGTCGGCGGTGGCTCTCAAAGATACACGGAGGAGTGTGTATAACGACGAGTGACGGAAACTCTGGGTCCCTGACCCGTGGCAACACGTGCTCGACACGTGGGGTCATTTAATTCACATCGTCACGCAATGTCACGCGAGCGCTCAGGAGAGACGCGCGGTGTGGTCCTGTTTACAGTACGAATCACGAAGCGTGTGTTTTTCATGGCTGTGTAGTTACATCGTCGCCGTTGCCGGTGCCGCGCGAAAACCAGAAGCTTCGTCGACGGCAATTCGCGCGCGCGCACGCGCGCACGCTCGCGAGGAAACCGGAGAGATTGTTTATTATCAATCAATTCGGTGTCACGGAGTTCAGACGATTTAATTGTTATCACAGCGCGTTAATTAATCGTGCAGTACTATAGTTTCACTTAAACGCAAATCCCGCGAGTCGGATATTTTTCGCATTTAAATTCGTCTCTTTATCGCCCTCTTCGACGAATTTAATTTTCATCCACGAGATTATAATTCTTTTTTCTCACACTTCATTTCATTCCTATCCATTGAAGTGCACTTTTGTTGAACTTCTCTCGAACGTTGAAATAACATTGCTTCGGGACTTAATTCGATTTAATTTAATTAATGCAAATCGCCCCGATGACGTCAAGAAGAAGCGGATAAAAAGACGGAAAAAACGAGAAATAATTCACCAGACTAAAACTAATGATGTGTCATTGACCCGAGTCTCAATTAGTCATGCCCGCTGTCGCGGAGACTCGATCTCGTATGAATCATATCCGTTCAATTCGCGCTCCCGCGAGAGCGTTCGAGGAGCGCACCGATAAGCTTTAATATATCGCGGGGTCTTAAGTCCCCCGACTCGCGAAATCCCCGCGAACGCTTCAAAACACAAACGTTCGCCGGGTTCTTCTTCTCTCGGGTTAATCGGAATTTCATTATTGATTACTCGAAATTCTTGCGAGTCTCGATTCGATAAGTAGAGCGTTTATCCCTCCCAATCCTTCGCTTGGTCTTGCGCATCAACCGTTTAGAATATTATCCGCAGCATCCGCGAAGCGTTCTCCGCAAATGCTAAGGAGCTAAAGTGTCGGCGAGAGAGATAGTTATGATTATAAAACGATATATGGTAGGCGTGTAAGGTCGATGGTAGTTGAACGAAGCTCTCGCGAATAACCGAGCTAAAACGAGAGAAGAATAGAAAAAAAAACAAATGGCGATGCAGCGAAGCCGAGAAGAGTCCGGTCGTGAGACGGGAAGGAGAAGAATAAGAAGAGAGAGAGAGAATAAAAAAAGTAGAGAGAATAAGGCAGGAGAGCAGGAGCAAAACGGCAACGGTCTCTGCGTGTTGCGTCCGTCGAGCGAGGTTAGCAATCTGTGTAGTGTTTTACGACAACTATAAATATGGTCATAAAGCTCTTTGTTTAGAGCAGCTAGTCCGGCTTTCGAAACTCTGCGGAGCGCCGAGTGAGCGAGTTGTGCGATAGTTGCTGCGTTCCCTCCGTGCTCGCTGCCATTCCGGGTTGCACTCGATGGTTAGTCGCAGAAATATACATATGTATATATATATATATATCTACAATAAATATATATAGACGATGGCAACCAGCGGATAGTGTGCCACCTCGTTTCTCGACGAACTTTACCCCGATCGACTGGCAGTTCCTCGTCCTTGTCCTTTGGGCGCCGAGCATCTCGCTTTCATTTTCTATATCCGCTCAAGCGCTGAGAAGCTCGAACGAACTGTTTACCGACGTTGGCGCTCAGGTAATCGAGAACATCCTTCATCCATTCCTCGGAGAGTATCGAGAGCGAGATACTTCTCGTCTCCGCGAGCTCGTTCCGCGAAAGATCGTAAATTCATTCACGCGCTTCTTACCGACCGGATGTCGCGCGCGAGACAAGAGAGAAATAGAAGACGAAAAAGAATGTCTGAGTCTCAAAGACGTGATTTACAAGGGCCCTAAATGACTCGAACATATAAATTCCACGAAGCGTCCAACATTGAGAAATCGCGCCGTTAGGCCTCGAATATTCTTTCACTGGAAGCGGTACGAAATTGATTCGAATCAATGTTTTTCTTTTTTTGTTTCACGAATTGATCTTATCGAACGATCGAAAAAGGTGGGCGACAAAATTCGCGGTTAAGATAATTATCTCGTATGTACGAATTTTCGATGTAAAGAATATTGCGGGGTGAGCAATGCGCGAAAAAAATGAACGAAATCAGCATCGAGCACGCCGCCGTCACCTTCCTCTCGCAAGCAATACTCTCTTATCTTAGGCAGTCACTAAACGCGTACATATATTCTTTTATCATGCGAAAAATCTACAAATTCGATGACCTCGTAGAATGCTGCTCGTTCCCATCAACGTTTATCTTAGCGGTGGAATCTCGAACACGAAATCGAGCATACCAGGATAATTTCTACGGGTATTCCACGACGACGACGACGACGATGTCGTCTCTTTCTCTCGTTTCTCTTTTTGTGTTTTCCATTCCCTCTCGTTCCTCTCGTTTGCTCGTTCTCGTATCGTCTGGTGCGCTGCGAGCGAGCACCGAGCGCACGGTACTGCCGCACTCTCGGCTGTGCCGCGTTTGCCTCTCCCGGGCTTCGGGGGTTCCGTGTGCAGTCAGTGTGTCTGCGGGTCTCTCGCAGCGGATCGTTAGGCATACGATCTTCTCCGCAGGGCCGAGGGCAGCCGAGAGAGGGTTCTCCCGTTGCAATTTCGACGAGGAATTCTTTTTTTTTTTTCTTCATTTTTTTTTCGCTCGGGTTATTTCGTCTGGTTCGCGCCTGATGAGAGATGCGTTGCTGCTGACTGCTGCTTCGTACGTAAAGCCTACGGATCGAGCGAAGAAACAGGAGCGAAAGAGAAACGAAGAAACGCTCTATAGTGAATACAGGTATAGTTCTCGACGAACCTTTATCTTCGAAAAAAAATAAAAGAAAAAAACAAGAACTCAAGGTGAATCGATAAAACGAAACCTGAAATTGAAAGACTTAGAGAAATATCGAAATGAAATCGCAAGGAAATCCGAGTGTCGGGCGCGATATAACGAAGATAAAAAGGAGCTGCTTAGCGTGCCAAGAGAGCCGGAAAAAGGGGTAGATATAAAGCGAGAGGTGGTCTCGATCAATCGTTCGTACGCCATCGAGCCGTAAGTTAACTAGGGCTAAATAAGGTAGCCAGTTCCCGATCTCCGCGCTCTCTCTCGCTCTCTATCAGTAAATAATTGTATCTCGTAAAGCGGACTAGGTAACTAAGGATTTATATGGGCGTAGCCGTTGGGGTCCGACACTTGCTACGCCTCGAACGCGCCGCCGACGCTCGTCGCCGATGCAGCCGTGCCTCGTGTGCAGCAACCGGCAACGCGACAGCGCACACAAACAACGAACATCGAGACAGTCGAGTCAAGCAATGCCGCTCGCGGGCTTCTACGTTTTCTCCATCTTCGTCTTGAAACTTCCCTTCCCCTTTGCCTCCCCCCTTCTCCCATTCCTCTTCTCTAATAGATCGTCGTTCCTTCATCCGCTCGTTGCTCCTTAGCGTGTACCGATATAGCTTTAGAAACACACGACTCGCGCGTATGGCTTTCCTGCTTGCGCTGCCGGCCCAGAGAGACACCGAGCGTTACTCGCCGAGCATAAGCTATCAGGCTTGACTCTCGAACGATCGAGCGCGCGCGCTCGGTGAAATAAAAGAAATAGGCTCAAAAGAAAGACGAAAAAAAATTACGTGGACGCGTCGCGTTGTTTCTCCTTAATGAGATGTTATTATTCATCCGTTCTTCAATCACAGACATTATTCCATTAGACGGCTTATCAGTTCTGCGTTAGTTATATACATGAGGACGATGTTCTTTTTTTTTTACGCTCCCAGTAGCTCTTTCGTATCGATCAGTTTTTTAACAATTCTTAAAAATGTATAATACAGTAATTTATTTTCAGAGAGTTTTTATCCCGCTTTTTGTAGTTTGGTGCATTTTTTTTATGTATTTTTTTCGACGATTATCTAGATTTATGACAGAAAAATTCGTCATACAGTTTTTGTTTTGGCATTATCGGTGGGCATACATTTTTTGTGTTAATCCTATTCGGTCATTTCTTTCACCAATAATTCATTAATTTGATAAATTTATAGGACAGAAATTAATTTTCATAGCGATTTCGCTTTGTTTTTGTACGATTGGATGAAGTTGGTTTCCATTGGAATTCTTTAATTGCTTGCAATTAATTTACTGCGCCGCCGTTGCCATTGTGGTTTAAGTTTTATTAATAATTTCTTGGTAAATCAAGAACGCACAATTGTTATCGTATTTGCGCCGCGTGTACGATTACGAGAGACTGCGTGGATCCCCCGCCGGCGAGGCATAACGCATCGGTAGTGCATTACATCGCGGTTACTGCGCCGTCTATGACTCCGCTAATCTTATCTGCCACGGAGATATTGCACCATTTATGTGGAATACTATATAATTGCCGTCTGGATTCTTCCCCACGCCGTTTTTTATATACACGATGTTTCGCCGCTCGTCGCTTTGAATGAGTGGGTGCGGGTTGCTCACTGAATTCGCTTTTCTTTCTCTCTCTCCCTCTCTCGAAACCCTTTCCCTTTCTTCCTCCTCCGTTGGCCAACTCTCTTCTCACTTTGCTCAGGGATGTGCCTGAGGCCATGAAGAACACGCAGGGCCGCAGGCCTCGTATATTAGTACAACACGAGTGTCCTTCCGTCTTCGTCTCTTCGGCATTCGAAAGCGAACGCAAGAAGAAGAGGGAAGAACGAGAGTAACAGCATATAGCGCGGAGAAGTAGCTGCTGCTGCTTGCTGCCTGTTCAGTGTTCGCTTTGCCTTATAGCTCCGTTCCCTCCGCCAGCGGGGAGAGCTACTCTGGCGTCGGCCTTGCGGCGTTGCCGTTTCGCCTTTTCGTATCTCGAGACCTCTCTAGAGAAACAAGCGGGCAGCGGCGTGCAAGGCAGCGTGAGTTGAGCCACGAGGCGAAGGAAAGAGGCCCAAGCGTCGTCACGACGCCCCGCGAACTTCGGGGACGCCAGGCTTCCCCCGCTTTTTTTAAAATAAATTCACGACCGCGGCCTCGCCGGTTAAAACCGACGGAGCCACAAGGAAAGAGAGCCTCCGGGCTCTTTCGGGGGGGTACACACGCGCTCAGGCTACCGAAGAAACGCCGCGCGCACACTCTGTAAATATGAGGGAACCCGAGAAGAGTGGGCTCGTCTAATGGACGAACGGGCCAGTCGATGAAAGTTCTAATTGGAGCAAATATTAGTAATCGAGGATTCGAGAGAAAACGAGGAACGAAGATACCGAAATGCGGCTTGTTTGAGGGAAATATACAAACATCGAATCGCGCCATTATTTGGAGCTAACATTGTTCAGGATTTTTGCGGGACGAAAAGTTGAGGAGAGAAATTATCGCGAGGGCCGCAAGCTTGTCCCGGACGGACCGGTCTCCATATGGGACCGTTTGTGTTCTTATTTATAGCTGCGTAACCGTACAGCGGAAATAGACGAGCATTGGTACCGAAATCTTTAGTTCTTTTGGGCTTCATTGAGACAAGGGTTTATTTGTAGTTAACAAAACTACAGTTTCATATGAAAAAATAACTATTTTAATTTTTAAACATTGTTCAAAAACTATGTTTTCTAAACTAGTTAATCATTTAAAAAATTTAATTCAAATATCAGGTGAATATTAAAAAATTGTTGCTATTTCGGTAAATATTGGATTGGGCCAAAGTATGCTCATAAACATTCGCTAAAGTTAGCAAATCTCGTGTAAATGGATTGAGATTTAGTAAGCATAATTGATTATTTATCTCGTCAACTATAAATTTGTTATCTGTACATGAACGCAATTAAAAAGAAAACTTTTTTCTGTGTGTGTGAAGATTCGAGAATTGAGATTGAGGGAACAAAGTATCGCGAATGATGCAAGCTCGTTTCGGAATTGACTGACGCGCGAATGAGGCTTTCTTTATTTTATCTTTTACTCGTATCAAACTCGTCGAATAAAATCGCGGTACAGGCGATGGCACGTTGCAAACCCGCAAAAAAACTCGCAAACCGGATGTGCGACGTTCGCGGGGTTGGGAGCATTTACACGATTTTTGGACAGCTCTTTCCGGGACCGGGTAGTATATGCGAGGGAAAGAAAGACCCCAAAGTCTTGGAAGGTCGATGGACCGAAATATCGTCTACACGTGCGCTACGCTGGCGCTACGAAAATCTCCGGGGCACCGAGAAATTCCTCGGTTCGTTTATTTCTTCCTGGAAATTATCGTTAGAGCCCATGTAACCGAGCTACTGTGCGCGATTCCGTACTGGGCTGGTGTGTGCAACCCATCGCTGCGCAGTTGCGCCCGCGCGAGCACGACTAAACAGTCCGGAGCTTCTTCTCCGACTCTCGTTTCGTATATACTTACAATCTCGACGAGCTTCGGTCTTCTCGGATGCGTGTTTCTCGTTGAAAATTGAATCCTTCGACTATGACTGCCTCGCGCCTTTTTTTTTTCCGTGAAGTCATTTTAAAACAACCTTCGTCGCGTTTATTAAGACGAGACAGAACTTGTTCTCCATTTTTTTTTTCTTATTTAGCGACAAAAGATGTTTTTTCTTTCCATCGCGATAAAAGTGGGCGAACCGGGAGAGAGTTCGTACTATAATTCTTCTCGGTATCCGTAGGTCGTCGTTGATGTAGTTCGCTACAATCAGTAACACCGAGAGAGATCGAGAGTGAGCTCGAATCGCTCGAGTTCAGTATACCGCTTTATACGTACGCTTCCTCTCGTCTTCCGCTATTAAACATCACAACCCGATCTCCCACTCGCAACTCCCCCCCCCCCCCCCCCCCCCCCTCCTCCTCTCCTCGGTACCTTGTCTCTTCGGCTATCGCCTTCGTGTATTCGTCTTTGTTATCTCGCTGCGTTATCTGCCCACCGCTATCATAAAGCGCGCTGTATGCGCAACGGTCCGGTGAACGAGCGGGAGACCACGGGTTACAAACGTATTGAACGAGGGGCCCGCCCGTCTCGTCCTACACTTGTCGCATTTATTCCTCGTATTCTCTTTCTCTTCACTTCCGAGAGACTCGGGTACCATATTACATTATGCACGGGCACTTCGATCAACGCACCTTCGGGCGATTTAATGATCTCCTTCAGGCAATTTAAGGGAAAATTACCATTATGGAAAAAAATTCGCCACTATCTCGATTTTTCGATTTTTTCTTCACCAATCCTATCGTTGGTGATTGAGTGCCAAACTTGAAAAATGTATTCAACACGTTCGTAATTTAGAAAAATAGTTTTAGATAATTGACAATTACTTTACTTTTTTTATCTTCTGCTCTACCTTCTATTGGATGAAAATTTCCGTTTCGCCCTTGCCTCACAATGAATTAAAAACAGCGGTTCTGCAGTTTACTCGAGCATCCGATGCTGTGTATTTCAGTCCGTGAAACCCAATAGACATTGGACATTTTCTCGTAATTCCAATGGTAAGCAAAGATATCGTTTGAAAACACCGTAAATTGCTATCCTCCCTAAAGACGATTAAGAAAACAATCTTTATTTCCTCGTCCATTGGACGCCGATAGGCAATCGCTTTTTCCCTGCTGATCGCGATTTTTTCAGTTATCTTGTTCCCGGCTCAATTCTAACATTCGACACGCAAACTCGTAGCGAAAAAAAAAAATTCTTGTTTACCATTCGTAGAACACATTCCGTATGTCGCGAAGCTCGCTCGCCGGTATAATTAATAAAAAAAAAGCGAGCCGAAAAGAAATTTTCTTTGATAAAAGAAAAAAAAACGCTAAAACGCGATGCGAGGCAGCGGCGGTGCGAGTATAACCAAAGCAGAGTAGCAGGAGCGAAAGCCAGCAGGATAGAAGGCAGCAGCAACAGCAAGCAGCAGCAGCCTTGGTTTGCGGAGGCACTGGCAAGGCACCCATTGTCCGCCCGCCGTCTCTTGTTACGAGACGAGACGAGCGGAGCCACACGAGTCCGTTTCACGGCGCGTGAGAGCAAAAGAGACAAAGAGCACTCACAGATCTCCGCCAGGCAAACTAACACACGCAGAACCGAAAGAGAGAAGAAAACAAGACCCGAAAGAGAGATGAGAAACAAGAGAGATAGGAAGAACGGAGCCAGCGGTCAAACGAGCGGACCCCGAGCAGGTCCCGGGCCTCTTTCCAACAACCTCTTGTTTCTCCCTTTGGTTTCCTTCGCGCTCTCGCGCGAGGGCCTCCACGGTATGAGAGAGCCAACGGGAATGAAAAAGTCTGAGGGGGGAACAGAGAAGCGAAGAAGGAAAGAGGGGTCTGGGGGTACAGGGGGGGAAAGGGGAGCCCCAAGACGCGAGTAAAAACCACGAGTGTTCCACGGGGCTCGAGGCCCCCAACGGCAGTGGGTCCTTGCCTCCGGGTCCTCTGGCTCTCCTGCCAGGAATTCCGTGCGCGAAGGAGACCCCCGTCTGCTCCTCGGGTTCTCCGCCGTTGGGACTTGACCTTTGCCCGTATACCCAAAACTTACCAGGAAAAAAAACAACTTTCCTCCCTCTCCCTGTTCCTATAATACTCACCTCGACATTACCGATTTTTATAGCTTATAACTCACCGGAGTCGTTTATACGTAATTCATATTGTCACTCGAGGCGCGCACGGCGGGGACTTCGGTACGAAAATTATGTTTCTCGATAGCGTAACGTGAGATAAGACCTCTTGGGAATAATTGCTCGGAGCCCGATTTCTCGGTAGGTGCGATAGAAGAAAAAATGTATTCATTGAATCGTCGCGCCCGACACCGATTTGCCGTCTTATCGACTAGCGCGGTTCTTCTCCGTCCCGGTGACGGTGGGCCTGGCCACGGGGAGGCTCGTCAGGAATCCATAGGGCCCCCATTACGCGAGGGTGCGCCTCGGCACGGCTCTCTTGTTCTCTGACCTTTATACGAAACGCGAGGATACGCTTCGCTTAGCGCTCCTCGCGTTCGAAACACACGGGGAAATCCTTTCGCAGCGACTACCGCGCTTGCGCTGTCTATATTAGTCGTTTTATGACTCGCACGGCGATGTGCATATCACCCGAACGGAGGGGGGGAAGGAATATATACGCTGATTGTTGCCGCATAGATCGGACCGCGCGCGTACGTGTTTATTCGTATCCCGTGTCGTTTGTCGGAGCTTACCCGTCGCGTCAGAAGGACAACGAGCGAAATTCTCGGTTTGCCTATGTAGTCTCCTCCATAAATCGTTCTCCATGGCTCTTCCACGTTGGATCGTATAATTTCTTATGGTTCGTTGGTAAGCACTACCGTAATATACCTGAAGATACGATTTTTCGAACGGCGAGGAACGAGACGAGGGCAACGACGACGCCTCGCTCGGCGTTCCTCGAGTCGTAAAACTCGAATATCGAAGAGAAAAAAGGAACAAAAAACATAAAATAGAAATAAAACTCCGGATTCCTTCCAAGATTTATTGATATCAATATTCACGACTTCGACAATGTTACAACCTCTGCCACCGGACAGTTAACGAACTCGCGGCTTCTATACAAATTCGATTAGAGAAAATTACCGTTGCGCAACGCTCGGCCCTCGTGTCAATTAATTTTCGAGCATCAGATCCATCGGTGGTGATCCGGATAATTTCTGTTTTCCTTTACGCTCTCGGAGGAAATCGTTGTGTAAAGGGGGAAAAAATTGACCAAGACAAACTCGTCGAGAGGAGCAGAACAGTGGCGATAGAGGAGAATGTAAACGCCGTTGTTGTACAAAAGCAAAATGGTCTACGGTTAGTTTCACGGGGGAAACATCGTTTGCTTCACGATTTCTCGGTAAATCTTGTCCGGTGGAAAAGCAAAGAAAAACGGCGTGACTAAGGTATTGCACTTGTTGCACAAAGAGAATCGTCGCTGGAGAGTGGCTCCTTTGGTATAAGCGCGATGGCGGGGGGGAGAGGGGAGATGTAGAAAGGCCAAGGGACACGGATGGACACTAAATTCTTGGGGTGCTCGGCTGTTGCTGCCGCGGAGGCAAAAGCGAGAAGAGACTATTGCTTTTCCTTTGATTTCTTTCTGGTCTCGGACCCCCCGTGTCGAGGCCCATGAGACCGGACACAAGCACGCATTTCTATTGACACAGGGGAACCAAGAAGTGAGAGAGAGAGAAGCGAGAGATGAGCACGGAGCCCGAGAGTTTTGGTACACCTTAAGGCCACTTCGAGCTCTTTTGGGCTTCGAATCTGTAAGTTTTCTCCTCTCTCTCCTTCTCTTTTACTCTTTCGGTGCTTTCAGGCTGGAGCACTATTTGATGCTAGCCATGTCCCCCGGGGGTGCGGTAATCCTTGACCTTTTTTTTTCTGCGTACGCTTTTCCCCTCCGGGATAACGGAAGGACCTTGCGAACCTTGTGTGTGATGTGTGCTTTTCCTGCGAGGTCCGGCGAGGACCTCTTCCTGTCCGAACTCTCGGAAGACCCGAAAGTGTATTCGGAACACGTATTACGTCGAATTAATCCCTCGAATCTCGATAATCGGCGTTTTCATTCGATAGAAAACGATCCTCGAGCCCGGATCGTTCGAAACAGGAAACAACCTATTATCCCGACGAATTCCTCTGCACCGTATTTCTTCTCTAATTTCATTAATTTTTTCTTTTAATCGTCCTCTCCAAAAGGGGGCTTCTAGTCCCTCGATTATCGAGGTGTCGCGACGTAGATATGGGTTACCACACGTGAGACTTTTCTCTTCAGTTCCGATAGCTCGTCTCTATTACCTTTAAAAATGTCTTACACTCTTTTTTTTTCAATCCCTGTCCCTGCAGTCGGTCGTTCCGTCGCTTCCGAGAAACGTCGATCGACATTTTCGTCGCTCTTCGGAGAACTTCTCGGATTTCGTTCGATCGAAGGACCCCGCGAGTGCGGATGGTTTTGAAACACGTGATACTTTTGCGCGCGGTTTTCGATAGTTTGATTTGCCGCGTGTGGGTCGTTGGAAGCTCTTGTCTCAGGTATACTCGTCTATTTGGTTCCGCGTTGCTCACTCGGCGGCTATCGACCATAGAGTTTGCGTGGCCCCGGAGATTTGAGAACCGTCGGTCAACGAACACCAGGCCGCAAGTCGCTGTTCTCCGTTGCTCGGCGTGTCGTCTCCTCGATATGCCTCTCGGCTTCTCGCGGAACCCTCTCTCAAGCTTCTCGGTTTGCTTCTTGGCGCACGGCGGCGCAACGGACGGGCAAGAGAGTGTCGGACAGAGGTCCGTAGGTAGAGAGGTAGAAGTCTCGGGCATGAGGCAAAGCAAGAGGAGCCCCAAGAGAAGCCCCCAGAGAGGTAGAGAGAAGGTATATGCCGTTGATGGACCAGAGCTAATCTAAAAATCGCCGGAACTTCACAATTATAGTAATTTACCAGCCGACAACAAGCTGTACACACAAGGCGCTCTCGTCGAGCCTCATAATGGCATTAACCGGCTACACTCTCGCTCTTTCGTCTACTCACCTCATTCCTCCCCCGACCCTCCCCCGCTCCCGCCGATTTCAATGGGCCACGCACGATTTGCAAATTTTTGTAAACATCCCGATTGCCGTGAAGAAGATTGACCGGCGTGGCGGGGAGGAGGAGGGGGTAGGAAGGGTTAAGGCGCCAACTGTTTTCGCCTCTCGAGTCTCGGCCTCATTAGCACGTCGGATTTAATTATAGACGCTCGCTTATCGTCAATTAAAAAGGATATTAAAGTCCCAAAGAGAGCATACGGAATTCAAGCCATTTACTCCCATCATTATAGGCCATTTGTTGTCATAATTTTGCGTTCCGAACTTTGAGAAAAAAAAAACGACGAAATTATATATACACATATAAACTGTATTCGGTTTAAGTTGCTCAACGTGTTATTATAAATGAAGTTGTTACGAGCAGCTGAGCATGTAGAAAAACACATCGTAACTGGATTTTTATGGAGTTACAGAACGGTTTTCTTTTTTTTTCCCCACCCCTTCCCCCGTTCATTGCTATATCTTATTTTCAATTTTATGATCCGCTTTACACGCTCATCAAATCAACCTCAGGGTATACGTGACCCCGAAGGTGATTCTTTTTTTATTACGACAAAAAGCTTGAAATTGAATCGTTTTGAACAAAAGTAAGAAGTTAGACGTAGCGTTTTTCATGGTTTCCATGAACCTGGAAAACCCGTAAAACCGGGAGATAGGAGTAACCCCGTTGGAGATTCGCGTTGTAACCATGAGTTTTTTTTTATCGTACAACGCGAAGTTGGAAAGTCGCGGGTGGAGCGACACCGTCGAAGGAAGGTCGAAGGAGTCGTAGTGCATGGAGAGGGTAGCTGAAGGAAGTATTTCGACATACTATACATATTATTGCTATATAGCCGTTGCTCGACCGAAACGAGTGAGAGAGAGAGTCACACAGACCCGGGCAGGAGGGCGAGAAGGTATGGCAAGGAAAGGAGAAGAGGGAATAAGAGAACCGGCAATAAACTTCGGTACGAGGCGTGTGGCGCACATGTGCGACTTGGATAACCAAGCGCGGGCGCGGACGCGCGCATGGAGCATCGAAAGACTGCGCCCGTACTGCATACAAGAGATACTGTGCATAAATGCATCAGCTCTCGAGGAAGACGCGGCTGCGGGGACATCGGCAGAAGCGCAGAAAAGCGAGAGGCAACGACAGCACGCGCGTTGTCTTCGTGTCTTTCTTTCGAGTCTCGTCTTCGCTCGCATGTACTTAAAACGGATAGAGAGCGAGAGAAAGGGAGAGAGAGAGAGAGAGACGAGAGAACTCACAAACCAAAGAATCCTCGAGCTTCTCGCTTATGGATTTTGTGTCCCGACTGTACCGGTCCGCGACGGTAATCGCGCGTGTGTGAGCGCTCGCGCGCTCGAGCCCCGACCGCGCGACAAAATCCATTCCCGATCGTACACACAGTTCTACCTACGGTGAAGGCACGGAACACGGATCTTTGTGATCCACGCGCATTGGCGTGGGACGCGGTCATTCCGTTACCGCAGCTCTCCAATGGCTATAAATAATTCTCACCTGAATACATCCCGAAACGTATCGCGCGCATGATGAATCGTTCATTATTATTCACGATTAATGAAATCGACGAAGAAACTCGAGATCGCTCAATCAATTCGTCAGTTGTAATTAGAGAAACATATAGTCTCGGCGCTTCGTTATATCCGAAGAAATGAGCGGGATGGGAAAAAAAAGTGAAAAGGAAACAAAAAAACAATGAAGATATTCATAATAATCTGACAAGTGTTTATCCTGCCGTATCGATAATTTTTCGAATGCTCGCCCGTGAATGTGTATTCAGATGTTTCATTCAACTCGTTTCGCGTCTCTCGTATCTCGTCGTTTCGTTCGTTCGAGGCGTTTGATTAAAAGGTGACGATTAGTCTCGGCTCTTCGCACCGCCCGATCATTTTTGATTGAGAGATTATAGACCCGTATGCCACGAGAGTTCCATGTAAGCAACGATGCTCTTCTATCTCTCCTCCTCTTCCTCGCTTTCGAGACCGAACCGACCGAGAGCGTGTAGAATCAATTAGGAGAATTTTTTGGGAAGTTTCTTCATCGTCGCAGCCGCGCACCGGTTGAACACGGAAGACGCGTGGAATCTCGTATGTATCTCTCGTGTTTTTCGAACTAGCCCTCGCATTGGCGTGGAATTAAATAGTTCCCCCATTCACGAAGGGAGGAACACTTCGGCTCATCGGCGTTGTGCCGTCCCGCCGGATAATTTACAGCCTTCGAAATTTTCGAGAACCTCCAGACTTGTGTTTTTCCCTCGAGCTGACCGACGAAATCGCACGGTCTCTCCGTCTATCGCTCTCGATGTGTATACATTATTCCCGGCAATGGAAAAAGACCGTATAACGCTAGGAACCGAAAAACCATCCATTCTCGAACGGGACGGAGTGAGAGCGACGAAGAAAGCGCACGTTTCTTCGTGCGCTTCCTACGTCCGGGCAACGACGTGGGACGAAGACGACGATCCTCAAGGATGACGTAGCTCACGTTGGGGAGCCCTCGGTCTCCCCCCCTCGATTCTTACGAGGCGTTTCTGTTTCGGGGCTACCTCGTCTACCTGGAATGGACCAACTACACACGACGACTCGACAGTCAGTAGACAGACGTTTTTCTTCAAACGAATACACACAGACGAGCTTGGATAGATCAGCAGTGTGTTTCTTTAACGAGGATCGTCGGTATTTCATGTTTCGAAAAAAAATTATCCTTTTTTTAAACAAATAAAATAAGGGAAAATAAAAAAACAATTTTTTTGTATATAAAATATAAGTGTTATATTTATATATGAATAAATATGTATTATATAAAATATATCAAGTCACTATTGTTTTTTAAAAACATTTCTTCTATTTCTATTCCATGTACTCTGGCCCGACGATAGAAATGAATTCCTATGGTCTCCATTGTCGCGTTATCGTGCGACCGATTTCTCGACGATGGAAGTTTAGCAAAACAAACTCGTTACCCAATAGAGATCTAGATTTTCACAAGTACTCTTCGAGGTGAAACCACGTCGAGATGCATCGCCCCGACGGAGGCGGAGTTCTTATCGGAGTTCGTCGAGTTCTCTCGCGGCACTCCGCACGCGTTGCAACTCTCTCGCCGTCGTCCGCGAACGCATGAATTTATTTATAGATGTCGCGTACGCCACGACGATTTAATCGTCCTTTGTTATATAAATTGCGACGAGGCAACGAATAATGTGAGCCCGCGCGCGAGTACGAAGCACGAGACTATCGCGCGCGCGCGAGTTCGCTTTGACACTTTTACGAGGCCTCTATTAAGTTTGGGCAAGCAATTCGCGCGAGACGCGCGCCGCCAGGGTCAACGGTCAATGCGAGCTCGTCGTCGACGTATCTATGCAATTATTGCAACGCGTCCGCAAGTTTTCCGTAAAAGTAAAAAAGAACAAAACTTTCACGAGCAAAGTCAAATTTGTCAATGCGACTTGTATTTCTTTTTTTTTCCTGTAACGGGACAATCGAGTCCCGAATTTATTCGCCGAGTCAGATTCAAATTTGTGCTTCACGGAAATTCAATATTTCGTTAGTTAGCCGAGGAATCGGAGAGACGTGACACGATCGCACGGCGGAGAAGCGGTGAGGCGTGAAGGCTTCGAAAAAAAAAAAAATATCGAAGTTCACAATATTTCGCGAAGCGAAAAGAAGGCCGCGAACCTTGTTTTCTCTCCCTTGTCGCGAACAAAAAAAAGAATACTCTTCTCGTTTGAGTGTCACGTTACTCGACTCCGGCTCGATCGTGCCCGGGGTACGTTGAAATTCTCTTTAAGGTTCTCTCGGCGTCTTGAGGGTCTCGCCGAGTGAAAAGAAGTAATCGATGCCGGTACTATTAGCGCGCGAGCGCGCGGGGAGAACCGCGAGGCGTTATTCCGCCCGTCCTTCCTTCTCGCCGCTCGACGACACTCCTCGAGAGTCTGTAAACTCGAAATGAATTCTCGGTTGCTCGTTTCTTCTAACAGGCCCACATCGTGACTCCGTTTCCTACGGTCGGGGACCTCGAAAGTTGAAATTAATAAAATAAAAAAAGAAAGAAAAAAAAAAGCACAAAACGAACAATCTATATAACGCACGCATATACCTGCGTGTCCCCTATAATAAACGTGAATTTCGCTTGTTTGTTTGAGCAGGAAAGGTGGACCCGACGCCCCACACATCATCCTTCAACATGGGCTACCTCGTCTCACCGTATCCCTATCCCAACGGAGCAGGAGGACCGATCCCCGTCTCAATGGTAAGTTATCTTCGTTTACTTTTTTTTCTCTCTTCCTCTTTCTGCTTTTCTTTACGCCCTCGTCGCGCACTTTTACCCGACTCGTGTGTATGCGCATAATACCCGTTACCAAACACGCGTTCGCCATAAACTCGCCCCGTGCAGGCTGTATCGCCCGAGAACCGGTAAAAAGAAAGAAAAAAAAAAAAAATGAAATGAAATAAATAATACAAAAATCGACACAACCGCGCGGAGGGGGCGCAGTCGCTCGGCTGCGTCCGATAACGAAGTGTCACGCGAAAAAGCCCACGTTAAACGATAGGTCACTGTTGGCGCTGCGTGTTGCACACAGGAGAAAAAAAAACACCTTCGAAAACTCGGGAGCAGGTTGCCGTGTGTGCAGTTCCAGCGCGGCATGAGAAAGGGTAAATCGGGCGGGAGGGGAGAAGAAGGGTTGTTGCACACGCGAGCACGCAACGCGTTGTGCACCGCTGTTAGCGTTTGAGCGAGTAAAAAGGGGGGGATCGAAAGCGATAAAATCAAGAGGCCACTTCTTTCTCTCTCAGTCCCGCGCCCTCGAACGGCCGAGGGGGTTCCCTTCAACCCTGTTCCGTGATCAATGAGATTTTCCGGCAGTTTCGCGACTGAGATAAAAAAATATAATAAAATATATATGTATACAACATACACGGCTGGGGGTTTTTTTGCTTCTACTGCATACAAGTAACGCGTAAATATCATAGATTGTATTGTATGTATAGTTGTGTACGTAAAACGTCGGTTTAGCGGTTCGCGCGCCCGTGCGAAATTGATTCGTGCCACTGATGGCCCACGGGGGTTTGATGCAGTCCGATATACATGCGTGCGATCCGCGCGTTATCGTACATATTCGCGGGTAACACACTATAAACTATACCGCGTCGAATGTCTGCGCTATAGTGGACGGTTGCAGCGATACACGGGCGAATCGTCCGATCGTGTCGGTGCGTGCGATTCGCCTGTGTGTTTTCGAGAGACAGGTAATTTGGCTGCGGTGAAGCATACACTGTCGGAGGGGAAGGGCTAAATAGTGGACAAAATTGGGCCGATTTGGTGTTAAAGAGAGCGTCGCTGTGGCGGTGGATGCGCTACGCGTTTCTCGCTCTACGCCTCGCGGACTAACGCCGTGTATCCTTCTCTGTGGCGGACGGGTTCGTTGCTGATGCTAGTCGTGGTAAGCCAACGCCGCGTGTGTGATTCTCCGACGCGTGAGCCCATTAAAGGTCTCTCCAGAGTTGATAAACCAGGCGGGCTGGGCACCGGCCGCCGATGGACGGTCCCGTCGGCTTGCCTCGTTCGTTCGTTCGTTCATTCGTTCGTTCGCTCGCTCTCCCTTGGCTGGTTACTGTATCCTCGCCCTATAGGTGGATGGCACACGATTTGATGGTCAGAGCCCGACAACACGGTCGTGCAGCGCACGATATTACCTACCCACGCCCTGGTACACGCCACATCACACTTCTGATGATGTATTCCGTGATCGCGAGTGTCCTTCTTCAGTTTATGGGCAATGTGGCTCGTTAAGCGGAAGACTGTGGGGCCCAATAACTGACATTTTCATTAATTCTGTTGGATTAACTCCACCAATCGACCTTACAGGGTTGCTTCTTCTTTTTTGTAAGCATCGGATTTTCGGCCAGGAGAACGGTTTATTTCTTTTTATATATTAAAAAAATTAACACTTTTTTTAAACTGGAAATCGCCCTTGAAATTTTCTCCCCGTTTCGCATTGAGCAGAGAAAGAATTCATTTTTTTGTCCCTTATTTGTTTCATGTTCGAGTGTCGTGTACTTTTGCGCAGGCATTCGTTCGCCCACACACTTTTATTTTCTCCTCATCTTCTTTCATCGTTTACCGTCTTCTCTTCGCTGCCTCTTCTTCTTCTTATCTTCTTCCTCCGTTACTTCTCCTCATTCGCTCCCGAGACTCTTCGTGGCTTGTCTCGGATTTACCTACCTCGGGCCCCTCATCTCCTACCGTGTCATTATGTCGTTATTTCCGACAACGAGCGTGTCTCGACGAGGACTCGTACGATATAGGCTTGTACTACGATCGCGCCCGTGGTGTATCGCGTACGAGATCACGTTTCCCTGCACACGCGAGCGCGCATCCTCGCAATTCCGAGCCGAGACGATGCGCGCCGCACGAGAGAGATCTCCGCATTCGACGCACCGAACGAAAAATCGTTCGAATTTCGCAGCATTCATCGCGCCCTAAATCCCCCGTCGCGTTTCAAAAGTGACGAATTAGCACGCGGCGCGTATGCGCGAATAATTCTGCGGATGCAGCCAAACGGATTGCAGGACTCGTCGCGGTTGCGAGAAAACGAAAAAGAAAGGACGAAAAAAAAAACACATCTCCGAACGATTAGCCACACCGGTCGCGTCCCATTCCCGTCTATGCGGAATACAAATACATCCGTCTCGGCCAACGCCTCTCCCGCCGTCGTTCTATGTTCTTCGTCGTCGATAGAAAAAAAAAATACACGGGAGACAATTGAAAATTCTGTACTCGCCATCGTCGCCGAGTTCGAACTCCATCGCGTTGAATATATCACGAAAGAAAAAAATAAATAGTGGAGGCACCTCGTGTCCATTTTTGTCGTTATTTTTCCAAACCTCACGGCGAAAGGTCGCCAGGCTGAAAATATCGAGCCGTCTCTCTCCGGGCATGTATCAAGCCGTGAAAATCGCGAAACCCGTGCGAGTGTATCCCGGACCGTCATAAATGTCCCGAGGTATCGACAAAAGCTAGCGGTGCGGTGAGTAAAAAATCAGTCCCACGAAACACCCGGCAACAGCGGCTGCAGTAGCGAAAAAAAAAATATATATGTATATTCCTGCAAACCAAATGAGTACACGTAGGAAAAAAAATATAACATGCGAAACCGCACCCTTTCACCAATTAAAAAGAACTCGATTCGGTGCCAGGGGTTCCGGAAAAAAAATAATAAAAAAAACAAACATAACAGACGTATCGGAGCGTAGGTTTTTTTCGCGGGAAAAAGAGTAACGACGCGAAGAGAAACGACAGAGACGGAAGGAACGAGAGAACCTCGTGGAACACGAGGTTTACGAGACATACGAACGAGGGCGAGCTGGTTTGGCGCGGGTAGCACGGTAAAACAGAGGAGAAACGAAGTACTCGGTGTAGGGTTTGTAGTATGGCCGAGTACTATGTATGCGAAAAAGTGAGCGAAGAGAGAACGTGCGCGCACGTGAAATCCAAAACCCTTATATTAAAACAGAGAGCGCGAGGAAACGAAGCCGGCGAGCCGCGCGACCGTGGTATGCGCGTTCGCGAGCTTAATTCAAAACAATATAATGGCCACAGCAACATATACAGGAGAGAAAAATAAAGAAAAGAACGAAGAAAAAAAGAAAAGGAAGAATGAGAAAAAATGGAATATAGTGTGTACAGGATTGCGCTATGCTTTCGTATTATAACATATACCACATTATAAATTTCGAGCTGCGAGCGCCATATATATAATCCACTCGTGCTTATAATACACGACAGTTGGTTCACGTCGGTGGTAAGTTTCCCATATAGGACTCCTTGCCTTGTGGTTCGCATACTTCGCACTCCGCTCTTGTGCCATGCAATATTTTACTTCCCTCTCGCCCTATAAACGACGATCGGTTCTCTCGACTATTGGCCATTCGTGTGCGCGCGAGCCGAGCTCTCGCACGATCGTGCACACTGCGCTGCTGCGAATGGAGCGCGCGCGGTAAACCGTCTTTGTCACCGCGGGGAGATTTCTCGCGGAGTTCTATTCCGCGGGGAGCTGAACGCCGAAGGAAACTCAGCCAACGGGCATTGTCCTCATTGTTGTTCGCCGCTCCCGAGGCTCACCGAGGAAACGTTATAACATAGAGAAACGTGGGCCGTTGATGCCAACATGTCCACGCGCCCGATAAATACCTACATGCCTATTTAACGTTTCGGTATATATTTCACTAGCGCTGATTGTCCCGAGAGACTTACCTTTGCATTCCTATTCTTTTGAGCCGGTTTATCGGGCTCGCACGACTCGAGAACTTGTCTCGCTAATTGTTCGATGAAATAAATAACCCGCTCTTTTCCCTCGCGACTGAGCGAATTTTTCTTGTCAGCGCTATGTTAATAATCGTTTAAATATACCGATATTTCTATTTCTTCTGAAATTATTATTAAGATACGGTATTCTTATGTAATTTTTTAAAAAGTAAGGCGAAAGTACCGTTTATAATTTTTGTATATTCTTATCAGCGATAAAGTTAAACGAAATTTCGGTATCGATTGGATAATTAATTTTAATTGGACGCGCAGTTTTTCTCTACGGTAAAAGTACGGTGATATGATCGGTCGCATTTACCCCACACTGTAGATCTCTCCTGCGTTGACGTTGCGGCAAACGAATTAACGAAACAAAACGACGAGCGATCATTTTCAACACCTATAATATCGCTATCTGAGAGGGCTACACGATAGCGCGCTATCGCGATACTGTATCGTACTATTAGGAAAATCACGGTGAGAATTCGAAATTCCATTCGACCTCTTTATGATACCGCGCGCGCCCGATGCTTGCACCTGGCACGCGTAACACCCCGGGCTGACGCTGGCGATGCTTGCCTTTCCGTCGAGCGAGAAAGAGATAAGCCGAACGAGTGAAACGAGGATCGTTCATCTACCCCAGAAATTCCTCGATGCCACAGCGCGACTTCGAGTTCTTTGAGGTCTGCCGAGATTTCCAACGAGAGACGCCTCGCAGCTCTCACCGGCATCGCACTTCTATATCACCTCTTTTCACCTCCTTCCCTCCCCATCCCCCCCTCCGCGTTAACTTCAAACATTTGAAACTTATCTCTTCCCTTTCTCTGTCTCCACTGGCTCTCTGTCTTTCTTCTATTATTCTCCCTCGGCGTTTTTCTTCGTGGTATACACAGTCCCACAGATATAGATAAATCGAGTGCAGAGAGCATTTCTATTCTCTAATACCGTTAAAAAAATGCTCTTTCACGATTTTCATCTCGCGATTCTCTCCTTTATCCCGAGGGCCCACGGGTACGACTAACGACACTTTCTTCTTCGTTTATATCTTTCTCTCTCGCTCCCTCTCATCGACAATCGAGCACTCGTCGCGGAAAAGTTTTCAACCGACCGCGTGCGGAGATGCGAAGCGAACCTCTCCTTCTCTTCGCCCCTTGAACGGCGGTCGCGATGCGGTCGTCAGGAATGTTCCAGAGGGATCCGCCCTTCTGATGCTCGATCTACGTCTCTGTGTGCGCACACTCCGACGTCCTCGGCGACGACACTGACCGCAGGATTTTCCGGTTGTCTCGGCGGATAATACCGCGTGGGTCGTTAATGGCCAACGATCGAGATTTTCTCGCGATAAACACCTTTCCCTCGTGCTCACCACTGTCTTCGTAGAATTTTCGGAAATATTACCTGGCGCCTGTACGAATTTACCGTTTCACGAATCTTCAGTATTCTTGTGGATAGTCCTTGCGGAATAATTACAGTTCCGAATTTCAACGAGATATATCTTGTAGAATGCTCACTTTTAACTCCGAAATACCGCACATATTTTTGCATCTCGTTAGAGCAGCGCGCGGAGACCTGATTTCTTCGTCGCTGGCAACTCCGTAAAAAATGTGCGAATATTATAAAACTTGCTAATGAAAAAAAAGGAATAAATCGAATCTATTAACAAAAAAGTAAAAACAAAATTATTAGCTTATTATAGTCGTGCGGCTTATTCGTTGCTAAATGTAGAAATTGCACGACTATAATATGTACATCAGTACATATTATAAGTAAGGAAGTCGCTCTGTCTTGGCGCACTGGCGATATCAGAAATATTGTGGAAGTTCCACGCTTTTGGAGCAGATTAAAAAATCACAGATTTTTTAAATTGCAGATTTTCTCGATGCGCTTTTTTGAACGAATGTTTGATTGACCGAAAAAACGTTAACTGTAAATTTTTGTAATATCGCACTTTAGATTTCATTCGGTTCATTATAATTCAAACTCCTCGCTTGCGACACCGCAAGCCCTTCGGCACGCTTCCTCGCGCAGCGCGAGATCGATGCCTGATTTCTCGTTTTGTTGTGTTTGTCGAAAAGATCCCAGAGCGCCCCGTCGGCTCGATTCGCGTTAGGATCGGCGTGCACGAGAGCAAGAGAGGCGTATAGAAGCATGTACGATAGCCGGTTTTCTGATTCCGTTTCACTTCTCGATTTCTCGAAGGAGAGAATCTCGTCCGGACGTCTCATTACTCGCGTCTACGTGTGTCTCAAGCCTTCTGCTGCTGTTGCCTCGTCTTCTTTTTCTCTTATTCTTCTTGTACGATCCTCTCTCGTTGCGCCTCGCGCGCGCTCACGGGAGTGTCGAAAGGCCTTCCAGTTGTCGAGTCTCGCGATCGTCTCGACGTCAACCGAGCAGACGGAACGCCCGAGTGGTGGTGTTCGTTTCCAGGTGATACGGGTTGGCTCAAGGGGGGAAGAGAACGCGAGGGATCGTTCGAAGAAAACGAGGAGTGAAGGAAGCCTTGGCGTTCGTCCGGCCGCGATGATTCCAATCGAGAAAAGGAAGACGATCCTGACACGCGGGATATAATACCATTATAAATACCAGGCTTGCATATACGTATTGCAATCATACTCGATGATATAGAAGTCTCCTAACATCTAAAATTGAGATCTTCGTGTCGTTCAAATTGTCTAGAACACTCACTTAGCCTTATTCTAAAAAGATGCCAAGATAACGTATCAATAATGCGGTAAGAACAAACCGAGATCTTCCTTTCCCGAGTCCCGATTCGTCCGGGATGACTAAACACGGCGTTAGATTTTCTCGGTTAAAAAAGCGAGAGATTGACGAAAAGATTGTCGTCTTGGGAGTTTGGACAAGCCCAGAAAACTCGCTCGTAAGTAGCGTAGGATAGGGGAGGCGGAAAGCCTAACCCAAGGGGGGTGACTGTTTCGTCAAAGATATTTTCGTCCGATACAACCGACGAAGCGTAAGAAGGTTCACGGGATTAGCTTCTCTCCCCAGCACAAGAGATCCGGCACTAGCCGTTTTACTTAACACCTGAGACCCCCGTGAGATCTGCGGTCGGTAGGGGTCTCTCGAAGCCTAATGGCGTGCAGGGGGATATCGCTGAGAACTCGAAAGAGACGCGGACAAGTGAGTTTGGGAAGAGTTCGAAAAGGCAAAGCGAGAAAAAGGTATATACACACAAGAGTTCGAACAGATCCGGCGCCGATCCCGAGGGATAAATGAGCCAGAATAAACGCAGGCAGGGGGAAGACCGGGGAGCGTGAAGATCGCAAGAATGCCCAGAACTAACCGAACGAGAAAGATCTCGTTGCGGCCCATTCGAACCACAGTTGCAACCACGATTCGCCTCAATGGAAGAACTCTTTTCTCTGTCTTTACACTTTCTTTAGTAATATTTTCTTTCTCCGCACTCGTCTCGTTTTATCGATATTATTTTTTGTCCGATTAGTTATAAATATATATTTTTCAAAATATGGGGAAAAAAATTTCTCTGCCTTTTTTGCATAACTTCCGAGCGACTTTATGTAGCTTCGTATTTCGATTCGAGAAAAATTGTTCTGGATCCACGATAAAGCCGGGAATGAAAGAGAAAGACGCACAAAAGGGTCATCCAAACTCGAATACACAAATACAGAGCCACACGAGTCGAAAGGAGCATTATCCACGTCCGGGGCACATGAATTCTCCGTGGGAGTGAATTACCATTTTTCCCCCCTCTCCATTCAGTCCTGTTCGGGCCCCGAAGGCCTTTTTTTCCGTTAGATATATGTTTGTATTCTACATGAATATATAGGCGTGTTGGGTCAGAAGAAATATAGTATAGACAGGTCTCCCGGTATCCTCGTATTCATAAAATTCACGAGGGGACTCGGAAAAAGGGAATAGTCGTTTTACCTGGAAATCTTCTTTTACCTTTCGCTATTCAAAAAAAAAAAAAAAAAAAACGAAAATACATCAATGTTGCATTCTTCCCGCGTTTTGGAGTGAAAAATTGATTGTGCAAGTTCGCTTCGTTGGAATGATGGAAAGTCAGGGGAGAGAGGAAAAAAAAACCATCGAAAAATCGAGACAAGTGCATTTCCCACAACCGAAAATGCACAGCGACCGAGAACATCCCGTATACTTATCCGCCACGACGTATCGCTTTTTCGTCGATCAATTCGACGTAATTATTGGTTGAACAGCTCGGTGCCGATCGACGTTATGCGCCCCTCCGGGCATATACCCGATGTAAGTTCCCTCAATCCCTTTCCTCGATATCTTACTTTCACGCTCGATCGGGCCTCCGATAATTCCGATCTTACACGCCGTGTGAATTATGTACGCGAGAGCCTCTTGCCCATATAGCCACACGATATATCGCTGCAAAAAAAAAACACGAAGAGAAGAAAAAAAAATTGCGCGCGAGGCGTATTTATAGGAAACGCCTCGTGACCACACTCGCAACTTTCTGAACAATTTATTACTCCTCAACTTTGCCGGGCCCGTTTGCCGTTTTCTGGTTTTTTTTCACCCCCTCCTGTCTTCCTCTTTTTTTTTCTTCATTCATTTGAATTTTTATTTAACGACCACGGCGTCAATATTTTCTCATTTTTCATCGTCGACAAATCATTATCGCGCTGAGCTTCTGGCACGTGCACATTGCCGCTGCCCGCACGGTTATTAGCGATAGACGTTCGTCATTCGAGCGAAATTCGCCGCGCACTCGGCGTCGTGAAGACCGGCTGTTTTTCTCGAGTTACGAATTTATCGATGAGGCCAATCGGGCGTGATTGCCGAGACATCAAACGCGCACGGTTGAGAGAAAGAGGCCGTAATGATTCTTCGAAGGGTCGTCGGACTTTCGCCGCTGCGCGGGTGGGTTTCCTCGCGACGGAGGAAGCGCCTTCGCGCTGTCGAGAGTTTCGAAGGAACGGAGCCCCCTCGCGTGTACGGACAGACACTCGCGTCTACCGCAGTGAAGAACGGTGATGTGAACAAAAAGTCAGAACGCGAGAGAGGAAAGCAACGAGGAGAACGAGGCTAAATGAGCGAAGGAGCGCCTGGGTTGCCCGGTTTAGTACACGCTGAAGAAGTGCGCGAGCAGCCCGGTTGACCACGAACGTAGAGCTGCGATGTCTGAGCGATGAGAGGGGCGTGACCCACCTCCGCTGTGTAATAGCCGGTAAGCGGGGCTATTATGAGAGCCAGCCGGCAAAAAAAACGGCCCTACCGATGTGACGTCACGTCGGGGGCCACACCCGCTCAAACGCAGTGTAACTCACGAAAAAACAGAAGAAGAAAAATGCAAACAGGAAGAAAACGAAACGACAATAAAATATAATAACAATGAAGAAGATCGAGGGCGAGCCCACAAGCTGAAAAGCTTATAATTGTTTAAACGAAATTAGTGACTGAACGAACAAACGAGGGGAACGAGTCTGTATAGGTGGTAGGCTATATATAGTAGGCCTAGTCGCCAAGAGAGGAGACAAGTGTTCCGCTCCACTTGACTCCTCGCGTCGTCTCCGGCGACTTTTGCGAACCGTCCGACGGACTCCGGGGCTTTTTTGTCTCTCGACCGTTCGAGCGTCCTTGCTCGCTCGCGGTGCACACTTTGCATTTTAATTTAGCCAGCGAAAGCGCCGACGAAAGAAAGAAAACTTCGTCGTCGGAGTCGAAGAAGCCACGGTTCCCGGGATGTCCATATAATTGCGGCGAAGTCATTCGAATCGCGCTGGAAATGGACTTGACCCTCACCCGTGAACGATATATGGGAAGCAAATTGATGCAAGGAAGAAATTTTTTTTTTCTATTTCGTTCACTAATTTAACGCGAAAGGGGAATCGATTGGTCGTGAGAAAATAAAGAACGAATTCGAGAAAGCCGATGAAGAAAAATCACATCCGGACGTTCGTGACGTGCCGGTGAATCGAGTCGCGTCCATTCTTCTTCACGTGTCTTCTCGGAGACGGAGGAAGAAGAAGAAGAGGAGGAAGCTTCGAGCGATGATCCTCCGCGCGAGACCGGCGCGGACGTTAATTGAGCACCGCGAAGATTCCTGCTCCTGTGTGAGTCTTCTCCTGCTCGGCTGATGTTGATGCTGCTGCTTCGCGAGGACATGATATGCCTCTCTCTCTCTTTTTCTCTCTACCCCTTTCTCTCTTTCTCTGTCTACGGCAACGACGAGGCAGACCTTTTTTTTGCTTTACGCGACGACGACACTGTGGGAAGTAAATGACACTCGACAGGCGTAACGGTGGATGCCAGTGGCACAGGCAGAAGCAGCGTCAGCATCGTCGTTCGCGCTTCTACACTCGGATCTTTACGATGACGCACGCGTGTTTGAACGAGATAGAAACGAGCCTCTTTTGCTCTATGCGAATTGTAAGACTCTCGCTGGTAAAGAGGCTTTGCTTGAGAACGAGCCGAACGTTATATCTAGGAACGAGCGAACCAAAACGCTGAAAATTGCTGAGAAAAAAATTCCTCAAAATTGTCGTTGAATTTAGTTTAAAAAATTGTAAAAATTGAAAAAATATCAGCATTTCATAGAAATGTCTCTCGAATTTAAATTCAATTTTTTTTCTCAAATAATACTTCAAATTTGATTTCAATTTTGTACGAAAGTTATTTCCAATTACGCCTCGAAATTCAATTTTACAACATGACGTCGACGTTCGAATGATTGTTTTCAAAAATCATCTGAACATTTTTTCGAATTCTATTTCTATGTCCCAACGGGCTCGACTGTTTTCTATATCGATGCATTTACCCGGAATATATCTCGCCATCGGCAGCGGAACAATCGTTGAATGATGTTTCTGCCCGAAGGCCTTCGCGTTTTCGCTCCGTATCTTTGTCTCATTTCTCTTCGATGAGAAGCGTATCGCCATCGGTGCGCGAGAGGCAGACGCGTTAATCGAGCCTCAAGATTCTCGGCGTATCATGAGTTTTTTGCCGCGGATACGCGAAACAGGAGCGCCTCGTGTCGTGTGTGATGAGCGGCCGAGAGACACCCGACGAGACGAGAAACACGCTAGACCGCTGTGTCGCGCGGCTCGACGACAAGGAGAACTGATGACGATGACGATGACGCCGGGGACAGTACTTTACGTGTATATAACACCGACACACAACGCTACGGCGCGACACGCTCTCGTGGCCCTTAATTAGCGATCGCGAGGAACTGAAAGAGGGCGGCCGTGCTCTCTCTCTTTCTCCGTGTCTCTACCCGGGTGTTGTCACCGACCAAACCTGGAAGAAGGGAAAAGCGAGTAAGCTCGACAACGTTGTGACACCGGGAGGTTTCCTCGTCGTATCCGCACTCCACGCTGACGTTCTCGAGAGAAGGGGGGATTGATGAAAGTTCGCGTGACCCGCGTGTTCTTTTCTTCCACAACGGTCGTAACGTGCGCGACATACGCACGTGAACAAACGCGTGAGAAACCTTGCCTCGTGTTTCGCGGAATTATAAAATGCACTGCACATTTCTTTCTTTCTTTGCCGCAACGAAAGGTCGATCAATGCAAAGAAAAAGCGAATTAAAACAAGGAGGAGAATTCGTTCGTCAAGTATGACCGATATTTGGAGTATTCGCCGCGTCGATGGGAACACGGTTTCGTAACGAATGACATAGAGAACACGGGGGTGGAATAATAAGAAGAAAAAAAGAAAAAAAAAAAACCGGCGCATCCTACAAATGAGTTTCCGCATCCATAGCATCGATCATTCCACTCTCCGTAGCCGTAGATTTGCCGAAGAGAGTTCAACGTGAAAAATACATCGGAGTATTCCCGACCAGAGGGACGATCGGGGCGGGTGGAGGGAAAGGGAGGCGCGAGAGCGATAGGGACTCTCCATTACGCGTTTTATGAGATCACTGGTAAGCCCCCCGAGCGGTTTTTATGAATCGGATCGCGGATAGAGAGAATGAGAGTCGCAAGAGAGGGGGTGGGGGATATACTGTGTTAAAGAGGAAACGGTACCGGAGTCCGGGCGTTCGTGCCCACATTGGGATTCGTATTAATAACTCCCCCGCTGGCTCTTTCTCCCCGTCTCTCTCCGTGAGGCCCCCAATGCGAACGACCGGTGGTCCGGTCGTCAAATAACGAATTCTCAATACCGTCCTTTCATACCCATTTTTAATCAGTTAAAAACTGCTACATCGAGAATAGTAATACAGAGTTTACTACGCTGAGAGAGCAACGAGTTCGCGTCGAGGGTGTGTAAGCGTGTGTACACATTTTGTATCGATGCGCCGTGGCGCCCCCGGATATGCAGCACCCACGGGCGAAGGGTTAATTGTATGGCCGGTGCCGAGAGACTCGCGGGAAATAATCATTCCAACGCTCGGGCTCGTTTCTCTCTCGCTCTCTCGCTGTCGGGCGCTGTTGTACAGAGGTTATCCGGCTCTGTATACCGCACGGTCATACATCGGGCCCTCGTAATCGCACTCGCGCGAGTAGCGTTGTGTTCTCAATGAAAGCTAATGAATACGTTCGAAAATTGCGTAATAACCGAACACGCTCAGCTTTTTTTTTCTCTTCTCAGTTTTTTTTTTCTGCTTCTCTTTTTGTACATCATTTTCCATGAGCGTTATTATTACGGTTGGTAATTCAGGATATGAGCGCAAACTCGTGTATTGCTAACAGCCGTGTACTCGCGCAACGATATTTTAGCTTAACTACCCTTTTCTTTCGTGTGTATTGAAAAACACTCGGCTGGACTAAGTATCACGCACGAAATTGTATATATCGTTCAATTACGGCTCTATTCGTTAATCCCCAATAATTGATTGAATCACATGCGGGATTCTCGCGTTTTATAAACTCCCCGTCTCTCTCTCTTTCTCTCGAATATGTATATGTAATTATATGCTGGTGCCCGGGCTATGTTACCTGCTTTCGAGATCTTAGATACGGAGAGTTCCCTCTGCCCGGAGAGTTTATATATGTATACGGGTATCCTTGTTTCGCGAGAGAGCCGGTGGTTAAGCTTCTTGCGCGTGAACGGAGAGGGTTCGAGGATCGAGAGGAAACCCACGTGGTTAACCTTCCACAGTCTAGACGATGTTACCGCTCTCGCTCCTTTCGGATCCTTTCCTCTCGTACTTACGAGCCGTGTTGCATACGTGTATATGTATATATACATATGTATACCGGTCCCTCCTGGTGTTGCCGTTGCTTCTGCCGTTGCTGCTGGTGGTGGTTGTTGGTGCTGCTGCCGCTGCACCTCTCGCGGAACTCCTAGATGGCCAGTCGATACGCGGTGGCCATTAGCCCGACCTTCGGGAACTATACACTACCTTCTCTCCCCCTGAGCCTCTCTCGCGAGCGTGTTCCCTACCGCTGCCCGTTCAAATGCATTGCAACTGCACACTACGAAGACCGGGGGCTCGGGGGGGTTTGTATAGACTCGCGAGAGAAGACTGTTACCCACTTCGCTGAAAAACGCAGAACCGACGAAATTTTTTTTTCAAGAACGTAGATTATTATAGCGAAGGGTTAATCGGCCCTCGTCTCATTTCGCTTGTGCGCTTCTCCCGCTGAAAAAAAAAACATCTGCGGAAGGAATTAAGAAAATATCCGGTGAGACAGCTGTTCTGGCGCTATCTCTCTTCACCCCTTTTTTTTTCGTCGGGTACATTGCCGCGAGAGGAATTAAATAATTAGCGAAACGAAAAAAACGAGAAGCTCCCTCGAACGAGTTAATAAAATGGGAACACGGTAGTTTTTTCCTTCTCTCTCGGTTTAAAGGCTGTCGTCTTTTATATATATTTTTTTGCGTGTCACCCAAGAGAGTTTCGTTGTTTCATCGGGTGTAAACGCGGGGATCGCACGGCGAGCGGGTATAACGAAGGATCGAGTAGTCTCGCCGCATAGAGCGTCGAGCGAGCGCGAGAAGCCCCGGAGAAATAATTTTATTATTCCAAAGCCGCTTATACCGCGAGGCAATTAAAACTTTGGTAATTGCCCGGGCTAATTACGTAATTACCAGGGAGAGAACGACGACGACGACGACGACGACGACGAAGCGACGGGCAGGATAATCAACGACAGGAGTGTGATGCTGCCGGTGTGTCAGTGGCGCCCACCCGCTGCTATTTAACTTAATATCACATTTTATACTATGTGTTCACATGAATAGCGCCACTATCTTTTCCGTTCAAACGGATCGATCAACTTGACGTATAATCGGCAATCGAAAAAAAATTTGAATAATTAATAACCAATAGATGGTCTTGAAACCAAATGTAAAAAAAAAGAAGTTTGACGTGCGATCGAAGAATCCCATTTGTATGTTTATATTCATCGATATTCTTATATCTGAAAAATGCAAATAGAGGACGACGAGTCAGTAAAATAAAATAGCATACCAATAAAAATGACTTAAGGTGTGATTTACAATGAAACTCATAGTAAAATAACAAAATATGGTGATTTTCGGTTATCGCTTCGCGTTGTTGACGCTCAACGGAAGGAACAACGACAATCGTTGTTATCGGTCTCGCGTTCTCGTTAAACGAAGGGATACGCTCTGGTGGCCGTGACGTTTCACAGCGGTTCCGATCGCAGTTTCGGGCCCAAGCCCGCCCAATGTCCGTTAGTCACTAACACTCGCGCGTAACGTCATAACTATATTTCGCATGGGTATACATACGGAGACCATTGTACGCATACTCTTTGAGCATCGCTCTCCGTTACCAGACCGCGAGACTTTGGTAGCGAATCCGCGAGCGAGAGAAGCACACGAGTACGGCGGACGGACCGCGCGTCGAACCGTAGACGCGCGAGACCGTTAGCTCTTTGTGGCGATCGCGAGCGGCATATACTCCGGGCCAACAGTCGTCTCTTTGATACGTTTCTCTCGGTGTGCCTCTCGCGCGACCAACGGCCCAGAGTCCGTCACACCGACGCTACCGTTTTGCACGTGACATTCTACCAACGCCGAGCCGTTCGCTCTCTCGTCGTTCGCCCAACGCTATACCTCACGGGCTAACCCGGGGAAACGGCGAACACACAATCGCGCGGCTGCTGAGCCCCGGCACGGCGGTTCCAGCAAGGACGCTCGCCAATGTTGCTTTCCGCTGTTGCGACTACCGCAGCTAAAGGTGTTAATGCTCCTTTTTTTTTCCGTTTCTCGTTGTTTTCCTTTTTTTCGCTTTCTCTACGCGCGCTACCGGTGACGTTGACCCTCACGCATCTCTTGGTACATTTATTTACCAGTGCGTGGTGTAAGCTCGCGCATTAACGCGATAAGAGTATGCTAATGCGCGGCCCGAGGGAGGCGCACGGGGGCGAGGGAACCCGCGGAATGCTATTTAGATTCGCCTTCGGGAAATAACTAGCTGCATCGAAGTTGTTGCGATAGCGCGCCTCCTCGCTGCAGATAACGTTCGGTCCAGCGTTCATACCAGAACGCGCGTATGCGCGCTCGTACGACAAAACGAGCGATGAAACTCGAGAATGAATCTTGGTAGAACACTTTTATTTTTCTCAAAGTTCATCTTTATTTCGACGCATTTGAAGCTTCTTTAATCTGTGGCGACTGAAACTTTTATCGTGGACAGTAATTCGCGTTAATTATTAGCATGATTCTCAGCTCGGACCTTACGTCCGAATCGATTTGATCTTCTTGTAACCGGTAGCTTCTCACGTACTTCAAGCTGTTTACACTTCAATTACACTGAATTTGCGAGAACTTGCAGTGCGTGGATTATCACAAATCTCAAGTACTATCATATAATAATGATTTTAATAATAATAATCATCATTATTATGTTTGTAAATTATTATTCAGATCAAACTCTGTTGATTTTTTTCTTTTCTTTTGTATTGTGATTTATAGAGTTCGACGAGCCGGGAACATGGAGATTCGTTTATAAACCTTCCATCCCGATTTTTCTTCGTTAAAGCTAGTTCAGTGCATTCGCATTCGGGGTGGCCCACCTTGCTCTCGGTCATTATCGAACGTCACTAACAACGTCGCAACGCTTAACACTGAGCCATCGCGTTATAGTTATCATTACAGCCCTTGTGCAACTGGTGACCCTTCGGGTTCGTCTCACTGTATCGCTGTGTGTATAAATGCTATCCGCGCGCACACCGTGTCGACCACATTGCCCGCCGGCTCGTTCAGCCGAAGCTTGCCCGCTGCTGTTGTGTTCGCTTCATCCACTCGCTCTTCGTCTCCTCGTTCATTGGTTTATTCGTTCAGAAAAGCAGATTTCGTTCGCCAGGCTAGTCGCGATCATTGTTTCTCGGCTTTGCGCGAGCTTATTTTTCATTTTATTGTATCGTCTTTGCTCGTATTAAATAGTTACGATCGTTGGATTAATTTAAATTCGATTAAACCGTTGTATTCTCATACGATTCTTTTTTTTAAGACTTATAATCGATCATTATCTCAAGACTCATTCCAGGACGTTATAATCTAGCCGCCCGCGAGCTGTGTTCAGTGTTTATGCATACCTTCGCCGAGGTCCCCGGTCGAAACGGTGACTCCAGCTTTATCATCGTATAACGAAACATCGCCTTATCTCCGCAGGCCGCGCGCAAGAGTAGAACTGGTAGGAGTCAGGTTTGGTAGAGGGATGAGGCCGGTGTGTATAAAATTGTGATCCGTTCACCGAATCGGGAGAATCCTCGAGGCTGTGATCTCCTCTTTCGCAGGGTGATCGTTCGCGCGCCTTAAATCACGAACGAAAGGGTTGAGTGACGAGGGAAAAAGAGAGATGGCGAAAAGAGTGAGAGAGGGGACCTACAACGATAATTGAGGGGCTCCCGTCGCGTCGCGCCACCTCGTTCCGGGCGCACCCCGCGAAATTGGGCGAACGAGGCGAGCCAACGAAGCTCCGCGCTCTCGCTCTTTCCTCTTTCACTCTTTCTCCGTACACCCGGCTTTATTTCGTCTCACTCGATCGGGAGGTTCCGCCCTTCCAGCGTTTTGCCACGAAACACGGTCCACACAGCCGCCCTTTTCGCTGCGCCAAAGCTCTCTTTTTTTTTCCCCCCTTGTGCTTTGGCCGTTGGTACGACGAGGGCGTCGCGACGCCACGCGTTACACTCCAAGCTCCCAACATGGCAGTAGCAGCGTTGATTATCTTTTTTTGTCCTCTCTCCTTATTCGTTTATTCTTTCAAGTTTAAAAGATCAACGACGCATCCACGACAGTCTCTGTGTCGAGAGAATGGAAGAGCGAATAAAAATTGACACGCTATATATGTATATGTATATCTTCGTACGAGCGCGAGCTCAAACCGAAGCTCGCGTGACTTGGAGCAATGGAATTTTAATATTCGCTATTAACAGTCCGTGCGCCGGTGGCAATCGCGACGAAAGAAACCCGTAAAATTAACTCTCTCGTTCTCTTTAGCTGCTCATATATTTTTTTCTTTTTTTTGTCGTTTTCTGAATCTCACTCGCGTCACGTCGCGGATATAGGTACACACGATTCGTGTTAGCGATAGGTAGGCAGAGTCAGCCAGCGAGTTTCGAGGCGAACACACTTCACTCGCCTCGGTTCTTTCCCTTCGTTCGGTTTCTTAGAGCGCCCGCGCGCGAGCGAACGTTCGCCTCGACGTTCTTTCAGCTTTACGATCGTAGCCGGTAACGAGCAACTTTATCGGTCACCGCTCTCGTCGTAATTCCCGACTCTCGAGCGCTAGTCTCTCCCCCTCTCTCTCTCTCTCCCTGTTTCTCGGTTTCTCTCCCGAGTTCGAATCTGTTCTCGCCAATGCTCCGCGAACACGGATCCAAGCGAATAAATATAAGCGCGGGAGGGACAACTGGGAAAACGAGAGAAGAGAAGAAGAAGAAGAAGAGAAAAGGAGTGTGAGAGATATATATACTCGAGGAATCGAATATTTGCCGCTTTCGCTCCTTTAATGGCATCTGGCCACCTTGCAATTTGTACGCGCGTGGCTTCGGTCTTGTTCATCCTGTGTTTCACCAACTTTGCACCGGTTCCTTCCACGAGCCCCGTACGCATATCTCACTTTTTTCTCGTACCTCCACTTCCTACGTTTATTCACATTTCTCTCATTTACTCGACGATACAAGCCTCTCATCTGTCTTTCGCGGTTTCTTTTTTCTTTTTCACAACGACACATTACTTCTCTTTGCGACACACAAAATTCTGTTTCGAAACTCAACCATTCGCCTTGACTGAATTTACTCAGACCTCCCGGTCACCGAAAGTCCGATGTCAACGGCTTTGGATTATTTGAATCTTCTACCCATTTTCAAACTTTTTTTAGCTTCAACAATTCTACTTTTTACAGTATTTTTTGTTATTAATGGTGCCTGATAAGTAGTTTTATGATTTCATTCTAGACATTTCATAACGAAGTTTATCATTCGTCTTCTTTGTTTTTAATTATTATTTTGTTTATCAAGTTTAGATATTTCTAAAAAAATCGGTAAAAATTGGGGATTTTCTTTTACGAATCTGCACATCCACATATATCTCCGACGGTAAGCTCGACATTGTGAAATCGTCGAGACAATTCCTTTTGCGGAAAATGGAGTATCATCGAGGGATCGTCCGGGTGGAGAATTGATCATAGAGTTTCCTCGTCCGGAGGTGCTTGATTAGATTGATTACAGAGTCCTGTTCAAGGGACTCATAGGAAGTTTCTTCTTCGCGCCAGCGACGCTTTCTCTCTCGTTCCCCGCAACTTTTGTTTTGTTTCCACTTTTTCCTTCTCCTTCATTCTAATTCTCTTCTCTCGATGGCCCTTCCTCTTCTTCGTTTTCTTCGCCCGTTCGCCGTGGATCCCGCGCCCGTTTGAATGCTATACGAGCTTGAAGTCCCGCTGACTGCAAACGTATAGCTCTCTCGCTGCCTGGTGGCATTGCACGCGGAATCGACGAACGGACAACTACACGAAAGGATCGTCCCCTCTCCCTCTCCCTTGCCCCGACGTTATTCGTTCTCGGAATAAAAATTTCGATATTACCCTCGACCCCGCGAGCTATACTTTCCTCGATGACAAAAGTGCCACCTAAATCGCTGTTGCCGCTGCAACGAGCCACAAGCCCAATCCCCAATGCCAGACACGGGCTGTTTCGGCTCCGTAAAAATTGTTTGCTCGAGCCCCTTCCCCTCGTTCGGATGTTTCGAAAATTGCACCATCGATCTCGTGTCTCTTCGAATACCGTGGCCGTATACACCATTATATCGATACAACAAATATGTGCATGCATTGCGTACACTTACACATACATATATATACATCCTTAAAAAAAAAATCAACGCTCCGAGAGCGTACTATGTATAGCGCTAATATACGAGGAAAGATCAACGTACACTCATATACTATCCACGGTGTACGTTAAGCGCGTATATCGAAGAGAGAGAAAAGTAGTTTATGTTCCGAGTTGCGAGGATTAACGATCAGTCGGTTTCGATGTCATAAGATACCTGAATGGTATTGGTCAGCGTGTGGGTAAGGCCGAGTAGCTCGAGAGACATACGAGTGCGCGAGCGCGGGAGCGATAAAGAAAGATAGATTAAAAACTCGCGGGACACTTTTGAATACATCGACGGCGGTTCAAGTGGGACGTTTATAAATTCTAACTACCGCGGACATATATTTCTCGCGAGAGACGATGTTTCCCGTTTTATTCGTCAAAAATGTCTCCCAGAGAATCGATTATCGAGCGCGAATTTGATTTTCCGTGTTCTACAAATTTTTTCGATATTTTACAACGTCGATGATCGATCTGTGGACAGTATCGAGATGCGTCCTTTGGCGATTGATTTTCGACGAGAAGCGGAAGGTGCGAAGAGTCGCGGCCGATTACACGTAGAAAAGAAGCGTGGGAGGAGTAACGGGGGCATTCCCCGGTGCGGTACCCCGTGTGTTAGTTCGCCGCGGTGTTCGGAAAAGCAACTACTCAATTAGTTTGCGTGGCGTGACGCTATCGCGGACGGTGTGTACCACCAACGAGGAGGAACGAGGTGGAAGAGGACGATAGCCCAGCAGCAGCACCGAGAGAAGAGCTCTCCGCGGCCCCGGAGCAGCGCAGGCTATCCCCCCGATGCCTCTCCGCTCTTCGAAACGGAGAACGAGAGGGCACCGTCACGAGCATATAGTCTCTTGCCTCTCTGCCGCGGCGTTGCCATGCCTCTCGCGCTCGCGCACGCACCAAATATTTGACGCTAACCATCGGTGAAACACGCTCGTTCGCCGTTCCCCGCGCCACCCTGACGCTCGTGAAAGAGAGAGAGAGAGAGAGAGCGAGAAGAGATATCCCTCTTTGCTCCACGTCCCCGCGAAGAGGCTTTACTAGCCAGCTCGAAAACATCGGCGCCTCCTCTTATTTGCATTGCCCTTAGCAGCGCGCGCGCGCGCTCGTCCA
Organism: Ischnus inquisitorius; assembly: GCA_963924025.1. Classification (NCBI taxonomy): domain Eukaryota; kingdom Metazoa; phylum Arthropoda; class Insecta; order Hymenoptera; family Ichneumonidae; genus Ischnus; species Ischnus inquisitorius. Next base: position 9,791,118 of record OZ001246.1, read on the forward strand.
GCGCAGCGTCATTGTTTCTCTCCTTTTCTTTCGCTCGCTGTGTCGCCGTTTTTTTTTGTTTAGCTTTTATTTTGGGCCTCGTCGGCCCCCTCGGCCTTCGTTTCTTCTTCTTCTTCGTCTTCGTCTCATTTGTTTTTTTTCCCTTAAACTCTCTCGCACTCTCTCTCTCGACTACTTATTGTCATTCCGTCTTATCCTCCTGTTTCATCTTCGATCCTCTTTTGCTTCTGAATTCCCTTTTTCGAATGATCTATAGAGCATTATCTTCTCGTGTCCCACCGGCGAGAGGGACTTATATACATGTATACAATGTATAAACTCGCTCTTTCTCTCTCTCTTGGCACGCACGTGAAAATACACGTCCTTCGTTTATCGGCTAGGCTCGGTGAGCATACAGCATATCCTTACGTCCTCGATCTTCTCGAAGAGACTCTCCGCTACACAGCTACTTCTTCACTGCTCTCAACAGCAGCCCCCCTTCCCGTACGTACGTACAGCCGCCGAGGCATCGCGTGGAATTTCCATTTCTCCATACGAGAACGATTGTTCGACGGGTCTTGGGCTGCCGCGCTGCTACTACTACACTTTTGCTACGTAGCTTCGAGCGACCTTTGCTTATGTTGTTTGTTGTACGATACGCGCGTGTACGTTGCACGAAGGAAGGTACTCGGACGATCGTTTCTTCAAGGTCTCGCGGATCCTCGGGAGACGAGATCGGAAAAATATAACTTCGCGTTATTCACAGCTATGCATTGTGTTGCGTTGCGTTGTGTTATCGATACTTGAAATTTCTTTATTTTATCTCGAGTAGCAGAAACTCAAGAATTTCTCGGAAGTCGCCGACCGACGAAAAATTATCGATCGTCCGGTTCCTCGTAGGTTCTGTCGCGGCTTTTCGATTGGAACATTATCTTATAAGTATAAAAACAGTGTCCAAGATACGAAATTGATTTGAAAACAATATATCTCTCATTATATTCTTGAAAAAAAATTACAAAAAAAAATCGTTTCCTGTGATGTTCTTCAGGACAGTTTCATGCGAAAAAGCGGCTTTCCATTTTTTGAAAAGAATATTGTATCACTGAACACATGGTTTTTTTTTTTTGTATCAATTTTCAGCATTTGAAAGAAAATCGGTTTAAAACATTGTAGGAAAAGTTTCGATTTTGTCAAATACAAATATTTTTATACACGATAAATGGAAACACATAAAATTCCGTCAACTATTTTTGTTTTATTTTACACCCGGGTATTTTTTATACGGTAAAAACTCCATCACAGTCGCGTGGAATTAATTTGACGTTTTTTTCGCATATAAAAAAAATAGAAACAGCTTTTTCGTCCGAAAGGTCGAGCGCCCCTCGATATTTATGAACGACGATAAAAACTGTCGATTGTCTTGAAGTCTAAATTTGAAATTTGGCATTAATGAAGTTCGTGACGGGCGACGTTGATCGTCAACCACCGGATCAATAAAACCACGATATTTCGCGATTTTTCTTGACGCGTTTTTTAAATTTTTTCATACGATTCGACAAATCGCGCAAATGCCAAATTCCCAATGATCGATCGTTCCCGGACTCGCCGTTTCGTATCTTTACAAAGTATAACACACTGTAGCAACGATCTTGCTACGTCCGAGACTCGCAATTTACTCTCCCGACTTTGCCTCGCGCCTCGAGGCGGCGAGGGACTATAAATTCACGAGCAATAATCGATATCTTCCCCGAGTGACGGTGAGAGAACGCTGTAAAATCTCAAGTTCGGTGCGCTGGAAGGGTATTCGGGATTTCTTCGTCTTCCCATATGCCCCCTCTCTCCGTCGTGCATGCTCGGGTACTCCGTGCTCCTCTTTCGTGCATTTCGAACTGCCGATATTCGAAGCAATTTGCTTCTCTCGCTTGCGTAATTCTCGACACATACAAACACTTTTCTTTGCTTCATTTCCTACGTAAGTTTTATTGTCCGTACGGTACGATGATGATGATGATGATTATCATTCTTATTATTATTGGCCGAGAGCGCGAAGCACCGATTCCTTTTCTCGCTCTTCGTCGATTCGATCATTGTAACAACGGGCCGGTGTATAGTCCCGAAAATGCGAGCGATACGCCGTGCCTCAATGGCCCCAGCGCCGATCTCCGTATCCCAGGTTTGTTTCGTTTTCGCTCGGCGCGTTGTAATTTACGAGCGATCGTTCGTCGAATTCGCTGAACGGCCGGGCGCGCGAGCATCCGCGTGATGATTCTGCCTCGCGGCCTCGAGGTGAGTGCATCGGGAAGAGCGCGCTCGCCCCTCGCCCATGACTCTTGTCGACTCTCCGCCACGATCTTTCCATATCCCTTTCTTTCTCTCGCGTCTTCTTCTCCTCTCCCTCTATCTCGATCTCGCTCGCTCGCGAAGTGTTTGTTGCCTGGTCTGCCTGCGACGACGCGGAGAAGAGAAAAGAGCTCGTAACTCCGCGCCTGTTGGGAAGTTCACGCCGTTCCGAGGCCCTTCTCGGGGATTCGCCACGCTCTGTACTAAGGAGAAAAGAGTATATAGATGGAAAGGAGGCGAGAAGAGGCCAAGTCCGTTGCCGATAGCACGGTGGTCTTTTCGATGTCAGCGCTCTTTAGCAACACCACCAATTCGCGGCAAGATTTCATTTCAATTTCCAAAAAAAAAAAAAAGAAATAGTATACATCTTCCGGTGATTATTAATACTTCAAAATAGTACTTCATAAAGAATCTCGCTTCCGTGGCAGTCTAACGTATGAGATTCTCTTATTTTTTGAAAAACGATTATTCCCAATACTACCAAATCGACCACTAAATTGAACCATATCATGCCCTTCGCGCATTTCCTTGTATCGGAAAAAACGAAAAAAATAAAATAAACCGCTGGTCGCAGTTATTTTCTCGGCATCTTTTGGCATCTTGCCTATCTGATCCCTTACCTGGCCATTCAATGGACTATCCACCCAATCAACTTAATCGCTTTTCATTTTACTATTTCCGTCTCATCGCAAATCTCCCATTAAACGAAGAGAAAAAATCACTCGGGAAAATTGGATTAAACGTTATAAATTAGGAGAAATCTCATCGGAGACTCTGCGGCGATTAACTGTTGGCATGTCGATGCGACGATGTTTACTCGTCAGAGAATCCCGTTGGACGATTAGAGCGTAACGTCGTTCTTGCCCTCTTCGGGGTAGAAATCTCTGCGCTTGCAATGTGCCCGACGCTCGCTGCACCAGTCTACCGCACTGCACGTGTCAATGCTACAGTTCAACGATGTTACACATGAGTATACTATATATACACACATATGTTTATATATATGTCTACATCTGTATATAGAATGCACGCCGTTAGGTAGCGTATACGTATTGCCCGTCGTTGCCACCGACGGCTGAGCGCTTGATGCCTCCTCGAGAGATGTTAATTAACTGCGGAATTAATCGAACCAGACACCCGCGCGCCGAGCGTAGCGCATACTGTAGAGAAGGAAGGCATAGCGAAGCAACAGAGAGTCGGGCCGCGGAGTCGAGCACGGTGTTAATTACATCGTGACTCTGGGCCTCAACCAACGCCCGTTCGCGCGCGTTCAACCGAGCCTCGATCGTATATCGAATCGCATTATGTACCATAGATTCCTCGCGTCTAACGTTAATTACATCTACACATGTTGGTAGTCATCGTGCATGCGTACGTCGTAAAATTATATCATTACTTTCGGGTTGTTCCGATTCGTTTGGTAGACGAGAATCGATACGTCAATACACGACGATCAAATTAGAGACTCGCGCCCCAGTCCGATCTATCATTCCCATTTGCTAGCCTCGTTCGCCGTTGTCCGATCCGCTGGTATCGTGTGCTCAGCCGAGAGTCTCGGTACAGACGACAGATCGAAGATTAAACACGAGCTAACGAGCGCCGCGCTTATGCGCCCGATGTATTAATGTCGTCGCAGCTCATTTCAATCGCGCCATCAACACTTCGATGTCAAAACATTCGCTACCGGATGCATCCGACATCAATAACGCGGGAGACGCGACTCCTCGCGAACGCAACGACACCGAATGAGCCCAAGACAACGAGCCTAAATACAGTTTGTACCCCACAGAATCCATAAGCCCCGTAAGTACCCTTTTTCTTGCACGTAACTGTGAATATCGCAACGTGTACTCGAGTACGTTGCGTGTACGCAAATACGGGATACAATGTGTGTATTTCGCATAAAGCATTCGTACATAGTTATCTTCGCAGTGTACTCATCCGCATACGAAGCTTCTAGTCGAAAAAAGAAAAAACGAGAAACAAAAAAAAATATATATGAAGAGGGGAATCTTTCTCTGTGCCGGTGGTAACGCGACGAGAAAGCCCCCGCGGTACATGCGCGAGAGCATGAGTGTCGCGCGCGCATTTAGATAATGCGTGCTCGTGCGCTCGTCCGCGCGCTCTCCTTGCACTCAACTCGACGTCGCTCGTCCGTAAAAGCCCCGAGGCGTGCGCGAGAGCATCCTTTTATCCTCTTGTAACTTTGGGTAGTGGGTACCTTCGCGGCTCGCATACACTCACCCTCATTTTTTTTTCTCTTTCTATTCTCTTTTTGTTTTCTCTCTCTCTCTCGCTCTCTCTGTTGCACTCTCAATGTCAGCCTCTTCTTCGACGTCGCTCGTCGTCAGTGGTCCACGAGTACCCGAGATGAGCAACGACGGCGAGAGGGGAAGAGGAAAGGGACTGAAGCTGCGAAAGCCGAGAGAAAAAGAGAGAGGCTTGTGAAGCCATCCGACGGGAGACGCGCGTTGCGTCCGCGTATTCGCTGCACCCGAGAGCTTCGCCCATTAACAACCGTAATTGCTCCGAAACGTGTGAAATGCATCGCCCCGCGGGGCGGCGCCTAACCGCCGCGTCTGTGGAACGCGCGCGCGACAACACGCGCTGGGTAAGCGCTTTGGACACTCAAGTTAAGAAGCCGGCTTAAAAACCCGCTCGCTAGAAGAATATCGTTCGGCTCGGCACTCGCCGACCGGGGAAACCAACGTCGACGTCGATATTCAACGTATTACACACAGTCTCGAGTCTTTATCTTTTTGTCTCAATGCCTGCCGTTGGGCCACTTCACTCGCGTATGCGCGCAGACAGGAGATTCGCTTCTTCCACCACGACGAGAGGGCGAGCGATGTATGTCCGCGCGACGAGTGCCTCCCTCACCGACGCGCGAATTGATTCTCGAGAATTCTTCGTTTGTAATATTATATCTGGATATATGCATTTGTGAGAAAAAGAAAGGGGGAAGCGAAAGGAGAAAAGAAATAAAGGAAGAAGAATGGAGAAGTGCGTTCTCGTTGACGAGCGAGGAGAGCTTGAAGAACTCGGTATCTCGAGAGCGAGGAAGCTGCCGGAGTGAAGAAGAAGAAGAAGAAGAAGTGGTGGAGAGGTGGACGATACAAAGGCTCGTTAGAATGCCATTACGGTGCGAGCCACGTACATTTTCCAAGCAGCGGGCGAACGTACGCGTAGTCGAGAAACTCTCTTCTGTTCTATTCTCTTCGTTGTCCCGTCCCCGCATCTCCGGGTTTGACAAAAAGAAACGAATCTCGAAGGATTCTCTCACCGCGCGGGCAAATCGCGCTCCGTTTAGAAACAGGAAATCTGACCGAGTCTGAAATGCGTGTATATATAAAGTGAAAGAAAAAATGCAAAAAAAGAACTCGATCTATCATCCTATCAATAAAGTTACGCGGCTTTCTCGCCCCGACCATTACCGTATTCGTGAGCTTCGAGGATGATCGCGTCTTGCCTTTTATACCGCGTCGAGCGTCGTTCGAGCAACGGAAAGGCGAAGAGCGCGCCTCGTCGAGGTCTTCAAAGTCGCCCAGCTCGTTACGTTCTAAAAGAGACCCCCCGAGAAAGAGGTGTACGCGACGACTACGACCTCGCCGCGCTTGAACGCCGCGATTTACGGCTCGTAATTACCAACGGCGCGGAGGGAGAGATACTTGCTGTACATCTCGCGTACGGGCCATAATACACAGTAGCTGCAGATCCTTTTTTCTCCCTAATACCCCATTATGTACTCCATTCCAATGAGGTATCAGCAAAATGTCTACGCACAATTTTTGCGTGTCATTCAAACAAACCTAACTATGTTTCACCGTACGATGAACCACAAAAAAAAGAAATACATATTTTAAAAACTTTTCGTTAATTCCCAATATCTTTTCTGTATACATTTTTTGCCATTTATTATAGGCAAAATCCATTGTTTCGTATGCCGTGCCGTAGAAAAATTACAGAGTCTCAGTAAAAGCATAATTACGCATAAGCGCAAAAATTCTATCGTTCAACGAAGTCAATTTTCTCAATGACAAATATCCCTACGAAAGACATAGGTGCCGTTCCAGCCTCATTTCGTCGTTCGGACGCGCGGCTTTCACGCAATCGGAATTCTCGCCCTCTCTCCCCCGTGCGTTGAGCGGTATATGCACGACGAATGGTATAAATGGCACGCCTGTGCGATCTTTTGCCTCGCCTATAATGTTAATATCTAGGGTTCGGTTTGGCTCTCTCGCGCCGGAGAACGATTGTTCTCTCGCGGCGCGAGACGCTCTTGAGTTGCGTTGAGTTTTTGTTCAAGCGCACCGCGCCGACCTCCGCTGACTACTCATCCCGTTCTGCATATAGATTCTCCAATAGTTCCTCGGCACTTGAGAATATTTATGCAATCGGAGCCGCTCTTGGAGCACATATAGATACGTTAACACGCAACGAACATGTCTGTTCAACGATTTCTTCTCATTTCTATTCCGAACTCGTATCTCGGAGATGCATTTTTTGTTGCACCTGCGAGAAACTCATCGGCCAGGTGAAAAGCGTCAATTAACGAGAAATTTTCAACAGCGAGGTTCAGGGTTTATTCGAGGACAGCGCCGGCTACGTCTCTCGTTAATAAACGACAATGCTCTTCGGGAATGGTAGAACCGGTAACACGATCCTCTCTGGCGCGCTCTGCCACAAGAGGTTCTCATTGTCACGGATTTTCGGCTTCTATTCTCAAACACTCATCGTTCACACGCAAACACGCGCGCCCGTGGAATTATTCGCTCGTACGTGTGAAGGACCAGCGTTAGCCGCGCAGCACCTGTCTCGATTTAATATTGCGTAACGTCGATACTCGAGCCGCGGAAACTCGAGGGATATAGATTCACGTTGCGATGCGTCGAGTTAGAACCTTTGCCGCGCGGCCAGTGAGAAATAAGAGAATGTATATAATAGAGCGTGAGTTAGAGAAGGAAATAAAGGGACCGAGAGGAGACCTTCGTACGTTGGATAGGGTCTCTCGTCGTTCTTTATCCTCGCCCAGGCAAAGGCCAGTCAACCATCGTCGGTGCACGTACACAACGAGTGCCGAGATTCCCGAAGCATCGGAGGTGTCTCGTTTCCATGTGCGACGCGGAGAACAACGAGAGAAAAAGGTAGAGGGGGGCGCTTTGAGGGAAGATATCAGGCAGTGTGAGAGAAATACTGGCGATTCGGCCGAGGTGAAGAGAGATACGCCGAGACGTATGAAGATAAAACGAAAGTGCGAGTGAGAAGATCGGAGAGAGAAAAAAATAAAATGAAAAAGAAGAATGAGATTCCCGGCGTTGAACACTATTATTTGGCCCGGGCGACCGATTCGTGTTATGAGCGAAAGAAGCGAGGAAGGGTCCCGTTAGCGTTAGGGTCAAAACTCCTCCGCCTTCTTCATCCACTCCTCCCTTTCCGTGGCTCCTTCTCTCCACCTTTATCATACACTGGACTCTTCTACTTCTTCTTCTTCTTCGCTCCCCGTGTAAAGCCTGCTGGGCGATTTCTTCCCTTTCTCCTGGCACCTTTCGCATCATCGAAAAAAACCGTCTCTACCTATCAGGGTGTGTGTAAGTACCCGAAGAAACGAAGAAGCGCACGGCGCGGAATACGACGAGAGTACATACGCAGTGAAAAAGGAGAGATTCAGGAACCAGCAGCTCTTCCCACCTCCCCCGCATACAATGTGCTTTCTCATCTCGTTCGAAGGCGAAGAGAAGAGATTCTGAAGGCTGCTGGCCCCGGGGCAGGTATATATAATATAACCCACCGAACGACCCAGCGTCGCGCTCTCTTTATCTTTTATCCTTTCTCACTTTTATTCGTCCTCCTCGCTCTTGTAACTTCCTTCTCGCCTCTCTTCGCTTGCTTTCTCTCTGTTCCGCTTCGTGTGTATTCAACCCTCGACGATCTCTCTCGCGGCTGTTATTTATTACGGAGTTTGGTGTTTTTATTGGATTTACACAACTTAAATACCGACTCCGACGCCGGTACGGGCCCCCCTCTTGATCAACATAAATATTGTATTTTCCACCGAACGCGAGAGTGAGAGAGGGCGAGGGAGCTCGCGATGTAGCAAGTTGCCTAGAGTGATGCCCTTAACGCGACGTAAGGTGACAATCTCTCTCGTGAATTCACCCAGTATAACTGCTTGATGCTTTTTGTCGGGGTAAAAAAATTGGAAAAAAAGGGCTTCAACCTTACACAAGTATATTTCACTGAATAACGAGCCGAATTCACGGAGTTCAGAGCTCGACGGACAAAAATTGAAAGTTGTACAAGTGTTAATATCCCAAAAGTGATGTAAAAAAAAAGGCATATTACGAATTCTTGTCGAAAGTGGGGCCAATTAGACATGAAAGACAAAAAAAGCAGACATGTCTTATTTCATTGACGTTACTTTTGAAAAAAAATATTAACTTTTATTTGCACAAGAAAATCCTTTAGCATTCATAAAAAATTGACTCCAAACTTTGAAAAAACGGTGAATTTGATCGTCCAAATCCGACTTACCTTTATTTGTCGAAAAATTATACTCGCAATTTTGAAAAAAATGTTATCCAATTTACTCCCGCTTTTCTCCACAACGATTGTTTCGAACCGTGCATTTCGCTCGTTTCTCATTATTTCTCGCAGATCATTTTAATGAAATTTATTTCCTTGTTTGCGTCGCACGCGCGGCGTTGGCTCGAGAGCCTCGTTATAGCGCCGTTCGATAGAGACAGCCGCGGGAGAACGAGAAAGACGGAGTTATATTATATAGCAGTCGTGATCGCCGCGCACGCCGGTGTGCCCGTTACGGTAATAAATTGTAATCATAAAGCAAACGAGACGAAGGGAGGTAAATTCATGCGAGCCTCTACCGGTGTCTGTTAATATACCATTGTGTGCATATCGACGTGAGAGTTCGCGAGAGATGATCGAGTTTCGCGGATCATGACCGATGGCTTTCCGACCGGCTCCATCTCGGCGCTCGTTCGTTCGCGGTTCGACGTTCAATCAAACGGGAACAGTTTGCCGAGCGACCACCCGACGACTTTGGAACTCGTCCCTCGCAATTTCGCGCGCTCTTGTTGCTTGTTTGTCGTGTACAGTACAATTGTTGAACCGCGATAGATAGGAGACGCTAAATGGATAGAACAATGAAGCCTCGCGATAGTTTCGTCACAGTGCAATCGTCGCTTTTACTTCTTTTTCTCGTTTGCACGAGATATACTTTGCGCGAGTGACGATATTTCTCCTCCGGACTCACGGGAATCTCGTCTATCACTCGCGGTCGACTAGAGTGGATGAGCAGTAGGAAAGATCGCCGTCGCGAGTGACTTCTGTTTTTAACGTTGCTTCTGTGTAGAGCGAGTTCGCGTAAGGAACGCGAGAGAATCGCTTGGTCACTCACTCTCTATCCCATATCCCTCTTTTACACGCCGCTTTCTCGGGAGCTCGCGCGCGTTCGCGCGACGCACGTACGGTAATCACTCGCCTCCTTATCTAGTGACGGCGGCCGCGCGGCGTTGGATTTGTGCCTCGCTGCTGTGGGGGGCTGTGTTTGTAGCTGTATAACTGCTGCCGCAGTTATGCCGCTTCGCCACGGCGTTCATCCATCATCCAGTAGCGTGGAAAGCACTCGTTTAGCCGGGCTCTCGCGCTTTCAGAGACCAGCGGCTTATTCTCGCTTCCTTCCCACTTCTTATTCTTCACTCTCGACGCGCGATAACGGAGAAAGATGCTATTGCTTTTGCGTTGCGATTCGAGCGAAATTACTATAGCGACTGTGGCCGCCGTTATGAAACGCGTGTAGCAGGATTATGCGTTGGCGGTGAAGATTCTGCGGGAGGCGGACAAACGAATGACACAGACGATTCTCTGTGTGAAAATCGAAAGATTCTCGTTCTCTCGCTCTCTCATTCTTCTGGACCGTTGTACGCATGCAGGACAACGCCCCGCGAAGACTTCCTGCGCGCCTGTGTGGGCCATTGGACGAGAAAAACCTCTCGCTACACGAGAGGCCGGTCGACGATCATCTCTGTCTCTTCCTCTTTCTCCTCGCGGAGCGAGAATGCGCGACGAGAAGAAAGTACAACGACGAGGGGATTCGCGGACGGGGATCAGGGCCACGGGAATTCGAACGATCGATTGACCAATTACGTTGGCCGGAGTTTGTTTGACCCCACCCTGTCCGCACACCCTATCAGCATCCCCGCTTCGCGTCCCGGCTCTTCTTTTTTCGGCTTTCTTGGTGTCGATCAAAGTTTCCACGGCCTAGTGAAATTACCGAGTGGATAAACAAAGACTTGGTAGAAAATTCCATTACGATCCAAATTTTTCTTGTCGATTTTATTTTTGGGGGATGTTGTGAAATTTTTTTATGAATGGGTTCCAACTTAGCGTATGCCTTATTCAATACCATAACCATATTTTTTTTTTTTCGATTTCCTACTATTTTTTTTTTTACTAAAAGGATTTACTAAAAGTTTTATTGCGACATGAGAATAGAAATAAAAGACGCTCTATATAATAAGATGCTCTATAAAAATGTCACATAGACTCTGATATAATTCGGCAATGTCCGAAACATCGAGCTTGCATTGTAATTCACGAGATGAAACGAAATTCATTCACAACGAGACAAACGACTGGCAGGCACTGAGACAAAAATTGAGAAAAAAAAAGAGAGAAATAATAATAATAATAAGTTTTAAAAAAGCGAGCATCGCTGGGACTGGGACGTGTGGGAAGTACCCTCTCGTTTAACTAATTCAATTCGACGACGGAGACGACGGCGACGACGACGAGAACGACCTTGGTTGGCGCGGTAAGCAAAGTGGCGTCACGCACCGACCGCCAACATGTGAAAAGTCACGCGATTGAAGTGGTGCGGTGTCCCGGTCGTACTCGATGTACAGTATAGTTAATATACATCCACCGCAACGCGCATACGTGTTACAGTTAGTCACCATCGAATATCCCGGATCCGTTTTACGTGTGGGAACCAACATTATTTATTTTCTTTTTTTTTTTTTCTTTTCAACGTAATTATTTTGACGAGGCGTTGAAACCCCTTTATGTTTGCCAAATATTGTCCGGGCTCCCTTTCGTGACTACCGATTGGCCTTTACACAGCCTTCAGAAAATTTGGGTTTAGTTTATTCAACGTGTTCGAGCAGACTCCGCTCTCCGCACACAATGTTCAACGAAGCGGATAACGCTTTTTTTTTTACTACTTTTTTTTTTTTCATCGATTTTTCAAACGCGTTCAACGATAGCGTCGAGCGCGTACTTTGTCAGGGCAAAGTCCAAATAAACCACGGATTTTATTTATCGTATCGATGCTTTGGGAAAAAAAAAGTATCACCCATGGGCTTCGGTGTCGAGGCGATAAAGCCACGAGAGCGGCTGCAGCACGGCGATGCGACGGCAACGCCTACGCGCGCGCCACCCGGCGCACATCCGCGGGCGTCAATAAAGGGCGACCGGAACACGTGCGGAAGTTGTCCGTTCACTCGATTATCGTTATCCCCCTTCCAGTATTCTTCATCGAGATGCACTACCACCGCGCGCGCAGAATTTATATAAACCAGTATACGCACGGTCAAGCTCGTCTCTCGAGTCGGAATTGAAGAAATAAAAAAAAAACAACAATGATAGAAAGCAACGAAATGACGATGCGGCGACATTGCGAAGGCGGATAACGAGAGGAAAAGGGATGAAGCATTAAAGCGAAGTTATATAGCGGTGAAGGCGAAATGAGGAGAACGAAGAAGAACCCCGACCGAATGAAACGGCGCGAGTGGAAAAACGGTTCGAGCGAAAGTGCAATGTAGTGGGTGTTGCTGGAGCTGAAACTGCTTCTGCCGACGACTAAAACTTCTCCGTACTCTCGGCGAGTCGAACAGCAAATGGGAAAGGGGTTACGGGGGGAGATCGGGCGCGCGCGCAAACTCCCTTTCCTCGTTACCGACGTGGTTGCACACGGGCGGACTCGCGACATGATCCATCAGGCTTGTCTACCACCACAGGCAACAGAGCACACACTCGGTTTCGCTCTGCTTTTTTCCCTCGGCACCTTCGTTTAACTCGCTCGCACGTCCACCGGTGGAGACGGGGGGGAGGCGGCTTCGTGTCCATATTCTCCTCTCCGTCTCACTTTTTTTTCTCCTTCACTCTCTCTCGACAAGCGTTGAACTATACGCGTTCGCCGGTCACAGGGCCGGAGACACAGAGGCTTCGGCTAGAAAGGCTGGCAACACGTTTCTGAAGGAATTCGCGCGAGCTACGAAAATTGAGAAACAAGAGAATTTCGAAAACTAACATTTCACTACTTTTCTGAATTTCGCGAAACGGTAACGAAGACACGAATTCGTTTATTCTGCCGCGAAATGAGGGGCAGTAAAAGGATTTTTTCCTCCGAGACAAATATTTCCAAAGAACAGGCGCGCCCTACGAAAATCGCGAGACTCGCGAATTTGGATCCAACCTGCATGTTTTTATTTCACTTTCTTTCGCACAGCCATTAAACGAATAATTGTCTATAATAGACGAAATAAATTGTATGAATGACAAAATGATTTCTCGGAAAGGTAGCGAGGTCGCGTATTTGTTTATGCTACGTGCGTATTAGGGGGCAGTGAAGGGAATCTTTGTTCCCCGAGTTTATCCCACGGACGGGAACTCGCGTCGAAATAGAAACCTTCGCACACACGCACACACGGGCATTCGCCCTAGACGGTGTTCCGCGCTCTCGCGTTCCATCCCGGTGCGTCGCGTTTCTCGAAGAAACAACAAACACAAGAGAAAAAAAGAAAAAAACCACCAAAAAGCACGACGAAATAAAATAAAGGGCAGAACCCACCAGCAGAGACGAATAGGGCTTTGTCTACCGTCGAAATCATTTCGAATCTCTCGCGGCAACGGCAGCTAAACTCACGAACGATATTCTCGGAAGGCGAAGGACTTCAATTTCAAGTGAGCCAATAAAATTCAGTGGACAGAGAAGTGTGCAAGGGGAATAGAGAGAACGTGAAAAAAAAAGAAACGAATAAAAAAAAGAGGGAAGAAGGGAAAGGGTCTCGTCGTTGAAGCTGCGGCCGAATTCAACGACAACGACGACGACAACGTTGTTTCATGGGGGTCATGGAAATCCGAGCACGGCCCTGGAACTGAGCTACGCCACGGCCCTCGCGTCCTTCCCCTCGCAGTCTCGCGGAGTGCTCCTGCAGTTGCCCGTACCCACCGAGCCCCTCTCTTCGCTCTCTTCGTGGCCCTCTTCTGCCGGCTCGGAGCCACGCGGACCGACAGTCCCCACCGGACGTATCACCCAGAGATTCTCAACCCTTTCGTTCCGATAAACTTTCGCTCTTATCGCTAATAAAGAATAAAAATTTTCGAATTATTTGAACCTCTAATCGCAAGAAAAGGTAAATCAGAAATGAAAAAAATTGCCTTTTCGTTGAACCCCGGATCATTCAATGAATTATTTCTCGAAAATGATTTATCACCTTCGGCGAATCAAACCTTCGAAAGAAGCAACAACCGGCTTGTTTTCTCCTCTTATCGAGCGTTATCGAGAATTTTTCACGTGGCTCTCGCGATAAGCGCGAAAAGTCGTGGCGCAGCCTTGCCAAAGAGCGCGAAGACGAGGCCTGGATGCGAAGAAGCCGCGAGCGGACCCTTTTTAATTCGCAGAGACGAGCCACGCGGAATCGCGTTGGCTCGTCGCCGATCCCCACCGGACGTGCCGGTTTCAGAGATTCTCAACTGCGCCGAGGAGCGCAATATTCTCGTTATTAGTATTGTCTCTCCGGTGTGTCGTCGCGCCATCGAAAACACGAGCGAAAAAAGAAAGAGCCGTGGCGATGATTGCGCGGACACGTACGGGAGACACACGCACGAAGAAACGAGAATGAAGTGCCCTCTCCCCGCCCGCCCCTCCCTCGAAGGAAGAGAAGAGACAAGGCGAGATGAGGCGGCGTCGGCGGTGGTGGATGCTCGAAGCTGCGCGAGATATATACGAGAGACGCGAGCGAGCGAGTACGACGCTCGCGTCACGTGCCACGAACTCGTTAACTACCCTAACGACCAGGATCCGCGTGGCGGCCACCGGTGGTTTCGTCAATAATTGGCCGTGCCCGCGCGCGGGAATTCGCTTTTAATAATTTATCACGGCATCACCGGGCGTAGCGCCAATGACCCAACCCGATAATAATGCTACGGCACTTTATATGTATATGTATAGATTCGAGTGGATTTAAGCCTCGCGTATATCAAAAAATCTGCATACTTTTATGTTCTACGCGAATCGGCGTTACACGTACGAGGCTCGTGTTGACTGTTATGCGCGAAATAACACGAAACACACACACGCCTCGCCCTGCCGCTCGCTCAGGCTATATGTTTAATCGCTTGAATCGCGCCCAAGTATGCGATGAATAGCAAATCGTTAAGAGAACTCGCGATGCTGACGACCGGTCACGTAGATCGTTTCCATCGACAGTGAGAAAGAGAACGAAAACGAATACGAGAAAAAAACATCCACATTTGCGCGCGTCTGCGTGTGTTCATCGTCGTAGCTTCCCCGGCGAAATATCCCCCCTTTGGTCATTCTAATTCACGAACGCGAAAGATTTCATCAATCGGAATTCTCTAACGTGCCCGCAATACGAAATAATAGCACCGAGGGCAAAAAAAAAGGAAAGAAAAAAAAGCCTACGCACAATGGGGGCCCCCGCAGGCCTCCCCGTCGCGATGCATTGGACGGCGAGATGTTTTTCCTTCGACAATAGAAATTCCATTGGCTTTTTTCGTTTTTGCATTTTTTTTTATTCATACCTTTCTGTTTCTTTCCCGCCTTGCCATTATTATTTCGCGCGACAAGACGCTCTTTTTCATGCAGAATATTCGATGAAATCTAATAATACTTATTATTATCATTAATATAATAATTGTTTACAATAATAATATTAATCATTGTTAATTAATTATAATATTAGTAATAGTAATTACTATTATTAGTTCGAGGAAGGAATGCGTGGGAGTTTTTTTTATAGTCGAATAAGCGTCCATTCGATTCGTACGAAACGACGTCCGTTTTGGGTCCATTGATTCATGGATTAAAAAGTTTGGCATTTCCGGTTGAAAATATAATCCGCACACAACGATCGCTACATTCCGCGTGTGTTACAATGTTGAGCCTTCGCTTTGGGCTATTTCGAATTTACTCACTGTCCGGGACACTCTCTCGATCTTCCTTCGTGAGTTGTGTGGCTTGAGAGCAAATACGCGATGAAATAACGGGGGCGCGAGCGAGAGAGAGAGACTCTGGCACAACGTTAGCGCGTATCTCGCGGGATCAAAGGAGCCGCCGACGATCTCGCTCGCGCACCACCGACTCTCTCGCGAGACGGTTTTATATACTTAATTTATGAACAATATAGTATATATAAACACACCGACCTACCAACCTACCTTCCTTCATAACGCGCTCTACCCCCGGTCTACCCGTCTACCACCTAGATCTGGCACCTTTCTTGTCAAACATCGGGGCACTTAATTCCGACGATTCTATACAGCGGGTCTCGATGTCTCCACGAGTACGACACGCACATAATTCTGTATTTTTTTATATACCGAGCTATCGCACAGCATAGTATGCTGCCATACGGGAAGTCGGGACGACGAAGCCGCGGAACGATAACGCGAGCTACGAAACCCTCCGCCCCCTACTCCTCCCGTTATCTGTTAACATTCGCGACGACAACGTTACCGGGACCTCGTAATTACCTGCGCGACTCGTTGCAACCGCGCTCTTACCTGTTTTCACATTTCCTTCTGTTTTTATTTCAATCAACCGATCGCTTAAGCTGAAGTATAATTTAAAGCCAGTTAATCGCTGATAATTATGTAAGCCAATTTTTACCGCTTCCGACGCGATTTCGTCTTATCGAGAGTCGTAGTAAAAAGCAAAATCGAACGAGCGCTTTCTGACGAGGTGAGAAAATCGCGCGGTATTCGGCTGTTTCTTTTTGCACCAATTTTTCTAAAAAAAAATCTTTGTTTCTTCGATTCTTCGCCCATTCTCCGTAGTTTATCTTTCAAGTTAATTTTTTTTTTCTTATCTCGCTATCGTGACTTCGAATCGATGAAACGTTACGCTGTGTAGGGCCATAACGCAGCGGTTCACTGCCGTATGATAAACAGGCATTAAAGGATTTGAATAAAGTTCGTGTTAATCTGCTCGCAGCGAAGCTTCATGCGTATATATTATCTCTCGCGGGCACAGCGTCGAGTGTGAGTTAGTACGTGCGTGTCGAAATGATATGGTATTCGCGAACGTGCGAGAGACTCGTTGGATGCGCATACACCGTCGGACACCATTATATGCATAAAAATTTCATTTAGTCAAGGCAAAAATGAATAAACGAACGGGTGAAACGAGCTGTGTGTTCGCGCGCGCTTAAACGAGCGCGCCCGTTCGACAATTTTTTTTCGATAAATATGGGGATAATTAATTGAAAAAGCCCACGTTGGAATATCGCGACCGATAAGCCTTTTTTCGAAACACGCCTCTTATTTTTTATTATTTAAGTATCGCGTGAATTATTCGATGCTGCGGGTGCATTTTTCTTTTTTGCATTTTTTTTGTTTCTTCTTTTCCCCCACCGAGTGATAAAAAGATATATGTATATTCCGCAGACATTGAATGGTCGCTACGCCAATGCTGCTTGCGTTCCTCGAGGGCGATCTGCCCCCTTTTTCCTTCTTGACTAACCGGCTTTTTTGGGCGAATTTTATTATATCGGGTAATGGGTCCCTGTGCCTCGTCACGTTATATACCGTGCGTCCCGCATCTCTAAAGAGACTTGACGAGGCGAGACAGAGAGGAACAGGGGCCTCGCACGAACTTGACTGCTGCTCCTTTTGCCGTGATGAGGCCCTCGTAATAACGACGACGATAAAATATGACCCGCGATTTCAGCGTTCGCTTCGTCTCTCGAGCGCGGCAACGCGACTCTACGAATTTTCGTACAACGTTGAAAAAAGAAAAATAACTACACTATCGTATCGCCATAATCAGTCTTAATAACTGTGTCTCTAAACGATGATAATTTTGTTTGTTTCAGGTAAGTCCCTTCACCGATAATCTACTCTGCCAACTTGGTCCGGAAGTCGAGCAAAAAAACCGCCGGAGTGAGTTTACACAGAGAACACGAATTATATTTGTCCCTTCTATCGTTGGTCCACTTCTAGCATTAACTCTGCGAACCGTTCAGATTATACTCGAGTGCGGTGCACACACGCATACGTGTACGCGCGTAGTTCGAAAATAGGCAAGGGCTGCCGGCAGCGGCTTTGCCGAGCGCAACATGCCGGCTCAGTCTAATCTGGCTGTGGATACAGCGGTATCTGTGTAGCATTTCGAGTTCCGCGTGATTGCGAGAGGTCTCGCGTGATGGTGTATCGTATTCACCCCACCGAGAAAACCGGTGTGCCTCCTCTCTATGAGCTCCTAAACGGCACACTTGCCCCGCACAATAGAATATCGTCGACTGGTTCGCTGACTACCGGGAGCGGGCAGTGGTTATAACCCTCGGGGTCCTACACTCTACTGTGCGCGTACACACGTATACACAGTAATCATATATATGACTACTGTATAAAGCCATAAGCATCAGAAATAATAACGCGTATAATGCGCCGGTGGTCGAGGGACAACGGTATCGTTGGAGCCGCACACACCGCTCCGCGACGTTCCGGTTGGAGGGGCGCTCTTTCCTCGCCGTTCTCGTGCGTGCCTGTGTTTGTGTATATTAAATAAATATGACACGCGTGTAACACGACGGCAGTTAGAAGAGGCGCGGTCGACCCCATTTGCACCCCATCAATCGCGTGCGGTCGTCTATAACCCCATGCGATATCGCTTCCCCATTCCAATTTCTCTCACTCGAACTCTCGGCACGTTCTCAATCATCACTCGAAACCTACCGAGCCACCGGCGAATCATTCCCGCGTCTCGTCCCTTCGTCTCGTTTTTGCCACAACCTCGACCACCGCCGCGTCCGCTTTTACGCTCACGCCGGTCAAGCTATTGCGACAATTTATCTCGTTTGCGCCAATTCGCCGTGTCGGATTATCGTTATTCTGACGTTGCGTTATTGATTTTCGAGAAATCCAAGCCAAGTGATCATCGCCGATACGAGTTTAACGAGAAATATAACACAATAGGCGACAACGCGTCGCGATATCGGGTGTGCGACAACTATTTCGGTGCCCTTGCAATCGACCGCGTTTTGTCTGTCGATTCGATCATACTCGCGTACGCCAAAACGCATCGCGTTACACAGTCGCCGATAATTGTCAACAATGTATTTACCGGGAGACGAGATAATGGCACGCATGCGCCAACGTTTGTTTGTTATTGACATATTTATAACACCGATTACTATCGCCAGAAATTAAAAAATATCTAACAGTAAAAAATATATCTGCACGTACGACGGGAAAAAGTTTTAGGACGGAATGTGCTTTATTTGACATAAAACTGCTGGATATATAAAGTATATATGTCATAGAAATGATATTTGAATTATACATCTTGCAGCAAAAGATTCCATATCTTATATATATTTCAGTACTTTTTTTCTATATAAATATGGCGACTAATTCAATTAAATTTGCTCGAATCAAATCGTGGTCCATTGACTAGCGAAAGAAAACGTCGGGTTCTTAAGAAAAAAAAATATTAAACTGACAATTTGTTGGTTCCTTGTTGCGCCAACATAATTCCACAACACATCGGAAAATAATATAGAATGAACGAAACTATAATATGAAAATCAGGGATAGCATGTTTTTCTTTTCATCTACGCATAAGGGCCGTTATTTTGTAAAGAAGCGTACACAATGAACGAGTCGAGTATGAATTGGAAGGTTAAAATCCGAAAAGAATTTCGTGTGCGGGACCGGAAACGTCGGCTTTGATGGTGCGGGTTCCGGCTCGCCTACTCACGCACGACCGAGTCGCGCGCAGAGTCAAGTCGTCGTGACGTTGGAACGTCATTGCTCGATTCGTGAATGGGCCGATGATCGGGGGATATGCCGTACGCCCCTCGAATATATGAGTATAATATCGTTCACGGTCTCATATTCTATACTCTTCCCTTCGCTAGCCCCTCTCCGCCACTTACGAAATGATTTATCAATTGAGCCGGGCAACCCCAGGGAGTGAGACGGAGAAAAAGACTGGCGGTGTTGAAATATTATAACATCATTCCCCCACGGCCTCACCCTAATATTATCCCTTTTCATCGTCTCTTTCTTTCACACACGTGGTTTTTTTTTTTTTTTTCATCGCGATCACCGACGCCCTCTCCGATTGCTTATTCTCGCCCGTTCTACTTCACGACCGCGTCTCCATTCGCTGTTCAACATAACAATGTCGATCTAATTGCGGACTAATCGCTGCCCGCAGGCAAAACTCGATCGTGCGCGCAGGATCACAACAGATCAACACCGGTAGGCTTGTACTTTTTTTCATTCCACCGTCCATTGCGTTGTCCAACAACGTAATCGCGACAACAGACCTTATAGAAAGAATTATAGGAATTAATTATTATTTTCATTTCTCGGTTAAAATCCGCGTAGTCTTCGAAGTTTGCCTTGGGTCGCGAGTTCGTTCTACCGCAACACGCCCTCCCGTCGTTTCTAAAACATCGACCTCACGTCGAGTGGCCGCGGTGAGCCGGAGGAAAAAAAGGGAGAATAAAGAAACGTCGGGATTCCGCGATGCCATCACGATCCTGGGTATCTTCGTAACTATAACTGGATCGTAATAACTATCAGAGGGGAAGGCGATCAGCTGTACTCCGCGAAGCTCAACGTAGTTTGCGGTCACGTACATCATTGGATTGGCGTGATGGTCAATTCTTTTTCTCCCTCGCTCACCATTCCTTTATCTCTTCCTCTCTCTCTTCCGCCGGAGCTCTTCGACCTGACCGGTCCGCAATCATTCAGCAATATTTCCAAGATTTCCATTATTATCGTTGCCATCATTACCGCTACTGTCTATTATTATATTCTTTTCCTACGTGCCATCAGGACTTTCGTAAAGGAATTCGAAAACCTTAAATTCTACGTAACTCGACGTTGCTGATATAATAGACATCGTAGACTTTCCGAGCCGAGTTAACGGCGAGCTCGACGACTCGCAGTCGTCAGCTACCCATTGTCAACGTTCTGTTTATCTCTTGAATAATCGTTTTAACTCGGATACGCGAAGCGGTGCTCGGCGCCTTAATGGTGAATGGGCTGTTGCGCACTCTCGTATGGAATCGGTCAGACAGCTCTCGTTTCATCATTGGTTCATTATGTCTCTTACAATGTATGCAAGTATTAAGGCAACCCTTGCGGGATAGTCGAGTCAATCTGGCTTTAGATTCTGAAAAAGTATTATTCTATGGTGCAAAAATGGAACAGGATTTCAGAGGGCCTTCTTGATATGGAAAAATGAGAAACAGCGATACGGGCGGTGAAAATAGATCCAAAATCATAATGTGTACGTCACAATATGATATAATAAAAAATAAGCATAAATATGATACATTATATATTTTCTAACGGATCTCATTAATAACATAACCATTAAGTCAATACGTCGCTCTACGCTGTTCTGCGTCTTGGGTGACATCGTTTGTGTGGGTTAAATCTGAATCTTTTCATTCATTGCAATACCTTGAAATGCGCGCGTATGGCATTAGGGGCATCGACTATTCAAAATTGTAGTCATTCGATCGGTATCTTGCGATTATGATAATGCGTCACGGGATAATCGTTGAGAAATGCTCTTAAAGTGGAAAACAGGCAATGCCCTCGTGGCATATCCATTGATGTTGAATTCACTAGGAATTTGAAAAAGAAACCGAGCCAGGGGACGCTTCGGAAAAAAAAGTAAATAAAAAAATGAAGGCCAGTAGAATCTCTCATACACGCCCTTCTCTCCCTTTCTCGCTATGCTTGGTCACCTCCCTCCTCTTTCCATCTCGTGTTTATATATAGGAAGCACAGAAGATCAAAGAGCGATGCTTCGTCGCTCGAGCTTAGGCATCGGCATTGCTTCTCGTGTGTTCCGTTCGAACGATGGGGTTCGCCGGCACCGAGCAAGGGAAGCGACCACACACTGGCTAGATATAAATGTGTCTCCCGTTCGTTCGGGAAATAGTCGCCAGCCGCGAAGCCTCTATCCCCCACATCGGTACGCAATGATTCTCGTTGAATCTCGGAGTTCCACTTTCATTTGTCAGTTCCGTCTAATCTGAGCGACAGCGAGGTTCTTCGCTCATGCGGTAAATTTGTAACTGACGATCCACAAACTCGCGTGTTATTTTTTTCTGGTATCGTTCGAGCTTCCTAATATTCACTGACTAATTAAAAAAAACAAGAAGACCTTAATACACGATGAAATGTCACGCTTGCGGGAGGCAAGAACGGTTTTACAATTCTAATTTAAATGCCACACACGACAGTTTCATTTTCTTCCTTTCTTTTTGCCCTCTTTGATTTTTTTGCCCCTTTTTTCCTCTCTTTTTCATTATATTTTTTAGTTCTATAGTATAGTTGAGGGGGTTGACGGTTTGTGTTCAACGGAGCAGGAGGAAACAAAGTGACCGAGGTCCCGGGGTGCCCCCTTCCTCCCCCTCTTCGTGCGTCGTTCATCCACCCGCGAGAGAGCGAGAGAGGTCTCGGTCCAATTAGAAACGAAAGGGGCTCGTCGGGTTGGCACCCCTCGTTAGCCGGTTTCGTCGATTCCCAGAGTGGGAAAGGACAATGCTCGCTCGCTCTCGCTGTCGAGTTCTCTCTTCTAGCCAGCCCACAGTCAGCAGTAACGGCAAGCGCCATCACCACCACCACCACCACCATCAGTTCCTTCTTCTCGTGTGCCTTAAGGTTTATTCGTTTACGACGACGGCCCCCATCATACTAATACCACTGTAGCCAGAAGGGAGAAACTGGTGCTGCTGCTCTGAGCAACGACGTGCTAATTATATGATTTCATATAACGAGATGCGGGTTCTCGGCGGGTCAGGAGGAGTCGCTGAGAAGAGGGAGGGAGAGGGGGCTCTGAAAACGAAGGAAAGAGAGCTGAGAAGGGCGCGCGGGAGGGTTTACGCCCCGGTTATATTCCGGCAGATACCACCGCATTCGTAGAACTTCGCTGTGAATACCGTCCTCTTCTCTCCCGGCATCGCGGGCTCCTCTCGTCTTATTTCGTCTCTCATCCTCTTATATTTATTTCCTCCCGACTCCAAACGCCGGTACCACTTTTGCAGGAAATCATAGGTCTTCCTGCGTTCACGAGTGGGCCAAAATGTTGTCGGTCATTCTCGAAAAGACCCATTCTTGCTCTCTCCGCGCTTCCTATAAATCCAACCGACTCGTTTCGTCCTGGGCTTATAATTTATAGATGGAACAGCCCCCTCGAATATACACAATCAATGTTACCACACGGCAGCCGGTCTCGGGATATTTCCACGCGGAGTCTCTCGACTCGTGCGAAAAGAGACGGCAGGGCGAGAACCTACGCGCTGCGGTAGATCCGACGGACCGAAGCGCCATTCACAAAAATTTCGCTCGTGAAAGAAGAAACCTGTCAGGGCTTACGAATCAGCGAAGAAATTATAATTATTTCAACGAGTACTCGGAACTCGCTCATTCATCCGATTTCTCGCAGGATTTCACGTTCGCAACCCACTATTTTGGCAATACAAACACGCAACACCCTAAAAACTGAGTTCTCGCGGATTGTATATTGTTTCACCTACGCCAATGAAACTGCTTAATGAAAGCATATTTATTCTTGCGGGTAAAAATATATATATTTCTTTTCGGGTGAATCTTCATCGCGTCTGACCCAATTTTTCTGTTGGTCATCATTGTTATTATGAGTCGACCCGTATTATCGACTCGACCAAGTGGATTTAAATACAGAACGCTCGACAGAGCAACGAGGCTATATCGCCGATGTAGAACGGCGTTGAGAACATAGAAAAACACCCTAGAATCGTGATTTACCTACATTATATTTTTTCCGCACCCCCGATAATTCTCTCGGGGATGCACTAATTCATGTGTCAGCGGGGGGGTTCCCCCGCCGGCGGGGGTCTGCGGATGGACCGTGCGTGTGTACGCGCTAATAATCCGCAACGAGACCTGTTGTGTAGCTTTTGCTGGTGAAGCAACCGCGCCGCGCACGCCTCAGGCAATTCATTCGCGGTTGACTCTATGTGTACGCTGCCGCTGCTGCTGCTGCTGCCGCTGTTGCTGTTGCTGCTGGATTGTCAAGAGGGGAGAACCCGGACTGCTGTCCCGCCCCGACGCATCATTACCCTCTATTAATATCATAATATAAACATAACTCGGGACCCGGGTACACACGCACAGGTAGTACCTATTATAGTTACGTACACACGTGTATTATAGGTATATAAAAGTGTGGGACGCACTTGCGGGCAACTGGAAACTCGGCCTTCCACGATCATCTCGCTTCGTTTGCAAGTGGAGTACCCTAATACGCGCAACCCTCTCTCGGCTCTTCTCTCGAGTCTAGGCTATGATAGGATAAACATGCGAAGGGCTGAATACCCGCGCGTTCCCAGAACGAATCGCACAGCCATTGGCCCATTAGGTATTAAAGATTTTTCCATTCTATGAGCTCGAAATTAGACTTCCTTACTGGAGGGATCGAGGCTTAGCGATTACGGGGCATGGAAATTTCCTGTTTCTTAGTTGGAATTCTTTATTTTTTCAATTTTTTGTTTTTGGTACGACTATGAGGCAATATCGCTTTAGTGGCCAACGATTGTAACCATTATTCGACATACGTATGATAATCGTTCGCTATATAGGTATCATATGTATAGAAGTCCCGACAGGAGTGCAGGGCGCCAGAACGGGAAGGGAGCAAGTGGCGCGTGATGAGTGGGGTGTGTTACACGCACATTATGCGGAGATCCTTTTTTTTTCCTCCCCGCGTGTTTCCCCTCGGCAGTCCTCGACGCAGCAGTCGCAACGACGCGCGTACTTCGACTCTCAATTCGTCGTCGCTCTACGCACACGCGAGTGAGATAGGGTATCAGACGAAACCCCTTGTGAACACAACGGGGATATATCTCCCCCTTTTTTCATATATTATATCGGTGAACGCACAACCGAAGGGCCCAAGGGCAGATTGCGCGTCCGGCTTACAACTGTATCGGCTAATCGTTTTCTTTTTCGACGAGGGTACGGATTTTTTTCGTTGTCTCGCTTCCTTCGCTCCTATTTCATCGTTGCGAGTGTACTTACCAGTTACTGTTTCAAATGTGAAAAAATGTTTTCTCTAGAGAAGGGGGGTCTTTTGAAACGCTCGAGCGGCAAGTTTATTGTTTCAAGGTTGTGCATCTTCCGGGAAACTTTGCGGGAACTGCAGTTGGAGCGAATAATTGAATATCGCGAAGGAGTACGAGGAAAGCGGAGCGTGCGGCTTCGCGAACTTCGATATTACGAGGCAACGCTCCCGGTAAATCGCCTAATGATTCCACAATCGAACTATACTCGGCTCGCCTACAAGCCCGGCGAGATAACTACGTACAGGAGTATTCGTATTTAAGGATTTTCTGCCTTGCTTCATTCCTACCGGTAATATAAACGGAATAGACCGGGCTAACGATGCGAAACTAATTCCTCCTTCCCGGTATCGCCAATTTTATTACTCTCTACCTTTGCCTATTGTTGGACGCACATTTTGCGATACTTTATGCTGAACAATGGGCATCAATATCCTTTCTTGGTGTAACTTCGTTATTAAATTTTAAGCAAGCGTAGCCATATCTTCAGCTATTTTTGTAGTTATATCCAAATTTTCATATTTTTCTACAATTCCTTTTCGGACCGAGCGTATTTTTCGTTTTTATTACATCATATTATTATTCTTGATTATAAAATGCGAATAACTGTTTCTACAATTTTATCAACCTTTTCTGGTTTTTCAAAGTTATTTCTCACCGAGAATCCGAAAAAAGAATGCATAGACCTGAACAGATTGACCTAGTGGTGAAATTTTGGCGTCAAGAACGGCCAGAATTTTTTTTTAATCTTTTCGGCATCAATCACACATTGCAGCAAGACCGAAATCAAAGGTTTCTCGTCTGGTTTGCCGTACGAACAGTCGTGAGACAATAAACGAGAGACACAGAATTTTTTAAGATCAGGACTAAAATTGCAATTATACTCTTCCCCTTTGGTGAGCCCACCCACAATTTCTCCTCGGAGAATAATATCCGAGACGCTCAATCGTGTCTCTAGCGTGTCTCTCACCGGCGTCGATAGGCGCTCACGGTGAAATGAAGGTTTTGCATCTCCGCCGAGCGTAGCTCGTCGACCGCCGTTGCCTCTGTAACCGGGAGCACCGACGCCGGTAACCGCGTCCGCAATTTAGCACGTGCGTGCCGTGATACCTACCGCACCTCATCGTCTCGCGCCACGCACATAGGATAGATATACACCGGCTGTTACACTATACCTGTATTGATAGTGTTGCATTCGCTTCGGTTGCCGCTTGTTCGCAAGCCCGTGTGCAACAACACACGCGCGGACTCACGACCACGGGAAGAGACCGTCGTTCCCAGTGTAAACTCCACGCCGGATAGCTCACAGGTATATGCTGTGCAGTACAGGCTGGACGGAAAAGCGCGTTAACCGTCCTCCGGCTGCGTCAGCGCCGCGTAACGCTCGGTCTAGTGTCTTATATACCTTGTAGATAGATCTCTCGCTGAGAGCTGCCGACACGCGCTTTTTCACGGACAATAAAATTTAAACGTACCAAAGATACTTAGAGAGAACGAAAAAAAAAAGAAGTTCTACAGCGAGTTAATTCATGTACTGCACTCGTTATTTCAGAATCGTTATAGCGCATTTATTCGTCGTATCTTCTCATTAAAATCTTGATCGCTTAATTGCAGTGTATGCAAAAGTGCACGTTTCTACTTAGTATCCTAGATTAATACAATTTACTCGCACTTAGCAGGAACATGAAATTAACAAGATGATTCTTCGCGTGTATATTCTTTTTTATAATTGCATAGGAATTTTTATTTTTTACGGAAACGAAATACTTTACCCGTATGCAGTCTTTTTTCTCATAATTGGATAGCAATTTTTATACATTTTTTCCAGAGATTAAGATTCTTCGTAGCCATGATTTTTTTTCTCGCCGAATGGGATGGAAGCGTGTATTCATTTGTTGAACTGCCGCGGATCCACACAGAGAGATATAACTCCCGTATGGCCGTAGGCTAGAGCTATGTGTACGAGAGAACTTTGCATGGCCGTGACTGTATATCGCGCCGGTGGTTTGAAACACTGCCGGAAGAACCCACCGCTGGTTCCATAAGGGTTGTACATTGGTGCACTTGACTGTAGCACGTACTCCGGCGCGGCGAGTAGCAGGCCTGTGCAGGAGTGGATTCGAGGGGCTGTGCTACTGCTGGTGCATACGTTGCGGTATGGATTAGTTAGGCGGACACAATAATTTCGCCGGCACACACGCGCTCTCGTCGTCGCCGTAGCCGCCGCCGTCGACGCCGCTCTCGGCGTTGCTGTTGGTGTTCGTGGTTGCCGATGACGCGGTATTTCCAACCCAAGTCCTATATAACAGCTATCGCATGGGTTATGGCGGTGTTAGTGCGGGTGGTAGGATACACGAGCGTGTTAGTGCTCCTGAGTCTAGCCGCAGTGCTTCGGGGGGGTTGTTCTCTCGATTTCCCCCTCGGTTGAAAACACGGGGCTCGCTAGCTCGCACGGTGCTGTCTATATACCCCGTTTCTGCTGCTCCCGGGGCCGTTCTGCACCCTTCCTGTACACACTCTGCCTCACGGGGGTTGGTTCTCTCAACTGCGTTGCTACCCTCCCTCGCGCAATAGTCCATCCTCTCCCTTTTCTGCCTACACTCCCCTCCCCCTCTCGCCATATATATGTGCTGACAGCCCGACACAACCCACTCGTGATCTCTATAAATATGAATGCTAATACCCGCGGAAATATTACACGTTATTATCGACCGCCATTACTCGAACCCGGTGTGCGGCTTCCGATGCGAGTGCGTAGCTACACCGACGATACTTGGGCAAACATGTACACAGTGTTTTCGTATTGATATGTTCCGCGTACCTCTAGTACGGTATGTGGAATACGTATTGGCATTAACGAAACAAAACCCGACGAATTGACGCTGCGCTTCGTTGGCATTGATGGGGTTGGCTTCATTGCTCTACCGTTAACAACCCTCGCGTTGGAACTCGAGCGCACACGCGAATCGCGTTAAAGCCGTTTTTGTAACGAAGGTGCGCCGCGGCGATGAGACGATCGATACACCCGATGTAATCGTACAAACCGCGAAATACATCTTGAATTTCGCAAATTCGAAAGATTTCGTTCTTTTGACGATTGTTAATAGACATTTTTTCGGATGAAATGATAATCTGGCAATAAAATAGAGAAAGGCATCTTTTTCTTTGGAAGAGCGCAAACTAATAGCGTGTATTTAAAAAAAAAAAAATTCTTGAAGAAGAGTCAAGACATTCTTTCCCGATCGGAGAACACAGCTTGGTGTCCGACTATGCGGGTAAAGCCGATACGGGAGTTTATAAAAACGATAGAAAAAAAAAGATCCGATACATAAGAAGATCAGAGCGGCTGCGCGGGATGAGCTTTGAGACGCTTCGTTCGATGGACAATGTAAGAGGAGAGTATTCGGTTAATGGGCCAGCGTCGGACGCGATACGAGTCCCTCGACTTCCGTTCGATAATCTTTTCGTCTGGCGAACACGCAAGAAGCGAGCCAATGATAGAGAGACGAGAGAGACGTTTGGGAGGAACGCGAGCGCGAGATACGGTGGTCTCCTCGCGGAGTTTAGATCTCGTGGGGGAGAACCCCTGGCCACCCTTATTAAGATTCCAGCTGTGGAATTCTACCTGCCTTGAGCCAGCTACTGGTCTTAAGTAAATAAAACACGACCTGCCCACGTCGCCTGCTTCGTCGCTCCTGCGCCGTGCGCTGTTCTCTGCTCCTGTGGTGATTCGAGCTCCTGTTAGTCCTCCCTGCCGCTCGTTGTTGCAGATCCTTGTAGTCGTCTCTCGTCGTCGTCTTCGCTGAAATGCTGCTATTCTCGCTTCACCCCTTTTCCGCTTTCGTATACGAAGCACTCCGCTACACACTCTCGTTGGCCACTGTCTTCGCCTTAAAAAAATCTACCAAGAGGTCCAAACTTCTGACTCGATTTCTTTCTTCGCAAGTCGGCGAGCAAAGAATTGGATAAAAATTGAATTGCGTGGATTTCTAAACAACTATCTTTCTATCGATTGATTTGTCTGTTCCATGTATCATTATATTTATATTTACGTACTTTCATGTAGTGCTACGACATAGTAATGAAGCCGCATCTCACGCTCTGCGATTAACTCGCCTTCGTTTATTTGCCCGCTCGACTACAGGCCGAGTAGGCGAATCGCACGCATGTCTCGTTCTCATGTGCATTCTGTTGCTGCACCAAGGTATCCCGATAGTTGGCCATATCGAGCCGACGAGACTTTCGAGCGGCGCGTTATCGTTCCCCAGGGGGTTGGCGTGCCACCGGTATAGCAGCGTTGACGTCCCGTCGCAGTAGTTTCACAGGCGTGCACACGTCAACGGGTACCATCGAGAAAAGAGATTCTACGTGTGTGACATAGGTACACACCGCTCTCGCACCTCGCTCTCACCTCGCCAGTCCCATTCGTGAGTCCGTCAACCGTGTCGCCTCGCGGCTTCTTCTTCTTCGCCTCTTCGATCGTGTCTACAGTTAACACACAAGCGTATTACATGCACTTTGTGTGTATATATATATAGGTGTACGTGTACATCGTGGCAAAGTTGCGCTGGGAGCTGCTCCGGTGACGATGCGCCAACAGGTCCACTCGCCACTAGTTATAATTCTGATACAGAACCGCAGGCGACTTATTTCATATCTTCTCGCTTCCTTCAGGTTTTCCGTGTATCATATTCCCTTGATGAGTTACGGTTGCGTGTTACGGGCATTTAGAGATATCTTAATGATGATTATGACGATTGGTATCCTCGCAACGCGAAGAAGGCGTGGCGAGAGAAGTACAGCAGTCCGGGGAATCCCCTCACTTGCATGCAGGATAATTCCCTTTTGGTATCTTTCGCACATTCGATCCACGCTCTTGTTCCACCGGATTCGCCATCTTTGTTCCCGATCTTGCCATTACACGGCCCCTTATACGCTTCATTCAGAAATCTCGGCGAGGAACCGAAAGTTTTTTAATATTCCCTTGGGCGATGTTTGCGAGCTTGTCATTCAAGGTTCTCGCAGCCTTGGAGCTATCCGGAAAGCTTGTGCCGGGGTGTCGGGCGGGAGTGACGGGCGAGCAGGATGAGAATGAGCATGGATACTGGGTAGAAAAAAAGAGCTGAACGTAGAAACTTCAAGCTGCGACGTCTACGAGCGCACAATGCGGGGAGGACACTCCCCGCTTCCGTCACGGCTCCCTGTGATGGCATGACGGTGACGCTGCGCTCCGCGCGATCATCCTTCACCCATTCTACCCAGCGTTGCATCTAAATCAGTCCTCCTCCCTGCAGTGGTAGTTTTCACAACGGTGTATACCGATTCTGGGGAATAGCGCAGTTGGAGCTCGGTGTGTATAACGCCTCGTCGGATTGCTCAGTCAGTAGTGGTAATAGTGAGCGAATATAGGGGATAGCGAGGAAAATTTCTGCATTCGTAAGGGTGGTAGTAATTTCTCCGGGTACGCGTTGATGACGACAACGACGACGACGACGACGACGACGTGCCGCGATGAATGTCCCGTCCACGTGTTTGTCCTGAATGTGAAGGCCTCGCGAGGCTTGTCTGTGTGCGCGACAGAGGATAGAAGCGAAAAATAAAAGGGAGAAAGAAAGAAATGAACGAACGAACCGTCCGAGAGATAAAGAGAAGACTTCCGGGCATAATCCGGAGAGCGTCGCGTCGAGGCGTCGTCCCCGACGTACCCGCGCGCTAGAACAAATCAAGCCGTACGCCAACGGAGCAGCATCCATCTCGGCATCTCGCTCTACGATTCATTGTTTCCCCGCCCCCTACCCCACCTTGTCCAAGGCCCGAAGCCATTCGCGCCCCGATTGGCGACCGAAGATGATGCTTTCCTCGCATTCCCGTCCTGCCAGCGTTCTTTTTTAATCCTTCGCACCCTATTCCCGTTGTCTGTTGTCTTGTTTTCTGTTTTTTGTTTTTCGCGAAATAGAGTTTGGGCACGGAATCACTGGGACACGTTGTACCGAATTTCAGGCTGCTGCCCTAGTGAAATAAAGCAAAAAACGCATCGAAGAATTATAAAATTGAATTGAATCTTAAATTATCAAACTTAGTGTATTATATTATAATATTGTTAATCATTACTTTTATTATTCCTATTAATTTATACATCTTGTAGCAAATAATTAGATAACTTGTATAAATCCCGCTATATACGTAATTTCAATGATTGGATTCCGAAGCGTACAGGCTGACGTCCTAAAACAGCCGGATTTCAGTTTTCACACGGAAAACAGGATACACAATATAAACGAGTCCAATTTACACTTGTCCGATACAAGTTTCGTGCTCGACGAATTCTTTGGATAGACACGCGACTGACTCTCTCCCCATCGACGGAAGACGACGATAGACGTCTCACGTCGAACTCGGCCAACTCCTCGTTACAACTCGTTATATACGTCCGCTGGGAAAAGATCTCGATCGATTGTGTGCCCGTGTAAGAGCGAGACTCTGCAACGGTATTGGTTTTCACTCCGAGATATCTCGATCGTTTATATACCGTCGCGGTGATGAACATCGCGAGCTACCGCTGTACCAAGCTTGTTGCCCCCCCGAGAGATTAATGGACGCCGCTTGGATTTCACCTTATACGGATAATCCGCGAGGTGGCCGTAGTTAACACCGCGAACTCGCGAGTCGAGTCACTCGAGTCGTCGCTGTTCTCGGCCGCGAACGGATATTGCTCTCTTCTCGTTCGAACAAGAGATCGACACTCGCTCGCGACGATAGTAAATGGATTTTTAAAAAATCTTGCTATGCGGGAATGAAATTGCGACCGAGAAACAAAAAGTTGGTTTTGATTTTTGAGGAACACCGAAGCCCGGATGAGACAAGATTATTTTTAAGGGACACGGGCTTCGGGGAACTCAGAAACGTTTTATTTGCGACGAGAGGCAGCGGGGCGCCACGTATATACGTATTCGTTTTAGTCCCCGAACGACGGCCGCAGTATCGCACAGCCTCGTTCCGCGGACGTGGAGAACCCAGCATGGGGCCACCGTTGATGCAGCCACGAGAGAGGGAGAACGAGAAAAAGATCTTTGAAAAAAATCTGAACGACAGGACGTGAGGTCGTACTTTCGCGGACTATTGTTGTCGGCACGACATTTCGAGCCGTCGGTGTTCCACAGCGGGGATTTCTCCTCAATTCCACGAGGCGGGACAACGCGCGCGATTCGAATCGTCCTTTAATAAGTGCAATTATTATGAATAATTAAGAGAATCCCCTCGAATTCGATTCAATTATCGAATTTAATTTTCCATCGTTACGGTTGAGTCTCGCTTTTCTTTTTTCGCTTCTTTTTTTTTCCAAGGGATATCTCTGAGCGGATGATTCTCGTTCGCTATGGTGACCATTCGGGCGCAGAAACCTTTTGACGATTACGCGACTCGATTGCGACACTCCGACACGGCGAGCACACAGGTAGATAGATATAAAATGGTATTCTGTTAGGATACCGATAGGTATGCCATGTAGACAGGCACTCGCGAGCGCGCACACGTTCGCGATCTCCTCGTTAGCAGAAACATAAATCCTTCGAGCCTCGAGAGCGTTGTCGGACAAGGCCTCTCCTCTCTCTCTCTTCTATCTATATCTTTGCTGTTTTCAACTGTGCGAGATCGCATTAGGGCCTCGAACGCTCTGAGCCGTTGCGCGCGGGGGTATACGAGACTTTCCGCGAATCGAAAACGGGTCGTGAGAGGCCCTGTATGAGGTCATCCGTCCCGATTATTCTTCGATGACGATCGCTCGGTGGAATCGAGAAATCATCGATCGTTCTATCGATTCTTCATTCTTCTGTGTATAGACACAGCAGACGATTGTTCTGGTAGTTACGGCACTGATACGAAGTAAAGTATAGCTTTGGAAGGTAGAGCGATTGAAAAAGAAGTGCACTGTAATTATAAGCATTGTGTACGGTAATTTTGAAAATGGGGTGCTATCAAATTAAATAACATTTGTTTGATGAACTAGCAAGATAAGACTTCAGTTTATGGGATACGTTTCAACGCTCCAAATTTTACCACGGTTTGTTTTTTATGATTTTGATATGATACGATATGATACGACGAATAGCGTATTCCACAATTTTACCCCCATCGATAGGATTGTTGAGCTTGCGTCTGGTCGATGCGTGAGAATCTTCGACGGCTGTAAGTTCCATTGGAAAGTTTCTCGAGTTAAATTAACGAGGGTTGGCTGGCTTCCACATTCAGAGACACGGAATGGAGAGAAACGAAACGGAATAGCTATAATCTTCAATCAACGTGCAGGAAGGCACCAACTCGCGAGGGGTGCAATTATGAGCTAAGGACGAATATCAGTCACGACGCTCGCTAGATAGAGTGCGGACATTCACAAGACACGACGACGATGAGTCCACCGGATGAATTGGTCGTGTTCACGGGTATGTCTTGTTACTCGGCAATTCTGTGTCCGGACTTCCTTTTTCTTACCTCAACATTCAGAAGGAACGAAAAGAAAGAAGACTGATTGAGTCTTCGCGTTCCCTCTAATGATGATGAAAATATCAGCTATTTTTCATTTCAATGTTACGATACCCGATCGACTCTTTCGATGCTCTAAGTAATTATTATAGTAATTACTAATTACTGTTTGCTGGGCCCTGCGAGATCAATTTATCGCAACGTTCGCCGATGCAAGCGGCGAAGCCATATGAGAAAAGCTAATTCCGCAGCTTCAGTGATCATGAATGGAACAAGGTGGAATGCAATGGGTTTGGTAATGTTCCTGACATTACCAAACCCATCGCACTGCACGGATCGAAATAGGAAACTCCGTTGGCCCGTAGGATAAACTAACGAGACGATCCATACACGCCCAAACGTCCCTACCGTTTCATACACAGATGTCGCGATCCATTACGCATAAAAGTGAGCATGAGCCACGTGTACCTATCGACGGGCGACACAAGAGCCACCAGTAACGGCAGTAGTAGGAGGCATCATGAATCGTGAGCGAGGGAGGAGAGTAACGCAGCCAAGAGAGCCCAGTAGAGCAGACGAACACGAGAGAGCAAAGCATCCAGGCAACGAGAGAGCGAGTTCAGAGTCCCCCTCCGGTTGCACACCAGTAATTGCTTCCTTTGAGTAGCTCCGGAGGTGTAATTTAGTCCCGACCAACAACCTTAACTAATTAACACACCGAGTAGCGAGTGAGTAAGTGAGCGAACGAGTGACTGACGGACGCGCACGCCGGTACCCGGTGTGCCTCTCCCTGAAACCTTCGTGCTTCTGCTGTTTCTGGTCTTGATGCTGATGCTGTTGCTGCTGCCTGCGATCCTCGAGGCTCCTGCCGGTGGCTGATGCCTCGTGCCCTCGTTCATCGAACGAAGAGGCGAGTCAACCCCCGGCGCCGTCAGCCCTCGTCTTTCATCGTTTTCTCTACTATGTATTATACAGTCAATGTTACTATATCGTTATGTATGAATACAAGCTATACATACAGTCATCTATGTATCAAGCTCTATATGACGCTACAAACGGAGCACGAAAGGGTTCGTACAGACTCTGTTCATTTCCTTCGCTCCGACGCCACGTAACGCCCTTGGCACGTTAACGGAAGAGTCGGGTGCAACCGCTTCAAAAAATTGATTGTTATTTTTTCTTTTGTTTGTTCACGACAAGGAAATCCTCGTTTTTTTTTCTTCGAAGATAAATTCAAGACAGCGAGGTCAGCGAGGTCAGGAACGTTGTCGAAAAATTGACTCTGCACGGATGTGTATTATTAAAGTAGCCTCTAAGTTTCATCATGATCGGTGTAATATTTTTTCAAAAAAAAGAAAAAATCTCGACAATGACGTTATTTTCCGTGATCAACACCGGATTACTACAGCTCTTCAAAGCCGGATCCGACATCGATTATGGTCGTGTAACTGGGCACTTCGAATGCCAACGCGCGTTTCTCTACGTTGCGGACAGTCATCATCCACGAGCCATGTTTCGGTTTTTCTTTTTTTATGCCCGGACGAGTAACCGATATTGATATTTTATTTATGGGTATGACGGTTCCATGCTGTGGTAGTTGGATTAATGGGGTGCGAATGGGCGAATATTCGCTTGTCCGACAGTCGACACGAAGTTTTCATGAAAAAAAAAAAAACTGTTCAGCCCACTGGTAACCAGAGATCAATCGAAAATGTGTTATTGATGAAAGTGTAACGCGGTTACAACGCGGTACAAAAAAGAATTTTGTTGGAAATTTATCGCATTGGCGAATCAGCCAGCGGCGCGCTGCTTCGTCCACTCTACGTGAGCTGGCTCGGTTCACCCAAACAAATTCGTTCGTTTACTTCTGCGTCACGTCCACGGCGGCGGAAGCTCAGGTGGAAAGAGAACCCGCGTGAATTCTTCGTCAACTGACGAGAGGGACGGGCCAGCGCGCATGCAGATAGCCGAAAGAGATCCGTGGACCGCACGCGGCGATGACCTCTTCACCACTGTACAGACCACTGAAATATCGCGAGACAACCGGGGAGATAAAGTTTTTGAGATGAGTTCCGGGAAGGATCCTTTTGCATCGTTGACCCACCGACCCCCGAAAACGTTCGTGTCACGTGAAGGCAGCAAGTTCTGCGCCAATGATTTTTTCCAACAAAAACAAATCCCCGCATAAAAAAAAAGGAAAATCAAGTTTCCTCGACGTTTATTAACGCTTGGCTTGACTCGAAGCAAAAAAATACATTAATTTAAAAAAAAAAAAAAAAGCACCCAGTTTCGGCCAGAATTAACTCGAGTAACTTACCCATAATACATTATTTCTTATAAATTCCCGAGGCTGAGCCCAATAAACAATACCCTTCAGTGATCAACATTCACAAAAAAGTCTCAAATTGCATGAAAAGAAAAAAAAAACCAACACCTGTCGTCCGCATCGAGTACTGTTGTTTGGCGCAAATCCGGCGATCGAGGCCTTCGACGCGTCAAGGCGAGGATAAGAGGTGGAGAAACGGGCGGAGGTGTTGCAACGATGCTCGTATTTAACACCTGATTAAAGGAAGAAGGGCAGAAGAGTAAAAGGAATGAGAATGGGTCGTCGAAGGAGCTCGCGTAGAAGGTTATACGATATCGAAGCTCCGCCGGTTGGCGTGACCAAAGCGATTGCAGCGAGATGAACAAGCGCGTCCACGCACAGTCCTCTCCCACCCTATTCTCGTTCCGAGCCTTTCTCGTTCTCGTTTTCCTTCGCGGGACCAACACAGTGTTCGTCGTTTATACTTCGGCGTATCGGGAGGGGGCTTCTCCCCTCGCGTCGAGGACCTCTCGATGGGGACATAGTGCGAGGGTCCAGCAGCGTCTGCTCGCACTATCGTTGGATGGCCCGAGCTCACCACGAGGCAGAGTCGGCTTGTCGAGAGGTGGAAAGAGCGATGAGACGGGAAGGTGGAAGGAACGAAGGTGGAGAAAGGACGACGAGAATAAGAAGAAGCAGCAGAAGAAGGAGGAGACAGGATCGGTGGAGAACTCGCCCCGAGCGACAGCGTAATCACCTGGACGAACTACCACACGGCGCATTTCCATAGGCGTACGCTCTCCCTCGGCCTTTATTCACGTAAAGGAAATTCGAAAAAAAAAAAAAAAAAAAATATGCGTGCTTCCAGATGCTCTGTACCATTACAATGTAGAGTCAACATTTCGAAAGCGACATAGAATGATAGAGCATCGAAGTACGTGTTGATAAATAAGCCCTGCGAGCGCATGTACGCTCGGAAGCGATGATGAATCGTGCGACACGACTTGAATTGAATTAATCGAGTGAAGTTTGTCAATGACGATTACGAGTATCACGTCGAGACTCGGAAAGTGAGAGAAGAAGCGTCTTGACGCGGGGCGTCCTCGTTTTCGCAGTGGCGAGAGATGCTTGACGTGCGGAATTACTGACGACGAGGGCCGCACGGACGCTCGAGCGTGCGTCAGAGTAATGGAGACGAGCAACGCGCTGCTGCAGCAGAAGCTTTGCCGATCTGTAGTCAGGCGTTTGCTCCTGTACTATCGCTCAGGCACGAGTGCAGTAATGGTTTGTCGGGTCTTTGCACCAGCAATGGGAGAGCCGTGGTCCTATGAAAAAATAAAAAAGTGTCTGCTTCTCTTCGTCGAGGATAGAGCAAAAGCGAACCGAGGGAAATGTGCATCTCGCACGGTGCCCCCATCACTCCATCGTATCGTATCTCTATATATTTCCTCTGCTCCGGTGTTGTATGATACTTCCCCACGTTCGCACTAGCGAAAATTATACACGAGCGAGTGGATCCGAGCACTCGGGGAACGCTACCGTGAATTCCCACCAGTATCGTGCGTTCTATCGTGGATTTTAGTACGGATAATAATATGCGGTGAAGTAAGCATCTCCGAAAGCACGGAGTGCAACGCCTGCGGTTCGGCGCAAAGGAAATACACCGAAGAGCTTCGACAAGAAACGAAATTTCTTCTTTTTTTTTCTCACACACGCGCTTTTCTCAAAGTAAACTTACAAATTTATTCCTCGATACATTATGGATGAA
This sequence comes from Ischnus inquisitorius, assembly GCA_963924025.1. NCBI lineage: Eukaryota > Metazoa > Arthropoda > Insecta > Hymenoptera > Ichneumonidae > Ischnus > Ischnus inquisitorius. The sequence continues at coordinate 9,828,379 of OZ001246.1, forward strand.
ACTGTTTGTCTGGAATATTAACAGGGCCAGCACTTTCTTTAAGTGATGCTAATCTACTCGGCAATCAATACATCTTTGGTTACCTTTTCTTTTGTCGTTAACGAAACCAGAATCTCCGGCAGAATCGCCGATGAACGGAAGATCCGATTGGAAACAATTTACTTCGGATCTATGTAAAATTTTCTTTCTTTTTCACGATCTGAATCCTGAACGACGTCGCCTCGCTTTTTCTGCGGGTTCCCAGCAACGAAAATCTCTTCGACACGATCGTTTCGAAAATTACGAGCTTCACTTTTATTCTTGAGAAAAAAAGGAACCTCCGCCGATTTCTCGGACCTTTGTCCTTTCTTGCGCTCCATGGTCTCCACTCTCTTCGGGCCTGTTGTGTCGCGCGAAGAACCAACGCGACACGCCGGAGGCAGAAGAGATATAGAAGCGACGACGAAGAACCTCCCAATCTCCGGTGCGATCTCGACGACCCGATGGAGAGACTTCCCTCCCTCTCTTTCTCTCTCTCGGCGTTTCGCGCTTAGATTTGGGCTCGCTTAGGTAGATTTCCACGGAATCGTATCCGCGAGCACTGTGGTCTCTCTCTCCACCTTCGCAAAGACGAAGCGGCAACAGACTTTAAATACTCGCTTTCTCGCGCGTAGGTACAAACATCGTCGGATAAACTTTTCGCGGATAAATCGCGAAGTTGTCCATCGAGTTACGTACGCGAAATTACGAGCCAACGTCACGCGCGCTGCGCGATCTCGCTGTTCGATCTTGCTGACTAACGTCTTCTCTGACTCCCGGTATTATCCCTGGGAAGGCGGACGCGGAAGATCTGATGAGATGCAATCGATTGCGAGATGTAAAAACGGCTCCGTGTGAAGACGCGCTAACGCCACTGATTTCTTCGCTGCATGAAGCCTCCCTGTTGTTCCTTCGAATCGAGGAAGGGCTTTCAAATTTGTAGGTGAAGAGCGTGTTCACTTTTTTAATCGGTTTAAACAACTTTTGAAAAATTCCATCGTATTGATTATTCGCGCCAGTATTCTGAAAATATGGAATTGTGGAACGAATAACACTTCGATATTTGGGCTTGGGATTTTTTTTGGCGATGAGCAATCAATTATCAGCCAACATTTTGCTTGAATGAGTAATATGATTTTTTTTGCCTGCGAAGAAAAACACTCTTTTCGCCTGAAATCGAAGAATCCGCCCTTCAAAATCGGCGAAAGGATCTCTTCGCCGTTTCATGAGATTGTTCGGAGCATTGGTTCGAGATTCGTCGATCTTCGCATCGCAACTCGATGCTCTATGGACCTCGATACGTTACCTACACTTAGCGTAATTCGAGGACGATAAGACGAGCTTCCCATCCCTCGCTTTTCGCGCGCTCTCGTCCGCGGATAATTTCATTCCTCCGAGTTGCGCACGATCGAGCCTCGTACACACGATTTCATAAGTGCATTGGTATAAACCTACGCACACGCCGAACCGGGACAGCGAGCTCTCGGGAACGCGGAGTTCTTGCGCGCTCACACAGGCGCGCACACGCGCAAAATCCGTAAGTGCCTTGATTACACAGACGTGTCGTACAGTTCACGAATACGGCTCGGACAGAGAGGAGCAGTGGATCTCTCGGATCATTCCATCACGTCACGCGAAGCTAGAACGACGCATCGCGTCACGCCTGCCCCGTAGTCGAGGTGCTTGGCGCGTCACCCCGAAGATCCGATGGAACGAGAATGGAAGAGAAACGATGAAGAACGAGCGAGAAAGCGGTTTTGACTCTGATGAGAAGTGAAACGCCCGGAGATAGGTCGAGAAGTGTAGATAAAGAATAATAAGAGAATACGAACGAGAAAATGTGAATGGAAAAAGAAATGGAAATTCAATACCGAACTCACGTGTTATTCATATGTTGAAGACACTTAGAGAGTTTCAGTTTGATTCAAGTTGATCAATTTCTTTCATTTGCATATTTATACAATTCAAACTTTTTTTTCGGATGCAAATAAATTGCAAATAATCGGCCAGATGGAAGCTACGTTTTCGGACGCAAAAAAAGGCCCTTCGATGGCCCAACTGTAGAAACAAGTTGGCGATGGGACGTGAGAGAGGGGGACCCGAGGAAGAAACGGACGGATCGCGTTTGGCCTTGGAATCTCGCAAAGTTACTCTGGATCTCTGCCAATATATGTTAGTAAGGTACAGTGGTGCTCGACAGATGTTGTATGCGCGCGAGGGCGTACAGCCACAGCGGTTCTTGCGGTGAAGGAAACGACAGGAGGATAGAGAGAGACCGAGAGAGAGAGAGAGAGAGAGAGAAGAGAAGCGAGAAAGTAGAGACGGAGAGAGCAGAACGGCCCGAGTGAGATTGCGGTGATTGCACACGCTTGGTAATGGGATCGTTTCAACTCTTAGTTCGGGTCAGGCTTCTTTGGCTGCGGAGATTCAATAGATAGATTGTAGGTACACATACGCTCACATGTAGTACATAATGCATACATATATGTACATATATCTAATACCTACGTATATGGGCTGTACAAATAGACGGATGAAGCCCGGAATTCGAGAGAGCACAATTAATACTCGTTAAGGTACCGAGCTAGAACTATCTCCGAGCCTAGAAATGGTAATAGTAATTCCGACGAATTTCATTTGCAGCTTCGTAAGTTGAAATAACAAAAAAGTGATAACAACGAAATGAAAGAATAAAAAAAGATCTATATAGAAAATCTCGTAGAAAATTAATTATTCTCGATACATTAATTAAAGACGCGTTGACTGAATGCACGCTCCTCTCGCGTCTCGTCCCGATGATTGATGACCGTGGCGCTGTAAGCAGCGCGAGGATTTATATTCTTTAAGAGCACACACGTCTTTCCACAGTCAAAGATTTCGAGTGGGCCCCCTCGTGCATCCGCCACTGTCGGTCCCGCGAGCCCCCGGCCCCCTTGTTCACCGCATTAACAGGCATGACTTGAAAAATGTGGTTCCTAACACCGAGCGTCCGTTCGTACACGAGACGAGAGACGAGAGTCTACTTCTTTCTTTCGGGGTTTTTTTTTTTTTTTTTTTTCGCTTTTTTATTATTTATTTTCTATCCCGCTCACGCTCGAGCGTTCGCTCGATAGGTCGATCCTTCGCTCGTGCTCGGTGGAACGACCCGCGGTTTCGTATTTATTAACGCGTCTCGTTGCCTCGTTTCGTTGATAGTTTAGGCCTGGCGCGCGTGAAGAGCGAGCGAGAGAGGACCTCTCCTCTATACCCGGGCAAGTTCCTCTCGCGCGCGCTTTTGCCTCCTTCGGCGCGATGTGCCGGTGCTTCGCTCGGGCATCTTCGCTCGGGCTTGGTGCCAAATAACATTCTACGAATTAGCGATTCGCCCCTCCCAAAACTCTCCTCTCTCTCTCTCTCTCTCTTGCTTCCTTTCTCTCTCGCGTCGGAAAGACCCGAGACGGCGATGCGCGTGCGATCGAAGAAATTTATGATTCGACGAGCAATTAGTAATTAAGATCCGAAGAATCTTTCTCACTAATTGATACAACCGGGGAATACATTTTATGCTCGATACTAATCGCTTTTTCATCCCACCGCGAATTAATAAAATGGTTATTTGTTGCACGAGTATCCGTGGTCGTTTCCAGCGCACAACTACGATGCGCTCCTCCTTTTGTCACCCGATCGTGTAAAATATTATTTACCTGTGTTTTTTTCATTCGTCGTCTCTCGTTCGCTCGAGGAGAGTCGCGACGCTGAGCGTTACGAGTGCCCACGAGTATGTCGCGGAGACATTCCGCGCTGTACAAATCGACCGAATGCACGCCAGACCAACTGCGGAATCGAGGATTTGCTCACGCGATGTTAAATCAAGAGTATAATGGTCTGAATAGCGAAAACACACTTTCTACTCGCCGTATCATAAATCACTCGGGATTTACGCCTAAATTCGCGAATTCATGTAGATTTCGACGCGATGAAAAAAAAACACCAAATTTTGTGAATTTTTTCGAGCCAGCGATGGAGTTGTAGACGATATTGGATTATCGCCACGAATCGCGTTTCGACACCTTAAATCCGAGGAATTACACGGCCCCGGGCTCGCGAAAGCAGCCAGATCGAATCGATCAGTCAAAACGACTATCACTTATTTTACGAAGGCCTCCATCATCGTCAGAAACGTTCATTTCTTTTTTTTTTTCTTCTATATATATTCAATCGGCCACATCCACGCCTCGTTAGCGATGCCACGAAATTTTGTATAGTAACAGAATAGGCATAACGAAAAAAAAACTGCCTGAGGTTATGCCGGATTTAGACGAATAAAAAAAGTGAGAAAATAAAATAGTGAACGGCATTCCTAATCGCACCTGCACGCCACGAGTTTTTCTTAATCGGGCTCGATTTCTTGGCACGTCGTATATCCTCAACGTCACGATTATAAATTCGAGTAGATTGTAGTTCAGGACCGAAAAAAAACTAAGAAGAACCAAGTAAAAACAAATTCAAGGTCGCCGGTGCCGATAATTGTTTGATGACATCCTTCCGTGCAATGCAACAGAGAATTCCGCCCTGGTTTCCTTACGAAAAAAATTGGTTCAAACGTTGGTTCATGGAAAGACAACTTTGACGAATTTAAAAATATTTTCCATAATATCCCTGACCTACCTTGCCCTATGGCCTTAACCTCGGTTCCCTGTATCTCGCGCTACTCAATAATTGAGTCGGTGTGTCCGTAAAGTGGCTCGGTCGTGGCGTACCTATATACATATGTACATCAACTCCCTAATATACCTCTCGGCAAAGTCACAGACCGGAACTTCCTACGTGCACAGGTGACACTGTAGTGTTGCCCCCTCTCTTCATTCGAATACACACATACACTTACATATGTATATCTATATATATATATATATTTTATACACCGACTCGACACGAGTAGACTGTACCCTCGTATCTATACCTGATCCTTTTCTACCCGTCCGGGTTCACCCAATTTGCATGAGGAAAACGTCTCGTCGCGGCGAGCTACTGTCGTGCAGTTCTCTCACAGAGGCTCTCCCAGCCCCGTAGCCTCGAACTTATCTATAATGGATGCATGTCGTCGTCGTCGGCAAGCGAAATACAGAGAGTCCTTGGGGGGGGGCTTCGGCGAGGATGTGCTGAGGGTGCGCGCACCCCGTGCCCGGATCGGCTTCTCGTCCCGGCCGACTTTCAGAGGGTTGAAGAAATAAAAAAAAAAAAAATCCTCGCGCCACTTCTTCGTCTTCGCCGAGGGCAACACGCCCGATAATATCCGTTGATCGAGCGGCTTAAATAAAATATACAGTCGTTCGATCCGGGGAAACCTTTTTTCCTCGGGAAAGAAGGCAAAAAGAAGAAGGGCAACTACTCTCGTCGACTGCGTCTTGAAAGTTCGACGCCGAGCCCGCAAACCCTCCACCTCGGCGATATCCTAAACGATTCCATTAGCCACTCTATCCTCGCTTTGGAAACAGAGATCTCGGGTTAAGGAGTCGAGGAAGATCCTCGAGTAAACGCGACGCGTGAATGAGTGCGTGAGGTCTGTTTTTATCCGGGAATATTTCGAAGCTCTGATTGAACCTTCGCGGCGAGAGACGAAGGGCGTGCTGAGTGTTTGACGTCGCAGGTACTATCGGCACAGGTGCTCGCGGACGCTTGGGAATAGAACGGTATTACCGGACCGAGCTTACACGCACCCGACTCTTCTGATGGCTCTCTTATTCCCCTCGATTCTTTTTTCGTTCCACCTTCTCCCCGCCTACGTCGCATGCGTGTTTCCACGAGGCGCAATCCGGTAAAAAAAAGCGATGTGCATTTGTATCCATCGATTGCGGTGTGTAATCCCGGAATCGACGATACATAAATGTTTCAACGGTCCCAGAGTGCTGGGGGAGTCGTCGTCGTCACCGACGACTTTGTACCGTGCAGATAACGCGAACGTGAGATGGAGTAAGCACGTATTATCCTCGTGCAACGATGGATTGTGTGGGATTTGTGTGTCGTGCATCACAGCCCGGGACAACCCCCTCGACCGCCCGACCTTTTTCCGACTCTATACCCCCCTCGTACTCTCGTGATCACAACTTATTCGGAACGTTCTATTTTCGCGTGAGTCAGTACACTCTTGATACAACTCAATGTCGCGCACGATCGAAACGTTCTGCTCTTTCAACGCGCAATTTTCCTAGTCGCGTTTCCGTGTGCGAAAAATCCGAGAAAAAACAATAATTTATTCAATATTCCTATGCATCGATCCATTCACGATCGTCGCCATATCGGGACAAAAAAATTAAAACTTAGTGCTTTTTTTTTAAAAACACGGTACAAAAGAAGGAAAATAAAAAGGTTAGAATAATAAAATCGCAAACTCGAGAGGAGCACCTCTGACGCAAAGGCTCTCGGATGCATTCTCATAAAGCTGTATACATATGTATAACCGTGACGTTGACTATACATATATATTTTTCATCCCGTCTAATCCATAAATACATATATATTGTAAATTTATGGCTTTGGATAGCGTTTTGCAAGGGAGTGTTTGCCTCGCGTCGAAGGTGCGAGAGGGTGTGAATGCGTCGAGGTCGTGTGCGATGCAACAGACGATATATGACCGTCGCGGGGTTGGGACACTCGAGCAAGACAGAAAATTACATATTGGCCGGCGGCTCTGTTGTGCAGAGGTCGACCATCTCTTCAACACCCTCACCGACGTAACCTCCCAACGTTTTTCCACCACGCTTAGGTGCATCCCCGTGTCACCCCTGTCTTTCCTTCGTCTGCGTTCAGCTTGCACGCTTCGAAACGCTATGGTCTCCCTCTCTCTCGAGTATACCCTCTCGTTTCCTCTCCTGTATACGTGCGAGGGATCGTGGCAGGTCCCTATGCCCACCAAACGGAATACTCGATCGCGATTAAACATACATAGGCATACACCTCCCTGCTCACTTTAATTCTACGTCGCCCTTGCCCACCACACTCCACTGCAGCCAGCGCCAGCAGCGTGTTGTGCCTCTGCCTCATCTTCTTTCCAGGCTTCACTTTTTCACTCTTCATCCTTTCTTTCGCACTGCGGGTCGATTCTTTCACGGTGACGAGAATATCGCCAGTCGGACTAGAACCATTCTAACCATAGTCGGAGTGGTTCTGATAGAAGGTCGATGGAAATCCGCATCATTAAACATATTTGAATTTGGTACTTCATTCTTCATCACCCTGAAAAGAGATCGATTGCCAACGCTTTGGTAGGAGAAAAAGAAAGATTGCATATCAAAGCGATGCATCGATCTCGTTTCAGTGTGATGGATAATAAGTGTAACGGGGCAGATTTTCATTCGATTCCTGGTACCCGTCCAATTCTGTTGATCCCGCTCTGTCAATAATTCTATCCATCACCGTAATTTGCCGAGCGAATCCCCACATCATTTCGTCATTATGCACGACTCATTCGTTTATTAACATCCTGTAACCTGGGCGGAGTCGACTTGGTCCAGGAAACAGATCGGCCTAATCTAGACGAAGCTCGAGAGCAGGAATAAATTAGAGTGAAGACAGTGAATAGTGCAGCGCGGAGAGGATCGAGGGGGGTGTAGACCTTGCCGCCCCCGGTTGCACAATAGGAGGGACGAAAAGAGCAGAGTTCGGTGGAAGAGAGAGAATAGAGTATTCAGCGCGAGAAGAGGAAGAGATGAACCGTGGACCGAGCGTACAAACGGAATTTTTGATGAACGATCTGTTATTCACCGGTCCGGCCCGAGCCCCATTGTATGCAATCTGTGAAGGTACTCCTTCCGCTCGTCTCTTCGGCATCCAAAGCGCGTACGGGAAGCTCCGAATCGCTTTGGTCACCGCGCACACATTTTCGTTCACGAAGCGGAATGATAACAACGGAAACGTTACGACTGCATCTCCGCGTCTGTCCCACCGCTCGTAAACAATCAACCAGTGGTGCGCACCTGCAACCATTCGTAGCCCGACTCGCAGCTTTTAAATAATCTTTATCTCTTCGGTGTGACTTTGAATTATTTAGTAAGTGCGATTTCTCGCGAGACACACGCGGCTTATAACGATCCCCCGAGAAGTTTGCCGAGAGTGGATTCAACTGGATAATTGTAACGTTTCGCGATGATTTAGCGATAGCGAGCCGGTACGTTCAACCGTCTTCCTCGCTCTCGGCAAATCCCTTCGCCTATCATCCGTCCACTCTACCTTCTTTTTTTACCCCTATTCTCTCTCTCTCACGGCGAACTGTATTCGCCCACGAGGTTCGCGGTCATTCGTATCGGTTACTCGATCGTAAATCACGAGACTCTCCTCTCACGGCGACCATTATTTAAAAGCGGGCGACCATTATTTTCTACCTTGGGAAAATTGCGAGTAGAGAAGCACACAGGAGGTTGAATGTATAAACCCTACTCTCAGCTATGCTTTACTGCGCGCTACGGTACACATCGTGGAACGCAAGAATAGAGCTTTGCGGCGAACGCGCGAAACGCAAAACAACTTTTGTCGTACGAAGACTTGAAATAATGATAATAATAGAGGAAAAAAAATGAAAAAAAATCGTCGAGAATTGCAGACACAGAGAGATGGATCTCCGGAGGAAAGGGAAATGCTGGAATAGCGCGGGGCACGTGGAGGTCTCCGGAGGAATGGAAATCGCGGCTAAGTAGGGAAGCCAAGAGAATGAGGCAAGGCGAATGAGAAGGAACCGGCGTCCAGCGTGGAATATTAACGAGGGGGATCCAAGCCCTTGCTTTATCGTTACTTTGCCAACGTGGCATGCACAGGCATCCTCGCCGGTATCACGTAAACGTTCTTACTAATCGCCGAGGCAACCCGACGGATCTTCCGGTGGCTCTGCGCCGCCGAGTTTGGTTGTATACACTGTGAACACCGACGACGATCAACGAACGGAGATAATCGACGCTACCGTAAACACCCCGTAATTATTATTCTCGTGCCTCGTCTCGTTATGTCATTATCGTTATCAGCGTGGGGGATGCGGGCTACGTGTGTCATCCAAGGGTAAAATGTTGCACTTTCATTTTTTGTTATTTTTCGGACTCTAAGGAATCAATAGTGTGTGAGAAAAAAATCAGTTTCAGTGCAATTGTCACGAAAGTTTTCCTCCCAAAAAGTGCCGGAAGATATTATTGAGAAATGCAACTCTAGTCTTGAGTCTTCAAAGGGTTTTTCGTCGTCTCGAGCCTTTCGCTAGAAAACGATGAAGCTTAAAATCTTTCTCTCGTTCATTATATTTTTTCCTCTCGCCTTTTTCATTAAGATCGCATTTGTCGTTTGGCCTGTTCCGGTCGCATCGATAAATCGTGGGATGAAAAATTGTCAAGCCGCGAAGGTGACGGAAATTGGCGGAATTAGCTTCGTATAAAATCTCCAGCGGGATTGGGCGAGTGCGAGGATAAATGGGGGGTGGAGAGGTCTACCTCGTTGACCACACGAATATAATTGAGCCATCGACATTCGGATACAGTGAGCCGGGGCCCGCGCCCGGCTTGTCAGTCAATATGAACAGTATTTCGACGTATATACATATGTATGTTTGTACAGTATGTGTATCGGCATGTCGGGCCGGGTGGGGGCATATCCGTGGTACCTCGCGGGCGTGGATCAACGCGCGTGACGGATGAAATCATGATTTCATCGTCAGCCACACGAACGTTCGCGTTTCGCGCGCGGGGGCTGGGGCAAAGCGCGGTACTCGCGCGCGAGCGGTTCCGCAAATGACTTTCTCTCTTTCCTTTTCGTTATCGGGATGGCTCTCTCGCACTCTCGCTGGCGGGGAATCTCCTCGAAAGCGCATATCAAACGAAACCTTTGTGACGCGAGATACGCTCGGGCCTCCCCGCGCCGCGCGAGCGCGGCCCCCGCTCGCCGTATTGAATTATTATTTCATCCGATTTTCCAACACCCTCCATCTCTCGCCCGCGCACCCGTAAATGCGTGCGCGCTTCGGACGACCGTCAACTGTCGCAGATATTTATACAGTGAGAGCACAGAGTGATTATTTTGTCGTCCACAAAGTCTTTTGATTAACGCTTGCCACGGGAATGCACCGTTCCCGGTATTATTGTCATCATTGTTTGTTATTATTATTATTGTTGTTATTATTAAGAGACGCGCAACAAGTCGTGGATCGCGCGACGCTTAACGAGACAATTTTCGCCCGCAATCGTAATTTTATTTCTGATCCAATTGCAAAGAGGAAAGCTACTCGAAAATGAAAGATCGCAAATTGTTCTGTCAATCGTAGCCGTATTTGCTCTAATTAAGTAAGCTTATCTACCGATTTTCTTTGAATTTTAGATTTTCTTGGAATAAACAATTCGATTCATCTCTACATTGATTGGAGCAAATATAACATTTGTCCCGCGACAGTTCTCGAGTTCAAAAGGTTCATAGTTTCATACTTTGAAATGCTATCTCATCAGATCCGTTGATATAATTTTTTTCGTGGCAATGGCCGACCGTCGCGGGCCTCGAAATCACTCAAAATTTGAGTCGACCAATTTTCCAATTCGCTAAAAGGTCTTCGAGAGCTTCGAGCGGAAGTGGCGAATGTTCGTGAAACAAGAAAAAGTCACCGGAGTGAGGCTCATCGAGAAGGAAACGTGCGGCGCTCGCGCTAACGATCATTCCGCGAAGCTGCGATACTTCGAACTAGCTCATCGATATGTTTAGCGCATTCGAAGTATCGTCGCTACTTCGGTCACCGAAGCTCTCGGCAGTCTCGTGTCGTTTTGCAAAATGTGCCATCACGACAACGAAGAGGAGTTCGCTGTGTTATCGTTTCGCGGCGAAGAGAGGATCGCGGTTCAGTTGTGTGGGCTTCGGATAGGCGACGCGAGGACGGAGGGGAACAGATACGGCACAGAATCTTCGCCTGCGGGTTTAACTCGCCTGTGGTTCTCGTCTGAAAGCCTCTGACGTTACCGATTCTGATCTACCGCGGCCGGAGAGCGTTTAGGTCGTTAACATCACTCACCGGTCGAGCGAGATGCTCAACAGCGCGCACACGTGAGAGAGTGTACATCAAGAGAATTGTACGGCGTAAAGCACAGTAGCGACTGCTACAAGTATAGTAAGCACGAAGAACGATAGGCGGCATGCAAGAACAAAAAACGATGTAGTTATCCCGAAGCCTCTATATCAGCGAGCGGTTAGCACCGAGTTTCAACGGAATGGACATATATATATATATATGTATATAGACACACGTTACACACGCGTGTTTTACTGTACTATAAACTTCGTAATTGTAATGAGACGAGCTCAGGTATTGGAGATTAGCGAGGGGTACGGAAACTTCCTGCCGGGAATCGCGTGCTTACGAGAAATTGAAATCATTTATTTTCATTCAACATCGCTTCGTACTATCAATGTCTTAATTTTTTTGTATTTTTTTTTCAATTCCTTTTTTTTTTTTCAACATTCTTCAGAACTCGTTGTTTCATCCACCGGAAATGGAGATTTCGAAGCCTTCCATCATAATTACTTGCGGAACAATTGCATTCACGTCAAATCTGCCGAGGCGTTTTTCTCCCTGCCGTTGAGTACGGGATACGATATAGGTTTTCCCTTTGAAAAGCCAAACGGGCACACGGTCAGAGACGGGGAAAAAACGATGAGTAGACCGGAGAGCGAAAGCTCGCGAGGTGTGTAAAGCTATAGATCGTCGAACAATGAATGAGAGACACACACATCCGAATGGGAGGGTGGGAGTGGGGGATGAGTGGGACATGACGAGAGAAAGGGTTGAGCCTCATTATTTTCTAATGCACTTGTTAATTGACCAATCATGGAAGCACTCCCACGCGGCGACCACAACCTGTGCGCGCTCCTCCTACCAGTGTTAACCAGCGCCGGAACAATTTAATGATCGGCCTCGGGGATTATTATTCGCCCCCGACGTTTTTATGTTCCATGGTCCGCCGCAGGTCTACGCCAAGTTCCAAGAGCGAGAGAAACGAGCATAGTTTTGTATATCTCTGTTTTCTCGACATACATCTATATACGTATAATACATATATACGTGTAAAGAAGAAAGAGAAACACAAAGAAAGACACACAGAGAAATGAGAAAAAGGGAGTTTCACGATTACGTCGAACGGAGAAGCGCATAGTGCATGCTGCACTACTCACAGTGCATGTAACGCGAGGCGTACCGACGCAACACCCTTCTTCCTTCTGTTCCCTCGATCCTCATCCTATTCTCTCTCGTTCTCTTCAGTAAGCTCGGGAGCGCGTTCATTTTTTTCCTTTTTTTCCTTCGTTGTTTTTTTTTTACCCTCGCGCGCTTCCTTGCCTTTCGAGCTCACGAACCCGCCTCTGACGGTGTGCGTACGTGCATGCCGCCGCTGCCGCTGGTCTATATGCACTCTCGACACGGTCACGGGGACTCAAGAGGGTTGGGCGAACGATGCTTCCTTCTTTCTCGCTCGCTTCGGCCACCAACTCGATTCACCATTCTCCTTCTTTATTTTCAATTCTTTTTTTTTTTTCTCTCCCTCCCGTTTCTTCGTTCTTCTCTCTATCTCTCCGACGACTATGCAGGTGCACATACGCGTCCCTGGGCATCAGGGGCTTTCCAACAACTCCCGCGACTACACCCGAGAGAGCCCGGGCACCTATTTCATTTCAACGACCTTATTCCCTCTGCTTATCCATGGGTCTCCTACTTCTCTCTCCCTGCTTCTTCCACTCTGCGCTATCTTCCTCTCTGTATTATGGTCGCGCATACTATATATATTGTTCGGTGAGGAGCACCCCGGAGATATAACGTCATCGTGCGCCTCGAAGCCGGAGGACGTACGAAGCTCGTTCGCGTTTTAACGGGCGAACGAAACGAGCCTCTTACCTGCGCATCATTTCCTCCCAATACCGATGGCTTATACTCTCCCGTTTCTGGATGCCTTCTGGGAGCGCCATCGACTTCCGGTCCGAGAAGCGCGGATAAATCGTCTCGGGGCTTTACTGTCGGGGGATCCCATTAACCCTTTTCAACCGCATCTTCGACAACATCCCTTACCTCTCAACTCCTCTCTTCAGGTTTCGCCAGAACCCTCGATTCTTTAGCGATGTCGTTTCGCTGTCGTTTTTTATTCTTTCAACGATCGATGGTGGTGAGAAAACGTAGAATTCTATCGTTGTCGAGTGTGGAAATGCGAGGGAAAAATTTAAATTGCTTCGAGATCGATATTGTAAAAAAGGGGCACGAGTGCGGTCGTTGGTTCCGGCCGATTAGAGACGTCCGAGGGCGTGGTTCGTTGACAATTTTTTTTTTCAAACCGCGACATTCTCTTCATGGAGGGTTATTAGTTAGCGTAGATTGCACGCTACGTTTCTATTCTGCAATTGTGTTGAAAGAAGTACGAAGAATGGTGGACAGTCGGTCGGTATCCCGTGAGTGACGATCGACTGGTTCGTCGTCCAGTTGCGCGAGCCTCTTTGAGAGTACCACGGATAGAATAAATGACTTCGGTGAGACTCCCTCGTCCCCTCCCTTTCCTTGCTTCGATGACGCGAGGTGCATATTTAACGATCACGCTCGCGATCCGATCCAAGTGCTGGACTACGTGAACGGAGAAATAGCTAAAGACAGAAGAGCCATTCGAGTTATACCGCGACTACGTGGAACTAATAATGCGGTGAAGCGAGCCAGCCCGACTAACATTCTCCGGGCAATTGTGGTTGACGCGATGGTCGCTAAAGCGGAATAAAAGGCATTCGATGAATTCGGTCGCATTTATAGGCAAATTATACATCGGTCGAAGTCCGGACTTCGCGAAAGTGCCAAGCGATTTTACAATTTTTTTTTGCTTGCATTTTTTTTCCTGGTAAATGATAACGATACAAGCACCCTTATATCATTAATAGGTATCGAATGTAATGGCAGAACGAAGAAGAGAAGAAAACGAAAATAGCCCACTTGGCTCCGATAGCAGCGAAGGTACTCGAGCCTGCTTCTCTCTTTCGGCCTCGCGTGATCCTTAAGTGGTTTACCGCTCCCTTCAGCGTCTTGTTTTTTATCGAATGACGACTCGCGGTAACACGATTTCGCTTGAGCGAATATAACCAATCGATTTACTCGAACACATTAAGGAGGGTTACAAGGGACGGTATACATACTCCTATTAGTTGTATATATATAGAGATGCTGTATATATCGTTAGACCGCAATACAAACGACCTCTTAATTTCCGTTTCCTGTTGCTCGCAAGAAAATCCAATCAAGCAACTCCGCTGAAATCATTCGGATAGTTAATAAATATTTCTTCTGCCAATCGCGTTGCGATGCGCGGAATAAAAAAAATTGAAAGAATAAACGGATATGGGAATATTGAATATAGGAATATCGAATCGCCGTCAGAAAGGTAAGGCATTTTCGAGTTGTTGGGGACGTACGGGAGAAAAGGCATGAAGAGAGAAGAAGAAAAAAAGAGCAGGACGGAGACTGAATTCACTCCGACAATAGAGAGTCGTCGAGTTTTGTCGGATCAGCAGACCCGTAGAATCCGCGTAACGCAGCATCCACTCGAGGCTTGTTCTCTGTCTCCTTTTCTTTTTCCTGCGTCGCGTCGAATCGAGCCGAACCCGCACCGCGGCAGCTGAGCTGGTTTTATTAATCTAGAACACGCAAAGAGATATTGTTCTTTTTTTTTTCGTAAATACGCAATATTCACGTCTCTGAGGACCCTCCGGGTAAAAATATTGTCCGACGCTTTATTAGAGCGTTTTCCTGCCCGTCGCTGTTGCAGCACAATCGAATTCTATCCTGAGAGAATTCGCGATATTAACACAAGCTGATATACCCGGGCGACGTCAAACCCGAGATATTCATCCGATAGCTGATATTATTAAATTTTTTTTTCAATCTCTATTAAACTACAATGTACGTTAGTTCAAATTAATTTTTATTCTTTCCGAATTCGTCATTGCCAAATATTATCCCGTTTTTTGACTACTTTTTTTTTCAACTCCGACACAAAGCTTTAAACGTTTCGGTATCGTTTCGCTCGTTGCGGGTAAAACATTTGGATATTTTCGTCTCCAGAGAGCTTGAAGTCGCTGGGCTGTTTGTAACCCTCGCGCGCCCCCGTCCGGATCTGATTTCACGACGGCTTGAAAAAACAAGCGACGGAGTTAATTTCGTACCGGATTCCTTACGTACGAGCCGCAGAAGCAGCGGCAGCGGCGACGGGCTACACAGAAACGCCGGCGAAGCGACCGCCCGACGACAGAACGGAAATCGTCGTTCCTCTTTTGTACGATACGAACTCGCGAGCCTCCAAGGATCGACTGTATAGAATCTCGCCCATGCCGTTTCGAAACACACGAAGGACTTCTCTTCTTCGTCGCGGCGTATGGCTGGTTAGCCCTCTCTACTCGCCAACGGGAGGATAATCGCGGTCGCGTGTTTCGACTGCGTGTCTCGAACGAGGTGAAATTCCACACGACGTCGACACGATGACAGACGAGCATTGCGACTCACACACACCGATGTCGATTCGTGCTATCTGTCAAAACATTTCCCTGCACTTTTTTCATTTGTCGGAGTTATTTCGGTTTTATTGGTCCACGCTAGGGAATTAGAGCGAAGGTAGGAATTTTTTTGTTACGGAGCTTCACAGGCAGACATTTTTTTATAGGCAGAATTTATGAAAAATTAATATTCATTAATTCAGAATATAATAATCATAATAATAATATTAAAAAAAAGGAATTAATCATAAAAATGTATTTATTTAAATATAATTTATATGATTCGTACATACCTTTTCTGCCCGAATGAGCTCTGCTAATCGCAATTTCAATGCGATCGATTCCAAAAAGCGTGAGATAAAAAATCCGCAATTGTCGGACGCTCGAAGAGACATCCGGCTACATAATCGAGTCTTTCGATAAATCATTCAAATCTTAAGAGAAAAAAGCGTTTCAGCGATGAAGTACGCAAGCGTTCTTCCCTCCGCGATTCTCGAGACTCTCGGCGCTGGGAGCGCGCGAGGCCTGAGCGAAAACTTCCGTAAGCGTTGCATAATAGAGGGAGCCAACGCAAGACGGAAAGGTATAATGTAAAGAGGCAATGTATAGGCAATAACAGAGGGTACCTTACACGCCCATCCATCCGTTCATCTTTTCAGCGTGAAAGAAGCGCGGAGAAAGAAAAAACGAAAGAAGGAATAAGTGCCTCCGAGCTAAAGATACCGGGACGCTTCGGGAGAGAGTAAAAGAGACACGGGGATTGAGGGTGTGCGCGCTGCCGCAAGGTCCATCCGTGGGATATACACATTGCGGGTAAATATTTGGACATCCGTGACCGCGAAAGTGGGATCACGGCAGAAGGGCGAGAGATTCAAACTCGGAACGAGTAGGATGGAAGCCGGCGAAGACGACGGAAAGAAATAGGAAAATAAAGGAAAAAAAGTGAGACGGGAAACGAGAGTTGCTAGCTAGGTCAGTTTCTTTCCTTGTCGCGGGTCCATCGATCGGCAAGTAGCAGCGACGGAAAGACGTCGAAGGAGAAGCCGTTTTTCTCGATGCTCGAGGGACACATTGTCCGGTGCGCTTACCGGACCGCGATAACGGAGTTACCTCGGTCAGCAAGCGGAGGGCTCACCATTGTGTGCACACTCCACGAACTCCATCGATTTACAAAACCGCGCGCCAAAAATTCTCCGAAATCCCGGCGAGCGTTCGGTGTGTTTGCGCGAGAATAAAAAAAAAAAAAAAACCGTGCGCCACGATTTGGTCGAGCCATTTTTCGTATGAACGACGATGAATGGTCTCGCCCATTGTGCGTCGATGTGACCCCGTGATCAGCGGTTACGGAAACGCGTTACGGTGTGTATAACAACAACCACGGATCGTTGAGATTTCACGAACATCGTCCGCGGCGCAAGATCCCTTCTTTCGATTCCTCGAAGCCGAAGAATTTTCTCGAAGCCTCGAGGCGGCCTTCGGGCAGACCACCGCCGTAGAAGTCGCATGCGGCTAATCGGGCGTGCATGATTCGTTTGTGTACATTGCGGCCCACAAGCTTCGTTTTCTTTTCTTTATTCATCTTTTTTTTTCTTCACGTCCGAAACTCGTTCCGAATTCCCATTCACGCTCGGAATCTCATTCATCGAAATATCGACGCGTACAGGTGGAACTTCTGATAATCCGGTACTTCTTTTTTTTACAATACAATTTTACGACACAATGGCGAGATGTTATTGAGACATTCGGTTGGAAAAACAGCGCCACGCAATATGATCAAGCTCGTATGGTGATTGTATTCGTTAGGTCAACCTCGTTTTGATTGATTTTCGTAAGAAAATTAAGGCAGCAGAAATATCATTATTTTAATTATTAAAAAATCTTGTCGCATACAAAGTGATTCTTTTTTCTCACTCGGCACTCGAAGGACTTCAAGGTACACCTTTTACCTGACCACTACAAGAAAGGATTCCCGGAAAAAGACGACAAGTTAATGCGAATCGTTGAGCCATAAGGAAGCAGAGGAGGCGAAACTTGTGCGACGAGAGAAAAGTGAAGAAGTCGAGGGAGCGCGAGTGGAGACCGAGGTGAAGAAGTGCGAGGACAAAATAAGAGTTCGGTACCAGTATGAAGCGCGGAGAAACCGGAGTAGAGAATTCTCTCCCGGCTCGTCGGGGCGACGTGTGACTGCGTGTGTGACTCCTTGTTTGCTTTAACGTCTCGACGACTACGTAGACTTCGTCTTCTTTCTCTTCTATTTCTCTTCTCTCATCCCTCGCCGTTGCGGCACGAACCTTCGTCTCCCTTCGTCGCCAACCCCTTTCCAGTGTTTGCCCGGGACACACAACTTGTGTTTTCGCGTGAGCGTATCAACGTTGCGGTGTAGAACAGAGACGCGCAGAACGGGAAACGAGAATCGGGAAAACCAGCTGTTGGGAACAGAAGCTTGTAAAGTAGCGGCGTTGAGACATATAGACCCCGCGATCCGAAGTTTCTCGAATCATTGCCTGAAAGAAAAAAACCCCATTTCTCGATATTTTTCTTCATATCCTTTTTTCATCCATCATTCGCATAGAATCGTTGAGCCATTTTCTTATAGTTGCACACGTCGATTACGAGACGATTTCTCTTTCGAGCTCCCTTGGGCCTGTCGTCGATCCAGATTACACGAACGCCGATATCCCAGAGGAAAAAGAAGATGAAAAAAAAAAAAGAAATTTAAGATACGAAGCCTCGAGAATTTATTTTTACGAACTATGCAGTAGGGCGTGAGGATAGCCGGGCCGTTCTTTGATGTTCGAATGAGATGCGTTCATAGAGAGGGGTCGGGTAGCATCGGCATCGGAGGAGGGTGGTTGCGAGCATAAATATTTACAACTATACCGGGAGGCCCTCGTGATAATGTAGGCACCTCTCGTTCCGTGTGTGACCCCCCCGCCCGACGAAGGGAATCCGCTCCAGCGACTCTAAACGGTCACGGCTGCCACGCGTTGTGTGCAGGGCTTAAGCTCTTTTCTCTTTTCCTTCTCTCAGCGCTCGAAGCCACTTTTCGATCGACACTGGAGGGTGAGCGACGAACTAGATAGACGCGAATCCGCGGCCTGCTAAAGCACGACAAGATGTTTCGAGCTCTCTCTCGCGTGTATACATCCTCTCCTGCTCTCCTCTGGTAATACTTTGCGCGTCAGCAAAATGTCACGAGGTCCTCAGAAAAAAAAAAAAACATGAGAGGCTCTCGTGTAGAGCCCATGGGACTCCGTGGATTGTACGCGAAGAAGCGAATTGAGAAGCACAAGGAGCTCTTCTTTTCAGCTTCAACAATCATCGCCACTCGAGTCCGAAGCTTTCCGAAGTATTCGTCGCTAAAATAGTCAGCATCTCTTAGTTTCTCGAGCTTCTGTGTTACAACTGACGATGAAACATGTGTGCAAGAATCTCCGTAGGCCATTTGTGCGAAATACAATGCGACCAGCTCGCGGGATTGTATAGAATAAGAAGTGTTGATAGGCGGATTAGTTTTGCCGAAAACGAAAACTCTTTCCAAAGAGGAAGAGAATCTTTTCGACGTGGTCGTTAACGAGCGTCATCATCCATCGTTCCCCGGGGGCTGTTTTGCACCTGTCGAAAAGTGGAGCAGCCTCGTTTTTTTTTTCGGAGGTGACAAAACGGCCGTGCGCGAAAAGAGACTCGCGAAGAAGGAACCTATAGAATAAAGCCGGTGTTTATAGTTCTTCCATATTCTCCTATACCTGTGGAGAGGAAAAAAAAAACGAAAAAAAGTGAGCCAACAACAAAAGCATCGCTGTTACAGACCAGACGGAAGAGCTCGGATGTATAGTATAGTTTTCTCTCGTATACTAGTTTGGCCGCTGATGATGACGGAGCGATGACGCGGGGGAACGGGAAGGCGCGTAACGCGAAGCCCGTGCTCGGCGTTGAAGATACGAAATACCGAGGAGGTGTGAGGGAGCGAGTAAAAAAAAGAACGCAGAAGCCGAGCGAGAAGGAAAAGAGAATTGTGGAAGAGCGACAGCTAAAAACCTGCGGCCCTACGCAGCGGGAACAAGAGAGGCCAGCGATGAGAAAGAGTGGAGCAGAACGAGAGAGCGGGAGGCGGAGAGAACGGGAGGGGGACTCAGGGAGGGTAATTACGAAATATAAAGGGTGGGCCGGCCCACGCCACCGAGGCAGGCAGGCAGGCAGACTGATGAATATTTCACCGCGCTGCATTAGCCAGCCGAGAGAACGCTTGTGTGTGTCTCTTTCACTTTTCGTATATGCGCGCCCGACGCTTGGCGTCCCTCTCACTTTGCCCGCGAGTTTCTTCATCCCCCCGTCTCTGTCACGGTCTCTTTTCACTCTCTGTACAACCAACCCTCGCGTCAAAACTCCCCGCGGCCTGGCCTCGTCGTGCCTTCAACGCTCCTTCCGCCCTCTTCTGCTTCGAAGAGCGCGAGCGAGAGGAAGTAAATCCAAGCCGATGGTGACGAACGACGAGGATGATGATGATGCAAGAGCGAAAAGAACCGAGAGTAGGACGATGCGGATGAGGCGCTGCCGCGAGTTTTCTGTGCCGCGTGCGTTTCACACTGTACGCGCTCCTCCGCTTGCCGCTTGGGCCGGCCTCTCCTCGCGATGTGTGCACGCCACCACACCGTTCGTGGCCTCTTGCTTCAGGGCCCCGGTGACAAAAATCCGAACAAAAGTAGCCTCGCAGAATTTCTAGGGTGGGAAAGAAAAGGGTGATGAAAAGAGGGGTTGATCGCGGTGATTCCGTAGCTGCGAATATCAACTCTGTATCCCCGTTTTTTTCCCGAATGCAGTGGCCCTCGACTAACGAACGAAATTCAACGATTTTCATTTTATTCGCGCAGCTATCGCGGTTATTTGTGTAGAATCTCGTGGCACTAAAGCAACGTCTTTATGGCGACGAACTCGTGGTTTATTGACGCATCCGGAAGCTGGATTTGACGCCAAAGTTATTCAGCAAATTTTATAACATCCTTGTCGCATTAGTCGACGAACGAAAAACATAATAACGTGAAAAACAACGAAAATAAAAAAAAAAAACAACGACGCCGTTCCAGAGTGCGAGTAGTCGACGAGAATCGCATGCGAGTAGAGTAGGACG
Source organism: Ischnus inquisitorius (assembly GCA_963924025.1). NCBI lineage: Eukaryota > Metazoa > Arthropoda > Insecta > Hymenoptera > Ichneumonidae > Ischnus > Ischnus inquisitorius. The sequence goes on from OZ001246.1 coordinate 9,849,026, forward strand.
GTTTCCATACGAAACAGACCTCACCCGAGAACGCGGAGCCGCCGTCATTTTTATCGTGAAATCCTTTTTTTTTGGTTTTCTTCTTTTTTTTTTTACCATTTCGCCGGGTAGCGAAGTGGCAGTGGCGAACCGTGTGTTTCACACGACGAGAATCCGCACACGCTCGCGCGCACGCACACACACGCGCCCGGTGGCTTCGCGGTCCTCGCTGGCAGCGGCGTACACACGCGAGAGTCACGTCGGGCGGTGTTAATTTAAAAGGTCACCAGCCCGCGAGCTTCTGTGCGTCGAAGCCACCATCCTGTTAGCTTTGACTATACATACGTATATTTCGTTCGCTCTTGTATATGTACGATGCATATAAGCTCCGGGGCTGATGCAGGATTCAGATAAACCGGCAAGAGGTGAGGTTTAAAAATTCAAGCTTTCAGCCGTTTCACCGTCGAGGAATAAGAGTTTCTCGCATGAGTCTACTTAAAAAAAAATGAAAAAGGAAAGACGAAAAACGAAAAAAAGCCTTCACATGGTTTTCCAAATCCAAACGTTTTCCGTATGTAAAGCAAAACTACATCGCAACGAAAAAAACAAACTTATTCGATGTAAGCACCGAAGAACTTCGCGAGTCAGTGCACGAGAGGTTGACAGAACGAGCACCAAGAGGAGTTGAAGCGGCGAGCGAGGCAAAAATATATTGGTAACCAAGGATCCGCATTTTTCTTTTTCATATTTTTTTCGTCGTCAAGCTGCGTTTGTGCAGTAAATTTGAATGGCGCGGACAGAGACGCAGAACGCTTGTGAGAGCCTTAAGGGGAGGCATAGAGCGAGAGAACAGGGAGGGAACCTCGACGAAATTCCAATGCGCGGAGAGAGCGTCGAGGAGCCGGTAGCCAGTGGCATTAGTAGTAGTGGGTGAGTGGAGGACTCGCGGTAGGGTCCCCCTCTGGGGTCTCTTGGACAAGAAGCTTGAGTAGAGTCCGCAGGAGGACGACCGTGGTCGTTGCGGAGGCCGTTGGCTCGCAGTAGTGCGGTGACGACGATGACGCTCGGCATGTGGGAGAGCCCAAGAGAGCTCGAGCTCTCGGGCTATACCACCTACATATGCTCCCGGGCTCTTTGGTACGTTCGGAGAGAGCGCTGGGCTGCGAGAGAGAGAGAGAGAGAGAGAGAGAGAGCGAGCGAGCGTCACTGAGTGAGAAACGCGGGAGTGGACGCATTCGCGAAACCCTCACATGACGTCGGAATGGTTATACGTACGTGTCTCTCTAGCGAGCGAGTGAGCTAGAGAAGCCGAGATGGTTTCTCGCTCGATTCCACAGTGCCACATAGCTCTCGACGTAATAGCAGTAGTTCAGGGCCTCGACAGCGAACCTGGTTAGCGATTCGAGGCCCCGACGTCGTAGCCCCTTGACAGCCCCTGTGCTCCAGTCACCAGGCCTGTGGCACTGTCGTCTGCCATTGCAGCCCCCACTCGACCCAAGCGACCGAACGCAAACACGTCTAGCTCGACGATCGTAGAGCCATGCGAGCTATAGGTACCAGCTATATATTTATATATACATTTGAAAAATTTACCGCTGTCGTCACCGCCACCGCTGCCGTCTACAGAAATCAAACCCTGGGCTATGTGGGGCATACGTACAGTGGGGGTCTGTGAGACCCCTCGTCAGAATTATTCCAAGTTCCCCTTTGGCTCGAACGATTCCAAGTCTCTCCTGTAAACGGAAGACGAAAAAATGGCAACAGGATTGACATTCGCGTCAATGATAGGGAACTTCAGAATTCGACTTAGGTTGTGAATTTACAACATTCACCACGACGACCGTGTAGACTATTTGTAATATGGGCAACTGCTCTCGCGCGCTCAACGAGCCCTACAAGCCCCGCGTATATACATATAAAATAAGAGCATACATGTATACTGCATTCTATATACCGCAAACTTTTCTACTGTGCAGACACGTAGATATATCGACGCCGGAGCCGGACGACCACTTCACGTCTGGCGACCTTTTCGTCATGCACATTCGAATTTATTGGCGCGTGTTCGAATATTCATAAAAAAAAAAAAAACAACCGGGCCCCCGAAGCCTCGCGCACCAGCAGGAGAGCGCCTCTTTCCAGAGCTTTATATATACAACCCATACGAGCCTCTCTTTACCTCGGCCAGATTCGTGCGAGACTAGCAGGGTGCAGTAGTCGTCTCGTGGACCACGCTTCATCGACGAATTACACATGCCCAATGCGAGCGCACAACCGGGGTAGAGCTCAGGGAGAGTGGAATGAAAAATACTGGGAAACGCAGAAAGAAGCGTGCGAAGCGACTCATGCGAGGGCATCACGAGAGTACGTGTAAGGAGTTTAAGCCGGATAAATTCTCCCGGGTGAGAAAGTGATGGAGAGAGCTCAAGACATTGTTAGGGACTTCACCGCGAAATTGGAGAGGCGGTTATGATTGAAAAGTTGATTGTTACCCACGAACAAAGTGTTCACTGACTCTCTTCACGGTTTGGTCCCGGAGAGTGGCGGGGGCTTGATTATCGGACTACTTCGCGACTGAAGGGGGCGGGGATACACACAGTACGAGAGCTCGCGAGCCCTGAGAAACGAGACTCTTTGACGCGATATTCGAGAGCCCGAACGCAGAAACTATTCCATCCGCGAGGCCTTGGAAACCCTACCAGACCTTTCGGACTCTGTTGGCGGAGCTCTGGGTGTCGCTGCGTTGCTTCGGAAACTTTATTGCCGTGACCGTGCCCCTCGACCGACCCGTCAGCAACGCTGCTTTATTCGTTAGTTTATTTGTTAAACTCGCCTCTCGCCTCTATCGTTTACTCTCTCTCTCTCTCTCTCTCTTTCTCTCTCCCGGCCCCACGCGCAACTCGCTCGACAATTCGCGTTTTGTTTCTGTTGGCTTGTCGCCTCTCGACGATCGTGTTCGAGCTTCCACTATTTTATTTGGCTATTTATTCGCACACGTCGCACGGAAAATCCTCATTCACCGTGGTATATACGTGTACCCACGTTCGCACCGCGTTACCCTGGATAATGTACCGACAACTCCGGTACAACACACGCCTCGGGCAACAGAGAATTCAACGCGATTTTTCCTCGTACGATTTGTATTTTTATTCATCTCTCCTTCAAAATACACCCTTTTTTCGATCTATCTTTTTTTTTCGCAAAAAAAAAAAAAACGAATTTTCATGAAACGTGCGCACAGCAAAGAACTTTATATCTCGCGTACGGCGAGTTCTCGCCGTTTTCGGAATCGAGGATGACGTCAATTTACGATTCGCGACATTATTGTGGTCGCGCTTCTTGCGAAATATTGTGTATATGTATAAAAATATGACGCATCCCTAATTTGCGTATTAGACGCATGGACTTGTCTAGCTCGTGTCCCAACGGATTCGTGAGCAAGATCTAATCAACGATTCAGCGAGCGTCGAATTTCTATTCTCGAAACTTTTCGGTTCACCTTTGTGTGCGTTAAAAAAAATACAAAAAAAAACGGGAACACATGGAAGCATACACGTGAACGTTATGTCGGGCCTGTGTGAGAATATTCCAGTCTTTATGTACACATTAGTGTTGGAGAGTCGAGGAGAACACGGGTGAGTCACCTCTCCGTACCGGAGGGTCCGCCCGTATTTTGCCAGCTAGTACCGGCAACGACGGAGGAGGAGAGGAGAGAGAAGGCAGCGGGCGAAATATCCAAAGGCGCGTCGGTCGCGCAAGGCCTGGGTCTATTGTTTTTGGCAAAGATCAATGTGATCGGTTCGCTGGTCTTCCGCATGGAGGTACGAGAGATACACGGCGGAGAGGAGACCGGGAACCCTCGCAACGCCGAACTCAGCCGCTCGCTGGTGGATCATTTGCTCCGCTAAACCTAAAGAGATCCGACGACCTATCCTAACTCCCGGAACATCCCTCGTCGGTATATATCAACCCACTCTCTTCCCCCTCTCTCTGACACACCGCGCGCGCGGGCTCTGCTCCCTTCAATTTTAATTTCTGCGCGACAGAGTCTCCCTTCATTCTCGACCGCAGCTCTCTTGAAAAATAATTGTACAACATTTTCGTTGTACCAGATAAAAAAATTCTATACGTACTCTACATGTTCTCCGTTCGCGAAAAAACGTCCCCTTAATCTCATTCGAAAGTAACTTTAAAGTAACAATGTAGTACTGATGAAGTAATAAGTCACACTGAACAATATCGCTATTGATATTTTGCGATATAACGAGAAATCTGGTAGTTTAAAAATGACTTTTTTAAGACTTTTAACAAATTTGTAAATTATTTGCCCCGGGTATTTAAATTTTCTATCAACCTACAATAGTTGTAAATTTTTCACTTCGCCTGCATTAAATAAACCATTCTTTATTACGATGCAGGTTAACAAGGGTAGGTTTTTTTCGGTTGCCATAAAAAAAAAAGGAGAATTCAAAGCCAAAAATAGTGAGAGACTTGTGTAGGCACGCGACGATCGGTGTCTACCCGCCTACGGTATAATTGGGGTTAAAGTGCTCACAAATATGAGCGACGCGCGTTCGCCACTTTATCGGAGTACAGGGCGTGAGCAACAATAGCCGAGTGGCAGCCATAAGCAATAGGCAGTATATAGGAGAAAGCAATGGCCAAGCAAGCAACCCTGTTACGGGATAGTGAGAGCGAGAGCCCAGAAGCGCGTGAACCCCGTTGCGCACTGCTGCAGATATCATATTATAAGCGTCGGCGGGGTTATAGTGGTAGTGTAGAATTGTACTCGTGCGGCCAGGCGCTTGGCTTGAGCCCCGGAGGGTTCCTGTGTGTAGCGTTAATATAGCGAACGGCGAACGCTGCCGGAGCTCTTTGCCACTCCACCGAGCAGAAATTGATAGGATAAATTCCGGCTCTGAATTGGCTCCGTCGAGCTGGAAACCCCCCTTTCCACCCCCCTCCGCCTCTTCCTCTCTGGGCTACGTTATCTCACTTCTCTATATATATCTCAATCTCGCTATCTTCCTTTTCCTTCAGCCCGACTCTTCAACCGCCCAACTATAGCCTCGACGTTCACTCCTCCGTTCCTCTTTACTTTCCCGACCACTTCCTGCTCCTTTCCTTCCTATCCGACTACTCTCTGCTCTCTCCCTTTCGCTCGCTGTGCACTTGGCCCTCTTTCGACTGGATTCTCGTCCGTTCTGCGGAGTTGAGTCACTAACGATCCACAGATAATCATGATATTGTTGTACATAACGTTATCGGGCCGATAAGGGAGTACAGACATTTACAAGCTTCTCGCATATTGTTCGACATCGCTATTTTTTTTATTAAGCCTCGCTACGTTTACAACGCAATACTGCAATGCAACAACCTCAGCGATGCTCCTGTCATTATTTCTTCACCCGAATGTAGAGGTATTTTTTTTTTTTGGCGATGGTGAAAAGAGTCATTCATCGGAGTGGTTTTGGGGACATTCGCGAAATATTCAACACCGCGCAAAACCGTCTGAATTTTCGAGTGCCAAACGAACCCTCGCGCTGAATACGCGGATTACACGCTCGCGATGTCACCGCAAACATGTGCCGCTCCAACTGCGATACAGTCTCTCTGGCTACGTTGACTCGGGACAATAATTATTTGTCGGGCGAAAAAGACGAAAAAAAGAGGTACCGCTTTTTTTTTTTGTGAAACGGTTGAAAAATTTGTTAGTACCGCCGGAAATAATTCCGGCGGAATGGTGTACGTAAAATTTCCAGGAACTCGAAACGAAGTAATGGTATCACGCATCTACTGTACGAAAATTGAAAATGGATCTTGATGAAAAAAAATACATATGTAATACACATTTCCTTGCGTACACAGAGAGATCTTAAATCCTCAATTTCGTCGGGTTTGCGAAAGATCGTTTGCGCTTCACGTATTATAATTGCGCTCTCGTCAGCAATTTTCGAGTCAAGCCATATAATGTACTAGCCGTGCCACTCGAAGAGCATTATAGCGGGACGAACGAGCTCGGAAGAGGGATAAAAACCAGTACGAAAGAAACGAAATATACAGTCGAGGGATTACGGGGTGGAGGGGAAGCACACACAAGCCGGGGGAACATGAGCAGCACGCACACGCGACAATGTCGTCGACGCCGAAAGAACGAGAGAGAGAGAGAGAACGTTCGGACAATGCGCGCAACTGTCGACGTGTATATCCATTATGCGCACTTAATTAGGCCTTGGCGTGTCGTCGCTTGTCGCGAAAGCTGACCGCCCCGGTTCCTGTCGATAGCCGCGCCGACAAGATACGCCCGGCGGGTTTCGTAGATCCGGGTAAGGTAACATGGTAATGCGACAACGGCGGGAAAAATACAAATGACGCTCTCGGATACCGTTCCAAATTGTAAATGTTAATGCGTTCAATTCGCCAAGTTTGCTCCTTTCGCAGAACACAGCCAAAAAAATTTTAGAAATCGATAGACATTTTCTGATCGACATATTAATTATAATTGTTATAATAATAATAATGACACCATTATTATCAATTATATGATTGAATCAATTATAAAAAAACGCCGAATTTATGACAAAAACTTACATGCTGAAGCAAAATTCTCGCAATCTAGCGCATTGAAATCACGGTTTTCACAAAATACGATCGACGAATCCGAATCTGAAATGACAAACTTTTTTTGCTCTTCAATCGACAACAAGGGAAGAACAGTTAATACATTGAGAGCACTAGCTAAATAGCTAACCGCGCAACCCCGCTCGGACATGTGGATCATCGTCGTAATGGGGTTTCGGTACTATTAGCCCCCGGTCTCGTGTAATGCATGTCACCGAGGAGAAATAGACATCGTTCTCTCGAAGGCCCAGGGGGTAGACAAGATTATAATCTGTCCCATTATTGTGCCATCGACGTCCCGTAGGGGATTCCTTTTCTCTTTTTTTTTCTATTCGACAATGCAGTTACACTTTTTGTGCATTTAGCGCTGTCCTCATGGAGGCTCCTCGCAATTCTCGTCGACGCTAGAAGGGAGAGGTTTGTGTCACTGCTGCTCGTGCTCCCATCGAAAATCCGTGCCCCCCCTCGTGTGCTCAACGCACGAATGTGTAAACCAACCCCGTCCCTTCCTATCGTCATAGTCACCGTGTCGTCTCGTCTCTACGTCCTAGAATACCTTGTGTCTATATAGATATTGAAAGCCCGGGCACACGCGGGGATTTGTAAATTCGCACACGGACCAGGAGAACCCTACATACACACCTCATGGCTATATTACACGGATCGGTTCGTCTCTATTTGCTAGTCGCGTGACAGTCCCGATAGGAGCGGCGAGAGAGGAGGAAGAAGGAAAAAAAGGACTTTATCGAGGACACACCGAGGGGTGGCTCATCGTCATGCTCCACTCTGCTCGGAACCGAAAAGGGGTCCTCGGTATAATCCTACCTGCATATGATGCTCTCCCGGGCATTGTTTGCCCGCGCGGACGATGACATACGGAGGACACGTGGAGCTCTTCTTCCGTGTCTTTCTCTCCCTTCGTCATTCGACGGGACGCGCCGTCGTACGAGCCATCGGGCAAACTATTACCTACAACGAAGCCACGGCCGCTCGTTCCCTCGAGGGGTCGGCTCGTTTCGGCGATGGGCTTAACCGACGAAATGTGCTTAGATACTCGGACCCCGCTGCGATGAGCCGACTAGCTCTCGATTCACCAGTCGACTCGCAATATATTAGCGATACTCGCTTAGCGATATTTCTCCCATTACGGTTACATCGATATAATATGCATTGGTTCATGTGAAAGTTTGCCGGAAGTTCTTAGCGTTACTCAACGTTGAATCATCTTTAAAGGGGGTCTTTGAGGATAAATATCGAGCTCACGCGAGGAGCGAGGATGCAACCGCGGATTGTCCGCCGCGCCACGACTACCCGCGCATTCGTTCGATGCGAGATATACGTTTATCGAAGTTGCGTGTGTGTGTGTTTATAGTGCAGCATCGTCGAGAGCCAAAGGGTAAACTCTCTAGCGAGGTACCTCGTCTAATAACAGTTATTACGCGTGTGTTGACAGTAGTAACGTGGCGTGTAATAGACGCAAGTCGAGTTATACTTGTTATATACTAGCGCAACGCTATAGTTATAGTATGTAGCAGCGCCGCCACCGCTACCGCTGCACGCCGAGCTAAACGAGCACGAGGAATCATCGGGAGAGACTCGCGGAGAGTTTGCCCCCGGTATCGCGCCCGGGAATCGGGAGTTATTGCGAATGTACATAGAATGCATCGCGTGCGTCGATGCATTCGTGTTACGAGAACGTTGTATCACAGCGAAAAGGGCTCGAAAGTTCGCCAATGAGAACGCTCGCGCGGTACATGCATCCATTAGTCGGGAAATCTAAAAATTAGGGAAAGGTCAGGGAACAAAAAAAACATTTAAAGAGTCTAAGAACGCAGTTAGGATATTTTTCACTTTCTCCAGAAAAAATGAATTATAGGACCAAACGAGAATAAAAAATCCAAGAATTTTTTTTTTGGCTTTAATATTTGTTCCTAATTGAACAACACGCCTTGTTCTGTGGGAACGAAATAAAAGGCAATGAAATATTCTTAATTCGAACATACGACGAAGTCAATGCGATGAGAAATGCAAACGGGAATACAGTATCGCGTAGTGTAATGGAGATTGACAAATAACGGAAAACGTCGAAGGGGGCGCGTCGGCCCACAATACTCTGGTAACCCTTCTCCAGCATGCGTTTGTTTTTCTACGCATTGCAGAGCCCTTGGCGCTCGCTTCTTCGATGGCTCCGGCAAACACGAGAGCGTATCGTCAACGTTGGCCTACCCCATTCCGCGCGCCCGTCGAGTGTAACTTGGACCCGCGGCAAGTTAGGCTCGCGGCTGTGCACACCGCTCATTGTGTCGCGGTACTCGAAGACAAAAAGAAAAATCTGTCCTCAAGCGTATGTACTCGCGTGCACGAAACAATCGATCGACGTGGAACAACAGCATCGATGCGCAACGCGCGCTCCCAAATCATTTAATTGCGCTACAGTCGAATTTTTTTTTTGCTGATTTTTTATAGTAAATATTCAGTTAGAAACAAAATAAGTGACACTCATTTTCTCTCGAAAATCAGAGTTACACTGTGCAAAAACAATTTTATTTATTGTTAATTCGATTATTTACGAATTCTTTTTCTCTGTTTCAGGTAAGTTCCAGTCGACAATAAGTACGCGGTAAAAAATCGAGCGGTCAATGTCATCGATCAGGCAAGATTCACCATATTTTATTTGATCCTCTGCTTGGCTTACTTATTAGATGCAATTTTAGACACTCCGATTATCGGCGATTATACGTTTGATAGATTTTCTGTTCTATCCGACGATAAAACTCCACCCTATGAGCTTTTTCCAACATTAGAGAGTTTAATATTCACATAAAAAAGTTATAGATCGATTCTATTTTTCTTTTCAATAATCAATAATACATTCAACAATTATTGCTATATTAAATATATGGCAATATTAAAGATAATTAAGTAGTTCCACAACGAGATTTATATATCGAATAGGGCATACACAATTGACATATAAATTATATATGACCCAATGTGATTTTTCACGTTTCCCGAAACCCTGCGTAGATTATAATGAATTGCACAATCTCTAAGGAGGTCGCGTGGAGGTCTATAAAGAAGTATCAAGTGAGAGTAATGCGCTAATGAGCGGTGTCTGGATATATCCGTTGCACCGGCGTAACACACCGGTCGCAATTTAACATCGCCGCTCTATATGTATACTGAAACCCCGAGTGAAGAGAAGAACCATGCAAGGCCACACGAGGCTCGCGTCTCGTCGGGATTCTCACTTCTCGCCTCTTTCGCGCGTCGCTCGTTTATCGTTGCTATCCGAGCCTTGTCACACGGGGTAGTTTCCGCGCCTGCCGTTCACCGCGGTTTCGTTACGATCAGAAAACACACGGCTGCGACAGGTTCTCCATCGGGGAAAATCAATGTATATTTGTAGTCTTGCCACCGAGGTAGTCTTCGAGAAAACGATTATCAGCGATCAGATCTCGGGATTACCTGGAATTCACCTGGAGAAACGTTCGCAACGGGCTTTGGCCATCTGCGTGCTTTTTGTTTTGTTTTTTCCTTCGTTTTTTTTTTTTGTACTCTTCGTCTCTTTCCTGGTACGTTCGCATTAAAGGAATTAATTAAAAATCGAATGGTCTCGGGAGTCTCGCGCCTCGTTATTTTGGTCAGTTACTTCTGAGTCCGTGCGAAACGGAACGGTGAGCGAGATTCACTCCGGTTGCGCGCCGGTTAAAAGATCGGCAGGGATATATGGACGGCGGGGTAGGAAGGGTGGGGTAGGGCGTTCGGTTAATGAATCGATTCGCTTGCCGATCGTCGGAGAATCATGAGGGAGACGAACGAACCGTTCGGGCGTGTTGGAAACTGGTTCGATAAAGGACGCTCCAAGTTCGTCGAGAGAGCGTCAAGAGTACAAGTTGGCGGGTTGAGCGCCTTTGGTGGTGCGTGGCGCGAGAACGATCTCTCTCCCTTGTTCTCTTTCTCCGTCCGCGAGCCTTTTCAATGTCGGCGGCGATCCGCTCGGCGACGATCGACGCGAGCGGAGGACCCACGGCAAGAAGTATCCGCGCCGTAGACGCGAAGGCGCGGCGAGCGCGGAAGAAACGAACAAGAAGCGAATTCAACGCAGCGCGCGGAAAGAGCGAGACTTCGAGACTCTCGTGGCCAACCCGTGAAGGGAATATTATAGGCACCTGGGGATTCGATCGAGAAGCTGAGAAAGAAATCGATGAAGAAGCGATCGATCTCGTCGTACTCGGCAGATCGGGCAGCGAATGGCTATGTCGACGAACGCGAGACAAAAACAAACGTGTCCCGTGCAAGACACGACGAGACATCGGAGAAAAACGCCAGGAATACAAAAACCGGGCGAAGTGGCGAGGAAAAATCAGCGAGACGCACAGGTGCTCCGGATCACAGGCCGTTTGTCTTGCGAATTGATCGAGGTGTTTGCATTCTATCGGGTAACTCCAAAAGGGCGATAGAAGAGAAAAAGACGATGGAAACAGAACTCAACGACTCGAGTTAAGCATTTGTGCTATAAAAATGAAATACGATTCTTTTTCACACAATAATTCCGTCTTTAGCGAATGAAAGCAATTTTTATAAAAAAAAAAAAAATGCGCATTTTTTTTTTTTTCAATTCGCCATACGCATTACATTTTTTTGCATATCTTTTTGATGTACGCGGCGCGGATTGAGACGATTTGTTGGATCGACAGTGAAATACTGAATATCGTGCGATGGATTATGGGTATACGAAGTTGGCCGATCGGCAAAGGGACGGCGACGCTTGTGATCCCACAGCCGGAGGCGTCGGGCGGCGCCGTCAATCTCGAAGTCTTGACGTCGCGCGAGAGGGAATGAACGAGTACCAGCTACCATAATCCAGTTTCTCGACTCACCTGCCGCGCGCTTCGTGTACTAGCGGCACTACCGCGTGTTGAACTCCACTTCGTGCATCGCTCGGTCCAGTCAGCCTGGCTGGCCGGCTTGGCTGACTGGGCGTCGGCGTCTCGTTCCTGATGATGCACCAAGTGGGTCTGTCCGTGGCTGCCGCCGCTTCTACTGGTTGATGCTTCTGCATGAGACGAGGCGAACTTGATGCGGCTCGACTCGTGGGTGGTCGACCGGGCTCTTCTTCGCGTTCTCGCGCCTCGTCCAAGCGCGCCTGCGAGCCACACCGTACCCGTAATTACGGGTTCCTTATTTACCGCCTGTTACACACTTCGTTAACACATCGCTTATAAAGTAGTTGTTGTTGTTGTGCAGTGTACGCCACTTAGCGTGAGATATAGATCCGCAGCTTCCATTCTCATTTCCCCAATTCACATATCGCAAAATTTCTCCTTCCGTGTGGTTTTTTTTTTCCTTTTTTTTTTTCATTTTATTTTCGTCATCTTCGCGCCCCACGTGAATTCTTTTCAGCGTGCGGTAAATTTACCGTGACGAAGAAGCCGAGACAATGGGATGCAGTAAACTCGAGTTTCCTATTGAATTTCCGGAATTATACACGACTCGAAGGAGTTCCCGGAGCTCGCTGCGATGCGTACGACCTTTTTACGTTTTTTTTTTCTTCTCTTTTTTCGTTAATCATGACTAACCCAGTCATTGTATAATGACAAGTACTTCGTTAATGAGGATTCGGTGTGGCACGCGAGAAAATAATGAAAACGGGAGTATCAGAGTGAGTTGAGAAAAGTAGTACGTGTCCTCGGATTGTACGAAAAAAAATATATATGTGGTAGATGCTGAAGAGAAATCCCTCTTTTCGTGAACGCGGATAAGGAGAACGATGTGTCGCGCGGTTCCGCGGGGGATTGTTAGTTTGTGGCATTCGAGCAAAACTTCCTTAATCATCTCGTTGGATAATTGCGATTGTAATTAAAATTCTTGATGAAAAGAGAAAATTCCGGAGGTATCCTGGGAGATTCTCGAGCTGTGAGAGGCGACGTTTCCACCGATGCTCACGGAGTTTCGCCAGCGATAGTTCTGTCTTCCGTCCTCGCTCGGGGGAGGAGCGAGCCGGGGTTTTGCGAGGCAAAAGCGAGCAGCGCGAGATTCCCGACGTGTAAAATGCGTCCGAAGCGAATTTCGCGCGTACAAAGTGCCATAGTAATTGGAACGGTCGCGCGGGTCCCAGACTTCAGACTACGCGCGGCCGCGGACAATAGAGCCGTCCGAGTGCAAATTGTTAACGCGCTTTTCGCCCTCGACGCGACTTCTCACCTCGCGAAGCTCTTTCAGGCCTTCGCCGAGACTTTCCACGCGAACGTCTCGAAAAATCTCTTACCTTTCACGGTCTTCTTGCGCGCGCTCGGGTCTCACATATCCACGAGTCGAGCCACGAGGGATGGAAAAAACTTCATGAAAGGTTAAATAAAGAAATTGGGGGTGTGTGAAGATTGCCGCGAATATAATAACGCGAGAACGACGAAAGAAACGAGGGTTTCTAGTTCTGTATTATTCGCTTCTCTCGAATATATTATTTAATCTATAGCTGTTTTTTTTCATTACTCATTTTCGTTTTTGTACTTTCTTTTTGAAGTTCGTCGAAGCTACCGAAAATCTTCAGCAAAAGTCTATTTTGAATTCTATTTGATGAGAAAGCTTTGGCAAAGCATCACTGCTGCCTTTTCGTTGCCTTTTGTAGCATCAGCTTTTCTATGGAACGCCTAGTGCTCTCCAACTCGTCTGCTCAATGGGGCTGCATCCGTTCTTTTTTGTTCTCCTATTTTCCGACCCGAAGATATCCGCGCGAGAGTCAATGGTTACGCGAGTCTCTGGGTTAGATGCTGTTTATGCGCTTTCAAGCTCCGCCGCCTAAAGAGTAGTCCCGTGCGCTGCAATTGCGCGAATTGAGCGACCGAAAAAAAATAAATAAAAAAATATGGAGCTGCATAGCACCAGCGTAATGGGGAGGGTGAAACTTTGTGTCCGTTTTCCGCGGTTTAAGGCGGATGAAATATCGCCGATGTAAAAGCGCATCCGCTAAGGGAAGCCGAAGAGCCGCGAGAGAACGATCGGTCGAAAAAGGAGTAGTTTCGAAAGCGATAAAGAGAAAAAGCATTCAGAGAGACGCGGGTTAACAACGACGGCGAGATAAATCTGAGCGCCGAGCTTAAAACTCCTTCTGACCCCTTCGCCCGTTCGTGTACACGACCTCCCTGTCGCTGTTAGATCCGCGAGAGAGCCCCACTCACTCGTTGAATACAGAAGAGCAGTATCAACGAGATGGCGAGCTTGCCGGGTCGGTGGCAACTGGAATGCGGCAGAAGCAACCTCGGATGGCCAATCAGGGGTGAGTTCCATTTAAACCACGGCCTCGTTGCTCGCTAACGTTCTACCTACCCCCCCCCCCCGGTTGGTGGCAGAAAATATATATATATACATATATATACAAAGAGAGATCGAGGGAGCGAGAAGGCGAGAGAGACTTCTCTCTTGGCGGCTGAAAGGCATTTAGCCAATCTAAAAGGTCTTTTCATTAGACATTTCACTTTGTCTCTTTCACTCTAGCTTACTTCCTCTCTTCTTCCTCGAAGGTTTATATTTTAAATGCTAATTGCAACTTTTTAATGGGCCACGGCGGTCTGCCTCATTGTGCACTTTCGTATTAAAGAAAAATAAAGAGGAAATAAAAATAAAATAGCGAAACGAGCGAGTGGTGCACACAGTAACAAATAATAAATAAAAAAAGTAAATAAACGAAAAAAAAATTCAGCAGAAAGAGAGGTATAAGTGAGATGGAGAAGAAAGAAAGCGCCACCCGCGGAGGGACACGACAGAGTATAAAAAATAAAGAAATAAAAAATGAAGAATAGAGAGAAAGGAGAGTGAGCTGCCGTATTTGTTTCACCGCGTATAATGAAAAAAAATTACGGCTTTCGCGGTATTATAAACGCCCGCGCATTTCAACCTGTGTGCGCGACTCGGTCTGTTGTACGCATAACGACAGCGATGGTGCTTATAAGTCGCCCTCGTTCTCCATAGAGGCTTTATTTTTTTTATTTCCTTTTTTTTTTATCGTATAGCCCTGCACCGGCGCAAACCCTTCCCTCACTGTCGCGGCACCGGCTTTTTTTTCGCTCTCTTTCACCTCCCACTGGTCCTTCACTACGGACAAATCCTGATGCGTATAACGCGCGCCTTCCTTCCGTCCTCGGCGAGGCGGGCAACCCCCGTCGCGTTCTTCACGCAACCCTTCGCGCATCCTTTCCCGTGTAACGTTTCTACTGGCTCCTTCTTATTCTCCGACGACTTCTCGAGCCTCTCCTCGTCTCGCGCACACTTCAACGCGGTTGCAGAGAGAGCTGTATTCGTCTGGTAATTAAATTAACAATTTCTCATCATCCAGACATTATAATAGCATTGATGGGCGATCTATCTTTCAGTCCGTACTTCAGAAAGTACGAAGAACCTTTCACTGGGTATTCTATTATTGTTTTCTTCTTTCTATGGCATTTATTCACATCACGTATTCGAGACGAAATGAGAACGTGATAAAACAGTAGTAAATTATTAGCTGTACTGTTGCAGATTTCTTTCTCGGTGAGTTAGTCGTCGTAGTCGTAGATCGCTTCAAATGAAATTCTATTTCGCGGGTTGAACTTAAAAACAAGATGCGCATCTCATTTACAAAAGTGCTAGTCCGAGAAGCTGTTTTTAACATCGTTACACTGTAACATTTATCAGAATATTGGAATTCGCGTTTTTTTTTAACGATAAGAAAAATTCGCGAAGGGTAGACATAAAAAAAATGAGGGAATCCGAAACTCTTCGCATTATTAGCACCTCGCGAGGTGTCCTCACCGGCGGCAAAGTGCGGAAAAAACTTTGTTCTTCGAAAAAAAAAGTCACCCCTGAACATTCCCTGCATTAAACCTCTTCTCGCTTCGTCGTATCTCTATACAAGCCTGTACTGTTAATGCCGTAAGAACGTTTTGTCACCCTCGAGAGAGAGTCAGGCATTGTGGCCATAGAGCGAAGCTATATACGACGGGGACACGCCGCACCGCAGGGATAAGATAACGAGGTTGCGTTGTCCTCGAGGACAAGCCGGCGAAGCCCCGAGAAGGGGAATGCTGCGGCAAAGGAAATAAATACAAAAAAAAAAGACGTCGGAGTCGGCCGACCAGGAAGGAAGAAGAAAAATAAAATAGCGAGACACTCTCGGCGCTGCTCGAATACGCTAAGGACCTGCATCAGAAGCGACCTTTCCCCCACAAACACGAGCCATCCCCCTCGTCGGGGGGCGCGGACTGCTAAATCCTGAAAAGAACATTCGAAAGTAGGCGGACAAGAGTACAAGCATCGCGAATGGGAAAAGAGATGGCCTAATCAGTGAATTTAAAAATAAAAAATTGCGCGAACCATGAATGAGAGAGAAAAAAAAAAAGGGAATTGAAGAATGTCACTGCCCGCCTAATCAGCGAATTACAGCTCGCCCCGGGCGATTCACGGTTACCATCTATCGTAGTGGTCTTCAGACGAAACGAGCGCGTTGTCCCGAGCCGTAGGAAGCCGATTGTACGCCTATCCGAGTCCCGAGGGCGAAGATTTCTACGTTGGTAGGCGCGGCGGAGAATCAGCCAAGGCCCTTCACCCGCTCTTTCTCTCTCCCTCGTTGATGCTATATTCCTGAAAACGGAACCAGCCAGCCAGCCAGCCAGTCACCGGTAGTCTGAGAATAAAAAGAGTGACGGAAAGAAAAGAATGAAAAAAAAATAAAAAAAAAATTCTCCGGGGATGGCGGCGAGTCGTGTGGACGCGTCGACGACCACATTGTACTTGGACCGGGAGCAGAAGCATCAGCAGGAATGAGAGATGCAGTAGCATTACGAGCGCACAGGGAGCCCAATTTCCTTGCGGTCTGCACTGTTGCCCGCCGCTACTACTGCCATATCTCCTCGTCTCTTTCCCTCGGTTTCTCTGCCGGTCGCTGTACTTTTGTTCGTACCTACGAAGTTAGCGAACGTCGGATGGCGTTCGCGAAAAGAAGATGAGGAACAGAAACGAACGGGGCGAAAGGCGGGGGATGCCTCTCGCGAATGGAAGAATGGAAGGTGCAGGAACGTGGAACGAGGCTTCGTGTATGAAAAGAAGAGTTAAAAAAAAAAAGGCTCGCGCTGTGTGCCTCGGCTACTGGACTCGCGCGCTACTTGGTAATCAAGTTTTCCTGTCGCGTCGCGGCGGTCCTTCACTGCTTTTTACCATTTTTTCTCGTTACTTTATTTCTTCGTTTTTTTTTTCATTCGTTCCTTTTCGTTTCCTCTTTTGCTATTTAATGAATGCGAATTCGCCGACTTGCTACCTGTACTGACCACACCGAACTCCTCGGCGTCCGACGAGAGAGCGCCTCTTCTCGTTCTCTCCATTATAATAATATCGCAATCAGTAAACATGAAGCGTCACACGCCGCAGGGTCACACACGGGAGATTCCGAAAGTTTTTGCAAATAACAACACCGCGCGGAGACACCGTCGGGAGCCAAGTTCACCATAGGTTTACGCAGCTGGTATAATGTAAAGTTGTCTCTCCAGTGTGTAAATTCGCAAATTGGAAGAGGCCCAGGGTAATCAACTAACCACGGGCACGAGCCTCAACGAGAGCAACTCTCCTAAACTCATTGAAATAGTTTGTAACTTCGCGATGGCTATGGTTGGGATAGGGGAGAGAGAGAGTGGAGATACAGAGAGGGTTGCGTGGAGGTGCGCGAGAATTCTCAGGCGCTCCCGTAGAGGCTAGTTTACCCAGGGAATTTAACCGAGACCTCATCCAAGCCTTTTCTCATATACAAGAACTGGCTCATAGCAAAATATACTCTTGCCGGAGAACGGAATCCATTGTTACGGACAGACGTTGAGCCTTAAACTTTTCCCCGTTCGCCGCTTTCCCCGATCAACCGTATCTGCTCGCATTTGCTGATACCACGAATGTTTCGCTAGAATTGCATAGTCTCCGGTTCATTGCAATCGCTATACCCGATGACCGATGATAACGCAGAGAGCGCCGAGGCTACTGGCAAAATGTAGGTGTCCAATGCATTTGCGTCCGAGTTAATCACCAAATTAACAGGAGCGCGAGTTCAACAAGCCGTCGGATGAACAGTACGAAACTACCCGCGGTAGAACGAGAGCACAGGGAGAGTATTCCTAGCACTTTTACTAGACGAGATCGTATATACACGCTCGAACACCTTGCCCCAGGGCAAGTGGAACAACACAACACGCTGCCGCAGAGTCGAGCATCTCATCAGATTAAAAGTTTTCAGAGACATAAATAAATGAGCTGCCGGGCACAATGGGGGTATATAAGGACCGGACGAGAGCACAACGCCGAGATAGAGTATAAAGCGTCGAAAGTGCGATAGAGATAAATAGAGAAACCGAAGAGAGGCCGTAGAAGCGGAGGCAGAGAGAGCGAGTGCCCCGGCAGCATCAGCGGCAGAAGCAGGAGTACACCGGCAATGCCGAACAGCGGGGGACTAGCCGCTGGCTTCGGGTTTGCGTATCCGCTCTTAGTATATTGGAACGACGCTCTCTATCTCTATTTCTCGTTGGACCTGCCTTCGTCTCTTCGCCATCCATGCCGTTCCCCTTTCTATATCGTGCTCTCTATCTATGTACCTTCGGCTCTACATTTCGCGTCTCAGTTCCCTCCTTCCCCAGCATCCCTCTATCTCGGTCCAACCGGGAATTTTCCCTCTTCGTTCGATAGTCTCGCTCGCCCTCTCTACCCCAGGATTCATCTCGTACACTCCGTCGCCATCCTCCTCAGCCTTCATCCTTGCGTTTCTCCTATGTATAACAAGCACCGTTCGCAGCATAGTTGTATGTACTATACGATACGTATATATAGCCGTTGCTTCGACCCAATCCTCTTGGCCGGTCCCTCGATTCCCTCCCCCTCCCACCCCCTCACCCTCTCGGCCACGTACACAAAGCCTCTGCCACTAGTATCCGAGAACCCCCGTGTACCACCCCAACGAGCAAGCTTTTATTATACAAGATACGAGAGATAGTCGTTCCTCGCGTTCCTCCTTCGCGAACCCAAACCCGGCCTGGCCCGGTCCATTCGTTCCATCGCTCTTGGCAGTCCTCGCCTCTTCTGCACCGCTATCCAACGTCCTTCGTATTCTTTATACGTATATATCAAACGGTCGACGATAAGGACATTGCAAGCTGGTCTTACCTCAACCCCCTTCGCTCTTTTCACCCTCCACCCCCGGTAGCGGCTCTATGCTGACGGTCCATTGGCAAACTTTGCAAACGCCTACCCCGCGACGGATCACGTTGGATTAGGCATCTCACGAGCAATATCGTCCATTCTTGCGGGAAGGGATTTCTATCTGTGGATACGACGGGGACCCCCTTCTCGGATTAGTTTCTATCGCAAGCCGATGGAATTCTATAAATCGTGGTATTGCGAAATTTATTGGTTACCGGCGATCGCCCGCCCTGGAAAACTGTTTTTTCGATTGTAAACACCGAAAAGATTATACTTTTCTTGTCGATTATAGAACTGATGGTTTCTTTTCTCAAATATCTCGCGGTAGAGACGTTACGATTCTTTTTAGCGCACTCCTCAGAAAGCGCTGAAAATTCGATGAATCTTTACAAGTTACTTTTTTGCAATGCGAAGAAAATTTACTTAGCAAATTCGGCATGGTTGATTCAAAATTTTCTGCGAATTAGACACACGGTCAAGAAAATTGAAAAAGTGTTTCAGGTCTATGTACTAGAAAATATTTTTAGTTAAATGTAATATATCCGCGTTATTTCTCATCTCCTCGAATCACCGTTTCTAAAAATACCCCGAAGCTTCAATATCTCGATGCGCCGTCGAGCATCGCAGATAACAGCGTCCCCGGGAACGTGTCAGGAAGAAAATTTGAATAGATTATAGCGCAACAGGACAGTCTGGCCGTACAGTTGAAGCGAGGCGAAATCGAGTATGAAAAACCGATAAAGCGAACGAGATTGGACAGAATGGGAAACCCTTGAAAGTCGATGTACGCGTACGCCTTCCGGTGTCCCGTCTTGTGCACGTGAAGCTCCCCCACCTCGTGCCGAACTAAATTATACTTTTCGCGTTCTCATCTTGCGCTCTTCGTGTATCGCACAGGAATATATATATATACTTTAGCCGTATATAATATATTATACCCGGTAACAGTGTATCAGGCGAATAAACGCGCCCCGTCTCTCTCTTCGGCCTCTCAAATATTCTCCCTTTCCCCGGGCCTCGATGAAATTGAATTTTTTTTCTTATTCTTCCTCTTTATGGAGATTAGCTCCGATTAACTTAGCAGCACTGGTAAGGCCTCGGAACCGCGCTCGCTATCGCCGCTGATTATACTTAATATACTTATTATAAGCGTGCGCGCGAGGCGTGGAACCCTTTCAGTTCGTTCGCAGGAACATCGGCCGCTCCGGCGCAGCTTTTATACACGCCTTTTACCCTATAAACGTATATTCTACCCACTCATTCAAGCCGCTCTGTATGGAGTAATCGCGGCCTACGAGTATCGTTGTGTTCCAAAGAAATGTTGCGAAGCTACGTCTACCCGCGACGCATTCACATGATACGTGATATAAATTACGATGTATTTCAATAATATCTATGCCGGACGAGACAGCGTGGAGGGGAAAATACCTTTTTTTTTTCACTCTTCATGTTCGTAATTACCCGGGTACACGAATCCCTCGCTCCGCGTACACGAGCTTTCCGATGGATTCACGGAAACCGCGCTTACGTAATCGTTTTTGCGCTCATGCATTATACATAATGCGAGAATTTACCGAGGAATTGAAGTAATTTTCACTCAGAAAAAACGCTGAAACATATGTGCGCTTATACGTACGGCGTCAATTGCGCTCACGCTATGAATACCATTTGCACTTATTAATGTTTCTTCGCGGACAACGAGAGAGAGGAATCCGAGCTTCCAGACTGTGTGCCTTCGATTAATCGATTCAACTATCGTGACTATCGCTCGATCGGGATTGTAATTCGATAACTCGTGCTTACGACTGCCAGAGGCGAGGAAAGCAGAAAATCGTGTCGTACGTGGTCCAATAAAGCGGTTTTGTCTTTGAAAAGTTGTCTTCGAAAAAATGTCTGATGATACACCTGAAAATTTCCAAAAAGGAGCAACTCTGTCCGCAAACTCGGGCTCGGATTTCCCCAATTTTGTTTCCGAACGTTCCGACTCGCGGGTCAGAAAAATTCTCCGACCTCGGCGGAACGGAGGATGCGCCGCGCTTCTGACCGACTGAAAGCCGCGGAGTAAAATTGCTTTAGCGCGATTTCGTTCGCAACATGCCGATAGGATGAAATCGTTCGAATCCGCTTTGGGAACGCTTCGCAGCGGGCTCTCCGTTGAAAATATCAACTTTGAATCCGTAACGTCGAGACGCTGTAAGTCGATACTGTTCGAAAAAAAGGAAAATAGAAAAATTCTTTTTAATTAAACGGTCAGATAAGTTCCGTGCGGAGGTACGAAAGAAGACAAATAAAAATGGGAGAAAAATAAAAAGCCGCGAAGGGTAAAATAAACAAACGGGGCCGGGGGTAGATCGCATACTTTGCTCGCCGCAACGATAATGAAAAACCTGGTGGGGCTTCACGCTCGAGTAGAAAAACGAGAGGTAGCGAAAGGGAGTGAACCGGGCAGCGGGTTGATAGGGAAGGGTGTGTGCACTGCGCGAGGAAGGTGGTTCATCCACGCCGATACTGAAGAGGAGCGTTGGCGCCGAGAGCTCCAGTGGCTGTTTCATGTGGATTGGGAGGGGTAGAGTTGTTGATAGCCTCGCGTACAACTGGTATCAGCAGGACAACGCGGGGCGCAAGAGTAGCCGAGGCATTGTTTGAAATACGAACACTTAGCCGAAGCGGAGCGCCCTGCGCCATAGCGTCGAGAGAAACACGAAGGATGCGTGGGGGTTTTATAATTCCTATCCTCTCCATCGCTCCGCTATCTGTGTACCATCATTATACTTATATGTATACGTATATGTATATACATGCAATTTTTTTTTCTCATCCGTATACACTCTTTTACTCTTTCTATCGTATTCTCATGCTTTTACCTCCCGGGTAACTCGGGCTCTCTCCTCTCAGTCCGATGTATCTCGTATGCAAGCTACGCCTGGCCAACACTCCGAGTGCTTTGGTCGGTCGGGAGTTTCAGCGCAACGGGGGGAAAAGGCCGAGAGAAAAGCCCCGGAGAAGAGAAGAGCCGATTCCGAGTGTGTGTGGCATCGTGTATCCCAGCGAAAGAGCTACTATATCCGATGCGCCCAAAGGGGGTGGCCGTGAGCTTTTCGCCGAGAACCGTAGCGCTTCATCTATGACTACCCGCGTAGATATTCAAACTTGGACTACGCTATGCTCTCTCGACAATTATTCTGTGGAGCTTTTTTTTCTATTTTATTCGATTCTTTTTGTTCGTACAGATTCAATCGTATTTTCCGCGAGTGCAATCGTTTTCCATGAATTCGGAAAATTCGAGCGAAATCATTTTCAATATCTTCTCCGACAAGGTGAAACGTAAAAAACCATTATTTCGAAGATCCTTGGTGGATGTGGATTTTTTTTATCGTCGTTGAAGAATTACCATTTTTATAATCCAATAACGACGATGATAAACTCGTGGGATCGAATTTCCCGTTTTTCCGAATCGCTTTGAGCTCGACTCTCGGTTTCTATGATCTTCAATCGTTTCTGATAGTTACCCGTCGGAGTTTCTCGCGCCAGTCGATTCGCGGAAGGTTTCGACGGGAAAGCTCAGCGGCACGTTGGTGTGAGTCGCGCATCACTTTTGCGCGCTCGCCTTTATCGCTCTCTGTATCCTTTTCACTCTTTCCGTGCGATGTATACATCTCGCTAAAGCTTCTCTATTCAGACGCGTAGCCGACAATATCTCAACCCCGAATCCCCATTTTTTTTTACTGTGCGCATTCACTGCTCTCGTTGGGAAAGTGCAAAAGATGGTGGTTGTACGACCGTCAGCAAACGGGAAAGATACAGTAGTCGCAAGGGGTTGGTTAATGCTTTTCTAGCCCCTCGCGTACGGAATCTTACCGCTAACTGAATCGATGCGCCGTAAGTTACCCTTGTACGCGACTTCCCCGCCATTTTATTTCGCAGCTTTGCCTTGGCTCATACATACACACATGAATACGTGTCTTCAAGCAAGATAAATATTCTTTCTCTCTTGATATTCGTTAATTTCTCAAATAGAACCAATGCAAAGCTCGTTCTCGATCTCGGCGAGTGTCCGTCCGGCACTCGCTGATTCTACTGCCGCTGATCAATCAGTAGATCACATCCGCTGTTCGAATACGATATTAGTCCGAGTATAGAAATTAATCCTGTCATGTGATACTTGCGACTCGTACTTCCTCTGATATATCCGCATGGAATATCGTGTGCATCGCGGTGCCCGAGAAGCAACCGAGCAAAGTGATCGGTGCGTTGTGGGGGTCCAAACACAAGGAAGGGAATGTGCAACGTTCGGGCAAACAGGGTATTCGAATGCAGGAGTTAGATTATCCGAAGGGTGGGGCAGGTGGTTTCATATTCCGTCCTATAGAACGATATAGCACGATATATGTATGCACGTGTGTAGGATACAGTATAGGTGTGCGTCGACGTTGGGTTCGTATAATCCCGCCGGTGCCCAGGACACACAGAACATTCGAGCGTAGATGAAGGGTGGTCCCCGCGTGCTTTTGCCACCTGCGTATTTGGGAGAGGGAGCTGCCTCTGAATGTTGGCTTACTCTCTCTCTCTCCCTTCCTTCGACGCTGGAAACGCTTCCTATACCAAACGTTTGCTTTGCTTTGCCGCTCGCTGCACTACTGCTGAGAGCGAGCAGACGAGTCAATAATAATCGGGAGCTACGGTTGCGGTAACGCGTGTAACCGCGATTTCGCAGCCTCGTCACGTCAATATTAGCATTAATATAGTATTCCTACCTTCCTCACCGCCCCCACCCGGTTCCTCATTGTAATCGGATACAGTAAACGCGCGAAACATCAAAGATAATCGCCGGGGTATGATACCCGACTAGGATCAATAGTTACGTATAGCCCAATATATTTCTTTACATAATCATGTTACGTTCATTAGGGGTCTTTTTTTGTGCCGAGCACTTGCAATGGAACTAGAATTTATCAGCGCTTCTTTTCGCATCGTATCTGCGACAATGTATGGGCCATTTATTCGGTAAAATTAATAATCGGGCAACAGAAATGTTGTATTCGCAGCGAAACTAGGTGTTCGTTGCAGCGGTTACACGGGGCCGACACGTACAGCGTGTAGTTTGATATTCCGGTGCAACGCAGCTTGGTTAGTCGTACGGTTGAGAGGGACAGAGAGGTCCTGGTGGTTGTCGGCAAGGCTGTCTGGAAGTCTTGCTCATTAGCGGCGACACGCTGCGGGTCCGCGTTTCATCGCTGTTTCGTGAAAACCGAGTCTCGACCGTGTCAGCCCCGTGTGCACTACTATAGTGCACACCGGGGCCTCTCTCTGCCACTGCATTGCACACACAAACCAACCTCCCCCGACCCCCCTCCCCCACCCCTCCGCGCCCCTCCCGGTGCCGTTGGTAACTACCTTCAAAACTCTGGGCTGGTAGTAAAACGCGGAGACGCGGAGACCTCTGAGGTATATAAACGTTCGTCGCGTGCTGGGCTTAATAAAATCGTCGGGGGTAAAATCCGCCCGCTTGCTCGCGCGCGCTCGTTTATTCAGCCGGTTTGCTACGTAATATCTCAGCCGTGTACTACTCTGCAGTTCCTCTACACGATTTTTCTCCAGTTTTTCCACTACCGAGACTCAACCTCCCCGCCTGCCCCCGCGCCTAGTCTTTCTTCCATTTTCGCGCACGCCCTCGCTCACAACCCTCCAACTCTCTATGTACGCCCACTCCAGTTCTTTCCTCCCCCCCCCCCCCCCCCCCCCCCCCCCTCTCTCTTCACCCAGCATCACCTTTTTCTACTTCTCGTCTCGTCGCTGTGTCGCGCGAGCTCTTAATTGCCCGACGCTTCGAGGAAAGTCGTTTCGTTGAAATTCACATTCGTCAAGTGGAAATACGAAAAAAAGAAAATTCAACCCCCTCGGTACATTTTTCAACGCCGCGATGTTTCTATTAACCACGCGGACATATAACCATCGGCTAACGATTGTGCGACTTTTTCTTATTTTGCAGCAACGACGGTTGACGAATTTGCGAATGAGAATAAAAAACAGGGTCAAAACACATCGGAAAAAAGTATGGTGCGAGATATATCTGTGATATGTAGAAAATATTTCTACAACTTTGTCACCAAATGGTATAATCAATAATAATAATAATATTTTTTAAATATTACATTATAAATATTTGTCCGAACAATAGATTATTTTTATTCGAAGTAGCATCGGAAGGTTTATGAAAATTGGACTTAAGAAACGTGAGAGATCGTGATGCGATTCGAGATATGCGGGGACAAGACGAACGTCCCCCCCCCCCCCCCCCCCCCCCCCCCCCCCCCCCCCCCCCCCCCCCCCGCTGTCTTTTCAAGAATATAGCCGTGTACTGGAAAGTCTTGCACCCCGTCGAGCGATTCTGGTGTCGTTTCACGGAGTCGTCGGGACGTTTAATTGAATTTCGCTCGCTCGACGATTGCGCGTTTGAAGTTGAAGCCCTACTTGCCACCCGGTCCCCGCCCGCCCGTGCCCTTCCTTCCGTTCGTTCCATTTTAGCGAAAACCATGGTTATATACAAGAGCCGGCAAGCAGTTTCTTCGTTCGACTCCAACCGGCGACCGTTGTATTTGCCGCACGAAGAGCACTGCGGGGTCAACGTTGAAAGCTTCCCAATACTTTGGCGACCGGTAAGAACGAGAAAGAGGCTCACAGGCCAGAAGCTCCGCGCTCCGTGGAAGACATCTGAAATCCCGAAGGAAGAAGATAAAAATAAATCGGCTTTGGCAAGGCTTCCGCGCCTCGCGGAGCGAAGAGAACGCTTTCTCTCTGTCCGCTCGAGGGAGAAGAAGAAGGACTTTCCCGTTCGTCGAATGGGAGAACGCCAGGGGGTTATTCTTAATATTTGTAAGGTTTTTCATCTCTCGGTGCGACTGACGGCCGGAGTGAGGGTCCACCGATGGGGAGGGCGAGGAGGAAGTGGCGAGAAAGACGCGGGGGAACGGGCGGGATAAGAAAAAAATAAGAAGAAGGTAAAGCGACCGAGAAGACGTCGACGTTGGTGAAAAACCCCCGATCCGGAAAACGAAACGCCCTAACCGTCGTCCTAGCAGGAAATACGCAAATCCGTTTGCAAAATCCATGCTTTAAAAACGAAGGGCGAAAATCTTGGATAATCCAGCGCATTTTTTCCTTCAGAATCTCTGAATCAGAATATAAAGAATGTATCAGTCTCTCCTCGAGTCGCCTTTCGTTTTCAATCACTTTCCCCGGGAATTAGAAATTATGAAATACCATCTTTCGGTTTTTTATCTTCTTTACGACAGCGCGCTCAGATTCGTCGACGCCTATAACGAGCGGAGTGTAAAGCTTCGGAGAAACTCTCGAAAGAAATTATGATTTCGACAACATCCTTTTATAGTCGGCGAGCTCGTAACGCGGATGCCGAATTTGAATGTTAAAACGAAAAAATAGAGAATATGGTGTTTGAGCGTTACGGTATTCGCGAAACAATAATACACATGGTAGAACAGTGGTTTTGCCTCCGACCGTGCGTTCGCCTGGTGTTTCACAGGGCTCACGGCTACGTAACTAATTACCTGATCCCACCGGCAGTCAGCTAGCGAGAGAGCAACCGAGCGAGTTATTCATTGGGCGTGGGGTTTGTGTAAGGGAGAACGATAGAGCGAACGAGCTTTGGATAGAAATTGTACGTACAGAGAGAAACAGCAACGAGAGGGGATGAGAGAGAGCGAGAGAGAGAGTAGTTGAGAGCGTCATGGTGTGCTCCGGGTGCCGTTGCTGTTGCTGACACCAAAGACTTCTCAACTCTCGCGCTTGTTCGACCCGAACCGACTCTGCTGGGACTGGCGTAGCTTATAAACAGTAGCTCGCCTCGTTGTACTCTGGCAGGTTAATACAACTTTCCGCGGTTACATATTTGTGCGTGATACTCCCGGACCGTGTCGCTATGCCTATTCCAAACCGTTCTAGGAGTTGGAAAAGGACCGGACCCGGGAAAGGAGACTCTCGAGACGAGAAGGTATATCACACGGAAACGAACGAGAAAGAACCATAGCTGCAGAAGGGTGGATTCCAAAAAGCGTAGCACTATCCCGCACGACGAGGAGAAAGAATTACACGTTTGACGATATAAGGATTTCGAGAGACACCGATGCGGCACAACGATGTGTAGCCCCTCGATGTATCTATCCCATCCACTCTACCGAATTACCACAGGGACGTCTCTCGCAACGAAAGATTGGACGATGACGTGAATGGGTAAGACGGTCCAAGCCCGTATATCGGATGGTGAAACGCGCCTGCGAGAAGCGAACACGTTTTCATCTTCTAAAGTGACGAATCGGAGATCGAAAAGAAAAAAGATACATCCCTCGCGTCCATCCACTCTCGCGTCCGAAATGTTCTGGAGCCACGGCTGGGAGGGGGCGAGAGATGCGAAGAAAAAAAGGAAAACCGCGGATTCTTCGATGATTTCCTAAGAGTCCTAAAAATGTCTTCATCCCCGCGCGTGATGAAGTTTCCTTCTCGTTTCTGCGCGAAAGAACGCCGTTGTTATTCCCTGGGAGAATGAAGCGGAACATTTACAATCAACGTAATCCTTTTCGAAGCCCGAGTTCATCGAGCACAAAGAGAACAATATGCGTCAAAGTCTGCTCCATTAGAGTCGCGGTCTGTCGAAGCTTACGGAAGAAAAACTTTGCTCACTTCACTGATGAAATGCCCAGAAGCACTATCATGATCTTTGCGAAAACAAAAAGATCATCCCTCGCGCATCGAAACCGTTCATGATTCGTGCACTGAGAAAGTACGAGGTGACACAATATATATTTCTTTCTCGTGAAGGAAGGTTTGTTTTTAAGGTTTTTACGTCGGAATACTCGAAATCCGACATTAAAATCCACTTCGAATGGATCCCTGTGTGTGGCAACTGCAATTTTTGAGATATCGTGCTCAAGTTTGAACGTTAAACAGACAGTTCTTTAATATGATTCCGGAGAAGATTTGATCCAAATCGCTTAGAACATTCAAAATGTATATTTTGAATTCTTCGAAAAACGTCCGTTTGTGGATTCATTCGGGACCTCAGAATTCATCGAACATTGAGCTTTTTTTGAAAATGTTTCCTTGCGTTCCGAGTCTTGCAAATTTCGACTTAAAGTTCAGAAAGCTTTTTTAATTGAAAAAGTTCCAACTCACTGTCAAATTTTTCAACTAACCATTTTTTCTTCGTAGCTTGTCAAAAAATGCGTTCAACTCTCAATAAGCGCCAATAGTATTTCGCAAATGTGCACATTTCATCGTGCAAAATATCGAACAATTTTCTTATAAAGAGAAAGCACACTGGCATTCCTCGCGAGCGAATGAATGAGGAAATACGAATAAGGGGGGGGTGTGGGGGGTGTTGCACAGTATGTGCAGCTGGTAGGCAGTATGGACGTTTGGAACACGGTAGTCGGTAGGGGTTGGGTAGGAAACGGAGGCAGAATGTAGATGGGAGAAGAGGAAGGAGTACGAGGAAGGTGGATGGATGAGGAAGAACGGGGAGGAGGACAGAATCGATCCGATTTTCCAATCTCGCCCCGACTGTATTTGAATTCCAGAGCAGCGCGGAGCGGACGCCGGCCGAACGCGTAGCATAGCTCGTGCCCGGCGCGTATGTACCGAGAGAGTATCGAGGTATAGATAGATAGATAGATAGATAGGGGGAGGTATACCGTACGTACGTTCCTACAGTGCCGTTGGGTGCTTGCGGGAACCACCGTCGTATATCGGACCGTCGGCCTCTCGCCGGGAGGTTTCTACGTGCCCACCCCTCTGAATCCGTCCACGAGCTTCGCATAGGAACGTCGGTAGATATACCTCATGCCTCGTCTCTCTCCTCGTCCATTCTCAATACACCGTTCTCTTTCACATAGCCCGCATACATATCCATACATAGCCGAGCGAACGTGACGTGATACACACAGAGAAAACGATCCGTAGCGCTGTGACACTGGATCTGCAAGAACGAACGGCTGGAATTTCAGGAATCTTATGCAGGAAGGACTTTCATACAAATACGATGCGACTTTTGAATTTTGACTTCTTTCGACTCTACAAGATTGCAACCATTGTCCATTCAATGTACGACGATATGTCTATAGTTACCAAAATGCGCATTTGTATCTCCTCGGTATGCAACCAAGGCAAGGGATGTTTGTATCCGTGTGCGACGTAGATATAGAGTAGGAGCTCGTCTATGTGTGTTATGTAGCACAGAGACCCGAAACAATATAGACACACCTATGGGAGCGTAGTTGTGGCCGGTGCTGCGATTGAATGCTAGGAATTTCATCATGAGTTGAGTCGCGGGACGTGGCGGTGAGGTGTACCGGGAGAGAAAGCGAGAGAGGGTTTGGGAATTGGGAGGTTGGGCAGCTACGAAGGGTGAGTCCGGGGAAGTAGAGGAGGTGTGCAGAGAGTTGAGAACCGCCCTCGGCCATCCTGGACTCCCCTTACTGCTGATAGCTGCTAGCTGCTGGCTGCTGATGCTGCCAGTCGGCTAGCTGGCGAGCCGGAGCCTCGAGCTAGAGAACTAGCGCTCGTGCTAGAGAGAGGAATAGGGAATGAACGTGGGAGAGGCCAGAGATATCCCCGAGAGCGAGAGAGCAGAACTAGCGAGAGCACGAACTAACGGGGCCAGAGCGCCCCTTGCTTAGCAGCGGCCGTTCCAATCATGATTCCACGCTGCACCGTTTGAAGTCTCGATTGAAAAGGGGCGGAGGTTTGACTAAAGAACGAGTGCTACAGCTATATCGGCCATCCATCGGGTTTTCTGGCCGTGCCGCGCTCTACCAGCTTCGGCTCTATCTAACTGCGAAGGCAGCAGTGGGTTTTATATAGGTAAACCGACGTACGAATCCTATATACGTATGTATAGCCACCCGGTTTGTCGAATCTTATACGTCGTCACTTAGCCATTAATGCCGCAAGTGTTCAAGATCGGCGAGATGAGAAAGACTCTCATCCGGGAGGTTTTCGGTCACTGCGTACGTGCAAGCTTTTTTTCACAAGAAAATTGCTATTGAATTGGTTTTGTTTTGCTTCCTCGTAAAGAAAGCTTTGTATTCGTGAACATTGTTTTGAGATTTTTGTGTCAATGAGATCAGAATGTCTCAAAACAGCTAAAAATCGGGTACGTCGTACTTAGGATTCAATTGAACCATAAATAAATATGCAGATAAATAAGTGTGCTGATTTGAACTCCATCGTCACTCATTCAAATCTTTTTTTAATTCGTTTATTTAAAGGCTTACTTCAACGGCGTCGGTCATTAGCGACTAATCGAATTCTCGTTTGTCCAAAGCATTAATATGAATTCGTAGAACGATCAAATGAATCAAAGGTGGTCAAAACCTCAGATCATAACCAAGACCTGGTGTCGTGGCAGAAACATTCATAACTCAACTGCCGAAACTCCGAGGCTATCGAAACTATTAAACTTTCCACGGCGCGATACTCCGCCCCGCTATCTTGTCTATCGCGTACAAATCGGGGCGCGCCACTCTCGTTAATCGTCCGCCAACCCGGCGATCTGCCGCTTCTTCTTCGCGCTTGTATCCAGACACGGTCGGATATAGGCGAAATCGTAGCGGTGAGAAATACGCGTTGTGCCAGAATGTGCGCGCACGACCGTTCAGGGGTTATTACGTATTTAATAACACGCCCCGTCGATGCCGTGTAATTTAGCGCGGAATTACCCCAGCCGAGCACCGCGGCCGAGCGCGCGTTCTCCTATCAGCGTGTTGGTGCTTTCAAGATCGCGTTCGCATGCTCGAAGGACACGCTTGTTATTACACCAGTACAAAGATACACCTCGGTAAAGTTCTCTTTATACGGATTAGAGAACGACCGTGAGCGTGCGATACATCCGCGGCGCAATGCTCGCTCGCCGATGCGTCGGGCCGATATATGTATCGATATAGCGATAGCGAAAAATAAAATGAGGGGGTTCGGGGGAGGAGGGTTAACGGTAGGTGGAACATGGAGCACGAACGAATGAATGAAAGAACCCAACTCTCGACCAACGAAGAAAGGTGATGCGTGAGTGTCTATAGATATACCGTACAGCGAACGCGCGAGGATGCCAGGGGGATATAGCCAGAGCGCCCTGTTCTTTCTGCGCGCAAGGGCTCACTCCGCACGATTCCTATCGATGCTCTTTGTGATGAGATCCGGCAGAAAGATAGACGCGCGAGCGAGAGCTCCGCCGAACGCGATACACACTCGCTATAGTTTATGTCGACGTTGTGAAACACGGTAAAGAATATTCCCTTCCGGCGTCGCGCCGTAAGCTCTCGGTCCATTTTGCTAATAAGGCGTTTTCCCCCGTCCCGCCCGCGAGTTTCCACCGATATATCGGCACCGTTATTATGAAAGACGCAAGGCGGGATAGACCATTGCGTTCTATCGGGTCAAGAGGGAAGAGAAAAACCTGCGGGACAATCATCGACTCCGGGACAATGAATGCCGCTGCCGGTTCGATGACGACGTATAACGGGCGTAATCGTCATGGGGAATGCTTTTTAGGGTGGGAGAGGGGTGAAAAAGGCGCGCACACTATATACCCGGGCACGGCTATAATAGCGCGTATGTCGTACGGATGAAATGTATGCGATAATAGAACGGTGCGCTTTGTTTGTCAAGGGACAGAATGCGAGAGTAGAGGAGAGCGGCAAGGGAGTCTCGCGAATCAACAAGTGAAAAAGAACGATTGAATGTAATAGCTCGCGTCGGGGGGGATTACACGATATGAGATACCATATCGAGATTAATAATATTAGAGTTTTGATATCCCACGCGCCGGGGCAAGGTTGGCTTTAATCGTATTTTTATTACTCACCATTTAACTCCGAAATATTTTTTGTGTTCTTTATTTTTTTAAATTTTATCTTCAAGACGATGAAATTTCTTCCTCCAATTCGCAGTCCCTTTAACGGAGCAGTTTAAATGTTTTATTCAACGAAGATTGAGGAAAACGATAGCGTCTCGTAGCACATAATTTTCGCTGTTGTCGGCCGACGTTTCGGCTCCAAGTGGAAAAGGTCTTTGCTAGAGCAGACAAGGGCCAGAGGGTTTTGGCGACGCTCGTTTTCAAAGGATCGTAGCTAGTTTGCGCTATAATCTAGTATCTCGCCAGCGACGACGATGATGTTCGTCGTCGTCGACGTCGTCGTTTGCAATTAATTCTTCTCGACGTTGTGTCACGTTCGTTCGCGCCTCATTTCCAGCGCATAACGAACTGCCGTCAACACCTCTCCCCTGGCTCTATATTTCCTGCCCGCTACCTTCGCTTTTCCAAACCTCTCTCAACACACCCTTATTCCTTCGTTCAGCCTCCACGGTCTACAACCCCCGTGCCGCGATCCTTTTAACTTTGCTTCTAAATTTTCGTAATCAAGTTTTTCCCCCTCCCGCGCGTCGCGTCACCTCGCGGGAGAGGCAAATTTGCGAATTTCTCTTTCCTTCATACTTCATCCCGGCCGCCATTCCCCCCATCAGTTTCTCTGTAGTTTCGCCAGCAAAACCAAACTCACCTTTCTCACTCGCTTTTCACGATGCGCTCGACGTATCGCGGGCCTCCACGAGCTCGTAGTGTACTTGTACGTATATTACTCTATATACTTTCCATCTCGCTTGCGCGCGTTACTTTGATGTCGAGCCGTGAACGCCACCGCCGTTTAATTTACCGGGTGATGTGTTTCGAAGGAATCTACCGCCTCGCTTTCTCGCTTCAGCCGCGCTACTCTCACCCACTTCTCGTTCGCCAACCCCCTCGTCTACGCTCGCTTCTTTGCATCCCCGTGAGCCCCCCAGTCGAGACTGTGTTACCCGCGAATATGACTCCATTCGTTCTAAGCGCACCATCGGTCAGTCAACCTTTTGACGACTTCCATCGGGTCAACTGAAACGTTTATATGGCCGCAAAAAATGTTCGTCTCTATAAAGAATGTCATCAAACGGAACTCAATGATGCATATTCGCGAAAATTTAATAAATTAGTCCCATCGCTTTGACTTCTTTTCATGATTCTTGAAATTATTTATTTTCGTACTCTGTAAATTATTTCGTTGATTTAATCGATCGGTGTTCCGTCACCCGCAAGTGCCTTTAGTCGAGTCAACCGATTTTTTTAATCCTCAGCGTATTTTATTCGGTTTAGGCAATCTTAGGGCGACTCGGGTGACTTTTACCAGTTTAACTAACATTTACTAGTGAATAATACTCTTTTCTAAGTTTTATTCTCCACAAGAAATTTTATCAAACAAAATGTTGTATATTGTCGCATGTCTGACTATACAAGGAGCCGTATCTGCTGATACCCGATAGCACAGTACCGGCGAACATTTCGTGGATCTACTCCCGGACGAAGTTTTCGGTACTGAGTAGGGATTTCCCGTTGCGGGTAGAGGGTTTTAGTATGCGAACTGCGAAGTATGCCAAAGTCGTCGCCCGGGAAGCGTCGAGAGGGGAAAACTGAGGCAGGGGAAAGAGGTCGGAGTGGGTGGGATTGGGATGCTGCAAACAGCCCGAGAGGCCAAGCGCCCTGGCATTGCAAGTGGAGTGAAAATCAGATTTGCTCGTTGTCGCCTCTACTCACCCGGCCCTCTTTCCATCCCATTTTGCCTCCCGCTCTCCCTTCTTTCTCCCCCGTTTCCTCCCCATTGTCGTTCTGGCGCTCTCTCGCACTCTCGATGTCCGCGCACAACGGTGGAGCTTTACAGCGCGAGCTGCCATTACCACTAGCCCGCTCCCGTCGACGGCAATGGCCCGTTTTCTCATCCTCTCGCCGAATCTCTCTCGCACACTCGCGACGAAGCTCTCTCTTTCCTCGTTGCCTCTCCGCTCGTCCCCTCGACGGCATCCTCTAGTTCGCCCGCGCGTCGAAGCTCGAACGAGCGCCGCCCTTTGATCCTGCCGACAGCAGCCACCCTCTCTCGCCCAACCTCGATCTACGCTACCCATCCAAACTCAAACTCTGAAACCTCCCTCCTAGCGAGCCTACCGAGGCTAACTTCGAGCATCCAGCCTCCACCTCGCAACTGTGATTCTGTCTTTATTTAACCGAGTCCCTCGCTCTTATCGTGCGAGGCCCAACGACACCCGACGATTTTGGATAAATATGCTACCGGCTGAACCCCCCTCGCGCGACACGTTTCTGCCCCACACGCATCGAGGGCTGCTCACACGTGCGTGCGGCGGCGGTTCTCCGTCCCTCGGGAAAACGTCTTCGACGGTTTCACCCCTTTATTTGCCGCCAAGTTTTCTTATTCGAAAGGCTGAAACTCACGACCTTGGTACCGAGAACCAAGGGGATGAATCGAACTTGTAGTTTATACTCTTTTTTTTTCCTTTGCGTATTGGAGTCGCGGTTCTGTTGTGCAGCGGGGCTCGTCGTGCAAAGGTTGTTTGAGCGAAAGGGAGATTGGTCGATTCTCTCGTAGTCGTTGAAAGATGTCAAACACAGAACAACGGCGCAGCCATATCCGTCGCCGCAATGTCGTCGTGGGACAGACTGGAGGGAGAGAATCGTTTAAAAGGGTTGTCACGCGAAAGACTGTCACTGTTAGCTACAGGTTACGCGTATATCCATCGTGCAGAAACGTTGAGTCAACCTCAACGGTGTACACGCAGCCATAGTACAGACACGTGGAACTTTTTCGTTGCTCGATGGAACAGGGTCGACAAACTTGAACTCGTCGGCCACCCCGCACCAGTCCCGGATTGTTTTCATTTTTCTGGTTGTCATTTAATGGCAGATAGCGCGACGTGCAAATTATCAGGGAATAATCATTTGAAAGCCTCAAAAAAATCGATGCAGTTAAGCAAACGATTTGGATGGATGTGGCAAAAAACTTAGGATTTGAGGAAACGTTGATATACGAATGGCCATTTCGTGGTAATAATGAAGTTGATACGAGCGGAAGAATTGTGTATGAGGTGGGGATTTGAATAATTTAATGGATTAGTGGAGGAATTTCGAAAGTCCCAGTGAATGACCGAGTTTGCACTCGTGAATAATCGTGTTTAATCCAATTAATGTAACTATTTCGACGTTATCACTGAATAATAAGTGGGTTAAACCGTCAGTATGAATGTTATTTGAAATAGGGAACATTATTTAAGTGTTAAGAAGAGGAATTGGGATTGGCTGTAAAGACATTAGCGTCTGATGCATCAATAAATCGCTGCTTTGAATAAATCGAAAATCACATAAAAATCGAGGCATGCGGAGTTTATTAATTAACAAATAAATGCGAAAAAAGGGAGTACCACGAGTTGGTTCGAAACTATGACCGACCGTATTGCAGCCATTTCTGTGTAATTCTGGTATTTATTATATATGCCCTTTTTTTGTCCACGCGGTCATTAACTGGTTCATCCGTCCCGAATTTATAAGTTCTCTCGATATGAAATATCAATGGTTTTCATTGAATTTATTGAAGAATCGGATCTGTTTCCAATTCTTCAAAAATACTTTGTGGTTCGTAAATTGAAAAATATATAAAGTATTCAGTGTTTTCATTATCCGTTTTCATTTCATTACCGGGAAGCCTGCGCTAATCGCACTACAAATGATTGATTGCGCCCGAAAAAATAAAACGGAAAATGATGTAGTCGCAGAATAAAAAGAGCTCCCAGTAGTTAAGGGTTAAACGACGCGACTGGCACATGAATTGCATAAGACTGTTTACACAACCTCGATATTCGCGATTCCCTAGATCAAACGTCGCCGACCTGATTGGGCGCGCCTTGCCGTTTGTGCGTGAAGGCGTCGAGTGAGTAAACTCCAACCTCGCCTCCACTGTTTCACGCCCGAGGCGTACGCGCGCGGGTGCTCGCCTTCGCCTCCTCCTACCGAACTTTGCTTCCCGTTTATAGAACAAAAGACGATTCGCCGTCCATTATTTTCTT